>OY728166.1:1470522263-1472922263 GCA_963277665.1 Viscum album
ATAATGACCCAAAAGTGATGAAATAAATACTATAAAAGGTATCCATGCCCGAATCTATGTTTCAATTTAAAATAATGTGATTTTATGTTTGTTTGGTTAATTTCAAAAAACCATTATGAATCCGCCAAAATAAATAATATATTTTAAGGTTTTAAAATAATTTCATTAAGAGCATGGAAATTATTTTATAAAATTCGGCCATTCAACTTGTAAAATAATGATAAAAAATCCCATTTGGAAGAACTCATGGGAAAAAACCATGGTATTTTTTATGGTTTTGGATATTTTATTATTTAGATTCTAATCCCAAATTAATAAATAAATCCTCTCATTAGTTAATATACCCACCCATGATCCATTTTATCTTCACTCAAACACATTAGATCATGTCCATACTCTTCCCTCCATTCTATATAGTATTCTCAAGATGCCCCAAACCTTTCAATAATTCCCTACCAAGTATTTTGAGTCACACACTCATGTAAGGAATTTCTCTCTTATCCTTTCCATTAAACATAGTAGTTTATGGTATGTCTCTTAAATTCCATTTTCTGATATTGGAATAGTTTATTACATAATCCCCTAAAAGTTGATCTAATTTATAAATGATGATAACCCATTTCACTCTCATTAATCCTTTAATTATATTTTATGTACACATGTTACCATACGAAAATATAGTTAGGGTTATTTTCATTATTCAAGTTTCTTTATTAACTCGTGCCTTTTATTTTCAATTTCTAATTTTGGAATATTTTTTTACATATCCCAATTACTACCCATTTTATATATATGTTATGAGATTCCATATTTTCTATCATCAACCAATTTTTATTAATCATTAAGTGACATCGTCAAGCTTTCGAAATTTTAATATGATTTTCAATGCCCAAACAATTGTGTAGTTACTACCATACCCATTTCCCATCAATGGGGTTCACATTTATAAACATATACATTTTTAGTAGGGAATAAAATATATTTATTCCACACTCCTTCATCATTGAATAAATAATGATGTAGAATGAATCCATGTTTTTTGATCCACGTGGCACACCTACGCATGAGAATTTAATGAATGTGATGGTTTCACCTGTAATTATATACAACTCCAATGTATTTGGTAATTTTTAGTCTTGTGATATGTTATGTTGGAAAAGGAAGTTTACTTGACTCCATTATGGTAATTTTTTTATCCATTATGTCTTAGAATTTTATCCTTGAAAAATGTTTATAATGCAATGTATTATGTTGTTTCCACATTTCCCATGTTATGATTATCATGTTAAATCATGTCTCATTGTTCATGTTTATGAATCATACTATTTTTATGCCCCATTGATATGCCTATTGTCTAACATGTATCACCTTATTCCATGTTTATTCCCTTACTAGCCTTTAGAGCTCACCCATTTATTATGTTTGTCCACAAATTACCCCGTGCAATTTTAAAACACATGTAATTTTAGATGCAGGTTAATGAAGTTTTTAATAATGTTGTTGTATACAACGTTAAAGATATTAATTTATATTTAAAATTCAAAAAAAACACTATATTTATCAATATTTAGGGTTTTATAAAGTTTTTTATACAATAAATAATGAATTAATGTGTAACAAATAACATGTCTGTCAGAGATTAAACCCAAAATAAATTCATTATTCAATTGATTTTAATTTTCCTCTGGATATGTAAACTTGGAGAAAACCACAGAATAAAAATGATAAGACTCAATTGTGGATTTTATTCTTGAAGTTAATAATTCCTTATCATTTTCATTTTCAATATCCTTTAGTTGTATCAAACACTGATCAAATATCCACTATTTTGTGGTTGTCTCCCATTGAATTTTCTCCAATGATTTGTGCAATGGGTCCAGAGTAATATAGGGAATCCCATGTTTCCTTCATAACAATCTACATATAAGAAAAATTAGGTCCTGGAGTTTAAATTAAATTAATTAATTTAAAATTTTAATTTATTTAAATATCATCCCACAGCTATACCCATCTGCAACATCTGATTCACTCCAAGGTTAGGGTGTACCTAGGCTTAAATCGATACTCTAAAATCAAATACAACCTCTGATTTTTGACCAGAGTACCTTTTTAAGAGTTTTTCTAATATTTCATTAATACCATACGGTCATGAAATTTTTAAATTTAATATATTTCAAAAATTAATTCTCGGCACACTTGGGATTCAGAATCTCATGTTGTCTGAGTGTCTAGATCGAAAATTTATCAACGTAATATCCCAATGTAATACATATAAAATTAGATTTTTCATAGTCCATCTATATCATTCATAAACCATCACACATGTTCAATTTTATATTCAATATTCTTGAAAATAAATAATCCTCAATAGCACACAGTAGCATTCCTCCATGAAAACATTATGAACCAAAAATATACCTAATTAATTTAGGCACCTCAATCTCCCCCTATTTTTTTTATAAATACAACCTTTAATCTTCACCAAAGTCAATGAAATTCATACACCTTATTAATAATAAATTTCAAAGATATGAAGTGGTATTCTCACGTTATCTCATTTAATTAAATTACATCAGTTCCCCCACCATTATTCATAACCATATGATTCTATTTATAGAGAGATAAAATTTCACCAATTATCTTAGAAAAGATAAGTTAGACAAACAACTATATGTTTAAATGAGAGATACTAGTGTAAAAAACAATAGTGTATGACGAGTTTGATCATTGTTGTCCATAAGAAAACATGCATGAGATAACTATCTCAGAACTCTCATTATTGGGTATTTATTAAATAGATTAATCTAGAGAATAAATTACTTGGATGCATGTCAACAAATAAATAAAAATATTTCTTCTACAAGGCATTTAACAAATCATTTTCAAATCTTTATCATCAACCAATTGTACACCTACAAAATTGATTTTGAAACATTTAGAAACAAGGGATGAATGAGTTACTTCGATACCTAATTCTTCATATTTTCTAATATATCCATAATTTCTCTATTTAATATATCATGATATTTTGAAAACATTCCTTTATATTTTCCCTCTAAATGGGTGCAGTATGTTTATCATTATCCTATAAGTCAGATTAATCCTTTATGAGAAGCATCTTTCTTTTAAAATGTGATAAACACTCATCCTTCCCCTTGAAATACAATAAGTTTAATAAACATATAAATAGTTAATAAAGAAGAAAATCATAATTTATCCATAGTACCAACAAGTCTAAGAGTTTTCTATTAACCAAATATTCTCATTCCTTCCAATAGCATATTCAGAAGATTTGTAAATGATCATTTTTTTATAATAAGTCATAATATGTTTAATATATACTCATTTTATTTTGTTAAAATTATTCCATGTGTGGAGTAATTTTCATCAACTCAATCATTAAGGTAACTTCGCTATCTTATCTTTGTACATTTTTCCCTAAATTATTCTTGGTATTTTAGCATTTTTAATCAATATTTCATGTGAATCCAAATCTATCCACACATTTTAGAAAGGATTTTTTATATTTTCATGTCATTGAAAATGAATGAATCCATATGTTCTCCATTATTCTCATGTTAAATCACTTTGTTTCCATTAGCACTATCCACGATATGTACATTTTATATTATCATAGCCATTTATAACCAATCTGACAAAACTATTAAACACACATTATTTACACGATCAGAATATTTGTATATTCATAAGGAATATTATTATTATTTTTATATTTTCCCTTTGAAAAATTTCTATTATGATTTTCCATCACATTCACTATATTTAGAACATCTCTTCGTATCCAATTCATGAATTACACATAGCCAGTACCCTCATATCCACATAATATAAACACTTCTTAAAAATATAAAAATTTATTTTTGGTGGAAATATTTTTTTAATTCATGGTAAGAAGTTTATTTCATTTCTAATATATATAAAATCCTCAATCCAATACTCCTGGACCTAATAAAAAAATAATAATCTTTATTTTTTTAGATATGATACCAAAATAGTGTCCCAATTTATAGAAATCTAAAATATACAAGATCAAAATGAAATATTTTATCACATTAATAGCCTAATACCTTTTAAGTTAAGAGTTTTAGACTGTTAGGATAAAAATCACAAATAATAGTACCTATTTCATCAAGTGAGCATGTATCCACCTATTCCCCCATTTCTTTTTTCACATTTTTTTCTTCATCATATCCCACTAAATTTTCTAGAAATGTGTTGTTCTAGAAAAAACTATATTATCCCAATTATTCATAACATAAAGGATATGATAAATTAGAATTTTTTATCCTAGATACTCAGTAATGGTAAACATATGCATTATAAATTTAATATCTTCAACTGAAAAATGATTTGCATAAGGTTATGAGAACACATTAATGTGAATGAGTATAAAATAAGAAAATCATAGCTTCCAAATCTTGTAACATAACCATAAAGACATGGAATAATGCTTTATTAGAATATAATAGGTATAATAGTCAAAATTCATATGACTAGGGAAAACAGTCCTTGATCATGTAAAATATGAAATCTTATTACAATTGTAAATTAAATGTTCTTGTAAATTGAAACATCAATGATACATAATTTAATCACATAAAGATAGTTTTTATAAAAAATATTAGGAGTAAATTATGACAAGTAATTGTTTTATATCATATGGGGAACTCATATTTAGTTGACTTCATCTTCTCATCAGAGTAACTTACAGTGGTTAAATTCATCATCTTGTAGGAGTAAGATAAAACAGTCAACTCTGTAACATCCCAGGTAAATAAAAAATATGAAATTTTCATATTTATTAATATTTTTGAATAAAATATTAATATTACTTTAAAGGGAATTCTATGTTCAATGGAGTACCCAATACGCAATAATGAGTTTTTTTAAATCTTACGTTGCACACAAATAATATAATAATATTATTTTAAATGGTAGTTTACGCCTAGCCATTGTAATAGAAAAAATGAATAGAAATAACTACCAAATGATTATATATGCTTGTAAAATATTTTTTCATCTATCCAAATAAATTTTAGAGGCTTAAAATGCAAATGAATCCAAATTTAAGCATAAATCTTCTAATATTCTTTAAAAGGTCGATTAACTACCTTTTGATGGCGAACCCTTTTTAAATCCACTTTTTGGAAATTATATATGTTATATTTGAAAAAATAAAATCCTTTTTTAGAATCAAGGCATGAATATTTACTTTTTGTAATTTTTTTTTATTTTTCTGATAATGTTTATTTTTTAATGAATAGTTAAAATGTTGTATTATAATTCAAAACCGCCTTTTAATATAATATATTTATATGGTCAAATTAACTTTTTATTTGGTTTTAAAGTTTAATTAAAATATATTTTTAAAATTTAATCCAATGGTGGTCATTTTAATTAATTTCACTTTGAAATTGTACATAAACATGTGTTAATCTTTTAATAGCTATTGTTTCTCAAAAACACGCTATTTGTTTTGAGAGCGGGAATTGATTATAAAATTAATTAATGAAACTTATATGTTTTTAATTTAGTAAAAGTGATATCAATTTTTAATTTGGAATATCAAATATAGATTAGGGTGAATTTTTGGTATTTGTCTGACAAATGTTCATTTTCAAGGAATAGTGAAAAATACTACATTTTAATTCAAAATTGTCTTTTCATCCAATTTATTTATATAGTTAGATTTATATTTTAATTGATCTAAAGGTTTAATTTAATTATGTTTTTATCATTTAATACAATTTTGGTCATTGGATGTAATTTCAATTTTAAATTGGATGTAAAAACAAATCAATCTTTTGATAGATTTTACTTCTTAAAAACTCGTCTTTGGTTTTGACAACGAGAATTATTTTAAATTAATTAATGAAATTTCTATTTTTGGAATTTGATAAAATGGATTCCATATTTGGAATCATAAGGTCCAAATTATGTAATTAAGACTCTTTTGTTTTTGGACATCATGAATAGTAATGACGGTAATTATCTTTAATTATTGTGATTAATTAGTAATCGGGTAGCTAAAGGTAATAAAATAATATCATAATAATAAAAAAATGACTTCAAAATGTGTCCTAATGATACTTTTTGTGTCATGGCCGACCATGGGATTCCTTGTGCCATACTTTGGGACCCCATAAAATCTCTTTTGGGTGATAGTGACACTTTATAAATTTATGTTTTTAAAAGGAAAGTATAACAAAAGTATGTATCAACCAAGAAAAACAATTTTAGTTTTGTCTGTTTAAATGATCTCTTGGACTATAAATAATCATTGGAAAGATAAAACGATTTCCTACATCTTGATAGTTTTTTTATAATTTTTAGACATTAAATAAATTTATTTATTTATGACACCATGATGATGAAACGATTACCTCATTAATGAACGATTTAAATAAAATGAGTTGATAAGGTATAATCTAAGTCTCAAACTTTTCAAAAACCCATTTAATTGGTGGATTTATAAGTCTTTTCACCTTATCCTAGAAATATATAATTTTGGGACCTTTAATATCCGAAAATAATTTTATAATAAAGTAACTTTTCAAGACTTTCCAAGAGTAACCCTCCTCCCTCTTATAAAAGGCCCCCACCTCTACCCCCTTACCCACACCTCTCAAGCATTTGGCTCGACCAAACTATTCTCCTTTTATCTCTCTACATCACTCTTTTCATCCTAGAAGCCTTAAATTAGGCATAAATATCTTCATGAAACCCTTTTGGTTCAAACCAAAGGGAGTTACATGATTTAAAGGTAACATCATCTCTTATGTTCTTTTGTTTTATTTTGCTTTGCCAACCCCATAAAATCTTTTTATTCCTTTATTTTGTAACAAAACCAGTATATTAAATATACTATGATTTTTTATGAGAATTATTCGAGCTACACTTACACAAACCTCCGTCTAATAGTTAAAGAACATATCGTTTCCGTGGATGGCAAATTACTACCTCACAAAATGATGATTGTTCTATCTTCTCCTACCACCTCTCACGGTGGCCATTATGATGGAACTATATTTATCTATGATATATATTATATTTATTTCCTCTCTATGCTCTTGTATTTTACATTTAAATAATACCTTTATGCTTTTCATGTTGTGAAAATTCGATAATTTCATTTGAGAAAGTGTGGACTACCACCCCCTCAAGTGATATGACTCGTTCATGCAATACATGGAATATATAAAGAATAAAATTAATGAACTTCTATGACCAATATAACATATATAATATACTTTAATTATAATATATAAATATATATATATCTCATTTAGTTTTAATTCCATTAATGTGACAAAGAAGTGAATGTAGTGTTCATGCGTACGTATAGCCTACCGTCTCCATGAACGGTGCATTTAATTTTATTATCTCTGAATTTTATGGAAGAGTATATAATGAATATATAATGGATATATATGTTATTTAAATCCTTAATAATATTATGGAGATGGGGTAATTATAACTACATGGGCAATTTTTTTCAAACAAGTTCATTTTTTACTCATGTACCGAACATCGACAAAAATGTATGATATGAACTCACATTATTAACTAATTATTATAACATCATAATATGTGACATGAATTGAATAATAAACATTAAAGGATTTCCTTATGAAATTAATAATTGAAGAAAGTTTTTTATTCAGGAATATAATGAAATGAACAAGACAAGTCGAACTTGAGGTATGGGATCCGACCTCTCTCTTTCTTTTCAAGTACTCTCTTTTATGTCATTTGTTTTATGCTCCATGTTATTATGTTAGAGGATGTCATTTTATACTAATATTACTTTAATTTTTATGTTAATATTATTAGAGACCCTATTTTATCTCATAAATCCATTTTTGGATGTTTTAAGTGGCACTGTTAGGCTGTCGAATTTTGGTAAGGGGATTTCATACCTCACTATTAATTCCGTGAGATTTCCATTGTTTGACACTAATCTATTTCATGTGGTGTATTTTGAAATTCCATTTGATATATATTATCATGATTCTATTCATATTATTTTTTGATTCATTTAATTCTTATCATCTTTTGGTCATACGACTCAATTTATTACAACGAGGTAAGGGGTTTTTATCTCACTTTTATTCCCGTGAGATTCATGCTATATTTTCCACTATATCCTTTGAGTGGTGTATGTACTTCCCAATATTGTACTCTTTGTGTAATATACTTCCATTTATAGGTATTTACATCTTCATTTTATGATCCTTATTTCATGGGGTGTACGTTTTGAAAGTTACCTTAATCGATATGGGAACCTTTCACCCTCCTCTTTTTAAAAAAGACTTCTTTTTGTTATGTCTTTTAATTTACATCTTTTTTTGTTGGGATATGTTATTTTATACAATTATTGATGTAAATTTTATGTCCAAGTGATGATATACAATTTTCTCTCTCATCAACTCATTTTATGAATTTTAAAGTGACGCCATTAGACTGTAGAATTATTGCAAGGGAACTTCTTGACTCAATTTCAATACTTTGGGTTAAACATGTACTCCTTGAATATGTCATTCCAGGAATATGTGTGAATGACTCTAATTTTTTTACACTTAATATCCACTTATATTGGGTGTATTTATATTTTGCACACATAAATTATGTTATTGATTTATCCTTAATCTAAGGATACCGTCTTTGTATGGGATTTCGTCTCAATCTCCTTTCATTGAGGCATATTTTATTTTATACACAACTTTCTTTTATACGGTGTATAAATCCCTTTAAATTTTACTTTTATTCAAAAGGAATATTTCTGTACGAAGCGTTTTACTAAATGAAAAAAGGAATGTTTTGTCATACGTATGTGGCGACAATGACTTCTCTGCCGCTGTGACCGTTATTTGAGTTTCGGATTCCTCTAATAGCCATAACTTTTTTTTAAATGAAAAATAAATACCATGTTTTAATTTTCTTTTATTTTGGTATTGAAAATGATTTTGATAATTTTTTTATTATATAAATGTGTTGTATTGATATCTTGTGATTGAAATGTGGAAATGTTAAGTTTATTTTATGCATGTTTTATGTGATAAGATTATGTTATGGTTAATGGGAATTGTTTATGAAGATAGGTGGTTCCATAATAAACTAAGGGTGGGTGAGCCCGTGAGAGCTCTCCAATGCATTGGGTAACGTGAAGGAGTTAAACTCTAAGGTTTACCCGAAGAGATTTAGGGAATATACTGTGGTGGGTATTCCAAACATAACCACGAGGGTTACCCCCTACGTAAGAATGTTATGAATGCCTCAATTTACCTTTATGTCTTATGGTTTCTATGAGTTATTCATAAATAGTCTGATTGGATGAGGTATGTTAAAGTTCTTATGTTTTATGAGTAATGAAATATTTCATTGATTTTTATGTATACATGGAATAATGTTTTCTTCTCGTATTTTTATATCCCTCACTGAGCTTTTTTGCTCGTCCCATGTCTTTGAAATGTTTTCCACAAGACTTAAAGATGAATAGTGTCAAGGATGGGATCATGGAAAGACATGTTATCTAAAACATGAAACTAGACATGTTTCTTTTTATGAGTTTTTATTTTATGAAAAAATAGAAACTGAGTAGATGTGTCTACCTTTTAATATTTGAGATGTAATAGTTATGTCCTAATTCTCTAAAACTCTAAACCTGAAAAGATTCTCAATGTGAATTATTCATTTAATTCAAGTTTATGTAATGCTTTAAGGCTAGGACCTTATAAAGTCTCTGGATTTTCCTTATTTATTGGAGGCATGTAATGGACCCGCCCATCCATGTATTATAATAAATCTACCATTTAATCATCCATACATATTTTCGAGTACCTCAAAATGAAAAACGTTTATACAATTTTAATTTTCCACATAATACTCTTTAAAAAATAATTATTCATTTTTTGGTTTGATTAGCCCTTAGAAAGGGAAGATGTTAATTGAAAATATATTTAAACAATCACAATCCATATAGAGAAATAATTATTATGTTATAATTGGATCATGTCCCCATTTGAGTTTAAAAAATTAATAAGTTATGATTTAATAAATGAATGGTACCTTTAAGGGAAAACATAGGATGACTCTTTGAAATCAAGGAAAATGTCATTTTATATTAATATTTTATAAAAAGATAGAGAATATTTGGAAAAATGTTTTATTTGAAACTAAAAACTGAAATTTATAAATTAATATATAAATAAATGATTAGTTAGGTTGTTGGGTAAATTCATTCATTTGATAAATGATAAAATTGTGATCCATTTCACACATTTTATAAAATGTTATGAACAACCCATCTTTATTATATTATAAAAGATTTTATTTTATTACATTTACATGAAATTAATATTTAGTGTAAATATTCATTAAAAACATTATTTCTTGGGAAAACACATTATATAAAACATTTTACGAAAATAGTTATGGAATAAAAAATATTCACAACCGAATAGAAAATATGGTCATTAATTCATAAAAATAATATTTTTCCTTCTTGAGAACAAAAAGGGGAAAAATAGTTGAAATTATGTAAACCTCCTAATTAAATAGATTGAAAGAATATATATTTCATTTAATAAGTAAAAAATAATACAATTTTCCCAAAGTATTCATGAACATAAATAATCATGAAATGAAATTAGATTCCAACATTAATCATTTATCACATAGGTAACTTATAAATAAAAATTCATTGATAGGTGGAATATGGTTTCGCTCTTTAAATCAAATGAATTACATGAATTGATATTTTATAATTAACACATTGTATATTATTTACATCATGAGAAAATATATTGATCAATTCATAAATAATCAATGAATAAAAATGTCATTGAATTAGTGTTATAACCTAATGAATGGAAATTTTGTTAAGAAATACCTTACCTTGAGTCCATAATTTTTATCTATTTCGTTTAAATACAATATAATAATTTTTTATTAATTTTTTAAAATTTTAAAATAATTTAATATCATTATTAAATTTTCATAAAATTGTTTATTTTCTTTATTTCAATGACATAAATAATTATATAATAAGATATTTTGAGGTATGGGGTTTTAGAAATGTTCAGTTCATAATTTCAGAATAACATTCGTAGGATGACCAGAGACAAATATATAATTATTCAATAATTTATTGAATAATATTCATTAAATATTTATCATTTTAACTTCATAAAATACAATTTTATAGTTGTTCATGTATATCATCCATGAAAAACAAAATAAATTAACTTGCGAGGTGGTAATGTGCTTATAAATTCAAGAGGTGTTTTTACCTTTTTTATGGAAACTAAATAAATAATAGAAAATATTATCTCTAATAAGGAATTATAATATTATTAATATAAGCTATCTTCATTAAAGCTTTCCCCATTACCAAAAATGATATTTATGTTTTGAAAATTGAATTGAATTTCTAGGTGGAGATGGTAATCCATACGAACAATCATGGGATGAATATTTAAAATGATTTGAGTGGATTGAGGATAGATTATATATTAAATTTCAAAAATAATAACTATTTCATTAATAATATAAATATATAATAAATCTATTTTAATAAAAAATGATGAATGATAGTAATGGTAAATGAAATACATCAATTTGTGAGGTGGTAGTCAACGCACAATCACAAATAAGTATTTAAAATTGTTATCTGATGGAAAAAAAAGTAAGAATAATAAAATATAATTATATTGGACATATTGTTATTATATTATTTTATTTATTATAATAGAAAATAAAGAGTTAAAAGAAGAATTAAAATTAAGATTTTTGTTTTAGATGATTACCTACCCTTTGAAGAACCTTATGCCGCTTACGCCTTAAGACTTCTATGTTGTAATATTAGGGAGGTAAAGACCTATAGAATGTGGATATTAAAGTGGGGAAGTGATTTTTTTTATTTTGGTTGAGTTATATGGATTAGAATCTGTCATTAAGTAAGTAGGGTTGTTTTTATTATATTAGGGAGGAGATGGTGACAATATTAATTACAAAAAGTGTTAAATAATTATATTTTATTATTATTTTTGTATGGACAAAAAATTATCTACATATAATATAGTGTAAATATAAGTCCAAATTATATTATACAATTAAATTTAGAGAATTTAATGTGAATTTTATTACTTATCCATATATTTTAACCCCTCTTTTAAACCATCTGATGATTACTACGATACAAATTTCTTTACTGTTTGGGGAAGTGAATGTAAAAATAAACAAAATTCTGACCCAAAAGTGGAAAAACGTTTATATTCTAGAATATATCCTATTCACATGTAAAAATATAACATTTTTTTATTAATTTAAAATAAATTAATAAAATATCATATAACATAAGATACCATTAATGTCATTTTCATGACTATTTACATAATTTGAGTTAAAAAAACATCATCATAGCAATGTTGTTCAAATATAAACCTTTAACACATAAATAATGAATTATATATATCTACAAAACTCCTCAAATAGAATAACACACCCAAAAATATTATGTTGACTGTTTTTAAAATTATTTAATTGATTTTTTTTATTTCTTGTCCAAGTGTTGTGTTGGAGTTATGTAATCAATTAAAATAACTTGTTTATTAATGAAAATTAAAAATGAATTACCATCATAAATATAATAATTTTGAAAAAAAATCATTTATAACTATTTATTTATTGTTTTGAACTTTGGGAAAACATATTAGAGATTTAAATATCAAGAAAGTAACATTATTTAAGTTATTATTCTATTAAAATAATATAAATGTCATTATCGAAGGAAAATATAACCAAAATGAAAAAACATTAATATAAAATATTTTTTTGAGAACAATTCAAATACAATAGAATAAAATCACAATTTAAGATGATATTTAAGCCTTTTCACATTATTTATTACCCTAAGTAAACCAAATTACCCATTATTATGGTGATATATATTATCATTGTAACTACTCATGATGGCACAAAATATAGTAGGAATATGTTCCAAATTAGTAAATTTTGATTGAAATTTTGGAATACATTTTATCATATTCAATTCCCATAATTTTTGAAAAATAGTTTTAAAAAAATACAAATATTTGATGACAAATGGTTTATCTAAACAAATAATTTTTATGTATAAAATTTTTTTTATAGAAAAAAAAAGAAAAATTTAGAATCCAATGAAATTTATTAGCTTATGTATAACACATATTTATTTAAGAAAGTTTAAATTCAAGTCAAAACAAAACCAGACTTCATAAATACATGATATAAAAAGAAACTTTTCTATAATATTTATATTTTTCTCAATACATGGAATAATTAATTTTTTCAAAACAATAAAATAATTTTACCCGATGATAATTTTTATTGATAATTTCAAAAATAATAACCTTTTTTCTAATAATGTTTCTAAATGTATCATAAATTTATTATAATAGACTCTCCAAAATATAAATAAAAACCGTTTTTCAAATAAAATATATTATTAAAGCATAGAATAATATTAATAAATATTGAGTAATGATTTGAAAAATATTAATAAATAAATTTATAATAATTAGAGACTTTATATATATATATATCATCCTTTTAATACCATTTATTTTAATGACTATGTAATAATGTTCATATTTAAATAATAATATTTCACAGTCATTAAAGCTCAGTTTTGCGTTTTGTATTATCTATCAAACATAATATTATTTTAAAATATCTTGGTATTACATACTATCCCATTCAATAAATGTATCCTCATAAATTTACTTGAATATTTTTAATTCATGGGATTAATATTTGAAAATCCCTTTGTTAGAAACCAACATCATAAAAATGGTTTATATAAAATTATTTTCAAAATATAGAATGGGAAATATGAAGGTCCTCTATAATAACAAATAACTATGTTTCTATATTGGATAATATTGGTGTAATGTTAAAATATAGTTATGGGTGATAATATTAATATACAAATAATGATAGTGAGTGATAACTAATTTTGATCTCAAGAATGTGAATGCTCATGATTAATGTAATGAAAAACCACTAAACAATGATGTGTGATAATTACCATGAAATAATTTTATATTATTTTTGGGAAAACAATTTCATTTTTTCAATTATTTATCTAAGGTTGAGTAATTATTTTATTATTGTGACCTTGAACATGAAAACATATACGTACATTATTTTATTAAAATCTATAAATTCAATTTCATCCTTTAAATGCAAGTTTTAACTTATTTTCACAACTATCACATAGCATATTATTGTTGACCGGTAGATATGATAAATAATTATTAATCCCAAAGAATGAAATTTTAATAGATTATAGGATCTATTTAAGGTGTAAATGATAATATTATTATCTTTAATGGAACAAAAAATTGTTCAAGAAGGATTAGATAATGCCCAAAATGGATAAACATTCATATGAAAAAATTATAAATTAATATATAAAATTAAACTACATTACACACATGTAAAATATAGATAATTCCATAAATAAATATTGATGTATCTCATATGAACTCAAAAAATGAAAACTAAAGTATTCTCTCACCACTATGATTTTCTCAATTATTTTATCTTACCTCTATGAAAATATAATATCATTCTTACTATCAAATCTATCATGTTAAACCTATTAATTAAATATACATTAACCCAATAAAATAAATCCAAAAATATCATTTATAACTTTTAAATATGTTCACATAAAACAAAAAAATCAGAGTTCAAGCCTATGAACATATTATAAAAATTAAAATTATAAACTAGTGATGGGATCCATAACTATTAGATTAACATCACATTAAAACAACATAACATCCAATTTATATAATGACTTCTCATATACTAAATATTGTATTTTTGAACCCATACTCCTGGATTCAGTGCTAAAAACCTAATCTTTACATTTTTATATTCTATAACAATAAACATGAACTTATTTTTATCTATCTAAAACATTACAAAAACAGAAATATTTTATCAATTATATATCCAAATAAATTTTAGGATTATATTCTTATAGAATTAGAAAAATCGCTTACATTATAATATTAACGCCTTAATGTGAAAATTATTTTAAATATTCCACATATATCATTTATCAAATTATGTTTCCGACATATCTCTTTAAATTATCCACATATTTTACCCTTCTTGACATATGTCACTTATCATCAGGGAAGATGATATTTAGGTAAGGGTGATGATAAATTCTTATTAATTGTGAACATAGTAATTAAAAATTTTATATATTTTATGACAACACAATGTGCATAAGTATGTGAGAATATAATCAATGTTCATGAGAATAATATAATACATGGGATACCAATGAATACCTAAAACATTACCAAGGAGACATGGTATAAATATTTAATAATATAAGGGTGAAATGTGTTACAAATATCATGATACATGTTATAATAATCGTTTATAAAATAAAACACTATAACTTATTTTAAGCATAAAGAAACTATTTAGGTAACATGAAAGATAAAAAATTCATCATGGAATAACCCAAATAAGATAATTACACAATTTTATTTGTAGTAATATACAACAATTAACATTTTCATCCTTTAAAAGCTTCTTATATTTATAAAAATTAATTATATCTAAATAGTAACTTATAATAGTTAACTTTATCATCTATTAATAGAAAACCTAGTGCATTTACCCAATGAATTGAATGATAAAATAGACCCAAAATCCATGGGATATAATATATCCAACCATCATTGATCAATACACATTTCCATGTACCATAGAATGATAAGGAAATTAAAAATTATTCTCTTTTCAATATAACACCCTAAAAAATCATGATTTATACTTATCTTTATTAAACCATTGAATGGTAATAGGGTCCATGAAAATATGTTCAAAAAATAATATTATATCCATAGAAACAAAAAGGATGGTATCGTTGGAACATGAATTAATTTTATTATTGGAAATTATAATGGATGTTTCCATAAATGAGAAATACTATTAAAATAACACTAAAACATTAATTTAAATATAGGGAAAAATTATTTTTCCCATTCAAAATAATTCTAAAATATATAGATAATTTTAAGAAAATATTTTCTTCCAAAATATAAATTGAAACATATAAATGATTCTTCAAATATTGTAATAGGTATGATATTTTTAAAATCCACTCATTTTTTATTTATTAAAACAATGACTAATATCATACATTTGATATAATTCAATCAATAACCTATCTTGAAATAATTTTAATGATTAATTTTTAATTCTATAATATGATAGTGAAATATTTATTTAAAAATATTTTAGAAATAATTATATTATAAAAATAAAAATTCTATAAATAATTTTTATTGTTATGTATATATAAGAAAAAATATTAGTGACTAAGATGAGAAATAATGACAGTTTTTCTTAAAAATTGTTCTTTTAAACATATTCAATACCAATGATAAGAAAATGAAATGAAACCATAAAATCATTAGAAATAACAACTGGATAAAAATATAACTTTTCATGTAATAACGATTATAAAATTTCCTATAAAGGCAACTTGATTAAAAATAATCCAAAAAATAAGTCATATTTTAACATAAAGCCTTTACCCGAACAGTAACATCTCAAAAATAAATATATTTAAAGAAAACTAAATATGATATGAATCTGAAATTCCCATGAATTAAATGTATTAATATGTTAAAATTTATTCATGGGGACAAATGTACTCCAAAAAAATAAACCACGGTTTATGATAATTAAACATGTATTAGAACTTTTGATTTTGAGAAAGAAAACCAGTAGAAAGATAATAAAATTTGAAATGAATATTTACCCATGATATGATAATATTAATATATATAAATCTAAATAAACATGTTAAAATACTAAAAAAATATATTCTATAGATAAATTATATCATAATCATGGAATAAAAAAGTCAATGAATAAGCATTATAACCCAATGAATGGAATTTGAGTTAAGAAATATTTTTCCATGAGTTTAGACATTCAATGTACGTCCACTAATTGCTATATAATAAACATATATTAATTAATTACTTCTTTAACAAACATATTTTGGATTATTCCATAATCATTAACCTTTTATTTCAATTCTATCAATAACATATTGAATTACATAATATGATGAATTTATTTTTGGTGTTTGGAAAATGTTTATTTCAAAAATAAATAATGAATTTAATAGTCTCACTATGGCCAATGAAATCATTGTTCAATCAAATCACAAAAAATAATAACAAAAATAAGAGTGGAATTTGTCTCCTTCCAATTTACTTAATGAATTAAATTAATATAAATTATTTTTCACAAATAAATGGAAACAAATAATATATTTCACATATGTGGTGAATATTTGTCAAAATTATATCTTATAATAACATCTAGAGTTTTTAGGTGCCTTTTTGAAACATATCTATTTATCTAGCACATATATTAAGCCTTTTTATTATTTTCATGATATAAATGTTTTTTATTTCTTGGGGGTTGACAATGTAATTAAAAAATAACAGGTGACATAAAACTATACAATTTTTGATATTATAGATCATATCCCATTCACATTCTCAAATGTAATATTTTCTGAAAATTTTAATGAATTAAATAAAATATTATTTAACATATTATACCACTAATTTCATTTTCATGATTATTTATATAATATTTTATTAATAAATAAAATAAATGAAAAACTAAAAAATTACACAAAAATATTAAAATCATGATTGTGTCATTTTGGAATGATTAATCACATAAAATAAAAAAATGATCAGCATTGAATTATAATTTAACTGAAATGAAATCTTTATATATATATATATATTTAAAAAGTATTGAAATATTTAAATCATGTTTGTGGTAATTTTAAATATTTTCATAGTAGTCTTTACTCTAGTTAACCCAATATTCCCATTATTGTTGTGATAAATCTTACCATGGAAACTATTATTTCTTGAAAAAATTTTATATTTATGAAAAATGTATATTTTTTTCCAAATATGGTATCTATTTTATAAAATTATATTTCTATATGTGATAGAAATTAATTTTATAACAACCCTTAAAATGGGATAACAAACAGTTTTATATAAATAATATTTTTTTGTATGGAAATGTTTTATAAAAAAATTATGTATAATTTGAATTATGATTAAAATAAAGGTATTATTTTTAATAAAAAAACTAATTACATTTCAAAATAAATTAAAAAAATGGGACTTCACAAATACACTAAATAAAAAAACATTTTTCTATGAAATCAAAAAAAAATCACAAAAACTGGAAAACAAATATTTTCAAAAATAAACAAAATTTTCTCCCTATTCTATTTTTTATGATATTGTTTAAAAAATTATTAAAATTATATAAAATAAAAATTAAATATGGTTTATAAATAAATTATATTGTTCTCTCATTCAATGAAAGAAAAAACTATTTCTAAATAAGACATAGTTTGGATGTATAAGTTGACTTTGCCAAAAATTGAGTGATTATTTACAAATAATTGATCAATACATTTTTATTTAGTAGTAAATATATATATATATATATATATATCATAATATATTTACTACTAATCATTTTCTGTAATTCAATGGATTGAATATAACAGTCCTATTTAATTGGTAATATTTTATATCCATTGATTACTGGTGTTTAATGTCATGTAGGCCATCAACTATTATATTTTTTAAAAAAAAATACGGTATTAAAATCTATAGTCACATCCTCAGAAATGATCCCACTTGATTAATTCCTATTAGTTATAAATTACTTAATATTCTATAAATTATATTCCTTTCATCCATACATTCTAAAACAGTATAAAACATCATTGATCTTTGATAGATTACAACTATATCAAGAACATTCTTATTATTCTCATGCCTCAAAACGAGTTTCTATTTAGTGTAGGGGTAATGATATTCCAATAATATTTCTTTATTTCTTTAATATATTAAATTTATGTCCACTTTTCATATTATCCCAAAAATTTTTATATCTTTTTTTAAGTCATCAATTTCAAAAAAACAAAATTTACATTTATGTTTTATTATAGGAGAATGAACAAATTCTTATATAACCTTATTCACCCCATATTTTGAAAATTAAACAATATGTTAGACTAAATTGGTAAACCCATATATGATATTATAAAATAGTTTTTCAGGTTCTATAAAAATAGATTATGTTTTAAATATCCCTTATTCTTTCCCAAACATTTTTTTATTAAATATCTATTAACATCATCACTATCACATCCACCATTAATTTAAATTGTTTCATCTCATTAATTCATATTTCTTGACATAACATCACTTTTCTTCAATGTTATTATTCTACTCCATTCTCATTTTTTTATTATCCTTATATAACTTTGTATTATACTAAAAGAAAGCCTTTAAGTAATTGTTTTACGTGTATTCATTCTCTATTACTTATACCATATCAACTTTTCTAAATTAAGTATCAAAATACTTTTAAAAATTAACCATAAATTTAAATTCATCTTAAGATATTCATATCAGTGAAATAAGCTATAATTTTTTACTCTTTAAATTTTTTCCCATTTTACTATAGTATTTTTCATTTGGGGGATCTAATCCTCTGCATATAACTCAGATCCACTATCCTTCTTCATTGGACAATTTATGACAATATTTCTGAATCCATTAGAATTATAAAATATTTGTTTTTTCATTCCCTTTCATTTCATCTTACCCTATTTTTTATTTTTTTGATATAAGTTGAAAATATCTATTGATTTCTTCTCCATAATTACCATTATCAAAATCACTTGATTCTATAACGTTTTCATCATTGATTTTAAGATTTCTCATATCCCCAATAGTTATACACTATTTTTATTTCTTCATTAATTCTATAATTTTCATAGTTCCATAGTAATTAATTTTTTTGTGATGTTATTCGATGTATTGATCTTATATATCATCGAAGTAAAATATATTTGGATAAAAAATTAATGAAAAATTTCTCAATGGGTTTTTAATTAAAATATATTCATCCAGCTTCTCACTGAACCATTAGATATTTCTAAAAATGTTATTATGTTTTTTTAAAATAGGAATAATTTGTTTCATTATTTATTTTTACTTCATCATATACTTTCCTCCATAGTTAAAATTTATCATCCATGAATACACTATTTTATTCCCTACTTCTCTTTAATTTTTCAAAAAATTCCTTGGTAGTTTTGAGTCTCGTGGCCATTATCTATACTCTTTGTGAAAGAATTATCATAATGATAGTTTGATATTACCCATCAAATTAAGTATTTTCTTCTATAATAAATCTTATAAGAGCATATCATGAATAAATATAATCCCTACTAATGTAGCAATACTCACATCCAACTAATGTGATTGGATATATGGTAGAATTATAATCCTAAAAATATGATAGTTCTTTCCCTAAAATATAGGGACATACTAACTATATTTGGAAATTAGATTTTATATAATCACATATTCATGTACATTTCAAAGGGAACCTATATTTTCTTTATACCAATTAATGTACCCAAGTCAAATGTCACCACATATAGGGGGTAAATTAGTAAAAATTTCTATTAATTTCTTTGATAATTAACCTATATAATCTAATAATTTCTTGATCATATAAACAATAATCGACTCGGACTCGCCTTATATGAAAATAGAATAAATAAATTAATGAAACTTAGGATTTAAAATGATCTTCCTTACAAATAGACTTGTTAACATGAAATATTATCCCCCTCAACCATATATTCTTATAGGTAAATTGAAGTGGTAACACCAAGTACCTTCCTAGTCTTATCAACATTGATACCCATTATGTTTGTTCCCTAATTCCATATGAGACATTGGAACTCACCATTTCAGAATAAAAATTAATTTTTGTATCAAAAAAATATATATCATTACTATTCTATTTATTTCATTAGAACAACATTAAAATTACCTTCCTAGTCTGGCCTTATAGTCTCGTATATTGGAAGATGATATTACTTTAAGAGATTAAATAGATAATGAATATGATACTTTATTTTAATATTCATTTACTTTTATTGATCTTTACTATTTTATATTTTATTTAATACTCAAATACTCAGGAAAATATATCACCACCATCAGATATGTCTCTTATATTTATTCTCCTCCTCTCATCGTGGTAACATAACGTGATCTTTCTCATCTTCTCAACACTTTCTCTGCCATACTAGGGATTGAAGGGACTTTATTTATCATTTAGATTAATTTATCTAAATCTAATTCGATAATTATTTTCTAAATTCTTTTATTATTTATCTTCAGCTCATTATCAATTTATCCCATGCTTTTGGGGAACTATCTCAGATTCTTAATCCACATTGTAGCTCACACTTGACTTCACCCATATTATGGAAACTCATAATTTCATAATTTAAAATAATTGTTTAGGAAACTATCTAGCTCTATATTCATGAAACATCATTTTATATTATCATTCACCATGATCATATTCTTTTCCCCGTTTAGTTATTCTCAAAAACTGAGAAACATAATCCTAAAATATTCTTTATCTTAGTTGATTTCATGTCTAATATGAGTTTCCATAATTTCCCAAACTCATTATTTCATCAAATATCTAGATGATAAAATAAAATAGTTGATCTAGAACATCAAATGTAATCATTAATAAATAAAAATATAATATATTTTCAAATATAAAAAACATTAAAATATATTTTTTATTCTATGTCAATCATTCGTCATTAGAAAACATCATCTTTAAAGTTTTCATGAAAATAAGAACTAAATCCCTTCACAACACATAAAAAATCAAAATATTGGAAAATATATCTAGATTTTTTTTATAACTCATTATGAAGGATAATAAGAATTTAAGAACCACATGACATCATTACAAAAACATTCATTATTTTATTCATATATTTTATCACAAAAAAAATTATTAACATAAACATCCTAGAAATCATTAAAATAAGTTTATATTATTATTCCTTCATCTTAGATCATAATTTCTGTAACACCCCAAGCTTCTACGGTATGCTTCTCTTTGAATAATGTGATAGCGTGTGTTGTACGCAACACCGAGTTCTAACACACCATAACCAATCAAACTAGCCGTTATGAATAGTAATACCTACTTTTCGAAATTATATATATTTTATATTTTAAAATGGAATTCATTTCTGGATTCGGAATATCGAATTTATCCTAAGGTGAAATTTTGGTACTTTTTGGATAACTTTCATATTTTGATGAATAGTGAAAATTACTAAATTTTAATTAAAAACAACTTTTTTAATCAAAATAATTAATAGTGATAAATTATGAATTTGAGTTGTTTTCGACCCATCCCCACCTTAACCTTTGAATATTCGACTTTGGAGCCATTGGAAACCGAATATGAATTTATTATAAACTAATATCTCTAGCTTTTCCAAAGGTGCCCCTCAACTCTCTTATAAAAGGGAAATCCTCCTTCTCATTTATTCACACCTTCAAAGCCTTTTGGTTAGGCCAAAATCTGCCCAAATACTCTCCCAACTTCCCTCACTACAACCTAGAGGCCTTAGTTTGATCAGAAACCCAACCTAAGCAGCCCTTTTGATCAAATCAAAAGGAAGAACCCGAAGAAGAGGTAATGATTTCACCACCCTTTTTCCAAGTTCATTACTTCTTCCACTTATTCTTCCTTTGTTGTTACCATTCTTAAATAATAACTCCAGTATCATATATATACTGTGATGTTATTATAAATATGGTACAACTATATTCAGTATTCTATCCACCCTTTGAATAACATGTCACCATACGTGCGTACGTACGGCTTACAGTCTCCATGTCGAGGTGTAATTGTTATTCAATATAATATTATTTGGATGGGTATAATAATGATGTGTAACTCATGTAAATAATAAATATAACATGTTAATGATTCAGTATATATTATATACCATCCATTTATATATTAATTTAATATCAAAAGAATGATATTGTCGCTCGTGCGTACGTACGGACTACCGTCTCCACGAACGCGATGAGATTCATTCTCCATCGTATCCATTCAAGTATAATTATCATTTGATGATTTAAAAAATGATGTTTAAGGACTTTATATCATTCTGGATATGAATAATATACAACCTATCCTTTACAAACATGTCTTACGTAACAAAACATATAAAAGAAAACAAGTAAGTTAACACCCGAAACAATGATAATACTAAGATATTATTATCAAATCAATATTAAAAGATCATATATGATATCATATTAATGTATATGATTCTTTTATAATTTAATAACAATTATTTCACCATTATACAGGAGGTTAACCTACCCCAACCAAGGAAAAGTACAAGGTAAGGGTTATTTCACAATCTCTTCATTATCTGAGGTTGTTTATATGTAATAATATACTGAGATCTCTTTACCATCCACATCCATGTTTTCTTAAAAATGTATCTCAAAACATTTTTATTATTTACAATAATATGGGTTAAAGTCATTTATACCCTTGTTTGACTTTTTATAAGAGGAATCTTTCCATCATTTTCAAAACAAGGTCCTTTTTAACCTTTTCGACAGAATTAAGGTAAGAATGTTTTTTTAACTTATACGGTGGGTGCGGTTATTTTCCGCTGTTATAAAATCTTCAAAGCTTTCCTTACAAGATTATAAGAATATTTTCAATGAAAATGTTTTATTTTATATGGATCTTAAATGATTTCAAAAATAGAAAGAGATATTTCTCTAAAAAGTGTTTTGATTTCATCTATGTCAACATCCATTGATGGATTTTAAACTTATTTGAAGTTGATTTTTTATGATACAAAACTTCTATATTGTATTGAAGGTTTTGTGATATGTTTTACTGTGGATGTGCTATTTTTATACCATTCATAGTTTATAGTGAAATTATTGACATTTCGTATGCTAGTTTTAATACGAATGTTTATGTTATGTTTAAACCTTTTCATATGGGAATGAATTGGACTTAATATGTGACGAGTGGAGCCCGCTATAGCTCCTCGATGCATCGGTAGGTCTCATGAGACAAACTAGTGTCTTGGCACAAGGCCTTGGAAAAATCTTATTTTTAGTCTTGGCACGAGGCCTTGGCTATGTGGTTATGATAGTCTGGCATTATCCATTCCAACATTATGAAAGTGGTTATTGATATTGCATGTGATTATTCGATTAGTAGAATATCCATGTGAACATGTAAATGGAATTATTTCATTTTTACTTTTGCCATACTATGTTGAAGTTCAAGTTTAAAAGGCTTTTGTTTTAGTTATACATAGCCTTAAATGTTTATTCTTATTTATGAAAGTTTCCGGTATATTGTTATCCTTACTGGGCATTTGAGCTCACCCCTTTTCTATGTTTTATTTTTCCCAGCAAGTGAAGAAGTAAATTATGAATGACCTGCAGGGATATTATGTGGGGATATGAGTGTGGTTTATGGAGATAATATGTTGTTGTAGTAGTTTTTCATTTTATGATGTAATGTAACACTTATGAATATATCTGGTGTTTCCAAGGATACTAAACCAATTGGCCTTTCGAGATTTGATCTTTCTTGTGATCATGCCAATGTTATGTAATAATGCACCAACTCTGGGTAAATAGGGTCGGGGCGTTACAGTTGGTATCAGAGGAAGTTTAGTACAAATCTTGGAAGGTAGATTTAGATAAACTCTGATTAGAGCACGTAGACCTAATATGAACTTTGAGGATTAGTATAGAAGAACTTCTTAGAATTTTGGTATTGCAGAGATTTTGTGAGTTTTCTGAGCAATACATCCCTATCTGGATACGAGCAGGTAGAGGCGGCTCTGGCACAGATGTACCTAGGGGTAAAACCCGAATACACCGCTTTGAGCTAGACTCGAACGGGAACTGGTGCACGACAATGGGCTTTGCTGCACTCTTGGTTACGACACTCCCGGGGGATATGCTTAGGATAACTCTCATTTTCTTTACAAATAATTATGAAGGGTTTATGAGTATATACTTCCTCAAAGAAAACATTTTTATGATTATGGATTATATCCATAAACAGTTCAATTTATGTTAAGTGTTTTATAAGTATGGGATTATGTATTTTGATTCATAAACTGATCTAGTTTATGCCATTGTTTAGAAATGGCGCCTAGTGGAAGAAATGGAATCCGTATCAATGCACGCACTCCATGTAGGGATTTCCCTCCTACTCAAGATAATTATAGTGGAGATGGTGATGCAACTGGTACCGATCAGCTAATCACCATAGTGGGACAACTTACTCAGGTTATGAATAATAACCTTACCCGTATGGAGTACCCTGATCCATAGCATGGAAGATCAATGTTAGATCGATTCATGAGGCAACAACCACCAACGTTAAATGGGAGTACAAATCCCTTAGTAGCTGAGCAATGGATAAATTCCCTAGAGAAAATATTTCAGGCTTTGGGGAGCAGTGAAAGGGAAAAAGTTATCATGGCAGTTTACTGCCTCACTGGAGATGCTGATCAATGGTGGTCATTAATTCAAAATATGAAGGAAGATGATGAAGTATCAAATATGGAATGAAGGGAGTTCAAAGATCTGTTTTTAGAAAAATACTTTCCTCGCGACCATTGAGCAGATATGGAAAGACAATTTCTAGGTCTGAGACAGAAGGAGGATGAGAATGTCACAAAGTATGAGGCTAACTTTACAAGGTTAGCAAGGTATGCTGGTGATTATATACGTAACCCAAGAAGTATGATTGATCATTTCTTTGATGGGTTAAAACCATTTCTCCGTCGAGAATTAGTCTCACAATCCTTTTCGTCGTACGAAGACATTGTCTCATGTGCTATCAAGAACGAAAAAGAATTCTCTAAGTCTTATGACTTTAAAGCAAAGCAAGAGAAGAAGAGACCTGCTGATCAATCTGGGAATGGAAATAAGGGGAAGAAGGGAAAGGTTGAATATCCATCTTGTGGTAAATGCGGGAAGAAACATCCTAGTACTTGCTTGAAGGGAATGGGAGTCTGTTACAAGTGTGGTGAAAAAGGCCACCAAGCTCGTGATTACAAGGGGAAGAAGGAAGCTACCAACGTTCAGTGATACAATTGTAGGGAGATGGGGCATTATGCAAATTCATGTCCTAAGCGTCACGAGAACTTACCTCAGAAAAGGCCAAGGGATCAAGTCCAGGCTTATGCTATCACTATTGCTGAGGTAGAATCTCCGAAAGACGTGGTGGCAGGTAATTTAATGGTTTCCTCAAGTTTAGCAAATGCATTATTTGGCTCTGGATCACCGCATTGTTTCATATCTTCCCAGTTTTCTAAGAAAATTAGATATTTCTAATTTGATTTAATAAGGGAATTGTCAGTTAAAACTCCTAAGGGAATTATCATTGCAACAAAGTTTTGTGAATCAGTCCCCATTAGAGCACATAAATGTTCTTTATCTGCTGATCTCATCGTCATACCTATTATTGAGTTTGATATAATCCTCGGTATGTACTGGATTTCGGAATCTGATGCGAAGATTTATTGTAAGAAGAAAGAGGTTACGATTCTTGATGATAATGATAAGGAACACCTTATCTTTAGAGCAGAATCGTCACCACCTAATTCTTATTTAGATCCACCCCCAGTAGCTCAACTTAATTCAATTATTGGGGAGGAAGAGAATGAAATAACTGTCGGTGAGGAAAGGAATGTTCAAATAGAGGATGTACCTGTTGTGAATGAATTTGTAGATGTATTTCCGTAAGATTTACCTGGACATCCTCTAGAACGAGAAGTTGAGTTTTCCATTGATTTAATTCCTGGATCAAAGCCTATATCGAGGACCCCTTATAGAATGGCCACTGTAGAATTAGTTGAACTAAAGAAAAAATTAGTGGAATTGAGTAATAAGGGATTTATTCGCCCAAGTGTTTCTCCATGGGGAGCCCCTGTTCTTTTTGTTAAAAAGAAAGATGGATCTATGAGGTTATGTATCGACTACAAGGAGATCAATGCTATAACAATAAAGAACAAGTATCCCCTACCTCGTATTGATGATTTATTTGACCAACTACATGGAGCTAAATACTTTTCAAAGATTGACCTTCGATCTGGATACCATCAGTTGTGTGTGAAGAAGGAAGACATTTCGAAGACAGCATTTCGAACCAGGTACGGGCATTACGAGTTTACCGTAATGTCGTTTGGATTGACTAATGCACCCTCTGTATTCATGGATCTGATGAATAGAGTTTTCAAGGAGTATCTCGATGAATTTGTGGTGGTATTTATTGATGATATCTTGGTATACTCCAAAACCTATGAAGATCATGAAAATCACTTGCGCATTATCTTGAAGACTCTGAGGAGGCATGAATTATATGAGAAGTTTAGCAAGTGTGAATTCTGGCTTCAGGAGATTTCTTTTCTTGGCCATATTGTCTCTAAAGATGGAATCTCTGTTGATCCTTCTAAGGCCAAGGAAATCCAAGAATGGCCAGCACCTACGAGTATAACTGAGGTACGTAGTTTTATTGGTTTGGCAGGTTATTATCGACCTTTCGTCCAGAATTTTGCCCGATTGGCTAACCCATTAACGAAGCTCACACGTAAAGGGGTTAAATTTGTTTGGACAAAAGAGTGTGAAGAATGTTTTGAAGAACTGAAGAGAAGATTAGTCAATGCTCCTATATTGACTCTACCATCGGGGAATGATGGGTTCGTTATTTATAGTGATGCATCAAAGAAAGGACTTGGTTGTGTCCTTATGCAGAATGATAGAGTTATTGCCAATGCATCACGACAATTGAAAATTCATGAACAAAACTATCCTACTCATGATCTCGAGTTAGCAGCTGTGATCTTTACTTTGAAGATATGGAGGCACTACCTCTATGGTGAAAAATGTGAGATTTATACTGATCACAAAAGTTTGAAGTATATTTTCTCACAAAAAGAACTCAACATGAGGCAAAGGAGATGGCTTGAATTACTCAAGGATTATGATTGCACGATACACTACCACCCGGGGAAAGCAAACAAGGTGGCAGATGCTTTGAGTAGAAAAGACCATGGAGTTTTGAACAATATGAGAATTGAAAGGGATCCAATTTTCATGGATCTAGTGAAGATGGACATGGGAATAACCAGGGAAGGTGAAACATCAATACTTTTTCAAATGGTTGCCAAACCATCTTTACTAGAAAGGATTAAGAGTTCTCAGACCGATGATGAAGAATTTCAAAAGAAGATTAATGCTGTGAATGATGGGAGATTGAGAGACTTTGTGTATGAAGATGGAATTTTGAAATTCGGGAAGAGACTTTGTGTTCCCAATTTACCTGATCTAAAAAGGGAATTATTGGATAATGCTCATAGTTCAAATTTCTCTATACAGCCTGGGAGCATGAAAATGTATAGAGATTTGAAGGAACATTTTTGGTGGGACAACATGAAGAGGGAGATTGCTGATTTTGTGTCAAGATGTATGGTTTGTCAACAAGTGAAAGATGGAAGGCAACAACCTGGAGGAGTCATGCAACCTCTTCCCATACTGGAGTGGAAATGGGACAATATTACGATGGACTTTTTCATGGGGCTACCAATTACTCCTAGAAGGAATGATGCAATATGGGTTATTGTTGATCGTCTTACCAAGTCAGCACATTTTCTTTCTATAAGATAAGATCTACCCCTGGAACGTCTAGCAAGACTATATATTAATGAAGTTGTGAGACTTGATTGAGTACCCCTATCGTTTGTTTCTAATCATGATCCCCGTTTTACTTCAAGATTTTGGAAAAGTCTTCAGAAATCCCTGGATACTGAACTTCATTTGAGCACTGCTTACCACCCTCAGACAGATGGACATTCAGAATGGACTATTCAGACCTTAGAAGACATGTTGAGATCTTGCTCACTTGACTTTCAGGGTATTTGGGATCAATATTTACCACTGGGAGAATTTTCCTATAACAATAGCTTCCATTCGAGTATTCAGATGGCACCATATGAAGCGTTATACGGAAAGAGATGTCGTACACCAACCTGTTGGGATGACGTTGGTGAAAGAAAACTTGTAGGCCCAGAACTGGTGGAGGAAATGGTGGAAAAGGTGAAGGTAATCCAAAATCACATCAAAGCAGCTCAAAGTAGGCAGAAGAGCTATGCCGATAATCGAAGGAAGTATTTGGAATTTCAAGTCGGTGATCATGTTTTCTTGAAGGTATCTCCATGGAAGGGAGTCATACGTTTTGGTAAGAAAGGTAAATTGAGTCCCAGGTACATCAGACCCTTCGACGTTCTAGAACGAATTGGGGTTGTAGCTTACCGATTGGCAATGCCGCCAAGTCTCTCCAAAGTTCACGATGTGTTCCACGTATCTCTGTTGAGGAAATACATGCCCGACCCAACGCATGTACTCACCTATGTGGAATTAGAACTGGAACCCGATCTGTCTTATTGTGAAGAGCCTGTCAGGATTCTTGATACAAGAGAACAAGTACTGAGAAACCGGACGACGCGTCTGGTAAAAGTTTTGTGGAGAAACCATAAGATGGAAGAGGCAACATGGAAACCCGAGGAACTTATGATGAAGAACCACCCGAGTCTTTTCATGCGGTAGTATTCTAGAAATTTTGAGGATGAAATTATTTGAAGGAGGGGATAATGTAACACCCTAAGCTTCTACGGTACGCTTCTCTTTGAATAATGTGATAGCGTGTGTTATACGCAACACCGAGTTCTAACACACCATAACCAATCAAACTAGCCGTTATGAATAGTAATACCTACTTTTCGAAATTATATATATTTTATATTTTAAAATGGACTTCATTTCTGGATTCGGAATATCGAATTTAGCCTAAGGTGAAATTTTGGTACTTTTCGGATAACTTTCATATTTTGATGAATAGTGAAAATTACTAAATTTTAATTAAAAACAACTTTTTTAATCAAAATAATTAATAGTGATAAATTATGAATTTGAGTTGTTTTCGACCCATCCCCACCTTAACCTTTTAATAGTCAACTTTGGAGCCATTGGAAACCGAATATGAATTTATTATAAACTAATATCTCTAGCTTTTCCAAAGGTGCCCCTCACCCCTCTTATAAAAGGGAACTCATCCTTCTCATTTCTTCACACCTTCAAAGCCTTTTGGTTCGGCCAAACTCTGCCCAAATACTCTCCCAACTTCCCTCACTACAACCTAGAGGCCTTAGTTTGATCAGAAATCCAACCTAAGCAGCCCTTTTGATCAAATCAAAAGGAAGAACCCGAAGAAGAGGTAATGATTTCACCACCCTTTTTCCAAGTTCATTACTTCTTCCACTTCTTCTTCCTTTGTTGTTACCATTCTTAAATAATAACTCCAGTATCATATATATACTGTGATGTTATTATAAATATGGTACAACTATATTCAGTATTCTATCCACCCTTTGAATAACATGTCACCATACGTGTGTACGTACGGATTACCGTCTCCACGTCAGGGTGTAATTGTTATTCAATATAATATTATTTGGATGGGTATAATAATGATGTGTAACTCATGTGAATAATAAATATAACATGTTAATGATTCAGTATATATGATATACCATCCATTTATATATTATTTTAATATCAAAAGAATGATATTGTCGCTCGTGCGTACGTACGGACTACCGTCTCCACGAACGCGATGAGATTCATTCTCCATCGTATCCATTCAAGTATAATTAACATTTGATGATTTAAAAAATGATGTTTAAGGACTTGATATCATTCTGGATATGAATAATATACAACCTATCCTTTACAAACATGTCTTATGTAACAAAACATATAAAAGAAAACAAGTAAGTTAACACCCGAAACAATGATAATACTAAGATATTATTATCAAATCAATATTAAAAGATCATATATGATATCATATTAATGTATATGATTCTTGTATAATTTAATAACAATTATTTCACCATTATACAGGAGGTTAACCTACCCCAACCAAGGAAAAGTACAAGGTAAGGGTTATTTCACAATCTCTTCATTATCCGAGGTTGTTTATATGTAATAATCTACTGGGATCTCTTTACCATCCACATCCATGTTTTCTTAAAAATTTATTTCAAAACATTTTTATTATTTACAATAATATGGGTTAAAGTCATTTATACCCTTGTTTGACTTTTTATAAGAGGAATCTTTCCGTCATTTTGAAAACAAGGTCCTTTTTAACCTTTTCGACAGAATTAAGGTAAGAATGTTTTTTTAACTTATACGGCGGGTGCGGTTATTTTCCGCCGTTATAAAATCTTCAAATCTTTCCTTACAATATTATAAGAATATTTACAAAGAAAATGTTTTATTATATATTGATCTTAAATGATTTCAAAAATAGAAAGAGATATTTCTCTAAAAAGTTTTTTGATTTCATCTATGTCAACATCCTTTGATGGATTTTACGCTTATTTGAAGTTGATTTATTATGATACAAAACTTCTATATTGTATTGAAGGTTTTGTGATATGTTTGACTGTGGATGTGCTATTTTTATACCATTCATAGTTTATGGTGAAATTATTGACATTTCGTATGCTAGTTTTAATACGAATGTTTATGTTATGTTTAAACCTTTTCATATGGGAATGCATTGGACTTAATATGTGATGGGTGGAGCCCGCTATAGCTCCTCGATGCATCGGTAGGTCTCATGAGACAAACTAGTGTCTTGGCACAAGGCCTTGGAAAAATATTATTTGTAGTCTTGGCATGAGGCCTTGGCTATGTGGTTATGATAGTTTGGCATTATGCATTCCAACATTATGAAAGTGGTTATTGATATTGCATGTGATTATTCGATTAGTAGAATATCCATGTGAACAAGTAAATGGAATTATTTCATTTTTACTTTTTCCATACTATGTTGAAGTTCAAGTTTAAAAGGCTTTTGTTTTAGTTATACATAGTCTTAAATGTTTATTCTTATTTATGAAAGTTTCTGGTATGTTGTTATCCTTACTGGGCATTTGAGCTCACCCCTTTTCTATGTTTTATTTTTCCCAGGAAGTGAAGAAGTAAATTATGAATGACCTGCAGGCATATTATGTGGGGATATGAGTGTGGTTTATGGAGACAATATGTTGTTGTAGTAGTTTTTCATTTTATGATGTAATGTAAGACTTATGAATATATCTGGTGTTTCCAATGCTACTAAACCAACCGGTCTTTCGAGATTTGATATTTCTTGTGATCATGCCAATGTTATGTAATAATGCACCGACTCTGGGTAACTAGGGTCGGGGCATTACAATTTCTTTATGATTTTTGAATATGAAATAAAATTTAATGTTTTAATCATTGAAGCTCATATCTAGAATCAATTATTTATTAAATATTCATAATTTAAAAAATGAAGGAAATTTCATTTTTTAATAAAATAAAAAAAATTCATAAAGGTATTACTCATATGCACGTCCCGATCCATCATAAGATGAGTCCAAAACATCCATTCATAACTTCAGGTAACTCATGAAAACCATATAATGACCCATATATAGATCTAATTTAATTGTGCATAGTCTGAAATGACTCTTAAAATGTTACAAACTAGTTATCAATAGATAAAAAATTACCCTTATACATATTTCAATAATCCATGTCATCGATGATCTCTATTTTTAAATGAATCATATATAAAAACATAGTAAATATATATATATATATAATTTTATTTTACAATCAAATATCTTCAAATACTCTCCCATCACCTATAATTGCATCACAACACCATCAAAATAATTTCATAAATACCCCAAGAATATATATTATATCAAAATGTATTACAAAATATTGGAGGAAGTGGTTCTCTATAAACACTTATATTTTAATAAAATATCATCTCACCAACTGTCTTAACACATTTTTGGGGTACTACATTAATGATTTTGTGTCATGTTCCACAATCAGTGACACATATATTAAATTTTCCATTGAAAAAGTAAATTTCTCACTCATCCTCAACTACACACTTTGACATTAATTATTCCCGTCCTTTTTTAAATTAAATATGAAATATTAATTTTGTAACTTTTTAATGAATTAAAATGGGATTGGTGATGATGAATAGAATTAGGACATTGCTTCTTTCGTATCATCATAAATAGTGATTGGGGAATGAGTTATAATTCAATTATTCAGTAATTCACCACCTCATTTCATAGTGAATTATTAAAGTCAGACTATACTATTATTTGTGGTAGGTTATTATTATTTAGTGATATCTAATGTTTCTCATTTTGAAGATATAAAAATTACATTGTATGAATTAATCTATGTAAATGTTATTAAAACATTACCGTAGTTAATTGTAATTTAATATAACATATTTAGCTATATACTTAGAAAAATAAATAAATATAGTCAATATATATAATTTTTAATAACAATGTCTTGGGTAAAACTACAATGTTAATGAGTATGAAAAAATGACCATAAAAACATCATATTTTAGAATGAAATTTTTTCAAATTCGTAGTTGTCAAGGGTGGACTAAGTCATTTCACCATTGATATTGTGTTTAAGATTAAAATGATGAGTAATCAATTGTCAATGAGGTGTTGATCTAGGTCAATGAAAATTATTTCAAAAATGGAAAGATACTTATATGACTTCATGTTAGTCATCATATAAAATACAATAGCTTTTGAGAGGTTTTGAAAAAATGGACTAATAAAATTGTGGTCATTTTGTAGGATAATTAAAAAACATGGAATATTATAATAACGTTAACCTTAAACATAGACATATTACTAAAGAAATTGTGTTTAGGTTATATAAATATTTCTTAGTTCACCAAAAATAAATCACTAGGGATGTTCATATATGATATTTTCAAAGAAGGAAATGCAACAATTATTAGGTGATATGAATTTTAAAATCAATTTTTTATGGTGGAATCATTTAATTGGAAGCCAAGTCATTTTCCCCATGGCCACAACATTTTTTTCATAGATTTTTAAGTAATGGAATATTATGTTAAATTTAAAACGCTTAATGGTCATGAACATTTTTGGGATAATTTAATTGTGAAATAATGATGTTTTAAAAAAAATATTAAGTAGATACTTATGGAAATTGAAGAGTGAATTTTTTTGAAGAGGGGATGGAGAATTTAAAAGTAAAATAAATTTAATGTGTGACATACATAAAATTTTAATAATGGTCATACATTTTTATACTCTATAGTGCTTCTATGATAAAGAGAAAATTTATAATGGTTTTATTATAATCATTGTGCTAAAATAAAAGAGAAACACCATTTTTGTATTAGAATTTTGAATATTCTTATTATTTTCATTATAAGAGACCTACATGTTGAATTTTATTTATAAATATATTTATAATTTGTGTGTGTATAGGTAGGAATATAGAGATTACACTGTTATTATAATTGACATGAATAAAAAATTATAATCATTATAGTCTGTTATTGATTTGTTTGGTACATCAACATATAATTAGTTTATTCTATATTGGAAATGTTGATCATAGTGAAATAATGAAAATAAATAATCCCATTTGACTTAAATTTCGTAATTTGTATTTTAAAATGATGGTTTAGAATTTAAAAGTTTATATATTTTTGTTAAAGTGAGAATAATATATTTTTTATGTAAGAAATTATATACCACAATTAACACCCCAATATTATGGTATTTTTGTCCTTATTATTGAAATAATTAGTATTATACATGAAAGGTTATTACATGTTAAATTTATCCCTAGTTTTTCATTGACTTTTAAAATGATATAAACATAAAGGTTATTCATTTATTTTATAGTTGTAGTTATCAAAATTGATTAATTGTTTAAGCTCACATCCATGAACACTTGAATTGTAGAGTTTCCAAAAAAAATTAAATGACTACTTTTAAGTGATCATATCAATATATTTTTGATCAAAATATAATAGAAGCTTCTCTACACTGATGTGATGGCACAAAATTCCTTATCATGGACCCCATAAAATCAAATTTATATCATGTAAATGATATAATTATCTTCTAAAGTTACATGGATATTGTTTCTTTTTATCTAAAAAGATACAAAACGTTCATTGAGGTTATTTTAAAAGTTTTAATAGTATTTATGATCATATAAGGATGAATCAAACTTAAAATATATCCAGTTTCTTCAATTGCATCATCGTATTTATTATGATGATTTATGTATGTTTAAATGAGAAGTAGAATGTTGGAATTATGAACAACATATATGAGAGATTTCCACATTTATATAATCCAAATGTTTCTGTGATTAATGACTGAAAATTAAGGGAAATTTATCAATATGATATGTAAAGTAATTTGGTCACTTTAGAGATTCCTGTGAAACCATATGGGATGGTAAGTCATTATTCCATGGAATTTAAATTAAAATCAATATTGAAATATAACATTAAATAAAAATTTGATAGTGAAAAATATATTAGATAAGAAGTCTAACCACTTGGGGATAGATATTTCAAAAGAGGAAAATAATTATCCAATTTATGTATTTCATTATTATGTTTATAGGGTTGAAATATTGGTCACATTATAGCTACTTGACCAGTGAGGCATGATAGTGATGAATGTGAGTTTAATTGAAAAAAATAAACAACGGATACTTCCCCAAGAAAAAATGAAATGTCCAAAAAAAATTATATTCAATCAATTTTCAATAAAACTGTTTTGTTTGAATAGAAGAAGTAAATGGTGTTATTTTTATTAATCGAGGTAAAATTAAAAAAAAATTATATTTATATGATTCCTTGACATGAATTGTTATCATAGAGAAATGTTAAACTCAAGATTTAGGATACAATTGAAGGGACTTTTTGATCTCAAGGTTGAGCTCAATTGTTAACTCTGTGAGCATAGCATAAATTTATTAAGACCAAGAAAATATGTATAATATTGACATCTTCATCAAAATATATTAAAATACTCAAAGGTAAAATAATTTATTTGGAAATTTTTATAGTGTATAGAATAGTTAGAGAATAAACATCCAAATAAAATATTGATTTCATTCAAAAAAATTTAAGATCAATATAATGCAATCAATAACCATATTACATATAATTGGGAGTGAGGGATGTATTTTTGAGTTGATTAGAAAATAATGATGGTGGTGAAATACATGTTTCAATCAATTCTATTTAAAATAATGACGAAAATAAAAAATAATTGTAATTGAATAAATGAAGAAGGCGCAACGAACTAATATTAACTGCAGTTAAAATAAATAAAAGAGAGATTTAAAATAAATCAATTAAAGTAATTGACTATTTAAAAAATTATTTTATAATTTATGGATTAATAAATAATGATTTAAATTGATAAATATTTATAATTATAGAATGTTGATGAAACAAGATATTTGTTAAGGAAATTAAAAAATATCTTTGAAGGATCCCCTTACATATAAAACTCTTATCACCTAGGGATTTAATGTATTGGTCCCTTAGATATATCAGTATCTTATATAACCAAACTATCCATTAAATTTGATGTCATATAATGAAACTATAAATTCAGTAGAAACTATATCATTAATTTTAATTCTAAAAAATAGTTTTATTTCATATTGACCAAATCGAAGGAAATACAAATTCCCCCACTTTAAATGTAGTTTGAACTAGATATTGATGTGATGGGAGGAAGTGGGATATTGGTTAAGGGTAATCACTTTTTATATTAGTATTTATTCTATCTATAAATATAAAAATCACTAGGAAAGAAAGATAAAATAGTGAGAGTAAAATAATACTAAAATCTATCACACACTCATGAATGGAGAATGGAGATTTTGAAAGATATATCCTTGAGAGAAATATGAATCATATATAATTTTCATTGGATAGTGGATGAGAAAATGAAATTCTATGGACACCATGGTCTGTATTTATTTGTTCTAAAATAACTGTTAGTGTTCTAAAATTAATTTGGGGTCTTCAATCCAATGATATATTGATTAAATATATTTTTACAACAATTAATACCAGGAAATGAGAAATTTTTATGACTCTTACTATAACCCAGTAGACTCTTCTAGTCCTCAAAATTATCTACCGCCAGCTGGATAGGGAGCCTCCACCAGTTGGATAGTTATCTCTTTGAGTATAACTTATTATGTCATTATGTACTAGATAACTGGTGGTCCTCCACCGGTTAGTAGTTTGGTCATTTATCTTTGGTATGCTCCTTGGAAATCCATCAGTTGGCTAGTTGAAATACACCTATAGGGTGATGTAGCCTTTATAGTTAGGATTCTTAAATATGCTTATCCACTTCCTTTAAGGATCCTCAATGGTTATTGTATCCTTATTTAAAGGATTTAGAACATACCTTAAAACAAGATTGTGGATCCTTTAAAAGGATCAAAAAAGATGTCACCATGATATATGAACATCACTTAAATGAAAATATTAAAAAGATTATTAGTTTTTGTGACCATTAAAATGAATAGATATGTTAGAACTATGATAATATTACCCTTTGATGATTAAAAATACTTAAATATTATTGAATTAAAACAAGAATATGATTTGATAAAGTTTAAAATGAAAAACATTGTTGTGATATATATATTTTCTTATCATCTGAAAATAGAGAGGCTTCTCCCCCAGAACCACATTTTGAATCATTTAACATAAATTTTATAAAAAAATCCATCTAACATTTTTAAATAAAGGATAAAATGTAATAAAAAATTCTCTACCATTTGATATTATATAAAATAATTCTTATTATGTGTTAAATAATAAAGATATAAAAAATAGTACTATGTTTTTCATCATTAAAACTAATTTGAGAGAGCTGGAAATACATTTTTAGAAAAAGGTTAAAAACTTTTAAAGGTGAGAAAATTATTTAAGACGATATTTAAAAAACAATGAATATTGATTTCGAACAATCCAAATATATTTTTGAAAAATATTAAATGAATATTTTAAAAATCATAAAAATAATGCCTCTTCTATGATCATTTCAAAATTAACAAGATTATATCCACATTAAATGATGCATTTAGATAATTTATGGGATCATATCCATAAATAATGTATAAAATAAAAAACAAGAAGAATTATAAAATATTATTGAAAAATAATTTCATCATCCTTGTTTAGTAATGATTATATTAATAATATATATCAAATTCCATGTCATCATCAATCCAGGCCTCTAGTTAAGGTCTGCTCACCATTCCTAGGGTAAATAAATATTCAAAAACCCCAATCAACCCGTTTTAGGATAAATCATTAGGAGAATCTGTGCCAGAACAATATCCTCTTATTTTTATCTTGATATGGATTTTTTATTGTAATATCTTTATTACATTACTTATTAAATATTATGAGATGTTTTAAATTTTATTATTATTTTTAATCATTTTTTGAAAAAAATATGATAAATAAATAATCTATATATTTTCAAGTGATTATTATATAATAATAACCGGAGAATCATGTGCAACTCACCTCTGAAGAAATTAATGATGTTTATATGATGTGAAATACTATAGATATCAGAAATTAAAATATTGATGTAAACAAATTCAATAAACAACTTATAATTTTAAATGTGATCTCATATAAAATTATGTATCAAATAATTAATATTAGTTCTAGAGTTCTAAATAACATTTTTAGTGGTATTAATCATAACAGTTTTTGAACACAGTTTAAGGAAATGGATATATGTTATCCCAAAGTCCTATAGAGTATGATTCATCCAAATTACATGGGTACAATGACACTCAAAAACTATGTTTTCCACATCAGATATATAGAAAATGATTTTTTTCTCACAACTCCAAGAGGTAAGTAATTTTCCAAATTTATGAGATGCTCCATTACAACATTTTCTATCTATTTAAAATCCACTAAAATTAGCATCATAATAACAAATAGTTTCATAAGAGGTTTCCTTTTCGCTAAAATCATCCAAGGTTTTTCGATTCTTTTAAATAAATTAAAATTATTTGGATATATTATTATGTGATTCCATTGGATTTTATTGGAATAAAAGAATAAAGAGGTACATTGAAATTGATGTTTATGTATATCACAATTAGGTAAAGTATAATTCAAATCATACTTTGATTACGATTATTGTCAACTGATGGAAAAGATACATCAAAAGTTATTTATAAATTTGGGATCATTAGTGTTCTAATAACATTAGTATTATTCATTCTCAAATTCATTTTTAGGTCACTAGTGTATTTACTTTTTAAAAAAAATATTCCATCAAATGTTAGTGAAATTCTAGAAAAATGGTAGGAATTTGATTTCTCCCATAAAAATAATTTTAAAATCATTTCCATTAAAATAAATAATTAATTTTAAATAGATATTTATCTAAACCAAAAATAACATCTTCTATATATATTTTAATTATTAATAAATCATTTGATTTTTTTATAAAAATAGTGTAATCAAAATTTCCTATTTTGAAGTGATTTGATAATATAAATTTATTTATCCTCTCATAATAAGTTAAGGGTAATATATGAAACTAAATAAATATTTGGATAACATGGAAAAAATATGTAATTTTAGGATTAATGAAACTGGTTGGTTGGTCCAAAAAATAATTTAAAAAATAAACACATTTAGAAAATAAATTTTGAAGTCCATTTTAAAGAGTTTGAAATTACAATAAGAAACGAATGCCAATAAGAATCTAATGGATTTGAGTTATAATATAAATGAAAAAGTTTAGCCATATTCAATAATTTATTCTTGACTATAGATATTATCAATAGTTTGATCCTTATTGATATCACATTTCCTTATTCTTCATTTTGGATTTTAAAAACCATCGTTGTACCAATTCTTAGATGATTATAGAGATGTTTTAGTAGAATTCAATTAATGTTCCTAGCAAATTTTTTCATATACTCTTTCATTGAATTTATTAAATTTCAATACCTATTAGTTTTTTATGTGAATGAGTTTTTAAAAGGTAGAAAATATTCTGAATTTTCAACCTCATTTAATATAGACAATCTAGTATGATTTATGGATTATTCTTCATTGAAATCATTCTAGGGAGGATAGATTTTCAATTAAATCCAGGACATGTGTAAAGTACTAGATTTTTATTCTAGAGAATCTTCATTTAATTTAGAATATTGAGTTCTCAGAATGGCCAATTGAATCATCAATTTGTGGATTTTATTTAGTAATGTTCTCATAAAATATGATGTGGATTGAATCCATTAGGTTTTTTATCCTATTACTAAAGTCATTTTAGGGTTTATATGAGTCAGTGTACCACAAAAAATCCTTTATTTGATTTTTGGTCAAAAATATTTTTATTATTTTCAGTATTAGATGAATAATTTACAAGAAAAATCTTTAAAGAAGATAATATTCAGAATTTAACATTTCCAATATTCATAAACATTTTTTCCTATGATATTTCTTATGTGGTCATGGGTAAGGATAAAAAATGAAATATTAACTTCCCCAGTACAAATGAAATATTTAAAAGAAAACACAATTAGGATACCTTTAAAATTTATAGGTTCTTTTTTGTCTTTTCAAATCCCAATTGTGTTGATGTGTTTATGGAGATGAGAAGGAGTGATGATAGCCATGATAATCAAAAAACTAATGAAATTCATTTGTATCAAATACTCCATCATAGTCACTTCTAAGGGAAAAGTGTTGATATCTATTTTAGTTTCTAATATACATGAAATTTTTATAAATACAATACAATCCTCATTCATACACTATAAGAAGGAAAAACTTTTAAATATATTATAATCATCTATAATTAATGTGGTGTAGTTTTTTTACCTCTGATTCTAGAAGCATGAGTTTATCCAAAAAGGTTAAGTTGATATATTTATAAGCGGTTTGATGTGGAAATATGGGTTTTAGAATGGAAAGAATATTTGTCTTTCCTTCAATGTCTAAAGGGTTCACAAACTAAGTTATATAGAATAGAAAATTTTACTAAATCTCATTCTAGTCAGTTATAATTGAACTATACAATAGATCTAATATTAAGATGGATTAAACACTTATGAAAAAGACAAGAATAATTATCATGTTCACTTAACACTTAACATTTTGAATTTATTTATATTTTGAATCTATAATATAAATTTTTTAAAATGATATTTGAAAAATAAAATATTTTTATTTGAATTAAAAATGTAATAAAAAACATTTTTTTTATTTTTGAAATTTCTATTAAAAATTGCCTAATACATCATAAATTATTATTAAAGACATTAAAAAAACATTTCCAATTAATGATGAATTGGATAAATAATATTTTTTTCTAATCAATACTTTTACCTATTGAATAATACCTATATGTGATATGTCATCCATCAATTTTCATATAACGATTCAATTTGGACAGATCACCATAGATGGTCACCGAACTCCCACTACCTGTATTCCAAGTAGATTCTAACGCTTCTATTTCAATAACTTTATCCTATAAATGATTTATGTGGATAATGTTTTTGGAACCCATGACATGAGTCAAAATACGTTATCCAGTAGAGATTTTGGAACCTAATTTTTTCACATGTCTTTCTGTCGAAAAATGAGAATAAAGATGAATATATTTTAGTCCATATAAAGCCCACACACGGGCGATTTCCTGGGCTTCGGCTCACGTATGCACTGTTCGATTATCAGGGTCTTATATATGGGTAAGACATGGGTTGCTCAATCTATGCTTGCATTTGGATATGCATCCACTAAACCATGAGGGATTAGTCTTATAGGCATATTGTAGTTGTGGTGTGAAATTAATTATTTTTTATTAAAAAATTATTTAAAAAATAAGAAAAGTATAAATTATTTATTTTTTATTAATTTATTTTGTTTTGATACATGATTTAAGAAGTTAATTTACTTATTATTATATGAAAATATTTATATAATAATATATTTTTAGTATTTATATATTTAAAACATTAAAATGATAACTCGTAAAAAAGTTAAATAAATCTCATTATCGTAATTATTATTTAGAATTGTCATTTAAAACACCTAACTATTATAAAAACACCAAAGACTACAATTTATTTCAATGTTCACATAATAATATTATAAATACATGTTTACAAGAATTCAAAAATACAACAAATATTCATTGAACGTCATTTATTAATTTCATCATAGAGTTACACATTCATTTGGTTATCATTATTCTCAATATTTTTCTGTCAATTGATTTCGTTATTTTGGTACATCCAACAGATGAAGGCTTCACAATCATCTCACTATGATGATGGGAGGTGTTCAAATGGTTCTTCTATGGATTTCAATGAGATTTCTCGAATATTTTTGGTCTTTATCATTGTAATGATGTATTGTGTTTGTGTTTTATTAATAAAACACTTTCTCGTATGTTCTTGATTATTTAAGTCATCTAAATTAATAAATTTATTTTCATAAAATATTAAAAGTAATAATATAACTAATACAAGTACATTATGGCATTACATTCTTCTCCCTTAACTGAATTTCATCCTCATAATTAGTTTGTGCACACACACAACTTTTTTCAATCAAACATCAGTCTTGATGCTCCCTAATAAATAACATTATTATTATTAATTGTCAAAAAATTAATTAATTCATACCTTCACTATAATGTCTAGTGTTGGTGATTCTCATGAAAATGTGGGTTTTTTCTAGATTAACTGATACTCTAGGTAGTGTCAGGTTTCTCAACTTAATTCCTCCAAACACAACCTGAGAAATCATGGGAAAAATCCAATAAAAAATGGTAGGTTATTAACATAGAGACATGAGGGGTTTAATGACTAGTGATTTCGGAGTGGAATTTATTCCTATAAAATAACAAAACTATATTGTCTTCTAAATCATCAATATCTTTGAGTCTCCCATATTAATAGAAACACAAAACATGATACAGATTGGCCGGATGGAGGTCACCCACTCTTACAGCTTTATGAATGTCTAATAAGGTTTTTAACTATTAAGACATGGTGAATCATTTGAAAAGAACATCAAAATATTTTCCTTGATGAGAATAGAATTTAATTTGTGCATGAACGAAGAAAAAATAAATAGAACTTGATCCTCAAAAGAACTATATTATATCAAGAGTATTGTATATTTTTTAAATTATTTTACAAGATAATTAAAGGATTGAAAAGGTATCATAGTCATGAATACATTACTTTAAAATTATCTTTTCATGTAGCTGATCATGAAGGTACAAAATTATTGTTTGTGGTCATCTAACTTCCATATGAAAATATTGTTAATAGAATTTTACCTCAAAAATTAATACCTAATTTATAAGTTTGTTTTCAAATTTCAAATAATTATGCACACCATTTCTCTATTTCCAAATGTGATGTCACGAGATTTCGAATCTAGTCTCATCACATATAAATTTAGTTTATTTTTTTATAAAATAAACACAACAAATACACAACATTTATTGCATACCAAGAACTTTTCCCAGTCTAGTTTTGGGAGACTTAGATACCTAACATACAATCTTAACAAAACTATAAACAATAAAATGAAATAAATAAAAGACTTTTGGAGTTTTGATTCCTATATGAAATAAATATCTCAATGTAAATCCACGAAACATTTGATAAATAAATTAAAAACCTAGGGTGAGTAATTATTTTTCCCAGTAAGGGATTTTATAATAAATGATAAATAATTTCAAAATATTCGTTTGAAAATATATCTTAAAATACATTTATAAATACCTTATGAAAGTAATATCTTAATTATAAACACCTTAAAAACAGGGTTTCACTGAAAATAATTCATGATCAAAAAAGGAATTAAACCTAATCCATTGATTTATTGAAAACAATATGCAATATTCTGAAAAAAAACTCTGAGGATACTTGAAACATTGAAGGTTTTCTTGGGCCTACCCACTTGGGGAGGGGTGGGTTAAATCCCAAATTCCCTACCATATTTACTACGTTCAAGTAATGTATATAATGAAGACATTTTAATCTTTATTTAGATACAATATTCAATGGGTTTTCTTCTTTAAAAACATTGATAACATATTCTAATAAATACTTTTACAACTATAACTCAATTAAGAAACCATATGATGAATTCTAGTTAATGACTTTATCCACTTTTCATAAGTACATAAAATGTTATCCATAGTCTCACGTAAAACCAATTAAAAATTAATTTCCTCGATAAATTTGATTAATTCACTACCCAAATAAATACAATTAATAAAAACTAATGCATACATGATATGTCATATATTATTTGTTTTGGACATATCTTATAAAACTTATGACATTAATGTATGTATAAATTCTTTACGCACATGAAATGAAAGGTTTTAGTTATAATTAACACATAAAATGATAAATTTTATCATTTATATATAAAATATAAACATAAAATAATAATTATTATTTGATTATCTTATCCCATGGAGATTTTTAAATGAAAAAATTTAAATTTAATAATAACAAAACATGTTGTTTTATTTTTTAACTTTTATCTAATCTAATAATTTGCAAACAAATAAATTTAATAGATATACACACATTTTCATATATGTATATGTATTTATAAATCATACATTATTTGATAAGTTGAAAAAAAAATCAGAATCCTATAATTAAACTTAATAAATTCTAGAAATAAATAAAGTAAAATACATAGATGGATATCTATATATATATTGGTAAATAAATCTTAAATAAAACACTTGTTGAACCATTAACATGGTAATGAGGAAATTCTCTTATGATTACTGAAACAAAATAATATTAAATAATGGGTATTCATTAATACATATATACAAATACATTTGTAACATAATGTTATCAAAAAACTAATACAATTTAAAATCTACAAACTATAATTTGATAAATAAAAATATTAATTCCCTTATATTATACATTCTAAATAAAATTAAGGATATATATATATATATATAAGTATATATACTCAAACAATAATCTTGGATTGATAAAAAAATAAAACCCTTATGAGAAGTATAAACTTTGAAATATTTTAAATAAAAATATCCCTTACATGAAACTATGTGTGAGTTGAAGGAATTGGCTTCTGGACATGGGGAAGATTAAATATAATAGGTATTTAGTGTTTCAATGTGTGAAAGTAAGGGATTAAATAAAGTTTATATTCTAATAGAACATAACCATTTTAACAACTAGGCCATGGGTTTTTGACCAATTTGTCCAATCCTATCAAATAAAAATTTTTATATACATTTAATAATCCATGATTCTATATATATAAAATAGGGTTTAAAATGTGAAAAAACCAAAAAAAGGGGTTAATTTGGCGCTTTTGATCTTGTATAATCAATATATATATAAATATAGATATAAATACATATATATATATATATTGGTGAAACTTCCTTCAGAATATGAGAATTTGAGTTGATGTTTCAAAGGGTTCGATTTTTAGAATAAAACACCATCAACATAATTTCTATGGAAATAAAAATAGATATGGGGTCAAGAGAGGAATGAATGATGGAGATATAAGAGATTTAAACAATGAAATAAAATGGAAAAAGGGCCCAGTGGTGTTGACCTAATGGCGCAGGCGATGAGATTGGTGTTAATAACGGAGGAGAAAATCATTTTGGAAGGGAATGTCTTAGATGATCCAAGATAGATCGAACGGTTTGGATTATACCTATCACCTTACACAGGGATAAGAAGTGATCTATCAGGGGTAAAGAAATGACGGATAAGAGGAGCTTGTCCCCAATTGGAAGGCTCAGATCGTATCTCCCAGATGAAAATGAGTCCAACAACAAAACCTAGAGACTTTCACTGCTACCTTATAATACACAGTGTGATGGAACTCATCTCGATGACTTAACCATGCACCCTAGGTAGCCATACACAGAGTCTCCCACCAGGGTTTCAGCCCACCTATTCATAGTTTGTTTCTCGAGGGCCCTATACATGGGCATTACATGGGTTTCTTGAGCTAAGCTGACACTTGGCTATGCTTCAACAGAACCATGAGGGCATGGCATTATAAGAATCCATTGGTTGTGGTGTTTACTTAATAAATCATTAAGTAATTTTTTTATTCAAATAATAAATATAGAAATAGTTTATTTTTTATGAATTATTTTAAAAAATTAGATAATTTAAATTTTTTATTTTAATATTATTATTTGAAAATATTTATATATTTATATATTTCTAATAAATTATCAATTTAAAACATTAAAGGTATAACTCTTAAAAAAGTAAAATTAATTTTATTATCTAAATAATTATTTAGAATTATCTTTTAAAATACCTAACGGTTATGAAAACTCTGACGGCTACAATTTATTTCAACATTCACATAACAATTATATAAATACATATTTAAAGGTATTCCAAAACACAACAAAAATTCCAAAAAAAACATCTCTAAACATCATCTAGGTGATATAAATTCCTTCGGTTATCAGTATTCTCATTATTTATATTTCATTTTGTTTTCTTATTATGGTAGAACCAAGGGATGAAGGCTATATAATACAAGTTATAATGTGGTTGGAGGTGTTTTTGTGTTACTGATAGGGACTAAAATGAGTTTTTTGGATTATATTTCTTTTTTATCCTGGTAATGATCTAATATATTCGTGATTGGTTGCTAAAAATATTTCTTATATGTTCTTATTTATTGAATTCATATGAATTAATAACAGTTATTTAAATAAAATAATAATAATAATAAACATATGTTAGGGAATTACATTACCACTTCCTGTATCTATTCCAGAACCACGTCCACTTGTTGTATCCAAATAGGGATGTATTTTCTCAAATACCATTCATTCTATATGTCACCCTAATTCCAATATATTTTGATATTCTTTTCTTTATCCTTGAATAATCGCTAAGTTTCTCTCTAATTTTTTCTATTCAATGTTACAAATGTAAACTAATAATTTTTTTTGATACCAACTATAAATACCCAATAATTTAACATATATTATTACATTATTTTAAAATAAAAAAATGGGCAACTAGTATATTCCCGATGATCATGAGGCCTAGTGACTTTGAAATACTAAGTTCATATTACAACAAAATGAATTTAAAACATGGAATATTTACTTTAGTCTCCATAATGAGTACCTAAAATGGATTTTTCCCATAAAACTACATCGGATAACATAGGGAATATATAACGAAATGGTTCAGATAAAATTCCAAATAATGGAATAAATAAGATAAGGAAACATAACATATGATTCAATGGTTTAACATTAAATAAAAAAAGTAAAGTCTCATGATTAATATTATGGAAGAATAACATAAATAAAATAACATCATAAGATCATGGATTCATATGAAATTAAAAATGATTATTTAACATTATGAGTCATGGATAAATTCCTATAGAATTTGAAATGTTGGAAAAATTCCCATAAGGTATTTGGATTACTTCATCATCCCATACGTGACACCTCCTGAGACTAAAGCATTACTTAATGCAGTAGAGTCTTATCTGGATCCACACATCATAACATGTTCAGGATATATGCATTCCACATAATGGAAATCAATCATAAGTAATAGAAAATAATTTCCCATTTAATTATAATGGGTTGTGTTATCTTACATCATAACATAATCAAAAGAAATTTAAATATGATGGAATTTGAGAAACGGCCATATGACATGTATTACACAAAAAATGAAGGTATAATATATTTTGTATATATATTACTGAAATATTATAAATTATTTATAATAATTAAAAAACATTAAATGGAGAGAATGTGAGTTAAAGATATATTGGCCATAACCTGATGGAAATAGCGGTTTAGAGAGATCCCTTGCCTTGAGAATGAAGCACCACATGCATTCCTTATCTAATGAATAATACACAAATGTTAATTATTTAATTTTTTAGACCATTATCAATGTTATTTTATCTTTTATTATATTTTTTATCATGTTATTTTCAATTAATTTTTCATGATATGTTTTAATAACAAACAACTCTTATGTTCAAAATCTTTTGGTATGTTCACTAAGGTCAAATATATGAGTTTTTAATCATATCTAAAATAGTAATCATTAAATAATTATAATTTTTATAAAAAAAAATTATTCTTTTAAAAACAACCTTGATATATGGTTCTAAAAATGAACAATGTTATAATCATAGAGAGGGTTGGTTGTATGTATATAAGAGTAACGTTTCCATTTTCTGATGAGGGTGATTAAAAAAACGTTTATGCTATTTTGTAATGATATAATGATAATTTTATTAGTATTATAGTACAATTACTTTAAATAAAATTTCATATACCTTACATGTGTTTTGGTAATAAAAAAGAATCACATTGCTTCACGCGGGGGTGGTCTGACGTACACAAAAATGACATTATCATTTTTTCAATGGATAACACGGTAATGAAGTATTTGATATATTTAATTTAAATAATTATTAATATTTTATAAATAGCATTTATAAAAATCAACTTAATCATTATTACTATCCTTGTAAAATGTACATGAAAAATGGATCACATTACTTCACAGGGTGATTGTCTGTCATACAAACGAGCGATGTTATCATTTTCCCTATATAGTGGAATGTAGGAAGGTGTATATGATATTATAATTTAATAAGTATAAATATATCATAAATATCATATATAATAATTATATCTATAATTATATCAATCTGTGAGAAGTGGTGATGGAAAAAAAATATAACAGTTCGTGACACGATAGTCTGTCACACACATGATCAGCAGTTTCATTTCTCTTTCGATGAAGAATTAGATGGTTATAGTTAATTATATTCTCATAAAAATATATTAGTGTATTTAATATATTAATTTTATTATTTATTCTTGTTTTAACAATATTATAATTATTTGAAAGATGAAATTAAAAACAACACTCAGTTAAGTATGTTACCACTTCCTCAAAAAATGTCATTATGTTTTAACAAAAAGACATTATAGGTTGGAATTAAAATTAAAAAGTGCTTATATGATTTTGGATGAATTTATGTATGCTATATTTTTTAGTATTGGTATAACCAATGAATTTAAGATGTGTGGAATGAGGATTTTATAGGGTAATTTTTTAAACTGGGGGAGAGGACACAAATGGAATTTTTGAAAAGAAAAAACTACAACCACATTTTCTAGATACCAAATGGATCAAAATTACCCCATTTTTAATATCATAAACAATAAGGTCAAAATATGGCTAAATAATTTGATTTAGATCATTCTGAACATTTATATTCTTATTTTAACCACCCATAAACCTATTTGTACCTTAACAACCGTAAATCATTTTTTACTATTCTCACTATTCATTTAGGTTAAAAATTTAGTTTAAATTAAATGATAATATAAATTATTCTGATTCAAAATATTGAATCAATTTTTCATTCTTGAAATAAAATATATTTAATAAATTAATTTAAAATAAATCATGTAAATGTGTTAAAAAGATTTATTAAAGAAATACATTTTTAAAGAAAAGATTATCTCATATTAATTATATGAAAAATTCCCATGATTATTTGGGTTAAAATATATATTTATAGATATATAATCTATAAAATTAATTCAAATATTTCTTAATAAGGTTATCTTATAATTACTTAACATGGAAAACATTATTCACATTAAAATTATTTTTAGAAGAAAAACTTTCAAGTCTTAAAAATTATAGTAAAATCAGTTGTAATGATTATTAAAATGTAATTAATTTGATGAAATATATAAAAAATAATAAATATATTATTAAAATAATAATGTTACTTTTATATAAAATTACTATTTTATTAAAATTACTATTTTATAAAAAATTGATATCATTCACTATTCACTCAAAAATTAATATTCACCAAAAAATCCCAAATATTTAACCTATGTTATACATAAATATTCTGTTTTAAAATATTATATTCATTTTATAAATTATAATTTTTAAATTTTCCAAAAATTCACTAGAATATTCTATCAGTAAAATATAATAAAACACTTTTTTTAAAAAAATATTATTTTTTAATAAATTAAATAGAATTTTCTTAAAATTGGGTGATTAGTTAACATGAATTTATAAGTAATTTTTTATTGAATAGTACATTTATATAAATTTCATAAATTATGCAATACAATTCATACCAGTTAATTTAATGGCTAGGTTATAACTTTATTATTTAAATAAACATGGTATGTTTGGGTTTGGTGTTGCATGTCGCATATTCAATCATGCATAGTTTTATTTTATAAAAAAATTATATCTTACAACATAAAACTCATAAATTAATTTAATCAAGTGTATGAATTTTCCATTATAATTTCCTTGTAATAGTCCATGATATTTACCTAAACTAATTCTGAAATCTTCATAGATTACCTTGATTTCAAATGTTTTCATTGTCTAGTACTAGATCAGTAAATGTGTAAATAATATGTACATTTTATGGCTCTAAGAGTCTTAATAAAGTCCTAAATATATCCATGACAAATTTTAGTTTTACTAGATAAATATTTATCTATCGACAACTGGGTATTTTAATCATTCATTTTTTATTCATCATGTATTTCAAAGAATTCTTGTATTATTGAAAAATAAGTTGTGAATTAAATACCATAAAAGCATTCTTTATAAATGTTCTGGTGGAATTCAATAAAAATTTATAGTTTCACATGAACAATTCCATTGGTAATAAAACCATTTGATTCTCTCCACTGATTTAGGTTTCATCTTTTCTCAATCACTTGGATAATTGACATTGAGTTATATTAATGTTTCTTGACATCCATTGTTCCTATATTTGGTGACTAGTATGTAATGACCAAAGAGGCCTTGGGGCGGCATGTCCCTTCACAACGTGTCAGCTAGGGTTTCTTATTTATGGTTTTCTCCTCCCCTCCTATAGCATGTCCTCAAGATGCAGCATCATCGCCCTACTCCGTAAATCAGTGCAGCACATCATCGACTCAAGAGTCCTGCTCCCGTGGTGGCTCCTTCGGCTTTAGCTATACTGGTTCTCGGATGGCCTGGTAGTTTTACGATGTTGTTGGATCTAGTATCCGGTGTCATCTCCAGCTTCTAGCATTCTGGACCTCAGATGGCCTGGTGATGGAGTGTCGACGCTGGCCATAGCGTCTGGAGGCTTCTATAACTACGGATGGTCTGGATCTCAAGATGCTTGTGGGTGAATCACTGGCGTGGGTCTGGTCTTGATCTCAACTATCCCTTGGATAGAGAGTTGGCTACATGTTGGAATCTAGCAGCACCTCCAGCTATGGGTTGCTTGGTTCTTGGATGGTTTAGGTGTAGAGTGACTTGGCGATGACCTATGCATCTTCTAGAGTGGTCTAAGGCTACTTCTAGAAAAGTTTGGATGGGGGTGTATTCTGGTTCAGGTTGGTTGGTGATTTTCTGCTTGTGTGGTTTGTTCTCATTGGATTCTAATTCAGATTTATATTTTTTGGTTGTCAATTTCCTGTGGTTTTTTTCTTGGCATCGACATCGCCCACACTGCCCGTCTCTTGCTTCTTGATGCTTCCCCTCATCCCTGATCTCAGGAGCCAATTTGACTCGGCATCTCTTGTGGGCTCTTACTCTGTTCAGATCTACCCAGTTTCAGCCTAGAGCGGTGCTTCTAGGGTAGGTCGACATGGTTTCCCTTTCAGTTGGAACTCCTCTAGTGAGTTTTTTTGGGTCTTCCATCCCTAGGTGGCGTTGGCCTGACATCTCATGTCTTGGAGCTCCATCCCCTTCGAGTTTCTTGTTGATGCGGAGACAAAGGGTGGGTGTGGGATCGATGAAGTGGGGATTTTTCTGGTGGTTAGGCATCCAAGATGTGATCATCGGTGGTTTTTTTCTAATGGTGATCATGGGATGATAGTGAATGGTTTTACAGTGTTTCATCTTGTTTTTACTCGACTACATAGAACAAATCCCAGAAGATGTTCTAGATATGGAATCTCATCTTTGTAGAGATGGATGGATTTGGATGTTTGAGAGGGTATGGTGTCAGCCATCAGATTGGGCATGTTCTTTGACACATGACACTTGCTTTCCGAACAACCTCGCATTAGTGGAGAGCTCCATCAAGATCACTTGCTAGGGAGGGGCAGTTTTATGCTGTCAGTATGATTTTTTTCTCTCATTGACCTTCAATTCGTGGTTTGTCTTATGTCGATGAAGTCTTTTGGGTTTTCCCCTTCTTCCCATAAAAGATGGTTTATTTATAATAAAAAATTTAAAGGCCTTTAGGCCGTTGGATGGATGGATAATGACTAGTACTTAAGTAAAATATTTTCTCTTACACTCAAGGAGTATTATATAAATATAAGATTTAAAGATGAATATACCTTAAGTGGAATATTTTTATTTCTTATTCTAAATTTCTTTTCTTTTGCTCTTCTACTGACCACTTTTTCCACTAACAATGTAAATAACCTCCTGATTTTGTCTCTCCCTATTGATGTTTGGTTTCAGAGAGTCATTTATTTTTAGTGGTGTAATTTTTGTTGGCCTTTTCACCTTTTATTTCATATTTTTCAACATAATAATTGATTATTTGAAATTATTTTAATATTCATATTATTGGTGAACTAGTCCAAAAAGTTATCAATGGTTTCTCTCTAAAAAATTTATTTTATAAAATTTAAAAAAAACATGAGAATAATAGTGATAATAATGAGAGTGCAAGATGGACTAAATCTTCTTTATTCATCATAAATACCAATTTTCCAGTTGTTAAATGTGGTGTGTCGTCAATAGTATAAGAGGACCATCATGATTTCAATCTATCAATCAATACGTAATTAGTATAATCATATTCTTATTTATTTATCACTTCACTTTCCCATATAATACTTCTCGAAGATGTGATAACATAGTATAACCATGGATGTCCATATGTTGTATCTATAAATATTTGGACATTTAAGATATAATTATTATATTAAAATAAAATATTTCAATAATGATTATCTTATAAGAATCCTTCAAATCCATACTTTCTTCTAGAATATATTGATCAATTATTGGGTACTCTTAAACATATAATCTCTTTTTATGTCATAGTATTATGTGAAAGTGTATATACCAATCTTGGGAATTTATCTCTTTGAGGACATATTCATTTTCCAATAAAATTTTAGTGTATCCTTGGTATTATATTCTATTTTCTAAAAAATTAAACATAATAAGAGTAGTACATTAATATTGATTACCAGTTGTGAAACATAATAGTGTTATTTTATTAAATGTTTCTCACTATTCTATTGAACAATAGTTTTCATCATCTACCAGATTTAGAATACCTAGTTTCTAGATTATTTTAGTTTCAATGATAATTAAAATATATCATCCTAGTAAAAGTTATGTCTACGATACTACTCACATATTTTAAAGTTTTATTTTGCATAAAAACACCATTACCTAAAATATTTATTAATCATTTAGTGTTTCCCCAACTAATGGAAAGTAAAAAAATATGAAATGCTTAACACTTTCCTCTGGTGTTTAAAAAATCTTACTAACGTTATTTATTTGTTTCCAACTATATTTGGGTCAACATATTAATCTCATAATAACTTTTGATTACTATAAGGAAACCTAAAATAGGGTTGATAATCACTTCACAGTACTGATTGTGTCTAAATTCGAACAATGTATGGAATTATAGTTTAATTAAATTTTGAGGGATTTTATAAATTCACAAAATCTGCATTCATTTTAAATTTGAGTTGTTCGTAATACGTGATTATCCTCACAACATTAAAATACATTAAATAGAAAAAAATTATTATATGTAAATTTATTTTATCTATGAATGATCATATATTTTTCTATGTGATTATATAAAAATAAATATTCAAAAAATAATAATTTACCACGTAGGAATAAAAAAAATAAAATGTGACTAATCATGAGTGTTTACATTGGTTGATACATTGAGGGTAAATGGATAAAACATGAAACTAAATAATTTTAGCTAATATTCCTTTAATACATGTCACATATCACTCCCCTTATACTATATATACATCTGGTCTTAAACATTTGAAAGTCACAGTGTGGTCTGTGTTTCCATTCATCTTTATCATTATAGTGAATAACTCCAAAACCTGTGAACTTAGGTATGTGAAATAAAATTACGCAATATTTATTTTGGCCACATAGACCCTGATATATAATCTAAATGTGAGGATTTGAAAATTTTCTTAATTAAACTAATTGTTACAAACATAACATGAAATAATAATAATGAAATAATTTTATTAAACTACCAGAGATATATGTGTCGGTAATTCTCAGGATCCATGTACACATAATGAATTTATTAAATTATTAAAATTTCAAAGAATTTTACTCTGGGAAAGAATATATGAATTGAAATATAAAATCATAATTCACTAAATATAATTCCCAAGGTTCCTGAATTTTTTGAAAATCATACCAAATTATTTTTTATCATTTTTTATTTTTTTTAAATGTTTTTATACAGTATTAAACAATATCATATGGGTAATAGGGTCATATGTTGATCAGGAAGAGGTGGGAGGGTCTAATAGAGACCAACTATGAAAAATAATGGGTTAGCTGAGCATGGATACCCAGAAAAACTATGCTCAGGTTAATGTAGTGGTAACAGTTCCTTTCATGCTAAAATGTGAAAAAAAATGTTTTTAATATTAAAATGAATAATTGAGTAATGGGTCACATGTGCCACCATACAATCAATGGGGGTGGAATAAAATATTGAAGATGGATCTCATGGAATTTTTTTCTATCAAAGCCTAAATATTATGATTTTAATAAATTTTTAAAAGTAATAAAAATGACCCACAGGAACAGACCCTCCACCACGTGTTTTTTGTTTCTATTAACAGAAAATTTATTATGATATTTTATTATTCATTTTATTATATTTTGTTAAAACAATAACAAATTTGTGGAATTATATTCCAATCATAAATTGGGGTTCATGTTATGATCTAGTAGTCAGACCGCCATGGTAAACCTTGAGGCTCTATCTCAAAATATAATAGTAAACATGTTATAAAAATAAAGATAGAAAAACATATTTTGATATATGTATTAATCATGCAATAATAATAACATGAATTTAAAATCATAGATCAATATTATATTAATGGAATTAGGACCATTGTGACATGATAATTATAAATTAATTGAAAAATTAATATTTATGCCACTTAATTTATCTCACATTCTCCTTGATACCACTTATTTATACAGGGTGCACAGTGTAAGAAAGAAATAGTAGGAATTTAAAATAAAATTTACACCATCATTGACATCATAATTTCATTTTTATGAGGTTAAAGGACCTATTACTACATAAGGATATCAAGTGGACTAAATTAAGAATGAAAAATAAATAAAAATGTCACTTAATTCAATTTAGATCAAATAAATTTCTTTCTAGATAATATTTATTCAGTCTCAATGGAACAAAATATAAACCCTATATGTCATCCGCATGATGGATTGATAATGATAAAAAATATGACCAGAGGGGGGATAGTCGTTTTAAATCTTTAAAGACAAAAACCATCAGAGTTTATAAAATAGAAATATGTAGTGAGTAATGTATTCTTGATATTAAGTGTAGAGGAAATAAAATGTAAAATAACTCAATGATTTATAGAGTTTTCAATCAATAATATCCTAGAACACACTTCTTCCTCTTCTACTAGTCGATGAGATTGGTACCCACTAAGAACCTCACTTTTAAAGGTGTTGAAACCTTGATACAGACACTGCATTTATAAGAACCTAGAGACACAACCCAAAATTTTATAGGAGTCTAACCCAGTCTGTTTACGTGAATATTAATCCAGAGACACATCAAGGAGTTCATTTTAGTTGATTGAATAACCAGTCAATAAAATACTTGGTTTTTATTTTAGAAAAGCATAAAATGGATTTTATTAAATTCAAAAAGATGATTACATATTACATGAAGAATAATATATAGAAAAATTAGTATAAGATCATAAATTTAGATGATTTTGAAGCTCTATTGTCATTTTTCCCTTCAATAAAGCAGTGAAAAATTTTATGTTCATCGCTAATAGTAGCTAGAGAACAGAAATCATAGAAGTTTATTTTAAAAAATTGAGAGAAATAAGAATTTTAAAAGTGGTATCACAAGTAATATATGGAATAATTGGTATTTGTATTCTTCTTATCGACAACGATAACACCCAAATACTTAAAAAGAGACCATATAGAAGTGTTCCCATGTCCAATATCTTCATGAATGATGTGAGATTATAATAATAAAATAATATTACAGTGAACTTAATTTTTAAAAGCTTATCTAAAAATTAGGTTACAGTTGTTTTTTAGATATATTCATGAAATATTAACATAAAAAATAAAAATAAAAAATTACAACAAATATATAAAATTCACATTTATAAAAAGTAACATAACAATATTCTATATTATTATGATAGTGAAAAATATAGTGAAATAGGTAATTATATGAATTTTAATCTACATATGTATGTGTACAAATAAATTCCATAATTATCTTTGACTCACTCTTAATATAATATATCAAAATAAATTTACAATAACATTTAAAAAAGAATTTATTTTGAATAAATAATTTAAAATAAAAAATTAGAATTAGAATTTTTTTAACAAACGGTGGATTAAAATATCTGGCGGAAGATAGAACCTACTATAAAAGGTATATATCCATAATTAAAAATATATAGTGGTAGCATGAATATGCTACCAGAGAAAACATAGAAAGGTGAATTAGTTATTCTACCTGTGAAATTTTCTACTATTGGATTTCCAATGGGGGAAAATAAAGAATGATAGCTTATTCTTATACCAATCAAAATGATATATCGTTTCACATATAATTCAGGAATACTTAAGGCCAATGAAAATAAATCTATTATCATGCAATAATTAAATTGATTTTTTCAGAAGATGGAACATGAAAATTCTACAATTATATTTCCAATGGGGGAAATGATAGACCATTGGATGGATTACCATTTAAGGAATAATATATAAAAACATCTAGAGTGATAGAAGAAGCTTGTTAAAAACACAAACTAATGAAACATTTCAGGAAGGAATCAACAATCCTTACTAATGTGCAACATAAGGTGGTGAAACAGTTGGTAAATAAAATGGGATCAACTAGTGATGATGTTCAGTAGTTCATCCATTGAGGTGATCTACTGGTTACCAAATGGTTCTTCTGTTGAGAGCATTCGAATCCAATGGTGAAGGATGAAAATAACACCTGACGTACAAGGAGAAAATTTATTGAATAGAGGCAATGTTGGCATGATCTATTCCCTAATAAGGTTCAACCAAATTGAGGTTTTTGGAGGAATTTTCTTTCTATAGTGTAAGAATTTCTACCATTTTGTAACAAGATATACTGGTGGTGAGGCATTAACCAGTCAAGACCAATGGTTGATTGTTGAACTGAAATCTACTAGAAGAAAAATAAAAAGTTTGGTCAAAATGGAATAAATCATCCAACTAGAACAATATCTCATATGAGAAACCCATAGGAGTTATAGGATTTAATTTATACAAAATGTCACTAGGATAAAAAATCACGTGTTGGAGAAAAAACATCGAATTTTGGAGTTCAATCTTATCTGACAGTTAGGGACATGTCCATGTATTTTAACACAGATGAATAGTAATAATAAAATGTATCTCGCATCTATTAGGCTCTAACACTATCCACCAGTATATTAAACAAGTTATTCATTTACACCACTCGAGCTAGTTACCGGGGATCAGAACAAGTTACACTATACACACACCACATGCCACGACCCAATGGGATTACCAAGCCCAACCCATGGACCTTTAGGAATGCAATACAGGCCATTTAAATGGGCACGGTCCCCAGTTTACCTTTAACTCTATATTGAATTAAAAATGAATTCCTTATCATGGGGTTAAACCATTTTGTACCATTAGTGTGATTGTGCTCCAACCTAAGTGGGTCACAATAGATCAACCATTTTTTATAAGGAAACAATTATTTACAAATATTAAAATAAGTAAAATATATCAAAAATTAAGACATCAACATATTTTTTAAACAAATCATACACATTAATAAAACATCCAATAAATATTCATTAATAAAAAAATTTCATTTATTAAAATTGTAGAATAGTGAAATTTATCGAAAAAAGAAAAATGTTTGATGTATTAGAATAACATTTAAATACGAACAAACTCCTCCTTTTGTAAATTAAATAAACAATTTTATACAAAAATACCCTCTTTATTATATTTAACAAAAATTAAATTAGATTTAATATATAAAATAAACTACCTTTTAATCAAAATCAAAAAATATAAAAGTGAAAATTTAGTATATTTTGATAAGAATAAACATACATTTTCCATATTCAATGGAATTATAATTAAGAGGGTGTTAAAATTTTGACAATGATTTTTAAAATATTATAATAAAATTAGTATTTAAAAATAGTATAAAAATACATTAAATTTAAGAACATAATTGAAAAAAGATATTTTATATCATTGATTATAAAAATAGTGATTTTAGGTTTTTAACATACCCAATTCCAATTCAATCATTTCAATTTCAAAAGAATCTAAGTGTTTTGTGATGATTTCTGTTAACTATTTCTTATTAGGAACAAAATCTATACATATTTCACATTTATTTACATGATCCCTTTTTAAATTATATCTATAATCTATGTGTTTAGTTCTAGAGTGTTGAAGAGGGGTTTTTGAAATTTCACTAGCACTTGAATTATCAAAGTAGATTAGAATTTTTTCAAAACTGATATTAAAATCATTCAATGTATATTTTATCCAAATAATTTATGAACAACATCTAGTAGAAACAACATATTCATCCTCAATTATTTATAATTCAAGCGATATTTTTTTCTTGGATCTCCATTAAATTAAAAATTTCCCAAAAAGGAGAAACTTACTTGTAGTACTTTTATGTTCAATTCTTTAACCACCAATGTTTGAATAAAATAAAGATAGTAAATAAAAATAATTCTCATTATAATTGAATAATTGAATACAAAAAATACCTTTAATATAACCAACTACTATTTTAATGGCTTAAAGATGAATTACATTGGGGTTTTACTGAAACCTGTCACATAAGAAAATATAGATCATTATGTATGGTCAACAAGTAGTGAGATATAATTAACATCATATCATGACTATATACAACTTAATATAAAGTGACATACCTTATTAATTTATGTGAAACTTTGAATTTTTAAACATTATTGATTTCATAAGTTTAATATAATCAATTCTGAACCTTTTTACAAGTTATTTTGAAAACATGTCTTGATTTATGGAAATACTATATTTCCTCTGACAAATATCTAAACCGAGGGAAAATTTTAGTTCTCCCATTAACCTTATGTCAAATTAAATTTTCATTGTTTTATAGAAATCATTAAACGAATACTCTTTTGTTGAACCATGTATTAAATCATTAATATTTGTTTTTTATTCAATATAGAACTTGAAACACTTTTTATAACCAATGTTGGATCAACAATACCTTTCACTAAAATATCTTGTAAAAAACAATATTATCCCTTTAAACAAATCTCTTGGTCTTTAATATCTCCATATATGTATTTATGACACTTAAAAATAGGATTTTGAACCATATAATTTTCAAATCGAAGGGGTTGTCTAACATAGACTTCCTTTAAAATAATTCCATTTAAAAATTCAATTTTTTATATCCAGTTGAAATAATTTCATGTTGTTAAGCATAGAAAATCATAATTGATGTATAGTTTCCTACATCCAATAAACAAGAGAGAAAGAACATTAAAATTCAATTCCATATTCCTAGAGATAACCTTGATCCATTAGTCGTCCATTGTTTTTAATTATGTTTCCTTCTTCTTCATGACTATTGTGAAAATTTGATTTTTCTCCTATAACAGGTTTATGTTTCAGAAATGAAACTGAATCCCACACATTATTTATTTAAAATTTATTTAATTTATCTTGCATCAAATTAATCCAATTTTAATCAGTTAAAACATTTTAATAGAAATAAGAAAAATTTAGGTAATAAAATTTTAGTTAGAATAGTTATGTAAAATAGATTTGCTGGTTTAAATTATAGATTCTACAATACAAATATCATTTTAATAGGGTGATATTTAATAGTTTTCTATTCCATTGGATATGTTTGTGAAAATATATGATCCCCGAAAATTGATGAATTATCTTTATTTATGAAACTATTGTATGATCTTCCCTTTCTATAGTTATTTCCCTCATTTATTTTATTCATTCGAGCCTTGGTGGTTGTGTATTCTTTAGAGATGGAGAGCCTTATAAGGGAAATGAAATGATGTTCAGGGATACAATATTGAATATCATGGTTTTTCAAAAATGGGTCAAGTGTTACCCTAGACTCTTGGTACATTTAGAAAGTTTAAAAGGGGTTCAGATTGTTTTATAAGGAAAATGTGATGAAAACCCATCTGCAATACATTTACACATCTATTAATTGGATCACACATCATGTAATTCTTACGGTATTTTAAATAAAAATATAAGGCGATCAGATTCAAGTGTATCCCAAAAAAAATAATTAAATTATGTGTAAATATATTACAAGACCTTTAATTCCCCCACCTACATTTTTAATGTATGTCACGTGGATATTTTTTCCATTCATCTATGTTCATCTTCTCTCCTTGTTGGAACTAAAAACACACATATGTCTGACTCATCCCACAGGATAAAAAATCAGATTGGACAAATCCCCCATGAATATGATGGGATGAAACACCAACCTATCTTGAAATGTCCATGCATGAATCCCTCCATGCGGTGGTTGTCGGTTCCTTAAAGACGGCTCCATGAGAGGCTTTGTGGTGACCCTACCTGATGGGAGTCAGATAACCCCTTCGTGGAATCAGTTCCTTCAAGAGGCATTCGGTTTCAGCCGCATATGTTGAGACCTGCACGACATCTCTTACACTCTGTGAGGCCCCACCACAGGACAACGAACCAGTGCCTTTCTGCAGGGCCACACGGCTCCGTGGAGAGATCGGTGCCCCTAGATCTGTGGTTTTCCTATAAATAGAAGGTGCACCCCCTATCCCAAGCCATTTCTACTATGACCTTTCACCTTCATGTTTATCATAGACCATCATTAATCCTTCAAATAGATTCCCAAATGTACTTGACCTTTTGTGAAGACACATGCCCTTCGAAGAGGAAGGAGCCCCTTCGGGGTGCTCATGTTTTTGGGAAGTGTAAATATTTTGTGAAATTCTCACAAAACAAAACATTATATGTTTAGGTGAAGCCCCACTCCCTTAACGACTATGCCTCTCCACGCCTTGGACTTTCATGAAGACCCCCTCTTCGCGAAGTGTTTTATCATTGCGTATCCCCTTTTCCCCTAGTGGTATTTCTCTTTTGCGATGTTTAGCTTCATCGTGAAGACCAGCCTCTTCATGAATCCCATCCTCTTGGAAAAAAACCTCCTTCTAAGACCAAATTCTGTACACACCCCTTTCTTATATGGCCCTCAATTCTAGTACGAAGCAACTTTAATGTCCCTTGGGTAGTGCTTCTCGTTTCATTGAATCACCTCATGATTCTTCTCATAGGAACACTAACTTCTATCATTTCATCTCATTACCACGCAAATGATGGACCTCAATAGATCACTCTACGACACCCCCTCATCATGGAATTTCTGGTTCCTTCCCTTTTCAAAGGCTTAAAGCGTGTCGGTTATGTATGTCCTAGGGGTGCGGAGAGAACGCCCTCGTCCGAGATGCATGATGTTAAACTGCCAAGAACCATCATCCTCAACACATGACATTAAATTGTGGCCTCACCCTGTTCCTCATATGTGGGGTCCCCCACCACATACATTCTCCATGTCTGCTCATCTCAATGTGAGTAAGATCTTCCCCACATGGAATGAGAGCCTCTTTGTCAGAGCGGCACCTATCCGTGGGAAAGTGCAACCAAATTGGTGTAATCACCTAGCCATTCTTGCATGAAGATAGAATCACTGCTCCTCTATTCATCACTGCCAAAGATCAGAGGAGATATGGGTACATGGAACTTTGTTATCAAATCTCTCTCCTACTGGTCTTTGTCACCACCTAGACCTCCATCATAGAGTATGTCCCAATTTCCATCTCCCTAGGACACTAATCACGTATAATCCCATTTTTCCTCTTTCGTTCACTAACAACATGTAAGTCCCATTCTACTTCTCACAGACACACCTTTCATGATGTGATCGTCAAGTCTTTACTACCTCTTGTTTCTCACACTGTGCACGACTCACGTGGACTTAGAGTAAGCATCAACCATGACATACTCTCTCAGTATCCTAGAGTGTAAGACGTAAACCTTCCGAACTATGTGTACTTTGATCTTTATCTCCTTGAAAAGGTACATAGGACGCCTCCTTGAGGTTCAATCCCAACAGATACTTTTCCTAACCACTTCACGTCGGTTCACCACACCATCCTGAACTACATGGACTTTGATCCTTGCCTCCTAGGTAGGGTACGTAGGAATTCTCCCTGAGGTTCATGCCCATCACCCACTGGTCCCGACCACTTCGCATCAGTTTACTACACCATCCCCATCTACATGGACTTTTATCCTTGTCTCCTATACAAGACACATTGGATGCCTCCCTGAGGTTCAAGCCCAACACCTACTGGTCTCGACCACTTCACATCAGTTCACCAAACTATTAAAAATTATGTGGACATTGATTATTTCTCCTATAAAAGGTATATAGGATTCCACCCTGAGGTTCAAGCCCAAAAACTACTGCCACCGACCACTTCATGTTGGTTCACCACACAATCCCAAACTACGTGTTCTTTGATCCCTGCTTCTTAGAAGGGTATGTAGGAAGCATCCCTGAGGTTCAATCCTTACACCTCGATCAGTTCCAGCCACTATATGTTGGTCCACCATTATCCCAAATGATGTTAAAATGTACCCATTAGAACTATATTGGTTTGATACCTACCTCCTAGGAAAGGTACTAATGAAGCCTCCTTGAGAGCCAACCCCATTTAGTGGTAAGACGTTGTGATCCTCATTCGACGATATGGTGTTTTCCCAAATAAACGGTAAGTTGTTGTGAATCCCAACTAGTGGAAAGATATTTTCATCCCCACATGGAGATAATATTTTGTAATATGAACTCTGTGGAGTTTGAATACCCACCATAGGGATACGTAAGAAGCCACCTAGAGGATCAAGCCCATCGCTCGTGTCAAATCGAGGCCTCTCTCCCTCAATCCTATGTGAATCGAGAAGACCATATCCCAACACATATGTTAAAATTCTTTCAGGTACCATACATGAATCAATTATCATGGTCCACATCCTATGGGGTCCTATCACCCCCACCGAACTAGGCAGACATTGATTCCCTATTACAAGGATACATAGGAAGTCTCTTTGAGCATCAAGTTCAACATCACCGACGCCCTCGCGCCTGTTCAATCTCACTCTCCATCCACACTGACCTAAACCGTCATTGAGGCAAGTAAAAGTTTAATATTTTTATTCCTACTAACTATATTATATGTGGAAAGCAAGTTCAAACCCACATGGAAAGCTTTTTTGGCCACTATTCTCTAAAAAACTAACTAAAGACCCACTGTTGTTAGCAGTGAGGTTGAATTTCTAATCTTTATATTTTTTTAATTTTTAATATAAGGCATAAATGAAACAATACATTTTTTTAGATTTTTTATCTAAACTATATCAAACAAGAAACATGCTCAAAACAGAAAGTAAAAAAGAAACAGTACACTGAAAAGTAAACAATCTGGAGATAAACGTCCGGGGAGTATATCAACTCTACTGGTTTTGAAGGTATACTTTCTCACGACATTGATTACAACTAATACCACTGAAATAGAGTAATTTATTTCCCTCTCCAGGAGAGAATCACTCAATTTGGACAATTTCAGAGTTATCCACCCTTAGATTAACTAACTTAAAAAAAATATAGTTTGAAAAAAACACAAAACTAACTCAGTGTATGTCCTGTAGCCTATTATTTCCATTTAAATGTTCAAGAAAATCAATCCACATTTAAACTCACCATATAAATGTGAAAATCATAGATTAATCAGAAGTCGTACGTTGCAATTTAATGTAATCAGAAATGATCTCGCTAATCAATTCTGATCACATTAACAGGATAGTGAGAAGAGAAAAGAACAATAACCAGTAGACTCAATTTTCCCCCCGAACTGTAAGTATTTAGCTAAACATTTCTTCCGTTACGTATTTTAAAAAAATTCGATTACAGAGGAAGATAATTAAAAGAAAACAGGGGAAGAAAACTCCCTCTTCTCGCATGAATTTCGGCTGCTCCAGGTCCTCGAGTCTCCAAGGATTGGTTCTCCAAGATTCGCTCCAGGTCCTCAGCTCTCTAGTCCAACATTTTTTCGAGTGAATGTCCCCCATGTGAATTCTGATGGTGCTCTGTTTTTGTAACCACAGTCACCTACTACATGTCACTGCATACTTCCACCGACTTAGATTCGTCTTTAGCTTTTGCACCGCACACGTGTCTGTAATCACAACAAGCACGTCACACGAGTTTTCCTCACGTAACTAACTCTGTATGAGTTAGTTGTGTGCACATAGACGTGTTTCCAACTTTGGAATTAACCTGTACATAATATAAACGCAATAAAGCAGCTAAAACTCAAAGACAAAAATTAACTATAGTTAACTAATAAATATTTATGTTAATAATTATTATTTACTTTTATATAATATTATTATATATTTATTGAACACTATTGATTTAATTAGATTAATAAATATAAATACTAAATACTAAATTTTTTTAGTTTATCATATTTAACTAAATCATTCAAATTTAAAATCATAAGTAAATAAGTAATCGGAAATTTTATAATTTAAAAAGTATTAATAATTTTATTATTGCCATTTAAAAATTAAGTTGCTAGATTAATCTATTAATTAATTAATTTTAATTAAGTAATTAAATTTATTATGTAGGTTTTAAATATTTTTAAATTAATTATTATATTTTATAATTTATTTATAACTATTATTAATAATATAATCATACCATTAATAATGTATTAATTTATTATTAACGTTTATTAATTAAGTGTTGTATTTTAATTAATGATTTATCTTTTCATTAAAATCATAAATGTTTTTAATTATAATTTTTAACAATTCTACTTTATTCTTTTGGATTTTTTAAAGTTTACTTTAACTTTAATTTTTGTTTTATTTTGCTTTACTTTTATTATATTTTATCTATTTATTTGTTTTAAATTTTTTTTGTTAAGTTTCCCCTCCCCCAAATTGGCGCACAGGGGAAGTGAGGTCTTCTTCTTCCTCGGTTCCTTCTACAGGTCTCCGGCTTGGCCTCCTCTGCTTAGCGGCGGACTCCTCCAAAGCTCTGGTGCGACATTCTTCAACAGTGGCAGGCTCTCTTAACTGCGGCATGGAGTCTCGGTCATCCTCCTCCCAGTGCAGCAGCCTCCTTGGCTCGGCATAACAGTGGACAGCACCAACCTGTGGCGGCTTCCTCCTCCTTCAGTACGACTCCAGCTGTACCCGCAGCATCCTTCGGTGGCTCATGCGGTGGGGAAACCCTCAGCTTCCACAGTAGTGGCTCCCATGGTTTGGATTCAACTACACAGCATGGCATCGGCTAGGACTCTTCCTCTGTTGCGCTATGGTTCGCATGATCCCTCTTCAACTGATGCGGCCCGGCCTTTCTCCCGACTCTTCTTTGGCTCATGGCTCAAAAGGTGGAGGTTCATCTCATGCTTCCTACAACAATTTCTTATGGTGTGGCTTCGGATAAACAAAGGGCTCAGTAGTGATCAAGGGACCAGTGGCTTGTGGTGTAGAGGATGAAATAGTGGGAAAATAGATATCATGGTTGAGATGATATAGTGCTAAAATAGGGAACAGTGTGAGAGTTATGGTGAGACTATGAACAACCAGTGGTAGGGCGGTGAAATAGTGTAAAGAGGTTATAGTGACATAAGAGTCACGGTGTCAAGAAGTCACGGTGCCACCATTAATAAAACAGAGTGTGGAGACACGGTGGATGAGGATATGGTGCGTTCGTGAAGGAAGTGTCACCGTGAGACCGTGACTCAAACCGGTGAGACCGTGTTAAGTGTTTACGGTGCCACCGTTAACCTGCATAATAAACAGAGAAAATTAAATTGAATTAAAAAGTAAATTAAAATATGAACAAAATAATTAATTGGAAATAAAACTTAATTAAAATAATTGAAAACTTAATTAAAAAGTAAACTTTGATAAATTTATAAAACCAATTAAACCTAAGTTAAATTATTAAAAACTTCAATTAATAAACTTAAAATTGACACAATTCTAAAGATAAAATTAAAGATTAAAAGCACTAAATTATAAAATTAAACATTTATATATCAAAGTAAAAATTGTTCAAAATGGTTACTATAACAAATTAAGTTAATTTAATGTAGACATATAATTATTATTTAATTAAAACATTATGTAAATTAATGAATAAGAATTTAAAGAGACTTAATAATTGAAGTAGGTCTAAAATATTTTATTTTAATCAATGAATTATTAAAAGATGACTTAAAACATTAGGTTACTTAAAATTAATTAATAATTAAAACATTAAGTTACTTAAATTAAAACAATATTATTTATGTGTAGAAGCATACTTCATTAATTATTTAATTATTGTTAAATTATTAGCTATGCAGAACAAAAATAACAATCTAAATAAAAATTATTAGTCTATAAAATTAAAGTAATAAAATAAATTAATTATTTTAAGACTTAAAATACACTATTAATTATAAAATTTGATAGATTAATAACTTTAGTGATAAAATCACATAAGTGTCATTATTTATTAAAAAGTGTTAAAATAAGCAATTAAATTAATAAAAATTAATTAAAAATGATGTGGCAAAACATGTGTTTTTAAGGCCACATCACACACTCAACAATCGATATCCATCTTAATTCTTGATCGAGCTGCCACATCCTCGTGAGATCATGTCACTCACTTTCTCACTACTCCTAGAACAATTCGAGTGACTGGCCATGCATTAGCCCCAGAATCAGCGGTCCCTTTAGGGATCGTACCCATATGATCCACCCCCGTCAGTGTTCCAATCAGTCTAATTTGTCTCCAATAGATTTTATACTCATGGCATACCATATGTTAAACATGATACGATGAGGGAAACCTCATATACAAGCCCATGGAATGTAATTCCCCACACTCGATATGGGACGCCTCAGGCTTCTGCACCCTTGAGAAGACCTATTATAAGGGGAATAAACCTAGACGCACCAGTGTTCCAGTATCCAGATATGCCAGTGATGTCTAGAATGACTACTCCCCCAACCGAAGGTTGATACTCTGGTGGGACCCTTTCGAATGTCCTGATAGATGCAGCATAATTAACTGACATCCATGAAAACATGGCATTGGGAAGAGTTTCACGAACAACATCTTAATCTATGAGGGAGACCCATACTAGGTGATGAGCTCCGAGGAGAAATCCATAGAAGGAGGAACCAACATCCCATCATCCCATTTTGATCAAGGAGAAAATGTCCTAGAATAAGTGACAGATGTCACTCGCCTTTAGAAGGCAGGAATGCAGGGCAATAATTAGAGCATCCTCGATTGATGGATGCATTCCCCGGTGAAAGCAAAATAAATAGAAATGGTGAACTCGATGTGATGTTCGTCTCCTAAATATCATGATTAGTAGCATTTGAGACATCAGTGGACTAGAATGTCACCAGATCTAGGAATCTGGTGCCAGGTCCCACCATGCAAATAGTGGGCCTCTTGTGAAACTCACCAGAATGTGGGGCAGTTGAACGTTGGATATCCCAGTCTGCAATGTTGTCATCATGGATCCTTCTTACCAACCATGGAAGATGAAATTGTGGTGGGGGCACTGGGCGTTGATTCTTTTTTCATCATTAATGGTTTAATCTCCCTCCCTTCCAAGACACAAGATACTGTATCGTGAAATCAATCACCGCCCACCTACCGATGTAGGGGTAGGGGAAACTTCATCGCGGTAATCCTACGTGGTCCCATCACTTATTTTACCACTCCCACACCCACAGATGTTGGGATCCCAAACCACATCTCCCCATATTAATTCGTTCAGAGGAGGGTGATAAACGACCTCGTCTGGCAATAAGAGGAGGAGGGGATTGTCCAAAACCAGGATATATCCGGTCAAGACTTAGAGGATTCTGTACCTCTTCACCCCCACCTCCCCCAAGGTCCTTATAGGGAGCCACCGCTCTCCACTATAACGCACAACCATTTCAGCAGCCTCTCCTGGAATGCTTTGATGACTCCCTCCCCTATGCCAATGAGGTAAGGGATGTCTGGCATAGCCTGGCTGGGATCCAATTCCATGGGCTCCCAAGGAGGGCCCCAACTAGGCCACGCTAGCACCATCACCTGACCCCAACAGGTTGAAGAATAGGTAAGCTATGCGCCTACAACACCAGCCCCAGTCTGTCTAACCTGACGCCAACATCTGGCGTAGGCTGAGGAGGATGCTCATTGAGGGGCATCAATGTCAGTGACTATCGTGGCTCATTCCACTACTGAAATATACTATCATCCCCCTGTTAACGCTAATTAGGGGCACTCATACACCCATCTCGAATCGAGGCCCCCACCATGCCATGGGTAGGCTGGGTCAACTCTCCTGGCTGCTAGCACAAGTAGTGCCCACCACGGGCTAACTCGCGGCAATGACACCCAATGCGAAGGTCCTCCCCGTACTGCCGCCATGGAGAATGCTGATTCTCCCCACTTCCAATCTCGGTGTGGGGGTTCTCCCCATGCCACCTTCAATCCAAATGAGGGTCCTCCCCATGGTAGTGACACTCAGTACCGAATTCTCTTCCACGCTCATGACATCGGGTATAGAGTCATTCCTCCTACCACATGTCATCGGTGTGGAGATGTTATGGATCCGGTCAATCTCTAGCGTGGGGGATTTCCACATGTCCTTGTAGCAGCTGGAGAAGGTCTTCATCGCCCCAGTAATAATTGGAGTGAGGTTAGCCTCACTTCATCGGCACCCAGGATGGAGGTCCTACCCATGTTCGGCTTGACCGGTACAAGGACCTTTTCGCACAGCCAAATCCAGGGGAAATAAGCATGGAGGCCCTACCCATGCTCCTACCAGTTCTGGCGGAGGTCCTACCTACTCCAACCCTTCCTGCATAGAGTCCCTCCACACATCAACCAGATGACATGGAGGTCCTCTCCGTGTTCCCTTGGACATCTTTTTAGGTTCTCCTCACACCCTGGATCACTCAGGATGGAGCTCTCTCCATCCTAGCACCATTTCAGGTAAAGGTCCTCCTCACGCCAGAAATTTACCCAGTACTGAAGAGCCATCCAAGAGCAAGATGGTGGGTTTTCACAGCCATGAAATGAATTTCGGTAATACCTAGTCCATGATTAAATCAGTTTGCTTCGTAGATTATGATGTGGACTTTGATTCGGCAATGGAACCCTCACTGAGATCTTCTATGTCAAGGGTTGGGACAAGAATGAGGCGCATCATCCTCATACTTCTAAAATTCAAGGTCCACTGGATCCTTTCCTCCCTCTGTAGATACATCCATGAGGACAAAGATTTGGTGTCTCCTGCATGTTTGGATGACCAATCACCACCATCATCACTAGGAGCACTTTCAATCTCAACCAGAGATCCCTGAGAGTTTTTTAGGGGACCGATGGTAGATGAGCAAAAGAATGGTCCACCGACAACAGTTGTAGTCCCTATGCCTAAAATTGTGGTTTCTAGCCTGTCTTGTTGTGATGTGGTGGCTAAATAATTTTACTCTTCAGAGAATATCCCGAGATATGGAAGCTTGTCAGACCTCTCGCCATATTCTCCACTGTCCAACCTACCATCTCAGCGATCTTCTTCAGTACCATTGCTGGTTCTCCAGCCACCTCCAGTTGACAAGTGGGTTAACCAAGGGGCAGACCCCAAGTCTAAGTTTAGGATCTTGTCAGACATTCTTGTAGTGGACCATTTCTTGAAGATGTTTTTTCCAGTTGAAGTGTTTAACATTAGGGAACCAGAAGCACTCACCTATGAGGTTGATGGATGCATTCTTCAGACCCTCTGGGTGAATCACTTTCATCTTCTTCCTCAACGAGTGGCTTATCCCAAGATTAATGTACACTTTGAAGACATAAGTAAACAACACTATTTTTTTTATTTGGTTGTACTCCCCGTGGCCTAGCACCCTGAGTCACCAAGCCGCCATTGGAACCTCCAAAAAAGATGCATTCAAAGATTTAAAGTGCTCTGCATGATCATCAATGAGTCTTCACCCAACATGAAGATCTGTGGTTGGGGGCAGTACACAACCCTCTATTTTATTTCTCTCCAGTGCCTGCCTGACATGCCTAGGGATATCAAGGATATTCCTCGAGGTAGAGTCATAGTTAACATGGCTGACCTATCAAAGGGAGAAAACAAATTGGAGCTCCTTGATGGAGAATTACCCCCTAGGGTGGTGCCATAGCTATTAGATCTATTGGGAAGGGTTACACTCTAGAAGAGAAATCTATTGGGTCTTCTTGTGCCAACAGAGGGACTGGTCCTCAGCCAAAATCCCAATAAGGGAAAAGGTAAAATTGGATTTGTAAACCCTCATACCCATCTGGATCAATTTTGAATGTAGAAGAAGATCCCATGAAAACTGTGTTGCGTCAGCAGCTCACAGGGCATAAGAAGATAGTCGACGACCACCTTGATGAACATGTTTTGGAGTGACAGCCAGGTTACAGTGATCCCCAACTAGGGTAGCAGGGGCAGGCCTAACTTCCCCCCAATTAGTTGCCTCTTGGTGACCCTGACCATCCTACCAACGCAGACATAGTAGAGGCCAGAACTTATAGAAAAAGTTCAAGGTATGTATCACTGAATCCTTCTGAGAAACATCATAATCCTTGGGACCCATCTCAGGTTCCTCCAGCTATTCTGCAGGTCATCCCACCAGCCACTCCATGAATCGTTGGGCACATTTATCATGTTGGAGAAACCACAAAAGCAATTGTGGTCAGGGACCCCCTCCAGGTGACCCCATGGAGTCACCCATTGCTCTCCTTGAGGCATTAGAGACTTGAAAGGTGGAAATCCTACTAGATTGTACGCCGTATCCAAGGTGGGTTGACGATATTCCATCCCCCCTAGGTTTTGGAAATCCCACCTTCTCCCCCTTTAATGGGATGGGTAACCTGCTACAGCATTTGGACCACTTCATTTCATGGTGTGGACCCTTGTTGGGAACTCTAGTGCAGTAAGAGGCCCCCAATCTCTAGTGTTTTGTGCAGACATTGGACGAGCCTATGTTTTTCTGGTACAACCAGCTACCATTAAATCAGTATCTAGCTGGGAAGATCTTTCTAAAAAATTTCTTTAGTCGTTCAGTTCCACCACTCGGAAGACGAGTATTGAAGACCTCTTCATGTACAAGAAGAGTCTTGCTGAGGGAGTCGCGGACTTTTTCACCCGGTGGAAAGCGCTCACATACTCCATTAACATGTCACTAACTCAGGAGAAACTACTGACAATTCGTGTGGGGAATATAAATACAGAACCACTCAACTCTCTAATCACCCAAAATTACCCCGAGGGGTTCCAAGACTTCTATGATAAGACCCAGTGCCTAGAAGAAACCTTACAATAGACCAGGAAGGCACATATGTTACCTCATGAAATTCCCAGAAGAAGGGATCCTAAGGATAAGACAACTGCGGTAGCCTAAATAGCGGCCCCTAGGCAACTGGAATTATTACTGGTGGAGCTACCTTCACAGCCTCTAAGAGGACCGCCACCATAGGCATAGCCTCTGACCCAGCAACGTCCACCTAACAATCGGTAAAAGCCCCCGTGTAACACGCCACCTCCACCTAGATTAGATAACCAGGTCCCACCTCCACGATAGGCTCCTCCAGCCCCACGTCAGGGCCAGGCTCCAAGATCCCCTTTTCCATAGAGAAGAAGCCGGGCCTACTCATTCAATGAGGCTTAGGACCCCAGTTATTTCTACAGTGCCTTGGAATAGGGAATTCTACACTTGATTTAATGTAAGAGATTAGAAGAGGTGAATCTCATTGATCTCCCCAACCACTTCCACTATCACCGGATCATGGGAAACACTCTCAAAAAGTGTTATGTGTTTAAAGACTAGCTTCAATAATAGGTTGATAAAAACATAGTCATGTTAGACCATGCCTTAGCACAAGTGGCATGTGTCTTTGTGAAGCCGAAAAATAGGAGTAACAGCGAGGGTGATTGGAATCAGTTAGCAAACTGCGGATTCTTGAAGTTTGATAACTGGATTTTCGTAAGGAGGTTTCCCATGACCATGGTATTATCCGAACATGCCTAAATCGACTCGAGCCTTCAAAATCCGATGTATCGACCATTACTACTTCTGCATCGTCATCTCAGTTGTCCTCTTCCTAGAAGAGAAAGCATCGACGACACAAGGGAATACAAAGTCCCTTTCCAATGTCATTATCATCCTATACTCTTGGTGAATTCATGCCCCCAAAGATGGTGATCTGTCCCAAAAACCATCCACTAGTGGGGGATTCTTCAAGTGACTTTCAATGGTATGCCTAGGATAACACCGTGGAGATGGTAAACCCCTGCATGATTCCTGATGACGAGGTGTGCTATACGGGTCCTCCCAACATCCCCAGTCATCACCATTGTCGACAGAGCTACGACTATATGGGCCATCAGAGTGCCTCTTTCAGCACATTCAGCTATGTTTTGCATGCCACTAAAACCAGACAGCAGGCCCAACATAGAGCTCAGCATGCACATCCTTCTAATGTGATGTCATCTAGTTCGCCTTTACTGCCATTTGTGCTAATAGATCAGGCTGAGCCACCCCGACTATGTCTTGACCAGCCATGCTCCATTAAGGACTGATCTCAGTCATCTTTCCCTCATCCAGTAGTCAGTCCACATGCTTTAACTAGTGAGCAGCGGGATATTCCCCGCACCAGTCAACTGTCAGTCCAACATGTCACAGAGTGTCCTTCGGTAACTAGAAACTCATGCCTGGAACAGAATTATGATCTCCTAAAGAATATTACCAGCATTCCAGAAATGACCTCCATCCTTGAGCCTCTTATCCGGTCAGTAGATATGCGTGAACACCTCACAGAGGATTTAATAATCCCCTTCTCGTTTGAGACAGATATAGCCACAGCAGAAGCCTTCCATGCTGAGGCAGTCGAGCATGATGAATTCCAATCCATCATCTCATTCTTTGTAGAAGATGAAGGCTCTCCCATATAAGGTCACATCCTCCCTCTGTACATCAATAAAAATATTAATGTCCTGGATGTTCGATGATGTATTGTTGGCATAGGCTCTAGGATCAACATAATCCTGACTCTGACAATGCAAAAACTAGGGTTCTCTAAGGATGATATGAGTCCCTCTAACCTAAAAATTCATGGTTATGATAGGATAAAACAGACATTGGTCAGTAATATCTTCTTGAATACACAGTTCAAGGGCCTAGTTGACAGCACCGAGTTCATGGTTGTATCCCAAGACACCACTTACAATGCATTGGTAGATAGGCCTTGGCTCCATCGGCATGCAACGGTCCCTTCATTGTATCATAAGTGCCTTAAGTACTCCATTAATGGATGGGTTGGTGTACTACATGGTGAATAGTCTCCCTTTTCCATTTTTGAATCCTTCTATCTAGATTCCTACTATTACAACAGTAAGGACATGTAGATTCAGGAAAAGGAGGTTGAACATGTTACGGTTGCGACCGACCCATGGACAGATCTGGATGATGCCTACATTTTTCCAATACACAGATTGGAGTCTATGACCTCAGATATGGTACAATGCCACATTGTTTCTAAAAATATGGGGCAGAAAATTCCCATGTCTAAGAAACACAATAATATCACCACGTATTCGTACATGAATCAGGCCCCGGTGATCCCAGACCCCCCGACTCTTATAAGCTATCAGGATGTCTACCCCATGGAAACATCAATACGCCATAAATTCTTGTTTCTTCGGTCTCGGATAAACAATATCAAGGCAACACATCACTATTTGTTCGATATCGTTAAGTGTGTCCCCATGGGCAGATGACCATATGGGATTGTCTCGTCAGCTTTCATCACTATGGTTTTGGCAGCACGAGAGTCTCCCAATTTTGTGTCCACCACCACTCAGGCTAGTACTAGTCTCCCATCAGGATCAGTTGACTCAGAGGAAACTCCTCTTCCCTAGGATCCCTCTTCCATAAGTAAAGAAGAGTATTTATAGCATTCTCCTCCCGCCATTGAAGAGGGTGTCTTTACCATGGTCGATGAATTGTTATAGTTGAGCCTTGGTAGCGATGCAGATCTGAAACCTACACTGACCAGTGCCACTATGCCTATCAATGAGGCACAATAGAATGTGGAATTCCAGAAGCAACATCGTGATGATTTTTCCTGGAGTTACGACGAAATTTTGGGACTAGATCCCCATGTAGCCATCCACTGCCTCAGTCTCCCAGCAAATCACCATGGGATTAAGCAACCTCCCAGAAGGATACACATGTCCCACAGTTCCATGGTTGAGGCTTAGGTTGATAATCTCTTCAGAGCCAATTTTGTCAAGGAGTTCCAGTACCACGTATTACTTACCAACATTGTGCCAGTTAATAAGAAGAATAGACAGATCAGTGTCTGCATCAACTTTTAAGATCTCAACTATCAATGTCTGAATGATGATTTTCTCCTTTTAGGAGTGAATTGTTGATCTATGCTATAGCTGGGTTTCAGTCCCTCTCCTTCATGGATGGGTACTTCTTGTATAACCAGATTTGAATGGATCCAGAGGATGAGGAGTCTATGGACTTCCGGGCACCACAAGGGACTTTTTGTTACCAAGTCATGCCCATCGGTCTAAAGAATGTAGATGTCACATATCAGTGTGCCATGCACCACATATTTAATCTTATCACTGAAACATTAGTGGTATTCTATGTGGATGATCTGGTGGTCAAATATCACCATTATTAAAACCATCTCAACGTCCTTGAGAAAGTGTTTGGATTCCTCCATTCAAGACACATGGAGATAAACCCATTAAAGTATGCCTTTGAGGTCACCTATGGAATGATTCAAGGCTTTATTGTTAGGTATAGGGGTATCGTGATCGACCCAGCGAAGATCAAGGCCATTAGCCAGATGTCTCCCCCGAGTAAAATTTTCGATCTTCAAGGATTCGAAGCCCACATTGCCTACATACATCGAATCATCGCGAATCTGGCCAGAATGTTTAAGCCCTTTTCTTGACTCCTGAAGAAATGAACTATTTATAATTGGGAAGAAGAATTTAATACTTCTTTTGAGGAAATCAAGCAGTATTTGATTTAGCCTATAGTCTTAATGTCACCAATCTCCAAAAAGTCACCGGTCCTTTATGTGACTGCCTTGGAGTGATCTCTCAGCGCCCTTATCGCCCTGAATAACAACAAGGGAACATAGAATATTAATTATTATCTCTATTGCATGTACCTCAATATGGAGACGAGATACTCCCCTATAAAGAAGAGTTTCCATGCACTAGTATTTGCAATATAGAAATAGCAGCATTACCTACAGCATAAGGAGGTAATAATGGTGTCCTGAGTGGATATACTAAAGTACATCCTGAACTACCCCATGTTGAAAGGCCATCTGGCTTGCTGGCAGTGATCCTCTAGCAGATCGACAACACGTTTCTCCTGTAGAAGGCTATTAAGGGGAAAGAATTGGCGGATTTCCTTGCCACACATTCAACTCCCGTGGACCAATATTTGAACCTTGCTTTTCCTGATGTGGCCTTCTTCTCTATGAACCAATCCATCCCGTGCAAGAATATGCACTTTGATGGTACTTCTCAGATCCCTAATGACAGACAGCTCAATGACAACAAGCTCAACAGAGAAGGCTTGGGTATCGTCTTCATTACCCCAGCACAAGCTGTTTTTTCTTATTCACTCCGTCTATTAGAAGGCTACACTGACAATGAGGTGGAGTACCAGGCTCTCATCAGTAGCCTTGAGCTATCCCTTGAGATTGATGTTCCCCACATGCATGTGAATGGGGGGTCCGAACTAGTCCTCAAGAAGATCAACAGGGACTATGATGTCAGAAATCCAGAGATCTTACCATTGTTGGAAAGCACCCTCCAGTAGATGGCCCAGTTACCATCTCAGACAAAAGTTATTCATATCCCACGATCCCAAAATGGTTGATTTGACGCCTTGGCCAATCTATCTACATCAATTTCACAGCCTCAATAAAAGGATTTGATTATCCACATGGCACACCAAAGAGCCATCACTCCCTTCATTCCAAATGACAATGGAAGCCCATAGGTAAACCACATTACTGCCGGCACCCCCACATTAGAACATCCAGGTCCCCCAAATGTAGTGATTGAGGTGGCTTCCAATTAGAGAATCACTTTTGTCGAGTACCTCCCAAAAAGCAATATCTTGGTAGATCGAGCTAAGAGCAAGTGAATTTGACTCTGAGCGCTACAGTTTACCATTTAGAGTGGTCGCAGTCTTATGCAGATCCTCTATAAGTGCGGGTATGATGGGGTTCTCCTCCATTTCATTTTAGGAGGTGATATTTCTCAAGTAATACAGGAGCTTCCTATTGGTTCCTGTAGGGCACATCATACTGGGCCAAAGTTATCTCACCAGATCTAGAGACTGGGGAATTTTTGTCCCTCCATGATTCGTGACTGCATCAATTTTGATAAAATGTTCCAAGCGTGCCAACCTCCCGCCAACATTGTGCATCGGCCACTGGAGCCTCTCCACACTACCAAGTACTTTTGGCCCTTTTCGTGCTAGGGATCGATGTCATGGGACCATATCCAACAGCGATAGCTTTCCATTGTATGATTATCATGACTACTACATATTTATTTTCCATGTGGGATGAAGCGGTTCTACTCAAAGAGTTCAAGGCCCGTTCTATTGTCGATTTTTTGAGCTCCAACATCATCTACCAATTTTCCATCCCTCAGGCTGTTCTAACTGATAATGGAACCATATTTTGTGTAGTCGAGATGCTGATATTTTACACAAATTACACCATACATTCTAACCATACCTCTAGCTATCAGGCCCAAGAAAATGGGCAGATCAAGGAGTTCAACAAAACCACCTCTAAAATTCTGTAGAAAATGGTTGGCCAGAACAAGATGATTTGTCCAAACAAGCTCTTCAACACCCTCTGGTCATATTGGACGACGACTCATAATTCCACATAGGGGACTCCATACTCCCTGGTGTATGGAATAGAGGCCATATTTCCCATCGATATTTAGTTTCCTTATTTACACACACCTGTCTATGATTAGAAATCACCAGATAAAGTAGCTGAAATCCTTCTAGTTGAATTGGAAGCACTCAATGAGAACAGGCTTCGTGCCTTGCACAATATGGTGAGGCATCATAACAATATAGATAGAGCTTTCAACAAGAAATTTCACCTCCGCTATTTCTTACAAGGAAACTTGGTGGTGGCCCTGAGAACACCAATTCTACCTAGATGGAAGCCACCAAAACTAGATCCAAAATGGGAAAGACCATACATTATTCACAAGGATTACCCTAATGGCGCATACTCCCTAGTCCCCATGGATGCTCAATGTATAACTCCTCCCACCAATGACAAGTTCCTCAAGCAATACTTTTCCTGAGAAAATGGGGTCCTACATGACCTTAAACTGTTATGTCCCAATTAACATTAAACTGTATGTCATACCATAGGATGTTAAAATCTATTCAGTTCTACATGACCTTAAATTGTTATGTCCCACATGAAATTAAACAATATGTCATACTGAAAAATGTTAAACTTCATTTCATTAACTATGAATGGCTTGATTTCCATCCTTGTGGGATATGTAGGAATGCTCTGACACCTTGTCTTAAGTCTAGCCCCCTGATTCCTCTTTGAATATTCCCCCTGGGTATAGATCTCTTAGAGGATCTCACATGGTGTCATGTAGGCTCCTTTGGCCCTACTCATGCTAGGATTATGATGATCACACCATGGGCCCCTCCTCATTCTTTTATTCTCCCACATCCTTACCGTAAGATGCTAAACTGCATGGCCTTTAAGAACTACGTATAGATTAAATCACATCCTTATGGGATAAATAGGAATTCCCAAACATTTTTGTCTGTCAGCCCAGCCCCAAACATCAGGATCTCCCATTAGGTCAGAAAATATGGTGTGGGGCCTTCTTTTTACCTTATTTATGTCAGGTTCATCATGACCGCACCATACATCACACTCCCTAGAGATATCCCCTTTTTCGTTGTCCATCTTGACATTATATTGCACAGGCACATTTTTTCTTCACACACACCCTTTTCTTAGGACTCAATAATCATTCACATCCTAAAGGGCCGCTGAAAATTATGGGTACGTAGCCTATAGGTTCTCCTATAATTTCAGTCCTACACCCTTGATTTCCTCAAATGACAACTTGATACAAGTCCCATGTTGTGAATATGGTCAACAGTCGATACTCATTTGTTGTTCCCATTTCGGGTCACACAATATAGATTCTTTATTTTGAACATGGTCAACAGATTTCCTTCATCATTGTCACCACCCCCATTTGTCCAAAATATTTGGTGTATTGGTTCATGTTGTCCCGTAATCCCTTCAAATGTCAATCTAATTCGGGTAGGAGTGTTATTCTAGTTGTCGTACCCTTATATATTGGGGAGAGTCGGGCCCCACTCCTTGTTTCCCACCCTGAGCATTACTCACATGGGCTTAGGAATCTTTGAAGGAAATAACTGCATTGAGTTTCATTTTTCCAGGGTCCGAGCACTATGAACTTAAAATAAGATATCAATCATCCTAATTGAATGATGTTAAACTACAAGTCGGCCAAGACTTCCTATCGTAGTTCCCTCAACCCCTTTCACCCCCCTATCAGAAGTTCTCATGTAAGATTGTGCGGTGTGGTATGTACTTATGTCCTCATTCACATCGGGGTATTTTTACCATGCCACATATATCAAATTGAGACATACCTCCTTCATTTTTTGTCCTTTCACAAGAACAGGTCTCACCATGCTTCGTGTGTGCCGTTATTTGGGCTTCCATCCTTATTCAAATTCAAAAGGACCCGCAACCATTCTAGATGCTAGGGCATAGGGCTCTCCTACCATTTCAGACCAACGTCGCCAAGGATTTTGAGAAACATGTTGATACAAGACTCATGTTGCAAATACAGTCAACAGTCGATACTCAATTTTTTGCCCCCAAACTCTGGTCACCCAAATACAGATACTATGTTACGAACATATTCAAAAGGTATCCACTATCATTGTTTCCCTTTTGTGATTTTCCATAGGTATGATGATTCTCCCCCTCTGATAACTTTCCCCATGCATATGACATTAAACTAGGCATCTATGGTCCAAACCCTAAGACCTTAAAATAAGAGCACCATCATTCTCACCACAAGATAGTAAACTACAATTTTGATGGGAATTCCCATCTTAAATCCCTCAACCCTATTTCCCCCTATCCCATGTTCTCATTTGAGATTCTATGGTGTGGTATGAGCTTGTGTCCTCATTCACGTCGGGTCACACATCCTTCCGTACACATCCCTAGTTGAGATACCTTTACCCTATTTCTGTCCTTACCGAATGACGTAAAACTACACAACATTCGATAGAACTGCGTGGGGATTGATTCCCATAATTATGGGATACGTAGTACTACCCAAACATTTATCTTTTGAGTCCATAACTGTTTCATAGAAACATACTTATCATCGTGGCCCCTTAGAATGTGTACTTCTAGGAGAGTGGTATACGGTGTGGTATGGGATTACAACCTCATTCACATAGGGTTTGTAAAAACCACACCACATACCGCTTTATCTATAGATCTATTTGATCTCATGTCCTAGAATTATATTTTTGAGTCGTTTTCACTTATGTTGGGTCCCTTGACCCTCTTCGGCAATTCACCAATGTTCATAGGAGTACTCAGGTTCAGGACCTAGAGTGTCGAATTCTACCTAGACATACTCTTTCCCATTTTCTAGGCTTCATATTCCCCTTCATTTGGGATTTAATCATCTTTCACATCTGAAATGACCCCCAAATGGCATGGATACTCATCCCAAGGAATCTCTTACCATTTTAATCCATCTTCTTCAAGGGTTTCGAACAAAAAATTGATACAAGTCCCAAATTGTGAATATGGTTAGCGGTTGATGCTCATTTGTTCGCATTTTAGGTCACACATTATGGATACTATGTTTCAAACACGTTCAATAGTTATCATCCATCATCACGCCAACCCCATCAAGCCCTAAATGTCGGTTTCCTGATTCAAATCATTTTCAACTCCATCATGTCCAAGTGGAATTTTGAGACTCTTGGTATTATCCCTCAGTGTGCATTTTTACATTATGAGGACTAAGCCGTGGTAAGGGGTCATTCAGGGCTCCACACTGATTTCCCCTTTACGTGTATTCCATGAAATACAAATACCTCTTCCAACCTTGTTTCTAACACTGAGTTTAGCTCACACCGACTTAGGGATTAGATCAAGATATGTGCTCACTTGGAAGAGTTCCACATCTCCTTGTCCAAGATCTAAAACCTTAAAATAAGATCTTCTTCTACATCCTCTACCTATGATGTAAGAATCGTAACCCTTAGAACTGCATATAACTTGATTCCCATGCTCATGGGATATGTAGGAACACCCTGACACCTCATCTTTGGGTCCATCTCAAGTTCCACTAATTTTCTATTATGTTCATCCTTTGAGGTCCCAAATATTATAGGATTTTTTGAAGTGGCATGTGTGGGATTATGTCCCCATTCATGCCAGTATTTCAATAGCCACACCATGTACTCCCCTTCTAGGTGAAGGTCTTTCCCACATATTGTCCCACATGACGTTAATATGCAATCTCAGAACTACGTATGGGTTGATTTTAATCCTCATGGGATATGTTAGAATACCTAGACGCTTCGTCCATGGGACCAGACCCATATTCTCTAACCTTTTCTAGCCCTTCAACTCGAGGATTTGTCCCTGAGGTTTAATCCCAACACCTAATGATCCAGAACACTTCTTGTTGGTTCACCATACTATTCAGAACTGCGTGGACTTTGATCCTTGTCTACTAGAAAAGTTATGTTGGACGCCTTCCTGAGGTTCAAGCCTAACACCTATTAGTCCTGAAAAATTCATGTCAGTTAATTACACCATCCATAACTATGTGTACATTGATCCTTGCATCCAACGCTATGTATATAGGAATCCTACCTAAGGTTCAATCCCAACACCTCCATCAGTTCCAACCAATCTACATCGGCCCATCCTTGTCCCACATGACATTAAACTGTACCCATTCGAACTGCATAGGATTTTTCCCTGCCTCCTAGGTATGGTATGTAGGAATCCTTCCTATGGTCTAACCCCATCTAGTGTAAGCCATTTTTATCCTCATTTGACCATAATCTCTTGTCCCTAATCGATGGTAAGTCATTGTGAATCCCAACCAGTGGTAATCCGTTGTCAGCCCCACATGACGGTAATCCATTATAAGATGAACTAGATGGACATTGATTCCCTGCAATGGGGATATGTCTGAAGCCTCCATGAGGTTCAAGCCCATCACTCATGTCCATTGTGGCCTCTCTCCCTTGATCATATGTGCCATGGGAAAAACATGTCTCAACCCAGAGGATCTATTTCCTCTAGGTCCATACATGTGTCCATTCTCATGGGATCCTCCTCAAGAGTCCCATCACCCCATCGAACTACGTGGACCTTGATTCCATGATATAAGGATCCGTAGGAAGTCTTTTCGAGGCTCAAGTCCAACATAATCAACGCCCTTGTTCCATCTTCATCTCACTCACCATCCACTCTCAAAAATCCATATCCATCTGAATTCATTCCTGGGCCACCACATCCCTGTGAGATTATGTCACCCACTTTCTCACAGCTTTTAGCAGCAATCAGGGGAATCACCATGCATTATCCATGAAATCAGAAATCACTTCAGGGATTGCACCAATTTGATCCACCCTTGTTGGTGTTCTAATCAGTCCGATCTATATCTGCTAGATGTCCAACTCATGGTATACCCTGTGTAAAACATTGAAATCTATGAAAAACCTTAAAGACATGCCTATGAAATAAAATTCCCCACACTCGATGTGGGACACCTCAGGCATCAACACCCTCGAGAAGCCCTATCATAAGGGGATGAAACCCAAACGCACCAGAGTTCTAGCATTCAGACATTCCAGTGATGTTCAACATGACTACGCCCCCAATTGAAGGTTTCTACCATAGGGGGACCCTTTGTAATATCCCGACAAAAGTAGAGTAATTAAACAATGTCCATAATGATCTGGCACTGGGAAGATTTTCGTGAAAATTGTTTTAATCTATGAGGGAGACCCATACTTTGTGACGAGCTCTGAGGAGGAATCCATGGAGGGGGAAACCAACATCCCATCATCCCATTTCGATCAAGGAGCAAACATACCTGAATAAGAGACGGATGGATCTCACCTTTGGAAAGATGAAATGTGGGGCAACAATTAGCTCATCCTCGATAGATGGATGCATGCCCCAACAAAAGCATAAAAAACACTCATATTGAACTAGAGTGACATTTTAGGTGTTTTAGGGTTCTAAAAACCCTTTCATACATCCTGATATTGCATCTAATCCATAGTAAGTGGTTTCGGTTTCATTTCCACTTCCTTCCCTTATTTATATAGAAATTGTGGTGTAATATCATGATTGTGTGTGTTTTTTTGTTTTGTAATTGAATGGTTTTAGTCTAGGATCCTTCTTGTGATCATCTACACCTTCTTTATTATGGGTGTTTTCCATTAGAATCATTGTTTGAACTGATGTTAATGAAATGTGGTATATTCCTTAACCGTATTTTTTGATAATTTTCTAGTATGTGAAATATTAAAATTACCCTAACATATTTCGTGAGAAATAAATTAGTTGAATTAATTGAACAATTCCTTGGATCACCTTTTGATCTAATTGGTTATTGAAAAAGATCTTGGCTACCATTTGGGTGAGAAAACGCTTGAATAAGAATTAACTGTTTAATGGAATTAATTGTGTTTAGCATGAAATGGATTGGGGGTGATGGGTTGATATTTATTCACTATATCTTTTCTTGTTTATTGAGATGTTGGGAATGTTATTGGTTTTGAAAAATTGATATATGAAATGTTTAATTCAATGTTAAATTGTAATTTTCATATTTAACCATTAAGCCATATGATGTTATATTGTTATGTCCCAGTTTATGTGGAATGAATTGTGATGATATTTTTTTAACTCTAATATTGGGATTTGGCTCAGTGATACATGTTGTAATTCTTATATAGGGTGTTGGCACGGTGATGCAAGCTGAAATTATTATATATATGGGTCATACCAGTTGACATATTGAAATTAATATATATAAGGCATGGCCCTGTTGACATGTTCAAATGATTATATAGTATGAAAAGCCTATTGAAACATGTTGAAATTATTATATAGTGGGCTCAGCCTAAATTAAATTCAGAAATGATTATATGGTGAATTTGAACCAGATTGGTGTGATTTGTACCTCGGTTATAAGGTTATGGATGGCATAGTCGTCAGAAATTCATAGATACATTATGGCATGGCTCCGAGGCAGGATATGATATTACTTGTTTGTGAGGTTATGGTTAGCATGATTGTGAGAATTCCTTAGAGACATTCTGGAACATGTCGAAGCTATTTGATTGGGTATTAAGTTAATAATTTAATTAATTAATACTCTTTTTCATTGCATAATTTCATACACTTGTTATCAAAATTTTTATATTCACACACTATTAGGTTGAACTATTGAGTAATACTCATAACCTATTCAAGCATCTATTTGGCACCAGAGTATATTATAAGGATGTAAGACTGGAAAAGGGAAAAGAACATTATTTTTGAGTTTTTTCTTGCTAGATGAGATATAGTTTGGAGAATAGACCAACATGGAATTTTTTACCGTGGAAATTTTAATAATTATTTGAGACCTATAATATCTTAATTTTATTATTCCTATCATGAAAATTACGTTAATTCTAGCTTGTCATTACATTTTTCATTTATTATTTATTGAATTACTCGGTTGTATTATTGTTGGTATTCCAATATTGTGTATTTTACTATTCATTATACACTCAGATATTTATATTACTAGTATTTGTTTTTTCCTCTTTTTTGTAACTCTCTATCAAGGGGGTATAGTTTCTCCACTATAATCATCGCACCCACTTTACTAGTTGGCAGCCTCTAGCATACATGAAGGCATGATTTATGTCTCACAACCAACTCATAGGCCATGTGGGTGTGTTATTGATTAGGGGATGTCACAAAATGGTATTAGAGAACAATACCTTTCTTTTTCTGTTTCATTACTATTTGGGAAATGTAGAAAAGAGACTAGAATGTGTTGGGACATGGTAATGAGATTGTACATGGGAGTATCTAACCCATGTATAGAGAAAAATACATGTTCCCAAGGATGTGATTGTTTTTTTATGTTGTTCATTTATTATAGTTGGTGTCATTTTACCCTGAGTGATTCACATGTTGGGTGAGGTTCTTATTTTATAATGTCCTTTTCATTCCTATTTATACTCGTTTCCTAGTATAGCACGAGATGAGCATGCATTCATCATAATAAAAACATAGGGTTATATATTTACATTAATTTTTCATGGGTGGTACATATTTATTTTTCATGTCATTAATAATTTCCCATTGAACTCTTATATGATATATCAATTAGATATAGGGGATAAAATAAATGAATTGTTATGCCTTGCTAAAACACATGTAAACTATATTTACAGTGGTCAGGATTCAATTGTTCTATATTGTGGTCACTTATTGGGGTTGACCTTGTTATATCCAATGTTCTAGGGAGTCTGTTTTTCTTATAGAGAAAATTAATCCCCTTCAATATTGAGTTGAGCATTTGGATATTGGAAATTAGCACACTCTTAATACAGGTTAACCAGAGCTTCATATCAATATTAATGATCATATGGATGTTTATATTTGAGAGAACTTCTTGAGGGTCGTGATATATATGGAATGAGATACTATTTACAATGTTCCTTTTATTTCCAAGATGAATGGAGAGTTCGATTTCCAATATCCAACTATGTTCATTAGAGATGGGGGACCACGAGAATCAATGTTTGGATCAAATCAGTATAGAAAATAATGAATAATCTTGAGACACAAGAAGATATGAAGGTTAAAATTTCAACGTATAATCTTCGTGGACCACCAAACTATTTGTGGAACATTGTACAGAAGGTCAGGAAGCATGAGACATTATCTTTGAAGGACATATAGATGACTTTTTCTGATTCATATCTATACCAAGGTAATGACGAATAGGAAGGCTCATGAGTTCATGCATGTACTGTAGGAGGGTATGTCGGTACTCGAATTCTCTGAATGTTTCACTAACAAGAATATTTTTTTCATCCTTGTAAGATAATGAGATATTCCTGGATAGATTAATTTTGGATTGTATTCAATATGACATTAGGTCGCTGGTGAATGTGTTACGTTATAGCATTTTTTATGATGTGAAAAAATCAAGCACTCATCATGGAAGGAAATATTAGGCAGGTCCTGTGTAGTGGCCATTCTATTTCACTCGGGGAAAATATGAGAACTTCTTTAAGAGTAATGTACAATCATTAAGACATTTTGCACAGGGAAATAGTGGGAATATATTTCAGGGCATTGGGATGTTTTCAATTATCAATGTTCTATTATGGTGCTATTAGTGTGAAAATATTGTTCAAAATTGCCCTAGTTTCCATAACCTACTCTCGAGTGTCATGAATGTTTCAGAGTAGGACACCTAAATAAGTCTTGTAGAAGAATGTAGTAGTAGAGAAATTGTAGGGGAATAAGGCAGGAACTAGAGTCTATGAAGGACTCTTCTTGGACCCAGTAGATAGGTAGATGATGTTACATATGGATTTATAGTTGAAGAAAGGGACTGGTAAACTTGTGTAGTAACGATAGTACTAAGAAGAGGATAAAACAAAGGGGGTTTGGAAGGAGGCTAGAGTATTGAGGCTAGTCAGCTTCATGTTATGCAGAAAAATCATTCTATTGTAGTAATATGAGTGTCTACTATCATAGGTATGATCCTAATATCATATAACCTTTCTTGTGTTTTTTATATAAGAAAATCACATTCATTTTGATCTTATCCTTTTTAAAAGGTTTGGGTTTGGATGTGGAATTATTGGATGTTTTTTTGACCATTGATACAACATTGAGAGTGCGGTCAGAGAATAGACATTGTTGCAATGAAATTTCTCAAGTGATTGGTGGTTACTCTTTATTTTGGAAACCATTAATTTTATAAATGATATTCATAGATGTGATTACTGGTCTAGATTTTTTAGTTCTATACCATGATCATATTGACTTTTACCAGAGGAGAGCTACCTTTTGTCTACATAATGATGTAGTAATTCTCCCTAGCATGAGTTGGATATTTAGAATGGTCATGTAAGGAAAATTTAGTGCAAAATGGATTTTCTCTTGGATCAAATTGACGATATTTCTATAGATGGTAGTGGAATGTAGTAGGATTATTTTCTTACAATGGTAGAACATTTGCAATATTTCTTTCTTAGAGAGTTGTATGTTTTACTTCCCAATAGAGAGATCGGTTTTATGATCGATTTGTTGTTGGGAGAAGAATAAATTTCTACCCAACCTAATATAATGGAACCAACAAAGAATTGAAATTCAAATGTTTAGTTGGAAGATATGGAATTTGATTGTTTCATAAGACCTGCTAAATCTCCATGGGTTTCTCCAATTCTATTCTCAATGAAGATTGATGGGTCTTTTCACTTGTGTCTGGAATATCAAAGATTTAACCACACGACAGTAAAGAACTAGTATCAAATTCCTCGCATCGATGATCTTTTTGATCAGTTGATAGTTTCTAGGATCTCCTCCAATATTTAATTATGATTAGGATACCATCAATTGAGGGTGATACAAATGGATATACCTTATACTTATTTTAAGAGAATGTATGGCTCGCATTAGTTCATACTTATTACATTATGTTTGATTAATGTACCATCAGTATTCATAGAATCGTTGAAAAATATATTTCATCCTTTTATAGAAATGTTTATGGGTTTCTTCCATGACGTATTAGTATACTACCAGTCAATAGATGAGAATTCAAAATATTTTGGCATTATTATGATTATATTGAGTGAGCATTAGTTCTACCCCATGTTAATAAAATGTTGTTTATCTATTGATAATGTGAATTTATAAGGATGTTTATTCTTAGAAGAAATAGTGTCAATAGGGCCAAAGAAAGTTTTTGTTTTGGTATCTTGGTAGAATTACAAGAATTCCTTTGAGATTTTGTGGTTTATGAGTTTAATAAGTTATTGTTAACTCGTTATATTAGATTTTTCCCATTTGGAGGCATGGATTCCTAGGATGAACACAAAAGGTGTAATGTGGGCTCGTTCTGATTCCTATGATAGATATTTTTAGGAGTTTAATGGTATGATTACCTTAACACCTACCCTCGCTTTACCAGTACCAGATAAATTATATTTCATGTACCGTGACACATCCAATTTAGACCCATAACAGTTCTAATACTTGATGATTGAGTGGATGCTTATGGACCCACATAGATGAGGTCATATGATAAGCAGTATCCTACTCATGACTAATGTAACGCCCCGACCCCAGTTACCCAGATTCAGTGCATTATTGCATAACACTGGCATGATCACAAAAGATCATGTCTCGAAAGGCCGATTAGTTTATTAGCCTTGGAAACACTAGATACATTCATAAATGTTACATGACACCATAAAGTGAAAAATCAAAATAACATAGTCTCCATAGTCTACACTTCTATCCCCTTTAGACTATCCCTGTAGGTCAGTCATAAAATATTTCTTCAGATCCTGGGAAAAATAAAACATTGAAAGGGGTGAGCTCAGATGCTCAGTAAGGATAATAATATAGCGGAAGCTTTCATAAATAAACATAATCATTTAAGGAAATGTATGACTAAAACAAAATCATTTTAAACTTGAACTTCAACATAATATGGAAAAAGTAAAATGAGATAATTCCGTTTACTTATTCACATGGATATTCTACTGGTCGAATAATCATATGCAATATCAATAACCACTTTCATAATGATGGAATACATAATGCCAGACTATCATAACCATGTAGCCAAGGCCTCGTGCCAAGACTACAAATAAGATTTTGTCAAGGACTCGTGCCAAGACACTTGTTTGTCTCATGAGACCTTCCGATGCATCGAGGAGCTATAGCGGGCTCCACCCGTCACTTATTAAGTCCAATGCATTCATCATATGAACATGTTTAAACATATCATAAACCATAACATAATCATATCATATAAAACATGAATAAAGGAAACATAACATTTCCACATTTCAATCACAAGATATCAATACAAAACATTGATATAATAAAAACATTATCAAAACCATTTTCAATACCAAAATAAAAGAAAAGTAAAACTTGGTATGTATTTTTCATTTAAAACAAGTTATGGCTTGTAGAGGAAGCCAAAACTCAAATAATGGTCACAATGGTGGAAAAGTCGTTGTCGCCGCATAAGTACGACAAGAAAAATATTTCTTTTTTTCGTTTAGTAAAATGCTTCGTATAAAAATATTCCTTTTGAATAAATATAAAAGTCAAAGGGGTTTATACACCGTAATAAGAAATTTGTGTATAAAACAAAATATGCCTCAATGAATGGAGATTGAGACGAAGTCCCTTACAAAGATCATTTTTAAATAAAATAGATATATTATGTGTATTCACTATAAGTACACAAAAATAAAGTACAAATACAAGATAGGACATATTAATATCAGGACATAATTTTAATGTAGGAGGTTAACCCAAAGAACGAAAATTGGGTTAAGAAGTTCCCTTACCTTGTGTCCATTTCGACTCGACCGTTATTTAATCTCTTGAATAAGAAACTAGTGTTAATTTATAATTTATTAAGAAAATTTTTCAAGTTTATTATTCCTTTTATGTCACTTATTACCATGTTATGAACATTATGTAATTATATATGTTAATAATGGTCGTTTTGTCGATCTTTCGTACTTGAGTCAAAAATAAACTTATTATAATTACAAGTTGTTCATGTGGTGAAATATCCATTATATCCATAATTATATTCATTATGTAGATATCATATATAACATATATATCCAGTATATACATGCATTTATAATATTACATAACATTTATAGGTAAGAAATGAAATGCACCGTTCATGGAGTCGGTAAGCCGTACGTACGAATGAACGCTACTTTCATTTCTATTTAATATTTAATGGAATGAAATTATTATTATATAATGGTATAATATAATTCCAGTATAATATAATGTATAATACCATTTACTACATCCTTTATACATCCCACATATGGCATTAATGATTCAAATCACTTTGAGGGGCGGTAGTCCGCACTTCCTAAAATGGAATTATCGTGTTTACCAATATTGGAAATCATAAAGGTATGCCATAAATGAAAAATACAGAATCATAAGGAAAACAAAAACATAATATATATCATATATAAAAATAGTGTCATCATAATGGCCACTATGAGAGGTGTTAAAAGAAGTTTGAACAATCATCATTTCGTGAGGCAGAAATTCGCCAACCACAAAAACCGTAAGTTCTTTAACCATTAGACGAAGGTGTGTGTAAGTTTAAATCAGATCCTTCTCATAACAACATACTAGTATATTTAAGATACTGGTTTTGTTACAAAATAAAGGAATAAAATAAGTTTAAGGGGTTGGAGAAGCAAAATAAAACAAAATAACTTAAGAGAAGACATTACCTTAAAATCGGGTAACTATTTTGGATTTGAGCCAAAGGCTTCCTTGGGAAACATTCTGACCAATGTGAGGCTTATAGGAGTAAGAGAGGGAAGTTGAGAGAGTATTTGGGCAGAGGTTGTTCTAGCCAAATGGCTTTGAAGTTGTGAATAAGGTTGTAGTGGTGGGGGCCTTTTATAAGAGGAGTGGAGGGGCACTCTTGGAAAGTAATGAAATGTTACATTATTATGAAGTGCCTTTCGGATTTCAAAGGTCCCAAAATTATATATTTCGAGGATACGATGTTAAGGGTTCGAAATATACCCATAAAATAGGTTTTTGACAAGTTTATGTTTTAGATTTTACATTATCTTTTCATTTTATTTAAATCATTAATTAATGAGGTAATCACTGCATCATCATGGTGTCATAAATATTTTAATTTATTTAATGTATAAAAATTATAAAACAATTATCATGATGTAGGAAATACTTTTAGATTTCCAATGAATATTTATAGTGAAAAAATACCTTATATAACCCTATGTAATAATTGTTTTAGTAAAACAACTCATGTTTGTGACAATTTTATTCTTACTTTAAATAAAAAGTTATTAATGTCATTTTCTTACCCAAGTTGCTCCATGGGGTCCCCAAGTAGACCCATGTATTTTCTTGGTCGTCCATGACTCATCCAGTAAGTGTAAGAGAAGTTTAAAGGTAATTTCATATTATTATAACATTATTTTTACCTTAAGTTACACTAATTACCTTTAATCGCGATTAATTAAACTTAAAAGTTACTATTCAGAAAAAAATTATTTTAATCCTATTGAACCACATTTTACTTCCTAATGACAACCATGTATGTCGGATTTTTGAAAATCAAATCACAGAAGTGGTAATGTTTCATTTAAATGAACAATCGATTTTTTAACTACCACTTAGTGGTTTCACTATTCATCAAAAATCGAAGTTTTTCAAAACAACACCAAAAATTAACCATAAGCTATATTTTATATTACTAATTCAAAAATGATGTCTATTTTAAAAAATTCAAAACATATAAGTTTAATTAATTAATTTAATAATTAATTCCCAATGTCACAACAAATAGCGTGTTTTTAAGAAAGAATATCAATCAAAAGATTGACAATTGTTTATGTCCAATTTCAAAGTGAAATTAATTATAATGACCACCATTGGATAAAATGGTAAAAATATATTCTAATTAAACTTTTTAACCACTAAATTTTATAATTTATCACTATAAATTATTTTGATTAAAAAAGTTGTTTTTAAGTATTTTTCACTATTCATCAAAAATTTGAAGTTCTCAGAAAAATACCAAAAATTCAACATAGGATAATTTCAATATTCTGAATCCAAAAATGAAGTCTATTTTGAAGTATAAAATATATATAATTTCAAAAAGTGGGTATTACTATTCATAATGGCTATTTTTGATTGGTCGCGGTGTGTTATAACTCAAGGTTGTGTACAACACACACTGCTCTATTATTCAAAGGGAAGCGTACCATGGAAGCTTGGGGTGTTACATTCTCCCCTCATTTAATAAATTGTGTCCTCACAATTTGAAATTTTTCTTAGAATATAAATTGCTGAAAATAGAAAATACCTTTGTGGAAAACCCGCATCGGAAATAAGGTTAATAAAAATATAACTTTAAAAGAAAGAAAGGGAAGTACAAAGGTCACCCGAGATAGCCAATACGAGGATTCTATGAAAACATGGATATGGAGGAAAAAAACCATCAAGGTCTGATGGAAAGTTGTATAAAACAGGATTAGGAGAAATTTTAACTACAAGAAAATCACAAACTTATGATTGGTTAAACGATCATTGATTCCCCAGTAGGAAAAGTTAACCGACAACGTTTTTGTTTTATGTTACCTTTCATAAATTTGAGGAATTTATTTAGGAGATTTACTAAGAACGTAAGGAAATATACATTCCTGTCATGTATACTTTCATTATTTTATAAATTTTTACAAAAAACCCATCTTTTACTCAAAAATATTATATTTATCCTAATCGTACAAGGTTCCAAATATTAACACATACCATTTAGATTAGGAAAACTATTTTGTAATAACCAGGGACTTCTTGTAGGCTAGTGGTAGGTAATAAAGGCCTGTCGCACTATGGTTGTGGGTTCGATTCCTACAGCTTTTTCTGACGCGATGGGATATCCCCCAACCTGCAGGTTGCCCTTTTCTTAAATCTATAGTATTATAATATTCCAAAAATAATCTTCAGAAATGTTTTAAACTTAAACAATACTATCCAAAGTTCAACTTAATCCATTCCAACCTTCATAGTTATCCAAAATTCATCTTTCTAGAATTTCTCAAAAAGGTCTCTAAATTCCAAAATCAATTGTAACATTAGATTCCCCAAATAAAGTAATGTTTCTCTTGTTGTCACATAAACAAATATGATTACCTCCATCATATTAAAACCTTAATGAAAACAACAAGTACTACAGTCCAATCCTTATCTATATCAGATTATTCTTATAACCAGAATATAATCCTTGAATCCAAAAGCACTAATACATTAATTATTCCACTTCAACTGTAGTAACAACATAAGATTGTCCTTGATCCATTGGCATTTTCTAAGGTAATTTTCCCGGATTCTTAGGACATTCATTTGCATAATGCCCAATTTCCCTACAATTTTAGCATTCAATATTGATAGCCTCTTTCTTTCCCTTGCAATCACGATCCTGGTGACCTTTTTCTCCACATTTATAACAAACTCCCATTCCTTATAGGCATGTACCGGGGTGATTATTCCCACAAAAATCACATAATGGAAGATCCTTATTTCCCCTTTTCCCTTTATCTATCTCTTTTTTCACCATTCTCTTCCTCTCTAGCTTGACTTTATTGTCCTAAGATTTCGAGAATTCCTTTTCTGTCTTGATAGCACATGAGACAGTATCTTTGTACGACGAGAAGGTTTGTGCGACTAATGCTCGGCAGAGAAATGATTTTAACCCATCAAAAAAACGATCGATCTTACATCTTGGGTTACATATATAATCTGTAGCATGCCTTTCTAGCTGTGTAAAGTTAGACTCATACCTTGTGACATTCTCATCATCCTTCTGCTTTAGACTTAGAAATTGCCTTTCCATATCTGCTCGATGGTCATGTGGAAAGTATTTTTCTATGAAAATTCCCTTAAACTCCCTCCATTCCATACTTTATACTTCTTCATCTTCCTTTGTGTTTTCAATCAGGGACCACCAATGATCGGTATCTCTAGTGAGGCGGTAAACTGCCATGATAACCTTCTCCCTTTCGCTACTCCCAAAGGCCTGGAATATTTTCTCTAAGGAGTTTATCCATTGCTCAGATACTAATGGATTTGTACCACCATTAAATGTTGGTGGTTGTTTCCTCATGAAGCCGTCTAACATTGATCCTCCACATTGCGGATCAGGGTGCTCCATACGAGTAAGGTTATTATTCATAACCTGAGTGAGTTCCCCCAGTATGGTGATAAGTTGATTAGCACCAGTTGTATCACCAACTCCATTATAATTATCTTGAGTAGGAAGGAAATCCCTATATGGAGTGCGTGCATTGATACAGTTTCCATTCCTTCCACTAGGTACCATTTCTAAACAATGCCATAAACAAGATTAGTTTATGAATCGAAATATATCATAACAAACTTGAAAAACACTTAACATAAATTGAACTATTTATGGATATAATCCATAATCATAAGAAAATTCTTTGAGGAAGTATATACTCATAAACCCTTCATAATGTTTTTTAAATAAAATGAGAATTATCCTAAGAATATCCCTCGGGAGTGTCGTAACCAAGAGTGCAGCAAGGCCCGTTGTCGTGCACCAGTTCCTGTTCGAGTCTAGCTCAAAGCAGTGTTTTCGGGTTTTACCCCTAGGTACATCTGTGCTAGAGCTGCCTCTACCTACTCATATCCAGAAAGGGATGTATTTCTCAGAAAACTCACAAAATAACTATAATACCAAAACTCTAGGAAGTTCTTCTATACTAATCCTCAAAGTCTATCTTTAGGCTATGTGATATAATCAGAGTTTATCTAAATCTAGATTCCAAGGTTAGTACTAAACTGCCTCTGATACCAACTGTAATGCCCCGACCCCATTTACCCAGAGTCAGTTCATTATTGCGTAACATTGGCATGATCACAAAAAATCAAGTCTCGAAATACCGATTAGTTTAGTAGCCTTGGAAACACTAGATACATTCATAAATGTTACATTACATCATAAAGTAAAAAATAACAATAACATTGTCTCTATAGTCCACACTTCAATCCCCTTCAGACTATCCCTACAGGGCAGTCATAAAATATTTATTCACATCCTGGGAAAAATAAAACATTGACAGGGGTGAGCTCAGATTCTCAGTAAGGATAACAATATAGCAGAAGATTTCATAAATAAACATATAAATTTAAGGAAATGTTTGACTAAAAGAAAATCCTTTTAAACTTGAACTTCAACATAATATGGCAAAAGTTAAATGAGATAATTCCATTTACTTATTCACATGGATATTATAATGGTTGAATAATCACATGCAATATCAATAACCACTTTCAAAATAATGGAATGCATAATGACAGATTATCATAACCACATAGACAAGGCCTCGTTCCAAGACTACAAATAAGATTTTGTCAAGGCCTCATGCCAAGAAACTTGTTTGTCTCATGAGACCTTCCGAGGCATCGAGGAGCTATAGCGGGCTCCACTCGTCACTTATTTAGTCCAATGCATTCCTCATATGAACAGGTTTAAACATATCATAAACCATAACATAAACTTATCACATAAAACATGCATAAAGGAAAAATAACATTTACACATTTTAATCACAAGATATCAATACAAAACATTGATATAATAAAAACATTATCACAACCATTTTCAATACCAAAATAAAAGAAAAGTAAAAATTGGTATTTATTTTTCATTTAAAAACAGTTATGGCTTGTAGTGGAAGCCGAAATTCAAATAATGGTCACGGCGGCGGAGAAGTCGTTGTCACCACATACGTACGAAAATAAAAACATTCCTTTTTGTTGTTTAGTAAAACGCTTCGTATAAAAATATTCCTTTTGAATAAATGGAAAAGTCAAAGGGGTTTAGAGACCGTATAAAAGAAATTTGTGTATAAGACAAAATATGCCTCAATGAATGGAGATTGAGACGAAGTCCCTTACAAAGATCATTTTTAAATAAAATATATATATTAATTGTATTCATTATAATTCCACATAAAGAAAGTACAAATACAAGATAGAATGTAAAAATATCATGACATATTCTGAAAGTAGGAGATTAACCCAAAGAACGAAAATTGGGTTAAGAAGTTCCCTTACCTTGTGTCCCTCTTGACTCGACCATTCTTTAACCTCCTGAATAATAAACTAGAGTTAATTTATAATTGCTTAGGAACCTTTTTCAAGTTTATTATAACTTTTATATCACTTATTCCCATGTTATGAACATTATGTAATTATTTAAGTTAATAACGGTCGTTTTGTCGATCTTTGGTACTTGAGTCAAAAATAAACTTCTTATAATTACAAGTTGTTCATGTGGTGAAATATCCATTATATCCAGAATTATATTCATGATTTAGATATCATATATATCATATATATCAAATATATTCATGCATTTATAATTTTACATAACATTTAGTGGTACGAAATTAAATGCACCGTTCATGGAGACGGTAATCCGTACATACACATGAACGCTACTTTCATTTATATTTCATATTTAATGGAATGAAATTATAATTATATAAAGGTATACTATAATTCCAGTGTAATATAATTTATAATACCATTTACTCCATCCTTTATACATCCCACATATGGCATTAACGATTCAAATCACTTTGAGGGGGCGATAGTCCGCACTTCCTAAAATGAAATTATCGCGTTTACCCATAATGGAAATCATAAAGGTATTCCATAAATGAAAAATACAGAATCATAAGGAAAACAAAAAAATAATATATATCATATATAAAAATAGTGTCATCATAATGGCCACCATGAGAGGTGTTAAAAGAAGATTGAATAATCATCGTTTCGTGAGGCAGAAATTCGCTAACCATAGAAACAGTATGTTCTTTCACCATTAGACGAAGGTTTGTGTAAGTGTAAATCAAATAATTCTCATAAAAACATCCTAGTATATTTACGATACTGGTTTTGTTATAAAATAAAGGAATAAAAAAGAGTTTAAGGGGTTGTAGAATCAAAATAAAACAAAATAACATAAGAGAAGACATTACCTTAAAATCGGGTAACTCTTTTTGATTTGAGCAAAAGGCTTCCTTGGGAAGAATAATGCCCAAAGTGAGGCTTCTAGGAGTAAGAGAGGGAATTTTAGAGAGTATTTGGGCAGATTTTGGTCGAGCCAAATGGATTTGAGGGTGTGAATAAGGTGGTAGTGGTGGGGGCCTTTTGTAAGAGGAGAGGAGGGGCACTCTTGGAAAGTAATGAAATGTTACATTATTATGAAGTGATTTTCGGATTTCAAAGGACCAAAAATTATATATTTCGAGGTTGAGTTGATAAGGTTTATAAAATTCCCATCCAATAGGTTTTTGACAAGTTTAATTCTTATATTTTACATTATCTTTTCATTTTATTTAAATCGTTAATTAATGAGGTAATCGATGCATCATAATGGTGTCATAAATATTATAATTTATTTAATGTCTAAAAATTATAAAAAAACTACCATGATGTAGGAAATATTTTTATCTTTCCAATTAATATTTATAGTCAAACAGTTATTTTATATAACCGCATGTAATAATTGTTTTAGTAAAACAACTCATGTTTCTGACAATTTTATTCTTACTTTAAATAAAAAGTCATTAATGTCATTTTTTTACCCAAGTGGCTCCATGGGGTCCCCAAGTTGACCCATGGATTGTCTTGGTCGGCCATGACTCATCCAATAAGTGTAAGATAAGTTTAAAGGTAATTTCATATTAATATAATATTATTTTTACCTTAAGTTACACTAATTACCTTTATTCGCGATTAATTAAACATCAAAGTTACTATTCACGAAAAAAATTAATTTAATCCCATTGAACCACATTTTACTTCCTAATGACAACCCTGTATGTCATATTTTTGAAAATAAAATCACAGAAGTTGTAATGTTTCATTTAAACGAACAATCAGTTTTTAACAACCACATAGTGGTTTCACTATTCATCAAAAATCGAAGTTTTTCAGAACAACGCCAAAAATTAACCCTAAGATATATTTGATATTCCTCATTCAAAAATGATGTCTATTTTACAAAATTTAAAATATATAAGTTTAATTAATTAATTTAATAATTAATTCCCACTGTCACAACAAATATCGTGTTTTTAAGAAAGAATATCAATCAAAAGATTGACAATTATTTATGTCTAATTTCAAATTGAAATTAATTATAATGACCACCATTAGATAAAATGGAAAAAATATATTCTAATTACACTTTAGAACCACTCAATTGTATAATTTATCACTATAGATTATTTTGTTTAAAAACATTTGTTTTTATGTATTTTTCAGTATTCATCAAAAATAGGAGGTTCTCAGAAAAATACCAAAAATTCAATATAGGCTAATTTCAATATTCTGAATCCAAAAATGAAGTCCATTTTGAAATATAAAATATATATAATTTCAAAAAGTGGGTATTACTATTCATAATGGCTATTTTTTATTGGTCGCGGTGTGTTAGAACTCAAGGTTGCATACAACACACACTGCTCTATTATTCAAAGAGAAGTGTACCATGAAAGCTTGGGGTGTTACAACTAAGAGGTACTAGTAGTGGTAAATTAATTATGGTACAATAGGTGTTTTCTCTTGGGTGAGAGTATTGTTATATACATTGACTACAAGAGCCTCAGGTAAATCATTTCCCAGCAGAACTCGAAAATTTGGCAGATGAGGTGGGTCAAGTATCAATAGTTTATCAAAATTGATTTAGATTATACATTAATCGAGGAAAATTAATTTTTTGGTGCATTAAGGCGAAATATTTAATAATATTTAGTATGGGAGTCTTACAGTGACTGATAGATAATGGATGTCTTTGTAGACATGCATCTTGATGCTTAAATTTTTTAGGAATGAGTATATCTAACATTGACATATGTTAATTCTATTCATTTGAACTATATCAGGATAGAAATATTATATGATCTAGAGGTATTAGTCCTAAGAGACAACATTTTTGGTGGATAAACACCATCTAGATGGTCCCTTGTAAATATCAATTAAATTATTTTCTAGTGTCGAGTATGGGATCCTTTGGGCACGTGCGAGGTGAGGATGAGGGAGTTTCATGATTCTAGATGGTTGTTATAAACTAGTTTGAAAAATATGAATCGTGGTATCCATTGAAAGTATTGATGGTTAGAAATGAATAAGGATATATCAAACTTTGTGGAGATATGTTTCACTTTTTATCATGTTCAATCTTGGTAATAGAGGCCAGTTTTGATTTTATATACTTTTCCCATTCCTAAGTGGAAATAAGATGATTTGAAAATGGTATTTTCTATAGGAATACCCATGAAAACCAATAATATGATAATATTTTGTATACTTTAAGTCATTAGAATAAGGTATACCACTTTAAATTAATCAGTTTGACCTTCACAGTTGATGATCTGGGTAGTCTCTATGTGGGAAAGTTAGTTTGGCTACATGGTTTTCCAAGGAGTATAGTTTTGGTTAAAGATACAAATTTTAAATTAGATTTATAGAAGGTTCTTTAGAAGGCTATGTGATCGTTCGATGTTTTGATTATGACATATTATCCTCGGATTGATGGTCAATCTTGGAGAACTATTCTGGTTCTAGAGGTAATGATGCGAACTTTGTTTTGGTGTTTTGTGGGAGCATGAAATGGTACTCATGGAGTTTTCATATAATAAAAACTTCCAATAATCTATCCAAATGGCACTATTTGAGGCTTTTTATGGATGTTTGTGACATTTTTATCTTTGCTGGATAGAGATGGGTGACTCATTACTTATTAGGACTAGTCTCATGCATGAAATGTTTGAGCAAGATCAGTTGGTTTGACATCAGTTGGTTACCGTACAGTGAATGCAGTGGATTCTGATATGATCCAACAACCGATGACATGTCCGAGTATTTTATATCAGATAAATAGTAATAAGAAAAACATATCCCACATTAGTTACTCATTCATATAATTCACCAGTATATAAAACAATCTATACCTTCCATCCTTTCTAGATGGATATTGGGAATCAGCAATGGTTACACTATACACACACCACGATCCATGACCTAATGGTCTTATTGAGACCAACCCATTCTCTTGGGGAATACCATTCACACTATATACATGGTCCCAGTCATAGGTTTACCACTTTCTCTATCTATGATTCCAAATGCAGACCTTCCCATGGGGTTGACCCATTGGCTCCCCTTAGTGTGGTTGAATCCCATTCTCAGTGGATCAAAATAGATGGTCCATTTTTTATAAAGAATAAAAAAAATTAACCGAAATTAAAATTATTATAATATAAAATTTATTAAGACATTAAAAAATTTAAAACATTTACATATCATTTTTAAAACTTGTAAAAAAATTATTAAATTATAAAATTAATATTGAATTTAATAAAATTTAAAGAGAGGGTGATTTATAAAAACCAACAACACTATTTAAAGTATTATATTCCCTTTCAAATACTATAACCAAATTCATATCAAAATCATCTTAACCATTAACCATTGATCATTGGGTGATAGTGTAGAGACAAGAAGAACTTTCAACACCAATATGATCATAGGATCTCTATTTCTTCTATCTAGGTTGGAGAACATGTATCTGGACCCCCAAACCTCAATATTTATTTCTATAACATGAGATAGTGGTGAGAAAACCTATAAAATAAATTTATATTAATAGTTTCTAGAATTTAGGAATATTCTTCCTTTAATATTTAGATTTATCTTATAAAATGTTTCACATCATGCGATTAATATGATTAATAATCCATATTTACCCCAATGAACACTTTTGACCTTGAATATGTGTCATAAATGTCATAAGTAAATTTTCACATACATTTAACTCAAGATGAATGTGACATAATAAAATAGAAGTAATTAAATGAAATTGTTCTCCCATATAAATATTCAACAAACAATGAATATTTAATTTTAAGTATTTTTGTGAAAAAAAATATTTTTATTTAAAAGCAATAAATTACTCATAAATATAAAAAGAAAAAAAATTAAACAGATATTATTCTAAACATGACTAATATTGAAGTTATATATTTCAATGATCATTATTAAACTTATATATTAAGTTACCCCAACAGTAGGACCTATAATATCCTTAAATTAAAATTCCAAAGAATTGATCTAGCTTCTAAAAACCCTATGTGTGTGACCCTATAGGACCTTATTTAAATAGTACATGGTTATAATCAAATAGAAATATTAGATTCATCCAACCCATCAAGTAATATAAATAAATAATTAGTTTCATAGAAATAGAAACCTTTTATGAGGATACAGTGTGTAATATAATATCTTTATCTTATGATATCCCATAAATCCAAATTAATACTTTTTATTTTCAACCACAATGTATTTATCTGTTATTTTAATGAAAATTATAGATATACATTCTTTCTAGTATGATGAATATAGATTTAATAATGGTATCATTATCCTAGTCAATTGGGCATGAGATATATATCTTCCTCTATACGGATCTGATAAATCCATTCATGGTCATTCAATCAATGTCATCCATCAATTACAAAACCAATAAAATATAAATCACCAAAAAAATAAATCTCATGGGGTTTTTTCTTTTAATAAAATTATACAATCAAATGATTCAAATCAATAAGTATTTGTAGTCATCATACAAATACACATGCTGTTATATAGGAACAACCAATGACTGTAATACATGTGGTTTTCCTATTGGTGGGTAAGTCCCTATGATTTGATATACATAGGATCACAATGTGTGAACTTAATGAGAATAATTGTCCATTATTATGATCCCAAAAAACCAAATATTCATTGATATATAGTGTCCCATTAGTATAGTATATCTAAACTATAATACAAATTTTTTAGTTGATTTTCAATGTATCTCGAGTTTCTCATTATAGATGGGAAATATGATACCCATCTAATGAGACAAATTGTCTAATGATATTTCGATATAAATAGTGGAAGTATATGTATCAATAAGATTATGATAATAATACACCATGTAGAACTCATTTAATACATGATATGCCAATTTAAATGTATTTTTCATGTTGGGTATGTGTAACCCACTTTTACAACAGTACTTCACAGTGTCCCATAGATATTTTAGGACCATAGATAAAATTATTTGTGGAATGGGATATATGGAAGCTTATTAGAGTTTATTGTACGGTTTCAGATATTTCAATCTATTGATTTATATAATTTAGTACGCATAATGTTTATTCATACATAACTATTTCCATTCTTTTAGTGGGATGATATATAATATAATTCTATAACATGGATACCACACTGGGTAAATATTAATGATATTATCAAGGATCCCACTAAAAACCTAATGTAGTTTTCTCCCAATATTACTATACAAGAATATACTCAAAAGGATATATTAGTATATCATTGGGTACGTATATTTATTTGATTATATAGAGTACCCTCAACGATCATAACCAATCAAGGCATTTAGTTCATATCTAAATTATGAAGAATTATATTTGAGACATTTGAGAATTATGTATACTTTAGAATGAAATTTTTACATAAAATATTTTGGAAAATAAATTCATCTATCTATGTAATCAAGGAAATGTTATGAGATTATATATTATATTTGAATGTAGGTTAAAATAACCACTTAACAGGGATGGAATTTTTATAAAATAACAACTACTACTCCATAATTGGTATGAAAATATTTGAAACATTATCTTTGATACCATGTACGTTTTCAGTATTTTTTAGATGGAAATTAGTGATCCAATAATGATCGGGTTTGGGATTTAACATAAAATCTTATAAAAGGTGAACATGATTTTTGAGGTGATGAATATAGTGAGGTCTCTCTATAATTATTATACATAATAGTGGAGGAGACCAATGGATTTAAATAGAGATAATTTATTCTGGAACATTTTTTCATATATTGGATTTTAAATATTTGATATCAAAATTATTCTTTACATGATATTTAGTGGGCCTCTTCAAATTTTGAGTTAAGTTATATGATTGGTTTATCCTCTTTATTATTCACTATAGTTAAAGAAAATGGACGATTTATTTGATATTTTATATCTCAATAGGTATATGTATAACAAGTCCCAAATAATTGACTAAGTGTATTGGAATAGATAAATATGATACATTCATTTAGTAATGAAGTTATATTTAGGATCGACTAGAAAAGGTTCTATATAGGGGGGATAATTCATCTAGAATGATTTCCCTATAGGCATGGTTTGATTTTGGTGAGAACATAGGAGAGTGAGACTAAAATGAAAGCACATAATCCTTTTTCACTAAGTGAATTTATAATTTTTGGGTTATAAATAATGTAATTGGGGAGGATCTAATGACTTTTTCTCTTCTTAGATAGATTATTAAATAATTGTAATATTTTATTCATCAATTTTATTGAAGTAGTGTTATGAGGGATCCTGGATTCATAACCATGTCCAAATATGTTCTTTACAAATATCAAGTAGGTATAAGAATAAAAATTATAGAAATGAAATTTTTATGCTTTGGACCACTAATGGAAATACCCAAATATCTTAAAACAGAATACTCAAATATAAAAAATATTAGTATAATATTTCTTAATCCACTATGATCCATTTAGAAATTAATTTTGAATTTTAAATTCTATCGACCCCTAGGATGATAAATATGTATAAAATAAATTCAGAGAATCTTTATTGCAATTATTTTTTAATTTTTGAGATGTGGATTCTAGAGAGAAACTATTTCACCCATGCCTTTATTACGGGGAAATTTTCGTTATGTTTTAGAAAATCCACTATTAATTAGGTTGGTTTAAGAATTAAATTGAGGTTGGAAAGGTTGAAGGGGAAATTCAAGGGTCCAAAGACTTGATACAAGACTTCAACATGTTGAATTAGTCTGAATATCTTTTTGTTTTCGAACTAGAATCCATGTATAGGAAATAGGATAAATTATCCAGTTGTTGACTTAGAACCATCCCACTAGTGTATTCTAATAGGTGGTCGAAGGCCCCCAATATTGATTTATTTTAAATGATGTCAGATATGAATTTTTACCTCCATTTCCACTTAAAACTATCACCTAATTTATAACCTTCATGTTTTCACAATATCTATCATACACGCCCCATCTCACCACCTTATTCTCGGATAGAAATCTAGTAATCTATGCCCATTGGAGCTCCCATTTAGGGGGGATTAACACCTTATGGTACATCTAAGATTAATTTTCCATCCATTGTTGTTTTATTTCATTTTAAGGTGATATTACATCGTGTTTAGTTTATATAAAAAATGTATAGGTTATTCCTTTTCATTCTTATTTCCCTATGTTCTATAGTGCATTAAAATTTTTTTATGTGGAATCCTCTTAGACATTTTTGTGTTCCCTCTTTTTCCCATATTCAGAATGTCCTTTATAAGTGTATTCATTTTGTTTCACCACATATTTATATGTGTCATCCTAAAAAATTAATTTAATACTCCATAATATATATTTTTCCATGTTAATAAACACATAAAAAGTTGAATTATATAATAGAATGTTAATTCCAAGGTAATTCAATTACATGAACTAAAAAACTAGGAAAATTGGTTGGGTTTTGGTAATATAAAATCCCACAAGAAATTAGATAATTGAAATTTAATCATAGAAGTTAAAACTTGAAATAATAATGGTGTTTTGGAAAATTTATCCATGAAAATAATGATTTTAAATAGAATTAAATGTCATTTCATATTGAAAATGTGGATAGGTATTGATGGATTATGCATAAGATAAGAAAACAACAGAATGTGTTGTCTATAAGGCTTTGAATAATAAAAAACTAAAGGGTTGGTTCGTTCTACTATAATATAGATGATAAAATACCCAAAAGTGTGGTCCTTGATACATATTCTATACTAAGGACACCTGTGTTTGTTTTATAGTTGGCACTGTCCTCGAGACATGCTCAGTGATACCTCGACACTGGTCGAAGTATATATCGTTGACCAGGGTCTTATACTTAAGGAATGACATTGTGTTTTTATTTTCATATCTAATTTTGAAAAATTAAAATATTGAATAATTAATTATATAAAATATATATACAGTTCCTTATATATTGTATTTATATATGAAAAAATTGGAGTTAGCATACTGAGACTTACATAAACCATTCTCAGGACATAATTTGGCACCAAAGAAGACTTTATGGTTGCATGTATATAAAAGGGGGAGCATATGATTCATTATTATTTATTTCATAGATAAGATAGTGAATGGTTGCTTTAAATAAGACTATAACTTTGTACATCGAGTATGTTTTTATTTTGTTAGTATTTTCCATTTTGTTTACATTTAAACCTATTACAACAGATTTTACTTATATGTTTTCCCACCAATTATATTGAAAGAATCATTTTTAGATATTGTGTGTTTATGTTTAGTTCTTAATCTATGTATAGATATTTTTGTGGATGTTAGGTGATGTAAGTTACCAACATTAATATTTCACAATTTTGACACCCTAACTTGAGGGTATTTCTGCTCAAGGTACCTTACCGAACCCTCACCACATGTCAATAACTTATAGATATTAAGAAGAAATTCACAAGGTCGTATGGAACCATTAAACTACATACTATTAATGGTGACCTATTTTAGGATGTTACAAAGTGTAATCATAGTTTTTTCTACTATTTGTTTAGGTAGACATGGATTTAAGATGTGTCGAGGCCTGGTAATAACCTTATACATATCTGTATCTAACCCATGTATTGTGAGAAATCAATGTCACCAAGTTCAAAATTGATGTTATTTCTTTTTTCTTTTGAATTTTATAAATTTCCACATTGGATTGTACACTTTCGCTTCATTTTTATTGATTATTAAGACATTATATCATTGGTCATTACTGTTAGAGGGCATGTGTTTGTTCATACATCATGCAAGGCATGTAAGTTCTACTTGTAATTTTCTCTTTATCAATGATTTTTTGATATATATAAATATATAAATATATATATATATGTGTGTGTGTGTGAAGATACATATATATAGAAATATTCGTGGTTAGCATCTCATGTGTGTGGAGTATTTCATCCGGTTTCTCCCAATATAGTGTTACAACACCATCTTACATATACTGATCCCAATACAATACCATGATATTAAAAAATTTCTAAGTGTAATATTAATTGAAGGTACTTGTTAAAAAATGTTCCAAAAATAAACCGATATTATTTTTTCACTCATAGGATGAGAATGAAACCATATATAACCAAAAAAATTTAATCTAAAACCATATAGAGTGTGACTCCTTAATATGAAAGTGGGAAAAAAATAAAGTATGTAACCAAATGGAAATTTTTGGCATATGAACATGACTATTGACCAGGGATGGAGTGAGATAGTCTAGTTTTGTGAGGCCTTATGGGTTAGATATGTTGTGTAATGGGGCATTTTTGTAGTTTTTTATTTTTGTTTTAATAGTTACCTAATTATATTGTTCTTTGGTGATCGTGTGAGAATTTTAGTGATATGTATCCTCATTGTGTCAGGGTCCTACACTAAGAGAGAATGGGTGAGAATTCCCCAATAGTGATTGGTCTATAACTCCCTCAATTTTATGGTCCATCAATTCAATATTAGCTCGATGTGATTCTTCTTCATTTCATCTAATCAATGGAGAGGGGAAATAATTGAGTTGCACCTTCCATGTAAGATCATAACCATGCATTCCAATGAAATAACCAATCATTTTTCATGGTTGAGGGTGGTCTATAGGCCATCAAGCTATGAATAGAGTGCATACATAAAATCCATTTACTATTTAATGATACTTTAGTATTAATGGTTGGTGATGGATTCTTACATATTGTGAAGGGTAATATAATGATGGTGGGGCATCTCCTTTCGTGGTGTCCATCATATTAGGATGGCAAGGATGGACACCCAAAATCACTTATTAACAAATTTCATCAAAGTGACCTTACTCTAAGACAAGATTATGGGTTTTAAATGGGTTACATAGGGGTATATGATGGTTATGAATTATACGTATCTTTTTAAACATCTTTAATTTTTTCCAATACTTTGATGGTGATGAGATAGAATAGACCAGAATGTTTAAAGATGGATTATGCTATGAAATAAATGTGTAGATAAATTTATTTCACATGACAAATGTTTTATCTATTTTGAACAATGAATTCATCTCTAAGAGTAATATTAGTGAGGTTGATGTTATATGATAGTTTTCTCCCATGGGTGTTAATGGTATTGGATACACAGGTAGCTAAAAATGTTAGTGTGGAGGATTGGGACATAAGTAACTATAGTGCACTTATAATTCAAGGGATTTTTATATATGTAGCATAATGAGACACCTGAATCACTTTTTCCTTGGTTATAAAGAATACACCTAGTTGAGAGGGCGAGGAAACAAATTAGTGATTTGGGGATAGGAAAAAAATAACCTTATTTGGTTGGTAATTGGGCATCCCAAAGTCAATCAAGTCATAGTGGTGTGTGTGGGGCATTATGTTTAGTCAACATTATAGAATGAATCAAGGTATACAAATAGTATTAGACGAACTTTCTACAAGATACTTACACATATTTGGTCATACATTTATTGTTCTGGAGGTTGGCTCAACTTTTATGCAAGGTGAAATTTTAATATCATTGTCTCTTATTTATTTCATTTTTAATATAGCTTCCCCATTTTTCATCAGTTCATCACAATTAGTTTGAGATTGGTATAGGATATAGAATACCATTATGGGGTGTTATCTATTGAAATATATTTTGGCATAAAGTTATATGGGATCTGAAATTGTGTAGATTGTTCTCTAGTCATTGGAAGTTGTCAATTCCTTTGGGAGTTTTTCTGGATGAATATGGGAGGGATTTATGATATTCAACGAATCGATTATTGAATTATTTTTCATGAACTAATTCACTAGTATAATTAATTATTGTACTTTACCTCTCTATGGCATGAAAATATAGTATATGTTGGTGAGTGGGGCATGTGTGAGGGTTGTGAATCACCTAACTGTTATTTATTGTGTGGAATAATACCCTATATTACTAGCTTGTTCTTGACTAGGGATTGACATTTCAACTTGTATTTCTACTAATCATTGAACAATATCAAAATGTATTCCATAAAAACTTTTCATTTTTACCATATGCCTTTTGTATTAAGTTTACAATTGAGTTATTACCATGTATAGAACCCATTTCTATCCCTCATTATATGTTGGTTTTGAAAGATCTCTAGGAATTGAAATAAAAATAGGAGGACTTATAGTAGAAGGGGTTTATCTTCCTGAGAACATTCCTTTAGAATGGTCCAATATTATTTCCCAAAAAGGTTGATAACTCGTAGAGATCATGTGAAGGCTATCAAAATGTTAACCAAGTAACATATAAGAACTAATATCCACTTTCATACATTTATAATTTATTCAAACAGATTATGGGAGCATGATATTTATTTAATATATATTTACATTCGAGGTACAACCATCTCTGAGTGTAGTCATCTATAATTCCTCATGCAACATTTTTCTATAAGGAATGGTATTTATGAGTACCTTATTATATCATTAGTATTGAAACATACTACTATTGTTCTTACAAAAATAATGAATAGAGTGATAGATCCATAATTAGACTATATTTTAATTGTTCTCCTCGATGATATCTTTGTGTACTATTGGATAATGGATAAACATGCTCAAAATTAAGATATATTTATAAGAACACACAAATGAAAATCCCTATATGAAAAACTATCAAAATCCCAATTTTAGTTATATATAGTTCACTTAATAGGACGTGACATATAATATGATGGGTCTATGTGGACCTAGAGATGATGGATGCTATGATTTATTTTGAGAGACTGATGAATTTCTTCATGATTTGTAGTTTCCTAGAGTTGACCAGCTGTTATCATGGGTTTATCAAATATTTATCGCACTTGGATGCTAAGTTGATGGGACTTACAAAAAAGGGAGTGTGGTTTGAATGTTTTTTATTATGATATAGACATTGGAGAGCAAAATTATGTGGTTTAAATCACAATAGATCTTGACTTTTCCATAACCTAGTAAGCAATATTCTTTATATTGTGAGGTGATAGGTATCAGTTTTGGTATCGTACAAATTCATGAGGGGAAGGAAGTTACATACAGGCGTGGAAATATAATAATAAATGAGTGTAACTAACCATCCCAAGATTTGGATCTTCTTATATTGGCCCAATCACTATTATTTTAGCAGTAATACTTCATGTAAAATACGTTTGTGGTTTACAAAGAAATGAAAATCCTACAATACATCCCCATCTAGCATGACCGAAATCTCAAGACAAAATGGTGGGTTGAATAATTTATTTAATTTTATTTTCAATTGTAGTTACTAATTGGATGTGAAACATCCTTGTGTATAACCATTGTAGGAAGACACATACTCTTATTGTCCAAGAATTTAGATAAAAGTGTTAGGTGATGGACTTGTTCATCAAGTTTTTTTCATATTTCCAAGAGTTTCATAAGTTAATAAACAAAGATTACCTATCTATTACAACCTCAATTTATTAAATGATAAAGGAAATTCAGCTCTCATATTTTGATTAATTGTGACGAGGGACACCAAATGGGGAGGGGACCCACCACTTCATTGGACCTCTGAGGCTAATGGGATTATTATTTTGAAAGGTCATGTGGAAGTACCAATGGGAATGTGTGATGAATATAGAGGAGAATTATATACCTCATTGTGGTATTTTAATCCATGTATAACCAAAATCTCTCAGGACAAACATAGACATTACTGGTTCCCATGGATGAAGAGTGACATAGTAGTTTTCATTGTATGGTCCTCTGCTTTCCCACTAATGATGGATAAGAACCAACGACCCACTGGTATTGTTTGGATCATACCAATTCCTAAATGGAAGTGGGAAAATTTCATGTTCTATTTTTTTATATTTTTTATGATGATTGTTTATGGTCATGATGTTTTTTTTTTGTTTCCGGGGATCAGTTAATAAAATTTTCCCATTTCATGTTAATCTATGAGGTTTTTTCTGTGGATGTGATTTTTTAGGTTATATACATGTTATATTGTATGACTTCACGAGGATCCATGGATAATATTCTATGATTGATATTCTTATCTCACCTCATGGTCTTGGGAGGGTTTTCAAAAGGCATTGGGAAAATAGGTTCATCTAAGTACCACATATCAACCACATATAGATAAACAGTCTAAGAATGTGATATGGGTGGCTGAAGACATCCTCTAAGCATGTGTTCTCGATTATGGAAGATATTTTTATGGTCATATAAACGTAATGGGATTCACTTGCAATAATATTTATCATTCATCTATTCATATGTCTCCATTTTCGACCTTATCTAGGAGTTCATTCTGATCACCTTTATCCTTCCTAGAAGATATACACTTATCCATGTTCAGTTTATCCTAGTACATGAGACCAATAAGTAGTATCATTTGATCAATACATGTTTGGAGACCACAAAGAGTAGACATTGGCCTTACACTAAATGATGAGGTCATCCCTTAGACTTTTAGGTGCGTGACTGGGTGATTTTATGTGTAACATTAAGTCTTATGAAACAATTGATTTAGACATATGGGAAGTTAGTGATAAGGATTTTTGGGTCTTTCAAGTTGATATGTATTGAATAAAAATTATATTTTTATTAATAGAGAGGATTATAAAATGGCCTAACAATTTTCACCTTAGTGGAGGTATGAGCCTACGTGTTACATTTTTCATGTCTCTTAGCTTTAATGGTGTTATTTGGACCTCTCACATGAGATTGGTATTGATTACATGAAGCTGGATCCTGATGCTTATTTTAGGGAATAATTAATTCATACCATGGATCATAGTTAAATGACAATTTTTTAAATACCATACTCAATTAAACATACCATCATTTTTTGTGATTAATCTGGAGGTGTCATGTGAATGGTAATCTGATAGCTTTCCTCAATAGTTGAAGATACTCACCATCAAAGACAAATAATTCATATGGATACATCTTGGTGATGATTTGTCTTCACGATTTAATGTTTTTAGTTATTTCCTCTTCCAAGAGGTAAAACCATCTTTAAGTTTTGAAAATAATCATGTATTACATTGGTTTATGAATGTTTTAGAGTTTGGAAGAGTGTCATGGTAGAACCCGAGGTTCAGGGTTTTGAGCTGAAAGTACAGTATGTTTCTTCCATCCCATCAACATAGCAGTGGAAAACTAAATTATCTATAATTTTAGTTATGCAGAACAACGAGATAGTGGAGTTAAATATCTAGAGGGTGGCCCCATATTTTTCTTTTTTAGAAGTGGTAAATAAGTTTTTTTACCTCTTTACAGTTTAAAACATTAGCACAATTTCTCACATATATTTTATTTTTTCGATTACTCACACATGAATAATCTTATACCCGTTATTTTTGGAATGAACTCCATCAATACATGGATTATGGATCTCCCATGTAGTGAAATCAAAGACTTGTGGTAATTTGAATACTTATTTTCCCTCCATGGATATTTAACATCATTATCCGGGGATATTCATCTATTTTTATCCCATACACACTCTTTTTCATATAATTTCTACAAATTATCATTTACTTTCATTATAGGCCATCCAAAATAATGGTTTGGTCTTATGTACTCATCTTAGGCTAATCTAGGTGGTCTCTCTAGTATTCCAATAGTTTTACATTCCTCTATAAGTGTGCTCTTTTTGGGTCACCACAAATTTCTCTATGTAAACCCAAAATATTAATTAAATGCCTAAATATATATTTTTTCATGTTATTCACCTATTTAATATTTGTATTGTGAAATGGAATGTTCAATACAGAGGGTGTATATTTCCTTTAACCAAAGGCCCAAAAATTTGGTATGGTTTTAATAATATAAAATAGAACATCGAATTTGATATTTGAAATCACAACATAGAAATGATAAATTGAAATTGGGATGGTGTTTTGTAAAATATTATAAAGAAAATGGATATATAAAAATGGAATTTGAAATGTTTTTACATTTAAAATGTGTATGGTTGATGCTATATTATGCCTGGAATGTGAAGGCACCCGAAGGGGTGGTCTGTACTCCATAGGATGAGAAAAAACTTGAAGGGATACTCTGTGCTACTATACTCTGGATGATAAGACACAAAAAAATTAGTGTTATATAATACCTATTATATACTGAGGAAAATGAAAATTATTATATGGTTGACATGGTCCGTATAAATTTCCCATGGACACCAGACCACTGGTTGAAGTATGTATGGTTGATCAGGGTCTTGAACTGAAGGATCGAGGGTGGGTTTTATTTACATATTTAGTTTTAAAAATATATAACGATACAATATTAATTATAGCACTTCTATATTATCTTATTTATATAAAATATTTTTTATTGATGTCATTCTTGTTGGACTATTGATTCATACCCATACACTTCTTGGTTCATTATTGTTTACCTAGGAAGGCTTCATGATTGCATGTTCGCACTAGTGAAGGTTATTGATGTGATATGTTCTATTTAATAAATAGGATTGGGAATGGGAGATGGTAATTTCCCTAGATATCCATATTTATAATATTTTTTTTTTCTTTTTTCATTTACATGTTTGTTTATTTTTGTTCCTATTTTACCCAAATTAACTCATATATATTCCCAATAGTAATATATATAGCATTTGTTTGTGATATTTCGTGGTTATGTTTAGTTCATGGGACATGTATTGATATTTTTTACAAAGTTATGTGATGTATTTTACATACATTATTGTTGTATTGTTTTGGTACTCTTCCTAGAGGGTACTGTCTCTCTATGAAAACTTATCAGATACTCACCGCTTGTGAGAAACCTATTGTGTATGGAGAAATGAACCTAATATTTTGTGTCACTATAATTCTACTAACAATTTATAGATATTCATGATAGGCTATTACTACATCATATAAGAGTTATGAATACCCTAGTTGGTAGGATTGATGAATCCTTTAGTCAATTAATTTGTTCATTTTTAACATGGTTCTTCAAATAATAATATATATCATTGGGATATCAATTTCATTTTGAACATAAGTGATGAATCACATATTAAAAGGGGGTAAATGGGTCCTGAAATCCATCTTGGGTGGGATCATCAACATGGAAAATACCACAACATATAAAACATTAAATCTTTATCTATGTTTTGATTAGGCTTAAAGTTTGAGAAAAATTTGGGGAATCCAAACAAATTTTTTATCATTATATACACCTCATAAGCTCATTCTTGAAGGGGATCATTCAGTAGGTGAAACTTAGAGAAATTTAATTCCTTTTGTGTCTTTATTTTCCTTTATAACAACTTTTAATCTTACCCTCCCATTTAGAATGAATTTTTATTTAACACCATTGTATGGGATTAAAAGTGTATCATATGTTAAAAATTATATGATTACTATTTCAGCATCATTTACCTTATCCATTCAAATGGGTAAATATTCAAGTAAAGGATCCATCAAATGTTGTTCTCTTCCTTTTAATCAACATTCAATATTTTATTATAAAAATAATATTATCTATTTATTCATTATTTCATGTAAGTTATATTTATATCCTTTTTTATTTTTTTGGCTGGAATACTATATTAGACACGATACTGGGTCGTTCCCATTGAAAACCCCTACTTATGAAACTCATTTATATAGAGATCCAAACTACTTGAGAAGAATAGTTTCTTTTCATAATTGATATGATTACTACCACCGTAAAATATTTTATTTTTAATTCATGAGTTTACTATACCTAAATAAAATATGATAAATGGATTTAATGTTTATGTTATAATTCATTCAATCAATAGGAATGTAGAATAGAATGTGATTCTTGTGTGAATTATGAGAGAAACTTTAATCATATGTTCTAATAAACATATCATAATTCAAATATAATACCCTAGTTCAAATCAATCTCATTTAAAAAATGGATATATTGATATAATTTTTCTCCGACTATAATTTTTATTAAAACAGATAATTAAATCATTACGTCAGAATTAGGCATACCTTTGTTAATTTATGATTAGATTCCTTTTATAATTCAGTTTGTGTTAATTTATATTAATTTTTGTAGTCGATAATATTTGGGAATCAGAATTATTTGATTTTTTAAATAACGGATAATGATTACTAAAAAAATTAAAGGTTAAATTATATCAGTTTCAATTATTCTCATAATTTTTTAAAAAATAATTCTATTCCTCATTTTCTTTTACATTTCAATCCTTTATGAAATCCCCAAAATGTTTTTTTATTTTCTTATATGTGGTATTTTTTCATCAAACCAAGAAAGAGTTATTTAATGGAATTCATCATCATGATGAAAACCTATGTTATTCAATTTAGTTTATTTGATTAAAATCATAAACCATTTTATAGTGACCAAAAAATTTCTCATTAAATTAGTTTCGTTATCCAGGTGGATGAAATAACATTTAACCAAACAAATTTATATTTGTTCCACAATTATTTTATTATAATATTATTTTTCATTATTTTCATTATCTATTTATATTATTTAATTTTAATTTTTTTCACGTCCTCACTTTTACATTTTGGTCCATTAATTGATCAATCTTCTCATGATATTATTTTCTATTTTTTATTTCTTTTCAATTTATCTGATTTATAATATATCTTTTCCATGTTTTATTTGTGAACAAAATAGAAATGATGAACCCCAACATAGATCCTGAATTAGAAAATATCAATACATGGGATGTTACTATAATTACCTTATTATGTATTTTATCCATTTGGGGAACACACAGATTGATAGCACATATGAATCAAAAAAATTAGATGTAACATTTGTTTATAATAATATTGTACATGATGGATCCAATCATGTTTGTTTCACCAAACATCGACTATCTATTTATTGAAAAATTTATCTAGGGATATTGTAGTATATTATATCCCTTGATTCACAACTGATAATATTAATGGGAAATAGTTTCATGGTTTACAATATACTTATATCATAAAAATCATGGGATTCATTTATTCTCCTATAATGTAGACTATGATTGGAAATATTATATATGTTTTATTGGATGAAATTAATTAAGTCCTCCAAAACCTCCTGCATAATTTCTTTATATTTTAATTAATGATTAATGATCTATTAATAGTAAGTTGACGGTTTGGAGTGTTCATATTTTAATGATTATTCAATGGACATGTATTATGAGTAATTCACATTGGAATCCATGGGATGGTAGTTGATGCTTCATATTCATCATTCAGTGAATATCATCTGAGAGAGTTTATAAAAGGGAATGGATACCTATTTTTATTGATATATGATACATCTATTCCATATATAAGTCAATCGTTAACCAGGATCACCATTTTTTTACAGAGTAAAAGAGTTAAAACACCTATGGTATTTTGTGGTACTCTTAATGTGATCATGGATCTAGGGAATTTATAGGCCCCATAAAAGTATGAAGAATTTATTTACCAATTTTTTAATTACATACAAACATAATACATAGATTAAGGATGATGGATATTATGGAACATCAGGTACACTACTCTAGTTTTTTTCATTTTAATACAAATTGTGTCTATTGAAGAAAGGACATACTAGTTCTTGGGTTTCAATCACTATCAGTTCATTACATAAAACCCCTAAATCTAAAATTTGGTATTAGAGAAAGGTTAATTTATTTATAAAAATATTTTTCTTGTGCTTTTTCAATGAATGTTTAAATTTTAATGATTCTATGTCCATATCATAAAATATGGTATTATTCACTAAATGTCAAACAAAAATTTGAATTCTTCATAGTATTAGTGTACAACTAAGCTATACTGTAATGTATGACATATTATAAACCCAATTATTTGTTCGTTATTGTGCTTAAGATAAAAATGAAATATTATATAGAATAATTGAGGTTTCTAAATTTTTTTATTGTAATACAATTACAATGTATGAATATCATAAAATACTATTGACACATTACAATATCATAGATTATAAGCAGTGATATTTTTCATGTAATTTGATATTGAGTTTAATCATATAATAAGATTGATATACAAAGATACACATTTCTATAAATAATAATTTATGACATATAATTCCTTTTATAATACATAATATATAATTTAATAGAAAATAGTTTAAAAATAATATTTTTACATTGTTTTTCATTTTTAATAATTTTTTTATTAATTATGTGTTGGGAATTTTGAAATAATATTTTTCATGCATAAATTGAATATAAATTGTTTTTATCTGTATATCATTTTTTGGAAATCAAATAAATTTTATATTTGTTTGTTAAATCTATTTGAATATTCATGTTTAAATTTTTTTTATGAATTAAGAATTTTTTATGTAATAAATTACTTATTATAAAATGTTATAAAATGTCAATCATTGTATTTCATTATATTTTTCATATCCTAAGATTTAGTTCTTCGTCTATCATGGACTCAGTTTATAATTGATGTTGTTAACTTGATTTTTTTTATTATATTTAGTTTTTATATGTTTTCTTTCAGAGTTACCATGAGTTGGATTATATCTTGAGTAATGAATCTTAAGGAGGGGGACATGGGGTTGGACTATCCACTAGATAAGAGGATTATTCCTTATACTATAAAGGTGAGATTTTCTATTTGTCTCTCTGCCAGTAATCAAGTGAATTTTTTAAATATCAAATAATTAAAGGCATTTACATGGGAATTTCATATTCATTATAAATGGGATGAATTTGGATAAGTATGAATATGGTTAACTTTAATTTGTTTCATGAGTGAAACAAACATGATGTTTGGGTAAAGAATAAAACATTAATGAGGTTTGACCAATAAATTTATTGGATGGAATATATGTTCTAAAATTAAATCACTATAATCATGAATAAACAATGTAATGAAATAGTAGATAATATTAGTTTTTTCTTTTGTAATTCTAGTTTAATTATAATGATTTTGATTTGTATTATTTTAGTGACACATTTAAAATCAAAACCCAACTAATACTAAGTGTGAGATTCCTTAAAATGAAAAAAATTTCAAGGAATCAATCATTTGATATGGGTGTCCCTAACCAATAGGTTCCCATAAATTATGTTATGTAAGGAAATCAAATTTCAAGGTGGTCTTAAACATTTCATTCCTTATTCATGTAGTTGAAATTACATTGAATTTATCTTGGAAACCAATAAATTATGATACTAGAAGAATATAATTGTGTAATCAATATGATATATTAACAAAAAAAATTCCACTACTAAATCCAAAAATCATATGTGATATGATTTAAGATAGTTGTCTATTCGAGATTCTCATGGACTATTTACATGGTATATAGTGTAGTCTATGATTAAATTTGGTTCTTATATCACTAAAAATATATAATATATGGGTTTGTAATTTTTAGATTATGTTCCTTCCAAAAAAGTGAAAGTTGAAATGATTTAAAACATGATACTAAAATATAGATATGAATTTTTATAGATTATTCCATACTTAATGTCAATCATTTCTAGATCCCATATAATAATGACATATAAAATAGGTTATGGTTGGAATCACAGGTCGAAATTTGTTCTTAAATAGAAGTAGTTTGAGTATATTAAATTAAATGTTATGTAGTTCAATATCACTCACTCTATCTCACGGGTTTTAGATACAGGGGTTACAACACAAATTTTTTCAAACAAAAATATACACTATGAAATGATAAAATTGAAACTGTGTGAAGATGATCTTCATGTTTGAATTATAGCATGATTTTCTATAATATAAATTGGCACTTATAACATAACCTTTCCAAGTGTATTTGTTCTATAATTATAGAATTTTTGCTGTTGTACTACCATAAATTGATTTTTTATTTATGTATTATTTTTAGATAAGAAAGGTTTTTATTCCATTATAATGAATAAGTGTTTTATATTTATATTATTGTGATGTTTCATGAAATTGGTGTTTTGATTAATGGTTTATATATCCTAGATGTTGACAATCATGTCTATAGTATTCAGAATAAAAAGGTCAAGGTGAATCTAATTCCACTATCCATTGACATTGTATTATAGTTTATATTAATGGAAAAAAATCCATAGAATACAATGATATTTGTTATTAGAACCATTTACTGGTGAATTTTTTGATACATGGAAATCTTGTTTATTAGAAAAATTGGCCAATGAATAATTTAGTGGAAAAAATTGCAATGGATATAGGGATATTGGATCTAATGTATGATGATGTTTTTTGACCAATGGTTAATCAATAATGTGGTGGTTCTAGGTTCATTATAACTTATCCTGGTGATTTCAATTATCTTAGATAAGTATTTCTAATGAGACACAATAATGAGACCTTTAAAATTCTCAATGAGTTTTGTAATGAAGAATAAATACAAAATTGTAATAGTTAATAAGATTAACCCATAAAATTGTGCTAGTGAATTCTTGAGATCGGAATTTAGTTATCATGTAATAAATTGTAATAATATTCCAAGATTCACTGATCCTTGAACACCATATTTTAATAAATTTTCCGATTGGATGAATCTTACCCTATTAGACAATGTTTAATCGATGATTAGTGGAGTGACTTTATTACTTCTCTCCAAGATAATGCAATGGATATGGGTACATTAATACTTATCTCCATTCTATCTAAAGTAGTCAGAAATACACCATATAATATATTGAATTGAAAATATCTAAATATTTATTTCACTAATATTTTTTTTTGTGAAGAATATGAATGCCATTTGAATTTTTATATGATCTAAACTAAATAATAAAAATAGTCTACTGTTGTTTATCCAAAAGATACTAATATGGTTTTTAGTTGTATAATATTATGTTAAAAAGTTATTTTCATTATACATGGTGTTCCCCATGATAATGAGTACCTATTATTAGAAGTGAGTGTGGGGAAAGTTGAGCATACATATGTTTAGGATAAAAAAACTAAGAAGTGCTCCTGAGGAGGATATTGATCTAGATACATAACGAGTTATGTAACAAGAACAAATTTAGTCACAAATGTGCCTCAATAGTTTAATACTATTAATTTGGAACCATAATGATGTGGATTTCTTATAGAGTATACAGATGTGGTTTTGTTCATAGGAGATGAATCTAATACACACTAGGAGGCCATCAATAATTTGGATTATAAGAAATCTAAAAAATCCAAGGAATCTAAAATGGAATCCATGTACCCTATCCATGTTTAAAGCATAGTGGACTAAACTTAAGGGTTTAAACCATGAGGGCAAGTTGGGTTTCGAAAAGAATTTTGACATGTATGTTAAAGATCATGCCTATAAAACAAGGATAATGGTAAAATGTTATTTGAATATTTATAGTATTGACTATGGATAAACCTTATACATTATTTTGATGATAAACTCTATTAAAATACGATTCCAATATTATCTTATTTTGATTGAATAGTTAACCAAATTGATGTCAAAACTATTTTCCTTGGTAGGAATTTATTTACAGAAAAGAATATGATACCTACTGATGTTTTGGAAATGTAAAATATGTTTTATATGGTTTTCAATTTTAAACAACCCATTTATGGATTAAAGTAAGATTCATGGAGTTTTGATATCATGTTTGATGATAAACTCAAATATTTTAGTTTCATCAAGAATTTTAGTGTTTATAATGTTTATTTGATGATTTATGTTAGTGTAGAGTGTTATCAGTATTTTATATTAAATGAATATTTATTTTAAAAATTACATTATGAAATTACATTTGGAAAAGGTTAGGTTGGGAAAATTATTCTTTCTGAAAATAATGGGTGAATAATCCTATATAATTGGCATGAAGATATATGAAGATCGATTTATAATTTTTATTGGACTCCATATATGAACAAAAATTGGAAACGTATTATGAAGGTTTAATATCACAACCAATGTAACTATAAATATATTTATTTAATGGTATTTTAATTACATTTTTTGTTATTTAATTATTTATATGTTTTATCTTTGAATTTAATTTTTCTATAAAATTCGTTCATATGTGTAATTTGGGGAAAATGTTTTAGGATAAAATATGTGGATAAAATTATGTGGGGAATTTTTTTAATTCGTTTTTAATGTGTATTTATTGACCTTAGTGGGTTGGAAATTGTTCTAATTTTTATTGGTAGAAACCGTGGGGATTCACCCTTCCATGGATAGTTTCCTGGGACACAACATACATGTTGTTACGAAAATAATGTGATTCGCTTGTATTTGGGGTCTAAATTTTAATAGAGATAGTTTGAATGGTTATGACATGGTTAGTGATTTGTGATGCCAAAAAATGAAGAGGTTCTTTTTCTATTCAATAAATCCCATATGGTTGACACATAGTTTTTAAACAAATGTGAGTTACCCAAATTTTTAATTGTTGTTTTCAATAATTATCGATATCTAGATTTCAATGGATTATCCCTCATTTCTTCAACATTATTTTTTATCCAATACAGACATATTGAATAAATTCATCATCCTTCCTTATCCTTTCGATCCAATCACTCCTCCTTGGATTTTGAGATAATTTTTAAATGGAAAACCCCCAAACCATATTTTTATTCCTCCCCTACCATTATTATTCTTTTTTACAAAATTTCATTTCCCCTCATAACCCAAAAATTATTCCATGGATGGAAATTTTGTTTTATGTGTTTCAAAATATGAGATTTTTATCACTAGGTCATATAGAGGTCTCTTTGAGGCCTGTGGGAGGAACCATCCTTTTAAGAGTAAACAATCTACATTATTCTCTTTGAACCTAGGATGGTGTTTTTGTGTGTTTCTTTAAATTATAATATTAATATCTTGTTAACTATTCATAATATTTTATTTATTAAAATTAATTTAATATTTCATTTTTTTTGTTGATTTATAAAAAACCTTCAATGTTTATATTCAGGTAGCATAATGGTTTTACATTGAATTTCAAGTGGTACATGCAATGTAATGTATTGATAAAATATTTAATAATTTTTTAGAATTAATTTTCCTCCTTAAAAACATGTTGGCACCATTTTTCTTTTGAATTGAATTGAAATGTGGGGTATAAGAATTTAAGGGGTTTTAGTTAATCCTTCACTAGGTTTTCAAATTGAATTAGAGAATTGTTTAAAATATATATTGGAAACATATATTAATTGGTTAATTTTTTAAAAGTCTCTTTTGGAATGGATTTTAAATTATAATAAACTATTTTAAATTTGGCTCCTTTTTAGAAAATCCTTTTTTAGAACTATTTATTGGTATAAAAATGTTTTATGTGTTTGATAACATCTTAGGATCCTTATTGAACTGTAACCCATGTGTGAGATATATATTTTTTATTTTGATAGTAGCATTAGACGAATGTATAACTTATTTGACATGATCAAAATTTTAGACTTGTTGGTTATTATTATTCTATTGGAGGTGAAATTAGGTTGACTACTTTTAAATTATTGATGCAAGTAAATTCTCACATTATATTGATTGATATACATGTGGATCATATGTTTGTTAGTATGGGAAATGATATGGCTACTATCATCTCCAAATTAGATGGACTATATCCTCTATTATATTGGATTCAATAAGGGAGTGTCTCTGTTGAGACATGTTATTAATATTGGATAAGTAATAAACATGGGAATTCTTCGATAGTCTAAAAAATAGTTACGACCTAAGAATTTTTAGGGTCACCACATGTTAGGGTAAACACGATTACTTGATTATAATCATTAGAGAACATCCATTATTTTTCAATTTGAACCTAGTGAATCATTCTTTATTTTATTTTTTATCAATGGGATTCCAAATTTTTTAATTATTATCGGTATTTTTTTTATTAAAATGTATTCCATTGATTAAAATTTTTTATAATTTATTATTAAATTTTGTTTAATATTATTATTTTTAATTAAAATGCATCAAGCCCAAGAAAATTGTTTACAAGTTATTTTTCCATTTTAGACAATGAAATGGGATTTACTAAAAATAATTGAATTTTATATTTTCTTTCATATACTCAAAAGTGAAATTTATATTTTTATTACATTTTAATATAGTTAAAAATGATGTTTTGTTTTAAAAGATATGCATAGACTCTATGAGGAAATATTTTTTGTGCATAGGTTCACTCACACCATGCATACACCATTTGGTGAATGTTGTTCTTATGATTTTATTTCACATGCATGGGCATCAGTGTTCATTTTTGTGATGATTGGGTTATATAAGATAATTTTCTTGAAACATAGAAACTGAATATGTGTCATTTGATGATTATGGAATCTGTTTAGTTAAGATTTTGTCATATTATTTTTTTGGATAATTATTTATTTATTTATTTTTCTTTCACCACATTGTATCTTTATGTATTGATGTTTATTTCTTCCTTCTTAGTTTTTAACATGTCTCTTTTTTACATTCATAACTTATTGTAATTTAATATTTTATGTGTGATGTTGTTTTGTATATTTTGGGTGACATAATTACTAATAATTATGTGCATGTTCAATTTCTTAGCCTAAGGAAGGAGCAGGTTAGTTAATGGAATTGAACAAGGATAACTCCAAAATGAGTATTTACATGAATTGTATGGAATTAATATTTGGATGTTTCAGGATCCTTTTAAGTAGTTAGAAAGGATTAATAGTATTATGCATGCAGCCTTCATAGGATCTATCATGTATTCCATATTGTTTACCTAACATAGTGACATCTATACACTAATAATAACCATTAGATACCAGTAAAATCATAGTGGGATTCATTAGATAGAATTTAAGAAATCCTAAATGTACATTATAAGGATTGCTGATATTATCCTGGTCTTTGGGATAGAGTATGATATCTTTGAAAATGATTTCATTGATTGTAGTTTTTAACCCAATAATGGTCATATTTAATCATAATCCAGTTTCATGTTTTTCTAAAATGGTTTATTGTTTCATGTATAAGAGTTTTATAATTCAACTATCATAGACATGATAACATAGGCAGAGTACATCACTACATTGGATGTTGTGAAGGAAACTGATTGTATTAGGAAGTTCATCTCAGACCTAAGGGCGATTCCTATCATCAAGGGATAAATTGAGATTTAATAAGATTATAATGCATCAATTTCTCCGGACTATGAGCTCCAGTGACACGAAAAGAACAAACACATCATTTCGAAATACCATCTTATATGAGATATCATTGAGATTGGTCATGTTATGATTGGTAGAGTGGCTATATTAGAAAATTTATAATATCCATTAAAAAATCATTTTCACTGTTGAAACATGATTGTATTGTTGAGACTCTTCGTATATGATACATAATATTTTGTTTTATGGTATGAATAACATATCCTAATTTTATAATAAAATTACAACTTAATTTATCATTCATTCAGTGGTGATGCAATTGAAATTACATGAATAGTTGAATGAGAATATCCCCCTCAAAGAATGAATTCAAGATCCCAATAATTGATTTTCATAAATGATTATTATGGATTCTGGTGATGTTCTAATGTCATCATGATTAATGGATTTATGATATGTTAAGTAGAGACTCATTATTTGTACATTCCCGTCAATATATATCATATTTAATGTAACATTGTCATAAATATACATTGTGTGTATTATTTTGATCAATTTATATTACTTATAGTTTTTAAGATAATGTGAATAATAACATTAAATATTTTATAACATTATTAAATCATTCATGATTATAAAATTATATGGTGTTTGGGTATGTTAGTGATGATTTCATCGATTGGAGATCAAACAAGATGAGATTCGTTTATCTCATATTAAGAGAAAATACATAATTCCCTTGATTGAATTAGAATTTGTAAATACATGTTGAATATTAGTTGATTATCATATGATGTGATCATATATGTGGATTAGAGACATGTTATGTGATCATCCTCTATATTAATGACCTGTTATGTATTCATCAACTATATTAGTCTTTTTCGGTGAATCACAAAATGTATCAGATATACTATATGAGATTGATATTTTTTCATTTTTAATGGCCACTCAATGTAATGGATAAAGGGATTACATATGCATACATGTTATTTATAGGATACATCTTGAGGTGGTCATAGTCTTATTGAAATATGATCATGTTTTATAGAGATCTCACAAGATCCCTTAAAATCTTGATCAGTATCAATGATTAACTATTGTCGACACATTGATTACATCTTCTAAATAAAGATTTCATATATATTTTTGTTAATGAGATAAGCCCCATAATATCACACAGTTAGACCAAGGAAAATAATTTTTTTCACAATTTTTATTTAAAATGAAGAGGTTTTGAGAAACCATATCAAAAATGAGTTTTAGATAGATTCACAAAGAGTTATCAGGTCTTTCATAAATTATTTATCAAATTCTAGTAAAAGTGGGGGACTTTTGGTCATACATAAAATCATGGTATATCACATTGTATGGTATCCCTTGATTTATAAGACATGATATTCATGATATGCATAAAATATTTTATGATAAACTTATATTGTAAAGGGCATGAGACTCTTCTTTTTGATTAAACATAGCCTATTATAAGACTTATGATATGTGTTTCATCCGAGGCTGGTGCATACATCTACCACATCCTACCAAATGGATTCATTGATTGTGAGTCAATGAATATTTAATCATGAATGGAAACTTAGTAGTTTTATTTGTTCAAACAATAAATATTAATCAATTCCCATGTGTAATGGGTGACACACATTGACTTCCATTAGATAGTATTTTATGCTCCATCTTCTTTATTCAATTAATTTTATTTTGGATGGAGTTTATAGGTAATGGTTCACTTATTTGATAAATACTCTATAATTTTATTCGATAGATAATGTTATCATTATTTAAATGAATAATTTATCACTCAGGGAAGGTGATACCACCCTTTTATTGTTTCATGGTCATCTCGATATGATTAAGAAAATAGAGATATTTTAATATCCATGAAGGAAATATGACTTTATTTACTTATTATGTGATTAAAATAAATCATAATCCAACAAATAATTAAATTGTATCTTATTAAAATACAAATATACTATGATAATTTTGTTTTGTACATCATATTGTATTTTTTGATGAAATATAATATTTTTTTCCTATTTTTTTCTACTGTAAGATATTTATATGATCTCCAAAAATCACATCAATATATACTAAAATAAATAGAATACATAAATCAATAACTATAAATTTAAAATAAATTTGGGTAAATAAACCCTCTCCTAAAATTTTCCAACCTCCCTAAAATATACATAAATGAACACTTATAATAATTTAATGTTGTTTTCTTTACCATGAAATAGATAATTTTAATAACAAAAAATTAACACAATGTGAATTATCATCACAACATGATATATCCTTGAATTATATGATATACTACTTGAATACCAAATATATTATATAATTTAATGATTAAATCAATATTTTAATATAAATATCTTTTCTATCATCTAGGTATAAAGCTATTTTAAATAAGATCACAGAGATATATAATGTAAAATGGGAGTCAATGAATCTATTTTAGGAATAATTAAAAAATATTTATGCAAGATTACAACATCATAAAAACATGTAGAAAATCCATATACATTACTTCAACAATGTTTTAAGAGATATGGAGATTAGTATGGTGTATAATGAATTAGGATGATTTTTGGTTAAAACACCAACATCCTAAGAGTCAATAATGGAAATGATGGAAAAAATCTTAAATACATGATGATTGAAAAATATCTAAAATGATATGGGTATTTAAAGTAAAAACTTTTATTTTTAATAAGAAATTAGTTAATAATATTTTACTTGATTTGAATACATCCGTGATATATATATTTTTAGATAAAATGAATCATGACCCAATCCAATTAATCTTAAGTAAAGGATCATGACACTAAACCATCCTTCAATTTTTTCACTTCCCCGTATTGATAGAAGAGTGTTAGTGTTATTTTATTAGGATACAATTCCAATATAAGAAACAAAAACCACCAATTAATAAGATGTGTTATTGATTCATACCATCCTATAATCGTATGTGGAATGATTATATTTGTTCCATATATGGGTCAAGGTAAAAGAAAAAGATATTTCATCCATAATTTTACTCTAAAATTATAGGGTTAAAATCAACACTATATATATTTAATACTCTAGAAATAACAAAACAAAAAACAAACCATGTTCATTAACAACCAAAAGTATTTTATAATAATAATAGTTAATTAAAATAAATTATTCATAATAAGAATAATAATAAAATTAAATATAAATAATAATGGGACATGAAGATGAAAATAAGCTATATTTTCACCTCTATAGATGAACTAGTAAGTAATAACTTCATGAATCATCTCTCCCTACCCACTATAAATACCTAGGGTTTTCACTATCACATTTAACTGTATAAATTAAATAGATAAAACATTTTCTCTTACCTATCCACTGGGATTCACCCTAGCTACAAATAATCTTTATAATTGACTAATCAATGAGAAAACAATGTAAAAATTTTAAAGGTTATATAAATATTGTGGAGGTACCTATTAAATCCCATCCATTTCCAAATATAGATGTCTATAATAAGAATATTGTATAATATGTTAAAAAATAGAATTTTTTTGAAAAATCATGTTCGATAAGTTCAATTTACCTCTGCTTGAGGTGATTTAAAAAAACACAAGTACAATAAATTATTAATGTAACAACTCAATGTTTTTCTAGAATTAAATTAGTAAATTTTATAGGGACAATTTTTACACTCAGAGCACCCACTTATAAGATACTGACAATGTGAATGTGCCCTATAACATTCACCATTACATATACAATAGGTGTGTTTCATTTCATAGATGCTTTATTTTATTTAGGGGAATATATTAATGTCATTACCTATTAAATTTTTATACCTTATAGTATTTTTATTTGAATTATACAAGGTGTATAATGTGATTCTAAAAAAGGATTATTACATTTCAAACAAGAATCCTAATGGATTTTCTGGTTTGGTTAAGAGACAAGTGGTTTACCATAAAATTTTATTTGAAAAATATTGATGATCATCAGGTAAATTCTCATTGTCACATAATTTAGGATATAAAATTCCAAATAACTATAAACATTTTTATAAATGTACATGGGGAAAACATTTATGTGTACTTTGGGGTTATAATTATAAGATATAAATATTTAGTCTCCATGAAATACCCCACTAAAATTTTCATTTTATCTCATTCAATTCCGACTCATTTTAGACCTTGTATGTGTGAACTAAAATCTGCTGGACCCTCTTTGATATAGTGTTTTTCATAATCACAAATAATTTCAATCTACAAATTATATTATTTCATGCCAATTAATATCACTATGAAAATCAATTATTTCATCCTTTACAATTCATTTCAAAATGTTAATAAAACATATTTATGCTTAGATATGTTAACAATTTTATATTTACACGTATTTATGGATGTCACTTAATCTAGTAGTGCTCTATGTATGACAGACACATCACAAGTTTCTAAGAGTCCCTGGAACCACTAGTTCAGATTGACTCACCAATGAATGACACATTGATGATTGAATCATTGATCTACGAAACACCGATGATTGACTCACTAATGATTGACTCACCGATGGGAGACACACCGATGATGGACCCATCCATGGAAAACAAACTGATGACCTACTCACCGATGGATGACACACCAATTGTACAACATGTGTCACCGATGAAAACTCACTGATGCTGACAGAAAAATAGCACAAATGACTCGTCGATACACAGAGTCGCCAATTCTGATGGGAATAACACCCTGATACATGGAGTCACTGATATTGAAAGACTGATGCTTACAGGACGAATCTAATAGACCGATGATGAAATATTGATGGAAATGAGTCACCGATACTTCTGACTCACCAATAGTCATAAATACTATTTGAATGTTACTAATTAAAATTTATTTATAATGGTCATATTTATACAAATTAATGTTTTTACCATTATCTAATGTTTTCTGTAGGAAAATACATAGACAGTATGAGGTACATACGCATGGGGTGACCTTCATGCATGCTGGACCTTGATGTATAAAAGGATTACAAGCTAAACCTTGAAAATATAGAGACATACAAAGAGAATGTTCTAAATAGTGAAAACAGAAGAACTTAAAAAGCTATGATCAAAATTAAAAAACTCAAATCTAGTGTACACAATAAGTTCAATAAGACAAGAAAGAACATTCTGAATTTCACTAAAGAACCTATCATTGATGAGAAAAACTGTTCACAACTAGAAGTTAGAGTCCAGAGGATACGATACTCTTTTATGTAGCCACCTTCCAAAAGAGGACTCAAATACCATTTTCTCTACTTCAATCTAGTCCACAACTTCACTACATTACAAAAAAAGAATTCTAAACTCTCTTATTTGTTTACAACTCTGTTGTGGTCTTGTGTTTACTTTTTCGAGCAGTGTGTGCATCTGTTTATTTCAAACACACTGTCTCATGTGCATTACTCGAGGATACTCAATAACCTCACACTAACTCTATTTTTACTATTATATCCCACGTGGAATAGTGGAAGAGATTGTGTGTGATCTGTATGCTGATTTACCCACTAATAACCATGGTAGAGGTCAAGTGTGACCTGTAAAACCCTTTGTGATGTTGTGAACCCCAATCTAGGGTGTGGATCAGAATGTTTATTAAATTAAACTGCTTGGTGGCTGGTGATCACCATGTAAAGAGGACTATGTCTCAGCTTGAGACTGACCCTATTGTTTTATCTGCTGTGTATTTGACTTTTAGTTTAATATGATATGTGTTTATTTCATTTCAAATAAAACTAAATTGAACATTGATAGTTTTTTTATAAAGTGTTTATATCTATTTTGAATCAGTTTATTAGTTTAAAAAGTTTTAATAATCTTTATATTGGTAAAGCTGAGAACTAATCAATCTTCTGAGAAATTAATTTAACATTCAGAACATTAATAAATGCACTAAAAACTAACATTGATTATATTTTAATTGGGGATATTTATTTTAAGAACAAATTATAATAGAAATTTTTATTGATGCTCAATTAACCCCCCTCTTGAGTAATCTACTCTAACCAAATTTTTATATCAGTGGCATAAAAACTATTGTTAGTTTTTAAATATTTTAAACTGAGACTGTAGTTGTTTTTCAATGATCATACCATTTCAATTATTTATAATTTTTTTATCATTTAAATTCCTTTAAAATTTATATCATTGATAATAGTTTAGTATGGGCTAATACCAATAGACCAACATTCTTTAATGGAACTAACTATGATTAGTGGAAGCTTTAAATGAAAAAAAACATCTAGAAAGCATGGGATTTGAAATCTAGAGTACATCTGGAAATAAATATGAAATTCCTGAAACTACTAGAAATATTTGGGACGAACCTACCTAGATTGCCTATAATAATAATCATAAAGCAATGAATGCTATGTACTATGCACTATGATATGAAGAGTTTAATCACATTTCTGCTTGTAAATCCACTCATGAGATTTTGGACACTCTATCTTTTTCTCATGAGGGAAATATAATGTCAAATAAATTAGATTAAATACATATACTATTAAATATTTCAACTTCATAATGATGCCTGATGAATATATTTTTATATGTATCCCGGGATTAATGAAATTGTTAATAACATGTTTTCTTTAGGAAGAGAAGTTATAGCCAAATAGAAGATTTTCAGGATTCTGTGATGCTTACTAGAAAAATGGAGAGGGACATCTATATCTGTTAGGTAATTGTGAAAAATTTATAAGATTAAAGTGAAGGAAATGATTGTAAAATTAATGTTGTAAGAAGATGAATTTTAGGTAAATCAAGAAGAAGATAAACCAAAAATGAAAGTCTGTAGCCTTCAAGACTACTTCCTATAAAAATAATGAAAATGAAAATGTTCATTCTATGGTTGAAAGCTTCATCAACGAAGAATCAATTTCAGATAGTGATGAATAAATGGCCCATATGGATTAATGATCCTTGAAATTTTATAGGAATAGGAAGTTTTTCAAAAATCCCAATTACAAAAGGAACTATGATAACAAGGGAAACTTGAAAAAGGATTGGGAGAGAAATGATAACTCAAAAGAGAGAAGATTCTAAGAATATAAAAGGAATGTACATGATAAGGATGACTATCCAAATATGAAATACAAGAAGAAGTATGCAAATAAGGATAGAAAGTATAAGAATGAAATGATAGCCACCTGGAGTGACACTGAGGACATCTCTAGTGAATATGCTTATTCACATAATGAGAAGGACTATATGGGTAATATGTGTTTTATGAAAAACACAACTGATTTAACTTTAGACTCTCTAATAATTAATTTATATTATTCTGAAAAACAAAGGGAGTCTGAGAATGTAAAAAATGATGAATTTTTTGAATATTTCAATATACTAGAAGAAAGATGAAATGATTTAAAAGATAAGTATAAATCATTGAAGAAATAAAGTTCTCTTATTGTGACTATTAAATTTTAACTTACAACTAAAAAATAAAAGATTTCTCAACTTCTCATGGAAAACAATGAGGTAAAAATGTCTAACGAGCAATTGAAGAAGGACACAGAAAAGCATACCAATGGTAAAAATACCCTTAATAAAATTCTTGGTCAAAAAATAAATCTTATGTATACTTATGAGATATGATATCAACCAGGTCAATAGAATTTATCCAAACCACATTTTCTAACCAAATCTGGATAATCTGACTCTTTCTTCAAAAACTAGGATTTTATTGCATGTTCCAGTTCTAAGAATTCATTTACTGAGTCCAATTCATTAGGACCAAACATAGTTTATTTTTTAATCACTTTATATTCTATATATAAGAATCCCATAATACAATTGTCAGTTCCACAAGATTATATTACTAATGTATGTGGACCGAGACAAATATGGGTACCAAAATTTTTTGTTGGATAAACTGTTTTTAGGTAAACTACCTAAAGATATCCTAGAAAATATGTGGTACTTGGATAGTGGATGTTCAAGTCATATGACATGGGACTATTCAAGCTTTAAAAGTCCTGTCAAGAATAATGGAAGACATGTCACATTAGGTGACAATGGTAAAGGAAAAATCACCGACCTCGGCCTGATCGGTAACCCTAACTCTATTTCAATTTCAAAAGTACTTTATGTTGATGGATTAAAGTGTAACCTGCTCTGCATATCTCAACTGTGTGATGATGGATATAATGTAAAAATCCAAAATAATTCATTCCATGTTTTTTCCCCATTTCTCGATGGTACTTTCATAGATTCCACTTCAATACCTCTGTTTCGATTTCCCTTAGGGTTTTAGTCCCAATGTTCCTCCATCTCCCTCGACGGATTTATTTCACCCTTTCCCCTTATCTGTTGTTCCTTTCTACCCTACCTTCCCGGTCCGTCGCTTCCTTCCAGGTCGGTTGGGTGTGATGGATTCCATGGAGGTTTTGAGATGTGTATGGGGAGCGGTACGAGTCTACGAGCGGTGCAGATGGCGTTGTATTTCTTCATTATATTTGTCCTTACGGTGTTCTCCTATGATGATGGCTTTTGTTATCTCTCTTTGCGGATGTTTTTTTGCAGTGGTGGTATTCTCTTGAAATTGGGCCTTGTTTCAAGTTCTATGGATTTTGTCTAGTTTTTCTTTGTCAATGTTATCAGCAATGCGTTGTCCGTCTCTGGTTTTTGGTTGTATTTGTCCCCAGTTATGACGGCTACCGTTTATGTTTTTCACGATGGTTTTGTGATTGCCCACCAGCCGGTGACGACGGTGAGGTTGAAGTTTAGAGGATCTGTAGTTGTGGTGATGGATCTCGATGAAGTGGATGCCATTAAAGGTTTCTGGTTATCTTCACCAGTGATGAAGACAACGAAAATGATAGCACGGAAGACGGCGGATGACAGTGACCTGACCGACCTCTTGGTTCGAGGCCCATCCTCGTGGTGAGATTGAAGTGGGTAAGCTCGTGGCTAGAGGTGGATAATGGAGGTTTTTCTGAATCTTGATTTTTGAAATTTGAATATTCGTACTTTTGAATTTTGAATGTGTCAGTGTATGGTTTATGTGGGTGAAGGGTATGTGGGTACAGGTTTGTATGGTTTTCACTTTTCCAAAAAGTGGATATTTGAAAAATACAAAAAAAAATGGATTCTATCCTAGGACTATAGAAAATATTAGAGGACTTATGATGAAATCCTTAGGATGTGATCATTTCCATGAGTTTGAGAATCATGATTTTGAATCTTTTTTCTCTCAAAATCGATATAATCATAACTTCTCTTGCCCTAGGACACCTCAAAAAAATGGTGTGGTAGAAAGAAGAAATACAACTCTATAGGAAATTTCCTGAACAATGCTTAATGAATATGACCTATCGATTTATTTCTGGGATGAAGATGTTAATACATCTTGTTACATAATAAATAAAGTTTTAATCAGAACCTTACATAAGAATACTCTTTATGAGTTGTGTAATAATAGGTAACCCAAAGTAAGTTATTTTAAAGTGTTTTTATGTACAATTTATATTCTGATCACTAAATAAAATTTAGATAAATTTTATTCTAATAGTGATGAAGGAATATTTTTTGAAATTATACATCAATAGAAGCCTATAGAGTCTTTAATAAGAAAAAAATGTGTGAAGGAACTTGTACATGTAATGTTTGATGAAATAGATCCACATGAGACTAAGACCACACTAGAAAATATTGAAGAGGATATGTAAAATCTTGACATTAATAATAAAACCTCAAATCATCTTATGATGAAATCTGTGTAAACTCTCAGTTCAATAAATTCTTCAGATCCTAGACATAATGAACCAGATCAAAATGAAGAACCTAACAAAACTAGTCCTACCATTAATAAACCAACTAGAACCCTTAAAAATTATCCCTTAGATGCTATTGTTGGAGATCTAGATAGAGGAACACAAACTAGGGATTCCATGAGAAGCTAGGTTGAACATCAAGAATTCTTGTCACAACATGACCCTAAAATATCAATGTTGCAATCAATGATGAATTTTGGGTAATGTTCAAGCAAAAATAACTTAACCAGTTCATCAGAAATAAAGTTTGGAATCATGTAGATAGGCCAAAGGATACTTTGTCCACAGGAACTAAATTGGTGCTTAGAAATAAAGTTGATGAAGTTGGGAATATTGTTTCAATCCAATCCTGGAAGGTTACACAAGGATATAATCAAGAAGAATGAATTGATTCGGAAAAAACTATTTCACCATTAGCTAGGCTTGAATCATTTAGAAACTTACTTGCCTATTAAGCACACATAGATTTTAAACATTACCAAATGTATGTCAAAATTATATTCTTAAATTGTTATATAATTAAGGATGTTTTTTTTTACAACCCCCAGGTTTTATAAAACCACATTTTCTCAATCAGGTGTTCAAACTATGTAATGCTCTATATGGATTTAAACAATATCCAAGAGCTTTGTATGAAAGGTTAGGTAAATTTCTTATTTCTAAAGGCTTTACAAAAGAAATTGTAGATCCTACTTTTTTTATAAAAAGAATTTCAAAAGAAGTTTTAATAGCTCAAATATATTTAGATGATATTAACTTTGGATCTTCTAAAATTTCATTATGTAATAAATTTAAAAAAAATGAAAAGTGAGTTTGAAATGAGTTTGATGGGTGAACTAAAATATTTTATTGGATTTAAAATAATTCAAAATAAATAATGTATTATTTCAAATCAAAATAAGTACATGAAAGATCATTTTAAAAGATATGGCCTTGATAGCATTAACCAGAGTGAAACCCCTATGAATTCTACACGTATGTTAGATCATGATAAAAAAGGAAAATCCGTTCAACAATCGGTATATAGAGGAATGATTGGGAGTATTATGTACTTAAGAACTAGTAGGCTAGATATTATGATTAGTGTGTGTATGTGTCCATGATTTAATGCAAGACCAAAAGAGTAACATTTAAATACAGTTAAGAGAGTTTTCAAATACCTCAAGTGTACAACTAATTTGGTATTGTATTATCCTAAAGGAAACCCTTTTGATTTAGTTATTTATTTAGATGCTGACTTTGGTGGATGTAGTTTTGATAGAAAGAGTACCTCTTGAAATGGAAATTTTTTGGAAAGTCTATAATATAATGGTGTGGTAAAAAGAAAAATTTAGTTGCATTATCAACTGCAGATGTAGAGTACATTGCTGCTGGTAGTTGATGTGCACAAATTTTGTGGATGAAGCACACCTTATTAGAATATAGATTTTAGTTCAAAGATATTCCCATAAACTGTGACAACACAAGGGCTATCAAGATTTCTAAGAATCCAATTACTCATTATAGTACAAAACATATTGATCTAATACATCACTTTTTGAGAGAAATTATCAAAAAGGTGATATAACTCTTGATTTTATTGGGACCGGGCATCGACATGATGAAATATTCACTAAACCCTTAAAATATGATAGAATGAACTACATCAGACGTGAACTAAGAAACATAAATCCCTAAAGTCCTGTCAATCATCTTTGTTCCTTTGAAAATTCTATTTATCTGTAAAACCGATCTATGAAACTGATCTGTGAAACCGATCTGTAAAACCAATATGTGAAACTGTTCTGTGAAACCGATCTATCAAACTGATCTGCAAAACCGATATATGAAACCAACCTGTGAAACCGATTTCTGAAACTGTTCTCTGAAATAGATCGGTGAAACTAATCTATGAAATAGATCTCTAAAACTGATCTGTGAAACTGATCTGTGAACCCGATCTGTGAAACCAATCTGTGAAACCGATCACATAAAACCGATCATGTAAAATCGATCCTGTGAAACAGATGCCTTTAAGGACCATATTGTAATTCTGTCTATTTAAGTAAAACAACATAGTTTTGTATTCATTTTTTTCGATTATAAATTTTTTTGCTTTACGATTTACAATCCCTAAATGATATAATAAATTCAATCCATATTCACCGTTCACCTTCCTCTCTGCCTTTGAAACATTTTATCTTCAAGACTCTACCTCTCCACCCATGACCATTCCACTCCTTTAAAATCCAAACCATTGAAAAGGAAAGGACAAAGAATGTGATGTATGAGATGAGAGAATCTTCATTAGATAAGAGTTATAAGGGTGAGTCCATTGGTATTGCAAATCCAGGTTTAGGAAGCCGAGTTTTTATTACAGAGAAAGAAGTTTCTGAATAATGGCTTTTGTCACGCAGGTCACTCTTGCTGAGGGTGCTAAAATATTAAGGATGTCTATGATGGTTCTCGAACAATGAAATACCCCTTTATCCCTATCTTGTGCATGGTTTTTATCTGAACTTGAAGATATTTCTAGATGGATCTGAAGAATTGCAGTTGATGTCTGTATTAAAGGGAAAAGAGATAAATTTTTCATTAAAGGAATGGGATAAATTCATTGAAATTCTTCATGAAGGTGTCTATACTGATTATCAGGGTAACATTTCACCTTCATTCAATTTGTGTTCCTATGAGTATGATCTTAAATAGCTTACTATAATTGAAGAATCAAGGATAGCTACTTCCAATGCATTCGAAGGAGAGGTAAGGTTACTCTTTATGTTTATTCAACATCAAATATTCCCATGGAAGGTATATTTCTCTACTCTGATATTTCCAGTTGTATTATTTATTTACCTATTAAAAATGGGATAAAGGAGAAACTTTGTATGTAACTAATGGTTCACATTTCTGATAGGATAAAACCATCCTAGAAAGAAACTTGTTTTTATTATCCTAGGATGATCTATTCTGTTATAATAAAATTGATTTGTTTGGAAGATGGAGATGAAATGATTAGTGCATGTAGTGGTTTCTGCCTTCAGAAATATATTTTCAAGAGAATAGATATTATCTTGAACCCGTGGAAGAAATGCTGGGTAGGAGATGAGGAAAGATTGTATAAGGAATTTAATCTGATTGACCATCCTACTAGGAAAAATGATCAAGTTGATCCATGCCTAAAACTAGGAGTGGAATGTGTCTATTCATATGTAGAAGCTAAGGGTGAGCTTCCAAGGGAAGAAGGATCTTTTATTGATGAAAAAAGTGATCCTGATATTTCTAAATGCCTAAAAGATAAGTCTTATGGACTTTGTAGTCCACCATTGGATTTACCCTCAAGGGGACCCTTGTTAGGTGATGACAATGACAAAGAGAAAAAGGTCACTCGTGTGGAAGGATATATAAGTAAGTCAGATGAGTAGTTTCATGATGAAGATTATGATGAAGAGGGAAATAATGATCATGTCAGGTTTTATTTTAATGTGGGTCAATAAGTGGTTGACAGATCTTGTGAGGAATTTTTACATGGAGTTTCTGATAAAGCCGATGTGGAGGGTGGTGCTAATCTAATTTAACATGATGTTATTGATCCTATAGATACTGATAGTGAGGATAGACCAAATCATCCTAATGTTTAAAATCAATAAATCATTGAGAAATTTAATGAAATTATGGTTGGTATCCATGAGGAAGTGGATGAGGATCAAGTTACTCAGATGGAAGAAGTTCATAGAGAATTTGAAGTGGTTGGAGTACATGCAGAACCTCTAGTTCAATTGGTATCAGTGGGTAGAAATGTTATATTGACCAGAGACCAGGATTAAGAGGAAGATGAAGCATAGATTGTACCTAAGCCTCAAGGAAGAAGAATCAGTATTGACATTGTATATACTAGAGACTGGATATATACTGGTGAGTGGAATAGAAATCCAGGCCTCATTCATTCTGGGATAGATAATGATTCTAATGGGGAGAGGGTGCCACCTACTCCTCCTCTTACTCCACGAACCTAAGATTAAGTAGAACCTATTGCACCTACTTCACCGGTTGCACCTCCAGTAGTTGAGCTATTATAACATTCACTGTCGAGTGACTATATCACTAAGGAAGATTTAGAGAAATTCAAAAATGATATATGTATGTCAGTGAGAGCCTCATTTGGATCCAGAATTAAATCCTATACTTCCATGAGTATTTTGAATTTTAATGCTGAAAAAATGAAAGGATGTTCATCCAAGAGATTCTACCTATTCTCATTACCACTGTTGAAACCATCATTAGACATAACACTTTGCTGAGATAAGAAGTAAGTAAGATGAAAAATGAGTTAACTTCTATATCAAATGATTTCAATACCTCTTTTAGTGGTGTGGTGTAAGTTCATAGGAACTTAGTGACACATCTACTAAGAGTATATTTGATGAAATTGAAAGAGGATATTGGCAAGATGATCACTATTCCATCTAGTTCTAGAGGTTGGAGAGGTGTTGTTGCCGATTTATAGTCTCTCAAAGCTGTGATGAGAGAAGAACTCAAGAATCTTTAGAGTGATTCATGCAAAGAAACTATTGTGAAGGTACATAAAAATATTTATTGTGATTATAATATGGTAATACAATGCACAAATGAATCCTCTACTACTCAGAAAGAAATTCAATAGAAAGTTTATATGTATTTTTCCAAGGTTTATACCAAATATGATCTGCTAAAAAACTTTAAAATACCTTGCTGAAAGTCTCTAGATTCCTCTAGTAACAGAATCATTCAAGAAGAAAGTGGAAAGATTGATGGAGTTTACTCCTCTGCTAGATAAATTCTTGGAGAATAAATATGATTTTTAGAAGGCAATAAAATATGGTGGTGAAGTCATTAATGATTTCATTAAGATAATCAATCCATATATGCATGTTCAAGATGAAGTAATTGTGGTTCCTCCTGCTGCTTCCATTGGCACTACCTCTTGGCCTCCTTAGTTGAGAGTTTCTCATTCCGTTTCCCAAATTCTATTAGTCATTACAGAGAAACCTTAGAGATGTGTGTTGTCATAAGGGAGACCTAGCCTTGCATCAAATGTCCCTATCAGTGTTTCCTTTCCCGGTGTTAGCCTTAGACCACCTCTTCCTATATCCAATCAAATACCTTCTAATCCTACTCCTTATCCTTCAGATTAAAAAAATCACCTCAGAAGTAAAACCCTTAGTGGTGGATTGTATATTTGATAGGGATTTGTATTTTTCTTTTTCTAATTAAACTATCTTCAACCTTAATGAAAATCCATTTTGTTTTTACTTTGTTTCCCATTTCCTTTATGATAATTTCTCATTCTTCTTTCTCCTTCTCTTAAATTTTTTTCTAATCCCATAATAGGGAGAAAGATATTGGAATACATTATTAATTTTTGGGGGAGACACTCTGGCATGGGACACCTGGAATGTACTTAACATAATATATATACTTATATTTCCTCTGATATAATTACTGAGGGGGAGCTTTGTATTAAAAACAGAAACAAGGGAAAGCCTTCGTTATATTGGACCATCAAATTTAGTGAGGTATTCTAAGTTAGATAATTTGTTTTCCTTAACATAAAAAGTATTCCATAATTTTTTATTATCAAAAAGGGAGAGATGGTTGGACCCTCTATGATATAGTGGTTTTCATAATCACAAATAATATCAATCAACAGATTATATTATTTCATTCCATTTAATATCTTTAATTAAATAAATGAGTCATACTATAAAATTCATTTAAATAAATAAATAAAATATATTTATTCATCAATATGTTTACAAGTTTATATTTACATGTATTTATGGATGTCACTTAATCTAGTAGTTATCTGTGTAAGACAGACACATAATAAGTTTCTCAGAGTCCCTGACACCATTACATCAGATTGACTCACAGATGGACGACACACCGATGATTGACTCACCAATGGATGACACACCGATGATTGACTCACTGATGGAAAACACACTGATGATGGACTCACTGGTGGACGACACACAACTGATCGACTCACTGATTTATGACACACTGATGATCAACTCACCGATAGATGACACAATGATAGTACAACTTGAGTCGCCGATGAAATCTCACGGATGCTGATAGACTGATAGCCCAAACAACTCACTGATACACTGAGTCACTGATGCTGACAGAAATACCTCACTAATACTTGGAGTCACCAATACTGATAGACTATTGCTAATAGTATGATACTGACAGTCTGATATGGAAAGACTTATGCAAATGAATCACTGATACGTATGACTCACTGATATTCATTAAAACTATTTCAAATTTATTAATTAAAATTCAATTATAAAGGCCTTATTTAAAAAAAATTATTATTTCTGATATTTTTTAATGTTGTCTGTAGGACTATCCATAGACAGTATGATGTAAATTCACATGGGGAGATCATTATGCCTTCTAGACCTTGATGTATAAATGAATTACAACCTAAACCATGAAAATATACAGACATACCAGGAGAATGTTCTAAATAGTGAAAACATAAGAACATGAAAAGATGTGTTCAAATTTCTAATAACTCAAAGACATAGTACACATCAAGTTAAATAAGATTAGAAATAATGTGCTGAATTTCTCTAAACATCCTAACATCGAATAGCTAAACATTCCACACCAGTAAGCTAGAGTGCAGTGGCTGCAATACTCTATTCTGAATCCACCTTCCAGAAGAGGATATGAATATCTTTTTCTCTAATTTAATCTAGTCCAGAGCTTCACTATATAACACATAAATATTTCTAAACTCTCTTCTTCATTTATAACTCTTTTGGGGTCTTGTGTTTACTTTTTAGTGTGTGTATCTGTTTATTTCACACACACTGTCTCATGTTCATAACTAAAGGATACTCAATATCCACTCACTCTATTTTTACTCTTGTATCCCATGTAGAATAATATAAGGGATCATGTGTGATATTTTTGTGGTCATTCCCATGAATAACTGCTATAGAGGTTAAGGGTGACCTAGACAGCTTTGTGTACTATTGTGTACCCCGATCCAGGGTGTGGATCAAACTATTTATTAAATTAATCTTCTTGGGGGTAGGTGGTCACCAAGTAGATAGGACTAAGTCTCATCTTGAGAGTTAACCTCATCTTTTTATTTATGTGTATTTTCCTTTTAGTTTAATTTGATCTCTGTTTATTTAATTTATATAAAACTAAATTTAACTTTGATTGTTAGTTTAGTAAGTATTTATATCTACTTTGAATCAGTATATTAGTTTCAAAATTTATAAAATCATTAGATTGGAAAAGCTAAGAACTAATCAATCTTATGAGAAATTAATTGAACATTTTGGACATTTATAAATTCACTACAAATTGAATTTGATTATATTTTAATCGGGGGATATTTATTTTAAGAACCAATTCTAACAGAAAATTTTAGACACTCAATTCACCCCCCTCTTGAGTAATCTACCCTGACCAACAAAATCTAATTTAAATGGAGATTATTTTACATTTAATTAAATAATGAGTATTAGGGTCAATTTAATGTTATCTATAGTTTAAAAAATTATTTTTCATGATTAATAGCTTTTTTACTTTATTCATATTTGGTTTTATATTCTAATTTTTTGGTATCTTTTATCTAATTATGACATAGATGTTGATTATATTTTTTGGATTTGATTTCCATTTCCATAATATATTTATTGAATATTCTAATAATGATATTAATCAGGATTATATTTTTTCCACATAGTGTTCTCCTTCCATACATCGTCCACCTACATTGGAACTCAAGGATTTACCCTAAAATTTAATATATTGGTAATTTTTAATAACATTTTTTTGATAACAGAATGTTTACAAAAAAAGAGAATTTATCATTAGAATATTTTATGGAGAACACATGGACAATTATTTGTTTCATATCTAACAAAATAAGTATCAGTCAATCTTTTTCATTCATAAAATTTGTATATTATAAGGACAATCTTGTTAGAAAACCATGAATAAAACATGAACCTAAATTATATATAGTTGTAAATAGGTATGTGAAAAAATTATTTAATTCATGTATTATTTATCTTATATCTGATTCTCAATGGTTTATAGCTTTTTTGTTTATTCCCAAGAGAACTGATTTCATTTTCATAAAAAAAATGAGATCATGGATTTACTTTTCATAAGATTACGAAATATTTTGTGAGTGTCCATTGATTATAGGAATGTATATAAATCGAATAGTAAGGACTATATCATGTAACTTATGTTGTTCATATGATTAAGAGACTCTTAATAATTTCAGATTATTATATATTTGATTATTTTTTTTTCTAATTTTGATATTCATACTATAAAATAAGATAAGGATAAGATGACTTTCCCATTGATTTTTGGAAGATTATCTAGATTATTATACTAAGTAATTCCCCATGTACCTTACAAAGATATATTATTAGTATCTTTTTGTATTTACAAGATACATGTGCCCAAGTATTTATGGAAGAATTTACATTATATGTATCTTTATTTTATCAATGTCCCTCTAATTTGGGAAAAGTTTTATATTTTTTAATTGAGAAACCCCTGGTTTCAAATTTCGAAAATTTCTATTCATAGTGAAAAAATCCTTTTTCCTAATGATTATTTATTCAGAGAAAATACTGGGGTAGATAGTACTATGGTTGAAAATATGTCCAAAAAAGTACCTAGTGTGTGTGTGATCATAGATCTTTATAAGGTAATGTAGGTTTTATAAATAATTCATAAGGGACATGAGTAATATTACTCTAACCTTATCTCAATTACTTCCAAAATATTCAAATTAAATATTAGACGCCTAGTGTAAAGTATCCTTTTGTGAGATTAAGAACAACCTCACCACTCCTTTATCACATATACCTGTAAATGTGAGCTCTCATTAATGTTTATGTGCAATGGTTCAAAATATATAGTTGGAGTGATATTATCACAGAGGATGAAGTGATTTCCACATATGATTATATATTCCTGTAAAAAAAATTTATCCCATACATAAAGAATAATAATAGGGAATCATTCTATTATTCGGAATTCTATAAATTTTCTTATATTTTTTGGGTTAAATAATAGTTGTTTTTTATAAACAAGTAGTATGGTTGTACGTATTAAAAAATATTCATGCAAAACTAAAAATTATTCACAAAAAGATACATCATAAATAGTTTGAAATTGATAATAAAAATATTTTCTGCCAATTAACTTGGTATTTGATCAAGTGAGAGGGATCCCCTATACATAATAGTTGGAAAACTTAGAGTATGTACCTCTTCAAGATACATTTCCTGATGAAAATTTTCATTCCCTATCAACCAAATGTCCATGATATTCTGATTTAATTATCAATATCTCCACCTATAATGTTACTATTAATAGTAAAATTTAATAATTGGAATAATTTAGGTATCGGGCTTGGTAATAGTAGTGGGATGAACAATACTTTTTGTGCTTCTATAGTGACCAAAACATTAGGTGATTCATTATAGATCATGAGTTTTACTCTATTTTTCATATTTTCCATAACATTACTTATGGTAGAATACATAACCTTTATTGGATACCTTATAAATGTTTTAGATTTAGAATAACAGAGTTATAATTTTTTCATGATGGACATGAGTTTTTTAGATATTTGTCACATTACCAACACATTATAATTATTTTTAAGATACAAGAGAAGACTCAACCACAAATATTATTTTTGTAGATTTTTTATATATGTTGCATTGATTTAAGTATCCCATATACTAGTATAAAGGTTGTATGTCTAATAATTTTTTTTTGATTATATTTTTATTGGGTGGAGGCCAGGGATACCCAGAAAAATAATAATTATTTAGTTTTTAGATTAATTAGGTCTCTTTTTTAATGTTTGGAAAACAAAAGTTTATAGTCTGTGACCCAGGATCACACTTTTGTAGCCAAAATATAGACACTCTCATTTCAATGTATGAAGTGACTCAAAAAACATCAACTCTGTGAAAACATGAATAAATTGGTTGGTAGAAGTTTTAAATCATGGGTTTTAAAAAAATTTATATAAAACCATGAATATAAGTTGAATTAATTATATCAAGCATATTGATGATTCAGTTTTGGAATATATGAAAGACTAGAGTAATCTCATTGGAATTTCCCCATATTAGATCATATTTTTGATGTAATTTCATCATCTTTGGATGTAGAACATCATACATATTGGTAGGTAAAAAATTGAAATAATATTTTTCCCATACTAATGAATATTTAAAGTTATAACTTCATGAGATTGAAGTTATTTAGTTCTTATTATATGAAAACTCAAAGATTTAAAATTAATGATTAATATCATACCAGAATAAGATAATACTAAATAGGGTTTTTTAATGTGGGATAATAATTAATTCTTTATATTTCATGGTTGATGTTGATGTCCAATTGGTTTCATTCTCGATAGTTTATCCCTTATTTTGTATCTAATGATTTTCCATAAAGTGACATGGAGATCATAAAAAAATTCCAAACGAAAAATATTTATACCCAATGGTTAGTGGTTAAAACAATACTTTAAGGGATTTATAACAATTCCAATTGATTTCATTTCACTACATTACCTAATAAATGCTGGAAATTATATAGTTTTTTTTTGAACACTAATTTTTATATTTATTTTCCTAATGTAAATTTTAGAAGTTAATTTATTTATTGTGGTCATGTTGTTTAAAATTTCACATTTAATTATGGTGGGGGTTTTTAGTTTATGTTATAAATAATTGTTTCATTTTTTTCTATTTATAGTGAGTTTTATTTTAAATATTATATTATTATTCAAAAAATTAATCATAAATAATCCCTAAAATATTCTTGGTTCACTTTGATATTTATGTGATATTATATAATTTTGGAACACAATAGTTTAATTGATCTTGGATATGTTTCAATTTTCCTAATTTTAATTTTTGAACCATATAACTCATCTATTAATTATTATTGAATAACACAGTCTTTAAAGGATGTCCCAAATCAATTTTCCAATACGAATAGGTATTTTAAAAATTATTGGAACATTATTATTAATAACATCATTTTCCTTATATAATCATGTGGTGTGTTATGCAATTTAGAATTTGTTTTATGATCTTTTCAAAAAACTATTGAGTGTGTATACTATGTTGAAATGTTTACTGAAAATTAGTTTTTGTGGACATTTTAATCCCCCATGACTACCATATATATTATATTATTCTATCAATACCATAGAATTAATGAATGAAATTATAAATTAACCATATTTCATGAAACATTTTCACACCAACTGAAATTTTGGAATTGTTCTATGATTTTATATCAAAGTCCATGCGTAGGGATGCCTGGAACATGTTTTATTTGTTAGGTAATTACCTAGATTGGAGAGAGTGTATGTTTTTAACGTATTTTATTTAAAATAAATTGTATCATGTGTTTTTATTTTTAATTAATTTCCATGTCATTCATATGATTCTGTATAAACAAGTAAAATCATATTATAGTTTTAGAAAAATAATGAAAATGAAATGTGTATCCAAAAAAATATTAAAAGCATAATATGAGTAAAAATATTGTTGTTGTTTCATTTTTTGGATTATTACGACATTGAAAAAAATAAAGAGAATACATATGGTTTTCATGGTATATTTTGTAAATAGATATAAGTGAGGTATTTTTTATTTTGAATTTGATATTTAACCATGTTTATACTCTATAATTTTATATACACATTGACATTTTTGTTTTCATAAATAATTATCCAACAACAGTAAACCTAGAAAGAACCAATGTTAAATATCTCATGATTATCATATTTATATTGGTTACATGTTGTGATGATATAGAATCATAGAATGCCCATGGAGAGAATGAATTATCTAAAGAATTAACATTGCATTTATTTTATCTTGGTGAAGAGTGAAATAATTTTTGGAATATATGTTACACATGGTGTATTGATATAAATAAAATGATAAAATTAAATTATATAAGTGATAACATCGATTGAAAACTCTAGTCAAATATGGAATTTGTGATGAAACTTTTTGGATGAGATTTTAGTTTGTCTTTTTTCACTATTGATTAGGTATTTTTATTTTGGTTGGGTATGAATTTTACATACTGTTTTTTTCTCATGGGTGAAAATTGGGTATGTTTAATAGATTTTATGAAAAAAATTATAATTTATATTAATTTTATATTAATTTATATAAAATCCACTACATTAAACTTGTATTTCAAGGATAGATCGTAAATCACCCTACGAGGGGGGTCAATCAATGTGATAAATGTTTTTTAAAAATAATTCACATTATTAATTATAACATCTACACATTTAAGGATGAATTGGAATTTTACAAATCATACAACACAAGAACAATTCATGAATGAAAAATATTAAAGAGTATGCCACATCAAATTTTTAAAAGGATAACGTCTGATATAGGTGGCTATATTATTTTTATTTTGACTCTGACTTTGAGACATTAGTGATTCAATAATTTTATATTGTTAATATGAAAATATGGAATTTATTATCTTTTACACCAATGGTAAACTCGTGAAGACACATTGCCTCTTTATTGGTTCATTACAATGACTCAATTCTTTTTGAAATGGTCCAACCCAATCAAAGTCTTAAATAAGATCTTATTTATGATCTAGACCTCTCTATAAACAATGTGTGATATATTTACTAAATTTAGGCCTCTGATATAAAATTGATGTTTACCAGTAACATGTTGTAAGTGGGCCTCTTATTATCAACATTAGAATGATCTACACATGAATAAGTCACAATCCTCAATGTTAAATTCTTCATATACCATAATGAAATTCAATAAAAGTGGATACATAAATAGTAATATCATGTTTTACTTTCTTATAAAATATTTTTCCTATACTTAAACACTTGAGATATGTTGTATAATTGGGTCATCTTACATTTCATCAGTAAACAAGGATAGAATATTAAGATTCAACACATCATTAGTCTCTCTCAATTGTAACATTAATGATAATAATCCCTAGATATCATCAGATCAATTTCTTAGTATATCCCCATCTTCATATTCTGTTTATTCTTTTATAAACTTCTCAAAATTGTCACATGATTGATATTTCATACTTTTTTATTGAAATCATTCGTATGTTGCCATCGAATCTTTTCATTTAAATATGGTCAAATATTTCTTTTAGAAATTTATATAAAAATTATTCTTAAAAAATGAGTTTGATGTCTTTATATTTGAAACTAAAAAATATCAAAATTAATATCCTCCCAATCAACACTTTCAATTAACTAAAAATCATCACCTTTAATTATTATCTTCATGATTCAAAAAAATACATACACATTCAACCACAATGACATGATCAGTTGCAGTAAACCATTATCACATTAAGATTACACTCATTGTAAAACCTTCCTCTCACTATTTATCATGAATCATTTATATGTGGGGTAGTAATACTATTAATGTTATGATACCCTCTATCAAAACTCAACATGATTTAATATTATCAAAACTAAATGAAATAATTGATTTCATGGAAGACGCACTTCAACATCAAATGATTTGAATTTTCCTCCTAAATTACACAAAAATATTTTGATAATAATTATTCTTATGAATTCCCATAATATTAACCCCATAATCCTAAAAAAAGATACTCAATTAATTATTAAAATGATCTAACTTATTCATAAATTGCATTAGATTACTCTGATTTAGCCTTCAAATTTTCTATATTAATACTACACAACTCTATTGTAATTTTTTAAATCCTTATATACTTCATATAAATATTATAAAATTCCATATATTCACAATTTTACCTTCTATAGACTATAAATTATTATAACATTGTCCACATCCATAAAATGTTAATCATAAAAGGATATATATATCTTTCAGACCACTTCATCTATTGATTTTTTATCTTCTGAATTGAATAACTCATATCATTGTATCTTATTAATAGAATAATTCATGAAATAATTAACTATAAAAACATATTATATGAAGAATATTACAAATTAAGAAGTGATTCTTAAAAAAAATTGGGATGAACTCCAAGATCTAAAGTATCCATCTGATATAGAGATAATATTATATAACCTAAAAATTTAAATGTATTTATACATTACATTGAAAAGATCATCAAAATATATAACTCTATAAATTCCATAACTTATCTCAAGGATTTTTAAATAAACAAAAACATTAAATCCTCTTCAAATACTTATAATTACATTGTAAAAATATAATAATATTTTGAAGTCTATTTTTACTAATTCTTAAATTATTTTAGTATATGATTACTCAACGTGGGTAGTTCCACAAATTTTTATAGTCATGAATAAATAACATATTTATTATCAATAATTATTCTAAAAATATGTGCATTAATTAATCATTACTTAATGCAGTTTCATCCTTGACTCAGTACATAATACCTTAAATATTCACCATCAACCATATAAATCATTCAAAATATTAATGTATTACAAACACAGGGATAGTTACTCACATTAATTCATAACCATATTTATTCTTTCACACATTATTTTTTTTTGGAATTTCAATTTACATATTCTCAAACTCATCAAGAACAATTAGTTAATATTGTTTTCATTAACTACAACACATTTTATTAATTCTTAATAAATCCTGCTATATAATCATAAATTAGAAAAGATGAATCCGTATATATATATATCAAAAACAAAAAGAAAAATTATTTAATTTTTTATATCAAACTATAACATTATATAATATCAATATCTTTTTTTAGAATATAATTAAATCAATATCAACATACATCAAAATGTAGTCCATATGAAGTCTAAGAAATATCTGAAATGACCCATTAACTCCTCAATTAGTTCATTAATCCAACTATTTCAATGTAATAATTCATCATTCATATGTAATATCAATCATTTTTCACATTTATATAAAATTAACATTATATATTCCATTTTGTATAATTGAAAAAAAAGTACAAAAATAATCATTATAGTTCATTTGGAAAAACAATATCCCCCTTTTGATTTTTTTTCTATACCATATTAAAACTAAATTCAATGATATATCTTAATTTTCTTTCTCCCCCTTATTTAAAAAAATACAATTTTTAAGTTTATTTGAATGTCACACTCATATCATACTCCAATATTCACTAAAACATTATCTTCTCCACATTATTGAATGTAAGACCAAATTCAAACGAGAAAAAGTTTTCATCATTAATCTTTAGGTAATAAACCATGAATTAATCAACTATAAATATATGATATCTATCTCATTATAAAAAATATCAGAGATTACCCCAGAAAAAATCTGAACAATAGTTCATCAAGTGATACCATCTTAAAACCAATATTTGAGTTTTATAGGTGTATTTTTCGGTCATCTTATATACTCATCTCATGAAACAGATAAATAGATATCAAATAAAAACATTTATTCCAATTTAATTTATTTTCCTTTTTAACATGCATAATTCATTATTCTCCTCAATAATTTTAATTGATTCAATCAAAAATAATAATAATAAAATTTATTATCATTCATCAAAACTAACATTATCCTATCACTGTCTAAATTTATATATATTAATTGCATCATAATTCTAGAAGAATCTCAACAAATCTAGAACCCCTCAAGTGATACACTATAGTATATCATCATTTTGTTTTTTTATTATTAAAAATAATCTCCAAGAATATGTTTATGAAACTTCATGTGAATGATAAATAAACAAAACTAGATTACAATTAAATAACAGGATAATGGGAATCTTATATATCTATAAATACACATTGATTTAATGTTATCCCCCTTAATATAAACACATTAAATAATATGAAAAATGAAAAATACAAAAAATATATTGAAAAAACTCATCTTCTGCATTTCATATTAATGATATAAAAATGGTTTCAAGTTTCTTATCAACTCATAAACTCCATTAAATTTAGTTCCAATTATTTGAAAACTCATCATGGTTTCTCAACAGTCGAATTTCCAAACAGGAACATTATTTGGAATTATAATTTTGTTTCACTCTTTAGAATTTTTTCTAATATAGAATAGTTTTTCTCACATCATTTACATAGAACATGCATTTTTTTATTCTTATTATAACTTTTTACATTATTAATTATTTCATACATAACCTCTTGTACTAATTTGAAACATGAATCATGTTCTTATAAAATCTAGAAAATTTCTAAAGTGTGGTTTTGTTACTCACAATATATGAACGATAATTAAATTATTATTCATTATAATAACCCTGATTATCCTGGGCCATTCCTTTATGAAAATACAGTCCTTGTGGTGTTCTTGGGGGTCACATGGGTTTGTTGCGGGGGTTTTCCAAAAATTTCAGTTTCACCATATGGTGGAACTGAAATAATAGCACAACACAACATTGGCATTATAAAGGTGGCACATAGTAATTGTGCCACATCAAAATAGTGGCACAGTAAATATTGTGTAACCCTTTGAAGAATTTCCAGTTTCTCGAGTGTTCCCAGTTTCACCCCTCATACCTCTTATTTGATGTCAACTAAGTTTCATGCCTTTCTAGAGCATTTTTAATATTATTTTGAAGGATATTAATTATTACTTCAATATTATATCGTCCTGAGGGATTTTGGATACTCAAAAAAGAAAAATCATGACCATGATTCCACATTAATTACATTTGGAAACCATTCTTCCTTTAATATAGGATATGGCTCATCAAAGATCTTATATTCCCTTACTAGTGGGTTTTCTATTTCCCCATGGTGAGTATAGATCATTCCACCCTAGATGATTCATGTGCCTATGTGAGATCCCCTCCTGATCTGTTTTCTTAGAGTTCTAGCTACTCGTGTGATCCCTACTTCTTGGTGCATGGAGGAACTTTGATCCTTTGATCAACCAAGTAGGGACTTATTCTATCTCTCTTTAATTATAGATCATGTGGGTTGGTTATACTAATGATTCCTTTTTAATAAAGGATGAATCCTTTTCTTTGAACAAGTAATAAATAAGGGGTGGGGAAGTTGATGCTAAAAATATAATAATAAGTGTTAAAATAATGGGCAGGTAATTGAATATGTTTTGATGTTGATCAATTTTTTTCTATGTTATACTTGTTCTTATGAATTCTTATGGATGTATGCCTTCAAAAAATCATGGTTGTTGGTTGTATTTGTTTTGACACTATTGATGTTCAGCTTTGTTGTGATGCTGGAATAAATAGTTGTAACATGGAATATGTTTAATCACATATAGTTGGTTAATAAATGGATGGCCGAAAATCAAAAATGTTCGTTGATGACCCTAATTATTTAAAGTTATATTAAAGAACCCATATTGGTTAAATCTAAATGTGCATGGCTAAATGGTGTGGATGTGTGTTGTGTTGATTTGTACTATGAGAAGGCTATGGTATATGTGTGCAGAGGGGTTGTGGATTAATAGTAGTTTTTGTGAGTCATTTTTATGGGGTGGTTTAGGGGGGTGTTTCCATCCTAGTTTTAGAGACTAATTAATTGAAAAATGGATGGAATAGAAGGCATTTGGGCTGTTTTTGTTTGTGTTGTGGTCGTAGGAGTGATGTAGGGATGTGGGACAATGGTGGGGTTATGAACGTGTTATGCAGTGGGATTGCATCTAGGGATTGTCTGGGTAGTGGGGCTATGGGAATGAGTTGTTATAGAAGGATGTTTTAGTATAAATTTTAAAAATAGTGTTTTTAGTGGTTGAATGGTGGTGTGCAATGGGAATACAAATATGCTTTTGTCTATTGTTTTGATATGGTTGTGGTTTGTAGTTTCCCGATAGTTTTAGAGTAAATTAAATTGAATCCCTTGATTAAAAAATGGAAAGTGGTTAAATGATAAAGGGTTTGGATTATGCTTTTTTAGTCATTGTTATGTTATTGTGCAATTAAGTGTAGCATCAAATGTTGTTCTGTATGAGTTAGTTATCTATTGTGGGGACCCTTAAGTTTGGCTGAGTGTTTTCTTACATATACATATATAAATTTTAGTTCCCTATGATTTATATAAACACATCACTTTTATTTAGAACCATGAGTTGAACACCCCCATCTTATGGGTGAGGGTGTTTTTTCCAATATCATGGTGGGAGGATGGATGGATTGATGGTTATTGATTTTCTTCCATACACCCTCTTCTGGGTTTTTACCACTCGAGTGTTTCCAAGAAGGCTATAATGGATTGAGGCTTACCATAGACCTAGATCCATTGTAAAGGTTTTTTGGGAGGAGAGGTCTACGTTCTTGTGGTCCATTAATGTTTTCCCTAGTGTCTTTGGGAAGAGGTTGAGGTGTCTCCGGGCTAGAGGTGTGGTTTTGATGGCCTAGGTATTTGCAGGTGGGATTGTCTGGATAAAGGCCTAGGTTTTTGCGGGCGGGTTGTGGAAGTGGGAATGCATATGATATGTGTGGTAGCATCTAGGTGTTAGCCTTTAGGGATGAGTAGTTAACCAGTGGGAAAGTGGTGGGGGTACCCAAATGTTGATGTGCTCATACTACTACCTTACATGACTTGCGTTATTTGGTGAGAATGACTTCATGAGGCTGGACTAGATAGTATTAATTGGTAGGTTCATTTAGCTTATACTAATTTCTAATATGGACATTGGTATGTTCCCCCACCGGTTCATGGGTATCATTAGTTTCCCTACTGAATATACTCGTACGCTCACCCTACGTGTATTAAACTATTTTCAGGTTTCCAGGAGGACATTGAGAACCATGCTAGACATTAATTTCCTGGTCTTTGGGATTAGTTGATGTTTCTTCTTATTATATTTTCTTTTTATACATTACTTTGAAGTTTTATTTTACCTTGATTCATATTTAATTTTGAACATGCATGTGGGAATGGATTTTGGCATTACTTTTACTTTTAGTATTTGGAGTTCCTTTAGATTCAGCATCTTATCCCCCAATCTTGTTCTATAAAAAGGGTAATTCCTTCTATATTATGTGATATTCAATACCCTTGGTGCTAGTATCCACTCTGGGGAATATTGAATGCAAGAATCAGAGGGTCATTATCTCCCCTTCATCTTGAGGATGGAAGGTTGTGGCACTTTTTTGTCCCTTCCCTCATCTTGAAGAAGGTGGTTCATGAAAATGTGAGGTGAATGTGGAGGGTTGGGAGTTTGGGGATTGGATGGAATTTGGAGTTAGGCATAATGGGAATTTCATGGGATGGTAGGGAAACAATGTTAGGTGACCTTGGTGCATGAAATTGGCCAAGGAAGATCGGCATGGACATCATATTTTAGGGCTCCCATGATCCGATTCAAGGACCCTGGACCTACTAAATGACCAAGTTAGGATACATTTATTTCAGGGTAGATACCCAAGGAAATTTACTTGAATCATAATGACTTGTTTTCTTATTTGAATGTGTAGTTTTGGGGAATTAAATAAAAAAATGAAGATTTAAATTGAATTTAGTAGAAAATTTTTATACCACCTGGGCTTAGGAGTTCCTTATTCACCTTAAAACTATGGAACCCATATGTCACTCACATGTGGTATGAGTAGTTGAGGCCTAAAAAGTTGACCTATTTGGTCAATAGAGGGATGATTAAGAGGAGGAGGATAACTATTGGTAGAAGATGCTTTGTGCCTTCCCGCAGCACACTCTAGGAAAGTATGAGGGCAGCATCTTAGATAAAGAGACATAGAGTTGGCTCGAGGATCTGGTCATCTCTTTCATGTTGATCTATGCTCTAAAAGTTCATAGGGATCCATTATCAGTGAGACAATTATGAGGAGCAATGCGTCATTGGTGGACACTTTACCTCAGGGAGAGAAAGTATACTGATGTCGCATGGGCTGACTATGAAAAGGAGTTATGGGAAACATTACTTTCTTCCACAATGAAGTATTATAATAGGGAGGATATTCTCTCCCTATAATAGAATAATATTATGGTTAGGGAACTAGGAATCAAGTTAAAGGATATCCTATTATTTTCTCCAGATCTCCTTCTCGATGAGGAGTCATGTGCGAGATGCTTCAAGGAGGCACTCTGAACTTCTCTTCTGTATGTCATCACTGCCTTTACTCTACCAACATACATAGAGGTTAAAAATAAGGATGAGGTTGTGGAAAGCATTAACACTCTAGGAGGTGTGCTATGAGAAGGTAGAAAACTGAGGTCGTTGATGGGGAACATCTTCAGCAGCAGGTCTATGATGTCAGGGCCTTCTAGGTTACGGTCAGCGGGAAGTAGGCACCAACAGTTCTAGTTCAAATCTCTTAGTCATTTCCCAATCCCCATGGGTTTGGGACTAAGTTTCATTGTTTGTTGAGGATTTGAAAATATTTGGGGAAGTGCCCAATTCGAGTGTCAAATAGTGAGGGAGGGCAGGTTCAGTTCCCACCTTAGGAGCAGCAGTAGCCGGTTGGGCCCTTCCAGCAACTGGGGAAACGAGCTCCTGCTACACAGAGGGTAGATAGTTCTGGTTGATTAAGACCTCAGCGTTCCCCTTAGGGATGTTAACTAGGGTCTGGTCAGGTATTAGGATGATAAAAGAGGTATATAGGAGCTGGTCATGGGTAGTTAAATAACACTGAGGCAGTGGTTCTAGTAGGGTCGAGGTTCTTCGAGGTACGATCAACCTATTTCGTTCCCTTGTGTGTGCTCTATTTGATTCTGCAGTTTCAGACTCCTTTGTTGCACCCTCCCTAGCCTATGATCTGGGTCTGGAAATAGAGAGAGTTTCTGTGCTCTAGGTGTTGAGTACGCCAGTTAGAGGTTAGACCAGTCAGTTTGATGTTGGTCGGGGATGTATACTAATATTGGGACCACATCACTCCAGTGGGGATCTTCATCTGCTATAGATTCAGTTGTATGATGTCATCCTATCCATCAACTAGTTGATTTATGTTCATGCTGTTATTGATTTTTTCTAGTGGAGATTCATGTTTTCAGGTATTGATGTTGAGTATGTAGTTTTAGTTGGTGAGAAGATCTCTTAGGTGGGTAGTCAGTGTGTGTAGCCACTTCATTCTTTATTAGCAGATCTATCTGTCAAATCAGTAGACACTGAGATGGTGAAAGTTATGGGTGTTTTTGGTGAGTTCCTAGATTTATTTTTTGAAGATGTTGTTACTTAATCCCCTCGACTGGATATTGAGTCGGGATAGACCTTCAACCTGGTTCCCATTCAATTTTGATGGCTCCCTATCGAATAGCTCCTTCTGTGTTTCAGGAGTTATAAATTTAGGATGAAAACCTCATGTAGAAGGGTTTTTTCTCAAAATGTGTGTCATAGTGGGGTTCCCCTTTATTTTTTGTGAATAATTCATATGTTTTCCTAAGACATTTCATACACTATCAGAGAGTAAATGAGGTGAGAGTCAAGAACCATTACCCCCTTCCGATAATCGATGATGTTTTCATCTAGTTAAAATGATTATGTTGGTTATCTAAGATTGATTTGTGGTCTAGGTATCACACGTTGATGGTGAAGGATGGTGACATCAAAAAGACTAATTTCAAGTGATCTGTGACCCTGTTGGATAGGGTAATGCTTCGGGAGGATGGTTGGAGGACAGTCAGAGCGAGATGTTGTATCGTGGGAAGTTTCTTGTCCCAAAAACAATACGGGAGAGAATTCTCTACGTTTTCCATATATCACTCCTAGTGGGACACCTAGGAGTTACCAAGATGTACCGAGTCCCGTTGGAACATTTTTGGTGTCCCAGAGTGAAGCAGGAAGTGGCAGGGTTTGTGTAAAGGTGCTTAGAGTGTTAGTAGTTGAAAGCTGAGCAACATGTTTCTGGTGGTTTATTGTAGCACATAGATGTTCCTGAGTAAAAGTGGGATGAAATATCAATGGATTTTGTCACATGAGTACCCCGATCATAGGGATTATTTGATACTATTTGGGTAGTGGTGGATCAATTGAATAAATTATCTCACTTTTGGGTGATCATGGAGTCGAGCGTGGTGGATGCCTTATCCCAGAGGTATATAGGTAAATTGGTGTGTCGGTATAGAGTTCCAAGATACATCTTGTTGGATCGATACACAATATTTACCTCATTATTCTCTAGGGTATTACAACATGAATTTGGCACCCAGATATGCCAAAACATAGCATTCCACCCTCAAATGAATGGGCATAAAGAGAGAACCATCCAAACATTCGAGGATATGCTCGGATACTTTGTTAAGGACTTTAGGGGATCATGGGTGTCACATATGGTAGAGTTTTCATACAATAATATCTATCACTATACCAATGTAAAGGCACTATTATAATCCTTGTACAAAAGACTGTGTCGTTCACCATTATGTTGGATAGAGTTTGGGGAGGCATGTGTTCATGGCCTACAGGTAGTGTAGAGAACAACCAAGATAGCTTAGCTTGTGTGAGAGAGTATAAAGGAATCTTAGGGCCAACAGAAGTCCTATAATGGTCATACGAGGAGGCATTTTGAGATCTAGATGAGGGACTATGTTTTCTTGAAGGTTTCCCTTTAGCATTGGTAGAAGAGGAATCAAGATTTCTCCCAAATTCATCAGACCGTTCAGGGTGTTGGGATGAGTTTGAGAGGAGGAATATCAGCTGGAATTTTCTCCACAATTAGAGAGGATCCATGAGGTCTTCCATGTCTCTCAACTCTTTCAGTATCTACACGATTACTACCACATCTTAGAAAAGGGAGATTTGGATATCGTGAACTATGAGACATTTGTGGAGTGAATAGTATGAATTGTGGGTCATGATAAAAAGGTGCTTCATGGATGGACCGTTCCTTTGGATCTTTTTTTGCGAAGGCATGATGGCCTTAAATAGAGTACTTGGGAGCGGGAGGCACAGATGTGTTCCCAGTACCCAAAAACTATTTTGAGTTTTTCTTCTGTTTTTTACTTTTTTTCTATTACTTATAATGTAATTCTTGGCCTCATTTTCTATGATATGAGTAGATTCCCTATTATCTAAATGTGTGTTTAAAATCATGACATGTGTAGACTGGATCGAAATGCATTATTTTGGATGTGATTAATCCCATGCAGGTGAGTCATTGTCACCCAAAGCGGCTAGTATCTTGACATTGGGGAAGGAACATCTTAATACATGTGTCTGGACAGTGTAACCTTTAGTGTTTCGGTGGTTTCTTGGGGTTGTGGAGCCTTAGATTTTATACACATTTTCAGGAGATATATGTCAATGAGGTGTTCTTGGATGTTATGGTTTTCTCTCTAATTTTCGAAAAATGCAGGGTGGTTTTTCCCTGAGAGGTGTCATACGGGGTGGTTGTTTATACCCCTATTCTTTTTTATTTTAGTTTTAATTTCATGGGGACAATAATAGTTTTAGTGGAATCTAATGTAATAACTCATATTTTCCCAGGAAATTCCTTTGTGAAAACCATTTTGTGGTGGTGTTCTTGGTGGTCGTAGTGGTTTGTTGCAGGGGTTTTCCAAAAATCTTATTTCCCCAACCAGTTTCACTGAAATGGTGGAACCCAAAAAGTATCACACCAAAATGGTGGCACCGTATCTGTGGCACACCAAAACAGTGGAACCATAATGGTGCCACACTAAAATGGTGGCCACCAAATGGTGTATCACCCTTTTCTAAATTTATGATTTCTATATGTTTCTACATTTTCCCCCTCTTACGTCTTATATGATTTAAACCATGTTTTAAAAGTTTCATAGGTATTTTTAATGGACATTAAAAGAATATTATTTATATATATTTAATATTATAACATCGTGAGGGATTTGAGATACTCAAACCACATGATATTGACCAATATTCAACGTTAATGACTTTTGGAAACCATTCTTCCTTTAATATAGGATATGGATCCCCAAAGTCAAAATCTTCCATTTTTAGTGTGTTTTTCGGTTCCCCATGCTGTGTATAGAGACTTCATCCCTAGAAAAGTTATTATCCTATTCTAGATCCCATCATAATCAGTTTTTGTGGAGTTCTTGCAACTCGCATGATCCCCTGTTCTTGGCTCAATAAGGAACATCAATCCATTGATCATCCAAGTAGGGACATATTATATCTCTATTTAATTTTGCTTCATTCGATGTGGGTGTACTATTAATTCCTTGTGAATAATGGTTTAATCCTTTTCTAGAAACAAGTAATAACTTAGGGGTGGGGAATTTGATGATAAAAACATAATAACACCTGTTATAATAACCGGTAGGGAACTGAAGATGGTTTGATGTTGCACACTTGTTTTATTGGTTATCCATGTTTTTATGGATTTTTGTGGTTATATGCCATCCGAAAATAAAGTTCATAGGTGGTCGTTATTTTCACACTGGTGATGTTCTCCTTTGTTGGGATACTTCAATAAATGGTTGTAATAATAAATATGGTTAATCACATATACCTGGTTAATAAATTTATGCCCTGGGATAAAACATGTTCTAAGATCACCCCTATTATTTAATGTGAAACTAAAGAACCCTTGTTGGTTAAATTTTAATGTGCTTGGCTAAATTGTGTGGTTGTGTGTTGTGTTCATTGGTTCTATGAGAAGGGTGTGGTATGTGCGTGCAGCGGGGATGTGTCTTAATGGTAGTTGTTTTGTGTATTCTGTATGGGGTTGTACAGGGGGTGTTTTTTTATGTTTTAAACACTAATTAATTCGAAAATGGATGGACTTTTATGTATTTTAAATTCCTTTGTTTGTGTTTGAGCCACAGGAGCGATGATGGGAAGTGGTACTATGGTGTCGTTATGAACATGTTATGCAATGTGACTACATTTGGGAATTTTTTAGGTAGCATGGATGTGTGGTTGGGTTGTGTGAGAATGATTGTGTGGTATAGAATTGAAAAATGATAGCTGGTAGTGGTTGAATGGGGGTGTGCAGTGGGACTACAAATCTAGACTTGTCTATTGTTTTGAAATGGTTGTGGTCGGTAGTTTCCCAATAATGGTGGAATAAATTAATGTTAATACATTAATTAATAAATGGAATGTGGTTAAATTAAAAGGGGGTTTTATTAGTCTTTATAAGTGTTTGTTATGTGTTTTTTCATATAGGGGTAACAAGAAATGTGGTTTTTTATGAGTTGGTTGTTTGTTGTGGGGACCCGTAGGTTGGGATGAGGGTTTTTTTACCTATACATATATAAATTTTAGTTCCTTGTGATTTTTATACACACCCCACCTTTATTTAGCACTATATTTCATACACCCCATATCATGGGGAGGGTTTTTTTTCAAAATCTCGGGGGTAGGATGGTTGGATAGTTACCGACTTAATTCCTGGAACCCTTTTACATGTTTTCACTGCTCGAGTGTATCCAGGTTGGCTGTAATGGCTTGAGTCATACCATAGTCCCATATCCTTCAAGAATGTTTGTTGTGGAATAGAGGCCTAGGTGTTGGAGGTCCATGATTGTTTTCCCAAGGTTCTTCAGGATGAGTCCTAGGTGACTTCGGGTGAGAGGCATGGTTGTTGTGGGCCTGGTGTCTGTGGGCAGGATTGTGTGTGGTTTGAGGCCCAGGTGTTTGTGGGTAGGTTATGGAAGTGGAACTACGAATAGGAAGAGTTGTAGCATAAATACATTATCCATTTGGGATGGTTAGTTAACCAGTGGGAATGTGGTGCAAGGTACCCAAATATCGATGTTCTTATACTACTAACTTACTTTAATTTCATTATTTAATGAGCATGCCTTGGTGAGGCTGTACTGGATAGTATTCCTTGGTTGGTTCTTTGAAGTTATACTATTTTATCATAGGGACATTAGTATGTTCCCCCACCTGTTCATGGGTAGCTTTAGTTTCCCTACTGAGTATACTCGTATGCTCACCCTATTTATATAAAACTGTTTTCAAGTTTTTAGGATGAATTTGAGGAATTTTCTAGACTTTACAAACTCAGAAGTTAGGATTATTTTTTGTTGCTTCTTATTCTAGTTTCCTTAGTTATTTCACTTTGGATTTTTTTATGCCGTGTATTATCATTACTTTTGAACATTAATTTTGGAATTGATTTTGGAAGTACTTTAACTATTAGTATTTGGAGTTTCTTTGGATTTACCATCATATGTACCTATATTATTATATAAAAAGGGTAATCCCTACCATATTATGTGAGATTTTATACCCTTGGTACTAGTATTCTCTCTAGGGCCTGATGAAGGCAGGACTAGGGGGTCATTATCTCTCCTTCATCTTGAGGAAGGAAGGGCATGCCACTTTATTATCCCTTCCCTCGTCTTGGATAAGGAAGGTTGTAACATTCATATTCCCTGATTGATTCCATGAAACCAATACTTTTATTTCTTTTTAGGATTTGTTTTATTTTTTATTACACCTTCATCACTTTTTAATTAATGTTTATATATTACATTTAATGGTTCATGATATTGATCTTTCTTCCTCAATAAATTGTTATTTTCATTGGTGTATCATCATTCACAATATTCTTCTTCAGTGTGTGTTTTATAACAATCATTTTTAGTATTTTCCCTAAGGTAAACATATAATCATTTAATTTATTCTTTCGCATCACATTAGGAATTCTCTCTTCAATTTATTTTGGTTTATTATTTGCATAGGTATACTAAATCTCTTAATCATTTTGAACACCTATAATTCAATTTCCATAGTATCTCTAAATAATACAAAATCTTTTCCTGATGTATGGATTCACCTTATTTTTTGTAAATTACCATATCTCAATTGGATTCCTCGTAAATTCTGTTTTTCTCATCCATAATGTTGAACTTATTTATCTCCAAATGATGTAAGTATTATTCAAACAAATATTGATTTTTCTAAATATTCCACATCACAAACAAAGACTAAAAAATATTTTTTTATTCCTTTTTTTAAGCAATCTATCTTGATTTATAAACACGTTGGTTTTAAATTAATTAATATTTATTCTCATATTATTTCAAGGGATGAAATTATTTTCCTTCTCAAATCTACATTTGAGGATTTGGTGGGTTTATTATAATTTCCCTCTACACATATAATTCTGGAATTTAAATTATTACCAATACTTTTCAAGAAAATAATATTGGTGCAAAGAAGTATTATAGAGAAACGGTTAACTTTTTCTTAAAAAATATTTTACATGAATCAATATATTTTTTCAAGATCTTATATCAAATGATATGTGGTATTTTAATATTAATACTCTCATTAGGAACTTTGATAGAGGAAGTTCATTTTTCAAATTCATTTAAATATTTATTTTGTGGAACATTTATATTTATCATGTTGATTTCAAGCTCAAGGAATGTCCAATCTATAGTGTTCTTAAGATATTGAAACGTTTTAACTATATTTTAAATCTCTTTCTCATCTTCAAATTTGGTTTATTTTATGAATATTATTTTCTTGATGTATAGAATTAACTACATCTATAATAGTGATATTTTTCCTCTTATTAAGAATAATTTATATTTATAATAACTCATTGAATTTATTTTAGTTAATAGATCTTATCTTAAAATAATTTACATGTCTTAGTTTTCCCATAAAAGGTATTTTTTTGTAAATATATATCTTAGTCTAATTAGTCTTTATATAATTAAAAATAATGTTCTTTTCCTTCAACAAGTAGGATGAGAGTGTTTCACATTGGGAAGTTTTATAAGAATTCATTTTTCTATTAAAACAATTTTCATCTCCACTAATATTCAATCAATTTTTATACCCTTATTAAAATAAAATAAAAATGGTAAAAGATGAAGAGGAATTCGTTTCAAATAATCCCTAATATTTGATTAAACAATTACTATGTTATTAAATTTTCACAAAAATTCAAACTATTATACTAGTTTATACAAGGTAATACTTCCTAGAAAATTAGAAAGATAAATTACCATATTGGATATCTTTGAACACAAGTGATTCTTCATTTAATTCGTTCAAAAAGTTATGGATTTCACAACTATTAAAACTCATTATTCCTATTTTTCAATTATTTGGTTGTAATAGTAAACATGTTGATGTTGATAGTTATAGCCTTTTAATTATAAATACAATGTTCCTCCTAATATTCCCCCATCATGCACTTCATATCTAATATATATTTTATTGTAAAAAATATATCCAATAAAATTTAAAAATTCACTTTTATTCCATGTGTTATTCCCAATTATATCATGGAACCAAACTAAGTGGGGGTAAATAAGTGTGGTAAATATTTTTATGAGTTTATTTCAAAATATTAATACATGCCACTTGAACTATTAGAATATATATAAAATGAATCATGAATCCAAAACACAATGTATTAAATATATAAATTAAAGAGATCATGACATAATAGTTTTTTGAGGTTCACCCTCAGTGTGGGTGATTATTCCATTACTATGTTCTATTCAACTTTGAGGCATGGGGGTTTCTCTAATTTCATAATTGAAATACACATGGGGAATATTTCATCCATTACACCTTATTCTTACTCTTGAAATCCTTATAGTCATCTAAATGGTTCTTTACATATATTCATTCAAATTTACAATGGTTCTCCTTTACCAAACTCTTCAACAAGATCAAAAACATGATCAACATTTAATAACATCAAAATATAGGATATTGTTTCTCAAATTAAGGTATTTTACATCCCACTAATTTTTATAAATAGTAACATGCTAGTTTTCATCATCGTCTCTACTAAACAATGGCCAATTCTACATTAAGGAAGGATCATTCATGTTTCATTATTCCTCTCCAATCATGAACATTAATGGATATTAGATAATTTGATATCATCATCAAGTTATTATTTCCCAATAAATATTTCTCTCCATATTTGACACTATATATATTTAGTAATAACATGGTGACTTCCCCTTGATCCTTCAATTATGACAGAATATTCTAAATGATCAAAACATTAGTCTCCCTCACATATTACATGAATAATAATAATCATTAAGAAATAACGTAGCTATTTATCAGTACATAAAACATTTATTCTCCTTATAATTTTTGATAAAATTATTTTAAAAATAATTGGAATATTATTTCGATAATTGCAATAAGTAAATCCTTGATCTCAAGTAAGAAAATATTCTCATTTTCTTCAGGTCAAAAAAATACGTAAATAAAGTACCCCACCATTGATATTTAAAAACAAGTGTCAAATATATTTATTTAAATCTATATAATAACCATTAAATTATCCTATAAAAATCTATTTTTATTATTTTAAATTATTAATAGTTAAATATTTCTTTAATCTTCCATATAATGTACACACTTTTAACCACATCTATATAATCATACACATTAAACAATTTCAACAAGATGTTTCCCCTCAGAGTAAGATCTTCTTTTTTATATTAATCTGGTCTCATTTGTATATAGAAAAATTTTCTCCATTATAGCATGATACCATTACTAAAATCTCACCATTAATTATGATTATCAAAACTAATCATAATATTTGAGTACATTGATGAACAACTTGAATGTCATTTTTTATTTTTCCTCATTAATATTTTACTGATACTTCAATCATAATTATTCATTTAATTTCCCAAAACAATAATCCCCAAAATCCTATCAATATATCCTCAATTTATGATTCTACAAATCCAACGTAATCCTAAATTTCATCAAGTTAATATCATATTGAAATTTGATTATTTTATTTAAACCATATTTGATATAATCATTATTATCTATAAATGATTTATATTCATCTTCTAAAAGTATAGATCTTATATATTCTTTCATGTCTATCATTTATATTTTTTTATATAGGAATCTATTTGAAATTTTTAATCTTACAAAACTCTAAAACATCTCTAATTATTCTTCCAACATGTTATTTAGACTTCTATATTTAATATTATATAACATTCTATCTTCCAAAAATCATCATTTCTATCCTTTCGAAATTCTAAATACTTATTATGTATCATTTAATGAATATTATATATCAATTAGTGTGGCTCAAAAGATACGTTACATATCCTTTGAAGATTGAGTTCATATTTCGCACATAGAGAATATTCAATGTTAATCTAACAAACATTTTACTGTTCATATTTCATCAAAATGTATAAATCATGAATCTATGGATTTCATCATTATGATTTTTAACTCAACTCCAATCAATATTAAAATCCTTAATTCATCTAAAAATACATAAAATGTACTAAAAAAATTATAAGAGTATATCTAAAACTCTACTACAATTTTTTTTTAATTTTTTATAGTATTTGATAACTCAACACTTATATTTCAATAAATCTCCACTACCAAAAATAAATCTCACATTATTTCTTCATAGTTATTTATAAAAATAGTTCATTAATTAATCACTAATAATTGTAAGACAATCCCTTCATTACTAATAATCATCTTCAATATTATACATAAATAAATTAAATATCCTAGAATTTTCTTAAAAAAATTTAAAAGGATGGATACTTACTATAATTCAACATAAGATTTATTCATTCCCTTGTTAATTCTTTATGATTTTCAATATCCAGCTTCTCAAACTCATCAAGAACATTTTCTTGATATTTATTTAATCTACCATAGAAGTATTAATTGAATTATATTGGGTATACATCCACAATAGTTAAATATAAATGGTTTATCCCAAAAAACGTTATATACAAAAACTATAACATCATGGAACCCGCACTGTTGGATTTGGTAATGAAATCATAAACATTAAACTTCTTAATTTGATACTATTAAATATTAACCAATTTTTTATATTCAGTCCTTAAAACATAAAATAGAAAAAATGGATTACATAAATCCTTGATTAGCATTATGGTTAATAGTTTTATAGAATTAGTACAAACTCATACAGAAACAATTCCCTTGTTATCCATTGTGAATTTCTAAAACTTAATCCATATTTTCTTTTTCACATTAAGACATTATCATAATAAATATTGAATTCCTTATAGATAAAACTCATTCAATATAATTATTTATGAACTGTGGAAGAATTAATGATAATAAGGTTTATCCCAAATTCTTATTAAGGGTAAACATAAGAGTTAACAATTGAATGCAATCAACGAGTATAAGAAGTAGATATGGGTATGCTGGCATAGTCAGAATGCATGTGTGAATACTAAGGAATTCATACCCATAAATACCTGGATCATCAAATATTATAACTTGGAAAAGGAAATATCTACAATAATAAATAATCATGATCCATGTTATATAAATCTGATCATAAAAACATTAATCCATTAATAAGTAATTAAAACCATTTTTGGTATCTTGGAAAATCATATACATAAAACCCTTTCAAAAAAAATTAATTAGAATAAACATATGGAAACATTCCAATATAATTATTACCCATTCATTCGATGAATATCTTGGTGTATCCATTATTTAAGTTCAAACGGGCTCACCTGGTGCTATCTAGGTTGCCCCATCGTATAAGGTGTAACGGTCTCACCGGACGCTATCTGGGTTGCCCCATCTTAAAAGATATAATAGTCTCACCCATTTTTATCTGTGTCACCTCATAATCTATAATTTCTATGATCCACAATATCAATATAATACAAAAATCATTTATTTCATCACAAAACTGATAGAAACAATGATTATTGTTTAATAACCTGATTAACCCATGTAAAACAAATTGGTTTTTTGTTAATATCTTTGAAACATGATTAAAATGCGGAAAATAAAATTGTTATATAAGAATATATATTAAACATTATTAAAAAATGAAAAAAATAATAAGTTCTATAAAAATATATTTTAATCATGACTAACCCATAAAAATACAAATGGATTCTATAATAATTATTTTGAAACATGATTTAACATTGAAAAAGAAACGGGTTCAATAAAAATATATTCAAAAAATATTAATCCAAATATAAAATAATCACGACGGTATCATTATAAAATATCCCCAATGGAGGATAAGTAATAATAATTTTTATTGATGTTGATGAATGGAAATACTGGTAAACAGTCATTAAAAACATTAATGAGGAGAATAATCTTTTTATTTGGAAAATCACTTTTTAAAACAAAAATCATTTTTGAAATCATTTTATTTGAAAATAATTGTAACAGATAACAATTTTAAGAATATAAAGAAAATATTTTCATTCAGAATAACTATGAAACAATTTAGGTAAACATCAATGAAATTGTGTTTATGGCATTAGGTAATTACATACATGTCCTAAATAAATTTTTTTTGTTAAAAAGCATAGAAATGTTCTAAGATCCCAAAGAGATAAGAATATTCCTATGAAATCTTTTTGTACAAAAAAAATTGGGCAAAACAATTTTGAATAAATTATTCTAAAAATTTTAAAAATATTTTGGAAATATTTATAGAAAACATGGGTCTTGAAGAAAATAGTTTTCTGACCGAAAAGAAAAATCAAGTCATATTTTATTAAAAACAAGTTATCTGAAATTTATATTACCAAGAGTTGAAATATTGTAAAATTACATGAACATTTGATGAATTAAATAAGGATAAGATAAGTCATGATAATTATAATATTCCAATATTTTAGGCTTAACCCTTTAAAACTATGAGATTGTAACAAAAGACACTTACCAATTTCGTAACACTGAATCATAATCACAATATTATAATTACACTTAATGAAATATACAATATCATGAATATAAGGACATTCATAATATAACATGTAAAAATTTTTAATATATACATCTCATAAAATAATATAGTTTTATAACATAACAAACGCCTCAGATAATTCAAATTGAGGAAAAGCAATCCCTTACTACTTTTGTAACACTGAAATCGCAAACCCCCAGAAAGAATGATCATACAGTGGCTATATAAATTCCCATAAATTTAATTATAAAAATATTTAAATATATTTATGGAAATTACATACCCCAAACATCAAAAATAAGTGTTGAATATATAATATATCTCAAATAAATAAAAGTTAGATGATAACAACCCTTACCTTGAGTCAGGTTTGTCACGTGTATCTTTATATTCATGAATAATAAACCTATTTTAATTATTTAATTTTTCTATGAACTTTTTCAAGTTTATTTTTTATTTTATATTAATTATTAATATTTTATATATAATTAAAAAATTTATTAATTTTATATCATATGTTTTGACCATATTTGGGTGAAGTGTTAAAAAAGACATTGGTTGGATGAAAATAGTAAAAGTTTTCATTATTTAAACATCCAAGAATAGTAATCATGAAATAATAATCACATTTATAAATCAATTATCATTTCATAACAAATAATGAAATATTGTTCTAAAAAATTCACTAAAATTGTGATCATGGATACAGTAGGTCGCACGTACGCATGAGTAAGATATACATTTTTCAATGATCATAATGGAAAGAATGTATGTGAAATTTATCTTCAAAAAATGTTCATAATATCATATATAAAATATTATCTAATTATATATACTTATATAAATCATTCTTGTGATGTGGAGATGAAAAAAGGAATCACCTCACTTTAAGGATGTGGTAGTCCAAACGTTCATGAATTGCATTATAAGATTTTTACTGTGAGTGAAAACATAAAAAACAAATGATATATTCCATTTCAAAAATGATAAATATGTGATTAATATCATAAATTTGAAATTTTTATCACATATATTTATTATATTTACCCTTATTACCTTCTATGTAACACATTAGTGAAAAATGAATCAAATTGCTCTATGATGTAGTAGCCCTCCATACACACAAGTTACATTATCATCCCCCATGGTATGGAATGTAAAAGGTAATAGAGTATATAATGACTCAAAAGATATAATTATCCTATAAATATTATATATAATAATTTTATCAATCATAATTTCTAACCATATGGAAATGGAAAAATGAATCACATTGTCTCACAAGGTGGTAGTCTGCAATACACACTATTGATAATTTCATAAACCATTTTATCAAACTGTCTCTGGTTGTAGAGAATAACCTTATCTTAATTACATCTCATTATATGTAAAATATTATGGTTTTTATATCATTATTTTATAATTATAATATAAGGAAGTGGAGACATAGGTAATATAAAGATTTTTGTTGAAGAACATTACTTCTTCATTGGGTATCCTTGTAATGATTTGATGAAATCATTGAAAGGTTAGATTTTTTCCAAAAAAATGCATATATAATGTGGCATGGGAGGTCGGATGTGATTTAGGAAGAGGTTTGATGATCCATATTTCTTGATAGGTGTAAATATATGAGGGGTATGAGTTATATTTTATATTTTTGGAAGAGATAAATTATTTAAAATTATAAATTTATTTAAAATTGGGTGTTAAATATTACCAAAGTGGATCTAAATTTTTAATTAATTTTTTTGGGGATTAAATGGTTTAAAAAAATCCACCACAAAATAAACTCATGTTAAAAAATTTAGTTCCACAAACAACTTAGTTTCCTTATTTGTTTCATTTTGTATATTCATTATGCTGTTAGGTTTTCCAATCTAAGTAGTTTATCCCATAAGACTAAATTAAAGAGGTAATTATTATATAATTTTGACCTAATGATTTTAAATATAAAATAAAATTTATCAAATAAAAATAAAATGTATTTTGATATAGATTTTAACACAATCACAAGTAATGTGAAAAAAAACATATTTAAACTTAACCTCACAAATAAAGTTATTTACTAATTAGGAGTTAATATATTTATTATAAATGAAAAATTGGTTTATTAATGTGATTTAGTTAATAATTATTAAAATTTAAAAACCACTTGTTGGAATATATGATTTTTTGTTTCTTTAAATATTCAATAAAATATAATATATTATATGATAACATTAACATCAATTTTTACATTACTAATTTGGTTTGAATTATAAAAATATTATAAAAAATTAATTTGAAAATATGATTTTCACACTTATTTAGAATTATATATTCATCTAAAAAATAATTTAATATAATAATTCACTCAATTTACTTCACTTTTATTATTTTTAGTATCATTTATTTTAGTTAATTATTATCAAATAAATTATTGTGTTGGGGTTTCTTAAGTACTTAATGTAATTAATTGATCTGTACAAAATTAAAATAAATTATCTTACTATAAAAATAATAATTTATCTTTTGAAATAATATTTATAACTAATTATATATTTTTTTATCTATCCCATAGTATATAGAAAATAAAATAAAAATGATTCCTTTTTGACATTTTATTTAAATAACTTATTACATGATCCACATTCAGTAACGAGTGTCCCAAAAACTCTTAATAATAAATAGTGAGGTCATAAGGGTCTATATATGTCAATAAAATGTGTGGTTCACAAGTTTCCAGGTCATTATTCCACTTATTTGTAATGTTTAATCCCCCTATGAACTCATATTTACCTTAATCGATGTGATTAATTTTCACTATGTTCACTAGTTATTATGATGAAAAATTATCGTATCATTATTATAAATTATAAATCATAGTTATTAAAAATATATATTCCATTTTTCTAAATTGAATTCGCATAATTTTATGAGTTTAATATTTCAATTAATCATAGAGATGCAATGAGAAAGTGGGGTTTCAATGAGAAAACGTTCAATTGTTTACAATGTTTTTATATTGACATTAAATATGAAAATTACTGTAATGAACAAACTTGGATTAACATAAGTTTAATTGAAAAAATTATATTTTTAAATAATTAAAAATACAATTTATCATTATAAATAAATTAAATTAAAAGTTAGTTTTCAATAAAAATTCATTTTTTTCAATATTCATCCAGAATTGAAATTTTTTTGGAAAATAAGAAAAACTCACTGTAAGTTAATTTTGGTATTACGATATCAAAAATTTGTTCATTATACAAAATATAATAATAGAAGTTCCAAAGAATTATTAAAATATTTTTTCATGTAAAGAAATATATTCATTTTTGATGAAAACATATTCTTGAAAACCAACAGTACTAAATATTAATTTATAATTAACTAAACATTTATCAATAATTGTTATTGATTAGGATATATATATATATATATGATAAATTAATTAATACTATACATACCCACCAATTTAATGACTAAGTTATAATGGTAATATAAATCATGGTTCACTTAAGTTTATTGTTGGATGTTGAATATGATATTTAATATAAAAATCTCAAGGTTTCATGTAACAAAAACTAAAATGATTTTTACATGAAATGTAGGATGTTCATGGTGTTTATTGTAATGCAATATAATCCATGTGTTTCATGTTCTTTAGGATATCAAATTTAATTTTCTTCTTTTAAAACCTCAGGGTGTTACAAAAACTCAAAGCATCAGTATTAAAATTATTTATTAAAAATCAACATTAAATAATTTAAATCAATTTTATAATCATATAAATGAATAACCTTATAAGTATACCATCTAAAATAGAATAAACACATATTCCATCAGAACTATATGCTATATTATAATCTACTCCTTAATTCTTTAATGGATTCAACAATATCCTTCTTTCCATTAAATTCTTCTTCATTCCTAGGGAACATAAATATTCTTACAAATTGCATATATATTTAATGAAAATTCAATTTTAATCATTTTGGAAATAAATTAAATCAACTTCACCGAACTAAATTGGGAACTTCTTAGATTAATGTGATTATTCAATGAAAAATTAGAATTGGAGGATGATTTTGTAAATCTCATTTAAATTCGTGTTTTAAACCTTTCAACTACACTATAGTAAATTTTTAAAAATATTCTTTTTACAATTTTCAATAAATTATTTTTTTTGAAATTATTTTCAACTCTTTGAATAAAATTTTCATTTTAGGTATCCTTTTTTATCCCATGATTGTAGTGATAAATTATTCTAATAATAGAAAACTTGGATTGTACTCATCATCATGGACATTACCTCACCATTTAGGTAATAATTTCTTCATAATGATTTGAAATTGATTTAGTTTTAACAGATATTAGGGGAAAACACCGAAATTAAAAACATTTATATTTATATGTGATAAACGTAGTACTAGGGTCATTCATTCGTGAATGTTCGAGTAAAATAGTAGGTAAACTTTCTATATTTACACTAGTACCCATATGTAACCATGACATACCAAACATTATATAACATGTTATTTTCACCATTAGTGGTATTTTCACTCATTTATAATCATTATATTAGTGTTATAGTAGTTACATTCCATATCTATTATCTATATTTACAAGTAATGGTTGAAACTAAGGATTTATTCATGTTTTTCTCTTCCTATTCATCAATTTTATAGTGATTTATTATGGAAATAATATTATCTATTTATTCTATATTTAATCTATAAATTATTTGTAGAACCATAATATATGTGGTTTATTTTTTCAATAATATTAGAGTGAAAATTATATACGGTCATTCTTATTATCAACCATTGGTTACAAAAATTTATTCCAAGATGGAAACATTATCCATGAAACTGTAGTTTTATATCATAGTTGATATAATTATTGCCTCCTTTGTTTAATTATTTTGAATCCATAATATTATCTAAAAATTATTAAACTAATATCTATGGTATTTTTTTTAATTTCTAATACACTAAATCTATGATCAATTATATTCGATGTTGATCTTCTATGAATCATGAGAGAGAAATGTTAATCCTCCAATATGATCAAGTTACGATAGAATTATATAATTAAAATAAAATCCCAAAAAATTATCATTTCCAAAATATATATGTTGACAAAATTTTCCACTAATCAAAAAATTTATTTTTTGAGGATAATCGAATAAATTCATGAAGATTTGATATCTAGGGGTAAAAATAATGTTTAATTCTTTCTATCTCTACGGTGAAGTTAGTTTTCATAGGATTATGTGGTTATATAGGTTAAAGAATCATAATTAAATTGTTATTAAATTAAGTGATACAACATAATAAATAAATAAAGGGATATATATGGTTAATTATACTCAAAATAATATTTCAAAAATCTACTTCGTTTCTCACAACCTTTGAATTTGATATCAATCAATAAATCACTCAACATTTTTTACTATTTATTTGTTTGCATTTTTTAAAGACAAAGAATGGATTTTGAATACAATTAATCCATGATATATTAAGAAAATTCATCAAGTTTTCTATACTTAGGTAAAATAATAAATCATTTAATGCGACTATTACCTTTTATATCATATGTCACTATGGATTGAGTGGCCACTGCTATTCACAGTGGTAGTAGGTGTTGGGGGATAATTGGGGTAGATGTAGAGAAAGGTAAATCATTATATAGTAATAACTATATCGATACTCATTCATTTAATTATGAGGTCACATATAGAGTCACCCCATTGAGATAAAGGTCATTGTACTAATATAGTTGTATGACTCTACTAGAGAGACACAACTATCATAAGAGGAGGTTTCTCTAACAAATATAAGGTTAGTGGTAGCGGGGTTCATAGGGGATGAATCCTGTGTTCTTTAACATTATACATTTGGTTGAACTATAGAATATGGATATCGTGGTTAAATTGACTATTTGAGGGCCAAAAGGTCATGAATTTTGTCTCATACCATTTAGGTCCCTTCATTCTATTACATATAGAGTCGTGGGAATCGTGAGAGGGGAATGAAAAATAAATTTTTACACATCCCTAGAATATTAATTGGAAAGTGACACTAGGACATATTTATGTTCCTATCCCATGAGCGTCATGTTTGGAAATTTTATATAATATCTATTAAACATGATTGAGAATACAGTACACATATTATCTCACATGTATGTTAGTGGAAAAAATTATCCGAATTAGTATATGTCTCTCATCCATCCATTTAATTTGGAATGTATTCTAGGCCTATGAAATGGATTTCATTCCTCTGATATTAAAAAAAATTAATACAAATTCTTTCTATTGGTGGCACATCAATAGTCAATTATAATTGATTTCTTGTCATGAACCAAATCTAATCGCCACCAAAACTGGCACCCGACCCGGCCTGTTACATTCCCCAAATGTAGTTCCCAATCCCCATGGGCGGGAACAAGTGCCCAGGTATCACAAAATGTAAATTGGGAATGATTTACCTGAATTTATAAACATAAAACAACAAACAAACCCAATAAAATAAATCTGGATTTTTCAAATAGAACAATATTTTAAAAAAATTTAGAACTGAATGAAATAGTTTAAGACAACGATTAAAGCCTATAACAAATGAGTAAAACAAAAAATGATAGCCCAAGAGCCATCCTCATGGCAAGAGGCACCACCCTCAAACCATCTCAATAAGACAACACCACAAAGGACTTGCTAGAAACCTAAACCACTGGCACTATAAATTGTACCCCAAACCTATGAAACAAATAACCAAGTCTACTTGCACCCAAAGTTGTTATAATGGTGTAAGAAAAATCCAAGTAGGTAACCACCACTAATATATTCCATGTGATAAACATTTAAAGATAAAAAGCATGCATGTTTTCAAAAATAGGAAATGCTTATTGCAATTTCTAAAAGATGAATAATTAAATAAAAATAGTTTTCAAGTGGGATATTTTAAAGAGTCATCACTTTTAAAAAATATTTCAATAGTACTTAACTATCTTTATAACCATACTATATGCCGATGGTAAGCACAAAGTAACCAATGGGAACAAGCAACTAGAAAATTACCCCAGGAACTAGCTCGATGTGGGCCCCAGGTACCACATATCATGGTGAAAGTAACCATCACAATATCCATTATCAAGCATGATCCACTAGTAGGGAACATAACTATAACCTAGTGGTCCCCAACAAGCATCATCATCATAGTTTAGTTAGTGTAGTAAGAATCAATCTTGCAATGTGAAATAGAGGCCAAACCCCATGGGAACAGTGGCATACTAGTACACGTCCACCCACCAAGATACTCGGGTTCCCCTATTGTGCTCAAATAAGTTCAGAAATCTGTGAAATATTATTTCCACATGAAAATATCATTTCCACATCACATGTCCACCAATCAACCCACATGAGTACCACACAAGTCACAAAAATATACATTTTCATTCAAATTCATTTTGTAATCCAACTCACACAAAAATAATCCACAACACATTTTGCATACCTTTCGCAATTCAAAAAATCCATTAAAAATTATATAAAATCTTTCCCAAGATGCTAAACATATCATAACATCCCACTCACATGTTATATAATAAAACTTTCATAAACAAAGTCCATTGTGCCCATCGAACTAACAAAAAAAACAGCCAAAAAACATGTTTTGCACCAACATCACAATTTCATAAATCACACCGAAAAATTACAAAACATTACCAAAACTTTTGACATAAAAACTGACCAATTTATCTTCCAAAAACACATTTTAAGGACATAATACCACCAAAACAGTACATAATCTTTTTTTTTTACTCTTTTAGTAACTAATTAAATCATTTACAATTTTCATAAAGCCAACCCAAGGGGTATAACTATGTTTTTCCAACAAAACGCATTTCCAAAACCCTCTTTTAAGGTCAAATCCCACCAATACCAATAAAAAACAAAATTGGAATCCCTAGATACATTTATAAAACAACTTTCAAGTGTTATAAAATCACATTGAATAATACCACAAAAGAAACAAATGAAAACACATATTTTATAAAATTCTCTCAAGAAGTATAACAATGTTTTACACATAAAACCTAGTAAAAAACTTCTTCCAAGGACCAGATGAAACTAATGTATTAAAAGAATAGAATTTTATGACCATTTAAATAACTAATAAATCAATTTCATATTTTATAAAATTTCCACAAGATATATCACATGTGTTACATTTGAAAAGTATCAAACATCAACTAAAAATGTAATTATAAAATTAAATGCTTAACCGAATCCCTCAAAAATGGTTTTTACACAACACGCAACATATGAGGAAAATGATAAATCAGTTAATAAATAAAAATAACTCATCAATAAATGATTACACTTGGATTCATCATACTTTTGAAACGAAACCCTTAAATCCTTGTGCCAAACCTCAACCTTATCCATGCTGCACCACAAGGGAGATAAAACCAGCCCTAGACCACAAGATTTCACCAAACATAATCAAGTATAAACCCTAGGTACAAAACCTAGATTCTGGACACATTATAACATCATGGATGAGGAAATAAAAAAAAGGAATATGGGAGAAACCAAGAAGGAATCACTAACATTGAAAAATCTTGGAGTTTCCCCAGCAAAAACCCAATCAAATAAGGATTACATAAGATATTGAGGGAGCATAGAGGCCTCCCATGTATGATGGGGTCTAATGGGGGGAAATGGGGAATATTACATTTATTTACAAGTGGAAAAAATAGGAATTACTAAAAAAATTAATGAGCTGTACAGGGCTGCATGGTTTGGCGGCACGCTTTGGAACCGTGCGGCCAAACCGTGCGGCATGTTCTGGAAACCCAATAGTTAATGTAATGCCTCCTATTTCTAGGGGGGTCCAAGGGGAAAACCAATTGGGAAATATATTACATGTATATGGGAGAAAATACCAAACATAGAACCACTTTTTCACCCCATGACTCATCCAAAACGTGGGTACAAACCACCACAATAAGATACCCCACAAGTGGTGCCACTATGAGTGTCACAAAACAAACTCCAAATCCCCAGAACCTAAAACCATCCCTTTGAAAAAATAGGAGGCCAATAAAAATCCATGACCCCCAAGACTATGGCAATAAATCAGTAACATAAGAGACCCAAAAATTTCAAACCCATAACACCCAGAAACCTAGAGAAATCTAATAACCGGAAGAGGATTGGAACCAAAGTATGGAATTGAAAATTCAGGTCTGAAATTTCCACCCACCATAAATATTTCCACCCCCAAAAATCCAAAGTAGGTCCAAAATCAAGAACTATACCAAAATAAAAAACCAAGAGGCATTCATTTACCAAGATTCACCCACCAAGGCAAAAACACCTCCAGTGATCAATTAGGGAAGGAATACTCTCACAAACCAAAACGTACGTTACATGCCTGAAATGGCCAGGCACATTCAGATTTTATCCCTAAAGAAAACTCTTCAAACACAATATGAACTATATTCTAGAAATTTACAAAAATTAATAACAACAATTAACAAGGTTACAATTACCTTGTTTTAATCAGACTATTGGGCGTTCTCTAATCCCAACATTTACCCAAGGAAGAAGTAGGTAATTAGATAGCACTAAACAAGTCAACCTACCACTAATCCTAGAACAATGACCAATATGATTTACTAGTATGGGGAGATCGAAATGGTATACCCACCATAAGAGACAACTCAAATTATCCTAAGACAAGATAAGGACACTAACTAGGGAGGCCAAATTGACTCCCCATTACAAGGGGTAGACCACGAGTTGAAAGTTCTATAGGAACACACATTAGAATCATAGTCGGTCTCCCCAACATAAGAACCAACCATCTTAACAAGCATCATGGGCCAAGATAAGAAGAACCCAAATTTAATGAGTTGGGACAGCCGCATAGTTAATATGCATTGTTCGAGAACCCATGCGTTGACTGTGTGGATCCTTCTACTTGCATGGTTTTCTGGGATATAGTTACTACTAACCATGCACAAACTGTGCACTCAACGTATCTAGCCAAATTACCAACCACACTCCATATCTCAAAATAATCCAAAGGGGAATGTGTGAACTTGAGCTACAACATAGAAATGAGGCCATCCCACATCTACCACCGAAAATGAATAACTGGAAAAAGTTGGAGCAACCAGAGGTTTAAACTATTCCCATATTTTATACTGAGGATAGTACATTGTACAAGAGTTTAAAGGACCTTGGGATTTCCCCTGACTACATGAGATCATCTCTCTGGTAACTATGGTTGGAGCTAAATTTATTGAAGCATCTTCGTCCTCGACGATATGCTTTTGAAACCCCAAAACATAACTTCTTCTTATAATGCTACAAAAAACTACACCACAACCCCAGATGGGTGTCCCATGACATAGAACATTCCAAAACCCACTTTACCCTAACCCAACATTTCACTGAAACAAGGGCATAGAAGATGCCCACACATTGCACCGTGTTTTTTGGGTGAGACACAATATGAATAAAGGGTACACTTAAACACATACCTATAAAACAAAGGATTTAATGTTTTTCAAGGGAAATATACTAAAAATAACATAGATACTCTCATATGATTTCATGACATTCAACTTTATTACCAAATCATCACACGATATCACAAAGTGTCACCGAACATGACCATTGCGAAGATAGAAACAATACATGGAAAAAGATGTTATCAAACATCCCAAAATGACACACAATTTCATAAAATGATCATAATGGACTATCATGACCAGATTTCCCACATTTCTGGTTTAATGTGAAATCCAACTTCAAAGAGACTACGAAGGACCTAGAGGTCCACTTAGACACCATCTACACTAACATCCCTAGACCACTTCCACCTTCAAAAAATCAGGTAAATTAATAAAATAAGGTCTATTTCATCCATCCACAAGCACTCTAGAACTAAAATAGGGTTATAAAATACAAAAAGGAAAGGGTTTAGAATCATTATATGATGATTGAGAAGAGACTCCTTACATTTATCAACTAGAGGATTTTCCAATAGTGAAACAATCTGGGTTGCACTTCAGTTGTGAACTAAACCTTAATGGGGGAATATCTTATCCAACAAAAGAACAAAAAGACCAAACCAAGATGGTACATTGGTCAGGAAACATGACAAATAGATCCAAACATATGAGGGGAACCAACATAAAAGTTTCCTGGACTTTCCTGAGAAGATACCACTAACCATCCCTTGAACCCATCATACCGACCAAATATAAACCCAAAACACAATTCAAACTGGAGGGGTTCTTGGACATAAAACAACCCACAACATCAACATTTTCAAAAAAAATACACACTAGACCAAATCATTCATCAATACATCATGTTTTCCTTAAAAACATTTTTTTGAAAACAAATGGTTCAGCAGTTATTGTATCCACCAATGGTACACCATGGGCCTCACACATGCATGTTTTCGTGCCACCGGGCACCCCTCCCATATCCATCCCAGCACTCATCCAGTCATTCCATTATCCATCCATAATCCCATATATTTTCATGCATGTGGTTTCTCATGGAAATACCAATGGTTAAAATTTTTTTTCCACTTTTCTAAACAAAAATGGTCAACCAATACATCCTTCTTCTCAAGACGGCTGACCATGAGAAAAGAAATCCCACTTTACTGCTTTAAACATTATTCATAATGGCACAACAATTAAAATTAGAATTCTCCTTCATGTTATTAACATTAATATCAAAACAACTCATCAAATTAAAATTCCTTTAAATAATTTAGAAAATTCTATTGGATACACTTTTTTGAAACCAACATTAACACAATTTACTGTTTTCAAAAGATGTATAAACACACCATTTTCCATTTCAAAACAATTATGAATGTTTAGTTACACCAATTCATAAATAAAAATCATACAAATTTACTATAAAACTATTCCATAGAAACATTACACATTATAAAACCATTTCATTTTTTCTTTAAAACTAAACTTCCAAATTTTCAAAACTAAAGAACACAAGACAATGCGAGGGGAAACTAGAATTGGTGAGTGAATTGTAAATATGGTTTGAGGCCATATTTTAATCACTTCACCATCAGAAATAGTGTTCTAAGGAGATATCCCTAACTCCACATGGCTTTCTAGGCCCTGAAAGCTCACTAAGACCAATAACCCAACTCTCTTTTCATCTCCCCTAATCATCATCTAACCAAGAAAACCAAAGGACTTAGATAAATCCCAACTTCCCCTAGCGACTTGAATCCCATAATGAGGTGTGATGATCAAGAAATATACCCATAAACAGAATGCCACATCCCAAAAATCCTAAGTCCAAACTATCCTGACTGTTCCCCCAATTAACATGACATAAAGAGTTAACCTGAACTTCCTTTGATACCATTTTTTCACGAACTGCATCTGGTCACATCGAAATCCGGCACCCGACCCTACACGAGACATGGCCCTAAGTGAGTTCTTGATCCCAAATAGTATGCAAAAGTTCTCAATAATCACCAAATTAATGTCAAGAATTATTTACCTAAATTTATAAACATAAAACAATAAACAAACCCAATAAAACAAATATGGATTTTTCCAATAAAACCATCCTTTAAAAAAATTAAGAACTGCATTACATGGTTTAAAACTACAATAAAAGACAATAAAAAATGAGTAAAACCCACAATGATAGACCAAGAACCATCCTCATGGCAATAGGAGCTGCCCTGAAGCCATCTCCACAAGACAACACCACAAAGGACCTGCTAGAAAATCGAACCACTGGCACTGAAAACTATACCCAAACCTGTGACAAGAATAACCAAGTCTACTTACACCAAAAGGTGTAATTAAGGAGTGAGGAAATTTACATTAGGATACCACCACTATGAGATTCCATGTGATAAAAATTTTAATACAAAAGTTTTGCATGTTTTCAAAAATAGAAAATGATAATTACAATTTCAAAAAGATGAAACTTCAAAATAAAAATTATTTTCAAGTGGGCTATTTTATAGATTAAACACTTTTAAAAAATATGTGAACACTACTTAATTTTCCAACCAACCATAATGTGTGCTGACGACATTCACAAAGTAATTAATGATCACAATTAACTAGAAAATAACCCCAAGGCACTAGGTCATCATGGGTCTCATGTACCTCTTATCTCTGTGAAAGTAACCATCACAATATCTGTTCTCATGCACAAGACAGTAATATGGATCATACCAATGACCTTGTGGTCCCAAATAGTCATAATCATCATAGTTTAGTTAGTGTTTTAAGTTTCAATCTTTCTATATGAAATTGAGGGAAAACCCCATGGGAATACTAGCATACTAATACACATCCACCCACCAAGATAGCCAAGTTTCCCTCTTGTTCTAAAATAGGTTCAACATGCCAAGAAATATGATTCTAACATGAAAATATCATTTACACATCAGAAGTTCACCAACCATCCCACATGTATACCACACAAGTCACAATAATGCACTTTTTCATTGAAATTCATTTTGAAATCCAACTCACAACAAAATAGCACACAACAGATTTTTCATTTATTTCACAATTCAAAAAATCCTTTAACAATTTTATAAAATCTTTTCCAAGATGATAAACATCACATATGTAACACCCCAAGATTTCAAATTACATTATCTCTTCAAAGTAATTCAATAACTTGTGTTACACGCAACACCGAGTTAGAGCACAGCATGACTTACCAAACTAGTCGTTCAAAAAGCTATTATGAATAGTATTAACTAAATTTTGAATTTTATATACTCCATATAATTTTATAATCAATATTATGTGTTTCTTAGACATAATATAATAACAAATTCATTTTTTTAGAAAAAAGTAGTATTTTTTAAAAAATGCAATTTTACCGCCTTTTAATGGCGAATATTTTTTAAAACTAATATTTGACACTATTATATATTAAATTTATTGAAATTAAATTATTATTTAGAATAGGGAAATAAAATATTTAGTTTGGATAAATTTTTGGTACTTTTCTGATAACTATCATATTTCGATGAATAGTGAAAATACTAAATTTTAAAAAAAACAACTTTTTTAATCGAAATAATTTATAGTGGTAAATTATAAATTTGAGTGGTTTTAAAATATAATTAGATTATTTTTTAATCATGTAATTTAATTTATTTAATTGGATGTAATTTTATGTTTAAACTACACATAAACAAGTGTCAATCTTTTGATAGTTTTTATTTTTTTAAAACACGTTTTTTGTTTTGACAACGTGAATTAATTTTAAATTAATTTCTACCAATTCTATGATTTTGATTTGTTAAAATGGATTCCATATTTATAATCAGGATTTATAAATTGTTTAAATATGTAACTTTTATTTTTATACATTATGAATATTTACTTCAGTAAATATTTTATTTACCATGGTTAAAGGGTAAATCTAGTAAATAGGGGTAAACAAATTTTATTATAATTATATTAAATTACCCTAAAATGTGTCTTATTCCAATTGGATGATAGATGTCCGACTATGGTCATCCTTGGGTCGATTTGTGGACCCCATGGAGTCACTTGAGAGTGATAATGATATTTTATATTAAATAATCGAATGTAAAGACAAAAATAACAAAAGAATATATCTTTTAGTAAAGAAAATTTATATGAGCATATATAATTTATATATTAGACTATAAATATTCATTATAAAACTAAAAATATTTTCTAAATCATGATATTTTATTTATAATTTTTATACATAAAATAAATATATTTATATACGACACAATAATGATGCTGTATTTTCCTTATTAATGAAAGAATCAAATAAATGATATTATAAATATTAAAATAAACAAAAATTGAATGTTTTGAGGCCATAAAAGAATTTTATAGGTGAATATGACAAGTTATGGTTGATTTAATGTATTTTTTCTCTATAATAATTTTTCTATAACTTTCAAAAAAACAAAAAACTATATAGTGTCAAAATTCTCATAATTTAGTTTTTAAAATAAATATTATATTATTAATTTATATAATATTCCAAAAAAATTCTTGTTCTGCCAAAGTATATATATAATGATAGTTATATCATTAATGAACCACTTGGGGTTTTCTTGGATTTTTAGACTTTGTTTATTAGCCATATAATATAAAAAAATAGACATGGTAAATGTCAAACTATTTAACTAAGATATAAATCTAAAAGATAAGGTTAATAGAGTGACCTAAAACTATCTAAAACCTATTTTTTGGGCGTTTTGGAGACCCATCCTCACCATATCCTCAAAATAAATCATTTTGGAGCCATTAGAAACTGTATATTATTTTATTATAAAATAATCTTTCAAGCTTTTCCTAAAGTGACCCTCACCTCTATAATAAAATGGTACTTAACCTTATCTTAATTTCACACCTCCAAATACATTTTACTCAGGAAACCCCTACCCAAATATCCTTCCAACATCCCTCAAATCTTCCTAGAGGCCATACATTGATGATAAAGACAATTTTTGGAGCCCTTTTGATCAACTCAAAAGGAACCACCTGAAGAAGAGGTAATAATTTCACCACCCTCTTTCACGTTTTTTCTTCTTCCACTTCCTCTTTATTTGTTGTTTCCAAAGAAAAATAATAAATACAGTTACTTATACATATTTTGAAATTATAATAAATATGTTACAATAATAGTTGTTGTTATATTCATCCTATAAATGATTAAGTCACCATACGTGTGTGCATACGACTTACCGTCTCCACGTTTTGGTGTAGTTTGTTATTCAAACACTTAATTATTTTGATGGGTATAATAATGAGTATAACTGATATAAATAAGAAATATAACATTTTAATGATTATTTATATATGATATAAAATCCAATTAGATATTAATTCACCATTAATATAATGATATTGTCGCTCGTGCGTACGTACAGATTACCGTCTCCACGACGCGATGAGATTCATTTCCACAATCATCATTCAACGATGATTATAAAAATATATATTATTAATAAGTATGTAATATATGAAATAATAATGATAATTAATAGATATATATATTTATTTATGTACTTATATATATCTTATTCACTTACTTCCATTCAATACATAATGAAAACGGAAACATCGTTTATTTATACGTACGACCTACCGTCTCTATAAAAAGTGTTTTCCATTTCATATATCTATCTATTATACATATTTATATTCTAAATATATATGATATAAAAATCATTTTTTATATTAGGGAATTATGTAAATTATGATCTAAATTATAGGATCAAAAATAACAAGTAAAAACATGTACGATAAAGAAAGCGATTATTACCTGAAATGTTAATTTAACATGGAAATCATTATTAAATGGGTAGTATAAAGTCATAAATGAATAATGTATGATATAATAAATATGAATATGGTTTTGGTATAAATTAGTAACATACTATGGTCGTTATACAGTATTTTAAACGTTCCCTCGACCAAAGGAAAGTGCAAGGTAAGGGTTAATTCCACAATCTCTTTATTATCTGAGGTTGTTTTTACGTAAGTGTCTACTATGACCTCTTTATCATCAACATATGTGTTTTCCTAAAAATTTATTTCAAAACATTTTTACTATTTACTAGACAAGTGTTTAAAGCCAATTATTCCCTTATTTTACCTTATATGCTTTGAATGAAATCTTTCTGTCGTTTTTCAAACAAGGTAATTTATGACCTTTTCAACAAAATTAAGGTAAGAATATTATTTTAACTTATACGGTGGGTGTGTCTATTTTCCTCCATTATAACATTATCTAAGCTTATCATACAAGTTTAGAAGAATATTTTAAAAATAAATTTTTTCATTTATAATTATATGAATTTTAAATGATTTCAAAATAGGAAGAGATATTACCCTAAAAAATGTTTTGATTTAATCTATGTCAACATCCTTTTGACAAATTTTAATATTTTTTGAAGTTGATTTATTATTATTCACATATTCTATATTTTATTGAAGGTTTTGTGATATGTTTGACTATGGATGTGTTATTCTTATACCATTCGTGTTTTATGGGTAAATTATTGACATTTCGTATGATAGTTTTAATTTGAATGATTATGTTATGTTTAGACCATTTCATATGTGGAATTCATTGGAATTAGTAAGTGACGGGTGGAGCCCTCTATAGCTCCGTGAGGAATCAATATGTCCCATGAGACAAACTAATGTCTTGGCACAAGGCCTGGAAAAAATATTATTTGTAGTCTTGTCATAAGGTTTGGACGATGTGGTTATGAAGTCAGGAATTATACGTTCTATCATTATGAATGTGGCTATTGATATTGAATGTTGTTATTAGACTAGTAGAATATCCTTACGAATACGTAAATGACATTATTTGATATTATTTTTTCCATATTATGCTGATGTTTATGTTTAAACGATTTTTTTTAGTCTTATATATTGCCTTAAATTTTTATTCTTATTTATGAAAGTTTCCGCTATATTGTTATCCTTATTGAGCATTTGAGCTCACCCCTTTCTATGTTTTATCTTTTCTAGGATGCAAAGAAGTATTTTATGACTGAACTATAGGGATAGTCTAAGGGATATTAATGTGGTCAATAGAGAAAATTTTGTTGTTGTTTTTCATTTTATAATCTAATGTAACGTTCATGTATGTAATCTATTTTCCAAGACTGCTAAACTAATCGGTCCTTTGGGACTTGACTCCTTATAATCATGTCAATGTACTAAAATAATGCACCGAATCTGGGTAACTGGGGTCAGGGTGTTATAGTTAGTATAAAAGGATGTTTAGAAACATCCTTGGAAATAGATTTAGCTAAAATCTGATTAAGGAACATTACTATAAGATAAACATTGAGGATTAGTATAGAAGATCTTCTCAGAATTTTGGTAATTTAGAGATTTTGTGTATTTTCCATGCAATACACCCCAGTCTAGATACGAGTAGGTAGAGGCGGATCTGACACAGATGTACATATGATTGAAAACTCTGACAAGGAGTTTTGGGCTTGACCTGGGGTATCATGGTACATGACAATGGGGCTTGCTGCACTCTTGGTTACGACACTCCCGGGTGATATGCTTAGGAAAATTCAAATTTTCATTATAAGAAATTATAATGGATTTAGGAGTAAATACTTACCCAGTAAAAACATTTTATGATTATAGATTATATGCATAACATTTTCAATTTATGTTAGGTATTTTACATGTTTATAATTATGCATTGTGATTCTTAAACTAACCTAGTGTATTCCATTGTTTAGAAATGATGCCTAGTAGAAGGAAGAAGAATTCCAGCAATACACATGATCCAAAGAGTATGAAGGATCATATATTTCATGGAATTAAGAAACAATTTAGAAACTAAATAGTTTTCCACATATTATTATCATATGAAGAAATAATATCATCTGTTAATAAGATAAATAGAGAATTATATGAGTCATTTGCCTTTGAAGTGAAGCCAAATAAGAAAAGGATGGGAGAGAGAAAGATGAATCAAGGGAATAAGGGAAAGAAGGATTATCCCATATGTGATAAGTGTTGAAATAATCGCCATGGTAAATGTTTAAATGGAATGGGAGTTTGTTATCTGTGTGGAGAAAAAGGCCCCCCGATTACGTGATTGCAAGGGTCATAAAAATGTTTCAAATGTACAATTCTTTATCTGTAAGGAGTTGGTACACTATGAAAATCAATGTACAAATCATTAGAGTATGTATAAAATGATTCTATTGGATAATAATAAAGTTATGATAACACCAAAGATGAAGAGTAATGACTAGTGTTATTATGTTGTTATTAAATATTTATTTCATTTGAGTGTTGTATCAAAGATGTACTGGTTATATTAATTATGGAAATAAATAATGATTATATTGCAATACTATTTCATTAAGGATATGAGATTATATGGTACCAAGTAAAGTGACATAGTTTTAGGTTAAACCTTTTGGAAAATACATAGTTGAAGGAAATGTATGCCATAATATGTTCTTGATACTAAGGTGGTGATTTTGGAATAATATATGGTTGATTTGGATAAATTATATTGGATATTCTTGACTACCTTGGAACTGATAAATGGTTTGATTATTCCATAATTGTTTGAATATTCAAAAATTTTGGCTATAAGAAATACATCTAGTATTATATAAGGAATAAGAGAACATGAATGTAATAAATAAGGTTTTATGGTATTTCTTGGTGTTACCATGTTTTAAAGGAATACATTATGAAGGTATTAATATGCTATTACGTGGAAAAAGAGATATTCATTTTTTTACATTCCCTATAATTTTTGGACTGTGAGTTTGGATAGAAGTATTTTGGATATGTCGAAAGTTTAGAATAGATTAATAATGAAATTGGATACTATTATTAAAATTAAATCATTTCTTAATATTATATTTGGATTGTTATGAAATTGACAACCCAGAGGTCCGGTGAAACCCCGTCACGTACGGCAAGGACGCGAGACTTGAACCCGCAACCGAAGGGCGATAAGGGTGAATCACCAACCATTAGCCTATGTGATGTTCTTGTTTTTTTAATGTAGTATTTTTATATAGTCTTAAAAATGAATTATAAATTCATTATTTTTAATACCCAATACAATAACGATAAATAGAATATTATTTAACTCTATTATCATTTGAGTGAAAGGTGAGTTTATGGTAGGAATTAGTTGAAGGATGATACTCTACTTGTCAAGAATATTTTTTTCATCTTATTCTATGAATAAATTAATTCCTAAAATTTCTGGAAGGGATCTTAAAACAAAAAATGTGTTATCTTAATACCTAATTTTTTATTGAACCGGAAATATTTTAATTCATCATAGATTTTGGGCTTTGATGCCCTCAATTTTACACTTGTTTTTGATTGATAACCTCAATCACTCCCAATAAATATTCACATTTTCCCTCCAATTATGTGTCTCAAATTTCCACTAATGTTCACCTAATCGATTTTATAATTTGGTGGTGACATTTTCATTTCCCTTTCCCTCTAATTAAGACTAAATTTTATTAACCCAATTTCTAATATGAGTTTTCCACAAAGGTATTTTTCAATTTTTAACCTTTTAATTTTGAAGAATAATTTTTAATTGCAAGGACACAATTTATTTAAGGATAGGATAATGGAACACCCTATGATTTCATAGTACTTTATCTCTTAAAGATAATTCAATAACTTGTGTTAAGCATAACACCGAGTTCGAGCGCACCACGACTTACCAAACCAGCCGTTCAAAAAGCAGTTATAAATTGTATTAACTAAATTTTAAATTTTATACACTAAATATAATTTTAGAATACATAATATGTATTTCTTAGACATATTATAAAAACAAATTTATTTTTTCAGATAAATGAAGTGTTTTTCAAAAAATTCAATTTTACAGCCTTTTAATGGAGAACCTTTTTTAAAACAAATATTTTAAACTTTTATATATTAAATTTAATGAAATTAAATTATTATTTATAATTGGGACATAAAAATTTAGTATGGATAAATTTTTGGAACTTTTCTGATAACTTTCATATTTTGATGAATAGTGAAAAATACTAAATTTTAATTAAAAACAACTTTTTTAATCGAAATAATTTATAGTGTTAATTTATACATTTGAGTGATTTTAAAGTATCATAATATTATATTATTATCATTTAATATAATTAATTTCATCATATGTAATTTCAAATTTAAACTGGACATAAACATGTGTCAATCTTTAGATAGATATTATTACTTAAAAACACTCTTTTTTTACAACGGGAATTAATTTTAAATTAATTTCTTCCACTTATATGTTTGAATTCGTTAAAATGAATTAAATATTTGGAATCAAGAGGCCCAAATTGTGTAAATAGGTATCTTTTGTTTTTAGACGTTGTGAGTATTTACTTCTGTAATTATTTTATTTACCATAGTTAAATGGTAAATCTGGTAAATAAGGGTAAAAAAATATTATTATAATGATATTAAATTACCCTAACATGTGTCTTATTCTTATTTTATGATACAGGTCCGACCATGGGAATTCATGGGTCGATTGTGGTACCTCATGAAGCCACTTGAGAGTGATAATGACACTTTATATTAAATAATCTAAAGTAAAGACAAAAATAAAACAAGCATATATATTTTAGTAAAAACAATTTATATGAGATTATATAATTGACATATTCAACTACAAATATTAATTATAAACATAAAAATATTTCCTACATCATAATATTTTATTTATAATTTTTATTCATTAAATAATTATATTTATATATGACACAATAATGATGTAGTATTTTCCTTATAAATGAATGAATCAAAAAGATGATATTATAAATATTAAAATAAATATAATAATCCTAAAATGAAATGATATGCCCAAGAACTTATATAATTGTATTTATATCATTAATGAACCACTTGGGGTTCTCCTGTCTTGTTATAGTATTTTTATTAACCAAATAATATAAAAATACAAAGAGACATTGTAAATGTCAAACTATTTAACTAATAGTTAAATCTAAAAGATAAGTTTAATATGTTTACCTAAACCTGTCTAAACTTATTGTTTGAGAGGATTTAGAAACATCCCTACCGTATCCTTTAAATAAATCATTATGTAGCCATTATAAATAGAAAATTATTTTATTATAAAATAATATTTCAAGCTTTTCCAAAAATAAACCTCACCCCTTATATAAAAGGGTACTTCCCCTTCTTTTACATTCACTCCTCCAAAGACATTTGGCTCGGCCAAAACCGACCCAAATATCCTCCCAAATTCCCTCACAGTAACCTAGAGGCCTTAGATTGATCATAAATCCATACTATGGAGCACTTTTGATCAACTCAAAAGGAAACACCTGAAGAATATGTAACAATGTCACCACCCTCTTTTAACTTCTTTTCTTCTTCCACCTCCTAATTCTTTGTTGTTTCCATACCAGAATAATAAATCCAGTTCCTTGAACATACTGTGAGGTTATTATAAATATGGTACAACCAATTTTTTTATTATTTCCATTATATAAATGACTAAGTCACCATACGTGCGTACGTACAACTTACCCTCTCCACGTCGTGCTGTAGTTTGTTATTCAAACACTTAATTATTTCAATGGTTATAATAATGAGCATTACTAATATAAATAAAAAATATAACATCATAATAATTCTGTATATATGATATAATATCCAATTACATATTATTTCACCATCAATCTAATGATATTTTCGCTCATGCGTACATATGGATTACCGTCTCCACGACGCGATGAGATTCATTTCCACATTCACCATTCAACGATGTTTATAAAAATATATATTATTAATAAGTATTTAATATATGATATAATAATAATACTTAATAGATATATATATGTATGTATGTACTTATATATATCTTATTCCCTTACTTCCATTCAATACGATAGGAGAACGGAAACAACATTTATGCTTTCGTACGACCTACCATCTCTATAAAAGGGGTTTTCCATTTCATATATATATATGCTTATTTTACATATTTATATTCTAAATATATATTATATATAAATCATGTGTTATATTCTGGAATTATGTAAATTATGATCTAAATGATATGATCAAGAATAACAAGTTAAAATACATATGATAAAGAATGTGATTATTACCCAAAAAGTTAATTTAACATAGAAATCGTTATTAAATGGGTAGTATAAAGTCATAAATGAATCATGTATGATATAATAAATATGAATATTTTTCTATAATTACATAATAACATAATATGGTCATTATACTGGAGGTTAAATTCACCCTCGACCAAAGGAAAGTGTACGGAAAGGGTTAATTCCACAATCACATTATTATTCGAAGTTGTTGTTACATAAGTATCTAATGGGACCTATTTATCATCCACATCCATGTTTTCATAAAAATATCTTTCCAAACATTTTTACTATTTATAATACAATGAGTTAAAGTCATTTATACCCGTATTTTACCTTATATGTTTTGAAAGAAATCTTTTCGTTGTTTTCCAAACAAAGTACTTTAGGACCTTTTGGACAAAATTAAGGTCAGAAAGTTTTTTTAACTTTTATGGTGGGTGCTGCTATTTTCCACCGTTAAACCATCGTCGAATCTTATCTTATAAGATTATAAGAATATTTTCAAAATAAATGATTTCTTTTATAGTTATATTACTTTTAAATGATTTTAAAATAGGAAGAGATATTTCTTTAAAAACAGTTTTGATTTCATATATGTCAACATCCTTTTGAAGGATTTTAAGCTTGTTTGATGATTATTTATTATGATACAAATAATTCATATTGTATTGAAGGTTTTGTGATATTTTGGACTATGGATGTGTTATTTTTATACCATTCTTGGTTTATGGAAAAATTATTGATATTTCGTATGCTAGTTATAATATGAATGTTTATGTTATGTTTAATCCTTTTCATATGAGGAATGAATTTGACTTAGTGACTAACGGGTAGAGCCCGCTATAGCTCCTCGATGCATTGGTAGGAATAATGAGACAATGTAGTTCCTCAGAACAAGTCCTTGACAAAATCTTATTTGTAGTCTTGGCACAAGGTCTTGACTATGTGGTTTTGAAGACTGGCATTATGCATTCTATCATAGTGAAAGTGGATATTGATATTTCATGTGATTATTCGACTAGTAGAATATCCATATGAATAAATAAAAGTAATAATTTGATTTTATCTTTTCCATATTATGTTTAATTTTATGTTTAAAAGGATTTTGTTTTAGTCTTATACATTTTCTTAAATGTTTATTCTTATTTATGAATATTTCCTTTATATTGTTATTCTTACTGAGAATCTGAGATCACCACTTTCTATGTCTTATTTTTCCTATAATGTAATGAATTATATTATGACTAACCTACAGGGATAGTATAAGGGATATTAATGTTTTCATTGGAGACAGTGTTTTTGTTGTTTTTATATTTTATAATGTAATATAACGTTTATGTATGTAATCTGTTTTCCAAGACTGCTAAACTAATCAGTAATTCGGGACTTGATTCCTATTAATCATTCCAAAGTATTCAAATAATACACCAACTATAGGTAACTAGGTTCAGGGCGTTATAACATAACATCCCACTCACATGTTACATAATACCCTTTTCGTAAAAATAATCCATTTTGCACATCACATTAACAAAAAACACCTGGAAAACATGTTTCGCACCCACATCACAGTTTCATAAATCACCTCAAAAAATTACAGAAGATTACCAAAACATTTGATAGAAAATATGACAATTTAATCTTTTAAAAAAACATTTTAAGGAAATACCCCCACCCAAACAGTACATAAGAATCTTGTGCACACTTTGTGTAACTCATTAAATCATTTACAATTTTCATAAAACCAACCCAAGGGGTATTGCTTTTTTTCCCACAATACCCTTTTCCAAAACCCTATTTGAAGGTGAAATCACACCAATACCAATAAAAAATATAATTATAATCCCTATATACATTTTTAAAACCACTTTCAAGTGTTTCAAAATAACCTTGAATAATTCCACAAAAGATTCCAATGAAAACACAAATTTCCATAAAATGATTTCAAGAAGTTTAACAATGTTTTACACATCAGAAACTTTCAAAAACCCCTTCCAAGGACCACATTACACTAAATAATAAAAAAAGAATTTTCAGACCCTTTCAAAAACTAATAAATCAATTTCATATTTTATAAAACTACCACAAATGATATCACATGTGTTACATTTGAAAATATCACAAAATCAAACAGAAATGGAATTATAAAATTAAATGCTTAACCAAATCCATAAAAAATAGTATTTGAACAACACACAACATATGAAAAACATGAAAAACCTGTAAAACAAGAAAACTAACTCATTATGAAATGGTTTCACATGGAAGCACCTACCTTTTGAGTCAAAACAAATAAACTTTGGTGTGAAACCTCAACTGCACCTCCGCCACACCATAAGAAATATAAATCCATCCCTAGACCACATGATTTCCCCAAAAATACTCAAGGTTAAACCCTAGGTTCAAACCCTAGATGCTTGAAACTTTAGATCATCATGGAAGAGGAAAGAAATCCAATGGAAAATGGGAGAAACCAAGAAGGAATAACTATCCTTGAAGAATCATGCAGTTTCCCCACCAAACCCCCCTCAATGTTGGGTTCCATAAGAGCTTGAGAGATCTTGGAGACCCCCCATGGAGAATGGGGTTGAATCGGGGAGAAATGGGGTGGATTAGATATATTTTTTAGAGGAAAAAATTGGAATAAAAAAAATATTTTAATGAGCATGAAATGGCTGCAGGGTTTGGTGGCACACTTTAGAACATTGCAGCCAAACCGTGCGGCATGTTCTGGCCACCCAAAACTTAATTTCCTGACTCCAATTTATGGAGGGTTCTAAGGGAGAAACCATTTTGTAAAGATATTCCCAAGTATAGGGGAGAAAAATACCCTAAAGGGAACCACCTTTTCACCTCAAGACTCATCTAAATCATGGGTACAACCCACTACAACAACATACCCCACATGTGGTGCCACTAGGAGTGTCACAAAACCAACTCCAAATCACTACAACCTAACACCATCCATTTTTCAAAAAATGATACCAATTACCATCCAAGACCCCCAAGACTATGTTCATTGATCACGAACACAAGAGACCCCAAAATTTTAAACTCAGGACACCTGAAAATGAAGAGAAAGCTAAGAACCAAAGGAGGATTTGAACCAAAGCATGGAATTAAAGATCAGGGTGTGACATTTCCAATGACAATAATAATGGGGATGCTTTCAAATCCAAATTAAAAACAATGAATATTTTTTATTTTAATAAATATCAATAGTATAGTAGACTTTGTATGTTTGGATAATTCAATTTGGTTTATTTTCTTAGCTAGAACACAATTAGATCCCTTTTTGAGATATGTAGAGATTCAATCCTGCTAAATTTTTTAAAAATAAAACATTTAGGAGGATTTTCAGGTGTTATTGATATTTTCTAATAAATGTTGTAATTATATTGTTCTATGATGATTTTTATGATTTTTTAATGACGAATAACATTTATTTTGGACCATTAAGAATTAGTTCATAACACATACATAACATAACCATATATTACGAAGTGTACACTTACTCTTAGTATCCATTTTTTCAAAAATATAAATAATTTAATGTAAAACATGACTTCTTTTCAATTATTATATTCATGATTTTCAATTTGAATTCATCATATAACTTTCCACTACTTAAAACCTATAAAATATATTTTATAACAAAAGGATATCATAATATTACAAAATAATGGGTTTTAAAAAGAAAGAAAATTTTTAGTTTAGTTAAAAACATGAGAACCCATAAAATGTTTTCATTTATCTCAATGTTCCTTGAGAAAACTGTAATAAATAATTTTCACAATAAATAACACATTTTTCTCTAAAAGAAATTTTTTCAATCTGGTAGAATGAATTTTTAAATCATATAGGTATTTTGGGACACCTCTATTCATATAAATCTTCACAATGGAATAACAAATATAGTCAGCATCAATCTCCAGTGTACCAAATAAATTGTAGGTATATCATAGACCCACAAATCCTTGGATTAAAATAAAACCACCCGTACTTAGTTTATCACAAAACCAAACATCCTTAGATTACAATAGAAACATTATCATAAACAATACATAATATCCATATCATAATAATAAATAATAAAATCTTGAATTGTCATTATAAAACATTTTAAATTTTTTAAATCCCATATGATATATTATTTCAGATATCAAATTTACCATTTATTTTGAAAATCCATTTCCAGTAACAAAATAACAAAAAATGGAACCATGTTATTTCATTTAATAAAAATTAAAAGATTATAAATAAATAAAAACATAAAATTATGTCTATTACTGGTGAAAACATTGATATCATTATATACATTAAAACAAAACATATATTTTGTGGTTTGTAAATAATGACAATCATTCTATAAAAATAATCATTTAAAAACATTTAATGAAATAAAAAATTGACTTTATAAAACTCCCATTACAACATAGTTAAGGAGGAGAACATTCCTGTTAGAGAGGAGGGAACAGAAGGTTCCAGTGGGAAGTCTTTGACCCCTTTACAAGTGAGCAATAGATTTGAAGGTCTGAATGAAGTTGGTTCGAGTTCTGTTTCTTTGCCTAAGATGGTCAGTAGGATGAGGCAGGAACAGGCTGGTCCTAACAGTGATAGTGTTCAGGAGGAGGGAGGGTCACTCCAGCAGTATGAGGCTCAAGTGGAGGATCAAGGGAAGGGGATTAATGCTGTTATGGAGCAGATGGAAGGAGATGAAGAGACAGCTCTTGTTGTGTCTTATGCGAAGGTGGTTTGGTTGGGTGGTGTAGATTCGTGTAAGGGAAGGCAGGAGGGCTCCGCAGATGAAGGCTTAAGTCCGAAGAGTAACATGAGTTTGGGGAGGAGTAAGGGAAGGAAGGATTACTCCTCCTTACCTCCTCCTTTGGAGACTCATTCTGATAAAAAGGTTAATGACAAGAAGACACACACTGAACTTACTTTCCACAAGAATTTAGGGGACCAGGGTGTTCCAGCCTTGGACTTGTTACTAAGTTCTGAAGATGAAATTTCTGAATAGGTCTTTCTGCTTAATTCAACTGATGAGGAAGTGGCCAATATGATGGGGAGACCTCTAAATGTGACTCTGAAGGAGTATAAATTATTTTGGATTTATAAGAAAGACCTAATTATGGTTGGAGGCTTCAATAAAAGGATGATTGGCATTGAGGAATACATATGGTCCTGGGACCAGCTGCCCTCTGAGATTGAAAAGCTAATGATGGAGTCATCTGGCATCCATGTTTCATCATTATCCTAGAAATTGTTTTGGGAAACTGATTCTAGTAATCTCAGATTTCTTTTTAATGGCCCCTTTTAATGGTTGGTTTCTATTGTTCGGGCTGGGGAAGATGGGTTTGTGTTTTGTCAGCTACCGCTTCTGCTTTAGCTTTATGTTTGGATGAGATATCATGTTGAGGGGCTACGATTCTAGCACTCTACTTGGATCTGCCTCAGATGAGGTTCAGAGCAGAAAACCTTCACTGAGTCATGCCATTTGGATTTGGATGATCGAGAGGGTATGGATTTTTCATCGGTTCTATTCCCATGCATTCCTACATGGGACTGCTTGCCAAACGGTCATGCTTTGGTGGAGGCTTATTAATGGCGCAGTTGCTAGGGAGGGGAAGATCCTATAGTTTGTTCTGGGTTGTTCTCTATTTTATTTGTTTGTGCTTGTTTTTATGGAACTCTTGGTTTCTCACTTTTTCCTTCAATGTTTTTTGATAATAAAAAAGTTAATTTTCTTCATATTCATAAAATCATTTAAAATCTTGGAAATGTAATTAAAAAATATTATTAATGAAAACATTAAAAGGGGATGTTTTTTAAAGAAAAGAAACTTATAAATTTTGAAATATTTTAATCATAATCTCCATTTAAAAATTACATTAAAAACATTAACTATCATGAGCATATAAAAATTCATGATATTACGTGTCAAATGGGTTGTATATACGTGTCAAATGGGTTGTATATACATGTCATAAAATATTATATGTTCATAACTTCTAAATATACCTCATTGAAAGAAATTGAGATGAAGTCCCTTACCTCAAGTTCAATTCGTCAAGCTCATTAATTATATTCTTGAAAATAAACTTATATTAATTATATTATTTATTATGATACTTTTTATATTTATTTTTCATTTTATTTCAATTATTATCATGTATTATACAATTTCATAATTAATTATGTTAATGTCAGATGTTTTAATGATATTTGACTATTGTTTCAAAAATAAATTTGGTAGGTTGTCCATTGGTCAAAGTGGTCTTTTATTAAAAACAAAAAATTATAATAATTATATAATAATCATATTTATTCAAAAAAAATAAGTTTTGAAACCAAACATGAATGATGGTAATAAAAATAGAACTACATTATGTCATTGATATTGTAGTATGTACATATGCATGAATAACGTCTCCATTTTTCTATGAACATTATAGAAATATGGAAAGTAAAATTTTATTTTTAAATAATTATAACCATATCCTAAATACCATATTTATTTTTTCAATATAGTTATATATCATTCAAGTGTTGTAATGATGAAAAAATATTCACATCACATCGTAATGGAGGTAGTCCACTAGTATGCACAAATGATGTAAAATGATTTAGTGTAAAAAATAAAATGATATATTAACATTTAATAATGATACAATTTTATTTAATATCAAAACAATTTCATTAATATCATGTATATTCATTAAATATTTTCTTATTACCGTCAATATAAATAATTTTGAAAAACAAATCACATCACTTCATGAGCCAGTAGTCTACCGTACAGATGGCCGACATTATTATATCCCGCAAGGAATAAAACATAAGAGGTTATATGTGATTTATTATAAAAAACTATATAATTTGTTACCAAATATCATATATATATTTTTTAAATACTTCATTATTACATGTAATAGAAGGTGATTATGAAAAATGAATGACATCAGTTCATGATGCGCTAGTCCGTCACACACACGAATGATGATTTCTCATCCCATTTGATGAAAGAGGAGAGTGTTTTAGATTACTACATTAACATAATAAAACATCATTATATGGAATATACTATTTTTTATTTATAATAATAATTTTATAATATTTTAATGATGTGGAAGAAGAAATAAAATAAAGGCACTCGATTAAGAATGATACCTCTTCTTTTCACAATCGACTTAGGTAAGGATCAAAATCCTTCATAAGTTGGATTTATAATAAATATATAGAATCTAGTTCATGGGTAGGGTAATAAATAATATTTTGGGATAGTTAGAGTAAAAAAAATGTCTTTTAATATGTGAAATAGATAAGATATTGGGTTACCTTTTAAAAGTGATGTTTGGGGAATAAATGTAATTTTTTAAAAGAAAATGTGTACCAACATTTTTTATATGTTAAATTGCACCAAAATGGACCTTTATTGATCCTTATTAATTATAATGTCTATATTTTTATAGATAATAGATTTTATACAAGTCAATATGTCATTTTTTTGTTTTTCATTTTAGCTTAACCCCTTAGTAAACCTATTTTTACATTAATCACAGTAATTAATTTTAATTGTTTTCACTATTAATTGTGGTCAAAAAATTAAACTGAAATTAATAGATAATATCTTATTTTTTTATGAAAAAAATTATTCAAATTTAACAAATTCAATTTATATAAGTGAAGAATTTTAATTTAAAAATAAACCCATCAATCTGATGAAAAAGCGGTGTTTCATGAAGTTTATTTTTTATGACGAATATGATATTATATTAATAGTATTAATAAAAATAATAATTTTATGAATATAAATTGGTAATTATTTATATTATAATTTAATTTAAGTTATTAAAATATTCAAAATGTATTATTATAATTAACTAAAATGTAGAAACATTATTCACTTTAAAATAGATTTAAGAAAAAAAACCCGTTTTAAAACCAAAAAACAATCATACACTAAAATTAAATATATAGTTAATTAAAAAGAGATTAAGTGGTGTAAATATATATAATTATTCAAATGTTATTTAATTCAAAATAAAAGAATAATTTTATTTTCAAATTACTTAATTTATTGAAATTAAATGGATTTTTTATAAAACATTCAGTATTTTCCCTATTTACTAAAAAATCAATATTTTTTGAGAAATCCAAAATTTTCACCCTAAGTTAATTTAGATATGATTATTTAAAATAATAAATTTATTTTTTATAATTAAATTCCTATAATTTATAAATTTATCTTTTTAATGAAAAATTTATAAGAAAAGTGATTAGTTAAAATTGTAACCTTTATAATATAAAAATTAATTATATTTTTATAATGAATAAAAGAATATTAATTATAATGAAATTGAATTATTCAATCATTTCAAAGGGTTTTAAATTTTTTCCCAATTTTTGAAAATTTTCATTATATTTTTAATCAATTATTAAACAATTGATGATATCTTTCTCTTATAGGTTTTTTATATTCTTATCTTTCCTCTCAACCATATAGTTTTTTTTGAAAGACTTAATCCTTCTGAATAACCTCATTCTACAACACATAATATATATAGTCAAGAATATAAATATGTTTTTCATTATAATAATGGTTTTATTCTACCTAAACTAATCTAGGGATAAAAATATTTGATGGATCTTGCCAAAATTTTCTTAAAATGGGTACATGAAAAACATTGTTTTCTTAGGACAACTTAGGGGGGGGCATGTATTATTATAGTAATCTAAATTTATCTTAGATTACATGTGATCCCATGAACCAAAAACAAAGCTTCACCATTTTAAAAAATCATGAAAATTTTCCATGGAGATACATTATTAAAAACTTAATCAAAAAACTAAAAATAAAGGTCATTCCTTCAATTTCCCACATAAATTTTATGCCTTCTACGAATCATAATCATATGTTTCTAAAACAACTATAACATATCACCCATTTCTTATACAATTTTTTATCAATAAAATTCCTTTCTCCAACTTCATCTGAGAAATCAGGCATTTTATACATCATTCTATATAATTCCTAAAAATCTGACATATGAATACTCAAATGGAAAATAGTTTTATAGAAAAACTTATCCAAAAAATAATGTTTATCCAAAATTCCATTATAATAAATTAATAAAGAAAAAATAATATCTTCAATGGTATTAATCATTTTCATAGACTGGCCATTGTCTTAAAGATTAAAATATGTAGTAAAATTTAATTATTTACCAAAAAACTATTGAATTCCTTTCAAAAAATAAATGTGAATATAGGATCACGTTATGATACAATGGAGAGAGTAACTCTAACTAAAAATACTATCTCATTTAGATACATTTGAAAAAGAAATTCTAAATGCATAGAATCTCGAATTGTGAGGAAATGTATTTATTGTTTTAATAGATTAATAATAACCCAAATTGCATTGTTACCTTGTGATGTCCATGGAAATATCACTATGAAATCCATTGATATATTTTCTCATTTCCACTCTGACACATGAACATGGTGAAGCATTACCTTTGTTAATTTTGGTTCTTATTTAACATATTTAAATGTTAAACACTTCATGGTAAAATAAAAAATATTTATTTTCCTTCCATCTCACTTTTAATTTTACCAATTAGGAATAACAAAAGGAAAATCTTCATGAAATAAATCTTTTTATTCATTGACTATAGTCCCATCCATAATTCGATCAACTTATATAATTTTAGAAATACATGATATATAATTTTTAATAATCTCTAATATTTTTTTCAACTTCATGGTAAGTTATAAAATGCATGAAATAATTGAACATAACATTCTTACCAATGTAAAATATCTTATCATGATAAACTTAAATCTATTACATACAAATAATGATATCAAATTCTACTATGATATGTTCAATAATATTTTCATTAATAAATATCCCACTGATAACTATAAAAATATTCCAATAAATATTGGTTTCATCAATATTTCCACATATATAATCACTAAAAGCTGTATCTTCTTTTCATATAGTGAGAATCACACATTGTAATTAAATTTATGATAAATGAAATAATGTGTAGATATAATGTTAAACCAAGAAAAGGAATAATTTTAATAGACGAGTAACATACTTATTACCACGTCACATCACAGAAAAACAACAACTGAAGTAGTAAAAATAATTTTTTCCACACCTTTTATCTTCTAGTTATAATGATTTCTCCCTAGAGTGACTAAATTTAGACACATGTTAGAGTAATTTACAAAATAATTGAAACTACTGTAACAGTCTATTATCCTTTCATAATTTTCATTCTTATTTTTCTTATATTCCAAATCCATATGTCTAAAATTACCACATTGTAGGACCATCATTGACTTTGTAATATATTCTATAGGATTCTTTTTATCACAATTCTCACAATATCAGAACTTGGTATTCATACCTTTATATTTATATAATGGATGAATCCCCATTTCAATCAATCTAGAGATTTTATTACTGTTGTCGTATCAAGGTACATATGTGACAAAAAAATACAACTCAACATTCTGAAAATAAAAAAACAATCTAATAGATTTAAAAATCCTACAAAGACAAATCTCTTTGTAATCATGGTTTCAATTTTGAGAAAAAAAATTAATTTCACATTCAATGTCTTAATTAAAATATGGTATGTAGCATAATAATATTTTAAAATTTTCTTCATATTTTTCTATATAATCATAATTTGGTTGCCTAAATTCCAATAATTGTTTCTCCATCCTGGTTCAAGCATCCTTAGGGAAAAATATTTCAAGGAAATGATATAATTTTTTTTAATTTCATGGAATCATGATCATATTTTTCTGTATTATTATTAACTAGATAGCACCATATATTATCTTAACCTCCAAAATAATTAACATTGACAGAAAATTATTTTTTTATGAACACCCCATGAATTAAAATATCTTCTCTAGGTAATTGATCCATTATTTTGGTACCATTGGTTCTAAAGATATAGAACATTTTATCTTATTATGACTAATAAAATTCTTCACTATTGAAATGTTACTTCATAGTATATCATGTTTTTACCTAGAATAAATACCACCAAGGTTTGTACCGTGTTTCAACTAATCAATGACAAAAAAAAACTTCTCAATTCCAATTTGAACTATCTTAGGATGCTGATTTGAAGGATATTTTCTACTCGGTGCCTCCCTCTATAATTTTTCTATTTCCTATTAAAAAACCAATTAGGAATAGACATTGTTGAGATGAAGAAACATAGAAATATTAAAATATAATATCACTTAAACTTAAACATAAAGATAAAACTAATAAATGTTTGATAATAATATTATCCAATCCTATAGTTTAATCTAAATCAGACACTAAATCCAACTATAAGGACCCATCCTTAAACATTATATAATCTCATTTTTTGGTCAATAATTCACTTTATTTCACTTTGAGGATCGTATCAAGTTAATAGTCTTAAAGAATTTGGTCATAACTCATCCATAACAATACCATATAATATAATGGATAAATATCCAAATAGTATCCATTTTCCTCACAATATAAATATTTTATTTTAAAACATTTTTTATTTTCATGAATAATCTTCACAACATTAAACATGAATTATTCCTTTACCATTTTTATTATTAAACACTATGAAAAAAATTAAAATGAAATAGGATAGTTAAATTTTCCATTTATTGGTTTATGAAATAATGAAAACAATTAGAATATTGAAAACATAAAAATAACACGTAAAATAATTACCTGTGTCTCAATTTCCTTCGAGAAAAATGTAATATAAAACATTCACATAAATTTAAACACACATTTTGATAAATTAAATCATTTTAAACCCATAAAAATAACATAAAAATCATGTAGGTAACTTTAGAAATCATCATTTATGACACTCATACAAATGGAATAATTGATATGGTCTACATCTATCTATAAATCACCCAATTCATTAGAGGGCTATTGTAGACTCACCCTTCACTGGTTCATCATGGAACCACTCATTATAGTTTTATAATGGAACCACTCATGCTATTATTATCATGGAACCATACATCATTGGGTAATGATGTAACCAACCCAAAATTAATTATAATGAGACCACTGATCGACATAAACAATTCCCAATAGCAAAAATATAATCATTAATCATTAAATCTTACATTTTCATCATAAGACTCGTTAAAAACTATTTTAATTCCATATTAAAAATACATTCACATTTCAAAATATCAATTTTCATTTAAACAATTATTTCCAATAAAAATATCATAAAAACGAAAATAGGTGTTTTTTATGAATAAAACATGCTAGGAATCAATAATTCAAATAATGGTAATGGAAGAGGAAAAATACATTAACGTCATATAAATTAAATTAAAACATTTCTTTAGTCATTTTTAAATAATGTAAAACATCTCTTACTATGATTCATTTTTTAGAAAAACAAAGAAATAAATAAATAATATCGTTTATAAAACTCTATTGTATATAAAATTTCATTCATAAAATAAATTTAAAAACCTGGAAATGTAAGAGAAATATAGTTCAAATGGAATAATTAAAATTGTTTTTTAAAGAGAAGCCCCATAAAACGTTCGAACATTTGAATAATAATCCAATTAAAGTATATAATTAGAAAAACATTAACTATTCTTATTATAGATAAATTCATTATATATCATGTAAAAAGGATTTTATATACAAAAATAATATAGGTGCATGATACAGAAATATTCCTCAACAGAAGGAAATTGAGATAGTCTCTTACTTTAAGTTCGATTGACTATTCTGATTTGATTTATTTCTAAATAATAAATTTATGTTAAATATCTAATTTATTAATAACATTTTTTATTTTTATTATTCATTTTATTTCACTTTATACTATGTCGTATATAGTTACTTAATTATTTTAGATTATTTCGGATGTTTCAATGATATTCGACTTATGTTTCAAAAATGACTTGGTAGGTTTATTACTAGTCAAAGAGGTCATTTTTCAAAATATAAAGAACAATAATCATGAAATAATTAAAATATTGACAAATATATTATAATTTTTTAACCCATTAAAGAATTAATTTTATGAAAAATGAACAATGTTACGATCATGGAGACATTAGGTAGTACATATGAATGAGTGACATTTCCATTTTTTAATCATCATTATGGAAATAAGGAAATTAATATTTTATATTTCCAAAATGATCACCATAACCTAAACACAAAATAATTTATCTAAATATAATTATTTGTATCATCTATTTGTTTTGGTTATGAAATATTTCTTGCATCGCCTCATGGAGGCGGTAATCCACATGTATGGAGGAATGACATTATAATTTTTTGATGTAAGAATGAAATTTATATATTATGTTTTATGAATGATAATTGTTTAGTTAATTTTATAATTAAGTTATTTATATCACATTTATTCACTAAATGTTCCCTTTTTACCTTCCATGTAGAGTGTTATTGAAAAACAAATCATATCGCTTCATGAGGCGGTAGTCCGTTGTACACACAAGTGAGGATATTGTATCCCTTATGAAGTAGAATGTAAGAATACAAATATGATATAATAACTCCATAAGTATAATTATTTCATAAATATCATATATATACTTTAAATCCATTATCATAAATAGAAAATTATAGGTGATGATGGGAAAAATGATATTGGTTCGCGAGACAGTAGTCCATTACACACATGAGTTTTTCTTTCGTATATAATTTCACAGAAATGGAGATGAATTTATTTTATTATATTAACCCATTAACATATAAATATAATTTATAATTTTTTTATATAATCATAATTTAATAATATTTTAATGATGGTGATGTTGAAATTAATTAAAGACGCCCGGTTAAGAATGATACCTCTTCTTCAGAAATCCTTATTAGGTAAGCACCAAAATCATTAAAATTAATGATTTATTATGAAAATAAATTTTATAGGTAATTTTAAGGGAATTAGGTAACATATTTTGGTATTTTGTTTCTAATACAAATGGATTTAAATTTGTATATAAGAGAGGGGAGGGGTTACTTTCAAAAGGGCAGTGAGTGGCACACAAATATTGTTTGAAATGAAAAGGTGTACCCATGATTTTGACAAGAAACAATGATAAAATATTGACCATTATCAATCCATAAAAATGAAAAGTTCAGTATATGTCCATAAAATATATTTTAGACAACTTTTTAGGTCATTTTAACTCATATATATTTAGTTTAACCCCATGGTAAACCCGAGGTTACCGTAACTATAATAATTATTTTTGACTATTTTCAAAATTCATTATGGAACAAATTTAAGATTACCTTATTATATAATATAAATTATTATGATTCCAAATATTAAATATATTTTATAAAATTCAATTCATTGAATTTGAAAATTTTAATCTAAAATTAAACCTGCATACATGACAACTACACGAGTTTTCAAAAGTGAATTTCTCAAGAAAGTGGATATTATATTTACACTAGAAATAATAATATTACTTATAGGAATATAAATTAATATTTTTTGGTATATAATATATAAATTTTAATTTAATCATTACCCATTATTGATTATTTTAATTAATTAAAACGGAGACACGTTATGCAGACAAAAATAGTTTTCAAAAAACCCCATATTTAACACCAAAATTAAACATATAATAAAATAAAATAAAAATGTGATTCAAAAGTTAATAGGTGGAATAAATATAAATAATTAATAATTAATTTAATTTTTTCTAAATTTAAAACATAATTTTGCTTTAAAATTACACAATTTATTGAAATTAAATGACATTTTTTACAGAACCCCAAATTTTGACTATTCACTAAAAAAGACATATTTTCTAAAACTCCCATAATCAAAAACTAAAATAAATTTTATATGATTATTTCAAAGATTAAATTATTTTTTATAATTAAAATTTAGTAATTTAGAAATTATACTTTTAAATAAATACCATAAAAGAAAAGAGTTTAATTTTCTATGTATGAATTACATAAGATTTTATAATTAATATAAATATATTAATAATCATGAAATTGATTTATTATTTCATTACCTATGTTGTTACAATAATTTAAATATATATAATTTTATGTGACTTTATTGGGGGTAATTTAGAATAAAATATTACCAAAATTTAACGAGTGAAAAATGTTGTGCATGCTTTACAGACTATGCATTTGTTTTTAATTGATCCACAATCCAAGAAAATTAAGAAGGATAGTTTGAAATACCATGTGTTGGAATATCATTATTATGGGTTTGTTAATAAAAAATTGTTATTCTTCATAATTTAAAAATTATTCCACTTAATCAATATCCAGCCAAGTCCCTTTTCAAACATCTAACTTCAAACTGGAATTCATTAAAATTAAAATAATTATATACCTTTCAAGCTTTGTGTGTCGTACTAATGGTACATATTTTGAAATGAAATATAAATGCATGAAATTATCTTCATTGGTTTTTATCAAATTAAAATAAATCACATTCTTACAACCCCACTATATATCTCGGAAAAGTTTCACTACCATAAACAAACTACAATTATCATGTCTATCAAGCCAATTAAATAATTTATTTCATTACTAGATTTCTCCAATATTATTTATAATTACCAAAAAAATAAATAAAATAAAAATTTTCTCCAAAAATAAATCCATTATATCCAATTTTAATCTATGTGTAGGTTGATATCAATAACAACACTACACAAAAAATAAAATTCAGAATCATGATTTTGAAACCAAAAATTTCATAGAAAAACTTATATATATCGTTAAGAGATAATGTTATAAAATCCTTTTTTCCCATAAGATACCATGAGAAGATAAAATAATTAAAATAAATATAAAATACCATATGTCTAAAAAGAAATAAATACAACTAAAAGGGTATATTTTACATTGTTCTATACTATTGGGTTTTCATTACCTTGCTAAATGCCTTGTGGTATGGAATCAATAACATTATTTTTAACATAAACCCAATATATCTCCTATAGGAACTCATTGGACTATTAATTTTTTTTTAAAATTTTAAAATATTTATTTTAATTTTAATTTATTTCAGTTCACATACCTATTGAATTTTTGGTTATTTGGAACAAAAATATAATTAACGAAACATTTTCATAAAATTACGAATTTTATGAAAACTCATCCAATTTTTATTATTAAATTTGTAATTAATTTTTTTTAAATAATTTTAACATATATGAATTAAATTAAAAAATTTAATGATTTAAAGGATAATTAATGAAATTTTAATCCTTATTTAAATTTATAATCAATTTAGAATATATGGAATATTGATTTCATATGTTGAAACACAATGACCACATTATTAGCGATATACTCAACTATTTATGCACCTAGATAAAATATATAATGAGATCTATATAATATTATTTGTGACACATCTAATAATATTGATGATTCACTATTTTTATTTATTATGTAATCCATTTAATATGACATAGCCATATAATTTTTATGGTAAGGATGGGTACATGGAAACTATAACATGTATAGAAGGTGATAATAGATAATAATATTTATAACATTACTCTACACACTAAAGAGATGGAATTTTAGAATTATTATTTCCAACATACCGATATCCATATAGGTGATATATTTAGTGAATAAATAGAGCTGATATTGGGGGATTCAGCATCATATTGTTAATGAGAATATTGGATGGTTTTCAATTCCCAAAAACAGATATTGTAATTATGGTATTATCAAACCCAATGACATAGGTATATCATGATAGGTATATGATGATCTATTTTTAGGGGGAATCAATAATAATGTATATTGATATCTATAATGTTAAGATATTAGTGTGAAATATGAAAAAATGCAGTTAATTAGAGGAAATAGTTAGTTGATATCAATAGAAAAAATTAAAATGAAATATATATTAAATCATATGATTATGAATCAATGTTATGTAATACTAGTTTAATTATGGAAGATGAATGAATAATGTATTATTGTCCATAATGATAGGTATATATCATTATCCAAATGTGTTGTCGTCATAAGGACATGTTGTAATAGCCATTAATGACATTAGAAAAAGAATATATCTCATTATATAATATTTAAATATAATAATTTTAAGAATGAAAACGTGAATTAATTACTAAAACAATATTTAATTATCCCAATGATTCTAAATGATCTAAAGGAAATTATAAATATAAGGAGGAATGGTATAAAAGGAAGAGCAATAATAATAATCTTATGATTTATGGATGAAAATATAATATATATAGAACACATCATAATAAAGGTAAAATTATTATATGTATCGTTTAAATAAATCATATAAATACATAATTAACTATATGGATAAAAGAAATATCAGGTGATAATAAAATAATACGAGATCACGGACCTTGTAGCCACGTGGAATTTGAGATGAATCTTTGAAAAACTAAAATATCCCTAGTAAATATAGAAATGATTTTAAAAAATCATGTACAAATGGTTACATCCTATGGAAAATAAAACAACATTACCTAAAAATAATACTATAAAAGGATAAGAAAGAACCAATTTTAGTGGTTTAGACTTACACATAAAGATTTGCGCTTAGAGATGATATGAGTGTACAAGTCAAGGATAATATTAAATTGATGGTGATTTAGTAGAAGTGGATCCTAAGTTATAAAATACAGATTTATAAATTGTCACCTCCATTATGAGAGTTATAAAAGTATTTGTAAACAAATATTTATAAAACAATGATTTAATCATTAATTTTATGAGGCAAGATATACCTCATGATAACTCTTTATCTTTTTATATAGTATTAGGTTAGTCTAAGAAGAACGCCTTTCGAAATGGTTGTGTTTTTTAAAAAATATATTGTTATTTATGTTATATAGTTATATATTATAGTTACCATAAATATCTCCCCAATCACTTCATATTGATTCATATTTCTAAAACAATTCACTTGTTTCTAACTAAAATATATGATAACTCAATAACATTGTTAATTAGAATATTAAAAAAACATTCACGTATTAGTAATAATGTATAATTTCCATCATTAATTTCATTTTTAAATAGTTAATAAATAAGTAATTCAATTGATTAATAATGTATTATCTATATATATATTATTTTTATTCTTACTAGTTAATATGCTTTAAAAAATTTATACTTGAATGAATTTTATAATTTACAGTACACAAATACGTCAAACAAGTTTTATATCAATTGAAGGTACAAGCATTGTTATAATATTGATTTAAATTCTATAAATGTAAAATATTAAAAAATATAAAGGTACTTTATAAAGTAATTCACATATTATATATATTCACATACAATGTTTATTAACTATTGATATTATTATTTCAGGTGTAGTTTATAAACACTATGAGATCATTGACTACTAATTTACTTCAATTGATAACTAATATTTAGAGAATTTTTCATTATAGTTCAGAATAAATCTAAAATATATAAATAATCATAATTTAATGGAAATATAGAATATATATGGAGTTATATAGTCTTATAACTCTATAGTATTGAACAAAAAATTATCGACAAGGCCTATATATTTTCCTTTTCCAATGGTGGTATGTTTTCCATCATGTGTCATATTTACACAAAAGGGTCTATGAATTAATCAATCTTAATCTTATTTGTGTTCTACTGTTTCATTTAATTGAATAAAAGTATAAAGTGTATTTTTACAGAGGTTTTATTTAAAAAATTAATATATTCCATTGGATGTTGTTTGGAAGAGTATGTTTAGGTAGATATGATTTCCCTATTATATGAACAAACATTTATAAAACCGGAATGTACAAAGGTCATTTAGATCCATGTAGTATATTACAATTATTATATAATATTGTTCTATTCCACTAAAAGTATAATTCATTTTGGGGAAAGGATTTATAATGTTTAACAAAAAAGTATGATCTATTCTATAAAATCACATTAAAAATTTATTCAATCACTAATAGTAATATTTTTAAATAATGGACTAATTATTATGGGATGGGTTCTAGTATAACAATCTTGGAATCTATGGGGATAAGATAGTAAAAACGTTTAATCATATATTAATTATTATTTAAATTAATTCATAGTATAAGTCAGTTATGGGGAAAAGAGTTTTGGTTAATCAGACCACATATATATATGATTTAAATTCATATATATTTGTTTTTCAAATAGAATTATAAAATATTGTGTAAAAATTTATGGGAACAATTTAAAATTTTTCCTTTTTAAAAATTTCTACCAAGTGTAATTCAATGCATGAATTTTTTATATGATCGTACATACAAAATTCACATTATTAAAGTAGATGAATTAGTTGTTAAATATGTATAGAAACATATTCAAAGAGATATAATATTTTTATAAAAATAATATAGGGCTCAATAATTATCCAAACGTTTTTTAAGGGTAAATTATGTTATACATATGTTTTACCTTTTAAATTTTAATAGAAACATTAATTTAAGTATTAAGGGACAATTCTATAATTACATATGGGAAATAAACCTCCTTGTGAAGTCATTATGATAAGGAGATTTTAAAATAAAATATACAATAAAAAAAGTTTAGAGAGTTGAAAATATAATTTATAATGTCATTAAAAAAATAGAATTTCTATTTGATTTATAAAACACGTTAGAGTAGTAAATCTAAAATAAAAAATCCATTGATAAAATTTGGACGATTTGAAAATAAAATAGCTCGATGAATAATGGGAAACTTCTTGTATCAACTAAGATCAATTTGGGAAAGGACATATAGAAATAATAATAATAATTAGAATGGTTTTTGAAGAATATGCATCAAGAGGTACGGAATAGAAATAATGGAAAGAAAATTAATATAGTTTTACATAGAATATTAACCAACTATGGGGAAAATATTTTGAAATATATATATTCTAGAGTTGAGGGGATTAGAGGACGAAATATGGTGATATTTATGGATATATATTTGTAAAATTAAATATTCCCAATGTTATTCCCACTAGGAATCACATATATGGATAAAAATATAGTTAAAAATATTAGGATATTGATATATATTTTCTCAAGGATTCACATTATAATACCATTTACAGAATCCTTACACATTGTTTTATACAATTATTAATCTTGGTTTCACACAAGGAAGATACCTTCAGAGGGGTTGAATCAGGGTATGTATATTCGAGATAACCCTTCTTATTATTGGGTTTTTATGTTAGGAAACAATTTTTTTTCCTCCCATATAATGACTATAGATGTCATAAAGAAATCAAACATAGATACAAGAAATTTTTACTTGCTTCAACTACATTGACCAATTTCCAAAGAGTATACAATAAAAATGTGGAAATGTTCCATAAACCACAATATAAAATGATATCATGTTACAATTCAGAGTATTCAGACTGACCATCTAGGTTTACAACACCCATAGTGGTACAAATAACACTTCTCCCCTCTATTTAAAAATACCACTACTCTTCCAATCATATATTTTATATTATAAAATTAAAATAAAGATTTTATTGTAATGATAATGCATAAATACACTTATCCTTCATCATCATTATAAATCTACTTGATTCTATATTGATATTAACTCCTAGAAATAATCCCTTCTATATAGATACTATCTTGCAATCCCGTTTATTTTTTCATTAAAAACTAATATTCTACCAAATTTTTATAGTAATATTTTTCTTTCAAGTTCAAAGAATTTCCAATATTTCCTTAATTTTTTACTTTAATATCATGGAATAATGATTGGATAATTATTACAATGTCACCCATCAAATCTCAATCAAACACCTATTATTTAGATCACAAGGATCATAAAAAGATAGATAAATAAAAAATAGAAATTTTTTTGATATAAAACCTCCATGTTATGACACATTAAATCACATCGAAAAGTAATAATTAATAGTAAAAGAGTTATTGAAGTTTGATAGATTAAATATTTCAATTTTACATGTAGTAAATCTATTATATTTATCACAAGACAATATAATTATCATTATCTAATTTCCTCCTTGTACAAGAACATTGTAGTTTCAATATATTTACATCAAGTAAGTATTCATGATCAGTGAGACAAATCCATTCCTTGTCCAACCACTTTTCAAGATATTTATTTTAATATCACTATATATTTTTAGTTCACCCAAATATTATACATGTTAGATTCAAAATTTGATAATTAATCACCCACTTCTTGGAAGGGGCATGTGTCAAACACTTCCCCAAAATGATATTTGTAATTACTTAAACTAGAACCACTAGTTATTAAAGATTAACCTTATGCACTAGGGTATCCATCTGATCTTCAATCTACCACTAGAAACCTCAGCAATAAATATAAGATCATTTTCAAGTAATTATTTGAGATCGATAATTAATCTAATATCACATCATGTAATTCTTTTCCACCCAACTATAATTTAAGATGATCTTGTCACACATGATAGAATGCATACATGGAAATGATATCCTTCCTCCTTTGAAAAATGTGACGGGCCTTACAACAATATAATTATACTACCATTTCCTATACATAAATATCAGATATATAATTGTTCATTTTATTTAAGATCTTCTCTCTCCTTGATACAGATTATCTTTTGTGCAACTTAGTATCATATTATTATTAGAATTATTGAACAACATCATTTTCATCATTTTTACATTTATTTATCCCCTAAATATTAATTAATAATATTAAAATAATATTAATGAAAATTATCATGAATAATGATGCATATATGTTCCATAAAAATAGTAAAATAATCAAGGAATACAATTTTAGAGCTTCCAGGTTTATTGGTCCTAATGAATATGAATTTGATTTCAAATTGTTTAATGATTTTTTTCTTGATATTATTCTAATTTAATCAGTATTAAAATATAAAAAATATAAGGATTTAATAATATATTTTTATTGATATAGTTAAATTTTCAAAGTACTTAGGTATGGAGAGGCATCATCTAGTTTTTAACAAATTATATATTCATATGTATTATCTTTTGAAAATCCGTCTTGTTATGTATGTGGATTATCAAAATACATAGTACATAATATTTTTCTCTTTGGTGTGAAACAACTCTAATATTTTTATACATATCACACATTCATCTTTAACATCTAATATATTACCCAATTTTTTATATTCACCCATATAAAATATTTTTATAACCCAATTTTCATTTCCACTGAATGATAACATATTATGTTTTTACCATTTTAAAATGATGTATCAAAATACATTTATTTATTTTCTACATATTCCTTAGACTATCAGAATTATTATATATTGACCAGAAATTATTAAATATGATAGACTTATAATGTAAAGTATAGGACATAAAACATGTTTAACCAAAATATCAAAGTTAAGAAAAATAAAGAACTTATCTTGGAAAAAATATTATCATTCATTTGCAAACACCTAATAAAACTTCATAAATATTAAAAAAATTCCTATATCATGGTTCAAAGTGATGAAATATTATTCAATAACTCCAAGGGAACTGTAGTCCCCCCATCTACATTTTTTAAACATCATATAATTTTTTTATTAAAACATAATATCACATTAAAGCTAATCCAAATCAAAACCTTTGTCTTATGAATAACATACTAACACCACACCATATGTAATAGTACTATTTTTTTAGTGAATTCTACCTATTGATGAAAATATCATTTTTTCCAAGTGCTGAGATTCTCTCCCCCTTAAATATGAACTCCCCTATTAAATATTTCCCTATTTACACAATAAAAACATCAGCTAGAACCATGTAAATTTAATAATATCAGTTATATTCAATATAAAATAAATATATTTTTCCAATAGGGGTATATCTTTTGGTAAAACTATCTTTTATAATAGTATGTAGTTTTACCAAAAAAAATCATGTCACTATATATTTGGTAAAAACTCTACGATTAATTTTTATTGCAACTGATAAAATAGTTCTTACAAACATAAAATAATACCAACATATATTATATATCTGGGATAATTTTTTTAGTGAATGATTAATATGGAAAATTTATTTTTTTGATAATAATACAAATAGATAATATATATGTTAAAGATAGTTTAATACAACAATTTTATCATTAGATAATGTTACAACATTTATATTTCCATTTATTATAACCTATAATAATGATTAATATCAGTTTTTAAATTTGATTTTGAATAAAATATAATATATTATTATTCTAATATTTATTGTTAAAATCATACATTATAATTAATTATATAAATATACATGACAAATTTATTATATTTATTATATAATAATTTTAAAATCAGCTCATATGAACATTTTCAAACTCACCAAGAAGCTTTAAAGAACATGTTAAAGATTTATTTAAATGTATCCATACTCTCAAAGCCTCTACATGAAACTCAAAACCCTCATATAACATTTTTCATTCCAAGTATCACACTAGAAGCATTTTCCATGAATACATCAATCATTTTCCTCCTCTCTATTGTGAAGTTCCCCCCATGCATGTTCCATGTTGCGACATCATCACTCAAGTCTCTGGTATAACTTCTTCAGCTCATGCTCGATAAAAAACCAATGACTCAATGATTCCCTCAAAACAACACCTCAATGATGACCCTATCAATAAAGCCATATAGAATGTACTACTTCTCCCTTTTTAGAAAATTTCAAGGTGCAACATAAGATACTACACACATAACATGATGAAAATTGTATATGATCAATTCCATTTTCAATCTAATTTACTAGAAAATACTTTATCCACATACAAGAAGAGGTAGTCTTTATAAATCGATAATATTAAATGAAAATTTGATAAAATGAAAATTAGAAATAAGAATAAGTAATTTATGTTTTCACATATGGTTATAAGAAATGAGAATAAAAATCTATAGGGACACAAATAAAAATTAAAATAATAATAATAAAATACAAAAGGAAGAATAAAAACCTTAAAAAGAAGGTAAAAAATATAGAAATATGAATCCCTTCACTTACTCAAATTTCCATCAATTGTTCTTTCTCAATCCATAAAATTCAGTTATTCTCAACTTTAATACCAATTAAAAGTCCATGTTTTTTCTATAAACACCCCTAAGGAGAAATTTATAATGGAATAATGATCCAAAATAAGGGAATACTCAAAAATATCATTCAATCAAAATCATTTTTCTTGAACATGTGAAATAATTGTATAAATACACGTTTTTTTACATACTTTTAAGAAAACTTGATATGTTCTCAATGAGAATGAAAATAATATTCCACCAAAAAATAAATTAAAAAATTTACATGTTTGAATTTCACCGCCACCTCATACAGATTTTAAAGGAAACACAAAAAATATTATGTAAAACAAAAATTCCAACTTTCCAGACAGTGTAAACTAGTAGAAGTTTTTATTAAATTTCACCAGATCAACATGATTTTTTAATATCATACAGAAATTAATACATATTGAATGATGAAAAAAATAATATAAAGGAAATAATACACTTTGGATGATTCCTATTATCATATGAGTGGGATTGTATAAACCATATTCATTAAGACTATTTAATTTGAGCACCCAAGAATGGGTAGCACTTGAGAAGACATACAAAAATTAAAAAATCATTGAAAAGAGAAACATAGTACAGGAAACCAAAATGAAGATGTTTCCAAACACATGGGAGAATGATTCATTGGAAAACAACATGAAAATCAAGTATAGAAAACCATACATATTTTCATCATTTAGTACCAAACCCCATCAATGAATTATTTTAAAGTAAATAAAATTAGATTCATACTGGGGACACGAGGTAGTTTCCAAGAAAATGTATGGAACACCATGTCTGGAGCACGCCACAACTACTATTAAAAAAATTAACTACATTAGAACATGAACGAGTTCATCAAAATATATCTTGATAAACATGAGCTGTCACAATAAAATAAACTCATTTTGGTCAATCAAAAAACCCTATTTTTCATCAAGATGAGATTGATATTGATTAGCTCCAATATTTTTCTCTAATCTTAATTAATATCCAAGATTTTAATATCCTCAACCTCATCATTTAAATACAATAAAGAAAATAATATTATCAATCACAGTCAAATCCTTGGAAATATCAGATTCCATTTCCATGAATATCATTATTTTTCTAAATTTATACATATCAACTCCTAGATCAACTGGTCTAGCTTTAACCAAAATAGTGAGTGTAAAAGAATATGCAGTCTTTATGAAATGTAAATTCATTTTATTAATGGGTGAAAAAATAAAATCTATTCACAAAGAAAAAAGGATCATTTTGAAATGGAACCTAAGAATATGAAATTTGTATAAGAGGAGATTTCTAAAAATAAATAAAAGTGTTTTTATATTAAATACTAAAAATTCAATCATCCCAAAAATTATTTATTTAAGGTTTTTAACATACACCAAATTGGTTTTTGATATATTGAATATAATTTAAAAAAAATACTATTATGTATTACTATATAGAATATTGAATCATTTATATAACAGAAATCATACATCTTATAAAAATTGACACTTAAAGTGAAAACAAAATATGGGTAAAAAAACAAAAGAAATCAAAATAGTTTTTCTAATAGATATGATATAAGAATTATCAAAAATATGTTACTTCTTGGAATGATATTGATAGAGGTTTTTCAATTATGTATGTGTGAAAGGTAATCTATTAATTAATATCACATGTAACCTTTTCTTTTACTACCCCGTTTATTTGTTAGAAAACCCATAGTAGATTTAAGAATACCATCAAGTTAACTGAATATTAATTTTTCAAATTTAATCTTTTAGAAGACCCATCTAGTTCAATCTATCCAATACACATAATATAGGATTTCAATGAACTAAAATATAGATTAGGCATTTTGATAATCAGATTAGTCTATTACTAATCAGAATATATTTGAATATACTAGAATATAGGTTACTCTAATATGTTAGATATATATCAGATGTAATCTTTTAGATACTTAAAATATGTAATCTATTAGCAATTCCATCTACTATTATATATTATTTAATGTAATATTATTTCTTCTTTCTATCTATCTTTCTCTATTCAAGGATACATATTAGATTGAATTCGTTAGTTATACAATATATTGTGCTATATGATTGAGAGATATATCAATTTTATTATTTTTATATGTTAATAATATATTCCTATATTATAATTCACCAATTTATCTCATCTTATTATATGATGATCTAAAATATGTTAAATGAAGTTTAATTTGATGCTCATAATGACATACAACCTATCATAATAATAAATTCATCTGAGGATCTCTATTTAATAACACTACAGTATATAAGAAAATTAATTCTATTATATGTATTTAATATTTAAATATAAGAGTATTGTAATAATGAAACATCAATTAAACTCTAGTTTTCCATTCTCTCTATCATTATTAAAATTATATATTATATATATGAAATTTAAGAAGAAAATTTGAAACAATACTAAATATATCTATATCTTAGTTGTAAATGAACTATTAGTATATTTATAGAGAATACATTGTATCTCACTAAAATGTATCTCACTACATACATTGTATTCAATGAGAATACATTGTTTCTCCCTGCATAAATTGTATCTCGCATATATGTACAAGATTACATCACTACATATATTTTATCCCACGAAATGTTTCGTATCTCACTGAAATATATAGGAATATATTGTATTTAATGCAATTTATTTTTTGAAATAACCCGAAAATCCATCTTATTCATTTACAAATTGTGAAATTATCAATTATAATATATTTTATTCAATGTGATTTTCATTATAGAGGAGTTTTAGTATAGACATTACTGATTTTATTGTATTCATGAAATTTATTAAATGAATGTAAGTAAATATTCAAAGAAATTTTTAATATAATTAATTTACCAAAATCTACACTATTGTTTTAAAACTATGAGTTCCATATGAACATGTATATTTAAGTAAAAAATTACCTATTTAAAAAAATACGGAGATGTGTGAAAAAATAAGAATAAATGTGAAAAATTAATCAAAAAATATGAACCTGTACAAAAAAATATGAACTTGTATTAAAAACTACGAATAGAATACAAAAGTATGTTTCGTGTACAGTGGATCTGTGTCTATAAAATATGAATAATCAAGTGTAAGACCATTGGTTACACAAAATCTATGAAAGAGGTTTTTACAAAATAAATAATCTAGATATGATAATTCCTCAAATGAAATTCCATGAATGGATGTCATTTTTATCCCATACCGGATTATAGTAACATTTAAAGAAGTTGCAATACATTATTTGCAAAAGATCAAATAAAATAAACAATAATTTTTGTATATTATTAATAAAAAATTATAAATTTTATGTTGGAAATCATTACTACTAATTTATTTGGCAGAAACTGGCTATTTCTTTAAAGTTGTGTTTGACTATGACTTTACATTAAAGATCGAGATCATTTGTTTAGTGATAGTATCTTTGATTATAGAGTTTATAGCTACACCACAAACAATGTTTTAGTTAATTTATCCCTTGTTAGGACCTGATAATACAATAAAAAATAAATTGGAACCTCTATAAAAATTAATGATAAAAAATATTTTATTGTAATAATGAAAAATTGTGAACCTTTATATTCATGGGAAATATATTAGTTTCTTAATAAATATTAAACCATATGAAAAGAAATGAATAAATTTGAACTTGTATTTAAAATTATGAAAATCTATGAACAAATTTGATCAAATTTTATTGAAAAATTTGAAAAATAGAAAAATATGTGGACAAATTCAAAAAATATTATAATTGTTGGGTTGAGCTTGGGTGCCCTAGAGAGAGGGGTATCGAGAGGACACAGATCTAAAATTTTGGGGATGATTGGATTCGAGCATGGATGATGGCTTGGAACACCTAGGATTGAATGGTACAATGAGTGGTTTCACACAATGTTCCCAACCAAGAATTGTGAGGGGGTTTTCATGATGATGACAGAGTGGGATGCCAATCGGGGAATGTGAGGGGGTTCTGGAAAGGAGGTCTATGAATAAGTCCTCTGAGGGGGTTTATGAGGAGAACCAATGAGAAATGTGATGGTAGGGAGGGAGGGAAGTCTATGGGGGGTAGGAAGGATTGGGGAGGGGAGTGGGGTTGTAGGATATAGTGATGGATGTGGTTTTTGTGGAGGGGGTCGCAGTATATGACTGAGGGTGCTGTTCTTGGTAGTGGGGGTCTACATTAGGGTGCCTTATATATATATATTATATATATAATTAAAATAGATGAATTTATATTCAAAATTATATTGTGTAGGTATTATATATATATATATTATTAGTAAATATTACAAAATTATAGATATTATAATTATTCAAATATTTTTATTATCAAAATGATATGTTTTTAATGATTAATATATATATACCAGTATTTTCATTTTTCGATAAAATATTTGATATTACTGTAAAATTTAGTTCAATATAATTTTGTAATGTTAAAATATTTATTGGTATAAAAATTAATAACAACATATTAATTTATCAATAAATCAATTTTTGGTAATATTATGATAAGACAACATATTTAAATTTTAGTAAATAAATTGTTGGTATTGAACAATTAATATAAACAAATATATTTTTTGGTAAAAATAATTGTTTTCACATATAGTTAATGTCAACATAATTTAATATCTATTGGTATATTCCATTTTTACAGACATACATATTATTAGTCGATAATTTTATATTTGTAAATGTCATTGTTTTTCTAGTTCTCACTGATGGCAGTAATGTGACATAATTTTAATGTCATTGGATCATGATTATTTATAGTATGCCTAGAAAGATAAATATATCATTAATTGTTATATGAAATATTCAATGGTATTATAATCACCACACAGATATCATTAAGATCCATGTTTTTCAAAATAATTTTATTACATTAATTAGTTGTAGAAATGCATTTTTCCTCTTGGGTATTACATTCAACTGAGTTATATTTCATAGAGTTTCAAATTACCAATCATCTTCCCATCAAAAATAATCCTCTTGAGGTGGACTTTTTATCATCACAATCATCTTTCCAATATTTATTAGTGAATTTGAAATGATTCAAGTGGTATAAATTCCTATTATGTAGTTCAAATCTAATAGTCCCTATCATGTATTTATGTACTCTATTGGAATCAATTTTGAGTGATTCCATAGAATAATTACAATGACCCAGGATTTTAGGGTTTGTATCATTTTAAATAATTTCAGTTCATTCAATAGCTTACATTGCACAAATAAAATCCATTTATTATAAATCATCTAAAATCACATAGTGAACACATAAAAAACTTCATAAATAAATAATTAATAAATTAAGAGGTATTTATAGAAGTTAATGAATCTATATCGATGAATAGTTACTTTAACATATAAATATTAATATGACCCTTATGAATAAAAAACCAACATAAGGATTACTAACTTCACCCATGAATGTATAAATTAAATTTATGCCTATTCTAAATTAGTGTATGAAATAATTTTATCATAGTATAAGTAAATAATTATTAGAAAATTTATTATTTAACTATGGGAGTTTTTATAAGTCATAAATATTTAATCAGAATTTTATAATTAATAAAATTATTTAAAATAAATTTTACCTTCCTAAAATGTGTTATAAAATTAATATTTTGTTGTCTTGGTATTTTAGAATAATTTTATGAGATATTAGTGAATTGTTCATTGTGTTATAAAATGAGTTATAAATTTTAAATATGTATTTTTAGAATAAATGTTGATTTTAATAAAAAATACATTTATCATATTTATAAGATTATATTCATAATGTGGAGTTTATTTTGGGATTATAAATTTCAAAAAACTGTTATTGTAAATTTTTTGGTGTTTTCTAAAATACTAGAATTTTGCTGAATAGTAAAATATGATAATTTATGATAAATGTTAAATTCATGAATAACTATATCATAGGATATGTATGGCTGATACAAGCCAGTAATCCTAAACACTTTGTAACTATTTTGATATATTTTGTGATAATTCTCAAACTAATCATAATATTGAGCCAAAATAAAGAACAAATGAATAAAATATTCTAAAAAACCCTCAACTCTACTATAAATACGACCCCTAAACTGTTGAGCAATGTATTGTTTTCAAACAATTCAAAATAATGTTTTTTAAAGGGGGAGATTATTTTAAATAATACTATGTCTCTTTATGATGATTTTGATGCTCACAAATACCCTTAATTATTTACTAATTATTTCGTTGAGTATTTTGCAGGAATTTATTTTATTTATTTATTTCATATAACGAGATTTCATACTTCATTTATTCCGAGATCAATTTTAGCGCGTTCTGGAATCACTGTAGCACGAGATCAATTTTAGCGCATTCTGGAATCACTGTAGCGCGAGATCAGTTTTAGCGCGTACTGGAATCACTGTTCATACCCAACGTTGATGAACGTAACGTATGGATGAAAAGTTTACTTTTTATGTTAAAATAAACGTATGGTTAAGGAACCTTACGTTATTTTGAAACGTATGGTTAATGAACCTTACGTTGTTGAAAAGTATGGAAGAAGAACATTGCGTTTGGAAGGAACCTTACGTTTTTGTTGTTGGTCAAGTATGGAAGAGAAACCGTACGTTAGTTTTCAGTGTTGAGTTTGTTTCTCAAAAGTATGGATCATCAACCTTACTTTTATAATCAACCGTACGTTCTTTGGAGAGTTGAAGCAAGACAAAGTATGGATGATCAACCCTACGTTTGAATGCTGAAGAGAAAGTATGTACGTTCTGAACCTTACGTTCTGAACATTACGTTCTGAACCTTACGTTCTGAACCTTACGTTTGTGAACCCTATGTTTGGAGCTACGTCATCAACCCTACGTTTGGCATTGGGATATTTTTGACAGACGATATTTCCTTTTGCATTGGTCAAACAGGCGGATTATTAGGCGGATTTCGAGCTGATTCTTAAGTACGACTTTGACTGAATCAAAGACGATTTTCAACGGATTAATGATTGATTTAAACGGAGCGTTTTATGCCGATTCTTCAGGGGAGTTACAACGGCTCTATTATTTCATTAAATATCGCAAATCTAAAGGAGATTTTCATGGATATATTTATGCGGAAGATTTTCTCAGATTTGAATATATATGTTCTATCTTGGAAACTTCGGATATATATATACACAGGAAAGTGTATGAAATATATAGATTGATCTTTTAACGAGCAAGAAACAGAGACTGTGTGAAGGCGTTCTTTTCTGGTGATCGAGAAGAAGTGTAAAACCTTTATTATGGAAGGAAGATCTTGATAGCAGATTCACGTGTTCTACATCGACTATCTGTTGTGAATCTACTGCTGCTGAAGTTGTGAAGTTTCTTGTAATATCTATTGCAACTGGATCGACTCAGAACTGTTTTGATTACAGATCTTTATTTTCTGAAGACGACGATCTATCTACTGTCAATTGCCTTCTGTTGCAATTGTGAAGAACAACTGGAGAAGTGTTTTCTTTATCGAAACCCTTTTTATCTTTGAGTGATCAGCTTCTCGTTCTAAGCTGTGTGGGTTCGTGTTTGAACCAGGAAGGCTGTGTTTTCCTGAAACTTGTAAAGGTGTCAACTGCCTGTACTCAGTTGTGAACAGGTCTGTGGAAACGAGGACCAGATAGTGAAAATCGCCGAGCTCGTGGATTTCAGCGTTGGTGGAGTGGACTAGGGGCCTTCTGTTCCCCGAACCACTATACATCCGTGTGTTCATGCTTTTACTTTTTCCGTTGCATATTTAATCGTGCTAAAGCATAGTGGACAGAATTTGTCTAAATTGAAGAGATTGTAATAATTTTAAAAAGACACAATTCACCCCCCCCCCCTCTTGTGTGTAATCCGTAGATTCAGATCCAACAATTGGTATCAGAGGAGGAGCTTCTTATTTTTAAAGTCTTGTCAAGCTAGAAGTATTTAAAGATTATACATAGTGTATCATGGCCGATACGAGAGAGGGAATGTCAATGGTCAGAGCACCTTACTTTAATGGAGATAATTATGGCTGCTGGAAATCACGTATGATTATTTTTCTGAAAAATCTTGGTTACAAAGTCTATTCAAAGATTCTGACTCCTTATGAAATTCCTGAAAATCCCGATACATGGAGTGCTGCTACAGAGGCTGAGTATGACATGAATTCAAAAGCTATGAATGCAATCATCTGTGGTCTAGGACCGGATGAATTTAACAGAGTATCTCAATGCCCGACTGCCTATGAAATGTGGCAAACAATAGCTGTTGCTTATGAAGGAACAGATAATGTAAGACAGATGAGATATGCAACTGCTAAATTAAAATTCGATACTTTCAGAATGATTGAAGGAGAGAGCATCACTCAGATGAATGGAAGATTGACAGAAATTGTCAATAATATAACAGCTCTTGGAGAACCAATCAAGCAGGTTGATCAAGCGTTAAAGGTACTGAGAGTACTTCCTACTCGATGGAATGGAATCTCTGCAGCAATCAGACAATCAACTTCTGTTAAAGATCTAACTATGAGAGAGCTGATTGGTACATTGATGATGTATGAGGCTGAAATGCAAGATGAGGTAAATGAGCATAAAGTCTACATAAAAAGGGAAAATACTGCTTTGAAAGTGACTTCTCAACAAAAGGATAGAAAGATGAAGAACAGAGAAGTAAGTGCTAAATCAGAAAGCTCTGATTCTTCAAATTCGGATGAAGAACTGGCTCAGCTAGCCAGAAAATTCAGAAAGTTCTACAGTAAGAAGAAAGACTTCAAGAAATCCTTCAAGAAGGATAGCAAGGAAGTGAGATGTTATGAATGCAAAAAGATGGGACATATCAGACCGGATTTCCCAAAATTGAAAGATGCAAAGAAGAAGAAATTCTTCAAAATAGATGATTATGAGCAGAAAGACAAGAAAGCTATGAAAGCTACTTGGAGTGTTTCTGAAGACTCAAGTAATTCTTCTGAATCAAGCTCAGAGAAGGAGGAAGCCAATTTAAAAGAAAATATGTGTTTCATGGCTGAAACTGATGAGGTACACTCATACTACTCCTCTGACTCAAATAATGAATCAAACTCTGAAACAAGATTCTCAAATAAAAAACTTGTAGCTTACTGCAATATGCTTGAAGAAAGGTATGACTCATTATTTAAAAAATATAAATCTATAAAAAACTTGCATAAAGCTATTTCAGATGAGAGAAATACTTTGCTAAAACAATATAAGGAATTAATTGACAAATACAACTCTGCTGACTCAAATAAAATTAATTTTGAATCAAAAATAAAAACTCTACAGGATGAAGTAGAATCTTATAAAAAGGCTGCATTAGTTTTTACAAAAGGAGAAAACGCCTTAAATGAGATACTTGGAAAAACTGTAATTAAAAAGGAAAGGTTTGGAATTGGAGGTAAAGGAGAAAAACCTATGTTATACAAAAATTATTTTGTTCCTAGCACTAAACAGGTTATTTGTAACTTCTGTGGAACAAAAGGTCATATAGCTAAAAACTGTTTTCTAAGACAACCTCAAATATGTGGAATTAAGAAAGCTTATATTTCCAATGATCTATATGATTCAATCAATTTTAAGTAAACAAAGCAAATCTGGATACCCAGATCACTGCTTGCTAACACTCCTGGACCCAACAAAATATGGGTACCAAAGAAATTTGTTTGAATGTCTTTGCAGGTAGCAGGTCACCAAAGAAAGAAAGAAATATGGTATATGGACAGTGGCTGCTCAAGACACATGAGTGGAACTTCAGCTAATTTCTCTTCTCTTACTCAAAAGGAAGGAGGACTTGTCACCTTTGGTGACAATGCCAAAGGAAAGATTATTGGTATTGGAACAGTTGGAGATCCAAAGACAGTCTCAATCAACAAAGTACTTTATGTACAAGGGTTAAAACACAATCTGATAAGTATCTCTCAACTCTGTGATGATGGATACACTGTTGATTTTACTAACAATAGTTGTACTGTTTCTAAAGATAAACTGTTTAAGTTTAGAGCACCCAGAACTGATAATGTTTATACTTTGGATTTGTATTCCTTGTGTAAACAACAAGTAAACTGCTTAACTGCTAATATAAGTGAATCCTGGATCTGGCATAGAAGACTTGGTCATTGCAATATATATGCTTTACATAAATTGTCTAAGAAACATCTAGTTTCTGATTTTCCTAGTCTCAAATTTGAAAATGACAGATTCTGTGATGCATGTCAGCTTGGCAAGCAACACAAATCATCATTCAAATCTGTTAATAAAGTTGCTACAACTAAACCTCTAGAACTTATCCATATGGATTTGTTTGGACCTTCAAGAGTAGCAAGTTTAGCTGGTAAATTATATGTTTATGTATTAGTTTATGATTATTCTAGATTTACTTGGATTTTCTTTTTGAAATTTAAAAGTGAATCTTTTAGTTTATTTGAAGGTTTTTGTAAATCTATTCAAAATGAAAAAGGTTTTAATATAATCTCATTGAGAAGTGATCATGGTGGAGAATTTGAGAACCAGGAATTTAATTCCTTTTGCTCAAACATGGGTATTAAACACACCTTCTCTGCTCCAAGAACACCTCAACAGAATGGGATTGTAGAAAGAAGAAATAGAACTATTCAAGAAATGGCTAGAACTATGTTAAATGAATATAGCCTACCTATATATTTCTGGGCAGAAGCTGTTAATACAGCTTGTTATATAATGAATAGAATTTTAATAAGACCTATTTTGAAAAAGACACCCTATAAACTATGGAATAACAGAAAACCTAAAGTAAATTACTTTAAAGTTTTTGGATGCAAGGTTTACATCTTGAATACCAAAGATAATCTTGGTAAATTTGATCCAAAATCTGATAAAGGTATTTTCTTAGGATATTCTGCAACCTCCAAAGCTTATAGAGTCTATAATAAAAAGTCAAGGATTGTTGAAGAATCAGTTCATGTGAAATTTGATGAATCTGATCCTTTTGAGAAAAGGATAGAACAAATAGATGAACCTGATTCTAATGAAAACATGAGACTTGAGAATTTAAAGAATGATTTTGAAAATGATATAAAAGAAATTCAGTCCAGTTCAGAAGAACATGACACTGAAGAACCTTTGAATGTAATGCCTAGACAGTCTAGAACCTTAAAGAATCACCCTTTAGAATCTGTGATAGGTGACTTAGAGACTGGTATTCAAACTAGAAGAAACCTTGGAAACATAGTTGAATTCTCTGCTTTCCTATCCCAACAAGAACCTAAGACCATAGAAGAAGCCTTAGATGATGAGAGCTGGGTAATAGCAATGCAGGATGAATTGAACCAGTTCAAGAGAAATAAGGTTTGGGAGTTAGTTGAAAGACCACATGATTATCCAGTAATAGGAACTAAATGGGTCTTTAGGAATAAACAGGATGATCAAGGGATAATAACTAGAAATAAAGCAAGATTAGTAGCTAAAGGATATAATCAAGAAGAAGGAATAGATTATGATGAGACCTTTGCACCTGTAGCCAGGTTAGAATCCATTAGAATCCGTTTAGCCTATGCATCTTATATGAATTTTAAATTATATCAGATGGATGTTAAATCTGCCTTTTTAAATGGTTATTTAATGGAGGAAGTTTATGCTGAGCAACCTCCTGGTTTTGAAAATTCTCAAAAACCAGATTCTGTTTTCAAACTTACTAAAGCTCTTTATGGCCTTAAACAAGCACCTAGATCTTGGTATGAAAGACTAAGTTCTTTTCTTTTGAAAAATGATTTTACTGTTGGACCGGCAGATCCAACACTCTTTAAGAAAACTGTGAAAAATAATGTTTTGTTGGTTCAAATTTATGTTGATGATGTAATTTTTGGATCAACCAATAAAATTATTTGTCATGAATTTTCATAATTAATGTAAAAAGAATTTGAAATGAGTATGATGGGAGAATTAAATTTCTTTTTGGGTCTTCAAATATTTCAAAAAGATTTTGGAAATGTTTTAAGTCAATGCAAATACATTACTGATTTACTTAAGAAATTTGGACTTGAAAACAGCAAGCCATTTACAACTCCTATGTGTACTAATATAAAACTTGATTTGGATGAAACTGGAAAATCAGTGGACAAAAAGTTATATAGAGGTATGATTGGTAGTTTGTTATATCTTACTTCTAGTAGAACAGATATAATGTATTCAGTATGTCTTTGTGCTCGATTTCAATCAAATCCCAAAGAATCCCATTTAACTGCTGTTAAAAGAATTTTTAGATATTTAAAAGGTACTATTTATCAATCTCTGCTTTATCCAAAAACCTCTGATTTTAATTTAATTTCATATTCAGATGCTGACTTTGGAAGATGTAGATTGGATAGGAAGAGTACTTCAGGAACATGTCACTTTTTAGGGAAGTCTTTAGTATCATGGTCTAGTAAGAAACAACACTCAGTTGCCCTGTCAACAGCCGAGGCGGAATATGTGTCTGCAGGTAGTTGTTGTGAACAGGTGTTGTGGATGAAAAACACTCTTATAGACTTTGGATTAAATTTCAATAATACACCTATTTTATGTGATAATACTAGTGCAATTAATATTTCAAAAAATCCTATTAGTCATTCTAGAACTAAGCACATTGATATAAGACATCACTTTTTAAGAGATCATGTGTTTAAAAATGATATATTTTTAGAGTTTGTAAATACAGAAAATCAATTAGCAGATATTTTTACTAAACCACTTCCCACGGCAAGGTTTGAATTTATTAAGGGGGAGTTAGGTTTATTTAATTTTAAATAGTTTTTTTTTTTCTTATTCTGTTTTCGAATTCTGCTTAATTTCTGTTTCCCGCTATAAGTAATTTTATTTTGTTTTAAATAAAAGTAATGATTAGTGATTACACGGGAATCAAGGCTGTCAGAACCGTTTCACCTTCTAAACTACTTCACCTTTTTCGGAAACCCTTTCGAAAACCTAAAACCGCACATCTGCTCCAAAACCCTTTTCTGAATCTTCAAACCCTAAACATACGAACCTTCAGAAATCGTTGTTGGAATGGCAAAGACTAAGCATCCAGATGAAGCTGAGAGTAGTGCTGCAAAGAAACCTAAGGTAGTTAGTCGGAAAATACTGCAAGGTAAAGTCATAGATTTAGAGTGGCTGTTTGAAACTAATTTACTGTTGAAGCAAGCGTTGTCGTTTCAAAGCCTTGAGCAAGCTTTTAATAGTGAAAATTCTGAGTTTCAATATGAGGCAGAAATGAGACATTTCTTTAGAACTGTTCAGTTTAGCCTTGGAGATACAGAGGATAGTTTATTGGCTCAAATAGAGGATAAGGACTTTTCAATATCATCTGTAGAGATAAGTCAAATTCTTAACTGCCCTCATGAAGGAGTTTTTCATTTTGATTTACGGAATATTGGAGATTCTGTACATAAGTCTGAAGACATTATGTCTTTTCTGTTTGGAACCAGAGTGATAAAGAAGATGTTTGTTAAGGATTTGGAGCCCGATCAGAAAATTTTGGTAAAATTTGTTCAGACTGGTTTAGCACCAAGAATGGCTGAGATGGAGAAAATCCTATACCCGGACATGTACATAATGTATCTTATGATGTGTGATATTAAGTTTAATTTTCCTCGGTTTATGATAAGATATCTGAGTTACTGCTGTCAGAGTGAAGCAAGAATGACCTTTTTCCCTTATGGAATGTTCATTTCTTTGTTTTTGTTTAAAAGAATAATGATCAGATTGGTAGATGCTGGGGTGAAATGTCACCATAGTAATGTTTTTAATGCTGGAACTTTGAGGAAAGTAGGATACTTCTGGAGCACAATTAAAGGAAAACTCTTACCTGTTGGAGCTGAGGAAAACTCGGAGAGTGCTCAGGCTCAACCGGCTAAGTCCAAGGAGGGACAAGCAGAATCAAGAGTTAGTACAGTTGCAAGGAGAATTCGTTTTGAGATGGAGGAAGTTGAGGAAGAGGGAAGTCAAGAAGGACTTCAATCTAGAAGGAAGAGGTCAATTGATGAAGAAATTATCTCTCCTGCCTTGAAATCCTCTGAACAGTTATTTTCTTATTCATTTGTGAGAGAAGCTGTTGTGGAGCAGACTGCACCGATAGAGGAACCAGCAGCTCAAACAGAAACTCAAAAAGAACCTCAATCTGCTGCTGTGGCTGTTGAAAAAGTAATTCAACAAGAACAACTTATGGAGGCAGTGCCTGGTGAAGAAGTGGCCCGACCTCAAGATTTACATGAAAATATTGTTCTTGACCAATCAGTAGAAGTCAGAGAGACTACTGTTCATGATGAACATACTTCTGAAGCTAATACAGAGGTACTTCAGGAAGATTTTTCAGTGGATGAGTTTCAGGCTTCAAAAGATAGTTCAGTGGATCAACCTTGTCAGGACAAGGACAAAGAACAGTCAGATGCAGATTCCTTACCACTTGCCCTGCTTCATCAATATAATTCTAGACATGAGAATCGAGCACAGGGTGCCCCTGATTCGAGAAAAGAAGAAGTTGTTGAGTTGTACAAGCGTATCTCTCAGTTAGAATCTGAGAATGTTAGTCTCAGAAATTCTCTGAACTTAGAGCAGTTGAAGTTTCAGAAGCTGAAAGAATGTACTGTTTCAAGACAGGAAGTAGATTTGTTTAAGACTGATATGCTGCATGCTGTTGATCAGTTAAAATCAGAGATGGTAAAGAAAGATGATTTGTCTGAGTTGAAGATTTACATGGAGAATAAATTTGAGTCTGTTGCAAACAGTGCTGTGAGTGGATCAGGCTCTTCACCTGATTTGATTCGGAGATTTCAAGCAATTACTGCAGCAATGAGCAATATGAGTGACAGATTACACGATCTTCAGTGTAATAGTGCCCCTTATTCAGTTTTGCTAGATAATCAGAGATTTTTAGTGGATCAGTTGACATCTGGAGAGCAACCGATTAGGATTCTTTTGAATCAGTTATCAGAAAAACTGGCTCTTTTGTTGAAAAAGAAGAAAGAATGCATGAGTTTTTCAGAGTTAATTTGATTGAAGATATTCATCTGACTCAAGAGAACAAAGATCTTATCATCAAGTTAGGAGATGGGATGATGCAGAGGCTCAGAGAACAGTTTACAGAGATAAAGACCGCGATTCAAAGGAGATAGACACCTTTTTCCCTGTCTTATCTATGAACCTTGATTCCTCTTTATATCACAATCGTTTATATATAACAGCTTATGAATGAAAATTCTTTTCTTACTTCTTTTTGTTTTGTTGTTTATTGATTTATGATTGAGTTAGCCAGTATAACAAATTCACTTATTCATACACAGTTAATTATAGCATTTACTTATAGTTCAGTGCAATATTGAATGTGTTCAAATCCATAATTTTTCATTCTTTTTGATATCACAAAAAGGGGGAGAATTTGGATAAACACAACATTTAAATTCATTTTTTTCCTATGAATAAATTTGGATATATGGGAGAATTTGGATATATACGACATTTATCTTTTATCTATTTTTAGCTGAAAATTTATTTTTATGGGGGAGAAATTTTATTATAGTTAAATATTGTTTTAATCCTTTCAAAATTCTAAAATTTTATAAAACTAATTTTTCAATAAATATTGCAATTAAATTAGTTCTATTATTTTATGGGTTTTGTGATCATCAAAAAGAGGGATATTTTTGAGCAATGTATTGTTTTCAAACAATTCAAAATAATGTTTTTTAAAGGGGGAGATTATTTTAAATAATACTCTGTCTCTTTATGATGATTTTGATGCTCACAAATACCCTTAATTATTTACTAATTATTTCGTTGAGTATTTTGCAGGAATTTATTTTATTTATTTATTTCATATAACGAGATTTCATACTTCATTTATTCCGAGATCAATTTTAGCGCGTTCTGGAATCACTGTAGCGCGAGATCAATTTTAGCGCGTTCTGGAATCACTGTAGCGCGAGATCAGTTTTAGCGCGTACTGGAATCACTGTTCATACCCTACGTTGATGAACGTAACGTATGGATGAAAAGTTTACTTTTTATGTTAAAAGAAACGTATGGTTAAGGAACCTTATGTTATTTTGAAACGTATGGTTAATGAACCTTACGTTGTTGAAAAGTATGGAAGAAGAACATTACGTTTGGAAGGAACCTTACGTTTTTGTTGTTGGTCAAGTATGGAAGAGAAACCGTACGTTAGTTTTCAGTGTTGAGTTTGTTTCTCAAAAGTATGGATCATCAACCTTACTTTTATAATCAACCGTACGTTCTTTGGAGAGTTGAAGCAAGACAAAGTATGGATGATCAACCCTACGTTTGAATGCTGAAGATAAAGTATGTACATTCTGAACCTTACGTTCTGAACATTACGTTCTGAACCTTACGTTCTGAACCTTATGTTTGTGAACCCTACGTTTGGAGCTTCGTCATCAACCCTACGTTTGGCATCGGGATATTTTTGACAGACGATATTTCCTTTTGCATTGGTCAAACAGGCGGATTATTAGGCGGATTTCGAGATGATTCTTAAGTACGACTTTGACTGAATCAAAGACGATTTTCAACGGATTAATGATTGATTTAAACGGAGCGTTTTATGCCGATTCTTCAGGGGAGTTACAACGGATCTGTTATTTCATTAAATATCGCGAATCTAAAGGAGATTTTCATGGATCTATTTATGCGGAAGATTTTCTCATATTTGAATATATATGTTCTATCTTGGAAACTTCGGATATATATATACACAGGAAAGTGTATGAAATATATAGATTGATCTTTTAACGAGAAAGAAACAGAGACTGTGTGAAGGCGTTCTTTTCTGGTGATCGAGAAGAAGTGTAAAACCTTTATTACCGAAGGACGATCTTGATAGCAGATTCACGTGTTCTACATCGACTATCTGTTGTGAATCTACTGCTTCTGAAGTTGTGATGTTTCTTGTAATATCTATTGCAACTGGATCGACTCAGAACTGTTTTGATTACAGATCTTTATTTTCTGAAGACGACGATCTATCTACTGTCAATTGCCTTCTGTTGCAATTGTGAAGAACAACTGGAGAAGTGTTTTCTTTATCGAAGCCCTTTTTATCTTTGAGTGATCAGCTTCTCGTTCTAAGCTGTGTGGGTTCGTGTTTGAACCAGGAAGGCTGTGTTTGCCTGAAACTTGTAAAGGTGTCAACTGCCTGTACTCAGTTGTGAACAGGTCTGTGGAAACGAGGACCAGATAGTGAAAATCGCCAAGCTCGTGGATTTGAGCGTTGGTGGAGTGGACTAGGGGCCTTCTGTTCCCCGAACCACTATACATCCGTGTGTTCATGCTTTTACTTTTTCCGTTGCATATTTAATCGTGCTAAAGCATAGTGGACAGAATTTGTCTAAATTGAAGAGATTGTAATAATTTTAAAAAGACACAATTCACCCCCCCCCCCCTCTTGTGTGTAATCCGTAGATTCAGATCCAACATAAACACCCCTTCTACTCTCACCTTAAATTCAGTTATTCTTGTGAAATGTCTTCCCAATCCTCTTCCCAAGCCCATAACCTATGTCCCAGATCTCTTTTTCTCATCAAAATACCAAATCCAATCTCTTTAAGAAGGTTCTAAATGATGAGAAAATAAATAAGTAAAAACCTCTATATTTTCTTTTATTTTATTTTCATGTTCACATATTTTATTATTTTCTCTTCAACTCCCTATCCAAAAGTAACATAATATCATCATTATCTCACATTTACTATAATTTAATTATGTTTTGAGAATAATCCATCATCAAATATCTTCCCTCTCTTAATACTAAACCTCATATCATATAACCAAATCATATATAGAATCATTAACAGTTACATGTTTATTAATGTTATATAATTCAAATTAATTACATTTATACCCATTTTAAATTAACTCCATTATTTATAAATAAGTGAACCTATAATGAAAACCAAGAAAATGCACACCTCTATATGATGAAATTGTATATTTTTACTCATAAAAAAGTCCACAAACGAACTTAATTAATTTATACTAAATATTATATATTCATTAATGGTTTTTAATTAATTAATTAATTAATTAATTCTGATTATTTTGGATATTACGATCCAACGTAGAACACATTCGGAGATATGGTAAGGAACTTCACTTCAATTTACACTTCATAGGTACTTACTTGGTATTGTGCACCTAATCAGTTTTATGGGGTGAATCTACCACCCCATGCAGAAATTTTTTTAATTAATATTATAATTATATTAATTATCCATATTCTTGAATGCTTGATATGATTATAGTCCTATTTTTATACCATTTTACATACTGTGTTTATTTTAAATGTTGTTTTAACTAGGGAAATCATGATGAATCTATATCCTTTACACCATAATAATATTTATAAGGCATATTGTTAACAAATTAAATATATGTATTAAGAATTATTATTCCTTCTAGTGATCGGTGGGTCCGGCTATATACCCTTGATGCATAGATATGTCTCATGAGACAAATCAGTTTGTGACTAATCCTTTCTCTTTGTCTCCAAACTGAATCAGACAGGTTTCTACCAAGATAACTAATTCATTATGTATGTATAATGGCTCATGTTCTAGAAAAAAGACATCCAACAAATAATAATTTTCTAAATTTAGTAATCAATTATTAATTTTCCTGACATTTTATCCATTAAAAAATCAATGGATACCATTTCATTGGAAATTTATTGATGTCATGTTTTTTCATATTATTAAATGTAACATAATTTTTATTCATTTTTGAATATACATTGATTATTATTGTTTCATATAACCCTTATTGAGCTTTTTAGATCACCCTTATTATGTTTCATTTCCCCAGGTTATAATGATGATTCCATTTAATATATTTTAAAGATGCATTTTATTTCATTTTATTATGCATCGTGTTTGTAATATCTATCCTTCCAAATGTACAATGAGTATAATTTTTGTAATCTAGTTTTACAAAACAAATAAAATGATCAGTACTTTAGGAATATTTCTCTATAATCATCTGAAATTAACTAAATAATGCACTGGATTCAAGATTCTTAGATCAGGCATTAAAGTTGGTATTAGAGGAATTTTAGCGTAAAACATGGGAACTGTATTTAGAAAAAATTGTTTAGGGAACATAACCCAAAAACGTGTTTGAGGATATTAATATAATAACATACTAGAATTATGGTAAAGTATATAGTATTAGGGTCTACTTATAAATAGATCTTTATATGGATACTATAAGTGGATGTGGATCTGGCATAGATGTACCTAAGAGTAATATCTCTGACAAGGTGTTATGGGCCTAACTTAGGGTAACTAAGTATACAACAATGGACCTTACTACACACTAGGTTTGAAACTCCTAGGGGATATGATTAGGATAATTCTCATTTTATTTACAAACCATTATGAAGGGTTTAAATGTAAATATGTCCCCGAAAGAACCCATGTTTATTATTATGAGATTAGTTATGAATAAAATTTCAATTTATGTTTAGTGTTTGGTAGTTAAAAATTTTGTATTATGGTTTATAAATTTTATTTTGTCTATGTAATTGTTTAGTGGTGTAACCTAATTGAAGAAAGTGAATCAATACCCTCGGGGAATATAAGGATTCCCCCAATGAGAAATTCAAAACAGTTTGTGTTGGAGCTGAGCCGATCATCACCATATCAGGAAGAATTACTCAAGTTGTGATGAATAACCCTTCTACACCTATGATGTGTCACTTCATGCAGAAAAATATGCAATATTTTAGTAGGAAAACTAATCTAGTTGTAGCAGAAAATTGGATCACTCCCCTTGAAATAATATTTCTTGCATTGGGATGCAATGAAAATTAAAGGGTAGTACTGGCTGTATATTATTTTAATGGATATGATGATCAATGGTGGTTGTTGATAAAAAATACTAATGAATAATATTAAATATAATACATGTAATGGAGAATTATTTAAATAGAAATTCCTTGAAAAATATTTCCCTTATGAGCAATGAACTGAAATAAATAGAAAATTACTTATCTTAATGAAAATAGAAGAAGAGTGTGTTGAGGAGTATGAGTATACCTTCACAAGACTTTCCAGGTATGAAATAGATTACAAATGTGATTTGGAAGACAATATTGATAGATTCATTGACGTTTTAATGCCAAATCTCTGAAGGTCACTTTCTTCTCAAACATTTTCATCATATGATGAAACAGTGTTAAGTGAAATCAAAACGGAGAAGAAATTTTCTAGATCTAATTTTCTAAGGGATATCAAGAGAATAATAGGTCGTATTATAACCATTGAATAGGTGGATTTACAAATAATAAAAAGGGAACAAATAAATTACTATTTTGTGAAAAATGAAGAAATAAACATCATAGAAAATTATTGACAGTCATGGGAGTTTGTTATAAGTGTAGAGAAAATATTAATAAATGTAAAAAATGAATGTGTAAGTGGATAATAAAATATTTTCAATCCTAAAAATTTAGTGGGATGGGACACTATGAAAATTATTTTCCAAAACGTCAAGGAAACATGATTTTGAAAAGGCATGGAGAGAAAGTCCAAGAATATCCGATCCCAAGAGTTGAGGTTGGTGTTCTTAATGATGTGATGGTAGAAACATTAATAATTTCCTAAGACATAGCTAATTAATTTTTTGATTTTGAATCATCCCATTTTTTATATCATCCTAGTTTTCCATAAAGATTATACATTTAACTTTGTAATTAATAAAGGCGTTTCTAGTAAAAACTCTAAAGATAAGTATCATTGAATCGAAGATGTGTCAGTCATCCCCCTTTATGACAGATAAATATTCTTTGGTTTGTGACCTTATAATCAGAACAAATATTTACTTTGATATAATCCTAAATATGAAATTTATATCAAAAAATGATGAAATATTTTACTACAAGAAGAAGGAAGTTATAATTTGGGAGAAAGCTGTATAATCACTTCTCTTTAGAGAAGAAAACTCAACATCTTATTCTAATCTAAACCCTACCTAGTAGCTCTACTAAATTAAATTATTAGGTAGGAAGAAGAGAATACATTTATGGATGGGGAATGAAGTATTAAAATTTGGGTTGTACATATTTAGCAAGAGTACATTGATGTATTTCCAGAGGATTTACCCATACATCTTCCAGATCAAGAAGTTTAGCTCTCTATTGATGTAATTCCTGCTGTAAGATCTATATCAATGACTCCTTATAGAATTTCAATTATTCAATTAGTAGATATGAATAAAACATGGAGTAGTTGAGTGATAAGGGGTTCATCCAACCTAGTGTATCTATATAGAGAGACCATGTTATATTTGTCAAAAAGAAATATGGATCAATGAGTATGTGTATTGACTATATATATATATATATATATCAATGCCATTACAATACATATCTAGTATCCTCTACCGTACATTGATGATTTAATTGATCAACTTCATATATATATATATATTTCAATGATTGGCCTTCTATATGGATATCTTCAATTTCATGTGAGGAAGGAAGTTATTATAAGGATAACATTTCTAAGTAGGTATGGAAATTATGAATTTAAAGTAATTTAATTTATTCTTACTAATTCACACGTCATTTTCATGGATCAAATGGACTATGTTTTCAAGGAATATCATGATGATTTTTTTGTGGTATTTATTGATGAAATATTTATATATTTTATAAATCTATGAGGACCATGTGAACTAGTTACAGTTTTTTCATGAGACTCTTAGAAGAAAATAGTTATATGGGATGTTTAGTAAGTGTAATTTATAGCTTCAAATAGTTTATTTTCTTGGCCATATTTTCTCTATGTATATAATATTTGTAGATCCTACAAATACAATGGCAATCTAAGAATTTCCAATGATAACGAACATAACCATGTCACATAGTTTTATTATATTACCATGTTACTATCGACATTTTGTTCATAATTTTTATTAATTGGATAACTAGATATACATTATCACACATAAAGGGGTTATGATTGTATGTAAAAACAATTTACACAATTCTTTGAGTAATATAAGAAAATACTGTTTAATGATCCAATTTTTACTCTTCCATTTGAAAATTATGAGTTTTGGATATATAGAGATGCATCAAAGAATCGACTTGGTTGTTTCCTAATGAAAAAGATAATGTTATTTCTTTGTCATAAATGTATTTGAAGATGCATGAAAAAAATTATCCAACTCATGATCATGAGATAAAAATATTAATTTATCTCTAGAAATATAGAGACACTATTTCTATGGTGAATGATGTAACAAGTATATGGATCATAAGAGTTTGAAATAATTTTTTACACAGAAAGAAATAAACATACGAAAAAGGAAATGGCTCAAATTACTGAAAGATTATGATTTTTTAATACACTACCACACAGGAATGGAAAATAATGTATAAAATGAATTAAGAAGGAAATATCATATACTTCTATCTAAAATAAGGATTGAGAAATATCTGATGTTCATAGATCTAGTAGAGATGGATATGGGAATTATTAAGGAAGGGGAAACATCATTAATTTTTTAAATAATTTCTAAACAATATCTACTAGAGATCCTAAAAGCATCTCAATTTATTGATGATAATATACAAAAAAAATTATTTCCATTTAGGATTGATGATTAGAGGACTTATTATAAGAGTATGGATTTATAAAATTTTGAAAAACATTAGGTGTTCCATCAATACCTATGTAAAAAGGGTAACAATTAGATGATTCTAATAGCTCAAATTCCTCTATACATCGTGGTAGTACCAACATGTATAATGAAATTAGGAAACATATTTCATTGTATAACATGAAGTGGGAGATTTTTTACTATGTTTCAAGATATCTAGTTTCTCAACAAGTGAAGCCTTAGAGACAACATCTGAAATAAATCATGATAACTATAAATATTTCTAAATTAAACTGGGGTGAAATTATGATGTAATTTTTCATAGGACTTCCAAGTACACCTATAAGGAATGATAAAATATGGGGGATTTTTGGTCATATAAAAAAGTGGCTCATTTCCTTTCTTTAAGAGACGATTTACCACTTGTGCACCAAACATGACTCTATATTAATTGTGTTTTAATAATTCATGGTGCACCTCTATCAATTTTGTTTGATCAAGATCCCGGATTTGAAAAAAATAGAAGAGGCCTCAGAAGACATTGGATACTAAGCTTCATATGGGTATTACTTATCACCATCAATTTGATGGACAATCTAAAGACTATTAAAACAATGGATGAAATGTTCAGATCATGCTAACTTGACATTAAAGGTTTTAGGGATTAGTAATTATCTTTTGTGGAATTTTCTAATAAAAATAGTTTCCATTATAGTATTCAAATGGATCCATATGAAACATTATATGGAAATAGATATAGAACTCCAACTTGTTGGGACAATGTTTGTGAGATAAAACCTATTAGCCCAGAACTTATTAAATAGACAATGACAATGTTAAATATAGTTTCAGACCACATTAAATTATCCCTAGGTAGGAAAAATATTTGTTCTAACAACTAGAGAAATAGTTTGGAATTTCATGTGGGAGGCCATGTCTTTTTGAATGTATCATCGTGGAATGGTGTCTTAAGGTTCGGTAAGAAAGGAAAACTGAGCCCCATGTACATCTGATCATTTGAAATTCTTGAAATAATCAGAGGTTTATCTTATAGTTTAGAAATTCCATGAAGTCTCTCCAAATTTCAAGATATTTTCCATGTGTCATTGTAAAATAAGTACATTCCATACCCAACACATGTACTAACCTATAAATAATTTCAACTTCAACCTGATTTTTCTTACTGTGAAGAGCCTATCAAGATTCTTAAAACAATAGAGAAAGTATTGGTAAATTGGATAAATCTACCCGTATAGGTTCTCTAGAGAATCCATAAAATAAAGGAATAAATTTGGGAACTTGTGGATGTTATAAATAATAACTAACATCATTTATTTTGAGGGAATTTTCATAAAAATTTATAGGATAAAATTTCTATATGTGGGAAGACTATAACTCCCAAATATTTTATGGTATATATCCCTTAAATAATTTCATTTCATTTAATATCTTACAATGAATTCAATATTATATTATTTAGTATAAATCATATAAAAAACTTAGGAGACACAATGCAATATTTATAAATGAAAAGTGAATCAAATGAGGTGAATTTCTTGAAGTTTATGAACCAATACCGATGAAATAGTAACCTGGACATATGAATACTAATATATCCCCTATGAATAAAATCCCTCAAAATGAATAGTAATCCCACCGATGAATTTTTAAATTAAATTTATGAATCTTATAAATGAGTGTATTATATAATTATATCATTGTATATGTAAATAATTATTCTAAAAATTATTATTTAAGTGTTTGTATTTTTTAGGTCATTAATATTTAATTATCATTTAATAATTAATAAAATGGTTTAATGGAAAATTTATTTTCAAAAAATTTATTGATTAATAAATATTTCGTTGTCTTATGACTTTAGGATAATTTTATGAAACCTTAGTTAAATTTTCAGAGTGTTTTAATATGAGTTATAAATTTAAAATATGTATTTTTTGAGTAAATGATGAATTTAATAAAAAAATTAAATTTACCATATTGGGAAAATTATTTTCATAATATGGAGTGAATTATTTTATTCTACATATCAACACAATTTTTAGGGTAAATATTTTGGATTTTTCTAAAATACTTGAATTTTTTGTGGAATAGTATAATACGATAATTTATGATAAATGTTAAATACATGATTTATTCTTCCATAGGATATGTATGAATGATTTAAGCACATAGTATGAAACTTTTATGCATTATGATAATATATTTGTTTATAATTATCACACTATTCACACTCTTAATCCAAAATAATAATCGAATGAATAAAATATTCAAATATCACCCCTCTCCTCCAATATAAATACCGTTGCTCACCACCAATTCTCCTCACACATTAAAATCATTAAGAATTTTCAAATTTCTACCCAATAAGATTCTCAATCCCCTATCACACATCCTTGAGCTCATGGTATCATAAAACTTCCAAAATTAATCCCCTTAAAGAGTTTCTCAAGGAAAAGAAAATCAAGAGATAAAAACCTCACTCTATTCTTTTAATCTCGTTTTAAGTTGTTTAATTTTCTTATGTTATCCTACCCTAACAATACCCAATGTAGCATAATATATCTATTATCTTCTGTATAATTTAATTTTATTATGTTGATGTAATGATATATCCACAATTCTCTTCCCTCTGTATTTATTCTAATGACGAAAACATCATCTGCTGATTTACCACCTTCATGGAGGATGTGTTTTCAATTTAAAGTTCTCCAACAAGACTGGTCATAAAAATAATTTTTATTGGTTTAACCGATTATAAATTATGTATTACGTTCTATGTAATTATTTTAACAATTAAATATAATTATTATTTATTAATACAACAAATCTAGTGTATGATTATTGAAAAAATGCCAATATAATCTAAGAAATTATAACTTAAATTTTATCTAATGATTAATCCTAATACCAAATAAAAAAATGATATATATATATATATATATATATATATATTTAAAATTCAATATTTTATTTACTAACATATAATTTAAATTTTGGAGTATTATAGCCATTTTACCCAAACTTAATTACTTATTAATAAGAAAACTGATCATGAAACACAAGAAAATAAGCACTATTGAATGATAAAATTGTATAATTTTACTCATTAAAAAAGGCCATAAAATAACATAATAAAATTAAAATAAACAAAAAACTCGTAATAATTTTTATGAGTTGATTAATTAATTAATTTAATCTTATTATTCAGGATATTAATATCAAGTACATCACACATTCATACATAAGGTAAGGGGCATCGTCTAAATTTACACTTCCTTGAGACTTACTCATAATTATGAACCTAATCATTTTTATGTGGTGTATCTACTTCTCCCTTGAGATCATTTTTGTTTAAAATTATATTTATATTAGTTATCCATAGTCTTTTATCTTCGATATGATTATTTTCTTATGCCTCTACCATTTTTCATACGGTGTTTAATTTGAATTTTGTTTTAACTAGGGAAATATAGATTAATTTGTATCCAATACTCAATGCGGATATTTATAAGGAATAATTTTCTTATATTAAATATATTTACAAATAATTATTTGGAATTTAAGAGATGGTAGAGGTCAATTATATCCCATCTATGCATAGATGGTTCTCATGAGACAAAACATTTTTTGACAAACCCTTTGTGAATGTTTAAAAAAATAATAAGATGGGTTTCGACCCTTAGACATAATCTATCTTTGTGGTATAATGGCTCATGATCCAGATCCACGACATCCAAAAAATAATCTTCTTCTTCATTTGGTACTTATTTATTAATTTCAATTCGATTTTTACTATGAGATAGTCTATGGATACATTTTTATTTCATGTTTATTAATGCCATGTGTTTTTCATATTATTTACATTTCCATATTTTCTATACCTTATTGACTTTACTTCACTTATTACTGGTTTATATAACCCTTACTAAGCATTTTATCTTACTCTTATTATGTTTCTATCACCATGTTATGAAGAAGAATCCTTTGAATATGTTTCAAGGATGTCGTTTATTTTATTTTGTTATGTATCATGTTTTTATTTTATATTGTTACTAATGTACAATGTGTATCATCTATGTAATTTGGTCTTCTAAAAGTGAAGAACTGATTGGTTCTTCATGAATAATTCCATTCAATCATGCTAGTTAAATAAAATAATGCAACAACTCTAGGATTCTAGGTTCAGAGCATTACATTTGGTATAAGAAGACATTTGGCAGCAAACCCATAACTATATTTATAAAACATTGTTTTGGGAACAAAAATCTAAGATAGGCTTTAAGTATAATCATAGAAGAACATCCTAGAATATTTCTGAACTAGAGATTATATGGGTCTTCCATGAAATAGATATTGGTTTGGATACTACCAGATTATGTGGTTTTAGCATAGATGCACCTAGGAGTAACAACTCTAGCATGGTATTTTGGGCCTGACATGTGGTAACCTAGTACCCAAAAACTGCACTCACTATGCACCTATTTTGGCACTATCAAGGGATATGCTTAGGATATTTCTCATTTCCATTACAAATCATTATGAAGGGTTTAAAAGAAAATAGGTCCCCAATGAAACCATGTTTATGATTATGAGATTAACTATCTATAAATTTTCTATCTATGTTAACTATTATTCTTGTTCAAAATTTTTTATCATAACTCTTAACCTAATATAGTGTATTCAATTTTTTAGGTATGCAGCCTAATGGATGAAAGGGAATCAATAACCATGGAAAATTTATAGATTTCTCAAATAAGGAAGTTAGATGAGTTAGTATTAGAGTTGATATGATCATGACCATATTAGAAAAACATACTCAGGTTATGACGAATAACTATACTACACCTATGTTGGAACATTTCATGTGACATAAGCCCCTATATTTTAGTGGGACTACTAATATAGTGGTAGATTATTAGTGGATCAATTAACATGAAAGGATATTTCTAGAATTGCAATGTAATGAAACCGAAAAGGTATATCTTGTAGTATATTGTCTTGAGGTATATGTTAATCAATGGTGGTCATTGATCTAAATTACTGAGGAGGAAGATGAAATAGATGGCATGGATTGGAGAAATTTTAATGAAACATTATTCAAAAAATACTTCCCCCATAGGCAATAAACTATAATGGAGTGAAAAATTCATAGCATAATGAAAACGGAAGAAGAGAGTGGTGTGGAGTATGAGGCTACCATCACAAGACTTTCCAAGTATGAAATATAGTATATATGTGGTTTGGAAGGCAAGATTGATCGCTTCTTTGAAGGTCGGAAGCCATTTCTATGAAGGGTGATGGATTATCAATAATTTGCATCATATGATGTAATAGTATTATGTGAAATCTAAATCAAAATGAAATTTTCTTGTCCAATTTGATTATGGGAAATCCATAGAATAAGGGGTATTCTGATAACCATCGAAAAGGCTATGTTCTAAAGAATAAGATAGGAACGATGAAATTCTCATTATATAAAAATTGTGGAAAGAATCATCATGGAAAATTATTCAAAGGCATGGAAGTTTTTTATAAGTGTAGATAAAATGGCTATCGAGCTAATGAATGCATGTAGAAGAGGAAAATCAATGATGTTCATTGTTAAAAGTATATGGAGATGGGGCACTATGAAAATTATTGTCCTAATAATCAAGGAAAAATGCCTTGGAAAATACCAAAAATTGGTGGTCCAAGTATATGAGATCACAACTTCTAAGGTTTATGTTCTTAATGATATAGTGGTGGGTACATAAATCATTTACTAAAACATGTAAAATGCTTTATTTGAATCGTGATCATCACATTCTTTTATATCACCCTAGTTTTCCTAGAAAATTAGTCATTTCCTTTTTTAATTAATAACAGAGTTTCTAGTAAAAACTCATAATTGAAGTATCATTGTAATAAAGATGTGTTAGTAATTACCCTTTATAACACATAAATGTACTTTAGTTACAGACCTTATCATCATACCTATGATTGAGTTTGACCTAATCCCCTGTATGAACTTTTTTTCAAAATATGATGAAAAAATTTAATCTAAGAAGTAGGAAGTTAAAATTTATGAGAATGGTTTAGAATCACTTTTCAATAGATAATGAAACCCTTCCTCTAATTATTATCTAGGCCCACAACCAATAGCTCCGCTGAATGAAATTCATGGGGAGGAAAAAAACAACATCTGGTGATGAGGAAAGAAGTATTCAAATTGAGGATGTACTTGTTTTTAAATAATACATCGATGTATTTCCATTGGATTAACCTAGACATCCATTATAGTGGGAATCTGAGTTCTCAATTGATTTAATTCCAGATTAAATACCTATACCAAAGACTCTTAATATAATGGGCACTGAAAAATTAGTATAGGTGAAGAAAAAACTATATACGTTGAGTGATATAGGTTTTATCCACCCAAATGTTTCTCCATGGGAAGCCATTAATCTATTTTCCAAGAAGAAAGATGGATCTTTGAGGTTGGTCATTGATTATAGAGAAATCAATTCCATTATAATAAATTACAAGTATCCTCTACCTTGCATTAATGATTAATTTGATCTACTTAATTGAGCTCAATATTTTTCCAACATTGACCATCAATATGGATATCATAAATTACATGTGAGGGAAGAAGATATTCCAAAGACAACATTTTGAACCAGGTATAGACATTACAATTTTTCATTAATTCTATTTGGATTGAAAAATGCGCCCTCCAATTTCATGGATCTCTTGAATAATGTTTCCAAGGAATAAGTTAATATTTTTTTGTTGTATTTATTTATGACGTCTAGATATATTCCAAAAAGCTATGAGGAAAATGAGAACTACTTATCGATTTTTCTTGAGACTCTTGGATGAAAATAGTTATATGGGATGTTTTGTAAGTGTGAATTATAGCATCAATTTGTTTATTTTCGTGGCCATATTATCTATATGGATGGAATCATAGTTGTTCCTACAAAGACAAAGAAAATACTAGAATAATCAACCCCATTGAACATAACAGAGGCATGTCGTTTTATTGGATTAACAGTTCACTATTAGCATTTCATTCATAATTTTGTCAGATTTGATAACCCACTATCCAAGCTCACACGTAAGGGGGTTAAGTTCATATCGAAAAATGAATGTGAAAAATGCCCTGAATAATTGAAGACAATATTGGTCAATGCTCCAATTTTTACTATTCCCTCTAGAAATGATTGGTTTGTAAAATATAATGATTCATCAAATAAGGGACAAAGTTGTTTCCTTGTGGAAAATGATAAAGTTATTTCGTATACATAAATAATGTTGAAGAAACATTAACAAAATTATCTAACCCATGATATTCAGTTAGAAGCGGTAACTCCTTCCCTAAAAATATGGAGAAACTATCACTATGGTAAATGATGTGAGATATATACAGATCAAAAGAGTTTGAAATAAATATTTACACAGAAATAACTTAACATGATGAAAATGAGATGGCTCGATTTACTAAAAGATTATAATTTTTTAATACACTATAACATTAGAAGGAAAAATACGGTTGTAGATGCCTTAAAAAGAAAAGAGTACAGACATATAACCAAAATGTGGATTATGAAAGATACTATGTTCATAGATATGTTAAATTTGGAAATGGGAATTGGTAAGGATGGGGAACATCATTCATTTTTAAAATGACTGTTAAACCATCTCTACAGCATAAGATAAAAATATGTCAATGTGATGATGACAATATACAAAAGAACATTAAATCCATTAAGGATGGGAAATTGGCCTATTTCTTGTATAAGGACGGAGTTCTAAAATTTGGAAAACGTTTATGTGTCCCATCAATACCTAAGATAAAAATGGAACGATTAGATCATTCTTATATCTCAAATTTCTCTATACACCTTGATAGTACCAAGAAGTTAAAATATATGGGGGAATATTTTTGGTGGGGTAACATAAAGAAGGAAACTATTGAATATTGGTCAAGGTGTCAGTTTTTTCAATAATTGATGGTTGAGAGACAATATCCTAGAGGAATAATCCAACCTCTACATATTAATATATTCATGTGGGATGAAATTATGATGTAATTGTTCTTTTGAATGTCAAGGAAACCTATAATTAAGGATTAAATATGGGTAATTGTTGATCATATTACAAAATCAGAACATTTAATTTTGATAAGATAATATTTAACACTTGAGAACCCATCAATACTCTATATTAATTTTGTTTTAAGACTTCATGGAGCGACTCTATCAGTTGTGTCTAATCAGGATCCCTGATTTAAATCAAAATTCTGGAAGATTCTTTATAAGGAATTGGATATTATGCTTCATGTGTGTACTACTTATCACCCTCAAACCAACATACAATCTTAAAGGGATAATAAAACAATCGAATTCATGTTGAGATCATTATCACATGAATTTAAAAGTGTGTGTGGAATTAGTACTCTACTTTTGTATAATCTTCCTATAATAATAGTTTTTATTCTAGTATTCAAATGGCACCATATGTGGCATTATATAGAAAAAGATTACAAACTATAAATTGTTAGGAGGGAGTTTGTTAGAGGAAACATATATGCCCAGAACATATTGATGAGGAAAACACAAATTTAAAGACAATTTTAGTCCATATTAATGTATCTCATAGTAAGAAAAAGAGTTATGCTGAAAAAAAGAGAAATGATTTGTGATTTCATGTGGGATATCATGTATTTCTAAAAGTATCTCCATAGAAGGGTATATTATGTTTTAGTAACAAAGGAAAAGTGGCCCAAATTATATCATACCATTAGAAATTCTAGAATGAATTTTAATTTTAACATACAACTTAGAAATTTTACCAAGTCTCTCTAAAGTTCAACATGTATTCCACATGTCATTGTCAAAGAATTACATGCCACACCCAACACATGTAATATCCTATGAAGGCATGAAATTGGAACCTGATTTTTCTTACTATGAAGAGACTATCTAGATTCTTGACACATGAGAGAACGTATTGACAAATCAGAAAACTCAACTGTTAATGGATATTTATAGAAACAATAAAATGGATGAAGAAACATGGGAACAAAATGATGTTATGAAAAAGAACCACCCTCATCTATTTCAAATGCAATGTTCATAAATATTCTAAGAACAAAATTTCTATAGGAGGGAAGAAAATAATTCCCCTTGATTTTATGGTATGTATCCTCTTAAATAAATTCAACTCATTATACATTGCACACAAAATTATTTAATTTAATATAAATCATATATAATCACATAAGGAACATAAAAAACATTTATAAATGGAGAATTAATTAAATGAGATGTAATTATATAATTTAATGATCCAATACCAATGAAATAGTAACATGACCTTAAGAATAGTAATATTACCATTATGAATAAAAAAAACTCTGCAAATGAATAGTATCATCAACCATAAATGTACAAATAAAATTTATTCATATTGTAAATTAGTGTATGATATAATTATATCATAATATAAGTAAATATGTAAATTAAATTTTTTTTTAATTGTTTGAATTTTTGTTAGTCAAAAATATTTTATATAAAAATTTATAATTAATAAAATTATGTAAATGAAAATGATATTTTCATAAAATTTATTCCTAAATTAATATATTATTATCTTATAAATTTAGGAAAAATCTGTAAGACCTTATTTAATTTTCTAGAGTATTATAAAAGAGGTATAAATTTATATTCTGTATTTGTTGAGTAAATGATTATTTCAATTTAAAATTAAATTTCTCATATTTCGAAAATTACTTCCAATATATGGAGTTCATATTTGGATTATAGACATAAGAAAATGGTTTGGGTAAATTTTTGGGATTTTCTTATGTTACATGAATTTTTGGTGAATAGTTTAATAGTCTAGTTTATGATATATGTTAAATACATGAATTTTTGAGTCATATGTGATTTATTGTCATAACCTATCCTAGTAGAGCCCATGAAGTGACTACCCAAAGGCTGCCTCCAATAGGTCAGGGGTGGGTGAATAGCATCGAGTATACCTATCTCACAAATGGGTCGAATTGCCTTTAAACCTATATGCACACACATAGCTACAAGCCCAAAAATGATGAAAAGTAAACATTGAATAAACCATGCATGACACTAAGACATATACTATGAGTAACAATATGAAACTAAAAGTAAATGGGCCAGAATACAAGCCCAACAAAAGGAAATCTATAAACAAGTGAGTACACAAGTAACTGGAAACTCGTTTGTAGGAAACCGTACCTAAAAGGTAGGTGAAGGGTGGTTTCCTGATCCCATAGGAGTACGCCTCACCTTTCTATTCTCACTGGGAACCACCTAGTTATGGACCACCTAGGTCTCTTTCAAAGCAGTTGTCATCTCTATAGGACATGTCACATGCATGAAAAGCCCATGAAGGGGTGAGTAAATAATACTTAGTAGGACAACCCAAAACCCAAAAGGAATGACCACAATCAAAAGACCTGAAAGGAAATACCATAATGAAATAACCACATCAGAATATATACACGAAATGATGTTAACTAAAATAGGTATAATTATAATGAAAGAAAAGAAATACTATCAGATTTAATCACATAACACCTTATACTATTCAGTCACTTAGACCCGCTAAGTCACTTAGACCTGTTGAGTCACATAGACCCGCTGAGTTATTTGACCTGCATAGTCACTTAGACCTATGGAGTCACTTAGACTCACAGATTCACTTATAACCACTGAGTCACTTAGACTTGCTAAGTCAATTATACTCGTTGAGGAACTTTTAATTATAATCATAGTCTTCTCGTCACAACTAGCTATAGGATTACAGCTCATAGCGTACATATTCAAAGAGAATTTACCCCTCGATCCAAAGGTCAAATATCAAATTCTATGAAATCCCACTCAAGATATCTCAATAGTACCTCCTCATCATGAGGGTCCTAACGCCACAAACAACTCATCTATTAGGGGTATAATTTGAGAGTTATGGGAAATTATGTGAAAAGGGGCTGGTAGGGTTTGGGTCTGGGCCGAACCGACCCGGCCCAGGCTCGATGACCCAACCCCCCAGATCTAACCCATCCCACTAGGTCGACTCGGTTCACTAGGCCAAGCCCACCTTCCCAGCTTAGCCATCTGAATCGGGCCAGTTGTTTCACCTTGGATACGACGTGCGCCGCGTCCCCGCCTGAAAAACGTGGTTGGTGGTCGCCTACCCCACTTGTCACTAATCCCACAGTTCCTCCCTCCATAGTTCTACTGGACTATGGGTCCTCCTCCAAGGTCTTGCTGGACTGTGGTTCCCTGACCATGTGATGTGTACAGTCTGCCGCATCCACCGCGGTCCGGCCTAGACTACGGATTTCCGTTGTCCTTAGTAGTCAAGTCGGCGGCCTGAATCGTTGTACCATGACGAATGGGAAGATCACATGAACACCCAAAATTGATAGATCTAGGCCTTATTTATGTCATCGTGATCCATCCACATTTGAATTGAATTCATGGGGGCTGAGATTAATAACTCTAATCATGTATCTCAATAAAACATGGATGAACTCAATTCAAAATCCCATGATCAAAACCCTCTTGCATATGTGATCGATCTGGGTGTCAAAATGTTCATGTGGGGATTTAAATTCATCGAAAAAACCATAGAATTGGGAAATAAAGAAATCATTTTGAAATAAACTCCTACCTAGGATTTGATTGATCATTGGGGAAGAATGGATTTTCACAGTCATCATTCATCGATCCTTGATCTGCGATCTGTCGTAGTTGGTGAAATCCTTCAAAGAGGAGGGGTGATTATTATCATTGGAATTCCATCATTCACCATATAAATTCATTCCAATCATCTAAGAAAACACCTAGATCCACATTTGACCATGTTTCCCTATTAATCCATTAAATGACGAAACATGTATTAGTGTTTTAGTTTCGTTGATTTCAAGCATCATTACACTGTTTCTTTTTTCAAATGAGATAGCTGACACGTTGTTGTGCTACAATGAGACATTTTGATTAAAGAAAACTTTCTTAAGTTAATTTTCATTTTTATTTTAAATGCACAAAAATTAAGTTTCACCCTTGACCTGGGTCAGTAGAGGTTAGGGCCTTCCATTGTAAAAGTCTATGTTCCTAATGCAATTGTACCATCGGAGTTTTAATACAAGAACTATTTTAGATGTTACCAAAACTACGCATGTGATCTATTTAAAAAACTTGAAAATTTTATTATAGGCTCCCTGCGCCTCAGAATCATGTGTAGTCTCTGTGAATGGTTCCGAAATAATCCGTATAATTAAAAAAAATACATTGTAATTTCTCAAGAATTACATTCTCTCCTTCTTAGGGATTTATTTCCCCAAAAGCCAAAACAAGAGCTAAACAAATAAATGGTGATACAGAGAACGAATATAATCTTCCTGGTCCTAACTATTTTCCTAGAGATTCTTATGAATCCATCGAATTTAAACCAAAGGAATCGAACATCCCAGAAGGTCCCACTCATGTCGATCCTCTATCTCCACTGATAACATTGCAATCATCACCCTGTTGTTAATGTCTATCTCACCCCAGTTGATTACATGAAATGGATCATGTATGGGAATCTTCATCTATGACACATGAATGACATCATGCACCCGATGCATCTGTGGGGCAAGATCTAGGTTTTATCTACCTCACCAACTCTACTCCAAATATGAAAAGTACCAATGAACCTTAGAGATAACAAGTCTCCTAGACCAAATCTCCACAATCCCCACTGAGGGGATACCTGAAAGAACACATGGTATCCCTCCACAAACACCAATGGCCTCTGTCTCCAATCAGCATAAGATTTATGCCTGCTTTTTGCAGTCCTCATTTGCTCCTGGATGATCTCTACCTTCTTGGTGGTAGCCTGTACAAACTCTGGGCCCATGAGTGATAACTCCCATGGGTCTGTTCAGCATAGCGGTGACCTTTATGGTCACCCATACAGTGCCTCAAACAGTTCCATACCAATGGGGGAGTGGTATATTTTGTTGTATGTAATCTCTGCCAATGGAAGGTGGTCCTTCCAGCAATGAAAACATTATATGATTAATGCACAAATAATGTCCTCTAAATCCTAGATAGTTCTCTCCACCTGGAAATCTGTAGGGGTAAGAAATGTTTTTCTCAAGTGAAAATGAGTCTTGAATGCTTCTAATATCCACCTTCACAGCTAGGATGTGAATCGAGCCTCATATATTGAAATGATCTTTGAAGGAACCACATGAAGTATAAGTATATTCTGATTATAGGAGCATCTGAAGATCTTTACTGGTCTCTTCTCTCAGATGGAAAGGATGTGGCATGTCTAGGTTAGTCGGTCTATGACCACCAAGATGGTATCATTCCCCCTGGACATACATGGTAAAAATTTCAAGAAGTCCATCGATATACCATCCAACTTCTTCTCTGGCATCTCATGTGGTCAAAGCAAGCATGTTGAAAACTAATTCTCTTCCTTCACTTGCAGACAAGTGAGGTGCCGTGAAACGACCTCTTCCACTACCTTCTTCATTTAGGACCACTAGAACTGATATCGGAGATCCTGGTACATTTTTTCCACTCCTTGATATTCCACCAATGGGGAGGTGTTGAAATACCTCAGAACCCCCTCTCGCAACATCACTAGTATAATAATGCATCCTCTAAAAGGAATACCTGATTTCAACCTATCAAATATCCATCATGGGCTTGCCCTTTGGATAACGGAGAATGATGGGTCTCACTATAGAAATTCCCTAGTTACGCCTCCCTAAATCAATATAAGATTTGGGAAGTGACATCCATCGACTAATGTTAATCTACTCTGTCACCATCAATGAAATATATCTATATTGCGGATAACTGCTCTTACGCCTCGCTCAATAACTACAACCTAGATCTCCTACCAAGAAATAATTCCACATTGTTCCCCTTCCAAGGAGAATAGACTATCTCGAAGTCATAATACTAAAGTAACTCTAGAAACTACCACTGCATCATGTTCAAGTCCTTCTCAGAGAATATATACCTAAGACTTTTTTGGTAGGAGTAGATGGTAAACTTCTCACCACAAAATATTGTCGCCACATATTCAAAGAAAAGATCACTACTTCAAGCTCACGATCATGGGACATGTAGTTTTTCACATGTTGTCTCTACTGTCGCGAACTATGGGAAATCACTACTTACCCCTAAATCAGGTCAAAACCCATTCTAATCCTGTATGTATCACAGAAAACTACATACCCAACGCCCTCATATGCCAGTCTCAAGATGGGGGCCCTCGTAAGCCTCTACCACATATCCTATAAAAATTTCTAAAACATCTCCATCCACATGAATGGTTGTCCCTTCTGTTTCACATATGATAAGGCTGCTGCTACCCTAGAAATGTTGGCAAGAAACTCCTATAATATCCATCCAAACCCAATAAACAATTCACCATGGTCACACAACTCAATGTATCCACAATAATAAATTCCACTATCATCGCTGGACCCATGGAAACATAAGCCTCTAAAATGACGTGTCCCATAAAGCGGAATTTACAAATCCAGAATTGACACTTTGAGAGATTCCTATATAGCTGGTACACTCTGAGTGTATCCGGGACTATCTTTGGGTGTGTCGCATGCTCATCCTTGGATGCCGAGTAAAAGATGATATCGTCAATGAAGACCACAATGAACCAATCTATGTAAGGATGGAAGATCTTTTTTATGAGTCATATCTAGGGAATTAGTCACCCTGAATGGAGACAACAAAAACTCAATGTTTCCATACTTACATCTAATGTCAATCTTCGGTACATCCTCATCCCATACATGATGCTCATGAGATTCAGACCTGAGGCCTATCTTCGAGAACCACCTAGCTACCTTCAGATGGCCAAAGAGATCATCAATTCTCAATAGTTGATATTTCTTCTTCATAGTCCCCTGATTCAGGCATTGGTAGTCCATAGATAGTCTTAAGATCATGTCTTCCTTCTTGGAAAACAAAACTAGGGCTATCCAAGGTTAAACACTAGGCCACACAAAGCCCTTCCTTTTGTAGGTCCTCTTGTTGTACCCTCAACTCATGAAGCCCCATGATAGCCATATGATATTATGGTGTGGATAGTGGTGAAATATCTTGGTACAAGTCAATGTATATGTCAACCGCCCTATAAGGAGGAATTTCCAAAACATCATCATGGAATATTTCCTCGTACTCTTCCACCACTGCAAGAAATTGACAACTCCTCATGTCCACCACAAAGAGGGTATGGATAGTCGAATGGTGGGTGATCAAATTAACCCACCTCTAATAAAGTATTTCCTAATTTCCAAGAATTCCCTCTCACTAGTAAATGAAAACCTCATCCCATCTCTCCAGACACACTACTCTATGCACCTAAAATGGTCAATCTAAGCATGGAATGTGGACAACCTGTCCACACCAAGAATGACATCGTAAGGCCTCAATGCCACTACTAGGATATCCCAATAGAAACTCCCACCAACATGAGTAAGATCACACTATTGTAACCAATGTGTGATTATCAAATCCCCTCACGTGGGAGTCTCTAAATGTAAGGATTTAGTCAATGGATCCAATGGAATCTCCAAGATCTAAAAAAAGGTCTATGTCAAGGAAAGATTGATTGGAACCTATGTCTTTAATAATTTCATCTAAGGTGTAGAAGACACATATCATACCTTTAATCGTCTCTGGTGTGTCAGGATTGTAGGCCTATATCACCTGAAGATGGGCCTTCCCCCATCCACCAGCACCTAGAGCATGTGGCAGACCAACTTGGGGTGGTAGTGGTGGTAATTCGAACCTCCTCCCATCACCTTCCTCTCTTCCTTATCCCTTCCACATATTCAACACTATGGAACACTCGGATTGTCCCTCTGCCTTGGCCCCAGTGATCCCTTGACTTTTTGTTGATCATCCATGTGGTGAGTCGGGAAATCTTGAGCCATATTCATTTGACCGTCGTTGAAGTAGCATACCTTTCTTTTCTACTGACTCCCTCTATCATGGGAGCCTCATACAACAGACCATGTGTCTTGGGGACATCACATGGAAGGCTTGACCTGCTTGGGACCCTGTGTCTACTACCTGTTATCCACATCTGAAGACTCCCCCACCTGGTGTCTACTTGTAGCTCCTACAACTGGTGCCTACTCTTCCAGGAAGTTCTCGACAAGTATAGCTCACTCCACAACCCCATAAAATGTAGGGATGCTAAGAGAAACCATGGATGCCCAGATCTCCTAGCATAACCCCTGCTCTAAACCCCAGTCCTTGAAGAACAGGTCTGGAACCATGTTTGGGGAGTAGTGAGAAATCTTGGTGAATCTGGCAGAGTACTCTTATATTGTCATGCTACACTGCTATAGGTGTAGTATATGTTGTATACACATAGAGTGTAATGTTACCAGAATTAACACTTCCCTGAAGAGGCGCTCAATGTATTTCCAAGTGAGGGACACCTGGTCATGTGTCTGGATCATCAATATCCACCATCTCCCAATTGATCCCTTAAAGAAGGATCATGGCTAAGACTACCATCTGTTCGAGAGGCATCCTCGCTAAGTGGAAGACTCGAGTACCCACATTGAGCCAATCCTCTACCACCTGGGGTCATTCTCTCACTTTAACCTAGAATTTCTCTTCCTTCGGAACTCATGTAATGCACTGATATAGTGGGCATTATCTATCGATAGTACTGGTAGTAACTGGTGATCGATGGGTAGTGGTAACACTCATGAACCACCCGGTGGGGATACTTATAGTAATGGTCCTTATGTAATCACATTAACACAAGGAGTAACATCATTGGGGTAATGCAATATAATCTTGGATCGTTGTCTAGATGGATGCATCTTGAAACAGATCAAGATAAACCATAGTCAATTAAATAAACCTTTTGAGATGACTCAAGAATCCCAATTATACACACTCAAAATCCTATATGATGGATGTTTCATTTATTTCTCTGATAACATTTTTCCATGTACTGACTTAAAAAGTAGGTTTCCAGAGTCCTGGTGTATAGATATGTCATCCGACGAACCAAAACTGAATTCCCTGGACTGAATTCCAAACTTGAAATAATTAACACTATTCCCTCAAACTAAAATGACATACTCACAGTCCAAATGTGGAACTAAACATGCTTTGATAACACTTGTTCACGACTCGTCCCAATGGGGAATGTTTCGTGGCTACCCCAAGCCCACCTCCAATAGGACAGGGGTGGGAAACCAGTGCTGAGTAGGCCTATGTCATGAATGGGTGGCATTGCTTTTAAACCTCTACGCATGTGCACAACTGCAAGCCCAAAAATGCTGAAAATTTTACACTATGTAAACCATGAAATCCACTAAGACAACCACTATGAGTAACTGTACACAACTAAAATTAAAGGGGGTAGTATAAAATCACAAAAAAAGGAATGATGTAAATAATTGGGTAAACAAGTCACATGAAACCCATCTGCATGATACCCTCCTTGAAGGGTAGGTGATGGGTAGCTTCCCGAAGTCTATGATAACGCCATGCTTGTCTGATTCCACTAGGCACCACCTGGTTCTAAACCACCTAGGTCTATGTCAAACTATCGGTCCTCTACATATATCATGATATGTGTGGGAAAATTCCACATAGGGGTGAGTAAAACTATGCTCATGGACACCCCGAAACCACAAAGAAAAGACCACAATGGAAAGACCACAAAGGAATAAACATAAAGTAATGAACACATGAAGTATTTTCATCTCACACTGGTATAATTCTAATGTATGAAAAGCTAGACTATCAGACATAACCATAGAACACTCAATATTGTTGAGTCACTTAGACCCATTGAGTCACTTAGACCCACTAAGTCACATAGACCAAGTGAGTCACATAGACACACTGAGTCACATAGATTAATTGAGTCACTTAGAATCACTGATTCACTTAGACCAGCAAAGTTACATTAACCCGTTGAGTCACATAGACCCATTGAGTCACATAGACCTTTAGTCAATGTATTCTCTTCATATCCAGACACATGATTCCCACTCTTAGCATGATAGTTCCAGGAGAACAAACTCCTCAAGAATATGGTCGTATTTTTAAATCCATGAAAATCATATAGAGTATCTCAAAATTTCCAGATCATCGCAAGGGTGCCAATGCCATAAACTCCTTGTTAATCGGACACACGGTTTGAGAGTTATGCGAAATTAAGTGAAACGGGGTCGGTTGGGTCCGGGTCCGGGCTGACCTAGTCAGATCGACCCGAACCAACCGGGCCTAAGGCCTACTGGAATCGGTTGGTTCTGGTCCCACCCATTGTGCTGGCCCAGCCTGGTACCAGCCCACTTTCCCAACCCGAACCGTTGAAGTGATTTGGTTCCTCCACCTAGGACAGAGAGGGAACTGCATCCCCAGCTGAGGAATGTAGATGACCAAAGCATGCAACATGGTAAGCCGCCACATCCCCAATTGTGGTCGATGGTGTTGGTCCTCTATTGTAGTCCTCCTAGACCAGAGTTCCCAGGTCTTGTGATGCAGCCCGCCTGTCGCGAGCTCTGCCTCCATAGGCCATTGAGACGATGGTCTCTACCATTACCATGGCTGACTGCAGCCTTCCCCACTTGTCACTACCATCTCCCATAGCTTTCTGTCATGGGCGGATATACCATCGCGGTCCCGCCTAGACCGTGGATTTCTTTCTCTGCCAGCCGTTGTAATGACACAAAGTTTTATTAATAGAAATTACTATTGACCTAATTAAATTTCTTGTTATGTTAAATGGTTTTATAACATATGCACTTCTTTGGATTTATGTTTTTGATTTTAAAATACCATAAAATATTTTACCATTTCTAATATAGTCGTTGAACAGTGATCCCATTATTAGTATGAATATAGGGCTTTAACAAATACAATTTACTCAGAAAAAGGAAGTGATGACCTCATCCAATAGAACTGATTCGTATGAATCCCATTTTTTGGAGCTCGTAAATGAGGTGGCATCATTGGGCTTCGATCTAGACCAATCCAAGTCTAAGATTCAACACGTTAAGGTCAAGATAAATATCCAATGGGAGAAGATTAAGATGATAGAGATTACTACCTGAGTGATATTCTCTAAGCCACCCCAAGAGTTTGTCACCATCACACACCTTACCCTTTGGTCTTATGCGGGTGTTATAAGAGGTTATGTAACAGACCCTAGTACTATGATTATGTACACTATTTTGGTAAAGAGAATACAGATTCATTTTATTATTCTAACTTTTTAAATAGTTTTCAATGAAAAAATAGCACTTTTAGTTAATTAAGAAATCTATTTTGATGAATTAATGAATTTTTTATTTAAATATTATTTTAATTTAACTTTATTACTAAATTAAATTTTATTAAATATAAATTACGATATAATTATTATGAATACAATTGTGATTTTTATTATGGTTTAAAAGATATTTTTATCCAAACATATGATTTTTCGATAAATGTATATTTTTATTTTTAAATGTAAAAATACAGATATTTAGAAAATTATTTTGATAAAATTAATATTATTTTCAGAATCAGGGCATCAAAATTATCCAATGGTGAATTTTTAATAATTTTCGAAGATAGTCGAATTTTTGGGTAAAAATTAAATGGCGTTTAAATATATAATGTGTTTTTGACATTATAATGGCCCAATAGTGATGTAATTAAATACTGTAAAAATTATTTCTGGCAAATATATGTTTTAAAATTAATAGAACGTGATATAACGTTTTTTTTATTTATTTTACAAAGCCTTAGTGAACCCTCTGAGACTTATAATACATTCAATCTTTTTAAATTTAGTTCCTTGAGAGTGTGACTCACCTCCACATAAGAAACCATATTATTTTAAGAATTTCGGCCATTTGGCATATAAAATATTGTTTTCCACTCTCCTTTTGAAAAGTATGTGGGAAACAACCATGGGAATGGTTTGTGATTTGGAATAGTTTAATGTGTGCTGTCCCAAACCTTAATAATAAAGAATTCCCTTTCCTTTCCGATATAAACCCACATAAACTCCAACTTCCTCTTCACTAGAATCCTTTTAAGTTTGTCCAAACTCTGACCTACTCCCTCTATAATCCTCCCAAGGTGCCCCAATCTCCCAATAATCCTCTCTAATTCCCCTCCCAGGCCTTTGGGATAACACTTCCAAGTAAGGGATTTCTTCCTTTATCATTTTTTTCAAAATTTCATTATGTTATTATGACCTCTTATTTTAAATAAAAATGTCGGGGTACAATTTAATTCCTCCCCCATATATTAGTCCTTGTTTTTTAATTATTGGAGACACCTTTTCCCTCATTAATACCTTCCATGTACACTGGTTACCACGTTGAGATTCCATACAGAAATTTTCTCTTCTCATTCACAATCAAGCAATTGTTTTGTATTATGAATCTAATTTCCATTAATTTTGTTGGGGAATGTATCTATATGACCTGATCAGTATATATTTAATTTAAATATGATTATACATCCCTTTGTCTCTCATAAACCATTTTTATGAGGTCTTATGTCACATCGTTATACTGCCAAAATTGCACCACAATTTTCCAAGCCAAAATCACGGTGTAGTGAATACCATGTCTATTTCTCTATAAAGGGTATTCAACTTTATGCATATTTAATTATTTATTTAAGATATTCATGAATTAATTACACATTCTGTTATCATGGAATAAATTATGATGTTTAATGAATCCATGTTGTATGATCTTGTGGCACAGCTATGCATGAAATGAAATGTTTAAGAAGGGTGTGCCCTGATGGAGCTCCAATGCATTGGGTAAAGTATAGTATCATGATACGTCAAGTGAAATGAGGATTTACTCGTGCTAATTTATGTACAATGAAGGTTTAATCATTCTCCATGTGCAGTGATACTTGGCTCATGCTAATACCATGTCAAGTGTTGTTGCCACATTTCCATGTTATAATAATCATGATATATCATTTCTTTATGATCATACTTCTCTTAGGATCCATTGATATTCATATTGGCTAACATGTATTGTAATATTCATGATATGCCATTCTTACACCCTTTCTAGGATTTATATCTCACCCTTTTCTTATGCATGTCCCCAGGTTATCCCACGCAATACAATGTACGAGGGAAAGTAGTGGTCTTGTAAATGTAGTTTTGAATAAAGATTTTGTGTTTCATGTTTTATGTCATAGTGTAATGTTCCTAAACCCAATATCTGCTAGACCTCTCGATATTCTATGTTGTATCAAGTGAATATTTTATGTAATAAATTATTTGTAAGTGTGTAATAAAATGTAGGGTAGTTATAGTTGGTATCAGAATACGGGTTTAGTTATTCTTGGGATTAGGATTAAAAAACCCTAGGGAAAGCCAAAGGGAAAGACTACTTATACTAAAAACATCCCTAAGTTTTGGGGAGTATTGAGTTAGTGGTTTATCAGGAAAATTAATATTTGTCTGGATATGAGAAGGTATAGGTGGATATGGCACAAATGAACCTAGGATTGAAAACTCTGACATTGAGTTTCAGGTTTGACCTGGGGTATCCTGGTACATGACAACATGCCTTGCTACACTCTTGGTTACGACACTCTTGGGGGATATGCTTTGTTAAATTCACAATTTTTGTATGATCCATTGTTAAGGGAATGAAATCCCCCTAAGAATATGTGTTGGGAAGTAGAACATGGATAACATAGATTGAAGCCTATAAATTCATAAGATAAAGAATTAAATGTAATTTATAAGCCATCTATTTTTTGCATTTGGATTACCATTTATGTGTTACACCTCACATTCCTTTTATTCAATACAATGGCTGGTAATAGGAGGACTCGGGATAACAACTAATTCAAAGATCACAGTCATAGCTGTTCTAATGTGATGCCAAATCCAATGTGATCCAGAATCTTGAACTTTTTCATTATACTCTTTTAGTTAATGCATCACTGAAAAGAAACATAGTTCAAGAGGAACGTTCAACCCCCCCCCCAAGAATGAAAAATTCTCAATTGAGAGCTCCTTGAGACAAAGGAATCATACTTTTAATTGATCATTAGATCCTTCAATTGTTGAATAATGAATCAATTCCATTGCAAATATCTTCTTCATCATTCAATGTTCTGAAAAAGAGAAGGTTCTTCTGGATCCTTACCATATGGTGGGTGAAAAAGATCAACGGTGTACATTAATAAAAAATATGAATCCTGGTGAGGAGATTGAAGCGTTGGAATGGATGGATTTCTAGAAGATGTTTTTAAAATAATATTTTCTATGCACCCTTCAACTTAATATGGAAAGGGACTTCTTTGACCTCATGAAAAAAGGTGTCAAATTCTTCAAAGCGTATGATGATGCTTCATAAGGATTGCATAATATGCCTCTGGCTTCTTTATTACCCCCAAATGCTAGGTTGACCACTTCTTCAGTTGGATGAAACATAGACTATAGAAATCCCTGGTGATCCATGACTTCGATTGCTATGATGAAATTGCCTGATGTGCCCTCAAAGTCAAAATGGTGAACGGATAATCTCAGGGGTATCATGGGGATAAGAAGTGTAAGATGGAATTAAATTTTAGAGGTCCTATAGATAAATTCAATGGTTCTAAGGAGACCCATCACCCCACATTATAAAGGTGTGGAACAAAGCACCCCAAAAATTGCTTGTAGTGTACGAGGAAATGATTTAGGTGTGGAAGGGAAGGGAACCTAGCCCTTAACAATCATCATGAAAAACCTGCAGTTGCGATAGAGGAGAGGAATTATCTATTCGACTCTCAACGGGTGGTTCATTGCTTTAACTACAAATAACCATGGCACATTTCAAATCAATTCCCTATGGAAAGGGTTTTCGGAGGCAACCAACAACCTCCAAATAAGCAAGGATGAGATTTTTCCATCACTACCACCTATGTGAAGCCTGATAACAAAGTGGTGATCGGTATTCTAGTTATTCAATCAAGAATAGAAAAAATACTTTTCGATTCTGGTTCTATGAATTCTTTTATTTCCCATAGATTTATTAGAATAATCCCAACACCACCACAAATCATGGAAGTAAAGATGTCGGTGAGTACGAAAATGGGGAAATCAATGCAACCCATGAATATAACTCCTCCTGAGTCACAATCAATTGATTGAACTTTCTGGAAAACCTCATTATACTATCAACATGGATTGGATTTCCTTATATAGAGCCAACACAAATTTCCGTGAGAGGGAAATCACTCTCCGTGTGGCGAATTGACCCCTGATTATGTACAAGTGCAAAAAAGAGGATGAATCTTCTTTAGAACCATCATCTCAAGCGTGGAAATTTATATCCTATGACAATGGGTATCATGGTCAGATGATTGAGTATAAGGAAGAAACCATCCTTGAAGACATTCCTATTTTGAGCGAATTCACTGAAGTGTTTCCTGAGGAATTTTCTGGTCTACCTCCTAGAAGAGATGTTGAATTCTCAATTGACCTTATACATGGTGCATTGCCAATATCCAAGGCTCCATAATGAATGGATTTTATGGAGCTTGAGGAGATGAAGAAACAACTATATGAGAATCTAGATAATGGGTTTATAAGCCCAAGTGCATCACCATGGGGAGCACTAGTCCTCTTCATCAAGAAGAAGGATGGGTCAATGTGTCTTTTCATTGATTATTGTGAGCACAACAAAATAACAATAATGAAAAAGTATCCTCTACCTAAAATTGATGACTTGTTCGATCAACTATGTGGAGCACAATACTTCTCTAAGGTGGATCTACGGTCATTATATTACAAGTAAGGGTGAAGAATAAGGATATACACAAGACTACTTTTCGTATAAGGTACGGGCACTATGAATTCATATCAATGCCTTTAGGACTCACTAATGCTCAATCAATCCTCATGGACTTGATGAATATAGTCTTTAGAAAATACCCGGACAAATTTGTGATAGACTATATAGATTATTTTCTAACATAATCGTAAATTGAGGAGTATGAGGAGAATCTAATAACTATACTAGAGACCTTGAAAAATGAGAATCTCTATGAAAAGTACTGCAAGAGTTAGTTCTAGTTGAAGGAGGTCTCATTCTTGGGTCATATAATCAAAAGTAATGGGATATATGTGGATCCCTCCAAGTTAGCTGCAATTGAGGGATGACGAATTCCAACATCGGTAACTCATATTTGTAGCTTCCTTGGGTTATCTGGATATTATAACCGATTTGTGAGAAATTTCTCACGATTTTCCAACCCTCTTACCAACTTAACTCAGATGTGATTAATGTTTTCTAGGATTGATGAATGTGAAGAGAGCTTCATTTAGTTAAAAATGTGTCTTATCACTACGCCCGTGCTCACACTACCCACAACTGGAGAACCTTTTTTGGTATTTAGTGATGCTTCGAAAAAGGTGATGGGTTTTTTGTTGATGCAAAATAACAAAGTTGTTGCCTATTCTTCAAGTCAATTGAAATTTCATGAGCAGAATTATCCAACACATTATATGGAGTTGGCTATAGTGATCTTCACTTTAAAATTTTGTTGACATTAACTCTTCGGGGAGAAATGTGAAATATACATGGATCCAAAAAGCCTCAAGTATATATTCACATAGAAAGAGTTGAACATGCACCAACGATGATGGTTAGAGCTGATCAAAGACTATGACTACTCAATCCATTACCACCCTGGGAAAGTAAATAAGGTGGTAGATGCTCTAAGTAGAAAGGACCCAGTAATTATATTATTGATGAGAATTGAAAATGATCCAATATACTTATATTTGATGAAGATGGAAATGGGAATCATAAAGAAGGGAACACCATCAATACTTTCACAATTGATTGCTCAACCGTCTATTTTGGAAAGGTTAATGGATTCTCAAAAGGATGATGTGGGAATTTAGATGAAAGTGGAAACTATTACAAAATTGAAATCCTCGGAGTCCAATGTTAATGAATAAGGAGTTGTGAGATTTGGGAAAAGAATATGTGTTCTATCAAATGTGGAGCTGAATAAGGATCTTTTTTATGATGCACATAGTTTATATTTCTTTGTTCACACAGGAAACACAAAGATGTATTGAGTTATCCAAGAGTGTTATTGGTGGGATAATATGAAGAAGAATATCATTGGATATACATAAAAGTTCCTCTTGTATCCTCAAGTGAAGGATGAGAGACAAAAGTCTAAGGGGATGATGTAACTATTATCCATAACATCATGGAAATATGAGAACATCACCATGGAATTTGTCACCAGACTTTTGAATACATCAAAACGAAACAATGTTGTCTGGGTTGTTGTGGATTCTCTTATAATGACTGTACACTTCATTGATATTCAGGAGGATTTATCATTGGATCAGCTTCCACGGATATAAATCTGAGATTTGGTAAGCCTACATGGAGTACCACTATCTATTGTATTCGATCGAGATCCAGGACTCATCCCTATGTTCTAGAAGATTCTACAACACACTCTGAATACTGAGCTGAACTTCAGTACGACTTATCATCCCCAAAATGATAGCCAATCTGAGTGGACTATCCCGACATTAGCGGACATTTTGAGAGCATTCCCAGTGGAAATAAATGGAGGATGTGATCAACATATTCCTCTTTTTTATTTATCTTACATAAAATGTTTCCACTGAAGCATTAAAATGGGTCCCTAAGAAGCCATATGTGGGAAGAGGTGCAGAACACTAGCATGGGGGGATGAAGTTGGGGAGGGAAAACTCCTTGGTCCAGAGATGGTCGAAGAATTGATGGAGACGGTTAAGACCATCCATCAGCACATTAAAGCTTCTCAGAGTTGAAAAAAGAGTGATGCAGGTAATCATTGATGAGACTTATAGTTTGATGTTGAAGACATGGAATTCCTCCACTTATCCATGTGGAAGGGATTTGTGAGATTTGGGAAGAAGGGAAATCTTATTCCAAGGTACATCGGCCCTTTTGAGATTCTTGATCTCCTTGGAGCAGTGGCCAATTGACTAGAATTCCCACCAAACCTATCTCAAATACATGATGTATTACATATATCACTCTTGAGGAACTACATACTTGACCCATCATATGTACTCAATCCAGAGGTGGTACCGTTGAAGAATGAGCTCTCCTAGGCAGAGAACCTGGGGTAATATTATTTTAGGGAAAAATTTCTACGAAATAATGCAATACCAATCGTGATAGTGTTGTGGAGAAACCAAAAGTTTGAAGAAGCAATGTGGGAATCAGGGGAAGTAATGAAGCAGAGTTACCCCCATCTATTTTATTATGGGAAAAGGAAATTTCAATGGTAAAATTTCTTAAGGGGGGATATTGTGATGACCCAAACATTTATTAATGGAAATTACTTTTGATCTAATTTAATGTCTTATTATGTGAAATTTTTATATAACATATTCACTCATTTGGTTTTATGTTTTGGTTTTTAAAATACCATTATGAATTATAACCATTGCTAATATAGCCGTTAAACAACGATCACATGATTAGTATAAATATAGGGCTTTAAAAAATCCAATTTACTCAGAAAAAGTATGTAATAACCTCATCCAATGGAATTTCACTATACAAAGCCCATTTTTTAGAGCTTGGAATGGAGGTGGTGTTGTTGGGATTTTCTCTTGACCAAGACCATGCCAAGCTTCATCATGTTAAGCTCAAGAAGAACTACCTACGAGAGAAGTTAAAGTTGATAGAGATTACTACTCCAGGGATGTTATCCCAACCACACCAAGAGTTTGTCACCATTACACACCTAACCCTTTAGTCTTCTGTGGGTGTTATAAGGGGTTATGTAACAAGACCCTAGTACTATGATTATATACACTATTTTTTGTATATATAATATACATTCATTTTATTATTGTTACATAGAAAATAGTTTTTTTTTTTAAATTCATTTTTTGTTAATTAAGAAATCTATTTTGATGAATTAATGGGGTTTTCAATTAAATAATATTTTGGTTAAATAATATTACTAAATTCATTTTTATTAAATATAAATGACCATATAATTATTTTGAATAAAATTGTGATTTTTATTAAGGTTTGAAAGCTATTTTGGTCAAACCCCATGAATTTTCGATAAATGTCATTTTTTATTTTAAAAAAAAAAATTCACATATTTAGAAAATTACTTAGATAAAATGAATATTATTATTGGAATCATGATGTCAAAATTTTCCAATGGTGAATTTTTCATAATTTTCTCAGATAATCGTACTTTTGGGTATAAAATAAATACCATTTAAATATATAATGTGTTTTAGGATGTCATTATGACCTAATTGTGATGTAATAAAATATTATAAACATTTCTTTCAGCCAATATTTGTTTAACCATTAAAATAATGCGATTTTAGGTTTTATTTATTTATTTTACAAAGCCTTAGTAGACCCTCCAATACTTACTAAACATTTTATCTTTTGAAATTGATTTCCATGAAAGTGTGACTCACCTCCACATAAACAACCCTATTATTTTAAGAAGGTAGAAAATTGGCCTTATAAATTTTTTTTCCACTCTCTTTTGGAAAAAAATGGGAAAAACCATGGGTTGGTTTGTCGTTTTGATTAGTTCTCTGTGTGGTGTCCCAAACCTAAATAATAAAGAATTCTCTATGATTTCCTTTATAAAACCATCCAATTTCCCACATTCTCGTCACTCAAAGCCTTTGGAGTTTGTCAAACCTTTTCCCTCTTCTCTCTAGAATCCTCCCAAGGTGCACCAATCTCCCGAGAAGCCTCTCTCGATCCCCACCCAAGCCTTTTTGATCAAACATCCAATTAAGGGATTTCCTCCTTTCTCATTATTGTCAAAATTTCATTATGTTATTATGCCCTATTATTTTCAATAACAAATTTTGGTGTATGATTTTGCACTCTCCCCCTACCCACACTTATCTGCTTATGTTTTAATGATGTGATACCACTTTCTCCATCATTAATACATTCCATGTACACCTATTACCATGCCGAAATTTCATAAGGAATTTCTCTCATCTCATTCACATTCAATAAATTATTTTTTATTATGAATCTAATTTCCATTAAATTTGGTGGGTAATGTATCTATATGACCCATTTACTATCCATTTAATTTAAATATTTAGAGAAATCAATTTCTCTCTCATCAACCATTTTTATGAAGTCTTCTGTCATGCCGTTATGCTGTCGAAATTGAACTGCAATTTTCCAATCCAAAAATCATTTTGTAGTGAATACCATAACCATTTCTCTATAAAGGGTATTCACCATTATACACATTCAATTATTGATGGAATTTTTTCACATATTAATTCAACATTCCATTATCATGAATAAATTATGATAATTAATGAATCCATATTGTATGATCTAGTGGAAAATTTTTACAGGAAATGAAATGTTTAAGAGGGGTGCACCCTAATATTTCTCTAATGCATTGGGTAAATATTAATATCAAGATAAATCATGTGTAATGAGGGTTTACTCATGATCCATGTACAATGAGCCTTGGCTCATTCTAATACCATGTTAAGTGTTGTTGCTATATTTTCATGTTATGTTAATCATGCTACATTATGCCTTTAGGTTCATGATTATCTTACACTCCATTGATATGCCAATTGCCTAAAATGTATTTTAATATTCATGTTATGACTTTTTTACTCCCCTACTGGGCTTTATAACTCACACTTTTCTTCTTCATGTACTTAGGTTATCCCACTCAATGCTAAGTATGATGGAATGTAGTGGTCAGCTAAAGGATGTTTTCAATAGAGATGTTTTGTTTCATTTTTTAAGTCATTTTATATGTTCCTAATCCCCAAAGGCACTAGACCTCTCGATCTTTTATATTTTATCAAGGGAATATTTTTTGTAATAAATCATTTTTAAGTGTTTAATAAAAAATAAGAGTTGTTATGGCTATCGAGCCAGCGGCCTAGATCGTTGTTCCACAAAGAATGGGAATAAAATAAAAATGCTCAAAATGGATGAATCTGGGCCTTATTCGTGTCCACCAAATATATCTAGATTAGAACTGAAATGTGTGGGGGAGTAGATTAATTACATTAAGCATGGATCTCATCAAAACATGGATGACCCTGATTCAAAATCCAATGTTCAAAACCCTCCCACATATGCGATCGATTCGTGGTTCAATATGTTCGTGGGTTGGTCTGTGTTCGTCCCTCAAACCGAAAAACAATGACGGACATAAATCACCTAGAAATAAACACCTACTTAGGATTGGATCGATAATTGGTTAAGAATAGAGCTACACCATTTTCAATTGTTGATCATAGATCTATGATCCATCATTTTTTGAGGAATCCTTCAAAGAGGAGGGGGTGTTTGTTGTCTTTGGTGAACTGTCATTCACCAATGAAATTCCTTCAGTGATTCATAGAGAAAACTAATATCATTTCCAGATTGTATGTAGATGTTGATCCATTAAATAAAGAAAATGTGTTTCATAGTTTCTATTATAATGATTCATAGCATCGTTACGTTGTTTAATTTTTGAAATGAAACAGTCGATGAATCATTTTTCTATTAGGAGACATTTTGAAAAAAAAATTCCATAATTTTATATTATTTTTTCTTTAAAACACCCAAAATTTAACTTTCACCCTCGATCCACGCTAGTCGAGGTTAGGTCCTTCTAAAGAAAAGTCATCATTCCATACAAAACAGTTCCCTCAAATTTTTAATATAGGAACCAATTTAGATGTTAACAAAACCATGCCCATGTACTATTTAAAAAAGTTCATACATATATTTCAGGCTCCCCAAGCCTCAGAATCACATTCTGACTCAGCGCTTGCTGTCGAAATAAACTCTATAATTTAGAATAAAAGACATGTAAATTTCTAGGATATTAATTTTATGAATATTTTATGACCATAATAGTAATCCCTCCATCCTTATTTTAATATATTTGTGGATAATTGGGAAACTATTCATATTCTTGAGCCAAAATAATAAAAAAGAAAGTATTCAAAAAACACCCATCTCCTCTACTATAAAAACAACCCCTCACCACCCATTCTCCTCGCACCTTCCAACATTTTAACCTTGTCAAATTTCTATCCAATCCTCTTCCAAATCCCATCCCCCACTTATAGTAGATCTTTCTCTCATAAAAAGACCAAAACCAATCCCCATAAGGAGGTTCTCAAGGAGGAGAAAATCCAGAGGTAAAACCTCCCTCTTTCCTTTTAATTTCATTTCAGGTTCTTTTCTATTGTTATTTTATACTCACCTCATTATCCCAAAGTAAAATAATATCTTCCATATATTATATATACTATAATTATATTTTGTTCATGGAATAATCCATCATCAGTTCTCTTCCCTATCCTTTTATTCCAAAGATGAAAACATCGTCTGCCGATTCTCCACCTTCACATAGAACCTATTTTTGTTTTTCAATTTATCCTTAAAGGATGGTCATGAAACCATTTTAATTGTTGAAATATATTATAAAAAATGCACTAAATTTTATTTAATGTTCTCTAACCATTATATATACATATAATTAATTAATTAAACCAATCTAGTGGATGATGATCATAAAAATGCTAAAATAATCATAATAATTAAAACTAACATTTTATCTAATAATTAACACTCATACATAATAAACAAAAGATACATATGACCACATGAAATTATGTATGCATTAATAATTTATAATTCCAATTCAACAGAATTAAAAAAAATTATATGAACAAAATAAATTGTAAATAAGCAAATGGATTATGAAAACCGTGAAAATGAGCACTTCTGAACGATGAAATTGTATTTTTTACTCATCAAAAAGTCCATAAATGAACATAGTAAATGTATAATAAATAAAATACATGAATTAATGTATCTTAATTTTTTAATTAATGTATTTACTCTGATTATTAATGAAATTATTTAAAAGTGTAGATTACATTTATACTTAAGGAAAGAGACTTCATCTCAATTTCCATTTCATTGGGACTTTCTTGGTATTGTGCACCAAATAATTTTTATATGGTTTATTTACTTACCTTTTAAGATCATATTTCATTTTAAATTTTATTTATATCAATTATCCAAATTCATCTATAGTGGATATTATTATTATTTTAACCATATACCATTTTAAATTAGGGCTTTATTTGGAATGTTGTTTAACTCAGGCAATATTGATGAATATGTACCCTCTACTCAATACTGATATTTATAAGGCATATTATTTTTAAATTAAAGATATTTCTAAAGAATTATTTTTAATTTTAGTTTTAAGAAGGGATGGCTATATCCCCTCGATGCATTAATAGGTCTCATGAGACAAAACAATTGGCAAAAAACCCTTTGCGTTTGTTTTGAAACAGAATCATATAGGTTTCTACCCATATACATAAATCATCATGACAGTGTAATTGTTCACGTTCTAGATACATGACATATACTAAATAATAAATTTCTTCATTATGTACTCATTTATTAATTTCTTTTATATTTTCACTAGGGAAAAAACTATGGATACATTTTCATTGTCAGTTTATTGATCAATTTTTTTGTGCTTATTTAACATGCCATAATGTCAATGCCTTATTGAAATTACTTCACTTATTATTTTTTCATATAACCCTTAATGATACTTTTATCTCACCCTTATTATGTTTCATTTCCCCAGGTTGTGAAGATTAATCCTTTTAATGTGTTTCAATGATGATGTATATTTCATTTTATTATGTACCGTGTTTGTATTTTCTATCTTTCCCATTGTACTATGGGTATCATGTATGTAATATGGTCTTCTAAAGCTACTAAAATAATTAATCCATCAATATGTCTTCCTTTAAATCATGGAAAAATAATAAAAACACACCAACTCTAGGCTTCTGGGGTCGGGGTGTTACAATAAATTTGTCACCTAATACACAAACACACTATAAAGGAAATATCAGTTCTAAAATAAGTAATATAGGGAAGGCTAAAAGTAAATTATTTGAACTAATTCCAAATTAAACTATATCCTAATGAAACACTGGAATTATTTAAACTAAGTTGTATTTATATAGACATTATATTTGAGTCTTCCAAATAAATATTCATCAGTAATTATTTATCATATTTCTATTAATATAAAAAGATAAAATTGACTTCTTGAATCAATGGTAATATCAATGACCATATAAACTCTATATGCATAGAAATATAAATATATTTCTTTATATATTTATGGAAAATCTTTTATTAAATATATTGATATCATATAAAAACATTTTCATTTACATAATTAATAAAAATGAGAGTTCCCACTATAATTTTCATTATATATGTAACATTTTCTACATTTACGTTGGAAAAAATAATATCTTTCATGAAACATTATATACTTAAATATTAGTCTATCAGTTTATACTTGTGCCTATATTATTCCATCATATTTTTTTACATCATTGAGCCATAAGTATAAAGTAAGCAACCATTAGTCTACAAAATACATACCTCTTCTTTAGGATCAATGTTTATAATGTAATATTTGACATATATTTGGTAACTTTTATAAGTCCTATAATTTGGAACTTATTAGAACATTATGATAACCTTTAACCATAAAACAGTAGAAAATTCTAGTTTGAAATCAAAACCATTAACATGAGAGTATCCCTTGTAAACGTTTGAGGAGTTTTTTTAATTAGACATACCCTTTATCTTATACTCTTTATAAAAATACCCATCTTGACCCAATAAAAAATTAGTTGTTACAAGAATTTGTATCCTAAGTGAAAACCTACTCTATTTTCTCTATATACTCAACAATTCTCTAATAATCTCTTAATATATGATATATTCAACCATTTATAATTTTTAGTGGAGAAACATGATCATTTTTATAGTAAAATCCAATCACTCATATAGTTTGGATTGGAGTATGTTGGCTCTAAATGTTATTTTCAGTATCCACAAAATTATTCATCCTTCAAAACTTATAATTTTTATTTATAGTGGTATCCTCCACATAAGTAGTTTTATTTTATTTATCTTCATATGTATACTATATATATATATATATATATTAAATTATCATTTTTCCACTTGTCCAAAACATTCTCATTTTCATCAGTAGAAGTCTCAAAAACATTAATGTTGAGATAACCAATTTTTAGGTCATTATCAATTATTTTCACATTATATAAGTCTACTGTATTGTGAAGCCATTTATTCTGGAATTTCCATCCTTTTAATTTGATAAGTACCAAATAAATAATCCCTCCTTGTTGATATCATCAAAATCTACCCGATTTGAGTCCAAAACATTAATGATGCAATGGCTAAAAGATATTTAAAACAACACATTGTTCAATTTTTATTATAACAATTTCATATAAGGTATTATTTAAATTTATTTTGAGTAGGAACTAATTATTAATGTGTACATTAATGCACATATCTTCTCTCCAAAAAAATTACATTTCAAACCTGTCTATCATTGTTCTCCTCATTTCCACTAAGAGTCTATTAATTCCATCTATAACATACACTGTATTAGAGTTTAATGGGGTAATATATCGATTCATAATTCCATACCTAACCATATCAGATAAAAATGAAATATTTTTAACCTAATTCCCATTATCAGTTCTTATCTTTTCTTATTTTAACTCTAATATATCTTTCAATGTCACTTTTAAAGGTTTTAATCATTTTCATGGTCTGTGACTTGTGTTACTTAAATAACACTCTTTTAATTATTGTATAATTATTAATGGATTTAATAAAATATACATCCTCTATATTTCTCTAGGATAATTTCATGTTATATCATTCTTTTTCATCGATATGTCGGGCCTTCTAATATTGTGTAGAGAGTTAGGCTCGTAGTATGTAATCTAAAATTACCTCAAGGGTACCATGCCATTTGTAATGTAATAAAATTATCTCAGTTTCAATGATATCAGCATAACCTATCTCATTCATTTAACCCGGCGGAAGATGAGATGGAGGCATATGCGTACTTCGAGGAGTATTCAATAAGTATCATTGATCAGCGAATGAAGGATCTTTGTGGTAGTTTAGTCATTCTAATAGGGCTTCAATGGATGAAATGAAGTGTACATGGTGTGACCTAGTAGTGGGAATCTAATGTATATAATTAGTTTCTATAAAACATATCAGATAATGTTTCACAACACTTAGAAGGTTAACTTTGGGATGAGTTTTCTTTTGTAGGGGAGGTTGTAACGTCCCATTTTTCTCAATAGTAAGGTCCATTAATTTTCAGTTTAAATTATTTTTCGTTTTCATAAAAATTATTCATAAAGAATTCAAGGAGGACAGAAGGGTGGGAGGGGATTTTTGGGACCACGATGCCCTAGAAGTTGTGGAAACTGACTAGGTCGCACAGTTATGAGAAATTGTGCCACCCAACCCACAATGTTTCTCTAACCCTACAACTGTGAGGTAGATGGGAACATGGTTGTTCATGGTTTCTCTACAAACATAAGGAAGGGGAGTATGATCATATCATATTGAATACCCCTAGGCAGTGGCCATCTATACGTCTAGCACACATTGAGCCAACCCATTTTCTTAGACCATGCAGTGTTCCCCTTGAAGTAGAACACAGTGAATGGTTGGCACACGATTGGCTAACCATGTGGAAAAACCATGCTCCCCTACATGTGTGGGAGAATTTACATTTTTGGACATTAATTAATTTTTTATTAAAAATATATACTTTCTTCTACCATTCCCATTGAATTATCACCACCCACAAGTACAATGCTCCTCTCGTCTCATTCGTAGGTTTCAAGGTATCTCCCTTGGTTCTCATTATAATCTATTACCATCAAAACCATAGAAGAACATGATTTAATATCTACACTCCTCTAGATTATTTTTTAAGTTTCACTTCTCTTCTATTGAACTATTTTTGTGCAAGTTCATTTTCTGTATTTTCAGGGATTCTTATGATTGCATCGATATATTCCAATCTCACTTGAAAAAAAAAGTATATGCTAGATGATGGAATCACTATGAGGATAAGTTCGGTGATATATCTTATTTCCCAGTGTTTCATTGCATTTTATAAATATTTTAGTTGTTCCACAAGTCTATACATTCTATCATCACCTCTAATATGAAAAAAAAAATTCAATTGAGTTGTTTTCTAAGCCCAATATGACTATAATTAGTGGAAATTCCCCTCCTAGAATTATCTCTTTGATACGAGCAACCCCTTTTAGTGTTATATCTCTTTGATGAACTATATCCCCTATTTTAAATCGTGAAACAATACTTTAAGGGTGTTACCTCTTCAATGAATTCCTTGAATAGATAAATTACATTTAATAGAATAAGGATCCATGATTTAGGCCCTAAAACTTATGTTATAAGTGGTTTTATTAATCAATTGCCATGGAAACCTTCTTAAAACATGTTATAAATGATTTCTTCCTTAATGTTATTATTTTGTTTAAAAATCATACCTTTATATTCTATCATGGGTGATAAAATTGGTTTTGAATGAAGGATCCATTGGATGGGATCATCTTGACTTATAGGTAGAGTTTATTAATTATTTTGTAAACATGTTGTGGGTGATGCTAGATATGCTTGGGATGGGATCAACATTCATTTTCGTTTTTACCTCTTGATGAGTGTCATTAGTTCCTTAGTGGAGACCTAGTGGATGGGCTCAGTGGCATGATGGTTGTACCATGCCATGAGGGAGGCTAAAGACCCTATTTGTGATACCATGTTTAAACTAAGACGTAGAGTTACTAATATCTTCATACCATGCATGGACTAACACTTGGGATCACATTCTTAGGTCACCTTGGATGGACTCCCTTAGAACTGGACATATATCGAGTACCTCAATCGATACATTGAAATTATCCTAAAATTTCCATGGACGGGCTCAGAGTGACTCTTAATAATCTATAAAGAGGTTAAATAAATTAAAATGTAAGGGAATGACTTTAATAATGAAATGAAAACATAAAATTGGGAATTTATGGATTTTTCTTCCAATATTAATCACAAGAATCAGGGTAGTTCATATCATTATATATTATTACACTCACCTTACTTGTGAGTGATCCCTTAGGTCAGATGCACTAAGTTAGGATGAAGAAGGTATAATTTGAGGGTGTCCCATGTGTAACCCTGTCCAATATATATATTTAATAATTCATGTCTTTTATTTATTATATATTGAAAAATGTTTAATTAATATTGAAAAAAATGAATTTATCTAGTCAGCAGTGGTGCTGGCCTGTTGGGAATATATCTTACATACTGCTTGGGTTTCCTTTGGTACTAAAGAAGACATCATGACAGCATATATTGATAAAGGGAATCATCCAACATTCGACAGATGGTTGATTCTCTAGGATGGAGTGTGGGAGAAGAGTACTGATCCAATGCTTGGGAAGCTAGATCTAGGTATTTTTTGCCTTTTTATATATTATGATAGAATTTGGTATATGATTGAATCCCATGCCCCCCCCCCATAAACATTTTTTTATATCAACATGGGAATCATCATTAATTTTTCTCTATTTATTATTCATCTTTAACTTATTGTTTGTTTCTCATTCATGATTATTTATTACGACGCCACTCTTATCCATCTATTGTTATGAATTCCACTATGGAAAATTACTAGTCTAGATATATGGTGTCTATTTATAATGCTTCTCATATATATATATATATATTTATACACTTCACTATGATCAATCAATGAAGAGTCTCCCCATGGACACACTCTAGGACCTCACTGCTAGTCGGAAACCTCCTTTATTAGGGGAATTGTGATTGAGGTCTTATGGCCACCATATCGAGGAACTATTATATAAATTATAGGGTGGGACACTACACCTCTCATCTTCGAGATTTCCCCATAGGTCTCACATATCTTGAATGAAGTCATTTAGTTGATCAAAAAAGCCATCCTGAAACACCCCATTTTTTTTGAATAAGAAGAATATATTTAATAGCGTAGACAATATGAAACACTAAGCATAGAAAAGAATGTAACAACCCAAAAAAATAGGATATATATAATCATAAATAAATTTCGTCCCTTCGATGTATTTAGGTACATGAAATCCTGTTATTTTTATGTACGATGGAATGTTCAACATGCATTAATGATCTTAAATGATTCACAATATATATGTGTGTGTGTGTGTGTTATAACCTAGAAATTAAATTGGCATGTATGAATTGTATTAAATATTTTATGAAACACACACACACACACACATATATATATATCAAACTCAATAAAAATTGTTGATAAATGTTTAATAAAAAAGAAATCCATTTTAAGGAAAGTAATCTTATTCTTCATAAATATGTTTTCTTATAAAATGATTTTTTTTCATTTCATGAGAAAATTTTATAATAAATATTTTAAACTTTTAAAAAAATGATTCATTATAATTAAATTCATTAATGTTATAGGAATATAAAAATTTACATTGGGTGACATTTTTGAACTTTTTTAAAAATATTGATTTTTTTGTGAAAAATAAATATATAGATTTTTATAAAACAATAAGTTGCTTTCAATAAATTACATAATTTAAATTCACCTTTAATTTTTAAAATAAAATTATTGTTAATTAGTTATATTTAATCTAATTAACTACATTTGAATCCAATTTATATTGTATTTTAGAATTAATTTATTTTTTCTTTAAAAAGGGGTTCTATTTTTCCGAAAACAGTTTTTAAAAAAATAATGTTTCTCCAATTTAATTAATTAAAATAGTACATAATGAGGAATGAATTAAATTAAATTTATAGATTATTTATCTATAAATTATAATTTTTATTCATATAATTATTATTATTATTTGACATAGAATTAATATAAAATCACCATTTTTTTAATGAATACACTTCTAAAAAACTATTTTTTTCTTCGCATTTGTGGGATTTCTATTAAACAATTTTAAAAATTATTTAATAAAATTATTTTAAAAACATTCATTTTTAAAATTATGTTCTAAAAATTTTATTATGATAACTTTTTTATAATATAATGAACTATTTAATTATCGAATGAATAGTGAAAAATATTGAATTTTAATTGAAATTTTTCTTTTTAAATTTAATTATTAAAAAGAATTATATTTTAAAGTTATATTAATGTTAAATAATTTATATTTTACATCCATTAACGAAATTTAGGTCATTTTAATCACTTGTATATAATATTTTTTATTAGAACATTGTATCCTTTTGAACATTTTCTCATTAAAAACCCACATTCTCATTGCTCCACGAGATTAATTTTAAATTAAATTCAAAATAAAAATTTAATTGAATATAAAAAATTTATTCCATATTTTGAATCATAATTTTTTATATTATAAAATAATTTTGAAATAAATTTTCACCAAAATGAATAGTAAATGCATAAAAAATTAATTACCATTGTTAAGGTAAAAATGAGTTGACCATGGTGGTTAAACTAAAAATATAATGGTAACAAGTATCTATCCTCTTTTATCATAACTATTTTAGGGTTATATGTCAAGAATTAAACCTATATGTTTCAAAAATGGTCCTTTTTTTCCACTTCAGCTTGTTAAAAATGAGGGAGCATTCAATTCATTTAAAAAATGTCAAGTGTGTCCTCTACCCCACTTATAAAATTCCACCCTTCTCCTCTATCTATCATCCCATAAAACATATTTCTTTTAGAAAATACCTACCCATATTATATCCCAAAGCCCTTCCCCTAATGCTAGAATGCTTATTTTGTGGTAAATCTAACCTAGGAAATACTTATATCAACACTAAGATGGATACCTAAAGAAGAGGTAATGTTTTTCAATGAGCGTTCTTATTTTATGCCTTTCTACACCACATTAAATTCTTCTTAAAATATTTTTATATAATTACCTAATAATATTCCATGTAATGGGATGATTTTATAATTAGGTAATGATTGAAAACCATCTTCATTTCTATCAAATGGGTTATGAAATCATCATTTATATGTATGGTGGACTACCGCATCACAAACGATTGTAATTCATTCTTATACTATTAGCTTTCACTGTTGGGAATGTTGATGGATATAATTTAATGATATGATATTTATAAGATATTTATACCTCTTTACTCATTATATCATATAGAATTTTTACATCCCATTCCGTAGGGGATACGATTACATCGTTCGTGCATATAGTGGACTACCGCCTCACGAAGTGATGTGATATGTTTTCTCACTATCTCATTACATATAATGTAATAAGGATACATTTAATGATAAAATGTGACATTAATTTCATAATTATTATATTCATTACATATTTATCAATCTGAAAATTTAATATATCTTTTTTCTTTTTTATTATAAAAAGATGATAACATCGTTCGTGTACGTGTGGACTACCACACTCACAAAGTGATGTGACACTTTTTTCATCACCTCACCACATGAATGATATATATTAGTATATTTAAAGAAATAATATTTTATATATTATATTATTATAATTCTGGAAATATTAAATATTACTTGCCTCATTTCCATAGTGATCATTGAAAAATGGAAACATTACTCTTATGTACGTACGAACAACTGTCTCCATTAACATTACATACTTAATTTTTCATTATAATATTTCATAATTAGTTTTAAAATTCTAATTTATGTATAGATGTGATAATTATTTCTTTTTTATTAATATGGAGGTGATGAAACTATCTTATATGAACATGAACCAGGACATTGATAACAAATCTGGAATGTAAAAAAGGTGATTAAGACCAAAAAATTTGAAAATAATGTACAATTATTTAAAAAAGGGTATCAATATATTATAAAAGGAACATATATGACATTATAAATTTTAATATGGCTCTTTATTATTTTAATAACATGTTTAAACCCACTATAAAAGTGGATAAATGTTTGTGCTGAAATGAGTGCCACATGATATTTCAGGAGGACACAACCATTCAGAAGTGAATACAAGATAAAATGACCCAAAAAACACTCTTAAGGGCCTTCTTTGTGAATCCATTTCTCAAATTTCCCTCACCCTCCATGACAATGCCATGGTATTAAATAATTCTCTGTTAGTCCAATGGTTAACCACGACCATGCTAATGGGTTGACATTTATCTCTGTGAGTTGGATGTAGTCGTTCCCATTAATGGAATCCCAACACACAACCCATGGGATGCAACATGTATGAGGGACATGGAATGAGATCCTCCTCAAATGGAATGATATCCTCCTCTTTGGGATTGAGAGATTCCTTACATGGAGTCATATTATCCTCAAATGGAATGAAATCCACCTCAGGAAGCTACCATGACTAATCCCCACGCCATCTTTGTTTGTAACATCTTTCATTACATGACCATCAAGTATACTACTTACTCTTTTTTCTCATATTATGTATTAATCATGTGGGTTTAGAATTTATCATCGACCATGAAATCCATCCTCCACTTCTAGGGGATTATCCTATGTGTAAGCCCCATCATGTCCCATCCAACGGGCATCCTCCTTAGGTGTAAACCCAATCATAGTCATTCCCTATGAGAAACCTCCTTGCGTAAATGATATACCATACATAATCCATGTTCATCCTCAATAGGTTTAATCCCCATCATGACCCCTTTTCGAGGAAGCTTCCATGCATAAGCCCCAACCATTTCCTAAACTTTCACGGGCCTCCCCCTCCGTTATATGGCCCAACAACCCTTCTCCCACTACATGGGATTTGATTTTTGACTATCCTTGATACATAGGAAGCCCCTATGTAGCCCAAACCTTTCAATACATCCACATCCATCATGATATTTCTCTAGACACCACATCCTTGTTATATCTTTCCACCCACTTGAAAATATCATATGTGTAATCCCTATCTACTCCATCATTGATCCTAGTAGAACACATAAATCTTTCATTAATGTGACCTATATAGTAAAACCAACATAAATCCTCTTATGATTAGCTGCTCGCATGTTTAATCCCCACACCATCCATAGAACTACATGGTTATTTATCCCAATCTCTTAAATTGGGTGTGTATAATGCCTCTACAATGTTAAATCCCAATAAATGACAAAACATTAGTTCCCCCATTCTAGGGGTGTACCTCCTCAATCAACCTTGAAGGTCATTCTGATCAACCATCATTGTGTGAAATTTTCCCTTATTGGACACACCTCCATAAAGAATTCTGACCCCAACCAATTTTAGTCCTTACTTCCCCCTCATGGGGGTGTACCTCCCTAATCCACCTATAAGGGATTTTTGTTGAACCTTAAGGGTGTTACATATTCCATTTATGTGGCATGTCTCCCACATCATCCTCTATAGAGAATTCTAATCCAACCATTAGTAAAACATTTAGGTGTTTCTTCATAGGAATATATCTACTTGATCTGCCCCCATGGAGTGTTTTGATCAGCCTAATTCAATCTATGAAAGATGTTTAACTCGAGACCTATCTCATTATGCTTCCTCATACAGACAATGATTTTCTATGGAGAAACCCCTAAACGATATGCGACTATGAAATTTGATACATAATATTAAATATGGGATGCCTGAGGAAAATGTCTTTGAATATTTTTCTTTGGAATAATATACCTCCTGACCAACATGGGATGCCTCAGGTTTCATGCCTAGAGATTCCTCAATGAGATTCCCTCTTATGAGGATGAATAAATGTGACCAATGTCCCTAGTGTCGAGACATTACACTGATGACCAACATGACTAATATCCAAACATAGGGTTGTTTTCCAATCAAGACCCCTTGGAATTTCCAAACATAAGTAGCTTAATTAATTATAATCCTCAAAGTGGTGGAACTAGGAATAAGTTTCATGAACATGAATTAATCTTTGAGGGAGACCCAGACAAGGAGATGAGTTCCAAGGAGGAATCCATGGAACATAAACTGATATCCCATCATCCCATTTTGATCAAGGAGAAGACAACACTGATAAATGTGAAAAGTACATTCCTCATTTAGAAATATAGAATGCATGGAAACAATTCATGTTAATGCACAACAAAACACAAGGCAGGGTGCCCCTATGAAATCATCAAAAATAGAAATTTTTTAACCAATGTGAATATATTATTCTATACATGGGGACTAGTATAATTTGATACATCAATATATTAGCATGTCACCGGATCCATTTGTTCAGCACTAGGACCCACTAATAAAATAGTCGGCCTAGCATGGAACTGACCAGATGTTAGGCCAGTTAAATGTTTGGTATTTCGATCTATGAAAACATCAGTTTGGATTTTTCTCTCCACCTAAGGAATATAGGATGATTCTGGGGAATTGGTAATTTCATTCCTTGTATCTGTACTGATGGATAAATCTTCTTCATTTTTAGGACCTAATCTATAGGAAATCAACAAAAAAAAATAGATGCTTTTGCAGGGTCAGGAGAAATGTCAATGGGGAAATCCCACATGACCCCACCTTCTCCATGATGTCTGCAATGCCATCAACTACCAGCACCCATTCCCCATATCAACATCGGATATAATTTATATGAGGGTGATGGACACCCTCATACAATTTTAAAGAGTGTTAAAGAGGCATTCCCATAAGGGATATCGATTTCCAGGACCTAGAGGCTTCTATTCCTTTCTGATACCACTGCCCCCATAGGCTGCATAGGGACCCACTACTACCCATTCTAATGAAAAACACCATCGGATCATCTACCCAAAAAAATACCATGCCTCGCGCCTCTACGCGGAGGAGGTAGGGAATTTCTAATTCATCCTAATAATGACTACATCTAGGTAGTATCCTATGAATTCTCCCACCATAAATCATTTGTTCTAGCATCGAATGGTACTCTAGGCCGGGGATAAGGTAGACTACACCCCAGATCTGTCGGCCCTGGTCTGAATGTCCTGACACTAAAATTGGTCACATGTTTAGGAGGACACCCGTTAAGGGGCATCACCTTCCATAACTTTAGTATATCCTACCACTATAATGGAATTCTAAGATATCCATTCCACAAAAAATCATGGATACATTAATACTTAGTTTGGATCGGGGATTCAATCACCCCAAAAGATCATTTGGTTGACCCTATCACCCACTAGAATTATTAGAAGACATTATAGATCATTCCGTGATGATGAGATCCAGTACAAAGCTCCTATTTATACTTTCAAAAAACCAATAATATGCCCTAATGAATCTCAAAATCAACTTGGTGGTCCTCTCCATGATCTTCACATCGATTAAAGAAATGGATCCCCAATTTCAATGAAATCTAGGGTGGAGATACTCAATGAACTCATGGTTCCCGTAATGGAGGTCATCCCCATGTCACAGACCACAAATATGAAGACCATCCTCGCACCATTATCAGGTCAAGTGTAGTCCCTCCCCACTCCAACACCATCAAAGGTGTAGGTCCCCTTCACATTATTAATGATCATTACGGAGTTCATATCCATGCTTCATCTGTATAGAGTGCAGGCCCTACCAACTCCTTCAACGACCAACTTGGATTCCCACCCCATGTACATAGCATCACCCGCAACGGAGAACCTCCCTGGATTTTCTGCAACCTACATGAAGGTCCTACTTGTGTCTAGTTTGATAAAGGTGAAGACCCTCCTTTCACATAATCCCACTATAGTGAGGGTCCATCCCAGACCTTCAACGGTAAAATCATAGGTTCTACCTACATAGAAAACTACTGATAAGGAGTCCCTCCCCATATCACAACCAATCAAAGAGAATGTACTCCTCATGCCATCACTCATTAGCATGGAGGTCCTCCATTTGTAATAGAAATTACCTTACCTAAATAGATGTCCTAGGGAAGAAAGGAGAACCTTCACCAATGATGGAATAACTCTAGGATGTGATATATAATTGTCAATATTGTTCACTTCTCAGACTTTTATGTAGAATGGGTTTCAATGATGGATCCTTTACCCCCGTTATCTACATCAGAATCTATGGAAGGAAAATATCAAGTGATTTTATCCATATTAGAAGTTTAGATCCACAAATTCTTAATTCTCTTCTTAGGTATATATAGGTGGCGGAAGATTTGGATCCCTTCCTGGTTCTTACAGTGCAGTCATCTTTGTCCTCACAAGTTTCATTCTCTACGTCTACCCAAGATCACGAATATTTATTAAATTTTATGATAGATGATGAGCATATAATAGACATGAAAATGAATCTCACTTCCCTCACACATGAGGTAGTATAAATAACACAATACTATAGGGATTTGATTTTGTGGTTGGCACTACACCTGAGAGACAACTCGACATGTTGTGACCAGTCAGCTGAGGCAGCAGTCCCTCCACCAGCCAGTTCACCATCACACTGATCCATATCTTTGTCACCACTAGTTCCTCATCTAGCACTGAACATATAATGGGTTAACAAGGTCTCTAGATCTTCTTCTCGAATAAGGAATCTATTGTGATAATCTGGCCACTGACAAACTATCTGTGGTGTTCTAGCTGAATGTGGTTCCAAACATCTATATTCTCAATTCCCACACCCAGGACCAGGTCACGTCTTTTCTATGAACTATTTCAGTGATTCATTTTCTCCTTCTTGATAGTCATTTGGTATATCCAAGGATCCATAATTAATTAGATGACGTAGATATGTAGTATCAAAAGGTTGAGTTGGCAGCACTCATAGTGGCCCAACATTCTGCGTCACATGGATGCCACTGGGCCCTTTAATAGAGATGTGTTCATAGCTTCACAATGCTCCAAGAAACCATTAAAGTGGCATATCTACAGATGTAGGTCCATGGATGGGAATCTTACAATACACTTTACTTCATTTCTATCCTATAACATCCTGATTCCCTCAACTGTATCGACAGGCACTCAGCCTTGGGGAGTCCTCTGCATTATTTCCTACCAGTCGAAATACCCATAGGGGTAAGGACCAAGTTGGTACTTTTAAACCCTCTCACCTTTTTGATGTCTCAAAAAGGACCGAGGTCGATCCCACTCTTGCCTCCTTGCAATATAAGACTATATATTAGAAAAGGATTATTGATGAGCTCATTGTTGAGCAACACCCAGATTATGGATCCCATTGATAGGATCACGTACCTCCTCTACTAGGGTAGTAGGGAAATCCATAGTTCCTTTTTATCCACTTACCCCTATTCGATCATGTTGATCCCACACATCCAAAAAAAAGAAGTTATAGTTTATGGAAAACATCCTGGCTATGTGCCCCCCAATGTACCTAAACAGTGTGAGAACCTTCCTTGGGACATGGATCAAGACACTCCATAGAATGCACAATGAGTCAATGAGTATACATATAATTTTAATGATCCTATCAGTGAATTGGTGGTTAGGAATCCTCATCAATATATGATCCCCTGCTAAGACGAGAGAGACACTCTCACCGCTCAACTCAATTCATTGAGGGAGTGATAGATAGCAATCAGATCTGATAGAAATCCATATCCAACTTGGGTGGATGACATGAGATGAACATTCAGATTTTGGTAGTCATTACGTCACCCACATCAACTGGATGGGTGACCTAGTGAAAAATTCAGTCCACTTCATCTCAAGGTGTGGACCCATATTGGGGACCCCATAATAGCAGGAAGAATCTATGCTCTTGTTTTTTGTTCAAACATTGGATGTACCTTCTTTCATTTGGTGTAAGTATTTATACATTGGATCCATAACTAGTTGAGATGACCTTCTCATGTAGTTTCACTACCATTTTAGAAACACTAGGAACAAGAAAAGTATTAAATACCTCTACAAGTGCAAAAAACTACTAGCTGAGTGCATAAAAACCTATTTGGAAGGTGGAAGGGACTCACATACTCGCTTGACATGTGGCTGACTCAAGAGTAGCTAACGATGATGTGCATGAGGAACATCATGACTGAATAGGTACCTACCCTAATCACTCATATCTTCCTAAGTGGGTTTTTCTATTTATTTTATAATTCATAACTCCTAGAGAAATAATTGTAGTAGGAAATATAATAATTTCCATTACCTATTCTAGTTTCTAAAAGAAGAGCTTACATGGAAGAAAATGCCACTCTAGTGAAAGTGGAGGCTCCCTAGCTACAAGATTCACTATCAGCATAGCCTCACTAAGAACATCTTAATTGAGTGAAGTATCCTCTTCAATCTCAACCTTTCCTGGTGTAGAATCTTCAGGCGTCTCCATGGTAGGCACCACCACCTAAGAGAGATAATGGTGCTTTATCCCATATGCATGCTTCATTCCTTCATTAAGCTCAATCTCCCAGAGGTCCCTTTCTAGATAAGGGAAACCAAACCCACTCTTTCAAAAAATAACAAGTCCCTAGTTTCTTCCATAATGTCTCATAACAGAGGGTTATGAAGCTATCAGAGTGAAAGAAAACCCATGAGGCTGACCTCACTGGTCTCCGAGACAAATTCCATTACCACTGAAAACATGGACATACCACCACGAAATTCTATGTGTTAATGGATTAGCTCCATGCCTATGTGGATAATGGTGTGGTCAGGTTGGTCCATGTACTTGAATTAGTGGAACACTTCTCTGCTGATCCTGAAAACATCAACGTGCAATCCAAGGAATCGAAACAAGTTTCCAATAACGAGACATAGAATTATGATGACTAGTTATTTCATTGTAATGTTGGTCACTCTAATGGATTCACCCATGCTTGTTTAGGCCAACCCTAACCTCTTGAATTCATTATGACTTCTTCAACTGATGCCTCTACAACTTAATCGCAGGCTTTCATGTCTCAAAATTTAGGTGTTGATGGCACAAGGGAAAGAAATGATCTCTACCGTTGTCAAATCTATATCACACCATCTGTGATTTCATGCCTCCATATGTTGGAATTACACCCACAATATGAATAGAATTAGAAGACTCCTTTGATTAGGTCTATGAGTATGCCTTCGTGAATACCATTGAACTAGTGGACACCTATATCATACCTGAAGATGATGAATATCTGGAAATCCCTACAAATACTATCTCTTTATGTCATCAAAGAAGGATTTTAGGGTATGAAAAAATTAATAATTTATCTATCTAGTGCTTCATGACATGTCGTTCTTGCTAATAAGACTAGATGGTAGATCCTTCACCTAGCTTAGAAAGAGTCCTCCCATCCTATTCTGTTAGAAAAACCTCCACAATTGACCATTCTAATCAACTAGGAAGAACATCTATGAATACTCTATGAATGGTTGTTTCATGTAAAAGATATACCTCAACCAGTATATAATCAACTAGTAGTTGTTTTGGGGGATCTCCTATTGAGCCACAAGATATTTCTAGATCTACCTAGAATATATTGGTTCATCCAGTAGTTCTCGTCACACCACCTTCCAAAGAAAAAATCTCTCTGGGAAAAATGTGTGACTTGTATGGATTTACGATGTCAAGAAGAACCTCGCCATTATTCCTTATACGATCTAAATCCTTGAGGCCCTTTGCTTGTCAAAATAAATGATTGAGGACCCCACAAAAGCTTTCAAAATCTACTTCTAATTCAAAATAGTTTCATCAGATGAAGATAAATTCTATAATGGGGAAGTAGAGAGAGAAGAATGTCAATCCCTCACCTCTTTCTCTAGAGATGATGAGGGCTCCCTCATATAAGGCCACATCATCCCACTATAAATCATTGACCAGTTCAATGGAATTGAAGTCATCCATAATCTAGTCAAAATAAGATCCAATATAAATCTCATCCAGACCTGAGTGATCCATAGGTTGGTACTGACTGAAGCAGATATTAGTCCTTCAAACTTGAAGATCTGTGGTTATGACATGACATAGTAGAGACCTTTTGGGATGATTTGTTTGAATTAGGCAGTTCAGTAGAAAAAAATGAATTCATGGATGTCCCACATGACACTACTAACATCTCATCGATGGGTAGACCCTAGGTGAATCTTCTTTTATTATTTCCCTCTATGTATCATCAATTCCTCAAGTACTCTCTCAATTTTCGAGTATGCATGTTTCACGCTGATGCATCTTCTGTTGAGTCTGATGAAGCCCGCTATATGTATTCCGACTATTAAACGAGTAATAATTTTTTTTAGAAAAATGAGTTCGAACACACCACTGTTGAGGCCAGCCCATGGATGTATTTGGATGATGCTTTAATCCTCCCAATTCACCAGATGTAGAATAGAACTCTTGACTTGGAAAATTACTTTTTCATTTCTAGGAGTAAAGGGTGCATCATCCCTAACTACAAATAAAATTGTAATATTACCTCATACACCTACATGGACCAGGCTCAGGTGATACCAAAACCCCCAACCATTATCATGAGTCGAGATGTTTACCCAATGGTTACAACTATGCATCATACCCTCTTGTCCAACTGAGCTGGGTTGAACTGACACAAACTAACTGATCACTATTTCATTGACATCAAGCATGCACCCCATGGTCGAATTCATGATTGAATCAGAATGATATATTTTTTCTTGATGGTTTCAGTAGAGAAAGAATCCCATAGTAAATATTCCATCACTAACCAATAGGGAACATGTGTTCCCCTAGAATTAGTTAGTCTGGAAGAACCATCACCTCACACAGTTCTCCCTTCCGCAAAAAATGATGAGGATTTGGATGATTCTCCTCCTAAATTCTAAGAGGGTGTCTCCACCACCATTGATGAGTTGTTTTAGATCAACCATGGTACCGAGGAAGATTTGAGGCTGACATTGATTAGTTTATCCATGCTGCTGGAGGATCAATAACAGTACATGTATTTCCTAAAGAAAGATCATGAAGTGTTTTCCTGGTGTTGTGATGAGATACTATGGATGGATCCTCATGTCACTGTCCACTGTCTGGGGGTTTCAGGGAGTCATCCTGTGTTCAAGAAGCCTCCCAGAAAAATGAACCCTTCCCATTATTCCATGGTCGAGGAAGAAGTTCATAATATTATCAAGCCAAGCATCAATATGGATGTTCAGTACCCTAAGTTTCAGGAATAAATCATTCTAGTGAGGAAGAAAAATGAGTAGATTAGAGTCTAGATAAACTTTTGAGATCTCAATTTTCACATTCTAAAGGATAATTTCCTCCTTAGAATGACAAAAATATTGATTGATGCTACTATTGTGTTCTATGGTCTCTCATTTGTAGATTTATACTCTAGATACAATCAGATCTCGATGTCCCCTAATGATGAGAAATTCAAAACCTTCATAGTACTGCAAATTAATTTTTTATCAAGAAATTCCATTTGGTCTGAAGAATGTAGGGGCCACATATTAGTGACCATGGAACCACATCTTTATATTGGTCCTCATGATGAAAGTGTAATTATATGTGGATGAATTGGTGTTACAATACTTCTTGGGTCAGGAGAGATCTCAAGAAGGTGTTTTAGTTCCTCCACTCCTAGCAATTGAAGATAAACCACCTGAACTATGCTTTCTGGTTTACCTCTAGGAATTTTCTCATATTTGTAAACTAATACATAGGCATAGAGATAAACCTAGAAAAGATCAAAAAACTAGCCAATTGCCTCATATAAGAAACCTCCAAAATCTCAGAGTAATAAAAGTCTTCATAGCCTACATATTCAACTTCATCGAGAATCTGCTAGGAATGTGTATTCCCTTTTCGAGGCATAGAAAGAAAGGTTCTACCTACTAGGGGGATGAAGAGTTCCTGAACACATTTGAGGAAATCAAGCAGTACCTACTATAACATTCGGTTTAGATTCCACCTGTCTCTAAGAAGCTTCTAGTTCTCTATGTGACCACTCTATAATTATCCCTAGGCACTATTCTTGCTCCGAAGAACAAAAAAGGGAAATAAAATATTTGATACTATCTTAGTCTCAAGATCCTCGACACAGATTCCATGTACTCTCCAATCGATATGATCTTCCTCAAATTTTTTTTCATAGTGTAAAATTTGTAGCATTATTTGTAGCATAATGATACATAGGTTCTATCCCTCATGCATTTGTTAATGTATATCATGAATCAATTGATGTTGACCAGCTAGCTAGCATGCAAGGAAGTGATCCCTCAGCAGTTTGAAATCATGTTTTTAATATAGAAATTCATCAAATATTATCCATTGGATGAATTTATGGATTCCCTTCTAACCCCCGAATAAGATCATCTAGATGTTGATTTCATAGAAGAGTCTATCCTCTCAGTAGACCAGGTTGTTCCATGCTATAAAATGCAATTATATGGTGCCTCCAAGAGCTCAAATAGTAGGAAGATGAATGATACCTCGATCAACAGAGTAGTCTTGCATATTTTTTTCATCACCCCAACACAAGTCGTCCTTCCCTACAAATCACTTTTTTTAGATGGTTGAACCAATAATGAGGTAGAGTATCAGTATTTCATTATTGGGCTCAAGATATCCTTCGAGATTTATGTTCCACACTTTCATGTAAAGGGAGACTATGAGTTATTCATTAAGAAGATAAATGGTGATTATATATTTATGAATATTAAACTTTTTTCCCTTTTTAAGAACACTTAAGAACTGATGGCCCAATTCCCTTATAATGTAGTGGTAAATCACATTCCCCAATCGAAGAATAGTCAAGATAATGCCCTGACCAGTCTAGCTGCTTATCTTACAAAGCCTGACTAGGATGATCTATTCATTCCCATTTCACATCACTGAGTCATCTCTCTCATTTCCTTAGAGGATGATGATATCAAGAAGGTAAACCATATGACCTCTAGTTCTATTAGGACCTCTAGATACCCTAACAACTAAATAAATATCTAATTGGATAACCCATTTCATTGAGTATCCCTATCATGGTGTCTTTCAACCTAACATAGCCGAATGCAAGATAATTTATCGGTGTTAATCATAGTTCACCCTCCAAAGTATGACTAACCTTTAATATACTCTCCATAGATGTGGGTTTTATGGAATACTCTTTTATTTTAGACAAGGACATGAGATTCCCCAAATTATAACAGGAAGCTCGTGTTGGGTCCTACGGTGCTCATCAAGATGGGTTTAGGCTCTCCAACAAAATTTAGTGTTTAGGATACTTTTTTCCTACTATGTTCCATGATTGTATAGGTTTTTCAAAAATTCTCCCCATGTTTCAGATCCATGCCATTTTTTGCGTCAACTACCAGATCCCCTCTATACTGCCAATAATTTTTAGACCTCTACTGTATCGGGACTTGACATCATGGAACCATATCCACCAGCTATAGATCATCAATTTATATTCATTCTAACATAAATTTATTTCTTTTCTAAGTGGGATAAGATATTCCAATTAAAGAATTCAAGACCCATTTAGTTTTTTTATTATGTGATCTCTAATATCATCCACCAGTTTGAGGTCCCTCACAGTATTCATACCAAAAACAACACCAACTTATGGGTGGCCAAGCTGAATAGTTGGTAGGAAAATTATAGTATTTTGTCAACCATACTTCTCATTACCATGCAGAGGAATATGTGTAGATATGAGTGTTCAAGATAACCCTTTCCAACACTCTGTAGAATATGGTGGTCCGGAACAAGAAATGATGGCTGGATGAGCTCCCCAATATTCTCTGGGCTTATCGGAAGTTGAACAAAAATTTCTCCTAGGTGACTACATATTCCTTGTTTTACAAGAACATAGGTAGTACTTCCCATATAGACTAAGTTTACATCGCTACAAATAGATGTATATGACCAGAATATATTAGACAAAATTGATGAAGTCCATCAAGAAAAGCTATAATCCCTCAACGAAAATATGCTAGAGACCTTGAATAATATAGAGAGGAACTCAAAAAAGATATCCAGAGTTTTCAATAAAAAATTGTATCTCTACTCCTTCCTATAGGGTGATATAGTGTTGGATCTATGAACACCGATTATATCATGTATAAATCCACCAATGTTGGAGCCCAATGGGAAGGGCCCTATATCATTCCCAAGATAAATGAAAATGGTGAAAACTCTTTGATCACCGTGGATAGAGAGCACATTATTCCTCCAACCAATTCCATGTTCCTCAAGAAGTACTACTAGTAGTGATCATCATACCTACAACATGATGTTAACTTGTGATTCCATAGTCTTAGTTGTATGAATTTTAGTTATAAACTGGAATTCCAAGCATCACTACAATAAACCATGTTTGATTTCTTATCTATAATGTGTTTTGGGGGTTTGGGCCTCCTTCAACCTCATTTATGTAATGTTTTTTGTGATGTTTCATGACATATATCCACTTTAGAATCCTTATCCATTAATTTTAAAAAATTAATGACCTTGAACTATGACCTCATGGTCTATGCTACCTGAACCTAAACTATTTTTAGTAGGTCCATGAATTATGAACCTAAACTATTTACATCCCCTAGAGTCTAAGTTGTGAGACTTTAAACTGCATAGCTCTAGTGGCCTAGGAACACGATGTTAAATTGGGAACCTAGTTTGATGTCTACGAACTTAAAATAGAATTTTATGTCAAGGTATCATGACTTTAAACTATGAGAAATCATTACATGGGGGTGTGTGGTGTGGATATTGTCCTCTTAGGTCCTCATTCACATAAGGGTATAGCTTTTGTGCCCAACACATCCCCCATAGAACTAATTCTCCACATCATTATTAGAAAATAATGTTAAATAGTACTTCTATAATATTAGTCATACGATGATAAATTTTGTATCATCTATGTCATAGTTTCAAAATGATAAACTACACAACAACCATCGTTCTGGTTGTATGATGATAAATTGCAGAACACCATCATCTTCTTACCATAGAGGGTGTTTCCCTAGTAATTTGTCATCCACCACTCCATTTTCATGAACTAAATATAGATTGATTCCCGTCCATATGAGATATATAGTGATTCCTAGATTTCTACATCTTGGTTAATTCACCCAAAAAAATCAACAAAAACAAAACATTCTACATCTCTGTGCAAAGACCAAACCTGTGCAAGAAGATTCCATGTTCATGAACTATATGTGGCTTGATTCCCATCTTTATGGGTTATATAGAGGCACCTAGACATTTGGTCATTGAGCCCATCCAAAATCTATTAAACCCTTCCACCCCATGGACTCCACATATTTCATGGTTAATTAATATAAATTGTATGAAAGACATCTTAGGAATTTGTATGTGGTGTTAGGATCCTGGGACCTCATTCATTTCAAGGATATTATGCCACCACATTATTCATATCCCTTTTATGAGTTCCCTCCCCATGGTAAAAACTCTAAAAACATAAAATAAGAGTTGATGGCCAAAAAACAGAACCTTAAAATTTCCACTCTATGTATATGAGTCATGGATTTAAACTACGTGAAGGATTTTCTATTAGGTGTGTCATGCATTTTTAGGACCCCTTGGTCCACATTCAGATTGGGTTTATTATAATATCACCCCACACATAACCATTTAATAAATTCCACCATTTTAGTCCTTTCTATATAACCTTAAAATAGATGATAAACATCTTCAATATTTGAATTTGAACTCCAAACATACCTTAAACAGTTTTATATTGCCTCACAATAATTGTGGGATGCCTCAGTTTCCTCGCTAGAGAGGATTGTCGCCACTAGTGTTAGTCTCTCACCATGTTGTGTTTTCAAAACTATGTGTAGCTTGATTCCCAACATTATTATATATGTAGTAATTCTGAGAAATGTTTGTCCTTATATCCATCCACATGTTTATAAATATTTTTTCCCCTTTACCTCATTTAAAGTCCAATCATTACAACTTTAGACTTTATGACAGTTCCTAAGGAATGTATTGTGTAGTGTTGTACCCCCTTGTCTTCATTCAAATCTAGTTATACCTCTCCTGTACAATAATAATTCCTTGGAATGTGACCCATCATAGTCCATACACCATGAATTTAAATTTATTTCCCCTTTATGTTCCATGTAGTATGACCTTAAACAATGTTCACCTACATCAGGAACATTGTTTGGCATGATTACCATCCTTAGTAGATATGTATCGACACCCAAACATTTTTTATTCAAAACTTTCCATTGGTTATTCAACCTTTTTGGATCTCCACCCCAGTTATGGTCTACAAAATATGACCATAGACTTTCTACAAATCCTAGCTTTGAATATAAATATATGGTGCACCCCATTTCACACTTCGAGTTGTTCTTGGTTTGAGTATCCATCTTTTTCAAATCTTGAAATCCCCCTAACAATGATGGTATCATGAAAATTTGTCTCACCACTCATCCTGGGATAATGTCCTAATTTATCATTGGTGGTAATACTTGGATCCTATGTATTGAACATGGTCAATGGTTAATTATGAGTTTTTTCTCCATTCTTGATTGGTGTGGTTGTGGTTCCTATGTTTCGAACATGGTCAATAGTCAATCCCCAGTCACCAGTATCCCCTTTATCCAAATCATGAAAGTATCGACTTTACTCATTTCCACTCCCCTAAATCATGGGGAAATTCCAATCCCTTGGGGTCTCCTAATGTTCTCCCACATATCAGTAATCCCTTTATATTTTCCATGTTTCCCACATAGAGCATGGATCATGAAGGCTAAGGAGTTCTGGTAGGGTTTCCACAGATGTGGTTGAGCCACACCAAATCCCTTATAGACCGAACTCTATAAACATAATCTTAGAACCTCAATGGGAAGTTGTGGTGTCTTGTTGGGCCTCCTTTGGCCTCATTCATGTTCAGTTTGTCACTCTTTCATTCCACATACACTCGTCTTGGTGAGCCTCTTCCCTAGATCTTCCTCATATTTAAACTCTACAACCTTATGAAAAGATCCTATAGTCCCAACAACGTGACTATAAACTGTTAGTCAATGTTCAGGAAGTATGACCTTAAAATATGCATAATATCCTGGTCATAGGACATTTAATTGTTAGATGCATTCTGATCATAGGAAGTTAAAATAAACAATGCTTCTCCTAAGTCATATGATGTTAAAGTACATTTTCAACATCCTCACCATACAATGTAAAACTATGTGACTATCATCCTCTCTTCCATAAAATAAAACTGAAAAATATATTCTACCCTCTAATGATAGGTCCTCTTCCCAAATTTTTATCATATACCTCATTGTTCCCATTTTATCTATCACTCAACATAGGAGATAAAACTTCCCTGGAATATGGGTTTGAACTTTATTCATATCCGATTACCTATAATAGTGTGCTCTAATTCATAGTGTAATAATTCCAAGTGTTTGGAAATTCATTTGAACATTCCATCAAGAAACTTTCATGCTTGGTATTACCTATATTTTAATTTTCCCACACTTATATGTTTGAGAGGAACCCCTAAAGGACTAGTCTCGTGCCATTTTGGAACACCTATCTTCTTGGTACACTGTTCCCAAATAATTTGAAAAAATATTTCAGACAGGTTTTGTGTTTCTAACATGGTCAATGGTCAACCCTTGTTTTTTTGTACCCATTCCAGGATTGTGATATGGATGTTGTGTTTCAAACATGTTTAGTAGTTATCTGGTATCAACATGACATTCTACATATGTTTCGAATATTGGGAACCATGAATCACACTTCTCAATCCCTATTATTTGGATAATTTCAACACCCCTGATGTTATCATGTTTTTACACCAGTGTAAGATGGAAATCAATGTTGGTTGTTCTAAGTGCCATGTTCTCTATTGTAGCTCCTCTCAGCCCGAAAAATCTCGGTGGCCAGTCAACAATAACAAACCACAAGAATTATTTTTTTATCTAACACTCTCATACAAAGTGAATAATCATGTGGTCATCCTAGGTTTCTCAGTTCGGTAATGCACCATGTGAGCTTTCATATTCATCACTATTTGTCTCAAAAATATTATTGAAGTTCAATAATTTATGAAATAAAAAAAATGTGTCCACGAAAACAATATAGTTAATAATAAACATCCATATAATGAATCCTTTAATATGTTCTGGCATAATTGGCTCAATATCTCTACTATGGTGATTGAATGTTGTAGCTCTACCAACATCTGTCAAGTGGCCTCCAGGGTTTCCATCCGACTATTGATATCACTTTCCTCCAAAAGATTCACTATACATATCTAATTGTCCATGATATGTTCTCTATCCTAGTCATCATTGGGATACAGAACTTGTTGTGTCACCTTCCTTATTTTCTCCCGACCCTTCGCTAATAGGGAGATCAATTTTATAAGGAGCTTTGATTGAGTGGTGACAGAGTACGAACACTCATGAGACTATTCCTCCAAGAAATGTATCTCCTTGTTGACCTCCTGAAGCTTTTGGATGCTTTAAAATTTCTCCCATTTCTAGGAAACATCCAAGCGTTGGCTTCCTTCCCACATGTTTTTAAAAAGGAATCCAGCGATCAGTGCATGAAAACTATGAGTATCCACCAAACCAGCACACAGGTTTCCCATACAGTAGTGAGGATACCCCATATGGACCCTATTTGTGGTTCCAAAGATTGATGTATAGATATTTGGATACATTTCCATGACGTACAATAGATGATGTGATTCAATTCAACTGCATTAGAATCAAAATCCCCATCTCTTCAGGTTACATCTACTCATATTTAGTAATGGATGAAAATAGTTCAGTAGAAGAATAATCCTATAGAAAATTCCCAGAATGGATAGGCTCTAGATCATTGGATTGGTCATCATCACTTGATCCCAAATCGATGATGTTGTCTATTCAAGCCTCACATTCTACCCCACCAGTGGAATCACTCACATCCACGACCAATTATACTATAGGGACTATGGGCATATCATCTCTATATGGACCAACTCCTCTATTAAAACATGGCCCCTAGATTTCCCAACATCTTCTGATAGGCTAGCATGATGCACCTCAATCACTATTTAGAAAAGGAACATTTCAACTAGTTCGATTTTAAAATGATGAGTATGACTCTGTGATGATGAGAGACTTCTGTATTTTGAGTACTGAAAGATTGATATACTCAGCTTCCTCCATCTAGATGCTAGGGCTATCCCCTACAAGTGACCGGTAGTTCTAGAGATTCCCTAGTGGTTTTCCTAACCACATCAACTTTGATCGGTCCACTAGCTACTTCTTTCTCGAGCATAGGCCCTATAATATGATTCTTCTCACCTTCTGGTTCGCCTTCATCCCTGCCAACAGGGGTCCTTTATTCAAGATTCTCCTTTAAAAAAAGGTTTCTGGTAGAGGACCTAGATTATAAAGGTAAATCATATCACATTGAATTGAGTTAGGGATTACCTTGAAGAGTTATCTACTTATAACAACAAATCCATGATCTCACCACTCCCTCTGGGGATCACTTCATAATAATATTCTCCCCAAGATTCTTCTAAATCCTATATCAATGGATCATAAAATTCTAGTTCAGCTACTGGAATATGCAGATAAATGGTCATGTCTAGCAGCACCCTCACCTCTTCAGTTAATAGATGCATAGTGCCCTGAGAATGCACTTGGTCCACCAGCTACATCACATACCATTACCCCACTTCTTGGGACTTTAGGAAACCACCCTTGGAATAACTAATCCTAGAGAGGTGAATCCCATACCTACTGATGTGGTTCCAAATCCTATGAGGATCTAACAAATTTATATAAATATCCCAGTTGTCTCAAGCCTCATGATAGACTACATCACCTAGAATGTACACATGACAGAACTACTTTACAAGGGCTTGAAAAATGACCTAAAAACACCCTAGATGGTTTTTATTATTTTTGGGTCTACCTTCCTATGAGTGTTGGTCCTGGTACTACTACTTATATTTATTTACCACACATTTCTTATGCAGGATCATGAATATATGGACCCATTGTTGTTTCCCTGCCCACTGGTCCATCTCTAACGCCACGACGCGCTTTAGCCACAACTCTTCCTCAGTCCCACGGTGGACTGATCACCCCATAGTTGGTATGAATGGTATGTTTCCTCTAATTCACCCATTTTGGATGATCTCACCCATCTCATTTCATAGTCATGGTTTAAACTTATGCAATAGTGTGTGGGGACAGCTCATTCCACATCTTTCCATCATCCCATGGGAACATGATCCAAATATGCATCATCATTGATGGATTGATCTCATGGAACCCCTCTAAGAACACATTTATGGTATAATCTTATTGACACCTAAACTACCTTGTAATCTAGGGTAGATTATATAGCTCAAATACTAGCTAGCAGTCAACCCTTTTCAACAACATCCCACCGTAGAAGGCTTAGAGATATGATTCTTTATCTTCAGTCCCTCTAATTTCATCATTCACCACACCAATATATAGGGAAAGCATTTGAATGGTAATGTAATATATTAGAATGACATTTTACAACACCTCTGTCAAACCCATCATGAGAGGGAAAGGTCACAAAATGATCAGATACCTCAGACAAAAGTTTGTTTTAGGAAAGTAAATAGGGGTTGTATATTCATATCCCCACATGTGTGTGGTCACCCGACTATAAAGAAAATAAAATGTCCCAGACACATGCAGCGGTGTCTTCACCCCACTAATGTGCCGAAGTAATTTATATATATTTTATAGAAATCAGATTCTAAGATTGATGTGATTCCTTGTTTCAAATATATCCCCCATTATGAAGGTTCTTGGACGTGCCCCCATGTTCAAATCCCTCATTGGGAGTATCCAATCACAGATCAACACCGTGATGAATCCTTCTAACCAAACTATGTAATGAGGCTATGTCTTGATGTTATGGCCCCATAGATTCTTTTGGATTCTTTCTAGGATGCACCAATAGGATCCCTCTTTACCCAATTGGTTTCTCCAAGGACATGTGTGTGGCCTCATCGGCAATTTCCTGAGTGGCTCCAACCATTTACGGGCTCTTCCATTGGGAAGTTCAAAAAATAATTGAACCATTTCTATGAGTGTATGTCTCTCATCTTAGAATGGTCTTTATCATTTCCATTCACTAGATCCAACAACACCTTCACCAAATACGATAGCTACTCTTGATCTTCCCCCAAATTATCGACAGGGAGAAACTCATCATACATCACCCCCATAATAGGGATCCAAGAGATCTTATGAAGGTCACAAAGGATGATGTTGAACTCCATGTGGTGTAGGTAGAATGTATTTTTCTCTAGATACCACCTAATCAGTAGGTCTAGAATGATCTCCTATGGCTGATAAACATGGCACTAAGAACCCTGGGCTTCTTCATTGAGTCCTAACCACCTCGGTTTAGACACGAATTCAGTGCATGATGAGAAAACCATGCAATCCTAGACCCATTTTTTAGTGATGTTATCACCCTAACACAAATACCATCCATCATTCCTTCCTTTCTCTAGGTTCCCTAATCCTACCTTGATGATCATTTGGTATTTCGGTTGAGAATACTCATCCTAAATCTTCTCCCAATTTCTATTTCTAATGTGTTTGTAGAGTAATTCAATTGTGATGGATGAATAATCCTTCCAAATATAGCCTATTATAGCCCAATTCCATTGGTATTTCACTGGTATGCCTCTGAACCAGTAGGTTGGTTCATCCCCTCTTGTCGGAGGGATGAAGGCATTGTCCCTAAAATTAAATCCATATACCAATATCCGCTTGCACAATGGATACTCTTTCTAAGATGTTGAGTTCAGCCCATGTAGTGATTCATTCCCAAAAATGGTTCTAACATATTCCAAGATCATGTTTTTTTCCACCATCTCTCACCTTTGAAAAATAAATTCAAGGTCTTCCCAAGATTATTCTTGAGAAACCATTTAATCTAGGACTTAGTTATTTAAATAGGTTGGTTCTTGGATGATTTTATCGAAGCTCGTTCATGGATCCAGTTAATAGAGATATTATTTACAAAAATAAATTCTCAAATTTGTGGTTCATGATGCATGGTTCTCTAATGAGTGTCCAAAGATAAAAATCCTAGAATACTGATTCAAAATGAATGTATTCATAGAACATAGTCATGGAGGTGGTTATATTCAGGATAAAATAGTATTGGATTTTTCTCTTCACACAAATTCAGGTGTGTTTGAGGGCCTCCCACATGTGCTATTTATAATCATATGGTGGTTGGCACATCATGATGGAAATCACACCATCGATATCTATATTACAACATTGTGTATGATCACTGTGATGGGTCTCTGTGAAAGGGAGAATATTGTCATCATTTTTAGTGATTCTCCCTCAAAATCCAACCATATTTTTCTCATCATCTCCCTTTCCAAGGGGGGAATTCATTGGTGCGTAAAATATATTCCACTAGATTAGTCAAGGATTAAACATGTATTCATATGTGAGTCCAAGATCAAACAGCCCCAAAATACACTCTTAAGGGTCTTCTTCATTAAACCCTTTCACAGAGACCCCTAACCCTCTATGGTCATCCTAAGGTACGACAAAATGCTCTGTGAGTCTGATAGTGATCTTCAACCATAAAAAATGGTTGACACTGCACTCTGTTTGTCTGATGCATCCAAAACCATTCTAAAATCTATCATTTCAATCATAAACATCTTTTGGGCTTCACAAAAACCTTTTTCCTATAAATACCCAACTCATCCCAAATAAAATCCATTGTGACCCAACTATTTGACTTTAAAATTTCTCTTAATTCACGAATCACTTGGAGCATCCTGAATCAAACTGAAATAAATCATCCAAGGTATCCTAGCCTCATAAAATACCCTTCTATATGTTCTTAAATACCTCCAACTAAGGTCAGGATAGCTTTCACAAAGGCTTGTTCCATTTATGGAGGAAGAAGGACCTTAGTGGTACTTGAGGTATCACAAAGAATTAATCCATTGCAATGAACTCCTTTCCCAATCTAGGAATTCATTCTAAGGGGGGAACTATGTTTCATGAAGCTTATTCCTTCAAAAAAATTGAACTCTTAAAAGAATGATTTCTTCATGAAGAACTCCTCTATGAGGCCAACTTCTTCATGAAAACCATCTATAAGGCCACTGCATGTTTCCACCCTTCTTCTGGAACATCTTTATAATGTTTGAGCACTCTAATCCTGAATACCCATCAAACACTGGTTTAGTGGAACTTCATGTATCCATGTGATCGATACTTCCCATCCCTATGGCCCACTCCATTCTGAGTGTATCCCAAGACTTCCATTTACCTTTTTTTGTCTAAACTAAGGTACGATAATACCCCTTTCTCCTAATCATAGGGATTATAATGTAGACCTCGTGACTGAACACTCCTCCACACCATTACACCTTAGAATTTATAGAGATAACCCCCCTTCAAAAGGTGCATGAGTGAAATTTATATAAGACCATGAGGTAAGGACTGAGTCCCCCACGTCTGCCGGAAAGACATAAACCTTATTAGAACATTCATCCTCATCACATGATGTTGAATTATAATATCACCATGAGAAGTGTACATAGGATTCCCCATGTGTGACTATCATGGGATACCACCATGGGATGACTATTCAGCCTCAAGCAACTTCCATGAGTAATCCCCACACACCCTATTTGGGATGGTCAGTGTATGAGTGACAAGTAATGAGAGAATCCTTGCATATAATGAGATCCTCTATATTAGGAATGAGATATTCTTAACATGGAATTAGATACTTCTCACATGGAATGACATCATCCTTGGGCAGATTCCATTTGTAATCCCCAAATCATCACTCGTTAGCACGTCTTTTGCAACACACCCATCAGGTCAATATATTCTAATTATTTCTCAAACAGAGCTTGACTCACCAAGGAATAGAGGTTATTAGCAATGATGACATCCAACCTCCACAGAAATGTGTCACTCTTACAAGTAAGCCCCAACATGTCCCATACAACGGACATCCTCCTTAGGTGTAAGCCTCAATATTACTAATGCTCCTTGGGAAACTTCCAGGTAGAATCCCCACATCATACATGTTCCACGAGTGCCCTCCTTTGGTGTAATCCCCATCATATCCCCATATCTGGTCAGCTTCCATTCATAATCCCCAACCATTTTCTCTACCTTCACATACCAACTCCTTTGGTGTAATCTAAAATGACCATTATCAAACTATGTTGACGTTGAGTCTAGAAAAATTATGATACATTGGAAACCTCTCGGGGGTATCAAATCAGCACTCCATCCACATTCATCCTAGTATTACCTGGCCACCACATCCTAGTGAGATCAGTCCACCAACATGGTATGCTCCTATTTGATGGTCCCATACACTCCATCATTTCTTTTAGTAGCACATGTGGGTGGTCACATGCGTAATCCCCACACCATCAATTAAAATAAATGGGTTTTGATCCATGTCTCCTAGGTAGGTTATATAGGATTCCTCTCTATTGTTCAATCACAACCAATTGTTAACCTTGGTGCCCCTTCTAGAGGTGTACCAACCTGGACCACCTTTAAGGTCATCCAAATTAACCTTCAGGGTGTGATATCTTCACTTTATGGGACACACCTCCCACATCCACCTCCAAATGGATTTTGACATAACCAACGGTAAACCTTAGTTCCCCCTTATAGGGGTGTACCTCCCTTATCCATATTCAAGGGAATTATGATCAACCATTATAGTGGGACATCTTCCCATTATGGGACACACCTCCCAGATCAACCTCTATATGATGTTTTGATCCATTCATCGATAAACCTTTTAAGTGTTCCCTCCTAGGGAAATACGACATTGATCCAACTCTATGTGGTGTTTTTCATCAGCCTCATTCCATATCCACTTGATGTTAAAAACGTGACCTATCTAATAATTCTTACTCATGCTAACATGGGATGATTGAGTTTAATGCCTTCAATGATATGCACATATGGAGTCAGCTACTAAATTCTAAACCTGAGTTGAATGAGGTAAAATCCATGAAAGATATGCCTCTAACATAAAATACCTCATGAATGATATGGGATACCTCATGTTCATTTACTAGAGACGCCTTCATGGGAATACCTCCTATGAAGAAGAATATATGTGACCAATGTTCCCAATATGCAGACATGTCAGTGGATCCCAACATGACTACTCTCCGGACCATAGGTTTCTTCCCTTTCAAGACCCCTTGCAATGTCAAGAAAGGAGAAATGTTATTAATTTCTATCCCTAAAGAGATGATGTCAAGAATGAATTTCATGAACATGGCTTAATATATGAGGGAGGCCTAAACTAGAAAACTAGTTCAACATAGGAGTCCCTATAAGGGGAAACTGACATCCCATCATCCCATTTCATTCAAAGAGAATATGTTGTCAATGAGAGTGATGAATGACACCCTCCTATGGAAATTGGGAATACCGGGTAAAAATGTATTCCATCACATAATAACATGCAAGGTGGGGTGATCATGTGAAGGCATCAAAAATAAAAACTCATGTTCAACTAAAAGGTAGTGTGAGGTAATGTTTTCCTCATCTCACTTTTATTTTTTCTGAGTTATATACCATATTCAAAAAATATTTACTTTTTTAGGTTAATATCCATACCATCAATGTGTTTTAAGATCATTATTGTTAACATGATTAGGATTTACCTATTAATTTGAGGATATCCTTTTCATGGGATTTTCAGTTTCAATGTTACCAAAGTGGTTAGGTATTTTATCTCAATTTTCCTTCTTTAAGACGTATGCACCTTTCTTCTATTATCAGATTTATATACTGGTCCCTTAAACATTTTATATAATGAATCTCTTTATTTGAGGATATTATATGTTTCATTTAATTTTGTTATTTCATGTCGATAATGAATCTAGGTTACCAAAGTGGTAAGAGTCTTTTGTTACAATTTCATCATTTAATGGTATTTTTTATTATTATGCTTCTAATGATGAGATATTATGATCTAACTCTAAATAATTCTACCAAAATTTCTTATCCATTGGTTATTCGTGATATTTTTAAGACATATTACCATTTTTACACTCTTTGGAACTTAAAATAATAGAAAAATTAGTTTTTAGAATATAAAAATTCACTTCTCTATTCCGAAAACAATTTGTTTTCTTCCAAAAACATATATTCTAAAAACGATTTATAATTATTTTTTATCCTTTTTAAAGTTATTTATTAAAATAATTTTCAACCTTTTTATATTTCAAGAAATATTATTCAAAGGAATATTATTTTCCCTTTCTAAACAGGGAACTTTTCTAACCTTTTCACCATATAAAAGGAATGTTCTTTATGGCATGTAGAAAAATACCCACAGATATAACCATCATTTATTTGAAGAATAAATTTCAAATTTAAATATTCATTTCATTGAATTTTATTTCATAATACTTCGTAAATTCTTTGTTATTTTTAAATAAAATTAATTTCAAGATGTTTATGATATAAAGATTGATTTTTAAAATGAAAATTATATTTTCCTCAAACATGTTTTTAAGGATAATTTAACGGTAAGTCAATTCATCAATGTCAACAACCCTTTTGTTACTTATAATACTAATTAGATATTTTTTATTGATACCAATCTCATTTTTCACTAGATGGAATATTATTTTTGAATGAGATTGTTAGGAAACCCACTTCTATTCCATGGGTTAATCATGTTTCAAATAAAATTTCATGGAACCCATTTCCTTTCCACTTGTTAACAATGTTATGAATGGAATAATGATTTTTTATGTGTAATATGATGATACAGAAGATATTTATACTATATTAATCTTATATATCTTGAACATTAATTACATGATGGGGCATCCTACAGAGCTTCGGGTGATCCTGTCACAATATATATGATTCGGTTTCCCGAATAGCGTCGGGTGAGACTATTACAGCTTCTATTATGGGGTGTCCCAGATTGAATCAGCTGATCCTATTATAGCTTATACAATGGGTGCTCCATGATATCACTCCAATGCATTGGGTAATTATTATATTCCTGATATAATTATATTTCAATCTATCCATATGGATATTCTAAATGTAAGGGTTCTTTATGTTTTCTATAAAGATGGTTTCCCATGATAAAAACAAGTTTTTTCAATGTTTTATATGAGTTTATAATGTTTCATTTGATCACGATATTTACCATGTGGATCATGATTATTGATCTTTATGGATCCTTTGTTTTTTAAATCCTTATTCTATGTTTCATGACTGATGATTCAGGTATTAATGGGTATGAGTTCTTTTATGATTCACTCATACACTATTATTATGTATTCATAACATTCTACACTTCTTATGATCAATAATCACATTAAATTTTTAATTTTTATATTTATCCTTGTAGTTAATTTTATCTCAACATTCTTATGTTTCATATTCACTTGGTTATAACAAATTAGGTTGAACAAATTATGTTTATAGGAGATTTTATATGAATGATAATGATGACTTATTGTCGAAAAAATCTAGCTTAAGTGGTAGAAATTCTCATTTAGGGATAATTTATTATTTGTGTTTGGGTTTTTTATAATTTTATAAAAGTAAAAACATAAATTTTCCTTGAGAATATAAGTGATCCATGTTTTCATTTTGATTTTTAAAGGTTTTTAGGGTAAAAATTATGTCAGATTTGTTGGTATCAAAATTTGGGAATGTAAATTTTATAACTTCCTCACTAGATCTGATGGTTTGGTTTCAGGGATTTTATAGTTGGTATCAATGGTTGGTTTATATAAAATTAGATAATAAGATGTTATCACATGATTCAATATTGGGAGTTATGGATTCCATATTAGGTATATAGGATTTATTATGGTCATATGTTTAAAATATTATACACCCCTTTGAGGTTTTAGTCAATTAGATCATAAAGTGATTAATGAAACTTTAAGAGATGACTAATTAGGTTGAAGAGTTTGTAATGATTTATTTTAATAAGAAGTATTCCTATTGGTTTTTTGGGAATATATTTTATGTTATATACAACCATTAGGGTTTAAAGGACCTTGGATATTGAGATAATTTTTGGAAGACATATTTTATCATATCAATAACAATGAAATTTACAATTGATTTGGTGACTAAGTAATTAATTGTATTTCTAAAAAGGAGATATCCTGATATTTTTTTCACAGATGATTAATGGTATGAGATAAAAATTTTCATTAAAATGCCATTTAATTTTAAGTTTATTTGTAAATGATTTAGTATGAACATTGGGTATTGCTATTTAATTTTAAAGATTAATGTTTTAGATGAAGGTTTACCCTTTTTGGTAATTATATTACAATGTGTTGACAAATTTATTTGATGTTAAAAGACATGTGAAATATATTTTTATACATTTTATGTCCATATGATCCTATAAAGGTTGATTTTTAGTTCATGAGGAATGAAAAATTCATCTTTAATACTCATTTTTTGGAGAAAAATATAATATTCTCATAGAAAATGGCTGAAGGATGAGATTCTACATGTCAAGTAAGTATATTTCATTATATTTTCTATAACGACCCAAACATTTATAAATAAATTTTCCTTTATTATTTAACTAAATGAATTATTATGTATTTTGGTTATGGAAAGTACAAGCACTTATTTGATTTTTTTATATCATATCAGATTTAAAACATCGTTAAGAAACATAACTGTTGACAATATAGTTATTGAATTGTGATCACATGATAAGTATAAATACAAGATTTTAAAAAATCGAATTGACATAGAGAAAGGGATTTTTCACCTCAATTAGTGAAATTTTACCCCATGAGGCCCATTTTTCAGGTCGTTCAAGGGAGGTAGAATCACTAGGATTTTTCTTTCACCATTCCCAATATGAGATCCAACAACTAAAGAATGATATAAACTATTTATGTGAGATGGTGAATCTCACCGAGATCACGGCCCAAACCATGTATGCCGAATGAACCCATAAAAATCTCACAATTGTGAACTTTATCTTTTGTACATTTCCTTGTGTAATAAAGTGTAATGTATCATGGCTGAGTTAATGTAAATATGTAATATAATAATGAATATATTTTCTTCTAATTAATGTTACTTTATAAATGATTTTGATTTTGAAATAATATAACAAAAAATATATTTTTTGGGTAGTATTCAACTTCAATTAAGACATTTATTATGATGAAATAAATAATTTTTTAAAAAAATAAAACATTTATAAAATATTTTATTGAATTTTTTTAATTAAATATAAATGATCATATTTGTTTTATGATGTCAAATGAAATTTTAATAAGGGTTTGAAAACTGTTATTATTAAAAAACCCAACATTTCCCTATAATTTTTTATTCTATTTTAAAAGTGAAAATTAATATATTTATATAATTATTTTGATATAATCAATATTATATTTGGAATTAAAAAGTTGAAATTTTTCAATGAGTAGTTTTTATAATTTTTTGAGAAAGAATATTTTTTATGTCAGCATTAAATACAGATTAAATTTACGTTGAGTATTAGGACATCATAATGACCCATAAGTGATTAATAAATTATATAAAAGGTATCAAAGACCAAATTTATTTTTCCCCTTTATATTATTTTTTTTATTTTTATTCTTAATTTTATAAATTCATTATGAATCCTCCAATACCTATATTATGATTTAAGGTTTTGAAATCATCTATTTAAGAATATGACTTACTTCAACATCACCAAGTTTAATATTTTACTATGTTTGATCCTTAGAATTAATAAATAATGATAAACAATACAATTTTATGGAAAACATGGAAAAAACCATGGGATGTTTTTTTATTTGGAATAATTTATCATATATAGTAAAAAATCTATGTTAGGGAAATTATAAACAACATCCCTCTATTTTCCTTTATAATCCTATCAAAGATCCAATTCATCTTCCCTAAAAATCCTTTTTTTATATCCTAAATATTCCAATCCATCTATAGGGTTCTCCCAAGGTTCCCCAAGCTCTCAAGAACACTCTCTCCATCTGTTGTTATCATCCTATCAATGTAAAGGATTCTCTACTTCTCTTATTTGTTCAAGTTTCTTATTTATATTATGTATTTTATCTCAAATTCCTAATGTTTGGATAAGTTATTCCACATCCACCTTACTAACTTTATTACTTATAAATTATTAGTGATCATTTTAACTCCAATTTATCACTCCCATGAATATTTATGTTCACCCGTTATGCAGTCGAAATTGCACTATGATTTTCCATGCCCAACCATTGTGTTGTGAATACCTATAACCATTTCATACTAATGGTTTTCAAATTTATTCACTTTTACTTATTTGATTGTGGAATTACATGTGTTTAACAAAAATTAAATTATCATGGGAATAAATCTGATCAAATATTTTCTTCTATATTAGATCTATTTGGAACACTATTTCTTATAGACTATAGGATTATGATAGGTGCACCCAGATAGCGCTCCAATGCATTGGGTAATGTTTTAGTCTCATGAGAATCCATGTATGGTGCTAAAGAGCCTATAATAATCTTATTATGTTATGTTTTTTGTGGTTAACCTTTAACTACTCATATTATGTAAAATTTAATATTGTTTCCACATTACCATAGTGCCTTGATGTTAACATGTTATATCATGCCTCATTGTCCATGTTTTGGATTTTCACTCCGTTGAAGTCCCATTTATAGTCTTATTACCTAACATGTAATAACTTCTTCAGGTTATGATTTTCTTATTCATTTACTAGTGTTTACTGCTCACCAATTTATTTTGTATTTCCCAAGGTTATCCCATATTGTTTTAGGAATTATGAAGTGATATTAGAATGTTAAGGATGTTTTCAATAATGACGAGGTATCCCCTATTTTAAGTTGTTATATAATGTACCTAATTCTAAAATACACTATAATTCTTGATATTAAAGGTTTTATTATGTGTTATCTTATGTAATAACTCCTGAATTGATGTTTGATAAGGACACACGTTTTCATAGTGAAAATATATTGAAATTTTAGTTTTTTTGGATTTGTATTAGAAATAATTAGTCAAATATTTATGGACAATACTAAACATATGAAGAAATTCAAAATTTTTGGTAAATTATAAAGTAAACGACTTCTAAGACAATACATCCCCATCAAGATACATTATGTGGATGTGGCTCAAGAATAGATGTACCTAGGGGTATACCTTGAAAATAAGAATTTGATGTAGACTAGATGTTTCATCAGGATTTAAGATGATGTTGGGGTTTCACATGATGGTTTTGAATGTGGAGGGTTTAAGGCCTCACTTAATTTCTCACAACATGTTTTCTATTTATTTAGTCTTACCTATAATCTCCTATAGTTTTACATAACCATTACTATGTATGGACCTGATTTCCAAAGGAAGTGATCCATTTGTGTTTCACACCCAACTATGCTTAGGAACACACATTATTCGAGAGGATTGGAGGTTGGGATCATCACACCCCTTTGGGGAAAATTTTTTCCATCTCCGAGAATGTCTTATAGATTTACAATATGCCCCTGAAGTCCTTCCTAGACCCTGATACAATATTAGTTTCCCCTATTCAAATTACTTGATTATAAACATCCATTGATATGTACAATTGAATGCAAACCAAGACTTCCTTTTCATCCTATTATTTATTTATGATACCTTGGGTTATGGCCCTATTCAAGTACTATAGAGTTTATTTTCATCCCTGGAGGTGGTTGGTGTCTTGTATATGAGATTGAACCTCTACAAGGAGTCCTACATATCCTATGAAAATAAGAATCAAAACCCATGTTGTTTGTTTGGCATTTTTTATGTTTGTGTGAGAGGACACATCCATAAAGTTTTATATCATGCAGTAAGGATGTGAATATTGTTTTCAGACCTCAATGAGGATTCTTAAATGTCCTATTTTATATAGGAATCAGATTCCATATATTTCTGGTAATGGGCATCTGTGTCTTAATAGATACGACAATAGTGGCCCTAGATGGGACATATGCATATAAGACTTCTCTTAATTTATTCTATGGGGAATGTGGCCCTTTGAGATGATATGAGATGTAATTAGGATTACATCCCATTGATGTGCACACACTGGGAGAAATCTCAATATTCTTTTGACATAATCATCTCTCATCTCTAAGCTCAAATGAGCCATGCTTGATGTGAGAAACATGAGATAGCGGTAGATTTTTCACATTGCATGGGAGTACATCTCTACAGGGAATACACATTAAATATTCCCATTGAGAGGCATGATTACCCATCTCATGTAGTATATGGTATGGTTCTCAAGACATAGCATGGGGTCCTATATTCCCAGGTATAGTGAGGATTATAGTTCTCATAGTTCACTTCATGGCTTAACCAGTTGTCGATCCATTGTGGATGACTGCACTCTGATACATTATTGACATCCCTAAGTTTTTATTAATTCTAGGGGATTAACCAAGATGTATTCCCTATTGATTGTGGACATGTTAAATAATTCCAGTTATTAGGGATTACACACTGATGCTGCCCAATTGGTTGGGACCTACAATCTAATGTTTCCCTATGACACACTCAATCATTATCTTCCAATGGTCTAAAGAGAGGTGGTAACCATTAAAGATCTATATGAGAGACTAAAACTGGTAATGTCTCATGAGTGCATAACCCTAGATCATCAGGGATACTTCCCTTAGAAAAGGGGGATGAATCCGAACATTCATGGAAGGGGTCTACATAGAATGACTCAAAAGAGGTATTTCAAACAATGTGAGCATGTCATTATGGATTTTCATGACATTCTTAAAATGATTGTTGAAATGTCTTGATTGTATTCCAGATATGATGGGGTGTCAATCTGTTTTAGAAGAAATGTCTAAGGGTGCGTGTATGAAATTTCTATGATGTTTTGAATGTTCTAAGTTGACATGTATAAGATGCTTTGCATAAACAAACCGGTCATATCCATGATCATTCACATGATCAACATAATTGTCTTCGATTCCTTTGTATGAGTGAAGTGGACACATCCAAGATGCTTCACATAACCAAAGCAGACATATCTGGGGTCCTGCGTATGACCAAAGTAGATGTGACCACGGGTATCACATGATCAACCTAAATCGTCTTTGGACTATCGAATGACAATACTGACATGCTGATGATTTTAGTGAGTTCATCATAGGATTTTCAAAGCATTTATTATGAAAATATAGAAAATTCATGGGAAATTATCCTGATCAACTCGATATTTCCTTGATTTGATTCATGAAAAATCCACCAGGTAAATTTGAAATCACATGATCTTCTTGACATGTTAATGAATCCTTTGAATGACTAAGACGGATAACTCAAATGTGCTTCACATATTAATATGTCTTATCCTAATCTTGTTGACTAAAAATTAAATCATGTCAATGACCTATTGTGAGGCCATCTAAGGTATTATTTAGGCTTTCCACATGACCAAAATTGTTCATCCTAGGTCATGCAAGGACATCACAAGATCAAAGGAGATTTTTTCATTCGCATGTCCTTAGATTGTTCATGTGGAGGGTTCTTGAAGATATGATTTGGTTGCACCCATACTTGTGTTGACATGCACTTCCAAATGGATTCTTCCTTATGTTCATGTGGGAACTAGTTTTCCTAGATATAAGGATTCATATACAAATTTCTTCTCTAAGACACACCTCCTAGGGTCTCTCATGATGGCTTCCCAAGAATGTCTCATTGCTCATATGATATAAAAATAGGTTTTTCAAGGGTTTTTGTGATCATTTGTGGGAGTTTTGTATCAAAGCCTCTACATGTATGGGTAATCGATAGGCACTATATTGTGAAGAAGAAGGTGTGGACATAGATCCATAGGGATTCTTTATATTGACACAACCATTCTCAGGGTGTGTGTGAGTATTTCAAGAACAAGTGTTTGCAACATCATTTGATGGAATGCATGTTTATTGGTGCATACCCATAGACATTGGCATGCGATTCCATCATGTAAGTAGTAATTTACATGGTGGATGAACAAAGATATCATATGATCAAGGGATCCTCTCTGTCAACTATTCACATCCAAGAGACAATCATCTGAGCTTCATATGTGCACCCCATAAAAAAGGTCGCAAGACCATTATGCAACTGCATGGTCTCCAAAGGATCATGTGAGAGGCTCTACAAACACATACAGGGCTGCATACTAGTTCACAATGAAGGGTGCAAGGAATAAGGGGGCATAAGTCCTCAAGATTTCACCATGAGGCTAGGCAAAGGAGCACTACAAGGTTGTGATTTCATAACACTGGAAGGTGCATATCCACGGCTGTATGTCTTTAGACATTGGTCTGGGAATCACCTATATGTAATCAAATGACCTCAATGGGGTCTTTAAATGAGCTCTATTACCCTTCCAACATCTTATAGGGGTGATTTATGGAGATACAACCGTTTGCAATGGTGTATGAAAGCGATGGAGCTAGGGGTCTCATGGTATTCGCATGACGTGAATAAGGTTCCTACATAAATTCTTGAGAATGAGTGTAAGGGAGCACACATCAGGACTGTTATCAAAGCCAAAGGCCCTTTTTGGTGAATTCACGAACCCAATGGGGTATCACATGATAACATGAACACTTCAGATGAATTAGGCATCACATGATGTTATGTTTGTCATGTGATATCTTAATCTTCAAAATACAATGTAGAAGGTTCTCACAATCACGTGAGGAGGTTTTCTCTAGGGATGATCATCGGTGTGCTCAGTTCTCCCACCATACATATTTTTTTTGCTCCTCAAACTCACATGTGTCTTTTCTTCTTGATGGGAAAACTGTTTTTATAGTCATCGGGTGGCCATGTTTGAAGCCACTTTTCAGGGGGATGATTCCACATACTCTGACTAAGGTGGTGGGTATTTTCCATATCGGCATGACATGGCCACAAGGAAGCTTCATGTGATCATAAATTCTTGAATTTTCTTCCTCAATGTAACAAGATTAGAAAAAAGCAGAATTAATTTAGAAGAAAAATATGTCTAAGGAAGAAGGGCTCACGTTCATAAACTACTCGTGATGGATTTTTTAGTTGTCTCAGCTTCGTTAAAATTATCAAAGGATGGTCATGAAATGGCTTCAAGCCTTGGTGAGAGAACTCTTGGAATGAAACTGGTGTTCAATATTGGATATCTTTGTGGCTTCTATTGGTTTTCTTGGACTCACCCGGCTATTAGAGGAGGTTTGGAGATGGTGGTGATGTGATAGATACCAAGATTCCATGTCAAAATAGTGGTGTAAGAGGTTTTTGGCAGATCAGGATGTTGAATATATAGATCTTGTTCCATGTAGGATATGATTTCAGTTTCCATATCATGGGATCAAATTACTTTGGGTTCATGACACGTGATACCAAAGTAGATAGTCAAGATCATTGGGAAGTTTGATTGCATAGTCAAGATTTCATGTTCCACATCCTACATTGTAAAACATTCCCTTCATCTCTCTAGTTTATATGCCAAGATTCTGTTTCCACTTCAAAGATCCAACAATAGGTTCGGCACACATACCACACAAATAACGTCCACTCGAACTTCGGCATAGTGGGCCTTTCCCCCATGATATGTGTGGCTTTGGATTTGTGTACCACGTGCCCTTTACATGTGTCCACTCACATCTTGGGAGCATTATACCCTACCAATTTTCCACTAGTTTTATCCCACTAGGATTGTTCTTCCCTATTCTCACATGTGCGAGGTGGTCGAGACATGGCAGTTATGGCTAGTGGGAATGCTAAATTTTTTTTCCAAAGGCATCTGAAACTACTTATAATGAAATTAAAATATAAGTGCATAAAGAGACCATGGTATATTCACTTAAAACATATCTCATGACTTTAAATATGTCATTTAAATGTTCTTCAGGAAAATTATTTCAAATTTTTGAATGGTATTCGCAATCTCATATCTTTGATGAAAAGGTATGAAATACAAAAATATGGCTGCCAAGAAATCCCACCCCCATTAGAATGAGATTCATTTAGAATGAAAAGAATCCACTTCTAAGGTATACATAGATTACTTTTCTACATAACTAAATAACTAATGGTCTATGATATTTGAGCCTCATTAGTTGTTTTTTTCTCTTGTGTTTACTAAAGAACTCTTATGTTTCACAAATATGATACTTCTGGCCATAAATGCTCTAATGAATCCAATATAGGAAGTTGAATTGACTTGGGGAATGGATAACCTAAAATTGAAATGTGTATAAATTATAGAATAGAATAGGGATTGGGTAAGAAGGAACTTATGGTTGGATCTGAAGCAATATACTTGGATTTTGCTACATATCCCATGAGGATAGGAATCAAGCATTACATAGTTCTGAAATATATCACTATGAAGATCAATATCATGCATATGACACATAGGGTCACAGATAACTAAATTTATGATGAGTTTCATCATGTAGATCTATCTCATTTATGTGATGGGAAATGTCACTATTTTTGTGATGAAATCCCGGATAAACATCCATGTTCTAGTGGAGACGTATCTTGGACCATCCATAAAGCCCATCCTTTGGGTGTAATACCAAAATATCTATTTTCCTAGATATGAGTGCTTGAATTTCAACAAGTTAGTCTATGAGAAATGTTCATGAATTCAAATTGATGTCCAATTCGGTATTGATTCACCTTCTCTAGTAGTCTTAAGACCAAATGATTTACAAGGACAATTTGGACATGGTATCATTCCAGAATGCTCAAACTTCTAACTATATCAGGGGAATTAGCGAGAATGGATTGATTTTTTCTAAATCCATATGATGGGACCTGCAATCTTTATATCTTTTCCCCCATATTTTTTCTAAGAGTCATATGTAAGAATACTTAGCAGGCATAGACTTGAATTTTGATCATATATCATTTTTACTTGTTTTTTACATAACAATATTCTGTTAATTTTTTATTTTATGAATGATCAATATTTCATGGATCACACAATGATCATGTCGAGTGAGTATAGACTCAAAAATTTTCTAGGATTCCCTTATTGTGTTATCATCTTGGTGAGTATCGCATCACTTTATGTTTTAAGGTATTTCAAGCAAGACCATCGCTATGTCGTAGTTTATGGTCTATGATCGTGGACATTTGGTCTGCTGTAATTTGGGGTCATTGAGCCTGGAAATTTGGTGTGTTTTAATTTAGGTTCATTAAGCTTGGACATGTTGTGTTCTATAATTTAGTGTCTTCTTTCTTGGACCTAATAACGAGAATCCGAGAATAAAAAGTAGAGATGTCAAGAATGAAATAGAAAAAACTAGGGTGTTAGGTTCTATAGTGGTGTTGATAGGGGTCCCAAGGATTGGAGTTCCATTTTTGAATGGAAGAGATACCTTTATTTGGTGGGTTAAATCACTTATTCATCGACAATATTCCCATTAAAATCTAGTATCCATTCATTTCAAAGAATAATTAAAATATTTATAAAAGTAATATTGTTGTTGGAGAAATACTAAGATTCTAGGTCCTCTCGGATAATAGAAATGTTGGTGATGTAAATAATAACACAAAATCATGAGTATGTGTATATAGGGTGGAGCAGATATACCATATATGTACTGTAACACTTTAAGATGTTTGGTTCAATCGCAGTGTCTGAAAAATTTATCTACATGTAGTGGGGAATTTTTTTTGTGATGTTTAACATCATGTGATAATGAGATTTTCCATGTAGTTTATCATCATATAGTAAGGACATACTTGTTATGTAGTTTTAATGTCATGTGACCAAGAATTTTTCCCTTTCATTTTGACATCATGTTGTAAGGATGTTCCTCCATTCAATATATCATCATGCGTTAATATTGTATTTCCATGTAGTTTAACCTTATATAGTGAGGAATATTTCTTGTGTAGTTTAATGTCATATTGTAAAGGCATATTCCTGTGCAGTTTAACGTCATGAAATAAATACATGGGAACCGATGTGAACCAGGGGAAATGTTTCAGTTGGTCACATGGGTTGAAGTTCGGGTGTCACTACATATATCATGATAATTAAAATCAAAACATTTATTATTATGAGTGGTTTTTGTGGTTTAACATTGTGCGGTGTGGGCATGGATCCCCTAACGTGAAATGGAGCTATTACATCGGGGTCCATGGATGTAATTATCAATGTCACTATATATCCCATGGTGATGGGAATCGAGTTGCACATAGTTCTACATGACATTCCTTGAGATGTTCTGGCCCATATACTAAGAGGGGGACAATTATTTATTGATTTATTGTGACTCGTTTCAGTTTTTGAAATCTGAATGTCACTGTGTATACTATAAATATAGGAATCAATTCATACATATTTCATGAATGGAAAATACTCTACCTAAGTTGAACCCATATGTGGAGGTGGGAATTATTTATGCTATTTTTTGTATTTGGGCCCATGATTCAAGACTAAGGTGTCACTATGTATCATGAGATGATATAAATCAAGCCACATGTAGTTCTTAAAGAACGATGTAGTTTTACATCATCTTTCAATGGAAAATATAGACTGACAGAAAAAGGTGGTGATGTAGTAGCTGGTCCCAAGGATGGAAGTCCAAGAATCAGTATGTATCTCATGAAAATAATAATCAAGACACATGTACTTAATAAAGAATAGTGTTGTTTAATATTATGAATCAAGTATGTGGGATCCCAAACATGAAGCAGAATAGAGTGTCTGGAGGTGTGGTGGAAGACCAACACCAACTAGAGAGGCCCTCTCAGGTGAGGTCTATAAGAGTACTCAGCTTTAGGTCATGAAAAGTACATTAACGGTGAATTTTATTATCATGTGGTGAGGACTCATGGGATGCCATTTATGGTCATGCATTCAAGACTGATATGGGCCTATCAAAAGCTTTTATTCTTGGTTTTTGCAGGGATTCCCTTAACTGGACTCCTAATCCCACATGATCTTTTCTCAATTTGGGAAATAAGTAATGGAAAGGGATCCACTCACTTTGAAGCGGAATTTAAGATTATTATATGTTAATCGTTTATCATGTGGTGGTTGGACCAAGATATAAGATCGATGCATCCCTATGTATCTCATTGGAAATAAGAATCAATCAATACATAGTTCTAGAAAAACCATACAGTTTAACTTTATGTGGTAAGTATATGGTTGACTCGATGTGAATGGAGATGGAAATTATGGATACATTAATTTTTATGTCACGTAGTAAGGACATATATCACCCATAGTGAAGGGAATGGGATGTTGTGGATCTATTCAGTTTTACATCATGTGGTAAGGAAATGTTTCTTCTAATTTAGTGCATGCAGTGTGGATATTTTCCTTTCAATTTAGTGTCATGAGGTAAGGACATTAGATCAACCATCATAAAATAAAATTAATCCTATGGATGGGCCCAATAATATAGGTGTGGGAATCACTATGTATCATGTTAGAAAAGGAATAAATCCATATGTAGTTCTTAGGGAACCATGTAGTTTGACATCATAAGGCTAAGATAAACTCCATATAGTTTATCATCATATGGTTAGGATGAAAGATACCATGTATTTTAATGTATTTTGGTTAGGATTTTATTCACCCATCTTAATTTCTTATGGTATGGATGATGGATTACCCAATGTGAAGGAGGAGATATGTTGTGGATCTGTGTAGTTTTACGTCATGTGGTGAGGACTTGGTATATTGTGCAGTTTAATGTCTTTTTATTAGGACATGGTTATACAGTATAATGTCATGAAGCCATGATGTGATCTATATAGTTTAATGTTATTTGGTCCAGATGAATGAAATGTTGGATCAAAAGGTAACTCTACCATCAGTCCTCTGACATAGCCAATGATGGGGGGCCAGTTCTTCCATTCAAATGTTATATTCTCCATTGATATTCTTTATCACCAATTCCAAGTACCCTTTGATATTCATGTATGTTATGTGTAGTTGTAGGGATTTTTGAAATCCAATAATGAGGACATGATACAGAGCCTCGTTTTGTTGCATCCTTTGGATACTGATAAAGATTAGGGTGACACTACTTTTTCAGGAGAGATGAAGGAAATCCCATGAACAACCTGATCGATCTTCGAGTCTTCCATATTTTAACTAATAGGACTCTAATAGGATCCATCAATGTACATATCCCATGTATGGGGAGTTTCATGGGAATAAAAGGCTTCCTCATCTATGATCTTAGTGTATTCTAGTGTATTTCCTTGGGAAGGATGTTCTGTGAGGAAATCAGTTAGGGGTTTCCCTTTTACTGACATCTGTGATATGAACATAATGTCATATTATAGAATAATAACTTCCCATAAAGAAAAGTTCCCATTTATAATAGGGAGGAAGAGTATCTACTTGAGCAGATCTAAATGAGAGACCAGATGGACTTTATGGGGCATCAGGTAATGCCTCAGCTTTTACAATTCAAAAATGATTGAAAGGTAGTTAATCATGACATCATAATATCTAGTCTCGGTACCTAGCATCATTAATATGAGGTAATGGAGACCATTATTTCTTCCTACATCATTTGTGTGTGTGGGGGGGGGGGGTACTGAGTGAGTATTCCATGGTTTCCACATATGGGGTGAGTGTCCTCCCTTCTACCAGAGGCATCAGAACTGGCAGGTGCAATAAGTATTGCTTGATACTTTTGAATAATTTTTTGCATGAGAGGGGTGGAACCTACTAGACGAATGTTTGAACCCTCGATACTCATTAGATAGGATGAGGTTGTGCATAGACATATTTGAAATTCATCCATATAATTTCTACATAGTTCCAAGTGAACACACATCAATGTTTCTTTATAAATTAAATATACTTATCTCTCTCTTTAATGGGAATAGTGACACAAATCAGAGTAGGCCTCTAGTCATATTATGTTTCTATATTTATCTTCCTAATCTCATCTATGGTGATAAGGACACCTTCCCCAAATGCTAGTGTGGGGTTCCGGAGATCATTCTAATCTTCCTCCAATATTGATTTTATAGTGGAATTTTAAGATGAAGATGACTATATAGGGTCTTCTCCATCACTATTAGGGTAAGGAAGGATATTAGAAGGTACATAATAACCCCTTTCTATCTAATTCATCATAGAAACATGTCTTAGTTTATTTTATTTTACACATCCCCTAAGTATAGGATGGGATTGGTCCTCTAGGAATTGATCTTCTATCTTGACCAGAGCATAGAGTTTTTGTTGAGCGTACTCTAGGATTTTGTAGGGGTGGTCCCCTAAGCCATTAGAATATTCAATCAGTATATAATCATCCACTTTTGGCTTATTACCTCCCTTATTGTATAAATATTCTTCAACATTAGTGTATTCCCAATTATAAAATTGTTCATTGTCACCATGAAGTATACCAAACCATCCGTATAATGATGACAATATCTTCTAGAGATTGAGATGCCACACAATTTATCATCCTATGACTATGATAGGTTCTTTTTAGTATGTCTTCATGCATTAAATATGTGAATATATGTAGACATACTAGGATATATAATCCATGAATCCCTACCCATCTCATTAGGATGAGAATTGATCAGTATGTAGTTTTAGAAAACCCAAGTAGTTTAATGTCATGGAGAAAGGACATGAGTTGTGTAGTTTAACATCTTATGGTAGGGATGTGAATATGGGTGGTTGGGACATGATATAGAATCAAGGAATCCCTACCTATCTCATTAGGATGAGAATAAATATGTAAATAGTTCTAAGAATACCCTTGTAGTATAATGTCATGTGGAAAGGACTTGAGCCCTTCAGTTTAACATATTTTGGTAAGGACGTCTATCGTGCAATTTTAATTTCTTAAAGTGAGGACATGATTCATGTAGTTTAATTTCCTACCATAGTCATGATTTCCATATAGTTTAACATCTTGTGGTAAGTACATCAGTCCTACCGTTTAATGTCTTACGAGAAGGGAATTAGCCGTGTTGTTTAACAACTTGTTGTAAGGATGTGATCTATGTAGTTTAACATCGAAGGGTAAGGAGAATGGCCATGTAGTTTAACTTCTTATGGTAAGTATATCATCTGTATAGTTAAATGTGTTTTAGAAAGGATTTGAGCCATGTAGTTTAATGTTTTCTGGTAATGATGTGATCTATATAGTTTATCGTCTTACAGTAAGGATGATGGCCATTCAATTTAAAGTCTTGTGGTTAGGATGATGATTATACAGTTTAATGTCCTGTGGTAAGTACATCATGCATGAATTTTAATTTCTTATGGTAAGGATGATGGCCATGCAGTTTAATATATTACACAGAGGAATTTAGTTATGTAGTTTATCATCTTATAGTGAAGACTAGATCCAAGCAATTTAACAACTCACGGGAAGGACAATAAACATGCAGTATAATGTCTTATAGTAAGGTTGATGGCCTTGGAGTTTAATATCTTCTGGTAAGGATGAATTCTATGCGGTTTAATTTCTTGTGTGGATGATGAAGATGAATAACCTATCAAGAGAGTGGATCTTTAAAAGGAGTGTGAAAAACTATATTGCATATTTGATGAGTTTCATGATCCTTCAACTCTATTAAGCCTGCATATACTTTTTCCTCTAAAATCCATTACTGAAAAAGCATATTTATATTATGTTACTGAGGTGTGGTAGGAAAAATTATTTTCATGGCCTATCAACCCTCCCTTATTCGGATTCCTCATTGTTGGGAGTTTCATTATACTGTTTTCAATGGAACAATCAAAATACATCGAGACGTGATTTTTTTTAAAGTAATAGGTTTTACTTAGTATTTCATTGAAATATGGTCATTTATAACTTGTAGGTTTGCGGATCATTCTTTACTTCACAATAGGTGTGCCATTTTCAGAGTGATAAGAAAAACCAGTGCAGGGATTCATGTGTCGGTGGTTCCAATATCCCCATGTCCATCGACACGAGAATCAATTATTTAAATTAAAATGAACCTTATATCTTGTTCCCAATATGTTGAACATAGTGGAAATGATTCTCATGGCGTACCTACCTTTCCTCACTTGGATTTCTCATTATCGGGAGCACTATCAAACCATTCTCCATCGCATTGTTGAAATACACTCGAATATGTTTAGCATGGAAGGAATATACTCTTTCATATATGTATTCAAGATATGGGTGAACATGATGCTTCTCCCATATGTTATCTATGCCAAATTTAGTGCGGGTTCTTGATTGAGACTAGAGTATAGTGTAAAGAGTCCCAGTATTTATTGGTTTCGGGGAAGGTACTAAAGTATTGACGGTCTTGGATGATGCAGATTCTTCCTGTTGATTAAAGGTTCCCAACTCTCCTAATTTTTTTGTAGAAACACATGAGGTTATATGGTTTCCATAATATCCCTGATGAGGAGGTGGAAAATATGGAAATACCCCTAGCCCTTTAGACTGGGGTGATGTGGAACAATGTTTGGATTTCACCTTATGAGGGTATAAAAATAAATGAAAATACCTCCATCCATGTGGGCTGGTGGACATTAATGCAAGGAAAGATTCAAAAAGTATACAGGGTTACATCATCTCAAGGTAGAGATTTCAAGAGTATTCCCAAAATTATCCCATTAATATTACTATTCTCTTGTTGGATTAGAGTGATATGTTCTACTGTTGAAATTACCTTGTTTTCCTCAAGGGGCTGGCTGGAAAGATCCATGAAAACACCATTTCCTTTGTCAGTGTCAGGGAAAGTGGATAATGATGGGAGCTCTAATATGTAATCCAAAGACTGAATCAATTTCTTCCATTGTACATATGATCCATTATTATTACCCTTTGAAATACCAACATGGTCTGTAACACCTTCTGCATATTCCTGGTGGATACTGTTGAGACTTTGTACTCTTATCCTAGTAAAAGAAGATAGGAAAACCTACTATGAATCAGATGAATAGAGAAGTGTATGAATTTACCCTTAATAAGTATGCTTATCTAGATTTTTTTAGGAGTATTTGAATCTATCTGATATAATATTGGTAGAGACATAAGAATGCTGGTGCTCCTCCTCGATGGAGTACCTTGTTTGAAGGTTCAGTTGATGGAATACCATTTGAGGGGTCGGTGGACATGATATTATTTAGGGGATAGTTACCATGATGAAGATGATACCATGGTAAAATATGGTAAATATTACCTAGCCCTATGGGATGGGTTATTCCTTACGATTCCATAGTCACCGAGGAAAGTTATGGTGATGTTATAAGCTCCTAGATATCAATGATATGGGATTAATTAAGGGCCACTGTTAGAATACACTAGTGGACCTCAGATAGATTGGAAGTAATAGGAATATTAGATTGCTATGAAGTTATATCATTTGGATACCCCTCATAGGATCTCATATTAGGTTCCCCAACTTGGATAGTTGGTGTAGGCACAACCTCCTCTAAATACCCTTTTGGAATTATGGTCCTATGATGATGATGATGACCAAAACAGATTTTACCCTTACATGGAAGCTCTTGAGTGGTGGAGTTGATTTGGTTATTTTACTCATTCAAATCCCTATGGTATGGGAGTTGTGAACTATTGTTCTATATGGATGGGATCCCAAAGCGGTTTAAAGTTGAAACAGGGGACACTTCCTCTTTTGTTTCCTGCCTTGGGAAAGACAACAGGTGGGAAATCAACCTTTGAAGTGTTTACTGATCCAATTCAAGAGTCTATATAGAGTTGATGATGTTTTATTCCTGATGCAAGATTTTCACCAATCGATAATGGAAGTGGTGTTCTGGTGAAAATTTATGTTGAGGCCTTAGAAAAAATGCAGCTTGTCTAACAATCTTAGAATCCTTTTTTACATTCGATGATGTCATTTTTATGGAAAAGAATCTATATGTCCAAAATAAGAAACAATACTCCTTATCATTATAGGATTATATATAAGTGTACATGTTCAATAAATGCATTTAACAGTTAATGGATTAATAGGTAGTCTAATATTTTTACTTAAGTGTCAGGGTGGTTAAAAGAAACATGTTGGGGTCATAATTTTTTGTGCAATGAGAACAACGTAAACTGGTCTAATGAGAATTATGTAATATATTCTTTTTGAAACCTGAAAGGGATTCTGTAGTTAAATGAATTCACATTAGGTTCACTATTTTATTTTGTCAGGATCTGATATGTAGATGGGTTTTTTCCTGATGGTTTTGACGGAGGAGGGTTTAAGGCCTCTCTAAATCCCCCGAATCAGGTTTTCCAACTATTTATTCTTCTCTAGAAACACCCAATAGCACCCACATCCATAAATGGGTTTGGAAATTCTTTCCAATGGTATACGGACTTTTGTGGCTTCACTCCCAATGATTCTTTGGAACACACATTGGTCAAGAGGATGGGAGGATGGTCTTGTCAAACAGTTTTGGGGGGGAATTTTATCCTACTATGGGACTCTCTTATAGATTTATGATATGTTCATGAAGTACTTACTAGACCCAATATGGGACTTGTTATCCCTTGTTTAATGAATTTAGTATGAACATACATTTATAGGAATAATTTCACGCATATCATGAGTTCCCTATCACTAACTAACAAATTTAAAATGCTTTGTGATATGGATAGGTTTGATAAATATGGAGTTTATTGACATCCATGGAGGCAGCTAGTTTCTTGGTGATGTGATTTAACCTCTAAAAGGTATCCTATGTATCTTGTGAAAACAATAATGGAAATCTAAGTAGTTCCATTGGAATTTTTTAAGGTCGTGTGACTAGACTCATCCATGATGTTTAACATCATGCAGTAAGGATGTTAATATCAGGATCATAATTAAATGAGCTATCCTAAGTATCCTATTTAATATAGGAATCATTTTCCACATAGTTCTTATAATAAGATTCTAAGTTGTGAGAGATACAACAATATGGGCCCCAGACAAGACTTATGCATATAATAATTCTCTAGATTTCTTCTTTAGGAATACAGACCTTTGAGTGGAGATGAGATGTAATTAGACATAAATCCAAATGAAGGGGAAAACTAGAATAAATCTCGACATCCTTTTTATACAATCATCACTGGTATCTATAACCACACGAGCCATTCTCGATGTGAGAAACAAGTGATATACATTAAAGTTTCTCTTTAATAGTCATGATTTACCATATCATGGAATATAAGGTATGATGTTTGGTCATTAATAAGGTGTCCTATGTATCCCAATTATGGTAGGATTTGAATTTCTTGTAGTTTACTTTATTCCTTAACTCATTGTCGTGCAAAGGTGGATGATGTCACTCAGTTACATTATTGTAATCTCCTAGGTTTAAGGAATTCTGGGGGTATATACCAATATGGATACTCTATTGTTTGGTGAAATATTATTTTACATTGGTAATAAGGTCTTACGCACTGAGGCTGCCCAATAGGTTAGGGATTACACTCTGAGCAAACCCTATGACATACTCATTCTTTATCTTCTGATGGATTACAGAGAAGTGGTTACCATTAAAGGTCTATCTAAGATCATGGAATTGGAAGTTTCTCATGAGTGTGTAACCATATCTCATCAAGGATAATTCACTAATAAAACGGGGATGCAGATGAAAACTCTTGGTCGGGGTCCACATGGCAAGAGTCCAAAAAGGCCCTCCAGACAAAGTGAGCATTTCATAAGGGATTTTCTTTACATTTCTTTGATGGTTGTTGAAAATGACTTTATTTTATGCCTAATATGTTGGGGGTGTTAATCTATTGTGGAATACACATCCAAGGGATTCTTTCTAACATTCTTAATATTTCTCACATGTTCTAAATTGACAGGTCTAAGATGCTTCACATAACCAAAGTAGGCATATATAGGATATTTCATATTATCAGCTGAATTGTCTTGGATTACTTTTTATGAGCAAAGTATACATTCCATGATGCTACACATAACCAAATAAGACATATCTAGTTTGATGTCCCATACCTGTATTCCACATAATGGGTGTCCCAAGCTCGTTGGGAAACATGGCCTCAAACACATCTCCCCAAATATCGAAGGCTACCGACTATCAATGAGGGCCTAGGGTGTGTTCATGGGGAGACAATTCCCTCATTACCTGAGTGTAGTCCAGTGGATAAATATAACAATTGGTAAATAGAGGAAGTATTTTATGTAAATAAAATGAACAAAAAATTAAATAAGGGAAACAATAACTGAAATAACTAGAATAACACATAGTAACTGATGATGATATGTATTGTCACTAGAAATATTGAAAATATGGAAACAAAGTAGTAATAATACATGGAATTATGAATGTATAAAAATGAAGTGATTAAAAAATCCCAATCATCTTAAGCCTCAGCTCATACATTGGCTACTAGATCCATCCTAGAACAATAAGAAATCAAGTGTCTAAAGCATTATGCTTGCCTTTATCAACACCGACATACATGTAATCTTCCACAGGTACCAAACAACACTATGAGAGGGAGTGAGATATATATCAATGGGCCACGCCCAATGGTATCTATAACATCTATATTGCGTAATGGAAATGTAACTGTGTGCAGGAATGGGTATATAAAGTAAAGCATTACAATGTAACTAGATGCCTTGTACCTGCTTCAGTCCCCATATTGTGTTTGAACATGTAACCAATTCATTAATTAATAAATTACCAATTTATGTTAATATTTCATGTGAGGAAAAGTCTTCACTAACATTCCCTCATGATAGTACAAATAATTAATATTCAAAGATGTAACAAGGAATCCAATAATGATATTTAATAATGAAGTTCATAGGTAATATCTAAGGAAACATAGATGTAAAGGTTCACCAAATCACTAATTAATGTAGCATTGCAAAGGGTAAGAGTGTAATCCATGGAGAATAATCCAAGGAATTCTACAATATGATGCTTGTTGAGTCCATGGAGTTCATCCAAGGTAAAAAGGGCTAAGAAATGACTGGGCCTGATGTGATTTAACCATGGAACCTACATGTCAATGCTGGATCCAAGGAGTGCATCCAAGTTATCCTATAGTATAATTTAAGGGATCCTACAATGTCATAATGGGAATCCAATAAAAGATAAGAATTTGGATCTTGGTGGGTCTCAACCAATGCAAGTCACATCCTTGAATCATAATGGGGTTCACGAGTGCTCACGATATTCCCTATGGAATCCAAGGTAAGATAGTGTCTAGCCATTCCTAATTTGATAATGAAGTCATATGTAATTCACAAGTTTAAATATGTTACCTTTCATTAGTGTGATGAGTATAATTGATCATGTAAACTTTTAATCAAGTCTTAATTAATCAATAAGTCCATTTGGTTTAAGCCTTTCCTTTCATTAGTGTGACAAGCCCAAGTAGCATATAACCATTCATTTAAACCAAATGAGGAATTTAAAAAAATTCTAAGTTCAGTTTGCTATATTCCATTAACATGGTAATGGGTTCAAATTACATATTCAATTATATTTAATAAGGCCAAGAATGCAACTTATTATTACATTAGTATACCTTCCAATTTCAATTTCACATTTAATTATAAAATTGACGCACTTTAAAAAATATTGGTAATGTGGGGATAAAACATGGTACTTGACATTATGAAATTAAAAAAATAAATCGATCAATTTTATATAGAAAATATTATCCTTAGAAAGGTTAAGCCAATTCAAACATGAATGATGGATCAAACATGTCAAAAAACTAAAACACTAATTATAGAAAATCATTCTAAATGGGATGGATAGAGTTATGGGTGTAACCAATAAGAAATAATAACATATTTGGAAAGATCATAACCATTTGGTTCTAATTATTATAAACACGGATTATAAATTCAATAAACTATACCTGATGAAATCGGTGGGCCCATACGACAATTCCAAAATCGATGAACTTGAGGGATATGTTATAGACCATAAACCATAGGCTTGTATGACATCAAACATATAGTATTAACATCTAATTCAGTTTGGAATAGTGTGGATCTGAGAAAAGATAAAAATACTTACACATAAAAAACTAGGTCAAGAGAAAGAGAGGCAAATAATGGCTAAAATGGACATGATTACATACCATTGTGCATCCAATGTGATGAAAGGAATCTAGAACAGATGAAATATATCTCCTGATCCCTAGGTTATGCCTTAAAAAAGATCAAAAATGTGAGAAATTTAGGATCTGTCCAATAGAAATTAGATTAGGGAAGAAGGAATGATTAATAAGATCATTAATGGTAAAAATGTAAATTTTTTTAAAAAATATATTATATATAAATAGTCTGCACATTTTGAAACAACATTTTCAAATCATGCATTTGTACCTAGATACAAAGACATACTGTATTGTTAGGTCACATTGTTTTCAAAACTATGCATCAAGCATTCGAGATGGATCTTCCCGAAAACGTAAACCATACGCACAGTTTTCTCTAACCGTTCGATAGGCTGACATTTCTCTAAAATATGGGTTTCATACTCTAAAAAATCCCCAAAAACCCTCAGTACCCTAAATCATAAGGAATTCATATTAGGTCCAAAATAAAGATTTATACTGAAATTTAAAGGTTCCATACCTGAGTGAAACATCATGTTCTTACTGCCTTTCCCCCGTAAAATTACTCATCCATGAGTTCACCATCCTAGTGCAGTAAAACATTTATGATAAAAACACTAGCCACTAGGAATATACTTCAGCCTCCCACTCCACAGTTTGATCTATCATGTAGCTATAATTTCATATAACCCATACTAGAGGGATAAACTAAGATTGAAGAGCCTTCGTGCTCTGGTAAACAATGCATATTGGATTATTTGTAAAGGTAGCATCAACATCTAACTCAAATTCCTATGGATCAAATCTATGAGACGGGTCAACATGATATTGTTAATGTTGTGAAATATTGAAGATGTAAAGCATGGAATGATACCTCTATGGTAGTGGAAACCGATAAGCTAAAATATAAACTCTCACTAGAATCTTAGATGGGTCTCAATAATGAGGTGATAGCTTCACTTACATCTGTAACGGTCTATACCCTAGCATGGTCGATACCCAATGGAAAACATGATCCCTGACCTCAAACTCCATAGGTCATCAATGGCGATCACCATAATATTTCTTTCTAGACAAAGCAGTAGTCGTATTCTTCTTGATCAGCTAAACCTAATATGAAGTCTCCTGTATGAGATGAGGAAATAGTAGGACTGCTTCACCTACCTCTATCCAGTATAGGGGAACAGAATTTCCAACCATGTGAGGCCTCAAAAGGACCCATTTAAATTGTCACGTGAAAATTATTATTATCGGAAAAATTGTTGAGAGGGATATTCTTCTACCAAGAACATCCAAAATAAAGGACATAAGCTTGGTGAATTTCCTCTAGAACACAAATTATCTGTTACGAATTCTGATCAGTCTAAGTGTGAAATGTTGTTCTTAGAATTACCTATGTACCCATAGATTTCTATAACACAAGTTATAAACTTGATGTGAAACGAGCATCCCTATCTGAAATAATAGTGAGGGGACCCCATGTAATCATATAATCTCATGAAAATATAGTCTTTCCATCTCATCAACTGAGAAATTATCCCAAATAGGAATAAAGTGAGCATCTTTCTTTAATCTGTCCATGAAAACCCAGACATCATTGCTACCTCTCAGTGACAAAGGAAAACTGACTAAAAATACCATGGAAACATTTTTTCCATTTCCATTTTGGGATTGGAAGAGCCTTTAACAATCCTGCAAGTCTCTGGTGCTCCGCCTTCACTTTCTAGTATGTGGAACACCTAGTGATAAAGCATGATATCTGAAATTTCAACCCAGGACACCAATACTGGTGTCGCATATCTAAATACATTTTGAAGATTCCTAGATGAACTGCCCACTGAGAAGTGTGTCACTATTTTATCATCTCCCCTCTCATGTCAATAGGATCTCAGACATGTAAATGAATATTTTGGATGTCATCTTTGTCCATAGAACAATCCACAGGTCGGTTATCTCCTAGTATACTCTCAAAGAGATCCAATCTCTCTATATCTAAAAATTGCCTTCCCTTTACCTTCTTAAGGATGGAAGAGGTCATTGTTAAGGATGAGATGTATGACATCTAATGACAATCAGGAAACTCTATATTCCTCCCAGAGAAGAGTTCCATTAATGTATATTCATCCCTGTATTTCCATACGAATTGTGTTTGTGTTTTTGGAATCAGCGCATCAGCGAGTACGATTCCTTTTACAGGCTTATAAGAAAGCTCAAAATCGAAGGACTATAGATATATGACCCATCATCAATATCCAAGGTTCAAGTCATTCTGTGAAAATAGATATTTTAGGCTCTTATAATCTGTCTACACCACAAAGTGATCACCTAAAAAACGTGTGTTGAACAATGAAAGGCATAAAAAACAGCTATTAGATCAAGGCCATGTTTAGGGTATTTTCACTCATGAGGAATCATCTTTAAGGATCCATATGAAATTAATATATCCTCTTACATTAGTTATTCTACTATTATGGTGCTTGATGCATCATAGAAGATTATATAGCCTCTAATAGGATATGGAGGAATCAGAATAGGTGTTGATACAATCCTCCCTTTCAACTCATGAAATGATTTCTTGCATGCTTCTGACCACAGGAACATGTCTCCCTTCATTATATGGAATGTAAGAGTGTGTGAAAGGCATGATAATCCTATATGAAATTCTTGTAATTTCCAGCCTACCCCAAGAAACTCTGTATATCAAACATGTTATTGGGATTCTCCCAAAAAAACTACAACACTAACCTTTTATGGGTTAATATATAATCATGATTTTGTTACGATATGACAAAAGAAGTGAAATTTATATAACTATAATTGGAACCAAGTAAAATTGGAATTAATAGGATTCACTCTATATGTACAATAAATAATCCTATGGTTATTGTTGTTGTCTCTATGAGTGTGAAAATACTCCAATATTTCATCCATAAAGACTACAACAAAAGATTCCAAATAGGAATGGAAGCCCCTATTAAATAGATCCATGAAAATGAAGGGAGAATTAATAATAATGAATGGTAACATAAGGTACTCATACCGACCATACCCACCACAGACGGTTGTACGAGGTATGTATGATGGCCTTACTACCACATGGTGATATCCCAACCTCAGGACGATCTTAGATAAGACCCAATTTTCTTGTATATGGTTGAAGAGGTCATCTATTTGAGGAAGTAGAAACTAGTTCTTGACCGTAATTTGGATTAACATTCTGTAGTCCATGAATAGACATTGAGAAGACTTGTTTAGGATATAACTAACATTGAGAGGAGGTTGAATCAGTGTTGGTGACTTGTTAAACCAATTTTAAGTTTTTATCATGGTAACTCTTGACCTGTTAGGATTGTGATTCTCCTATTCTCTTTTAACTGTCACATGAAATAATAGAAAGTAGTAAAAATATGCAAACAATATTTTTGCATGGTTCAGTACTCAATAAGAGTAGCTACATCCTTTCCATGAATGGGAACGACCCGTTCATAGATTATCGAATATAATGTGACAACTGTTACAGTGGTTTTTCCAGGGAAACAATCCTCTAGATAGTGTGAGTCCCTAAACATTGGATGGGTGGAATGAAATAATGGTTCCCAGTGTGAGTACCTAAACATTGGAAGGGAAGGGAAATAAACCTCTTCCTAAACTGGTGATTACCTAGTCCAACATGCTTCTTCCTTGTTGGTTATTTATACTGCATATGAATACAGACTTCTTCCTTGTTTTATAAGTTAGGTTCTACTATTCATCTTCTTAAGTGATATTCACTTGGATACATGCAATGCAGTTTGAAGGAAATTATCATTTCTTCTTCTCTCTTCTTATTAGTGCAAAACCAACTACACTACTTCCTCTTCTTTCTCCTACTTTCGTGAAAAAACAAATTCCACTAGAGCTTATTCTTATTTCTTCTTATTTAGTGAAGTAACTAAATGAAATAAAACTAATTCCTATTTCTTTTTAAGAATCACATACAACTATTTGATTATTAAAACACTGAGAATAAGCTTACTTGGAATCATCATAATTAATTATCCTCTCTTCTTTCCATGTATTCTTGTGATCATGCATGTGTCATTCTAGTGACCTCTTCTATTCCACTTCATTTATCATGTGTGTAAACCCTAATAGTTATCAACCTTTTAACATACACATGGCCTCTTCTCTTCTTCCCTTTTCTCTTCTTCCATTTTCACATGTTATGGGTCTTATTAATTCATGAACATGAATGCATGCATATTGTATGAACAAACCAAACACAATTTGTCCACCTCATCGCTTCTTTTGCACAACCCCTAATAGGTATATGAATTTTGACATGAACCCCCATTCACATCATTTCACATATTATTTCATGTGTGCATGCACTTCTCATTCCCTCATGATTCTTCTTCTTCTCACAACCACACCAATTCTTGGGCTTCTTTAAGTCATGAACATGGGTGTATACATGTACGCACTTACCTCCTCCATTTTTGTCAATTTATTCTTTAAACAACTATCCTAAAAATAGTAGGGTTATTGAATATAAAGAGGAGAGCCTTTACCATTGTTATGACCATGGGGTTCATGGTTTTTATTCCTTGTTCAAGGAAAAAACATGTCTATTTCTTCGTTGAAGAAAAAAAATTTGTGGATCTTTCTTAGCAAGGCACAACATGGGTAAGCATTCACCAATTTCATATATGTGAGATCACCTTCACGAAGCACAATGAGGTTTGGGTAATGTATCGTGCATTTTTTATTGTTCTTCACATATAGGGGGTTCTCCTTCTTCACTAGACACTCTAAGTGTGCATTTCACATGTTGAAACCTGTAGGATCCTTTCATGCCCTTCATGAAATGGAAACATGGAGAGGCTCTGATTTGATAACAAGATATCTTGGGTATATGGATGGAAGAAAACCCTACCAACTCAAGGCTTCTCCTTTTATAAGAATAGATGAGATATTTTTCTCATTCAAATATCGTAGAAAATTCCATTCAATTCATATGTTGGAATCATCTGATATTTCTTTTTTTAAGATCTTCAATCCTCGAAAAGTATTTTCTGAATGTTGAGGGTGTTTCCTTTTCAAAAAAGAGGCCTTCTAATTCATGTTCATGCATCAGGGGATCTCATTCAGTCTCCATTCAAAATGATTCTTGAATCATCCTTGACGTTCAGATGAAATATGAGGCCTGAAAACACTATTTCCTTTGGCCTTATTCGAGATATCATGATGAATAAAAGATGTAGACTCCATGCATCATCTCGGTTCAATCCAATTGCCTTCATGATTTTGAAATGATCATACATAGGGGTTAGGAGGTGGTTTTTTATCAACTCTTGTTGAAGGAAGCGACAGTGATTGAGCATTAGTGGAGGTGAACGACGACGTGGCTAATTCAATTTCCGTGAAAGATCAGACGGTCCTCATTTAATTTTGTGTGGTACGAGATGATGGATAGTGGTGACTTGATCGTAAGCACATATGAAATATGTGGCCATAGTCATGTCTGTTTTTTTAAGTGATTAATAGTACCTACTTCCATTTATCTGAAATCAAAACCTCAACACGGCTGGGGTGCAGTTTAAGTATCAAGTCACTCCATCCACTTCCCAAATTACTCCCTCTCCCTACATGGTACCTCCTTTTACTGTGTTCTCTATGGGCATGCTTTTCGCCCACCATCTTCGTCAGCTTGTTCCCAACATTGAACTGGCCTTTCTCTATTATCTTATGTGGGCCTATACAAAACCCTGCATGTGGGTGCACCTATGCCCAACCCATACCACCTTCAGGATGACCAGGGCCAGTTCCCTCATCATGGTTGACCTTGAGTCCCACAAGTGATAGGGTCGAGCTGGACTAGGCATGATTGGGGGTTGGAAATATTTTTAATTAAGGCCATAAAAAACATAGTACACAATTCATGGCCACAAGGTACTTCAAATATACATGGCCACCATCTAATGTAGAACACCCATCCCCTTCCACACTTCTTCTCTTCACCCTCAAAAATATTTTTCTTCTCACTTAAGGAATAATAATCCCAATGAATACTTCAATAATACTCAAATGGACGATACATCAATTTTTTAGACAATGTATCACATTTTATACATGCATTTAGAACCTATAACCATTGAAATATTCGTCCAATATGTCACCTTTCAGATTTTGACAATTCTCCATGTATCATCAATCAATCATTTTTAAAAGTATTGACAATTGTTGACAACAAATAAAACTTCGTACACAAAGTGGGACCAATAGTATCCCCCATTTTATTTGTTGGAAATACTACAAATTTCTTCCTCAAATAAATGTGCCAATATCAACATTATAATCTTATCTCTCCCCATCACATTTCATTCTCTCACTTTTTAAATTTAACTTCACTTTCTCTCCCCCTTATTGTTAAAAAATACAATATTCATGGGAAAAGGGTATCAATAAAAAAATAAGTAATGTTAAATCCATCATTTCACTATAATTATTCTTGAGAAATTCTAGGTGTAGAAAAAAAAAGAGGATTTGATTTAGAAAAAAAAAGATGTTCATTGTCCATTGATCATGATACCTCATGAAATGAGAACCCATATACTTGTCTTCGAGGGTTTTCCAGTTTCATTCTAGACTGAGAAAAAAAATGTGATAAGAAATAATTAACCTGAAACTCTCACACTCAATTAAAAAAATGGATCAAAAACATTCAAGTGTAATAGGCATGATGAGTAACCTTGGGTCACTTCCATTCTTCATATGTAACTGATTAATTCAATCACTACCCCTTTGTAGAATGATCTTTATTTTGAGTACCAAGGATGAGAGATTAAGAAATAAAATACCTTTTCCAATGACATGATCTTCATAAAATCATTAGTGTAATAGAATTTGATGCCAACTAATGTTTATACTAATTGAAATAATAACTATGGAAACTTCTTCATTTATCTCCCCCTCAAGGGGAACACTTCTCATCACTATTTCTCAGGTTTTACCCCTAAGAATTTGCTTCACCTTCAATTCCGTATATTATCATATAAAATACAATACCTGAAAATATTAAGGATTAAAGAATGTTCCTCTTTGCATCATCAATGTGAAAAACAAGGATGAGGTGATTTTCTAAATCCAAATGCTCAATTATTCACACTTTCACTTTTGATATTCAATTGTGGGTGTGATTGTGTGGATCTCAATAGTTCTTCCATTTCTTTCTGTGAGAGCCTTCTTTATTCAAGTGCTTTTAAAGCACTAGAATATTTTGTGAAACTTTTATCTTCTTAAGAAATTATTCTTGATATTTAATAAATGCAATGAAATTTCAAGTGGTATGACCATCCTCATTGAACCACACACATATAACTTATTTATCTTCATTTGAAGTCGTCTTTTTTCTTTTTACCCTAGCCTTTGGTTGTGCATCTTCCATTTCCCTCATTCATTCCAAATATTCTGTCTAGATAACCAATTGGTCATTATAATTTGAGGAATCAAGAATGGATCCCCCACATGGATTATTTTCTGTGAAATCATTCTTATTAGTTCATTTGAATGCATTTCCCATCACCTTCTTGGATTTAAATTTCGAGGTCTAATCACCTTTCCTTATTTTAATATTTTTTGGAGAATTTATTTTTTTAAAATTCTTTTGACATATTTCCAAGGATGATTTTTATTTATTGTCAAGCTTATATGATCTTCTTTTCTTACCAGATTTGGGTTCCTCATGAGATGAACATGTACCAACCTTGTGACCACTCCCCTTGCATACATCACATATGTTGTCTAGCATTCAAAATCTGTCTTCATTGGACAGATGCTTGTAGATTTATGGATGTTACTTATCATTTTATGGCATTCTCCCCTTGATATAGGATTTCTTTGTGTTTTTTCATTTATGGGATTCTACCAAAAATCTAATACACAATGACCAAATCTACTATAGCACCAAAAATGAACGACAAACATTTTATTCAGGATATCTTTTGTATATTCTTGTTGAGACTTCTTCTAGGTTTGTTGTCCTCTCTATGGGGAATCATTTTAGAACTTTTTCTTCCTATCCACCCATTCCATAGAGGTAGGTATCTTATGACTTTTCTTCATCCATTCTTGTTTAGAGTTTTTATTCCTCCCTTCACATTGTGTAAAAACATGCTTAGAAACATAAGTACAAGATGGTATGGATGGTACCTTAACCTTCTAAAATAATTGTAATAGATCAATCAGTGATGTCGTGATCTTCTAATAACATCTTGGAGTTATTTCAACCATAGAATCATATTATTAACATTGAATACCAACAGAAACTGCCACCTTCTTTTTTAAGGGCTCAATATGTGTCTTCTAAATATTGCCCCACTAAGATTCCAATTTTAGACATTAGATATTGAGGATGATATTCTAGTCTTCAATCATGGTCATCTTATCTTAACAAGTCTTCTTTAATCATTCAATTTCCACATCATGTATTAGAACATTTTTTTTAACAAAGTGTCATCTTCCATGATCTTCTTGGACTTTTCAAACAAATACACACAATTGACATCAGTTCTCTTCTTTAGCTCATTTTCAAGTACATGTATCTTCTCTTGAAAAGTCTTATTGACTCCCTTTTTCTCATCAACTTCATTTATCCATTTTGAGGAACTTATTTCAAATTACCTATTTGTCTCTTCAAAAGCTCCAACATGTCTAGAGAATTAGACATTCAACAAATTTTTCATGCCATACCTTCTAGAAAATATCTCATTATTCTTCCAGGAGGGTGATAACTTCTTCCATATATTAAAATACTTCACAAACAAGGTATGCACTTTCATTAGGGATATCATGAAAAATAGCTCCTGATCTATCAACTGATAATTCTCAAAATACTCTAGCTGTGTGTGCACCAAGGATACTCGGGAGGCGCTATGGTGGAGGAGATGGTTGTCATGGAGGTTATTTTTATGGGATCTGGCACCACTGGTGGCTAGCAAGGGTTGCAGTATCCCGGTCAGGTTAGCAGAGAGGGGGGACATTTAATATATTTTTTTTTAATTTTTTTTAAATGGATAAGTTAAAAATATTTTTAAAAATATTCCCCAATGGTGGCATCGATGATTCCTCCTTTCCACTGAATCCAGAAAAAATTAATTGTTTTTGAAATTTTATTTTTTGTTTATATATATATATATATAAACAAAACAAAAAAAATAAAATATTATTTTTCAAAAAAATTTATCTACTATTTAAACTCCATTAGTATTGCCATTAGAGAATTCTGGATTCTAATAGATGCTCTCACCCAAGACTCTTTTATAAGAGAGTTTGTCCTGTAAATCATGATGCATTTCGGATGTGGGATTTTAGTTCTCCCTTTCCTACGCAGAACATTTTGCATTTCCCATGTGGGATTTAAAAATGTTTCATGTACATTGTTTCAAATGACTATAAAATATAAAATATAAGACCAGCATAAATGAAACATTAAACATGAATTAAATATATCATAAATAGTTGAAAATAAAATGAATTTCATAAAAAAATGATGATTGAGAATAATTAGTAATATTTCAAAGACACTTACTTGAAACTTATGTTTCAAGTATGCGACTTTGAATGTATATACAATATAAACTATAATACCATCATAAATGAAACATAAAACATGGATTAAACATATAACAAATAGTTGAAAATAAAAATAATTTTGTAAAAAATGTTGATGAAAAATAATTTATAAGATTTTAAAGACACCTACTTGAAACATTAAAATGTTTCAAGTATGTGACTTTAAAAGCCTCTAAAATATAAACTATAAGGCCGATATAAATGAAAAATAAAAAAGGGATTAAAAAATAATAAATTGTTGAAAATAAAAAAATAATTTCATAAATTTTTTTGATGAAAAATAATTTATAAGCTTTCAAAACCACCTACTTGAAACATAAAAGAGCTTCCAGTATGTTACTTTGAAAGACTAAAAAATATAAACTATAAGACCAATATAAATGAAACTTAAAACCTAGATTAAACATATAATAAATAGTTTGTAATTTATTAGTTAATTAGAAATATAAATATTAATTATATAATGACTAATTATTTAATAAATAATTCGTTAATCATTAATATAATTATTAATTACTAATTATTAATAATATAATTAATTAGTTAATTAGTTATATAATTATTATTTATATAATAATTAATTTTTTATATAATTATTAATTATATAATTATTAATTACTTAATCAGTAATATAACTATAAACTACTAATTATTAATTATTAATTATATAAATCTTTTAATTAGTAATATCATTATTAATTATATAATAATTAATTAGTAATATAATTATTAATTATATAATTATTAATTATATAATAATTAATAAGTAAATTAGTAAAATATTTATTAACTATATAATAATTAAATATATAAATAGTAAAATATTTATTAATTATAAAATAGTTAATAAGTTAACTAGTAATATAATTAATAATTATAATTATTCATTATTAATTATTAATAAGTAATTATTTAATAATTAATTAGCTAATTAGTAATACAATTATTAATTATACAATAATTAATTAGTTAATTAGTAATATAATTTTTTATTCTAATAATTAATTAGATAATTATTAATATAATTATTAATTATAATTATTAATTATATAATAATTAATTAGTTAATTTGGTATATCATTATTAATTTGATTTAATAATTATTAATTATATAAAAATAATTACTTAATTAGTAACAAAATTATTCATTATAATTAATAATTATATTACTAGATAACTAATTAGTTATTATATAATTAGTAATTATATTACTAATTAACTAATTTATTATATTATAATTAATTAATAATAATTAATAGTTAACGAACTATTTATTATATATTTAATAACTATATAATTAATAATCATATTACTAATCAACTAATTAATAATTTTTAATTTTTAATTACTAATTAATAATTACTAATTATAATGACAAATTATATTTCTAATTATCTAATTAATTTTTATATGTTATTATTTAATAATAATTGTTTAATACTTATAATGAAGAATTATAATTTATTATTATATTAGTAACTAACTAATTAACTATTATATAATTAATAATTATATTACTAATTAACTAATTAGTTATTATATAATTATTTTTAACAAATACTAATTAATAATTATAATAAATATTTATAATTTATAATTATATTACTAATTAACTAATTATAAAAAGGTTGTTGGCTCTATCTTTCCCAAAAAATTAATTACTTGACTATTATATAATTAAGAATTATATTACTAATTAACTAATTATTTATTATATAATGAATGATAAATAATTACTAATTAAAAAATTAATAATTATACAATTATTAATTATATTACTAATTAAATAATTACCCAAATAGTACAGACCATGGAGAAGCACCATGTTGATTGAAAATTATTATAATGGAAAATAAATAGTACATAAAGTACAGTTAAGGGTAGAAGTGGAAGTAACCCAACCAAAAAAAGTTGCACAGACAAAAATTAACCTTTCCTTCCACGACCCCATCCATTAATGTCACCTCTACTCTTGGATGTATTCCCCTTTGCAATTTCATTGGGTTATGCCAAGCACATTTTGTATCAGCAACATCCACCGGATCATCTGGTTAATCATAATTGTGATCCACACTTTGATCAGCCACTAGGGCCAAGCCATCCCATTGCACATCCTCAATCAGCAACCCACCTCTCTGAACATGGTAAGTGGAGGGTTTCCCCATCTTCATGTCGTCATAATGAACCTATTTGGATCTAGATTTGTTAGTCATTATAGAAGACAAAGGTTCTTTACCTTTTCGATACCTTCTCTCCCTACATAATGAATTAAAGGCTGGAGAATTGATGGAATCCATCATATTGAAGAAGTTGTGCTTCACAATATTATCACCATGTGTACCCTCATTCAAGAGGACTTGAAATGGAGCCGAAACAGAAATTGCATGTGTCAAAGATACATGCCTAGGGGTATTGGAACCGAAGGTAACATCATAGGGAAAATCACCAGTATGAGTAGTAATTGTAACCAGCTCCTTATTAGAGCAAAACATACTATCACCGCGAGGAGAGAGATTCAAACCCTCCCTTGAACCATATGCCTCATCTAATTAATTATTATATAATTAATAATTATATTAATAAATAAATAATTAATTATTAAATAATTAATAAATATATTACTAACTAACTAATTATTTATATTATAATTAATTATTAATAATTACTATTTATCTAAATAACAATTAGATAAATAATAATTATATAATTAATAATTATATTACAAATTAATAATTTATACTTAATAATTAATAATTAATAATTATAATGAATAATTATTATTAATAAATATGAAGAATAATTATATTACTAATTAACTATTTAATTATTATATAATATTTTTTTAATAATTACTAATTAATAAATATAATGAATAAATATAATGAATATTTATATTACTAATTAACAAATTTACTATTATATACTTAATAGTTATATTTCTAATAAACTACCTAATTATTATATAATAATTTCTAAAAATTACTATTTATAAATTATAATGAATAAATATAATTTATAATTACATCATTATTTAACTAATTTACTATTATAGACTTAATAATTATATTAAAAATTAACTAATTAATTGTATAGTTAATTATTATTAATTACTAATTAACTAATTAAATAATTTATTATATGTTTAATCTATGTTATAAGTTTCATTTATATTGGTCTTATAGTTTATAATTTACTGCCTTCCAAAGTCACATACTTGATTAATTTTTAAGTTTCAATTAGGTGTCTTTGAAAGCTTATAAATTATTTTTCATCAACTTTTTTTACAAAATTCTTTTTATTTTAAGATATTTGTAATATTTTCAATCCATGTTTTATGTTTCATTTATGGTTGTCTTATAGTTTATATTTTATAAACATTCAAAGTCACGTTTTTGAAACATTTTTATGTTTTAAGTAGACATCTTCAGAAGCTAATAAATAATTTTCCATCAATATTTTTTACAAAATTATTTTTATTTTAAACTATTATTTATATTATTAATCCATGATTTTATTTTCATTTACGTTGGTTCTATGGTTTATATTTTATAGGCTTTCAAAGTCATATACTTGAAACATTTTTAAATTTCAAGTAGGTTTCTTTGAGAACTTATAAATTATTTTCCTGCAACATTTTTTACAAAATAATTTTTATTTTAAGATATTTTTTATATGTTTAATCAAATTTTTAATTTGAATTTATGTTGGTATTATAGTTTATATTTTATATGCTTTCAAAGTCACATACTTGATACATTTTTAAGTTTCATGTATGGGTCTTTGAAACCGTAGAAATTATTTTCCATCAAAAATTTTTATGAAATTCATTTTGTTTTAAACTATTTATAATATATTTAATACATTTTTAGGTTTCATTTATATTAGTATTTTTGTTTATATGTTATAGTCCTTCAAATCCATGTACTTGAAATAGAATCTCACATCAGAAATATAGAATGTATTGCGCAGGAAAGGTAGTACCAGAATCTCACATCGGAAATGCTGAATGATTTTCATGGCATGCCCTCTTATAAAAGAAAGCATTGGGTAGAGCATCTGTCAGAAAATAGACTACAGTAATGGAAGAACTTCTAGATATTAAATAGAATATAAATTCAACTAAAAAAATTAATTTTTTTTCATTTTAGTGGAAAGGAGGCATCGTCGATGATACCTTTCACCCGATACTAAAAGTTGGAAACACTGACACTACCTTTGGGGAAGATTGTTTAAAATATTTTTAGACTAACCTTTTTTTAAAAATATTTTTTAAAAACATATTTAAAAAACTCATCAGAGAGCGCTATATGAAGCCCGATGAGGATGAGACGGCTCGTTAGTTGGCTACTGTGAGTGGATATCGCCAATTTAGAGGTGGTAGCTGCAAGGGAGCATGAAAATGGTCTAGATCTAGTCTTTGGAAGGCCTGCTTAGTGGGGAACCCATGGGGAGGCTGCTCAGGTGGAGGCGGCGTCTGCTGAAAATGGGGAGGATATTTGGGGAAAGTTTTGAGGTAGAGATCTCTGCTGCTAATTCGAAGAGGAGGCCGATAGTGCCTCGAGGAGGTGGCGGGTGGCTTAGCGAGAGTGGGTATGGCTGATAGGTTGTCCCACCCCAATTGACTTGTTTTTATCTCAAAAAATGGAACCTCTCAAGAACCCATTTTGTTTGTGATTGAATATTTTCACATGATTTCTCAAATGATTCCTTAATAGATTTTATTTATGATTTTAGAAATTATTATTTTAATAATGAAAAAATAATTATTAGAATAATAAAATCATAATGATTATTATAATAAAAAATCCAAAAAACCTGTAGAAGATTATTTTCCCAGAAAACACTATTTTGGTATCTCCATATAGTTGAAATATTGATTTCTTCAGATTTTAATCTGATTAAAATAATTTTTAATACCTGAAAACCACAAAACGATACATAGATATTGTTTTCAGAAGACCATAACTTGGTCATACGACCTCAGATTGACTCACGGTTAGAACCATTAGAAGAAAAATAAAATCATCTACTTAAAATTGATGTAATTTTATTTTTCTTGGATTAAAAAAATGTATGTGATCGATATAATAAAAATTAATGGTACCAGGACACTCAATCGAACCTGGTGGACTTGTGATTTTAAAATTAGTCAGGGATGGAGAGATAAAACTTGTCTTATCCAATGATATGAGCCCCGATACATTCCCAAGGATCTTGCATAAATTAATGGAGCGCAAAACATAAACAAAAAATATACCTTTTTAGATCTAAAGTCCTACACAACTAAAACTTGTTGCTGATTATTGCTGCATGATGGCTCTATATCAAGATCCATCTAGATAATCCAAACACACTTCAAATATATTATGGAGCATTAATTAATGAATTCTGGGTGCTAACACAGAGATCTGAGGATGCCTTCGACACCCTGATGATCACAGCATCGACGTGCCATTGATTCTTGAGGGAGAACAAGATATGAATTCCCGGATAAAGAGATTATCTCTTTAGGTAGAATGAGTAGAGAGTGGATCTAGAAAATTCACCATCAATAGTTAGAATAATGATCCTCTCTCCACTTATTTATAGTGGATGTCCAAGATAACCAGTTTGGTTCCCTGACCCCCATGTTTTTTATGTCCACTAAATAAATAATTTTGATGACTAAACTACATCGATGTTGTTTATTATTTTTCTAACATAACTGATATATATATTAAATATATATTTTGTGATAAACCTCTATCATTTAACTCTACTCATAATTCCCTCTTAATATTAAGCGGACCTATAATATTAAAATAATATACGTTCGAATAATATTTTTTCATATTTTTGTAAATATTAAATACATTTAAAAATAAATTTGTTACTAATTATTAATTACATTAATAATATGATTTTTTTATTTATCAGTGATCAATAACTTGGAAAACACTCAGACCCCGTGGTGTGGCCCAGCATGTCTAATACACATATTAAACTAAATAGGGCAGACTCTTGAATACATTATTGTGTGTTATCCTCTCGAACCTTTTCTCAATAGAAATGAATAATATTCATTGACCAAGAGCAGAGTCTAGTTACCCATTCAGTCCCCTAAATAGATATGGATAGTCATAACAAGGACTACCAACCTATTGACAGACAATATTTAATATAATCTCTTTTTCTTTATTATATCATAAAGAAGGATGTACACACATGTCACTGCCTTTTTATAGCTCTATTATTTATTTATATAACTTGAAGGATTTACACTTGACTTCCTTTTACAATGTCTTATGATGGTATCGTCATCCTGATCAACAAGGCCCAATATGTATAACTTCCTTAACCTAGAATTGACCAATCCTTTCTCGACAATTCAATGAATTCCATACCACCAATGACGCACCAAACACAAAATACCTCACCATGATTTCATCATCATGATATTACACTAACATAAAATTAATTTATCCAATGGAGGACAATTGTAGTGATCTCAATTCAGAATACCAATACACATGTATGTAGATACGAACACCCAATGACACCTAAAACATGTGGTGTTCCGATTAGCGGGTATGTCCTCACAATCACACTACTGGAGATCAAAAAGTAACAGCATCATGAGAATAAGTCTCATTACTTATAAGACCCCTAGAATTTGATAGTCATACATCACATGTTTCTAGTGATTAATATGTATCTAGACCATAGGACCATTGTTTAAGTCCAATGATATATAATATCAATGTTCTCATTATAGCTTGAAATCTGCTATAACCTTTTGACACATCACTTAATCTATGGAAATTATCATTTAATAGAAGAAGAAAAAATGTCTACACTTATATGGTAAGAATACATCATGTATATTTAACTGTATACATGATGTGATAAAGAAAGGTACTTCATTATTGGTTCTAGAGAACCCACTATTTCGACAGGTTGTCTCGAACTCACACAAAAATCGATGAAGGTTTGGAGATGGTAGTGATGTAACTGATACCAAGATTCCATGTTGAAACAGTGATGTAGGTGAGTTTAAACTTATCTAGAGGTTAAATATGGAGATCTTATTCCACAAAAATTTTATTGTATTTTCCTAAGCATGAGATCAAATTACTTTGGGTTCATGTCATGTGATATCCAAGAAAACAATTGAGATCATTAAGAGGCATGATCTGATGGTCTAGATTTGATGCACCCCATCCCTTATAGAAACACTTTTCTAGCCTCTCTTAGTTATATAAGTCAAGATACATTTCCCACTTCATTGAGCTGGAAACAGGGTCAGCAGTTGTACCACATGCATCACCTCCACCTGAGCTTCATCCGTGTGGTATTTATGCCTACTCTATGTGAGACCATAGTCTCTCTTAACAAAAGACCTATACATAGGCTGGATCACTTCCTATGGGTGTTATTTCATACATTTTGTCAACCGGTTGGCCTGTGTTGGTTCCCACTAGGTGTGGTTGACCCTTGTCCCACATGTTCTTGGTGGTCAAGCCTTGTCTTTCTTAGCAAGTGGGTTGCCCATAATTTTCTTTCGAAAAGGAATGTGTATCTTCATTGAATGAAATAATAAGATGAGTGAATCAAGGGACCAAGTTATATTCCCTTAAACTAAATAACTGTTCTTTAGGTCTGTCATTTCCATTTTCATCATGAAAAATATTTCTATTTTTTACATGGTCTTAAAATTATTTTAATCTTTAAAAGAAAAGTGTACAATTAATAATAATGGGTTCCAACACTCGATCAAGAACTGTTTCATGACAACAAGCCTTTCTTCAAACTTAGTTTGACACTCCAAGGTTATATTCATTAGTAAATTCACAATATCATTATAAAATATTATTAAGTGAAAAAAATTCCCATATGTGTCTACATTTGAAAATAGATATTGGATAATATATAATGAAGCCTAAAAAGTTATATAATAAGGAAATAAATGTAATTTTTAAGTTATCCCATTAATATCATTGGATTATCATTTATTCATTCATTATTTTAAAAACAATCATCTATAATTTTTTATTTATTCAATCCATTGTCCTGAAATAGGCGGAACTAAGTAAACAATGAATGTTAAGAACAATGAATGTTAAGAACAATAAGATGACTACCCAAATGAGATTCCTAAATAGATGTATGAAATAATGAAAAACATTGTGATGATACTATCTCAATTGACTTAGGTTTTGAATAGAAACCTAAATCAAGAGGAACACCCAAATCCCCCTAAGAAAGGAAAAGCTAGAGTTGAAACCATTGTGTGAAAAGGCCTGCAACATTCAATGGGTCATCCAATCCCTTAATCAAGGAATAATGGATCAAATAAATTTAGGAGATATTCTCCATTATTAAATGATATAAGAATGAAACGTTTATACTTGATATTTATCATATGGATGGATTAGCTAATCAGTGGTGTACACTGATCAAGAATATAAATCATAATAAAAAGATCATAGTGATGGGGTGGAAGGAGTTCTAAAAAGAGAATCAAATTTTTTTCATCAAACTCTCCAATATTTAATATAAATGTATTTTCATTCACTTATGAAAAGGATAGTGAATCAATCAAGACATATGAGAAAAACCTCACTAGACCTGCTTGATAAGACTCCGAATTTGTTTTTACCCCCAAATGCAAATTTGACCGCTTCATTAGTGAGCTAAAACTATGTATACAAAAATACTTGGTGATCCGATATTTTTATATGTATCAAAACATTGTTCAGTGTTCCCTTAATGTCAAAATGGAGATCAATGAATCTCAAAGGTCTCTTCGGGATAAAATAAAAAAAGTGGATATTAATTCTTATGGATTGATGGAGTAATCTAATTGCTATATGAAAATTTAAAATCCAACATCTAAAAAGAGTGTAAGGAAGCCCCTTGAAAATTGTATAATGGTGATGAGTAAATGATTTAGGTGTATAAAGGACGGTAACCTAGCTAGCGATTGAAAAAGTGAGAAGATGACCAATGAAATGGAGGAATGGAATTCTCCAACATACCATTTACCTAATATCTAATATTTCAATTTCATGTAATAATTACACTATTTGAACCCATAACTATCCAAGGGTTGTTAAAGAAAATAAACTCGAACAGCCTTCAATGAATAAAGGGTGAGCATATGCCATCACAAATGTTTATGTGGATCCTGAAAACAAAGTGTTGTCATGTATACTAATTATTAATTAAATAATAGAGAATTTGATTTTTGATTTTGTTTCACCATATTCTTTCATATCTTGAATGTTTAGTATAACTATTCAAACACCATCACAAGGAATGGAAGTAGAGTTGTTAGTGCAAATGAAAAATGGGGTACTTATTTCATTCCAAGTATATAACTCCTCCCCTATAAAAATTGGTGGAATGAACTTCCTATTGAACCTTTTTATACTCCATTTAGTGGAATTTTTTGAAATTATAGGTAGGTATTGGTTTTCCTTATATAGATCCCACATAAATTTTCTCGAGAAAGAAATCACTCTAAGTATTGAAAATCATCACCTGATTCTGTACAGGTGAAAAGACGAGGATAAATCTCTTTTAGCACCAATATATCAAGAATCAATATTATCTATCTATGAGAAAGTGTGTTTAGATGAAATCATTGAGTATAAGATAAATATCATCCCTTATGACATGTCCGTTTTTAAAGAATATGCTTATGGGTTTCCTAGTGCATGTCTTTGTCTTCCACCTAGTCAATCTACTTAATTTTAAATTGAGATTATACCTGGGGAATTGATATTATCCAAAACACAATAGAGAATAACTATTTTGGAACTTTAGGAAATGAAGATAACTACATAAAAATCTACATAAATAGTTTATTGGACCAAGTGCATCACCTTGGCATCTTCCAATCCTATTTTCCGAGAAGAAAAATTGTTGAATGCGCCTTTTCGTTGATTATCTTCATCTAAACAAGATATTGATAAAGAAAAGTTATCCACCGGTGTAGATTAATGAATTATTTGATTTTAAATGTTGAGTATAATTCTTTTCCATGGTGTATTTTCAATCATGTAATTATCAGGTATGTGTGGAGGAGGAGGATTTTACCCAGACGTTTTTTTATATGCTATAGGAACTATGAGTTCATAGTAATTCCACTCAGACTCACTAATTCTCCAAAAATACTCATGAAACTTTTGAATAGAGTCTTTAGAGATTACCTCAACAAATTATTGATGGTATTTATAAACACTGTTCTAATATAATCCAAAAGTTATTAGGAGCATGTGGAGCATTTTAGAACTATGTTGAAGACCATACAAAAGGAGAATATTTATTAAAGGTTTATAAAATGTGAGTTCTGGTTGAAGGAAGTCTCATTATTATGAAATATTATAACAGGAAATTGTATATCTATGGACCCTTCAAAGAAACAAGAAATTAAAAGATTGTTGAGGCCAACATATTTGATTTAAATATTTAGTTTCCTTGTATTATATAGGAATTAAAATCTATTTGTGAGAAATTTATCATGATTTTGAAACCCTCAAACATTGCTTACTTGTAAGGGAGTCATATTTTTTTAGAAAAATGAATGTGAAGAGATATTTAAGTAGTAGAAAATGAGTCTTATAACTGCACCTATACTTATTCTACCCACATGTTGGGAACTTATCATGGTATACTGTGATTCATTAAATTAGGGATATGGATGGGTTCTAGTGCATAATGAAAAATTAATATCTCATTCGTTAAGAAAATTTAATGTTCACAAACATAACTACCTAGCACATGATCATCGATTAGGTGTAGTTATATTGACATTGAAAATACGGCAGCATTATCTCTTCAGGTATAAGTGTAAAATATATTTAGATCATAAGAGCCTAATGTATATATTCACAATAAAATAGTTGAATATTATTTAATACAGATAGTTAGAGCTAATTAAGGACTATGAATTCTCGTCCACTTACATACTAGGAAAGAAATTAAAGCGGGAGACACTATTAGTATAATTAATGGAAATATTGTTTCATTTATTAGATTTAAAAGGGATCAAATCATCATAGAGTTAAAAATGATGGACATGAGAATTATAAAGGAAGTAACATCATTAATCCTTTTGCAAATGATTGATTGACCATACCATATAGAGAAGATAAAGGATTCCTAAAGATATAATATATAAATTTTTAAGGTGGTGGAATTTATATAGAAAAGGAAATCCTAGAAGTTCAATGTTATTGAATAAATAGTTGTAATATTTGGGTCATGACTATGTGTACACTCAAATTCCGAGTTAAGGAAGGATATGTGGAATGATTCACATATTTAGACCTTCTCCAACCATATAGAAAGAACACTGATGTATCAATATCTCTAGGAAAAATATTGGTGGGACAATTAAAAGAGGTAGATTGAAAAATATACATCAAGGTGTATTGTATGTCTATATATAAATGTATAAAGGAAAAACAATCCCAGGGTATGATTAAACCATTACCCATACCTACATGGAAATGGGAAAACATAATCATAGACTTTTTCACTAGTATTCCAAATACATCAAGAGGAAATATTTCTATATGGGTTTTAGTGGTTCTCCTTAAAAAATAATCTTACATTATTTTAATTCAATATGACTTATTAATCGACCAATTTCAAAGGATATACATCATAAAATTAGTGAGGTTGAATGGAAAACCACTATCTATTGAATTTGAACAAGATCCAATATTTACCTAAATGTTTTGTAAGATTCACCAACATGATATAAATACTGTTTCGAACATCAAAAATACTTATCATCATCAAACTGATAGTAAACAATAGAATACTATCCATATTCTTTAGGAAATTATGAGATCATGATCAATTAACTTCATAGGAGGATGGGATAAAATTTTCCATTCGGTGAGTTCTCAAAAAATAATTGTTTACAATCATTCATCCAAACAATTTCTTATGCTTCCCTTTATGGGAAGAGGATTAAAACACCTACATGCTGGGATGAATTTTGGGAACAAAAAATGAAAGGTCCTAAAATGGTTAAGGAAAATGTGGAAAAGTTCAAGACCATTCTACATTATGTCAGGGCTACTCCAAGTCAGTAGAAGATATATACTTCCAACCATTGATGAGAACTAGAGTTTTATTTTATATATAAGGTATTCGTCAGCATATCACAATGTAAAAAATTCAATTTTTTGGAATGAATGGATAGCTTAGTCCAAGACATATTTGTCTCTTTCAGGGCCTTGATCACATTGTTGCAAGTGACCTATCAAATAGAACTCCCTTATAACCTATATCAAGTGCATTATGTGTCCATGTATTAGAATTTTGGAAGTACATACCAGACCCCTCACATGTTCATAAATCTGAATGTCATACCATTAAAGATTGATCCATCATATGAGGAGTTTTCGGAGAAGATCATAGATCATATAGATAAATTTCTATAAAATAAGACAATGAACCAATTCAAAGTGATATAGAAGAACCATAAGTTCCAATAAGAGACATTGGATCTAGAAAAAGGTGATGGAATAAATTTACACTCATCTATTTTAGTGTGTGGAATGACAATTTTTTGGGAAAAGGTTTTGAAGGGGGTGACTGTAACATTTCGAACATTTATAAATAAAATTACCCTTTTAATATAATTAAATTTTCTATTATATATTATGGTTATAGAAAACACATGCACTTATTTGATTTTATTATATCCTATCATATTTAGAAGACATTATGAAACATAACTTTTGATGATATAGTTGTTTAATAGTGATCACATTATTAGTATAAATATTGGGTTTTCACAAATCTAATTGACATAGACAAATGGTGTGATAGCCTCATTGAGTTGGGTCAAACCCTCTGAATACCATTGATAGATTATTATAAGGGTCATAAAATCAATTTTATTTTACCTTAACTGATCCCAATCATAGATCTTGCAACTAAATCTTGAGAGAAACTGTTTCTATAAGAAGTTACAGCTCAACAAGATCATGTCCCAAACCATGAATCTTGAGCCATCCCATGAAAAACACACTTTAATAGACCTTTACCTTACGTAAGTATCTGGTTTAATAAAGGTTTATCTATTAATACCCTAGTAATATTAATATGTATAGAATAATGAAATCATTTTCTTCTAATTATTATTTCCTTATAATCAATTTTATTTTGAGACAAACTCAAATTGTCTTTTTGGGTAATATTCAATTTCCATTATGAAAATTATTTTGATGAGTTAATGGATTTTTGAAATAAATAATATTTTAAAAAATATAATTATTAATTATTTTTTGTTAAATATGAACAATAATATAATTTTTAGGATGTCAATTTTATTTTTTATAAGGGTTTGAAAACTATTATTGTAAAAAAAACCCAACACTTCTCAATAAATGTAAATTTAATTTTTAATAAGAAAATTAATATTTTAAGAAAATTATTTTGATAAAATAAATACTATTTTTGGAATCATTACATTAAAATTATACAATTGTTATTTTTTCATAATTTTCATATACAACATATTTTTCAGGTGAAAATTGAATACAGTATAAATCTTAGGGGGTAAATTATGATTTAATAATGAACCAAATACCATTTGATAAATTATATAAAAGGTATCCATGATAAAATAAATGATTCCCATTTAAATTAATTTGTTTTTTGTTAAATCACAAATTTAATAAATCCTTTATGAGTCATCCAAAACAAATATTATATTTTATGTTTTTAAAATAATTTCTTTTATAACGCGACTCACTTCCACATCACTAAGGGTAATATTTTAATATGTTCATCCCATGGTATTATAAAATTATTATAACCACATCTATTTTTGAAGAAAAAATGGGAAAAATCCTGGGAGGTTTTGTGGTTTGGATTACTTAATTACATAGTATCTGAAACCTGCATTTGAGAAATAATAGAGTACTCCCCTCTCAATTAATATATAATTCCACAAAATATCCCATTACTAATCACAAAAAAACATTTTGGAAATCCATTATTCTTCAATAGCCTCTATAGATCCCTATTATTGTGACCCAAACTCTCAAGAATATCCTCCCAAACTTTTGGAATCAGCCTCTCATGGTAGTGGATCCTCTCTTCCTCTTTATTCAAGATTCATCATTATATTATGCCTTATATGTTAAATTATTAAAGTTAGGATATGTTCTTACATATCCTTATTAATTCCATTAAGATTAATAATTTTTTATTTATCATTTTCAATATAATTAATCCCTCCCATGAACATTTAGGTTCTACCATTATGCTACTTAAATTTCAAATATTATTTTATATGCCAAAATGTTGTTTAGTGAGTACCCATAATCATTTCCTATCAAGGGTTTTCATGTTTATACACATATAATTCATGTAATGGGGATTTAAATGCATTTAATTCATAATAAATTTTTTGGGATGAAATTTGATCAAATATGTTCTTATGTATATGATATATTTGACACACTTATGCACATACAAGATACGGCAATTATTGGTGAACCCAAATAGCACTCTAATGCATTGGGTATTGTTTTAGTCTCATGATATTCCATTTATTTTGCATGGTAGGTTATCCTAAGAACATTATGTCATTTTTTCTAGGTGTTTAAACATATATTATTATTATAATATCTTGTTTAATGTTTCTATATTTCAATTTTGTCTTTAAGATAACATGTTTTATCATGCCTTATTATTACATATTATGATTCCCACCCCTATTATGTCACATTGATATGTACATTTTCTAACATGAAATACCTTATTCCTATTATGATTTTCTTATTACCATAATAGACATTATATATCTCCCCTTTCTTATATATTTCCCCATGTTGTCCCATGTAGTTTTATGAACGACATAATAGTATGATAAAGTTAATAATGTTTTCAATAATGATGATGTATCCCCAGTTTTATGTTTTTTGGTAATGTACCAAATTACCTAGTACATATAAACTATTTATATTATGGTTTGTATTATGTTTACTCTTATGTAATAAATCATGAATTAATATGTTATGAATACAATGGTGGTCATATTTTCAGTCTAGATGTGGAAAGAATTATACAACCCTTGAAAAAAGTATATTCAAACAAAAAATATTAACCTATGTCATTCATATCCAATGAATCAAATGAAATTTTATATAATAATAGATATATGGTATTAATGACCTTAACATTCAATTTATCATTCTGTCTTTTCTGATCAATGACCCCAATCACTATATAATTATTTACTATTTTCATTTATTCCCACTTATGTTGTCCAATATTGACACATTGTGATGTGTTATTCCATATGACCTTGTTACATCCCTTTTACTCTAATTAAGAGGATATTTTATTAAACATTTTCATGATGTGGGTTTATAGGGAAAAAAATTCTCAAATTTCCATTATTTGATTACTAATATAAAGTTTAATTTGTGATAAAACAATTTATTAATTAGGGGAGAATGTAACACCCCATGTTTTTAAAAGAACAAAATAATTGTTGATGACGTAAATGACATGAAACCATAATATTATACGAGTATGTAACACCCTAAGACTTTATGATATATTTGTTTTTAAATAAATTTAATATCTTTGGTTGTTTTTTCAATATGAAACCCTGATATTTTAAGGTTCGCTAGCATATACAACACACAACTATTTTCTTATACAACCAATGATATATATAAAAGTTATAACATAGCCATTAAATTGGAAAGTGTGGATAGTTTTAAATACATTTAGAAATTTATATATATATATTTCCTATTTAATATAAATTATTGATAAACTGTTAGTATATAATCAATCAATTTTTGCTAAAGTAATTTTCTTCTTCAGAAATATATTTTCTTCATAAAATGAATTTTTATACTTTTTCATGAAAAAATATAATATTTTTTTTGGAAATTTTATAAAATGTGTTTATAAAAATAAAATTTATCTTTGGGATCATAATATAAAAATTTACTATAGTTTAAATTTCTAGACATTTCAGAAAAAAAATTGATTTTTTAGTTAGTAGGGAAAAATACCGATTTTTGTAAAACAATACTTTTTTTAAATAAATAAATATAAATTATACATTATTTATTAAATTAATATGTGTATAATTTAGTTATATTTAATTCAAATAAATGTTTTGTAATTAACATAATAATGGACTTTATTATAAGTTTATTTTTTAGTATAAAAAGGGTTTTCTTGTGAAAATTATTTTAATGTTAATAATGTTTTTGTGCTATAATTAACTACAATATTCCATAATCAATATTTTTTTAAATTAAATTTAAAGACAATACTTCATTAAATTTTAATTTATACATATAACTATTTATATTACACAAATATTGAATACGAAATCATTTTCTAATTGAATAAAATACACTTCTCAAAAAACATTATTTTTTCATTTGTTTGTTTAGTTATAAATTTATTTTTCCCATTTTTAGAAAATTTATTTGAAAAAATAAACATATTTTGTAAAATAATAACTTCAAAATTATAATAGGAATAATCTGTTATAATTTTATTAAAATATTTATTGTTTATTGAATACTGAAATGTAATAAATTTTAATTGAAAACTCTCTTTTTGATTTAATTATTTAAATGTTAAAATATATTTTATATTTATTTTGAATTTAAATTAGTTAATTTATAAATTCATAAATCTAATTTAGTTCATTTTAATCAATTTCACTTCCAATTTGGATATAAAAAACATAGAAATCTTTTGAACATTCCTCTTAAAAAACTTCTTTTATCATTGAGTTTGTGGGGTTAATTTAAAATTAAACCTTTCCACTTTCTTGAATGGAATTTCGAAAAATGTTTACCGTATTTGGAATCAAAATAAATTATATTATCTAATTTGGTCCCAATGATTTCATACCAAAATTAATAGTGAATGCAGAAAAATTAATTACCACCGTAAAGGTAAAAATGAGTTTATCGGGGGTTAAACTAAAACAATATGGGTAAAAATGACTTATCCACTTATCTAAAAACTATTTAATTTCTATATTTATACCATTACACCTCTAAGGTTCAATAATGTTCCATTTTGGACCCTTCTAGCATATAAAAATTGTGTGATCAGTAGTGACCTAGGCTTCCCATACATTGATATTACATCTTTTTATATGAATATTCATTACATTACACAAACACATACCCGGGGGCCATAATATCATAGTCCTTTTAGAAACATATAACATAATATTCTTAATTCGTGAATGATAATAAATGTGTCTAATAATGATCTCTCCATTTTTCACTCCTTAAATCCTTTCTATGTTACCTGGGGAAAGGAAACATAAGACCATGTGAGCTCAGTTGTTCAGTTAGGGAAAACAATTAAAATACATAAGAATAACATTAGAAAAAGGGTAGTAGATCATGATAATAATATTTTATAAACATACCATTAATATCAAAGATCACAATATTGAACCATGGTATATATATTGGTATATTATAAGACATGACTCATAAGAAAATCCAAGAACATGAGACATGAGATCATAACATTGGAATAAGGCATATAATTTTTGGAATATAAATAAGCATATAAAATCACTTCTGTATTGGTCATGGATCACTACCAAGGCCGTTATAGTAGACAAATGCCTTTACCGAATTGAGTACACTCTTCATTCAAGCCCTGCCTCATTGTACCAGGTTTACTCCCCATTCATGATTAGTCAATATCTACCAGGTTAACTCCTTATTCAAGGCATTTCTTACTCATGATATATATAAATATATAAAACTTTTATTAGAGGGATATATTTTTCCCGCCCGTCTCATAATTAAAACTATATTTATCTATTTCTTAACATCATAAAAATTCTTCATATTATAATAAATTAAATGAAATGTCTATAAGATACACTACATCTAATCATAACATGTGGAAAAATAGGTAGTTTTCATAATCATGTAATGATATCAAAAACTATGAAAATAAGGGGTCATTATAACCATTTTTTCATGGTATAACCAATAAAATAGAATTAGGTTTCATAAATATCATTAAATCAAATCATAAACCATTCAAAGAATTAATATTAATGATATCCTTGGATCATATCCCTAGTAAGGAATAAGTAGCATCAATTTATGAAATAATAAAAGGAAAATTATTTTTAAAACCTTCTTGGGACATTTAAGGAGGAAAATAAATTTCCATTGAAAATCGATGTTTAAAATGTAATACATTATGAAATATCATTTCTTTGAAAATAACCACAAAATTTTACAATGTAAAATTTTAATAAACATTTACAAATTTTCATCAGAAAAATATCATTTCCTCTTTGAAAAACACTTGTTGAAATACAAATCACTTAGAAAAACATTTCCATTGAAAATATTCTAGAATATATGTAAAGGATAATTATTAATAGTCATTTAAATAATATCTTGAGTAAAATATCATTTCTTATTTCATAAATACATTTCAAAAATAATAAATTTTGATAAAATTTTTCTTTTAAAACTACATTGAAAATTTATAAAAGATTCTTTTTTGAATCATTGAAAACAATTCTTGAAGAAAATATACTTTCTGCTTTAAAAAACTCTTTATAAAATATAAACCATTTTGAATACATTATTCTTTAAAAATAACCTAGTAAGAATACAAATTAGGGATATAAATATCATTTGAAATATTTATTAATTATAATATCTTTTTCTCTTTGAAAATTTATTTTTGAAACTTATTTTTCATAGAAATTATGGTTTTGAAAGAAAACAAATTTTTGACTGAAGAGATGAATAAACATTGATTTTAATAAAAAAATAATTCTTATTTTTTATAACTACTAAAGAGTGTAAAAATGTTATAATAACTTTATAACTTCATGAATAAATAGAGGGAAAAAATATTAAATATAATTATTTATAGATATGTCATAATATTTTATCATTTGAAGCATAATCATAAACAATTCCGATAAATGATGAAATTGTAACATAAAATCATTACCACTTTAATGACCTTAAATCATAATTCTCATGAATATATAACATAAAATTGATCTTAAAATATTATAAGGAAAAATAAATTCATGATATCACATGTCATAGTGGATCTATATATAGCTCATGAAGTAATATAGGTGAATAACATAACATACTCCTCATAGAAGGTAAATTGAGACAAATATCACTATCTGGTTTATTAAAATTTAATCCATAAAAGAAACATGTGGTGAATATGAAATTTGGATCACATAAAATATAATTTTGATGTAAATACCATAACTAATGTCTTGAATTTATTCATACACTTTTAAACCTGGCATATTTGTATCACATAAAATAAATTTTTGATGGAAATCCCTTACCTTAAGTCTTGAATTCCTTCATACATGTTCAGAACTATGTTATAATAAGTATATGTTTATTATACTTTATTTAAAGAACCACATTCATATATATATGATACTAGATATGATTTTATTATGACCTTTTGTTACCCATTTGTTAACAATACCATGTTAATATCACATTTTGGGTAATAATCACTTTGTCTTTCATATATGTTTGTAATTTTTATTTTTTTTCATCGTCTTCTTTTATCTTGGTAACATCATCTCTATAATGATAAAAATGATGTAAAAATAATATATATTCATTATATATATATATTTAGATTAACTCATGAAATTTTGTGATAAGAAATGAAATACATCATTCATGGAGATGGTTGGTTGTACATACACATTAAAATTATTTTTCATTTCAATATTGGGATGAAAGAAATAAATGTAAATGACATAAATTATTGTTCTAGAATTATATTTATGTTATATATATCAAAAATATTTATTAAACCCATCCTTAATACAATCCATGTATAATGTTAATGATTTACATTACTCTGTGAGGTAGTTTTCTTCTGTACACACGAACGAAGTTATCATATTCGTACAAAATTGAATGAAAGAAGTTGTTGGTGCCGAAATATGTTAAATTGGAATATTGAAGGAATTCATAGCCAGTTTAGAGGAAAATCAGAGAAATAAACGTCCCAAAACACTCTAAGGGGTTCTGCTTCATGAATCCCTACCACTCTATGAACCGTCCAGAGCATAAAAGGCTCCTTGGCTAAGAAATCCACCTCAGGAATGCATGAACAGTTGGTGGTGGTCTCGACAAGTCTGATGATGCTCTAAAACCATGTTATGGATTGATAGTGTGCCTCATGAGCCTATCATAACCACACCTATTTTCTGAACTCCACATATAATTCTTGAACCATGTCCCAACTTCTCGATACCCCTTTCCTATAAATACCCAATTCATTCTGACAATAGGATGATGGTTACCCAAACATTTCACTTCCTGATTTCTCCCAATTGATGAAGCATATGAGAATCATGAAAAAAAAATAAAATGGATCATCCAAGGTATCATATATTCATGAAAACCCCTTCCATATGTTCTTGAATACCACCACATATGGTGGGGACTCTTTTCACTAAGGCATACACACTTCGTATAGGAAGAAATAATTATGGGGAACTTAAGGATTCTCAAAGAATTAAGCCTTCATGAAGCACTCACCTCATAATCCAAGATTTCATCCTATCGATGGGTCAACAAGTTTTACAAATTGTACCACACTATGAAACCCTTGACCACCACAAAGAAACTTATCTTTATGAATCAACTATCAATGAGGCCCTATGTTTTGAAAATCCCCTCCAGCGAGCTTTTTAATTCTGCATCCCTTCTGCTGACACATCATCATGAATGATTATTTCCAAAATCCCCCACAACCATCTAGGATCAGATCATCTACATTTCAAGTTCGTATGTGACTTTTTGAGACAATCTGTCACGACCCGTCCTCAGGGAATGTGCCGTGACTACCCCAAGCCCGCCTTCCATATGCTAGGGGTTGTCGACTACCACCAAGGCATAAATCCCAATAAAAAAGGGAAGTCATTGGCTTTAAAAGTAAAAAAACACAACAGAGTAAGCCAGAAGAAGTAAACACTAAGTAAACTGAGTACAAGTAAGTGCGGAAAGTAAATTGGCCAGAATACAAACCTAAACTGAAAGTAAAGTACAACTGAAAGGAAAGTACAACAACTGAAAGTAAAGCAGCAACATCGAGTCGTCCTCTGGTACTCCCACATAAAGGGTGGGTACAGATAACCACCTCAGCTCCTCGGTTCCAGCTGTCCGCTCCGTGTACGTCCCGCCCAGTGGTCCACCTCCAGGTACCGACCTACTCCGCACGCCTCAACCATGATCAGCGTTGTCCATCGTCTGCAACCAACACAACGTAGTGCGGGCATAGCCCGTGCAGGGGTGAGTATATGCTACTTAGTAGGGACCTCGAGACCCCCGAAAGTCTCCCATAATCCACAAAGGATAATCCACAAAAGAAAGATACAATCACGAAGTAACATATGACACTACTTAGGTATATTCCTATACATATACCTATGTTATCAATTCCAGTTCGACACCAACATCCGAGCCCAAGTTTGATCACATCCACACAGGATAACACAACACATTCCACATAGGAAAGAAAAAAAACGTTCAACTCACACAGGTATACTTTTTCGTATGACGATAGAGATGATCAGATGTAGCCACTGATTCATCTAAGCCGTCGGACCCACACAAGATCGACAGGTACTAACCCCCGCAATGACCCACAAAGGATCGATAGGTACTAACCCATGTAATGACCCACAAAGGATCGATAGATACTAACCCCCGCAATGACCCACACAGGATCAGACCCACACCGGATCTGTAGGCGCTGGCCCACATAGGACCGCTGAGCGCTGACCCACATAGGATCTGACCCACACAGGATCGGTAGCACTGATCCATGTAGGATCGCTAAGTGTTGTAGTTGCCACCGTCGAATCCACAGAGGATTTCTGTACAGTCGTCATCGTCGTCGCAGTCTCAGCTAGCTCTAGGGTTCCTGCACACAGCAAGCTCGTTCGGGAAGGTCCGCTCCACGAGTCGAGGGGCTGATACATCAACCGACACATAGTCCAGAGTTTATGTATTCAAAAGTTCCGTATCCTCAACAGGAACTCAACGTCACAGACGGCACGTCAATCGGACGCCCGGTCTGAGAGTTATTGGCCTTTTCGTCCCAGGGGCCCGGTTGATTTTAAGTCAAAACCAACCCGACTGTACTCAAACTACATCCAAACCTCGATCGGAGTAAGAAAAAAGGTCCTTCTCACTAATATGAATCCATCAAAGTCGACGGCATGTCAATCGGACGTCCGGAGCTCAATTTATAAGTGTTTCCGCTCCGAGGGCCCGGTTGGTTTCGTGTACGAACCAACCCGGCCGAACCAAAAGTCCTCTGAAACCTTGAGTGTAATATACCGAAACGAACGTCTCGATCCAAAGATCGCATTTCAGCTGACGGTGCATCGATCGGAGATCCATAGACCATGTTATGGGCAGAAGACAGAAAGAGGTCCGTAAGTGGGGGTGTCCGGCCCGGACCGATCCGGCCCGAGACCCCATGGGTCGGCCCGAACCAGGTCAACCAGACCCGGGTCCGGGTCCAGCCCAGCTGGCGTGGCCCGGCCCAACCTGGGCGCGGCCCGGCCTGGCGGCTCGGCCCGGCGCGCTGGCGCCGGCCCGGCGGCTCGGCCGTAACGGCCCAGCGATGAAGGGGGGGGGGGGGCTGCCCCTCGCGTTGTGAAACCATGGCCCCCATGTGGGGGGCCGCTCCAGCTGGCCAGTCGGGGGTTATGACCCCCAGCATTTCCCCCTGATCAGTCAGCCCGCCCCGGCCAGCCGGCTGCTGCCGCCACGGGACCGGCATGGGCCGGTCCCCCTACTCCGACGCCGGTGGCCCAGAACCGGCCGCCGGTCCCTGCTCCGCCGCTGCCTCAGCTACGGACTTGGTTCGTCCGGTGCGGCGCGACGGCGCTGCTCCCCTCTGCCGCAGCCCTACTCTGGCCGCGGTGCCTTTGTGATTATCCGGCAGAGCGCGAAGGCGCCGCAGTTTCGTTCATCTTCAACGACGCGACACGACGGCTCCGTGCTTCTCCGCCCTTCCTTTAATATTTTGCGCGCGGTGCTTTGGAACCACGCCGCCTTACATGTGCCGCAACAAAATCAAACCAACAAGGGGGAGGAGGGTCGGTCGTGTTCATGCGGTCTGACCTCCTCCCGTTATTGCGATATTAGGTGGCTCAAATTGAAAAGAAGAAAGCGACGGAAGTAATCAAGAACAAACTATTAAAAATAATCTCCTGCCTCGAGTGTAGTCGTCGAACGAGGTTGTCGCGGAAAGGGACGTCGCGGAAAGAAGGTGGATCGTCGTAACGTGGAGGAACGATGTCTCCATTCCTCTGACGCGGAAAGAAGGAATGAGGTGATGCGCGTTGCGTCGCCAATCTCCGAGGAAGGTGTCTCCCCCCATCGTCCGTCGTCGGAGGTCAGCATTCTTCGCGTTCTTCATCAAGGAGGAAGAACTTCAAGAACTTGAGAAAATTCTCCCAAGTCTCTCACAACCCAATAACTCTCATAAAATAAGAGTTTTTCTTATTTTATTTCTCAAGCCATGCATTTTGAAATTCGAAAACAAAACAATCCATTAATTGAATTAATTGCAACGTTTAAACCGCCAAATTAATTGAAGCGTTTCATAAACAGAAAAACGCAAGGGTTGACTTCCACTTAATAGGGGTGTGGGTGCATTGCCTTATTAAAGGAAAGGATTTAGGAAGAAAAGAAACGGTGGGGCTCATGTGGATCCCACCTCACAATTATCCTACCTAATGGGTAGGATATTGTGGTTCCCACTTCATCCACTTAGCTTAGGTTAAACAAAAATAAAATAAAATTGGTTGCACCACTTTTATTTTATTCCTTTACTTAACCCCAAAATTTAAAAACCACACCAGAGAAAACGCAACTCTGAAAAAGGTGTTTCTAAGTAATTACCGGCGATGTGATTCCATCGGTGTCCTCATATTTTGATTCCGAGCACCGGTTCAAAAGTTAGAAAAACCCGCTCGTTTGTTCACTGAACGTACCTGAGCTAAACTTCAGAAAATGATTCCGGGCACACCGGGCCTCGGAATCAGGTGCCATCAGAAACTGCGTTCTTGTAAAATCCCAAAGAAAATTAAGAAAAAAAATTTCCCTTTAATTTTACGGGTCTTTACATTACTCCCACCTCAGGGCTTTACATCCCCATAAAGATACATCATAAACTAGGGAAACAATAGTGGGTGCTGAGCACACATCTGAGCCTCCCGCTCCCAAGTGCTCTCCTGGAGGTTCCCGTACTTCCATCTGATGTGCACTAGAGGAATAGACCGTCCACATAGGACCCACTCCTGTCGATCCTCAATCTCCACCAGAACCTCCACAAAAGTCACCTCATCATCAGTGTCCATCTCCTTATGGTCAATGATATGTGTCGGGTCGTGCACGTATCTCTTCAGCTGGGATACGTGGAAGACTTTGAGCACCCGGTGCAATTGAGGTGGTAGAGCCAGGCGATAAGCCACCTCGCCAATCCTGTTGAGGACCTGGAATGGTCCGACGACGCGTAAAGACAACTTTCCGCCTCAGCCAAATATCTGTAATCCATGTCGAGGTGAGACCCGCAAAAAGACATGGTCGCCATCATCAAACTCCAGTGGCCTCCGCCTCCTGTCAGCATAAGACTTCTGTCAGCTCTGAGCTGTCCTAATCCGCTCCTGGATGACCTGGACCTTCTCTGTCGTGGCCTGGGCCATCTCTGGTCCCACAAGTGCTGACTCCCCAGGGTCTGTCCAGCACAGAGGAGATCTGAAAGGTCGGTCGTACAATGCATTGTATGGTGTCATCCCGATGGTGGAGTGGTAGATGTTGTTGTATGCGAACTCCACCAAGGGTAGGTGGTCCTCCCAGCTACGACCAAAGTCGAGGACACATGCACAGAGCATGTCCTCAACAATTTGAATGGTCCTCTCCGTCTGACCATCTGTCTGAGGGTGAAAGGCGATGCTCAGACGTAGCTGCGTCCCGAACACCTTCTGTATCCCCTTCCAAAGCTGGGAAGTAAAGCGAGCATCTCGATCAGAGAAGATAGATGATGGCACACCATGAATCCATACAATCTATTGAACGTAGAGACGTCCCAAGCTCTCCACTGAGCCCTGCTCTCTGATGGGTAAGAAGTGGGCCGACTTGGTGAGTCGGTCCACAATCACCCAAATGGAGTCGTGACCTCTGGAAGTGCATGGATGTCCAGTCACGATGTCCATAGATATGTCATCCCACTTCCAATCTGGGACCTCCAAGGGCTGTACCAATCCTGCTGGTACCTAGTGCTCCGCATTCACCTGCTGGCAGGTGAGGCATCGAGAAACGAACTCTTCCACAACCTTCTTCATGCCCGGCCACCAGTGCTGTCTTCTAAGATCCTGGTATATCTTCGCCTATCCAGGATGTACCTCCAAAGGGGAAGTGTGAAAATCTCTTAGCATCTCCTCCCATAAAGCAACTTGTACCAAGGTATGTCCTCTGAAATAGATGTTGTGCTCTCCCCGTAAAGAGAAACCATCAGGTGCCTGTCTTGAGGATATCTTCGCACGCCGCGTCTCATAGTTGGCATCCCCAAACTATGCCTCTCTGACCCGCTGCAGTAGTAGAGGAGTGAATGTGAGTGACTGTAGAAAGGCTGCTCCATCTCTATCCATGAAGGATATCTGCAAAGCGGCTAACTGCTCTGTCACCTCCCCAAGTAGCTGAATGCCCGTCCTCCTGCTGAGAGTATCGGATACTACTTTCCCCATTCCGGGAGTATAGACTATCTCAAAGTCATAATCCTGGAGGAACTCGAGCCATCGCCACTATCTCAGGTTCAGGTCCTTCTGTGAGAAGATGTACCAGAGACTCTGATGGTCAAAATAGACTGTAAAGCGCTCGCTCATCAGATAGTGTCACCACATCTTCAGAGCGAAGACCACTCCTGCTAACTCCAGGTCATGGGTAGCGTAGTTCTGCTCATGTGGCCTCAACTGACATGGTCCATAGGCGATCACGGCCTGCTCCTGCATCAGTACACATCTGAGTCCGGTCCCTGATGCATCGTAGTAAACTACGTACCCAACTCCCTCCTCCAGTAGCCTCAAGATAGGCGCACTGGTCAATCTCTGTCTCAGCTCCTAGAAGCTCTTCTGACATCTGTCTGACCACACAAAGGGTTTCCCCTTCTTCGTTAAAGCTGAGAGTGGTGCCGCAACTTTGGAGAAGTCTGGCACAAATCTCTGATAGTACCCAGCTAGTCCCATGAAACTTCGCACCTCCGTCACGCTCCTGGGTGGCTCCCAAGCTAGCACTGCCTCGATCTTCGCATGATCCACCTAAAATCCCGCCTCAGAGATGACTTTTCCCAAGAAGTGGACCTCAAATATCCATAACTGACACTTCGAGAACTTTCCATAAAGATGGTGCTCTCAGAGTGTGTCTAGTACAACTCACAAGTGGTAGGCGTGCTCCTCCTCAGTTATCAAGTATATCAAAATGTCGTCGATGAAGACCACGAAAAATTGATCGAGGTATGGCTGAATGATCTTGTTCATGATTCCCATGAACACTGTTGGAGCATTTGTTACACTAAATGGCATAACCAAGAACTCATAGTGGCCATACCGACATCTGAAGGCCGTCTTTTGCACGTCCTCGTCCTGAACTCTGAGATGATGATAGCCTGATCTAAGGTCAATCTTTGAGAACCACCATCCTCCCTCGAGCTGATCGAAGAGGTCATCAATCCTTGGTAGTGGATACTTTTTCCTTACTGTCACTTGGTTCAAGCGACGATAGTCGACACAAAGTTGCAAGCTCATGTCCGCCTTCTTGGCGAACAATATCGGGGAAGCTCAGGGTGAAACACTGGGTCGGATGAATCCCTTGCCTTGCAAGTCCTCCAACTGTACTCGTAGCTCTCGTAGCTCAGTTGGGGCCATCCAATATTCTAGGGTGGATATTGGGGTTGTCCCGGGGTACATATCAATATAAAAGCCTACCTCTCTGTGAGGAGGTAGTCCTGGAACGTCGTCGTGGAAAATGTCCGCATACTGATCCACCACTGCAGGAAAACCAGAACTCCGCATGTCAACTGCTCCTAGGATGAGGCTATCCAACTGATGAGTGATGGGATGTCCTCTCCTCTACGAGAGTCCATCCAGTGCTGTGAAGGCTCCCTTCTCGCCGGTGAAGGTGAAACTGCTCCCGTCGGTGTGTGTGCACCGCACTTTGGGCCTAATACAGTCAATCTGAGCATGGACTATAGATAACCAATCCATGCCCAAGATGAAGTTGTAAGGCATCGACGCCACTACAAGAAGATCCCAACTGAAGCTCTCGCCTCCTAGACTAAGCTCACACTGCCGGCACCAGTGCGTAATCGTCGAGTCTTCTCCCGTAGGAGTATCTAGTCGTAAGGATCGAGCCAACGGCTCTGTCAGAATCTCCGAGATCCGAACAAGGGAAGCAGCTATGAAAGAATGACTCGCTCCTGTGTCTATAAGAACTACAACAAGGGTGGAATAGACACAGATAGTACCTCAAATCAACTTGGGCGCGCCGTGGTCATAGGCCTTCGCTGCCTGAAGTTGGGCCTGTCTCTGCCCGCCAGCTCCCTGTGGTCGGGGTGGACCTCTTGGGGGTGGTGGTGGTAAAGCCTCAAAGCGTCGCCCACCACCTGCTGCTCGGCCAGCTCCTCTGCCTCGTCTGCCTACTCCCTATGGACCACCATGGTCGACCCTCAGCCTCTACCTGGGTGGTCCCTCAACCGTCTGTTGCTCCTCGGCATGGCGGGTCAGGTATTCACGATCCATGTGGCCCTGCCCGCCGCATGCGTAGCACTGTCTGCCTCTCGAAAGACCGGCTCTGCACTGTGTGCCCCACACCACTGAGCCAGTGTCCTGAGGTCATCTTCCTGAGGGTCTGGTCTTCCTGGACCCATGTGTCATCCGTCGACTATCTGCTGTAGTAGACTCTGCTATGTGCCGCCCTACTGTAGGTCTCGCTGCTGATGTAGGCTCAGCAAGGAATATCTCGATGAGAAGGGCTCGCTCCAGTACCCCTGCTTGTGTCGGAATGCTGAGGGAGATCAGAGATGTCATGATCTCCTGCCTCAATCCCTTCTCAAAGGTCCGGGCCCAGAAGAATGGGTCTCGTACCATGTCTGTTGAATAGCGCGAGAGATATGTAAATCTCACCGACTACTAGACGACCATCAAGCTGCCCTGCCACAGCTGTAAAAGCTCCTGGATGTGCAATGCACGAAGGGTGGCTGGGATGAACTCCGAGCGGAAGAGGCTCTCAATGTCTGTCCAGAGGAGAGATGCCTCATCATGTACCTGGAGCATCAAGCTCCACCATCTGTCTGTTGTCGAGTGCAGGAGGCTCGCTGTGAGGATCACCATGAGGTCAGCTGGTGTCTTCACTAACCTGAAAACTCATACAACTGCCCCCAGCCAATCCTTGGCTGCCTGAGGGTCTGTCTCCCTATAGAACTTGGGCGGTCACTGACGCTGAAACTCATGCAGTGCACTAAGGCGACGTGCATCATCAACGGCTGGGGCTGGTAGCATCGGTGGCTCGGCGGGTAGAGGTACCGCTGGTGGCTCAGCTATCAAAGGGCCATGTACCGAGGCCTCGTCGCTCGGTGAGCTATCGTCACGCACAATGCTCGGAACCCTAGTTGGCTGCCATCGTGGGGCCATCTTGAAAATAAACAGTCGTGCCATGGTCCAACAGTATACCTGGTGATCTGACACAAAGTAATCACAAGAAAATTTGAAACACACATGCAATCAATGTTTTCATGAATTAAGATAGAAATCAGAAGTCAGGGTCCTGGTGTACAGATACGTCGGCCGCCACACCAACACTGGACTCCCAAGAGTGATAACCACACTCAATACTCTTAACACTATTGCTTCACAAAGAAAAAGATCAGAGTCCTGAGTTCTGCGGTAGAACCGAACTCCTCTGATACCAATTGGTCGCGACCCGTCCTCGGGGCCCGTGCTGTGACTACCTCATGCCCGCCTTCCATAGGCCAGGGGTTAGCGACTAGCACCAAGGCGTAAATACAAACAAAAAGGGAAGGAATTGCCTTTAAAAGTAAACAAACACCACAGAGTAAGACAGCAAAAGTAAACACTAAGTAAACTGAGTACAAGTAAGTGCGGAAAGTAAATGGGCCAGAATACAAACTCAAACTGAAAGTAAAGTACAACTGAAAGGAAACTACAAAAACTGAAAGAAAATCAGCAACGTCGAGCCATCCTCGGGTACTCCCACCTGAATGGTGGGTATAGATAACCACCTCAGCTCCTCGGGTCCAGCCATCCGCTCCGTGTACGTCCCGCCCAGTGGTCCACCTCCAGGTACCGACCTGATCCGCACACCTCAACCATGATCAACGTTGTCCATCGGTTGCAACCAACACAACATAGTACGGGCATATCCTGTAACGCCCCGACCCCAGTTACCCAGAGTCGGTTCATTATTACATAACATTGGCATGATCGCAAGAAAGATCAAATCTCGAAAGACCGATTGGTTTAGTAGCCTTGGAAACACTAGATATATTCATAAGTTTTACATTACATCATAAAATGAAAACTACTAAAACAACATAATGTTTCCACAGTCCACACTATAATCCCCTCATAATAACCATGCAGATCATTCATAACTTACATCTTCACATCCTGGGAAAAATAAAACATAGAAAAGGGGTGAGCTCAAATGCCCAGTAAGGATAACAATATAGCGGAACATTCAAAAATAAGCATAAACATTTAAGGCAATGAATTACTAAAACAAAAGCCTTTTAAACTTGGACTTCAACATAGTATGGCAAAAGTAAAATGAAATAATTCCATTTACTTGTTCACATGGATATTCTACTAATCGAATAATCACATGCAATATCAATAACCACTTTCATAATGTTGGAATGCATAATGCCAGACTATCATAACCACATAGCCAAGGCCTCGTGCCAAGACTACAAATAATATTTTGCCAAGGCCTTGTGCCAAGACACTAGTTTGTCTCATGAGACCTACCGATGCATCGAGGAGCTATAGCGGGCTCCACCCGTCACATATTAAGTCCAATGCATTCCCATATGAAAAGGTTTAAACATAACATAAACATTCGTATTAAAACTAGCATACGAAATGTCAATAATTTCACCATAAACTATGAATGGTATAAAAATAGCACATCCACAGTCAAACATATCACAAAACCTTCAATACAATATAGAAGTTTTGTATCATAATAAATCAACTTCAAATAAGCGTAAAATCCGTCAAAGGATGTTGACATAGATGAAATCAAAACACTTTTTAGAGAAATATCTCTTTCTATTTTTGAAATAATTTAAGAGACATATAAAATAAAACATTTTCTTGAAAATGTTCTTATAAGATTGTAAGGGAAGCTTTGACGATTTTATAACGGCGGAAAATAACCGCACCTGCCGTATAAGTTAATAAAAACATTCTTATCTTAATTCTGTCGAAAAGGTTAAAAAGCACCTTGTTTGGAAAACGACAGAATGATTCCCTTATAAACCTCTTATAAAAAGTCAAACAAGGGTATAAATGACTTTATCCCATATTCTTTTAAATATTAAAAATGTTTTGAAATACATTTTGAAGAAACATGGACGTGGATGATAACGAGGTCCCAGTAGATAATTATGTATAAACAACCTCGGATAATGAAGAGATTGCGAAATAAATCCTTACCTTGTACTTTTCCTTGGTTGGGGTAGGTTAAACTCCTGTATAATGGTGAAATAATTATTATTAAATTATACAAGAATCATATACATTAATATGATATCATATATGATCTTTTAACATTGCTTTATTAATAATATCTTAGTATTATCGTCGTTTCGGGTGATAATCGATTCGTTCTTCTTAAATGTTTGGTTGCGTAAGACTTGTTTTTAATGGATAGATTATATCTTATTCATAATAAGAATGATATTAACATTATTTTTAACCCTAAAATGAGAATAAGACTTGAATGGATATGATGGAGAATGAATCTCATCGCGTTCGTGGAGACGGTAGTCCGTACGTACGCACGAACGCTACTTCCATTTAATTTTTATTTTAAAAGAATCGAATCCAAATGATACATAGGTATATTACTATTACAGTATAATATAATATTTTATATATGTTAATTAAGTTCATTAACACCATCCTTTATATGTTCCATGTGTGGTATGAACGAGTCATATCATTTTAAGGGGGCGGTAGTCCGCACTTCCTCAAATGAAATTATCGTATGTATATACAACATGAAACGAATAATGGTATGAAATAAAATGGAATTACAGAAGCTTATATATAAAATATATATCATTAATATAATATTTAATTACAGTTCCATCATAATGGCCACCATGAGAGGCGGTAAGATGTATTTGAACAATCATCGTTTCGTGAGGCGTTAGTTTGCCATCCACAGAAACATTATGTTCATCATCCATTAGATGGAGTTGTGTGTATGTGTAGTTTGAATACTTCTTATAACAACATCCTAGTATATTGTGGATACTGTTTTTGTTACAAAAGAAAGGAAATAAAAAGAGTTTGGGGGTTGGAGAAGCAAAATAAATGAAAATATTTTAAGAGAAATCGTTACCTTTAATTTAGGTAACTCACTTTGGTTGGAACCAAAGGACTTCTTGAAATTCTTTCTGCCTAAGTGGAAGCTTCAAGGAGGAGTAGAGGGATGTGGGGAGCTTATTTGGGTAGGGTTTGGACGAGCCAAGTGGCTTGAGAGGTGTGAGGAATGAGTAGAAGTGGTCTCCTTTTATAAGGGAGAGGAGGGGCTCTTTAGGAAAGAGTGAAAGTATTACTTTATAATATAATTATATTCGGTTTATAATGGTCCAAAAATCATTTAGGTTTAAGATACGATGACTCATATTCCAAATAAAATCAACCAATAATAATTGGACAAGTTTTAGATAATATTTTAATCATTATAATATTATTTATTTAAATGATTTATTAATGAGGTAAACATTGCATCATTATTGTGTCATTAATAATTTAAATTATTTGATGTCTAAAAATTATAAATAAAATATCATTATTTATGAAATCCTTTTATCTTTCTAATGAATATTTATAATCGAAAATCCAACATGTATAACCCTATGTAAAAATTGTTCTTCTAAAAGATGTAAGCTTATGCCATTTTTATTTTTATTTTAACTTTATTAATATAATGTGTCCCTACCACATACAAGTGGCTCCAAGGGGTCCCCAAATCGACCCAAGGATGCCCATGGTCGGTTATGTGTCCACCAATAAGGTTAGGACACTTTTTACGGTAATTTTGTATTATTATAATATTATTTTTTAACCCTTATTTACTGGATTTACCCTTTAACCATGGTAAATAAAATATATACCGCAGTAATTATTCAAAATGTGTAAAAATAAAAGTTACCTATTTACATAATTTGGACATCCAGATTCCAAATATGTAATCCATTTTTCCAAATTCAAAACACAGAAGTGGCAGAAATTAATTTAAAATTAATTCCCGTTGTTAAAATAAAAAAGCGTGTTTTTAAGAGATAATAACTATCAAAAGATTGACACTTGTTTATGTCAGATTTAATTGTGAAATTATGTCCAATGACAAACATTAAATTAAATGGTAAAAATATATTGTAAATATACTTTAAAACCACTCAAATTCATAATTTATCAATATTAATTATTTTGATTAAAAAAGTTGTTTTTAATTAAAATTTAGTAATTTTCACTATTCATCAAAATATAAAAGTTATCCGAAAAGTACCAAAATTTCACCCTAGGATAATTTCAATATTCCGAATCCAAAAATGAAGTCCATTTTGAAATATAAAATATATATGATTTCAAAAAGTATGTATTACTATTCACAACGGCTAGTTTAATTAGTTGTGGTGTGTGTTAGAACTCGAGGTTGTGTACAACACACATTATCGCATTATTCGAAGGGAAACGTACCATGGAAGCTTGGGGTGTTACATTCTCCCCTCCTTCAAATAATTGCATCCTCGCAATTTATAGGGTATTACTGCATAAAAAGACTCGGGTGGTTCTTCATCATAAGTTCCTCGGGTTCCCACGTTGCCTCTTCCATCTTATGATTTCTCCACAAAACTTTTACCAGACGCGTCGTCCGGTTTCTCAGCACCTGTTCTCTCGTATCAAGAATCTTGACGGGATCTTCGCAATAAGACAGATCGGGTTCCAGTTCTAATTCTTCATAGGTGAGTACATGCGTTGGGTCAGGCATGTATTTCCTCAACAGAGATACGTGGAACACATCGTGAACTTTGGAAAGACTTGGCGGCATTGCCAATCGGTAAGCTAAAGCCCCAATTCGTTCTAGAATTTCGAAAGATCTGATGTACCTGGGACTCAATTTACCTTTCTTACCAAAACGTATGACTCCCTTCCACGGAGACACCTTCAGGAAAACATGATCACCGACTTGAAATTCCAAATCCTTCCTTCGATTATCGGCATAGCTCTTCTGCCTACATTGAGCTGCTTTGATGTGATTTTGGATTGCTTTCACCTTTTCCACCATTTCCTCCACCAGTTCTGGGCCTACAAGTTTTCTTTCACCAACATCATCCCAACAGGTTGGTGTACGACATCTCTTTCTGTATAACGCTTCATATGGTGCCATCTGAATACTCGAATGGAAGCTATTGTTATAGGAAAATTCTACCAGTGGTAAATATTGATCCCACATACCCTGAAAGTCAAGTGAGCAAGATCTCAACATGTCTTCTAGGGTTTGAATAGTCCGATCTGATTGTCCATCTGTCTGAGGGTGGTAAGCAGTGCTCAAATGAAGTTCAGTATCCTGGGATTTCTGAAGACTTTTCCAAAATCTTGAAGTAAAACGGGGATCACGATCAGAAACAATCGATAGGGGTACTCCATGAAGTCTCAAAACTTCATTAATGTATAGTCTTTCTAGACGTTCCAGGGGTAGATCTTCTCTTATAGCAAGAAAATGTGCTGACTTGGTAAGACGATCAACAATAACCCATATTGCATCGTTCCTTCTAGGAGTCTTTGGTAGCCCCATGACAAAGTCCATCGTAATATTGTCCCATTTCCACTCCGGTATGGGAAGAGGTTGCATGACTCCTCCAAGCTGTTGCCTTCCAGCTTTCACTTGTTGACAAACCATACATCTTGACACAAAATCAGCAATCTCTCTCTTCATATTGTCCCACCAAAAATGTTCCTTCAAATCCCTATACATTTTGGTGCTCCCAGGGTGTATAGAGAAATTGGAACTATGAGCATCATCCAGCAATTCCCTTTTTAGATCAGGTAAATCGGGAACACAAAGTCTCTTCCCGAATTTCAAAATCCCATCTTCATACACAAAGTCTCTCAATCTCCCATCATTCACAGCTTTAATCTTCTTCTGAAATTCTTTATCATCGGTCTGAGAACTCTTAATCCTTTCTAGTAAAGATGGTTTGGCAACCATTTCAAAAAGCATTGATGTTTCACCTTCCCTGGTTATTCCCATGTCCATCTTCACTAGATCCATGAAAATTGGATCCCTTTCAATTCTCATCATGTTCAAAACTCTGTGGTCTTTTCTGCTCAAAGAATCTACCACCTTGTTTGCTTTCCCCGGGTGGTAGTGTATCGTGCAATCATAATCCTTGAGTAATTCAAGCCATCTCCTTTGCCTCATGTTGAGTTCTTTTTGTGAGAAAATATACTTCAAACTCTTGTGATCAGTATAAATCTCACATTTTTCACCATAGAGGTAGTGTCTCCATATCTTCAAAGAAAAGATCACAGCTGATAACTCAAGATCATGAGTAGGATAGTTTTGTTCATTAATTTTCATCTGTCGTGATGCATAGGCAATAACTCTATCATTCTGCATAAGGACACAGCCAAGTCCTTTCTTTGATGCATCACTATAAATAACAAACCCATCATTCCCCGATGGTAGAGTCAATATAGGAGCATTGACTAATCTTCTCTTCAGTTCTTCGAAACATTCTTCACACTCTTTTGTCCAGACAAATTTAACCCCTTTACGTGTGAGCTTCGTTAATGGGTTAGCCAATCGGGCAAAATTCTGGACGAAACGTCGATAATAACCTGCCAAACCAATAAAACTACGTACCTCAGTTATACTCGTAGGTGCTGGCCATTATTGGATTGCCTTGGTCTTAGAAGGATCAACAGAGATTCCATCTTTAGAGACAATATGGCCAAGAAAAGAAATCTCCTGAAGCCAGAATTCACACATGCTAAACTTCCCATATAATTCATGCCTCCTCGGAGTCTTCAAGATAATGCGCAAGTGATTTTCATGATCTTCGTAGGTTTTGGAGTATACCAAGATATCATCAATAAATACCACCACAAATTCATCGAGATACTCCTTGAAAACTCTATTCATCAGATCCATGAATATAGAGGGTGCATTAGTCAGTCCAAACGGAATTACGGTAAACTCGTAATGCCCGTACCTGGTTCGAAATGCTGTCTTCGGAATGTCTTCCTTCTTCACACACAACTGATGGTATCCAGATCGAAGGTCAATCTTTGAAAAGTATTGAGCTCCATGCAGTTGGTCAAATAAATCATCAATACGAGGTAGGGGATACTTGTTCTTTATCGTTATAGCATTGATCTCCCTGTAGTCGATACATAACCTCATAGATCCATCTTTCTTTTTAACAAAAAGAACAGGGGCTCCCCATGGAGAAACACTAGGGCAAATAAATCCCTTATTACTCAATTCCTCTAGTTGTTTCTTTATTTCGACTAATTCTACAGTGGCCATTCTATAAGGGGTCTTCGATATAGGCCTTGATCCAGGAATCAAATCAATAGAAAACTCAACTTCTCATTCTGGAGGATGTCCAGGTAAATCTTCCGGAAATACATCTACAAATTCTTTCACAACAGTTACATCCTCTATTTGAACATTCCTTTCCTCACCGACAGTTATTTCATTCTCTTCCTCCCCAATAATTGAATTAAGTTGAGCTACTGGGGGTGGATCTAAATAAGAATTAGGTGGTGACGATTCTCCTCTAAAAATAAGGTGTTCCTTATCATTATCATCAAGAATCGTAACCTCTTTCTTCTTACAATAAATCTTCGCATCATAGTCCGAAAGCTAGTCCATACCGAGGATTATATCAAACTCAATCATAGGTATGACGATGAGATCAGCAGATAAAGAAAATTTATGTGCTCTAATGGGGACTGATTCACAAAACTTTGTTGCAATGATACTTCCCTTAGGAGTTTTAACTGACAACTCCCTTATTAAATCAAATTGGAAATATCTAATTTTCTTAGCAAACTGGGAAGATATGAAACAATGCGACGATCCAGAGTCAAATAATGCATTTTCTAAACTTGAGGAAACCATTAAATTACCTGCCACCACGTCTTTCGGAGCTTCTACCTCAGCAGTAGTGATAGCATAAGCCTGGCCTTGATCCCTTGGCCTTTTCTGAGGTAAGTTCTCCTGACGCTTAGGACATTCATTTGCATAATGTCCCATCTCCCTACAGTTGTAGCACTGAACGTTGGTAGCTTCCTTCTTCCCCTTGCAATCACGAGCTTGGTGGCCTTTTTCACCACACTTGTAACAGACTCTCATTCCCTTCAAGCAAGTACCAGGATGTTTCTTCCCGCATTTACCACAAGATGGATATTCAACCTTTCTCGTCTTCCCCTTATTTCCATTCCCAGATTGATCAGCAGGTCTCTTCTTCTCTTGCTTTGCTTTAAAGTCATATGACTTAGAGAATTCTTTTTCGGTCTTGATATCACATGAGACAATGTCTTCGTACGATGAAAAGGATTGTGAGACTAATGCTCGACAGAGAAACGGTTTTAACCCATCAAAGAAACGATCAATCTTACTTCTTGGGTTGCGTATATAATCACCAGCGTACCTTTCTAACTTTGTAAAGTTAGCCTCATACTTTGCGACATTCTCATCCTCCTTCTGTCTCAGACTTAGAAATTGCCTTTCCATATCTGCTTGATGGTCACGAGGAAAGTATTTTTCTAAAAACAGATCTTTGAACTCCCTCCATTCCATATTTGATACTTCATCATCTTCCTTCATGTTTTGAATCAATGACCACCATTGATCAGCATCTCCAGTGAGGCGGTAAACTGCCATGATAAATTTTTCCCTTTCACTGCTCCCCAAAGCCTGAAATATTTTCTCTAGGGAATTTATCCATTGCTCAGCTACTAAGGGATTTTTACTCCCATTGAACGTTGGTGGTTGTTGCCTCATGAATCGATCTAACATTGATCCTCCACGCTGCGGATCAGGGTGCTCCATACGGGTAAGGTTATTATTCATAACCTGAGTAAGTTGTCCCAGTATGGTGATTAGATGATCGGCACCAGTTGCATCACCATCCCCACTATAATTATCTTGAGTAGGAGGGAAATCCCTACATGGAGTGCGTGCATTGATACAGTTTCCATTTCTTCCACTAGGCTCCATTTCTAAACAATGGCATAAACTAGATCAGTTTATGAATCAAAATACATAATCCCATACTTATAAAACACTTAACATAAATTGAACTATTTATGGATATAATCCATAATCATAAAAATATTTTCTTTGAGGAATTCTATACTCATAAACCCTTCATAATGATTTGTAAAGAAAATGAGAGTTATCCTAAGCATATCCCCTGGGAGTGTCGTAACCAAGAGTGCAGCAAGGCCCGTTGTCGTGCACCAGTTCCCGTTCGAGTCCATCTCAAAGCGGTGTTTTCGGGTTTTACCCCTAGGTACATCTGTGCCAGAGCCGCCTCTACCTGCTCGTATCCAGACAGGGATGTATTTCTCGGAAAACTCACAAAATCTCTACAATACCAAAATTCTAGGAAGTTCTTCTATACTAATCCTCAAAGTTCATCTTAGGTCTACGTGCTCTAATCAGAGTTTATCTAAATCTAGCTTCCAAGGTTTGTACTAAACTTCCTCTGATACCAACTGTAATGCCCCGACCCCAGTTACCCAGAGTCGGTTCATTATTACATAACATTGGCATGATCGCAAGAAAGATCAAATCTCGAAAGACCGATTGGTTTAGTAGCCTTGGAAACACTAGATATATTCATAAGTTTTACATTACATCATAAAATGAAAACTACTACAACAACATAATGTCTCCACAGTCCACACTATAATCCACTCATAATATCCCTGCAGATCATTCATAACTTACATCTTCACATCCTGGGAAAAATAAAACATAGAAAAGGGGTGAGCTCAAATGCCCAGTAAGGATAACAATATAGCGGAACATTCAAAAATAAGCATAAACATTTAAGGCAATGAATTACTAAAAAAAGCCTTTTAAACTTGAACTTCAACATAGTATGGCAAAAGTAAAATGAAATAATTCCATTTACTTGTTCACATGGATATTCTACTAATCGAATAATCACATGCAATATCAATAACCACTTTCATAATGTTGGAATGCATAATGCCAGACTATCATAACCACATAGCCAAGGCCTCGTGCCAAGACTACAAATAATATTTTTCCAAGGCCTTGTGCCAAGACACTAGTTTGTCTCATGAGACCTACCGATGCATCGAGGAGCTATAGCGGGCTCCACCCGTCACATATTAAGTCCAATGCATTCCCATATGAAAAGGTTTAAACATAACATAAACATTCGTATTAAAACTAGCATACGAAATGTCAATAATTTCACCATAAACTATGAATGGTATAAAAATAGAACATCCACAGTCAAACATATCACAAAACCTTCAATACAATATAGAAGTTTTGTATCATAATAAATCAACTTCAAATAAGCGTAAAATCCGTCAAAGGATGTTGACATAGATGAAATCAAAACACTTTTTAGAGAAATATCTCTTTCTATTTTTGAAATCATTTAAGAGACATATAAAATAAAACATTTTCTTGAAAATGTTCTTATAAGCTTGTAAGGGAAGCTTTGACGATTTTATAACGGCGTAAAATAACCGCACCCGCCGTATAAGTTAAAAAAACATTCTTATCTTAATTCTGTCGAAAAGGTTAAAAAGCACCTTGTTTGGAAAACGACGGAAAGATTCCCTTATAAACCTCTTATAAATAGTCAAACAAGGGTATAAATGACTTTAACCCATATTCTTTTAAATATTAAAAATGTTTTGAAATACATTTTGAAGAAACATGGACGTGGATGATAACGAGGTCCCAGTAGATAATTATGTATTAACAACCTCGGATAATGAAGAGATTGCGAAATAAATCCTTACCTTGTACTTTTCCTTGGTTGGGGTAGGTTAACCTCCTGTATAATGGTGAAATAATTATTATTAAATTATACAAGAATCATATACTTTAATATGATATCATATATGATCTTTTAACATTGCTTTATTAATAATATCTTAGTATTATCATCGTTTCGGGTGATAATCGATTCGTTCTTCTTAAATGTTTGGTTGTGTAAGACATGTTTGTAATGGATAGATTATATCTTATTCATAATCAGAATGATATTAATATTATTTTTAACCCTAAAATGATAATAAGACTTGAATGGATACGATGGAGAATGAATCTCATCGCGTTCGTGGAGACGGTAGTCCGTACGTGCGCACGAACGCTACTTCCATTTAATTTTTATTTTAAAAGAATCGAATCCAAATGATAAATAGGTATATTACTATTACAGTATAATATAATATTTTATATATGTTACTTAAGTTCATTAACACCATCCTTTATACGTTCCATGTGTGGTATGAACGAGTCATATCATTTTAAGGGGGCGGTAGTCCACACTTCCTCAAATGAAATTATCGTATGTATATACAACATGAAACGAATAATGGTATGAAATAAAATGGAATTACAGAAGATTATATATAAAATATATATCATTAATATCATATTTAATTACAGTACCATCATAATGGCCACCATGAGAGGCGGTAAGATGTATTTGAACAATCATCGTTTCGTGAGGCGTTAGTTTGCCATCCACAGAAACATTATGTTCATCATCCATTAGATGGAGTTGTGTGTATGTGTAGTTTGAATCCTTATTATAACAACATCCTAGTATATTTTGGATACTGGTGTTGTTACAAAATAAAGGAAATAAAAAGAGTTTGGGGGTTGGAGAAGCAAAATAAATGAAAATATTTTAAGAGAAATTGTTACCTTTAATTTAGGTAACTCACTTTGGTTGGAACCAAAGGACTTCTTGAAATGCTTTCTGCCTAAGGGGAAGCTTCAAGGAGGAGTATAGGGATGTGGGGAGCTTATTTGGGCAGGGTTTGGACGAGCCAAGTGTCTTTAGAGGTGTGAGGAATGAGTAGAAGTGGTATCCTTTTATAAGGGAGAGGAGGGGCTCTTTAGGAAAGAGTGAAAGTATTACTTTATAATATAATTATATTCGGTTTATAATGGTCCAAAAATCATTGAGGTCGAAGATAATATGACTCATATTCTAAATAACATCAACCAATAAGAATTGGACAGGTTTTAGATAATATTTTAATCATTATAATCTTATTTATTTAAATGATTTATTAACGAGGTAAACATTGCATCATTATTGTGTCATTAATAATTTAACTTATTTGATGTCTAAAAATTATAAATAAAATATAATTATGTAGGAAATGTTTTTAGCTTTCTAATGAATATTTATAATCGAAAATCCAACATGTATAACCCTATTTAAAAATTGTTCTTCTAAAGGATGTAAGCTTATGCCATTTTTATTTTTATTTTAACTTTATTAATATAATGTGTCCCTACCACATACAAGTGGCTCCAAGGGGTCCCCAAATCGACCCAAGGATGCCCATGGTTGGGTATGTGTCCACCAATAAGGTTAGGACACATTTTAGGGTAATTTTGTATTATTATAATATTATTGTTTAACCCTTATTTACCGGATTTACCCTTTAACCATGGTAAATAAAATATTTACCGCAGTAATTATTCAAAATGTGTAAAAATAAAAGTTCCCTATTTACATAATTTAGACATCCTGATTCCAAATATGTAATCCATTTTTCCAAATTCAAAATACAGAAGTGTCAGAAATTAATTTAAAATTAATTCCGGTTGTTAAAATAAAAAAGCGTGTTTTTAAGAGATAATAACTATCAAAAGATTGACACTTGTTTATGTCTGATTTAATTTTGAAATTATGTACAATGAAAAACATTAAATTAAATGGTAAAAATATATTCTAAATATACTTTAAAACCACTCAAATTCATAATTTATCAATATTAATTATTTTGATTAAAAAAGTTGTTTTTAATTAAAATTTAGTAATTTTCACTATTCATCAAAATATAAAAGTTATCCGAAAAGTACCAAAATTTCACCCTAGGCTAATTTCAATATTCCGAATCCAAAAATGAAGTCCATTTTGAAATATAAAATATATATGATTTAAAAAAGTAGGTATTACTATTCACAACGGCTAGTTTAATTAGTTGTGGTGTGTGTTAGAACTCGAGGTTGCGTACAACACACGCTATCGCATTATTCGAAGGGAAACGTACCGTGGAAGCTTGGGGTGTTACATAGCCCGTGTAGGGGTGAGTATAAGCTACTCAGTAGGGACCCCAAGACCCCCGAAGGTCTCTCAGAATCCACAAAGGATAATGCACAAATTAAAGATACAATCACAATTTAACATATAACACTACTTAGGTATATGCCTATACATATACCTAAGTTATCAATTCCAGTTCGGCTCCAACATCCGAGCCCAAGTTCGATCACATCCACATAGGATAGCACAACACAATCAATATAAGAAAGCAAAACAAGGTTCAGCTCACACAGTTATACTTATTCATATGACGATAGAGATGATCAGATGTAGCCACTGATTCATCTAAGTCATCAGACCCACACAGGATCGATAGGTACTAACCCCCGCAATGACCCACAAAGGATCGATAGGTACTAACCCCCGCAATGACCCACAAAGGATCTATAGGTACTAACCCCCGCAATGACCCACACAGGATCGGACCCACACAGGATCTGTAGGCGCTGGACCACACAGGACCGCTGAGCACTGACCCACACATGATCTGACCCACACAGGATCAGTAGCACTCATCCACGTAGAATCACTGAGTGATGTAGTTGTCACCGTCGAATCCATGGAGGATTTCTGTACAGTCACCATCGTCGTCACAGTCGCAGCCAGCTCTAGGGTTCCCGCACACAGCAAGCTCGTTCGGGAGGGTCCGCTCCATGAGCCGTGGGGCTGATACATCAACCGACACATAGTCTGGAGTTGATGTATTCAGAAGTTCCATATCGTCAACAGGAACTCAATGTCACAGACGGCGCGTCAATCGGACGCCCGGTCTGAGAGTTATTGGTTTTTTCGTCCTAGGGGCCCAGTTGGTTTTTAAGTCAAAACCAACCCGACTGTACTCCAACTGCATCCAAACCTCGAGCAGAGTCATCCAAAAGGTCCTTCTCACTAAGAGTAATCCATCAAAGTCGACGGAACATCAATCGGACGTCCAAATCTCATGTTATAAACATTTCCGCTCCGAAGGCCCGGTTGGTTTCGTGTACGAACCAACCCGGCCGAACCCAAAGTCCTCCGAAACCTTGTGTGTAACATACCGAAATGACCATCTCGATCCAAGGATCACATTTTAGGTGACGGTGTGTCGATCGGAGGTCCATATCCCATGTTATGGGCAGATGACCTAAAGAGGTCCGAAAGTGGGGGTTTCGGGCCCAGACCGATCAGACCCAAGACCCCCTGGGTTGGCCGGAACCGGGTCGACCCGACCCGAGTCCTGGTCTGGCCCTCTGGGGCACGGCCCGGCCCAGCCAGGCGGCTCGGCCCGGAGCGTTGGCGCTCGCCAGGCGGCTCGGCCGTAACGACCGAGCGATGAAGGGGGGGGGGGGCGCTGCCCCCCGCATTGTGAAACTGTGGCCCCCATGCAGGGGGCCGCTCCAGCTAGCTAGCCGGGGGTTACGACCCCCGGCGTTTCCCCCTGACTGGCCGGCCCACACCAGCCAGTCGGCTGCTGCCGCCACGGGACCGGCATGGGTCGGTCCCCCTGCTCCGACGCCGGCGGCCCAGAACCGTCTGTCGGTCCCTGCTCCGCCGCGTCCTTGGTCGGTCTGGCGCGGTGTGACGGCATCGCGCCCCTCCACCATGGCCCTGCTCCGGCCACGGTGCCTTTGTGATTCTCCGGCGCGGTGCGCCGGCACCGCGGTTTAGTTTGTCATCAATGGCGTGGAGCGACGGTGCCGCGCTTCTCCGCCCTTCCTTTAATATTTATCGCGCGGTGCTTTGGCACCGCGCCGCCTTACACGTGCCGCAACAAAATCAAACCAACAAGGGGGAGCAGGGTCATCCATGTTCGTGCGGTCCGACCTCCTCCCGTTATTGCGATATCAGGCAGCTCAAATTGAAAAGAATAAAGTGATGAAAGTAATCACGAACAAACTATTAAAAATATTCCCCTACCTCGAGCGTAGTCGTCGAACGAGGTTGCCGCGGAAAGGGACGTCGCGGAAAGAAGGCGGATCGTCGCGTCGCGGAGGAACGGTTTCTCCCTTCCTTTGATGTGGAATGAAGGAATGAGGAGATGCGTGTCGGGTCATCGATCTCCGAGGAAGGTGTCTCTCCCTGTCGTCCGTCGTCGGAGGTCGGTGTTCTTCACGTTCTTCGTCGAGGAGGAAAAACTTCAAGAACATGAGAAAATTCTCCCAAGTCTCTCACAACCCAACAACTCTCATAAAATAAAAGTTTATCTTATTTTATTTCTCAAGCCATGCGTTTTGAAATTCAAAAACGAAACAATCAATTAAGTGAATTAATTGCAACGTTTAAACCGCCAAATTAATTGAGGCATTTCATAAACAGAAAAACGCAAGGGTTGACTTCCACTTAATAGGGGTACGAGTGTGTTACCTTATTAAAGGATGGGGTTTAGGAAGAGAAGAAATGGTGGGGCTTGTGTGGGTCCCACCTCAAAATTATCCTACCTAATGGGTAGGATATTGTGGGTCCCACTTCATCCACTTAGCTTAGGTTAAACAAAAATAAAATAAAATTGATTGCACTGCTTTTATTTTATTCCTTTACTTAACCCCAAAATTTAAAAACCACACCCGAGCAAACCCAACTCTGAAAAATTTGTTTCTAAGCAATTACCTACGCTGTGATTCCATCGGTGTCCTAGGATGTTGATTCCGAGCACCGGTTAGAACGTTAAAAAAACCCTCTCGTTCGTTCACTGAACGTACCCGAGCTAATCTTCAGAAAATGATTCCGGGCACACTGGGCCTCAGAATCAGGTGCCACCATAAACTGTGTTCTTATAAAATCCCAAAGAAAATTAAAAAAATTCCCTTTAATTTTACGGGTCTTTACACAATCCATGTGGCCACATTAATTCAAGTGCATCCTGAGATTCCCACCTACCTTTTTTCTTCTTAGAATAGGTGTGATAACACCATTTTCTTCTCAGCATAGACATGCTAACATGGACCTCATGATCAACCACTCCTCAACACTACTAGAACCTAGAAGTAATAAATCCATGACACACCCATGGTGGCATGAGTTGTAGTTATATAATCCCAAGGGCCATGGAGTGAGTCCCTCATGTTCGAGTTGCATGATGTAAAACTACCTAGTAACAATATCCTCAATAAATAACATTAATATAATGACTTACCATGTTAGAATGCTACAGGATGATCTCTATTTGATAGGAATGGGATGGTCTCCATGCCTTCTATCCACACAAGTAATAATATCCTTCTAGCATCGAATTTATTCTTCCCCACATGGAATGACATCTTCCTTGGGAACCTACCACGCTTATTCCCCACACCTTCTCTCATAGACCCATATTTCATGACATGGGCATCAGGTCTACTGCATCCCATATTTTATCACACCGATCATGACTCACATGGGCTTAGAGTTTAGTAGTAACCATTATATTTAACCTCTATCCATTTGTAAAACCCTATTGAATTAAGCCCCAATATTCATCTTCCAATGGTAAGGTTCCATGTGTACTCCCCAACTATACATTCTTCTTGGGCTGCTCCCTTGTCTAATACCCAATCATGTCCCATCAAGTGGGCCACATACTCAAGTGTAAGACTGAACCCTAATGAACAATGTGTTATTGGATTCCAAACTAATTGGGATACGCACAAATCACCCCTGAAGTCCAAAGTCAACAATAAGAACCCCATCCACATTCATGCTGAATTTCCTTGGGATGCCACATCCTTGGAAGATCATTCCCCTACCTGGAGGCCACATCTCTTCTTGGACAATGGTTTGGAATCCATGTTTATACCCCATCCTATGTCCAATCCAAGATAATTCCTCCTATTAAGGGATTCTTTGACTCATAATCCCCACACCCCCATTGTAGAAGCTTCCATCACGGAGTGAGCATTCATACTGCATGACGTTAAAATGCATGGACCAGTATTGTCAATAGCCATTAATCTGTGCATCGAACTATGTGGGTTTTGATCCCTACCTACTAATAGTGGTATATTGGAAGAATCGTGGAGGTTCAATCCTAAGAAATGGATGTCCTTGGATCCCCCTCTTAGTGGTTCACCTCCCTTATCCACCTCTAGGGGTGATTCAATAAACCATCACAACATTCCATATTTACTTTATGTGATTCACCGCTGGGATCCACTTCCATGTTGCATTCTTATTCATCTTAAATCATGTTGTGTCCAGTTACTTTTGTGGGAAAGACATCCCCGTCCACCTCTACAATCTTTCTGATCCATCAAGCGGTAAATATTTCTAGTCCTCCCTCCCAAGGACATATATCTTTGATTAGCCTCCATAGTTTGTTCAGATTAGTCTCATTTTGTCTCTGCAAGACGTTAAACTCAAGAATTATCTTATACAACTAATTTATTAGAAAAATTGGATACATTGGGTAAAATACATGGAATATAAGCACTTATGGTGTGTCTATTCAGAAAATATGGTGTGGAATGTGTTTCAATCATCGCGTTACCATTGTCACTTTTCCCTAACACTCCCATTGGTTCCCCCATCCATAGATGGGTACATACCTACTCTCCAATAGATGGAGGTCATCTAGGTTGTCCGGACTAGTGACTCTTATGGGACTCACATTGGTTGTGAGGATGGGAGGTTAGGCTTATTTCACCCTTTTGGGGGGAATTATTTTCTTCTCTGGGACTCTATTATTGATTTAAGATATGTTCATGAATATATTCCTAATCCTGATACAGAATCAGTTACCCTAGTGAAGAAACTTTAGTTCAATTATCTTTTATTATATAAAAATAATGGGATCTCTTAGGTGAGACCATTTTTATTTATTTTAGGTTCTTCAACATTCTCCAGTAACATGCAGTTGTTTATATGCTGAAACCATATAACCAAGTTCTTCGGAACATTCTCCCATACGAGGAGGAGATTAATATTCTAAGGATGGGATTGAACCATTATGAGGTGTCCTACATATCTTGGTTATTGCAAGAATCAAAACCCACAAAGTTTGTTTAATCCATGCAATTTTATATCATGTGGAATGAATTATATGGGTGCTTTAGGAAACAATCAAGCTTGAGTCCCAAGGGGAAGTCCTATGTATCCTTAATATAGATAGAATTAGTTTTTTTATTTCAATCATTTAGGAATTATATATTGGTGTCTCTCATTTTAAAATAGAGACTCACAATGCATATGACATGATAACCACAACTCCTAAATCTCATGTGAGCCAAGCTCGGTGTGAGAAAAAATGGATAGATAGTAACAAATGTTATAAGTTTTTATAAGGGATTAAAATTTTGGTCCCTCCATGTATGATCAATATTGATCTCGGACCTCAGAGGGAGGTGGTCTACGCATCCTAAATATAAAAGGAATCAAATTCATCTTAGTTCCCTTAATGTTGGTTCTTGCACACTGAGGTTTCCATGTACCATTGTTTGGGTTTATAAGGTAGATGATATAACCATTTCAACTCTCTAAGCCCATGTGAACCATGCTCATTGATGAAAAAAAGGGATATAAAGTAATAAATGTTATCTATTTAGACAAGGGACCCATATGTTAATCCATCCATGGATGATAAATATGGAGCTAGGACCTTAGGGGGAGTTTGTCTATGTATCCTGAATATTGAAAGAATTAGAGTCATTTTAGTTCCATTTATGTCGGGGCTTCTATGCTGAACCTTCCCTGTTGATTAGGGCTTACATACTGAGGATAAACAACATTTTCAAGTCCTTGGATGCCTTGGTGATCTAGCCTTATTGTCTGGAAGACATCGCATGTCCGAGTAGGCATGTCCTAGGGGTTATCACAAGACCTAAATTGACATATATGGATGGTTTTATGAGATCCAGTGTGGTATAGTCAAAGAGGTTTCACGTGTCTCAACTGCTACCTATAGGAGACACCGTGAGACTTGACTGACATGTCTTTAGGGCATTTTAAATCTCAACATACATTATGTGAGGGTATCACTTGGGTTTCTTTGTTATGCCCAAAATTTTTCGGTAGACTCGCATGACGTTAGGATTCTCCATTATACAAGTAAGGTGATGTATCCAGAAGATGTCACAAGTCCTAAGGGATAGACTTAGAGGGTTCACAAGATCTATGTGGCACCCATGGGTGTACTGTATGATGTTCCATGACATGTTTGGATGACTTCTCATGTCCCAAATGACATGTCGAAGGGGTATCATGAAATCTAGTCAATGTGCCCTGGTGTTATCGTATGTCTCTATATGACACACATGAATCACATGAGGGGAATTGAGAATGTATTTCTCTTAATCATTTTTCCTCTTATCCTGGTTATAACCCTTGTATTGGGAATGCCTTTCTTTCATTCAGTGTTAATTTCTTTGCGTCTCATATCATTTTGAGGACATGTGGTCTATTCTTTCCATATCCTACATAAAGTTTTTTAGGTGATCTATGAGAGATCATGAGAAGCACTTTATGTCTAGCACATGACTACTCTACTTTTCCGTCGGTATATTACCTTATGGGAATTTGGTTAGTCGCATGATCGATTTCCTCAATAGGTACATAGAAGTCAAGAGACGAATCTTCTAGATCTTTGGCATCTGTTCGATCATAAATCCAACCATTTATTTGTTTTGGGTGGGGAATTTATATGATTCTCCACCCTTTATACTCATCAGTTTGTGCGGAGTATCTAGGGAAAGTCCAGAATATAGTCGACAAAGGGGTCAGATGCCACATGGTTTCACAAGTCTCTATCATGGACTGCTGCAAGCGCGTAACCATATTATTTGTTATCACGAGTCTGCTTCATAAGAACATCCTTTATCAGATAATTTCCAATTATCTAAGACTTGTTTGATCATGCGGTTGGGTTTCAGGACCTCTATTTTGTAATGCTAACATGTCTATGTGATGTCTCAAGGTACAAAGGAAAGTGGGAAGACACTTGCAAGACCTTGTGTGACTTGTCTGGGGGTCTCACGGTACAGTGTTGCATGTATGATGAGCACATTTCATGACTTTAAGAAATTGTGAGTACCTTTTTCCTCCTCTCTTTTAATCCCATTTATTCAAAGTAATAAAGTTTGGGGCTCATGCAAAATTACATGTGTGTTGTCGAGCGTATTTATTCTATTTTTTTGGAGATGCATCATGTGACCCATATGGGTCACATAGGGGGGTGTGATCATTCCATAGATTAATATATTCATTTTTCCTTAAGCATCGTGGAGTTGTCTGGGTTACTTCTCATAGCGAGGATGAAAAGAGAAATGGATTTTCTGTGGCAAGGCAAGAATGTCACTAAGGACACACAGTTCCTTGTGGGTTGTCATGGGTGCACGTCGCATGTACATCAGTGACTAAACCCCCCTCTCACCTCCTCTCTTTTTAAACCTTTTTTATTTTACAAAGGTCAAGGATCATGCGAGTTTGAAAAATTATTTCCCGTTATATTTACTTGGTTTATTGATGGCATCTTTCCTAAAAAATATGGGTCATAGAGAGAGTGTGAAAGAATGTTGTGGACAGGACTATATGTCATTATTTAATGTGACTTAGTGTTGTCTAGTCACTCTTGAGCAATTCCATTTGGTGAGGCTGACAGGACCCAGGGTTCCTGTTCACTGAGGCATACATGATTTCGAGGTCCCGTGATGCTTCGTGGGTCCCCAGGGGGTGTGTTGGATGTCTTTTAGTGATCATGAACCCCTATCACCACCTCTCCTTTATATCCTTTATTTTATGTGGTGAAGGCTCATAGGTCATGCGAGATTTATTAGATATCACCAAGGGATTTTATTCTTTCTAATGATGGCCTGGTTCATGAACTTGATGACCACTAGGGGTCTCTTCCATTATAATTTCATCCCTCACTATTCTCAAAGGATCTTGGAAGGTTTGTTATCCTCATGAAAATGAAAAACCATGTGACGAGGGGGTTCTCATTCACCTATTTGGGGGCCTTTACAAGAGAAAGTATATTTGTTGAAGAAGGCTCAATGGGAGTAGCCATTGGAGATGCACCATGTGTGGGGTCATTGCATGACCTTGAAATAGTCCCCAGATTGTGATTCTATCATAGGATTCATGGATCTTTGACTATCCCTTTCTTCATTGATTTCATCAGGAAAATAATACCCATATTTAGGTATTTATTCCCTTGTGATTTTATTGATGCTTATTTGTCAGCTGTCAACAAATTCTCCCCCATGAATGATGTCCAAGGTGACAAGGATATGATTCTGAAGACAAATAATTCCCTCCAGAACCTTTTACGACATCGAAAACTAGTACTTCGGGTCTCATTTGTTCTATGGTGTAAAAGATAGTATTCCAAAAACTGTCAATATATATGAGAGTGGAAGAAAATTCATCCCATTAGCTACCTATTCTCAGAGTGCTCCCATTGTTTACCCGATTGCGAGACCCTACCGTGGACCATGATTGAAAACAATTTCCACAAGTCTGTTCTGTGAACCCATCCTCTAAAAGATCTTGTTTAAGGATGCTTTCTTCTTATTCACTCATCCACCTTGACCAAGAACATGATTTTCAGTAATTTCTCATACATCAGTTGTGAGGCCTATGGTTTCCTCAAGTGGTTTCTCAAGACTCACTAAATGGATCATTTGAGCATTTGCAAATCGCATGAACATGTATAGGTCATGAAATTGTGAGTCTTTAGGTTTGGGGGTCATGTGTTTTTCATGATTCACTGTAGGGGTTAGGCACTCCTAAAGTCCTCTAGAGGTCAGGCAGTCCATGAACTCTTTATGTAGTTCTCAAATCCCTTGCTAAGTCATGCGATGAGCAAGATGTTATTTTCTTGTGTCATGTTTTATTTTTACAATAGTTTTCATTTTCTTTGTCTAACCTATTCATTTTACTTATTTCTAATTGGATTCTTGGTCTCTTCAATGTTCCTTAGCTACGGCCAAAAAAAGGGCCATGATTTCTAGGAAACCCACTGCGGATCCCGCTACACGTGTGTACTGATAATGAGGTCCTTTAGAGTCTCCTTTCATACCTCATTTTGAAATACCCCTTATCTGATCACATTACACTATAAAAGTTTATCTAGCTAAATGATGTTATTATTCCTCCCCAGTATTTTGACATGCCATTTTTTTGGGTATCTAGCTCTATGGATTGTGTTAAGGCAATGATTACAGATAATAGTCAGCTGGTTACAACCCAATCCCTGGGATTTTATTATCTATTGGCCAGTTCTCCCCTGAGTCTAGATGGTCATTACCATTCTCAAAAACAAATCACCCAAAGTTACTTAATCAAATTTGCCTCTTCTCTAGATGCCTCTTGTAGCGAATGTTTCTCAAAATGAGATCTTTGTCCTAGTGAAAATTTCTACGATGAATGGGCTTATCCATTTTGGGTGAGGCATAGATGTTTAAAATTTGTTGACGATTTATATAGGGTTCATCTCCATGAATCCATGTGGATATCTCAATTCATCATTTACCTCCAATCCAACCTCCTTCAGGAAATGATTAGTCACTGGTGTCCTGGCACCAACACATTCCATCTTCCTCACATTGAGGTGGGTATCATTTTAATGGATATCCATCAACTAGATAGAATCAATCCTCTCATAGATATGTATGATGAATTTATTCCTACTAGTAATGCCTATGTTAATCCTCTACAAAATCTTGTTTTACAAAATGTGATTTTCATCATTGAAAATAAAAATCTATAGAGAGAAGTGACAGTGCACTCACCTATTTCCTTCACTAAATGGATCAATATTTTTCTATAAGGCAGTGGGGTGAGAACTAATGTTATCTTCCCCAATTAATTCACTTTCCAGCAATTTTGATGTAGTTTTGGATCATATTGGGAAATTTTGGAAACTATAGATAATACCTCATTGAGCTATCGGGTGAACTCGGTGGTTTATTCAGACCTTATGTTGGTAGGTTTTCTTCTTATGTTCCTAAATGGGTGGCTCTTCCTAGAAAGGGATATATGCTTAGGAATTCGCATTAGAAAATTGGTAATAGTGACGTGTCTTGATGAAGGAATGCGCCTAAACCTAGCGTTACTAGTTCTTACACGCCTCTATCAGATGTTGTGTCATATCCAACAAGGAAACACTCCCTTCTAGATTGGTGGTCCTCTCCAGTTCCTATTTGGTGGGATAGGGGAGTAATCTTGTTGTTATGAGTACTAAAATATCTCTAGGATCCCATACCCTATATCCATCATGAGATTTCTGAATATCTCAAGGGTTGGACCTATGTCTCTCTCCCTTACTGAATTCAAAGGATCACAATATCGATCGAAAAACTTCAACTTTACTACCTTTAATGCATCAGGAAGTCTGATTATTGATGACAAAAGAAGCTATCTTGATGATAATTCTTATATTATCTCTCTTTGGGATGGTATTCATATATTCAAGGTGGATGATTGGATTATCTATGAGCCATACACGTTGTACTAATTTTCTTAAAATTTTGTTTGTATTTTGGTAGTTTTTCTATTCCTTTTGCAAATACCTGAGGGGAGTGACATCCTGGAATCATTGGCTAATTTTGGAAGATACTATCCCATAAAGATTCTAGAGCTGGTATCATATTTATGCATACCAACACTCCCTTTTTACACTCCAGGTATTATGCTCATTCTTGGGTGATGGATTATCCCAATAGGGTGCTAGGACAACTAGTTTTCTATGTGGACTGGCCCCTTACATCACCAGTGCCACTATTTGTGGCACTAATGGAATTTATTAAGGATTTATGAAATGAATCAAAGTAGAAACTGGAATTTGATGATGTTTATTTGGATGGTATGCCATGTTAAGTAGTGGAAACAATTCCTCTAGTGCATTTTACATATGAAACTCCTATAAAGAGAGAGGCATATGAGACTTCATCTTTGAATTCTATAATGATTCAGCTAGTTGGTCATCCTTCTATTTAAACCCCTTTGTCGGCTACTGAGGCTTAATCACATTGTAATCTAATATATGAGTGTATACATGTCTCGATTACTGAGATCCCTCTGGATACATTCTACCATCAAGGGTTGAGGCTTCGCTAGTTATTTCATGATCTAGTGGTGGAAAGTTTTGATCAGCATCCTCTTTAAAAAATTATGAAATGTTTCAACCTGACTTGAAGAGACTTGTACGCATAACAAAGGGTCTTTAATGATCTAACAGATGAGTCCTCCCTTTCCAAACAAATGAGGGAGGCAATAAAGGAACTGGAGTTGGGTCCCCAGTTTTCTTCTGAATTGTATGCCCAAATGGATGCTTGGATGACATTGATATAGAGGCATGAATAGTTGATTTCTCATCTAGAGTCCAATAATTGAAAATATTCAACCTCATTGGAAACAACTCATAAGAGGTTTGAATAATTGAATATTATGTTTCATGTTCTCTGACTTGAGACAGAGGTAGAAGAGGCAGGTAAGGCGACACTCCAACACTTAACTGATGCCTCCCTCAAGATTCTTGCTGACCTGACTAGAAATTTCAACCATCTTTTATTGTGAACAATTTTTTTTATTACACCCCATTTTTACTATGTTTCATAGAGACTTCAAAATGTGTAGATTCCCCCCATTTTTCATACTATGAATGGATGAGTTTTTTTTTAGATTACTATCCAATTTTTTTTCTTGATTGACATCAATATATTCTATCTATTTGTTGTTAACACCCATCCTTTTCTTTGAAGAGAATGATCATGAATTCATAGTCTATAGAGGGATAACATGGGTAGGATATATTTCCTAAATAATGACTGATTTTCATATTCACAGAAAGAATCTTGACCATAATAAGACCATGTGTGTCTCTACAGGATGATTTCCTTGTGTTTTTGTTTAAGTTTATTTATCTCAGTCCATCTATTTCATTAGTGTATGTACTTTTTTCTTGGACCATTTATTACTTTATATTAAGGTCTTCTTTCTTGGAAAATATATTTACATAGTTTATAGTCTTTTAGATTGGACCATCTATTGCTTTAGTTCAATATCTTTTAGTTTTGACTATCTGTTTCTCTAGTATAAGGTCTTTTATCTTGGACTATCTTTTTCATTATTTTAAGGTCTTTGAAATCAGACCATCTATTACTATAGTTTACATTATTTTTTCTCAAACCATCTATTGATTTATTTTATGTTATTTTATCTCGGACAGTCTGATTCTTTTGTTTATGTTATTTTAGCTTAGATCATATTTTTCTTTAGTTTATGGTCTTCTAGCTCAGACAATATTTTGATTTCTTTTATGGTTATTTTATCTCAAACAATAAATTTATTTAGTTTAAGTTATTTTATCTAAGAACATATGTTTCTTTAATTTAGGGTCTTTTAGCTTTGACCCTCAGTTGCATTAGGTTAACGACTTTTAGTTCGGAACATTTATTGCATTTGTTTAAGATATGTTTTCTTAGACCATAGATTTCTTTATCTTAAAGTATTCTAACTTCGACCATATATTTATTTATTGTAAGGAATTATAGATTTGAACATTTGTTTCATTAATTTATGGCCTTTTATCTCAGACAATATGTTGTTTTAGTTTATGGTATTTTAGCTCAGACCATATGTTACTTTAGTCTAAGGTATTTAGCTCGGACTATCTGTTCCTTTAGTTCAAGGTCTTCTTTATTGGACAGTCTACTTCATTATTTTATGTTCCTTTAACTTAGACCATATGTTGAATTAGTTTATTGAATTTTATCATAGGCCATATATTGCTTTAGTTCATGTACTTTTAGCTTGGACCATCCATTGCATTAGTTTAAGGCCTTTTAGCTCAGACCATCAGTGTGTTTAGTTTAAGGTATTTTACCGTGAACCAATAGTTGGATTAGTATAAGGTATTTTCTCTAAGACCATTTGTTGATTTGGTATAATTTATTTTACCTTGGACCATCTGTTTCATTATTTAATGGTATTTTATCTCGGCCATCTGTTTCTTTATTTTTCGGTCTTTTAGCTCAGACCATCATTTTTTAGTTTAGGGTCTTTTACCTCGATCCAACTGTTGGTTTAGTTTTAGGTTTTTTCACTAAGACCATTTGTTGATTTAGTTTAATGTATTTTATCTTGGACCATCTGTTACTTTATTTTAAGGTATTTTATCACATACCATTTGTTTCTTTATTTTAAGGTCTTTTAGCTCTGACCATTATTTTCAGCATGGGATACAATGCATACATGCCAGGAGTGACCTAAAATACTCCGAGTTGTTGGATCTTAACCTTGTGTTACTGAGCCTGGTGTGGATTATAATTACCTTTTGTAGAGTGACATACTTGGTTGACAGTTTTAGGTGTATATGTAACAGCAATGGGTATGTATGCATAGTCAATCCTAGGGGTCCCTTGAATCATGGTATCTTTTCCAAGGGCTATGAAATATATATATATATATAATTAATAGTGTTGAGGTTGAAATAATAGGGATAAAAAACATCCATGGTATTTGGGGTATGTATTACATAAATAATAACCTGGGAGTTTGTTTCCATGAATATGAGATGGTGCAGACTTTCCAGGTATGTACCTCGACATTCTGAAATTCCAGGTTCTACCTTTGTGTTTCAAAGTCTCAAAATTATTGAAGCTCCTTTCTATAAAGGAGAAGATTCATTTAGTTGGCAGTTCAAGGACTATATGAATTAGTTTCATGCCAAGAATAATATGATCCCCAGTTATTTTTTTGAGCGATAGAGGATTCGTAATGACTCAATCGCCTAAATGATGATGTTTTATATAAGAAAGATACCCCAGAAGGGTTCTATAACCCTATGGTAGCATGCTATTAAAAATAATCAAGAGCTTTGTTCCATGTTCTTTAGAATAATGATACATGTTCCATAAAAGGATAGGAAATAAAGTGTCATAGTCTATTTATGAGAAAGGGTATGAATCACGGTGATTTAATGTTGTGGATATTTAATCCTCTTGGATATTTTGGGATGGGAATTGTAAATCATGATCTCGAGTGCCAAAATCCAGATAATGGTATAGGACAATCATATCTTCCTGAATATCCCAAAGGCATTCATTTTTTATTTATTTTTGATAAGACACCTTCCCAGGGGTGAGGTGGAACCCTTACGTTTTCTGAATGCTTATGAGATTACATAAACCATAGGTCTAGAGGAATCAACCAGACTTGACAACTTTGAACTGCCCCTCCCCATGAAATGTCATGATATTAGCACTCCACCTTTGCACAGCTGGTCAGCTAGCTATCCTATGCAAAGCTACACATGCCTGGACCCAATGGAAATTTCATTCCTTCTCAGTCTTCCATTTCTAGTTAGCACTTCTCTAGTGAATGCCCCCGCTCTGAATCTTCATCTAGAGCATTATCCCTTATAATCTTATCAAGTTTCATCTAAAATTTAATGTTTCATGAAGGACTTTGTGTGTCTTGAAGGGCTTGAGGTTACCTGAAGGCCTTGAGAGAGAACTGGCACAATGGCCTTGGGGGCCCTAATTCCATGTAGGACTCGAGGACCAAATTGGTGGCCTAAAGGCCCATATGGATGAATAGCTTAGACTACTACAATACCAAACAGTACCATCTACAGTACCCTAGAAATATTTATCCACTCAGATTTGATATCAGGTCACATGGATGCGTTTGTCGAGTCCTCACCAACTGGGATGAGGGTCATGTACTATGGTACATTCATAGAGGGAGAGTATCAGACACACTATGGTATTTAGTTAAAATGTGATAACATCAAGGATGATGAGGATTAGAATGTCCTTTTTCAGAGTGAGGCTTTTGTTTGATGTCCATAGGAACATATGCAGGATCCATGTGCATACATCCATAGTCAAACAAATGTTCCATAAATGCAGATATCATTTCCAAGGAACATGGAATGTTATGATGATTCGAGACACCCCTAATCAGTAAGTTTGGTTTGTAGAAGACATAAAATCCAAGGATGGCTCAAATTTGTTTAAGGTTTTGTCGCCACCTAGAGAACATATTCTCGTGGCATGGAGGTGTGAGAAATATTTACCTATCTTTTTCCCAAACCAGTGGGTCTAGTTAGCATAGTTTGACTTTTACTAGTGTTGTGGACCAAAATAACATTTCACCTATTATGCTTGTGCCCTAATTTTTCATGAAACACTGAGGATAATTATTTTATTAGGTGAAGATTCAAATTTCTCTTAGGTTTCCCTTTGTGGGTTTTTTGCCTGAAAATTTTGTGTATCTTTCATTAATAGTTTAAAGTATTGTTATTTTGACCACAATGGGATAGATTCCAAGGTCATATTGTTTGAAAAATTCATATAATGTTTAGTTTCATGACTTTTATAGACCATACAAGGAGGATGTGATAAAAGAGGTTAATTAGGATACCTAGGGTTAAGAGTTATTCATCCTCTTCTCGTGCATGGAAGAGAAATGGAATAAATCATCGATCGAGTTTATCATGTCATGATTAATGATGTGGGATAGTCATACAAGGAGTGGTTCAGACACACTGGGGTGTTGAGTTCAATCGTGACTATGTTAGGGCTCATGAGAATTCAAATGTCATTTTTTCATAGTGACACATTTTTGACGGTAATAGGCGCCTATGTAGGAGCCATGGGTTGGTATGAATAGTCAAAAAAAAGGGTACCTAAAGCTATGTATTCTCTCTAAGCACCATGGATGACAGTGGGATATCTGAGACTCTCAAGACAAGAGGTGTGGTATGTGTATTTGATGATATCTTAAAGGATATTGGAGTACCGCATATTTTGGTTGACTGAAGTAAGTCTCTTTCAGTACTTTAATGAGGAGAAAAAAATGAAAGATGGTATACATAGCTTATTATCATTTAAAGATATTGTTTTTGTGTCTATGAATTTTAATGACAAGCGATATGAACATGATTCTATATAGTTTAATGTCACTCGGTAAGGACGTTGGAAAATGCGTGGAAGGGGAAATGTTGTGGTTGGTCCCAAATAAGGGAACTTTTAAATCAATATGTATCCGATGAAAATGAGAACAAAGTCACACATAGTTCTAGATGTCTGTGTAGTTTATTATATTATGGTAAGTAAAAAACACAATAAAATTTAACATCACGTGGTTAGGATGAAATGTTTCATGCATTTTAACATCATGTGGTGAGAGCGATGTGGCACAATTTAATGTTGTGTCTTAGGGACTTGTGCATACAGTTTAGGGTCATGTGGATCGGACTGTAAGTTTTATTTTTTAATGTCGGCGTTTGTGGCATGGCTCCATGATGAAATCCAATTTTAATGAGAACCAAGAAGACTCAAAAATATAATTCCCATTTTCAGGAAGACTCCAGCCAAAGGGACAAAAAGGTACATGGTTGTAGCCAGGCCTGAAGATGAAATGTCTGGGCATCACTATGTATTACATGAAGATGAGAATCAAGCTAAGCCTAGTTTTAAAAATGGATATACTTGACGCATTTCTAACCCAAATATAGAGGTGGGAATTATTTCCATTAACAGTTGTTGTTGGGCCTAGGATTTGAGATCCATGTATCACTATAAATCCTGTATGGGAAGGAATCAAGCTAAAAGGACTTCATCATGGTCCATGCAGTTTAACATCATCTAATAATGGTGAAGGTGGATTGATGTTAATTTTTTGGGACATAATGAATTGTTTAAAGGATATAATTCTTGGCATCACTATGTATCTCAAGGGGATAAGAATCAACCCACACATAGTTCTTCTAGGACTGGACAATTTAATGTTGTGTGGAAATGGCATCGACCATGTAGTTTATCATCATGTGGTGAGGACTCACGATACTCCTTTTATGGTCAAACACTTAAAATTTTAATGGACATGTTGTGTACCTCTATGCCATGCTTATGAGGGTATGTCTCTACAACGATTCCTAATCTCATGTGAGCTATACTCGATATAAGAAAAAAAAGTGGCATGAGTTCCCCAATAGTGTAAAGACAAGAGAGTTTTATAAAAAGGGAATTTTATATGATGTAGTGGCAGGACCAAGATGTAGGATCAATGTGTACCTACATATCTAATTGGGAATGAGAATTAAATAGTACGTTGTTCTAGAGGGAACTATGCAGTTCAATGTCATGCAGAAATGATGATGGATTACCTGATTTGGAGGGGAAGGGGGTTGGGAAGATGTGTAGTTTTATGTCATACAGTAAGGACATTGGCCATATAGTATAATGTCTTGCATCAATGATGAATTCCATTCAGTTGAAAATCATGTGGTTAGGATGAAATCCATATTGTTTAATGTGATTTGGTCATGAAGAAATGTTCTATGATGCTTAACGTCATGCAGCGATAAAAAATGACAGAGGTTATTCTTTTGTGGAAGAATGTTTTCTTTATAGCTTATGAAAAGTATTTATTGTGAAATATTGCATTGGTGGGCGGTTTGACACATTCTTCATCCATGGTCTCTAGTGAATAGGCGCCATTATGATAGACCTTATGTATGTCGTAATGTCTTTCCAACTTGGGCACCAATTTTAAGGGATTCTTTCTCCATATCATTTGGGTTTAGAGAGCCAACACCAGTTCTCTAAGAAGGAATGTGAGGGGGTGATCCTTTTTATTAAATTCTTAAACAATCTGATTCTAGTGGACTTCGAGGTTGTGCAATGCGTGCAACCTTTTCTCGTCTAAACATTCCAACTCATATAGTTGTTTTTGTAAATTTTCATCATCTAAAAATTGTCCAATAATGGATCTTCAGAGTGAGGGAAGGTGAAATTCTTTTTTAATCACTATGTTGGTTTCGTACACCAGTTTGTATGGCGTTTCTTATGTAGCAGTACACGTGGTGGTATGGTAGGCCTACAATGCATTGAGGAGTTTATCTAGACAAGTCTTATTATCCATGTTCACCTTCTTCTATAGTATTTTCAATAAGATCTTATTAAAGGCCTCTATCTATCCATTTATCACTACATGATAGTGGGATAAGAGATTCGACTCGATATTATACTCATTGTAAAGATTCTTCAACTCTATGGAGAAAATGTTGGTTCTATTGTCCATCAATATTGTGTGGGGGACTCCAAACCTAGGGATGATATGGGGATCTAGGAAGTTGATGATTTTCTTCATCATTACTTCCTTAAGGGGTATCACCTCATTCCATTTGGAAACGAAGTCGGTTGAAGCATAGATATAATTGAACTACTTAGGTATGGCTAGTAGAATTGGACCCACAACATCCATCCCCCAAACGAAAAATTTCCAGGAATAGATAGTGGTATTCAACAATTCTGGGGGATAATGGATGAAGTTTGAATGTATTTGGCATGCATGAAAATTCATGTGGAATTCCACACTGTCATGTATCATGGTTTTCTAGTAATATCCCAACCTCTAGGTTTGGTGGAAGTGCCTGGTTCTAGATTGATGGGTGTTGTAAGAGCCTACATGGACTTCCTATATGACAGTGATAACATCCTCTTCTTCTATTCACCTAAGACTAATTTTATCAAAGCCGTGATTATATTGTACTTTTTTCCACATTTGGGCCATCCTGATGAGTGAAATTTGCTGTGTAGCGCTGAATTTGTACCCTTATGGCATGACCTACTAGGAGAGTCCCATCTCGAATATAGCTGATTATGGTCTCCATCCTTCAAGGTGTGGTCATTGGTTCATCGTGATCTGGTGTGGTTCTTACATGGTTGATCTCTTCAATATCATAGACAGTGACTTATGACACCATCAATTGATGTGTAATACAGAAGGTTCCTTCTTCCTGATCAGTGTCAGTTGCATTGGATAGTGCGTTAGCATGGGAATTTTGTGATCAGGGAACATAATGCAAGGTGGGATCTGAGGGGAATTATTCCATTAATTCTCTAACATAGCAAGTTAGAGGGGAAAATCCTCTTTGTTTAGGGCATATTCACCATTGAACTACTATATCACTAGTTCTGAGTCTACTTTGATATTTAGGTAGGCTATGTACAGAGTATGGATAATTCCAGAACAATGATGAGGGCGTAATATTCTATCTCATATTTGTTTAGCCTTTAGATGGTGAGAAAGAGAAGGGTAAACCTCTTTTTCAGGAGACAAAAATAAAATCCCCATGCTAACCTGATTGATATTTGGGTTCTCATTCGGGTACAAATAGGAAACCGAGAGGTTCCATCATAGTACATATCCTATGTTTGGGGAGTTTCATGAGAATAAAATACCTCTTCATCATGGATATCGATGTCTCCCATTGTATTTTCCATGGTATCATGTTCTGGAAGGAAATCTACCATGGCTTTCCCTATCACTAAATGTTGAGATATGTACTGAATTTCATATTGTTGTAGAATGACCACCCATGTAGCCATTTTCCAAGTCAACAAGGGGACACAAAGGATGTACATGAGTGATTAAATATGGGAGACTAGGCGGACCACGTGGTGTGAAATTAATTCCTCATATTTTTCAATACAAAGATGAGTGCAAGGCAGTTCTTTTTAAAATTAGAATATATGGTCTCAGAACCTATCATAGTCTGGATAAGGTATTAAAGACATTCTCAATTCCAACATCATTCTTCTATGTGATATGGGAGCCTAATGAGAACTCCATAAAGGCCCCATATAAGATGAGTGGCCTCCCTTCTACTGGAGGAATTAAAACTGGTGGGCAAAAAAACAGCTACTTCAGACTTTCAAAGGCATTACAACATTCATCGTCCCATCAGAAGGTAAATCCCTTCTTCATTAAACTCATGAAGGATAAAGCTATGATGAATAGGTTGTATATGAATCTCCAAACTTAGGCTTGGTGACCTTCATTCCTCTCAGTTATTTTAGTTTCCTAGGTGGTGGAATTTCCAAAATAATTTAGGTCTTATCTTGATCAACCACTATGTCGTGATGACATACAACAAAGATGAGGAACTTTCCTGACATTACCCGGAATGCACATTTCATCAGATTCATCTTTAGACATTATTTTAGTGGATTTTTGAGGATTTCTTAGTGATTAGTGATGTGATCACATCACTATCAGGATATAAAAATATGGTTATCGATATAACACGTGACTATCCTTCTCAAGAATTCCATAAATATGTGATTTATGGGAAACTAATATGTAGATACCACATTCTTTAATCGAAATGAAATGTCCTAATATCATCAGATCACATGAGGTGCTCTGATGGTTGTGGAATCTTCATTCTCAAGGGCCTTATTGATTTTATTGTACCTAGAGTAGCCATCCTTGAAGAAAATGGCCTCGAAGTCATCAGTTTCAGCATTATAGAGTTATATTTTTGGTAATAGATAATTCTACTATGTGAAATGTTGATTAAGGTCTCTTAAGTCAATGTAGACCCTAATCTTCCTATTTTTCTTTTTGATGGGGATGATGTTGGAAGGCCATCTTGAGTATTTTCACTTCTCGAACAATGTTGGATTTGATAAAAATTTTGACTTAATCCTCTAAATTGGTGGCATGGAATGGGTGCATCCCCCTGGATTCTTTCATACAGCCCCTATGCTCATCAGGCCGTCCGTGATGATGCCTATCCAGAACTGGATTTAATCCGGAAATTTATATGTAGTTTTAGGAAAAGAAATTTGTGCTTCTTGATAAATGCAATATATAACTCTTTTAATTTAGGATAAATGGAGGCACTAATCATGTTTGGTCATTAGTCTTCTCCTATCCCATTATTTATCTGCCTGAGCTCGTCCATTATTGTGGAGATGCCTTTCTGAAATGATGGATAGACATTTCTAAGATCATCCTCATCGATTTATGTGTCTATGGAGATATATTTAGGTGAAGATTCTAGTTTGGGAGTCACTCTGTTAGAATCCGAGTGAGGGATAACATTAAAAGAGATATCACCCCTACTACATGGGTTTTTGTAGAGAGATGCAGGATATGATTGTCACTAAGGATAGAAGAGTTTTGGACCTCATGGGTAAGATCTTCTACTTTGATAATGTTTATGGGGAGAATATAGTCATCATCGAGCATACTCTTGGGATTCACTTGGGTGGTACCTCAGCCATTGAGGGCTACAACCTTTGCATCATCATCCACTATTGGTTTCTTACCTTCCTTCTTATTGAAATTTGCATCGGCATATGTGGCTCCACAAGTCTCAAAGGGGGTGTTGTCCCCATGTAGTATGATAACCATTCCCTCAATGGGTTACTTTATACATTGATGGAATGTTAATGGTATAGTGATTTGCCTATGAAACCAGGTCCTTCAAATCAAGACATTATATGTTGTCTTTTGGGATATCTATAAACTCGACATCAGATGTGAACCACCAAAATTGGGCTTCTAGTTTGATATTCACTAAGGGTCTCTTATCATACTTTTCATATCCCTGGATTTTCATCTTTGTAGGGTATAATTCCCCTTTTCTATTCCTCTATAATTTAAGGGTCTTCACTGGGATACGATTGATCCCTAATCCTTTATCCATCAACACTGTTTAGTCATTAACATTATTGAGTCATACCAAAACAAATAGGGGTCTGATGATCCTCAATATGGCCTCCTCTTGATCTTGATCATTTAATGAGATGGGGACATGATAGAAAAAAGTCACCACTTGATATACCTTAGTGGTAGTGACTTCTATCTCAAAATCCTATGGGATTTGGAGGGCTTGGATGAGTTCCTCCTGAGTTCTATTGATCTATGGAGTGCGTCAAGGAGTGATAGATTATCTAGGACCTTAGGTATCTACTTCAAAAAATCATATTTTTGTGGAAGAGTTCTATGATTACTAAGATGAGGGTGATCCATGGCATGTGGTTCAGGAGCAGGAGCATCCAAGTCAGATGGACCTGGTGCTTATGCAGAGGTTGAGGGAATATCTGCTTCCAGCGGTGCAGGTTGCACCAACATTCCCTGTTTTTTGGGTTGATTGGATTGGACCCCTTCTAGGTGTTCATGCAAGAAAATAATATAAGGAAGACTTCTAGATGTGTATAAGGGACCTCTTATCCTCCTTTGATCGTGATGGGGAGCCTTATCATGAGTCTCAGTTGCATATATATCCTCCATGGGAACGAGATAATAATATTGAGTCTTACCACATCTACGCTATCCCCTATATCCTCATACCTGGTGCATGTTTCTTCTGGATCATTGGTAATATGTGGGAAAAATGTACTAGGGGGAATAATCATCATCGTATAAGGGGTATTTCATGTGTAATATATTGACATAACCAAACATGAGTTCCTTTTATGAAGAGAATTCCATTTGGTGGGACGATTCCAGTGTTGCTAATGTTTCAAGGAAGAAATCAGGGAGTGTTAATGCCTGGTATTAAGGGGAATATGACACTTCCTCTTCTTCTTCATTCCACGTCTTGTGGTCATGGAAAACATTCGGAGGAGCATTTAACACTTCTTTCTTGGGTGGTGGAGCTTATACTAGCCTATGAAACTATGCTCTTAGAGTGGCATGAGCTTTTTCAAATATCTTGAAAACCATCCCATTGTCGAATTTTCATGCATGTTTGGCTAGGACCTACTACCAATCATCCTATTCATTTGGTTGGAACATGGTTATTCAATACAATTACTCTTGGGATTATCTAGAACTATCTGTCTGTAATCGATCATGCATTGAAAAACGTCTTCTAAGATGAAACAATTCTGGATATTACGACACATCCTTATATGGAAATGTTATTAATTGGTCTAGTTGGGGTTGTTGTCCTAATTGGGTTTCCTGAGTTTTGGAAGTGTGAGTAGACTATTGTCCCTTACTTATAATAAATAACTGATGACCCATTCATTCCAGAAATAGTACACCTTATTCCCCCATTCTTCAAATCCCGAAAGGCCCTGATTTCTCGGTGCTTTTGGATGAGGGAGATTATGCGGTTGTAGCTACTCAATATGAGGTGAGGGGTGGTTTGGGGCCAACTTGGTCATCTGAATAGGTGTCATTTTTGGCTTGATAGGGATAGTTATTTCTTATGTACTAGAAATCATTTTCCATTATATCGCATGTTTGAGTTGTGCTTTGGATCGGATCCGTTGAATGTCCTCCTCCAAATGTTGGGATATTTCATCGAATTTTTTGGAATTAAATTAAATATTTCATTAGAATGAAGGGTTTATGAAACTAATCCTTATTATTTTCGGCATAGAGTTCCAGCAGCTTCTTTTGTGAGAGAGTGGTGCTAAGCGAATAGGTCAAACCCTTACACCTTGATATGACATTAGAATACCTCTCATTTTAACATTGTTTGCAGTTTTCAGGTCGATATCATTTTCTTACTCAATTTAGAAATGAATTGGTAATGGAATTGATAAATTGGTATGTAAAAACTCAAGCTTCCACAGTATGTTTCTCTTTGAATAATACAATAACTGGTGTTGTATGCAACTTCGAGTTTAAACACACCACATCCAATCAAACTAGCCATTATGAATAGTAATACTGACATTCTGAAATTTTATAAATTTTATCATTAAAAATGGACTTAATTTTTTGAATAGTATTATCGAAATTAGCTTAGGGTGAATTTTTGAAATTTTTCTGAAAACATTCAAATTTTGATAAATAGTTAAAAACACTGAGTTGTTGTTTAAAACCGAATTTTTATTTAAATAATTATTTATTTTATTTAAATTTATTTTAGGTCAAAATAGATACATAATACCTATATAAGGTAACTTTAATTCATTGGCATCATTTTATAATAACTTTATATATATATAAATTTTATCAAACTTTTTACCGTCTTTTGCCCATCTCCTAGGAGCATTACAAAATTTGCATAGAACATAATTTTAACACTTCTAGGAGTTGAATTTCAAAAATTGGAGAGACACGGATAATATCAGTGAGTAAAATTTGGTTCAATAAGATGAAAATAATTTTTGGTGAATAGTAACTTTTTACTTTTATTTACCATGGTTAAAAGTAAATAGGATAATTATGGGTAAAATGATATCATAATTACCATAACACATGTCCTAATTCTATTTGATAAGTATCATTCGACCAAAAACAACCTTAGGAATAAAATATGATCTTCTTTGATCCACTTGGATTAGATTAGGACATTTATTATTATTTTATTTAATGAAGAGTTAAAAGAGTTAAATTCAATGTTTAATAACTAAACCATTTTTAATATAGGGTTACACACAATATAAATTCTAATATATAAAATTCATTAGAAAGATAAAAATATATCCTACATAATGGAATTTTATTTATAATTTTTAGACATTAAATAATTTAATTTATTTATGACACAATGATGATGCCATAATTACCTTATTAATGAAATATTAAAATAATTGATATTATAAATATCCAAATAAATTTAAATTGGGACTTCTGATGAATTACACTAATTTTATAGGTTAATGTGACATGCTAGTATTTGTTAAATATATTTTATTCAAAGTGATAAAGTAATTATGGCTTTCCAAATATCAAATACCAAATAGTGTCAAAATTGACATAATTGAGTTTCAAAAACAAATACTATATTATTCATTGATATAATATTCCTAAAAATATAAGGATCAGGCAAAGGACTTAGATATGGTTATATATATTAATAATGAACTAGATAGGGTTTTCTTGGATTGTTATAGTAATTATATTAATCATATAGTATAAAAATACCAAGAGACATGGTACATGTCAAACTATTTAACTAAGAGTTAAATCTAAAAGATAAGGTTAATATGATGACCTAAACCTATCTAAAAACTCATAGTGGAGAGGTTTTCGAACCATCCGCACCGTAGCCATGAAATAATTAATCTTGGAGCCATTATAAACCACAAATTAATTTATTATAAAATAATATTTCAAACTTTTACTAAAGTCACCCTCACCTCTCTTATAAAAGGGAACTTCCCCTTCTCTTAATTTCACACCCCAAAGCCATTTGGATCAGATAAAACCTACCCAAATATCCTCCCAACTTTCATCACTTAATCCTAGATCCATTACATTGATCATAAAGCAAACCTAAGGATCCCTTTTGATCAACTCAATAGGAAACACCCAAAGTAAAGGTAATAATTTCACCACCCTCTTTCAAGTTCCTTTCTTCATCCAATTCCTCTTTATTTGTTGTTTCCATACCAAAATAATAAATCCAGTACCTTCTACATAATTTTATGTTATTATAAATATTTTACAACCATATTTGTTATTCTATCCATCCTACAAATGAAAAAGTCACCATAAGTGCATACGTACGGCTTACTGTCTTCACGTCATGGTGTAGTTTGTTATTCAAAAACTTCCTTATTTGGATGGGTATAATAATGAGTATAACTGATGTAGATATTTAATATAACATGTTAATGATTTTGTATATTTGATATACTATCCAATTATATACGATTTCACCATCAATATAATGATATTTTCACTTGTGCGTACGTACGGATTACCGTCTCCATGAGTGCAAAGAGATTCATTACCCATCGTAATAATTCAAGAATAATTTTCATTTTATGATTCAAAATAATGTTTATGAACATAATAACATTCTGAATATGAATAAAATAAACCATATTCATAACAAACATGGATTACGTAACCAAACATATAAAGGAAAATGAGTCAGTTAACACCCAAAACAATGATACTACTAAACTATTCTTAACAACGAAATATTAAAAGATCATATATGATATCATATTTACTTATATGGTTCTTTTATAATTTAATAATTATTATTTAACTATTATACATGAGGTTAAAGTACCCTCGACCAAGTAAAATTACAAGGTAATGGTTAATTTCACAATCTCTTTATTATCCGAGGTTATTTTTACGTCTGTATCTTCTGGGACATATTTATTATCCATGTCCATGTTTCATAAAAGATTTTTCAAATGGATTAATTTTATGGGACTTTTTAATAATAAATCATTTTAAAGGTTTTAATTATTTATTCTTCTAAACCATTCTCATTAATTTTTATGTTTTCAAAATGGTTTTAAAGATTTATTTAAATGAACATGAATGTTTTAAAATATTAATTATTTTCAAAAGTTTCAAATTGCTATGGGAAACTTTGATTCAAACACTCTTTTAAATGACTTCATTTTTATGTGACTTTGAAATGATTTCATGAAAAAAGCGATATTTCTCTCAAGGATTTTTACTGATCATTTTCAACTATTTCAACATCCTTTAAGGGAAATTATTCTTGATAGAGGTTGATTTATTATGATAAAAATCTTCCATATTATATTGAATATTGTTTGATATGTTTCACTATGGATGTGTTATTTTTATACCATTCTTGGTTTATGAATAAAGTATTGACATTTCGTTTACTAGTTTTAATATGAATTTTTATGTTATATTTAAACTATTTCATATAAAAAATACCTTGGACTTAGTAAGTGATGGGTGGATCTTTCTATAGATCCTTGATGCATTGGTAGGTCTCGTGGGACAAACTAGTGTCTTGGCATAAGGCCTTGGAAAATTATTATTGGTAGTCTTGGCACAAGGCCTTGACCACGTGGTTATGAAGTCTGGAATTATGCATTCCATCAGTATGAAATTGGATATTAAAATTTCATGTGATTATTTGACTAGTAGAATATCCATGTGAATAAGTAAAAGGAATTATTTGATTTTATCTTTTCCATATTATACTGAAGTTTAAGATTAAAAGGCTTTTGTTTTAGTCTTATACATTTCCATAAATGTTTGTTGTTATTTATGAAAGTTTCCACTATATTGTTATCCTTACTGAGCATCTGAGCTCACCCCATTCTTTGTTTTATTTTTCCCTTGATGTGAAGAAGTATTTAATAGTCAACCTGCAGGGATAAGATAATGATATAAGTGTGTTCAAAGGGGACAAAATGTTGTTGATGTATTTATTTCATGATATAATGTAAAACTTATGAAGGTATCTAGTAATTACAAGGCTACTAAACTAATCAGTCTTTCAGGACATGATTTTTTATTATCATGCCAATGTTATATAATAATACACCAACTCTAGGTAACTGGGGTTGGGGAGCTACAGTTGGTATCATAGGATGTTTAGTAAAATCCTTGTAAAATAGATATAGAAAAACTCTGATTATAGAACACTACCCTAAGATAGACTTTGAGGATTAGTATAGAAGAACTTCCTAGAATTTTAGTACTGTATATATTTTATGAGTATTACAAGAAATAAATCCTTGTTAGGATATGATCAAGTATAGGTGGCTCTGGAACAGATGTACCTAGGGGTAAAACCCAAAAACACCGCTTTGAGCTAGACTCGAATAGGAACTAGTGCACAGCAACAGGACTTGCTGCACTCTAGGTTACGACACTCCTAGGAGATATGCTTGGGATAATTAACATTTTTATACAAACCATTATGAAGGATTTATAAGTATATACTTAATCAAAGAAAACATTTTTATGATTATGGATTATATCTATAAACTGTTCAATTTATGTTAAGTGATTTACAAGTTTTGAATTATGTATTGTGGTTCATAAACTAATCTATTGTATGCCATTGATTAGATATGGTGCCTAGTGGAAGGAATGGAAACCATATTAATGCATGTAATCCATGTAGGTATTTTCCTCCTACTCAAGATAATTATAGTGGAGCTGGTGATGAAACTGGTGTTGATCATCTTATCACCAAACTGGGACAACTCACACATGTTATGATAAATAACCTTACCCATATGGAGCAGCCTGATCCACAACGTGGAGGATAAATGTTAGACCGATTCGTGAGGAAAAACCACCAACATTAAATGAGACTATAAATACATTTGTAGTCAAGAAATGGATAAGTTTCTTAGAGAAAATATTTCACACTTTGGGGAGTAGCGAAAGGTAAAAAGTTTTCATGGCAGTTTATCACCTCACGGGAGATGCAAATCAATGGTGGTCATTGATTCAAAACAAAAAGGAAGATGATGAAGTATCATATATGTAATTGAGGGTGTTTAAATAGATTTTACTAGAAAAATATTTTCCTCGTGACCATTTAGCGGATATGGAAGAGCAATTTTTGAGTTTGAGACAAAAAGAGGATGAGAATGTCACAAAATACGAGGATAACTTTACAAGGTCAGCAAGGCATGTTGCAGATTATGTACGTAACCCAGGGAGTAATATTGATAGATTCGTTGATGGGTTAAAACCATTTCTCGATCGATCATTAGTCTCACAATCCTTCATCATACAAAGATATAGTCTCATGCGCTATCATGAGGAAAAATGAATTCTCTAAGTCTTATGACTTTAAAAAAAATAAATAGAAAAATAGATTTTCTGAACACTCTAGAAATGGATATAAAGGGATGAAGGGAAAAGTTGAATATCCATCCTGAGGTAAATGTGGGAAGAAACACACCGGTAATTTCCTTAGGGTAATGGGAGTCTGTTACAGGTGTGGTGAAAAGGCCACCAAGATCGTGATTTCAAGGGAAAGAAAGAGGATTTAAATGTTGAATGCTACAATTATAGAGAAAATTGGCATTAAGAAAATGAATGTCCGAAGAGCCAAGGGAACATACCTTATAAAAGGCCAAGGGATCAAAGAAAAGCTTATGTGATCACTACTACTAAGGTTGAAGCTCCGAAAGACGTGGTGGCAGGTAATTTAATGGTTTCCTCATGTTTAGCCAGTGGTTTATTTGATTTTGGATCTTCACATTGTTTCATATCTTCCCAGTTTTCTAGGAAAATTAGATATTTTCAATTTGACTTAACAAGGGATTTTTCAGTCAAAACACCTAAGGGAAGTATCATCACAACATAGTTCTGTGAATCAGTTCCCATTAGGGCATATAAATGTTCTTTATCTACTGATCGCATCATCATACCCATGATTGATTTTGATATAATCCTCAGAATGTATTATATTTCCGACCATGATGTGAAAATTTATTGTAAGAATAATGAGGTTACAATTTTCGATGATGATAAGGAGTAACTTATCTTTAGAGCAGAAACGTCAACACCTGATTCTTATCTAGATCCTCTGCATGTAGCTCAACTAAATTCAATTATTGGGGAGGAAGATAATGAAATTACTATGGGTGAGTAGGATGTAATTATTGTGAAATAATATATTGATGTGTTTCCAGAGGATTTATCTAGACATCCACTAGAATGAGAAATTGAGATTTCCATTGATTTAATTCCTAGTTCAAGGCCCATATCAAAGACCCCTTATAGAATGGTCACTATGGAATTAGTGGAACTAAAGAATAAACAAGTGGAATTGAGTAATATGGTATTAATTCACCCTTTTGTTTCTCTATGGGGAGCCCCTGTTCTTTTTGTTAAGAATAAAGATGGATCTATAATGTTGTGAATTGACTACAAGGAGATAAATTCTATAACAATAAAGAACATGTATCCCCTACCTCGCATTGATGATTTATTTGATCAACTTCAAGGAGCTAAATATTTTTCAAATATTGACATTCGATCTGGATATCACCAGTTGTGTGTGAAGAAGGAAGACATTCCAAAAATAGAATTTTGAACCTGGTACGGGCATTATGAGTTTATAGTAATACCTTTTGGATTGACTAATGCACCCTCTGTCTTCATGGATATATTGAATAGAGTTTTCAAGGAATGTTTTGATGAATTTGAAGTGGTATTTATTGATGATATTTTTGTATACTCAAAAAGGTACTAAGATCATGAAAATCACTTCTGCATTATCCTAAAGACTCATAGAAGAAATGAATTATATAGGAAGTTTAGCAAGTGTGAATTCTGGATTTAGGAGATTTCTTTTCTTGGCTATATTGTCTCTAAGGATGGAATCTATATTGATCCTTCTATGAAAACTCAATCTAAGAATGGCCAGCTCGACGAGTATAACTGAGGTATGCGGTTTTATTTGTTTAGCATGTTATTATCGGTGTTTTGTCCAGAATTTTGCCTGATTGGAAAACACATTAACCAAGATCACACGTAAAGGGGTTAAATTTTTTTGGAAAAAAGGGTGTGAAGAATGTTTCGAATTAATGAAGAGGAGATTAGTCAATTCTCCTATATTAACTCTACAATCGGGGAATGATGGGTTTGTTATTTATAGTGATGTTTAAAATAAAGGACTTATACGTGTAAATATGTTGAATGATAGAGTTATTTCCTATCCATCACGAAAGCTAAAAATTCATTAGCAAAACTATCCTACTCAAGACATTTAATTAGAAGCTATAATATTTTCTCGGAAAATATGAATACATTATCTCTATGGTAAAAAATGTGAGATTTATACTGATCAAAAGAGTTTGAAGTATATTTTTTCACAGAAAGAACTCAACATGAGGCAACGACAATGGCTTTAACTACTCAATGGTTGTGATATCACTATACACTACCACCCGGGGAAGGCAAATAAGGTGTAAAATTCTTTGAGTAGAAAGTATCATGTAGTTTTGAACAAGATGAGAGTTGAAAGGGATCCTATTTTTTCTGTATCTAGTGTAGATGGATATGGGAATAACCACAGAAGGAGAATCATAAATATTTTTTCAAATGGTTTCCAAACCATCTTTACTAGAAAGGATAATGAGTTCTCAAAGTGGTGATGAGGAGTTTCAAAATAAGATTGAAGCTGTGAATGATGGGAGATTGAGTGACTTCATATATGAAGATGAAATTTTGAAATTTGGGAAGTGACATTGTGTTCCAAACATACTTGACCAAAAAAGGGAATTGTTGGATGATGCTCATAGCTCCTATTTCTCTATACACCCTGGGATCACCAAGATGTATAGATATTTGAAGGAACATTTTTGGTGGGACAACATGAAGAGGGAGATTTCTGATTTTATGTCAAGATGTATGGTTTGTCAACAAGTGAAAGGTAGAAGGCAAAGGCCTGGTGGATTCATGAAAACTCTTCCCATACCTGAGTCAAAATGGGAGTATATTACGATGGAAGTTTTCATGGGGATACCAAATACTCTTGGAAGGAATGATGCAATATGGGTCATTGTTTATCATCTTACAAAGTCAGCACATTTTCTTTCTATAAGATAAGATTTACTACATGAACATCAGACAAGACTATATATTAATAAAGTTTTAAGACTACATGGTTTACCTCTATAAATTTTTTCTGATCATGAACCCCATTATACATCAAGATTCTGGAAAAGTGTTTATAAATCCCTAGATACTGATCTTTGATTGAGCACTACCTGCCACCCTCAAACTGATGAACAATTAGAACAAACTATTCAATCCATTGAATACATGTTGAGATCTTGCTCACTTGAATTTCAAGATATGTGGTATCAATATTTACCTCTGGTAGATTTTTCCTATAACAATAGCTTCTATTCAATTATTAATATGTCACCATATGAAGCGTTATATAGAAAGAGATGATGCACACCAACTTGTTGGGATGATTTTGGTGAAAGAAAACTCATAGGCCCATAACTTATTGAGTAAATGATATAAAAGGTAAGGGTTTTCCAAACCCACATCAAAGCAACTCAAAGTAGGCCGAAGAGCTATGTCAAAAACCAAAGGAAGGATTTGTAATTTCAGGTAGGAGATCATGTTTTCTTGAATGTATCCTTGTAGAGACCCAAAGCTTGACGTACATGGACATTACATTACTTTAGCGGAATACTTAATACATAACAAAAACAGACACACAAGGACCGTAATAGTTTAGTGTCTTTGGAAACTTGGAACGTAATCTTCTAATCGTGGTGAAAGATCTTCAACATATCCCATAAAGATCTTCCCTTTTTTTTCTTACCTAAAACCTTTCTTTATATCCTGGGGAAAAGAAAACATAAAAAGGGTGAGATTAAATTCTCAGTAAGGGTAAGCATGGATAAAATAAAACATACCATATACATTTGAACTTAAAAACATTAACATAATGTTTAAACATCAAAACCTTTATCAATGACATAAAACATGGAAGTATGTAAGACATAGATCATAAAAAAACATTAAGAATGATAAAATAGCATGGGAATAAAACATGTAATTGTGGAAACCATTAAGAACATGATATTATTTCCATAGTAGCCAAGGCATTTCTGCCAAGACCATCTTAGTGGACTAAGTCCCTTTCTGAATCGAGTTCACTCCTCGTTCCAGTCCTGTATTACTGAATCGGTTTAACTTGCCCTTCCAGCCATGTCTATATCATGAGATATAAATCTTTACCCAATGCATTGGAGGGAGATATAGGTCCCACCCATCTCATAATGAAATCATTCTTACTTGTGCCACAAAAATAAACATACATCATTCATAAAAACCAATAAATAAAATGGGTTTCATAAACATCATACCATCATCACATAATCCATATAAAATAAATGGATATCATTTCATAATAAGAGAAGTGAAACCATGTAAATCATAGAGACATTATACTTGCAACATACACATATGAAAATAATGTCATCATAGATGGAAAATGGTTTTGATAAAACACTTGAAATGAATTCTTGAGGAAAATATCGTTTTTTCTTCAAAATCATTTTCTTTTCACAAAATGTCATGCAATTTTAAAAGAAAAGGATTTTTTTGAAAATTGTCATGAAATTTTTTGGAGTAATATTCATGAAAACAAGGCTTTGTAAAACTGTAAAAATCCGTTCACGCTGTATAAGTTAAAAATAACATTCTCCTCGTACTTTTGTCGGAAAAGTCAAAAAAGTACCTCATAACGAAAATAAGAGAAAGATTCCATACATACCATGTAGTAAAAGTCAAAAATGGGTAAAAAGGACTTTATACATACATGAAAACACTTTTATAAAACATGGATATGATATAAATAGCCCAAGTAAATACTTACGAATAAGCAATCTCGGATAAAAATGAGATTTGCAAAATTATCCCTTACCTTAGATCCGATTTTCTTTGTAAGTGTCCAAAACTCCTGTATAATGATTTAAATAATGTTATTGAATTATTACATAATCATATTCATTGTTATGATATCATATATGTTTCACTTATGACTTTATATTACCCGTTCTTTTATAAATTCCATGTTAAAGAGTGTTTTGGTTAAAATTGTTTCATTTGTCGTCCATGTGTTGACTTGTAATTATTCATATGATTACTTAGATCATGATTACTTAATTCCAGAATATAAAACATGATTTATATATAATATATATTCAGAATATACATATATATAATAGATTGACAAATGTAAATAAATACACCCTTCATGGAGACGGTAGGCCGTATGTACGCATGAACGCTGTTTTCGTTTCCTTATTGAGTTGAATGAAATTAAATAGATGACATACATATATATATATACATAAATAAAATAGCATTATTATTCCATATATTTCATTATTATTCATTATATATACTTTATAATCATTATTGAATGGTTAATCATGGAAAATGAATCTCATCGCGTTCGTGGAGACGGTAGTCCGTACGTACGCACGAGCGATGATATCATTCCCGTGATCGTGGAATTGTATTGGAGTGTATGTATACTATTTAATAATCAATATCACTTTAAAATAATCATATATAGTCATTATTTACACCATTATACCCATCCAAGTAAGGTGATGGTGGAAAATAGATTACACCACGGCGTGGAGACGGTATTCTGTACGTATGCACGCGCGGTGATTTCGTTTTCCGTAGGATGGATAGATGGTAAAAAAGGGTTGTTTCATACTTATAATAACATATAATTATATTATTGATACTTATTTTATTACTTCATAATGAAACAACTAAAGAAGAAGAAGTAGAAGAAGAAATAAAGTTGAAAGAATCGGTAATGAACATTACCTCTTCTTTGAAGTGCCTCTCTGAGACCTCCTCTTAGGGAACCAAAATTGGTCTTTGAAGAAGACCATGACCTCAAGGATGTTTCTAGGGAATTGTAGAAGAGAATTGGGCAGGGGTTGGACGAGCTTGAAGGCTCAAAGTGGTGTGTGGAAGAGAGGGAGGAGGTTCCCTTTTATAAGGGAGGGGAGGGGCACCTTTGGAATTCTAAAAAATATTAATTTATAATAAATATAACCCCACTTAAAAACCTCAAAAAATGAATCATATTCAAATATTAGATGATATAGGGTTGTAATCTCATCAACCAATAAAATTTAGACATATTTGGATCTTATTTTAAACCTTACCATCTTGAATTATTCTTATTTAATCTATTTAAGTTTATTTGTGGTAATAAAATTCTAAATTTTAAATTATAACAAATAATTACTTATTTGTTATGAATTTTACATAATTGGTTACTTTATAACATTATAGACCATATAAATTTAAATTTATAATTTTTAAATATTTTTTTGATGTTTAAACAATTTTATAATATGTTATTTTTATAAAATAACAATAGTGTCAATTTTGACACTATTCCTTTATATGGATTTAAATAAAATATATAAAGAAGATATGTTCAAAATAAAAGATTTAATAGATTCATAAACTTCCATATGTATCTAGAAAATTAGTGGAGAAAATTAAATAGTTCATATAATATTTACTTTATTATTTTCAAAACCATTTATTTGGTTTATCTCTTAATAAAGTAATTACTACAAACTTTTTGTTTAATTATTTAATATAATTATTTGTTGCAAAAAAATTACAAATAAAATCCTATGATGAATATAAATATATTAAATTTCACAATAATACTTTTACTTGAATTTATAATCTTAAAATCACAATATTTAAATTGTTATATTTATTAAATTATGAAGGTGACAACTTTTCCATCATTTAAAATAAAATAATATAAGTGTCATAATCACTTTTATAAGGCTCAAAACGGTTAAATATTAGGTAATTGGATTATTAAGGTGTGGATATACACTACCAATAAGTTTTTGGCAGGTTTGTGGGCCTTTTAATGGGTATTATTATTTCAATAAAACCTATATTACTTATTTTTCACTTAATAAATAATTTTTGTATCATTAATCTATCACTATTAATGACAATTATTTAATCCCTAAAAATTCTAAATAAATTATAATGATGTAGATAAGTTTATTATATTTCTGTAGACTATTTATGTTTGAAGTTTTATGATGTTTATCACTAAATTAAAATTATTATACTTATAAGATTTAAGAGAGTGACATGTTGTCACTTTCTTTGGTTTTAATAATAATTAAATTATTTTCATGATCAAAAGTCCATAAAATGAATCTAACCCGACCCTTAGGTTATATGTGTATACTTTTAGCCATAAAATAGAATTTTGGCATGTGTTAGGGTAATTTTATAATTTTATATTTACCCTTAATTACCCGATTTTATTTAACTATGGCAAATAAAATTTACCGTAGTTACTATTCAGAATTCCCAAAAATAAAAAGTATCTTATTAACATAATTTGGAACCACTGATTCCAAATATGGAATCCATTTTTCCAAATTAAATACACAGAAGTTGTAGAAATTAAATTAAAATTAATCCCGTTGTCGAAAGAAAATGAGGTTTTCTTTACAACATTGCAAAAGATTGAATTGATTTAACCTACAAATTTAATGTAAAATCAATGCTAATGACATAAATTATATTAAATGGTAAAAATGTATTCTATTTATACTTTAAAACCATTAAATATTATAATTTAACCATATAAATTATTGCGTTGAAAAAAGTTGCTTTTAATTAAAATATAGCGTGTTTTTACTATTCATCAAAATATGAACGTTACCAGAATAATATGAAAAAATTATCCAAAGTAAATTTTTATTTCTTGATTCCAAAAAAGAATTTTATTTTGTCAAATTGAACTTATAAACATGTCCAAAACTAGATTTAAAGTTGGTGCACCATCAAAAGGCGGAAAAACTGTATTTTTTGAAAAATACTTATTTTACCCGAAATATTTATTTTGTTCTTATACCATGTTCTAGAAAATGTGTAAGATGAATAATAATTTAATAAAATTCAAAATTTAGTTAATAATATTCATAACGGCTAGTTCATAATAATATTATAATAATATATCGTTGTTTAGTAAAACCCGGTATTGTGTACACCACACGCTATCGAGGAAGGTCGTGATTGCGTGTAATGCAAGCCAAGTCAGGGTTGCATGTTGTACAAGAATCCTTCGTTGTTTCGTATAACATAATCCAACCATATTTCATTTTTACATTGAATATATATATATATATACTCAATGTTTCGTAGAATAACTATTATCAAACGAACTTGAAATTGTGTGTAACACAGTCTAAGAATAGTGTTGCGTATACTGCAAGCTAATACGGTGTTGTGTATAGCGCAAGATAATCTTGGTGTATCGTACAACAGAAGATATGAATGAAATTAAAAAGAATATATCTTATAAAATATCGGGTTATTACATTCTACCCCCCTTAAAATGAATTTCGCCCTCGAAATTCGTCAGGGTTATAAATGGTTTTCTACTTAGAAGTTTCTTTAATTGAAACCCACATCGTAAAAAGGAATACAAAAACTTATCTTTAAAAACTAAAGTATGAAACGTAATGGTTACTTAGATAAACTAATCACATAGGAGAACATAGGTGAAAATATGGATATGGAAGAGAAATATAACCATCATGTTCAGATAGAGTTTGGTAGAGAACATGGCTATGAAAAAGCCAACAATCACAAAGCCATAGATTTGTGATGATCTTGGGTACCATCTGATTCATAGGATATAAGGGAACTAGGACAACATTTTTGGTTTTCAAGATCATTTCCCTAAAGTTGAAGAATTTGAATTAGAATAAATACTTAATTTATTTTGGTACAATCTCACTGTTGTTCGTGCCTTGAAAAATTTCAACTTCATCTCTTAAAGAAATGAAGTTGAATTTGTTATTCGTGAAGTGTTAGCAGATCATGTGATAGAATGATGGGTCATTCCGTCTGTCTCAAAAGGTTAGCAAAAGTTATTAAATATACATAAGTCGATCTATAGTGACATTAATCATATATGGTTCCTAAAATAGACTTATACTTCATATATCATACTACATAATATAATAAAACTAGTTTCTACTAAACAGGGACTTCCTGTAGGCCAGTGGTAGGCGATAAAGGCCAGTCGCACTTCGGTTGTGGGTTCAATTCCCACAGCCTTGTCCGATGCAATGGGTTGTCTCCAGTCATGCAGGTTGTCCTTTTTCTAAAACTACATTACTATAACATCCCATCAATAATATCGAATAAAGTTATATCCTTAAACAATACTAACTTATGTCCAACATAATCCATTCCAATCTTTAGGCTTATCCAAAATACTTCTTTCCAAACTCATTGTATAAAGAGAACGATTATTGAAAATTTCATATAACAAACACGTGAATACCATCATTTATCCCTCATATATTTTGTTGGTCACATACCAGTCATGTGAATACCATAATCATGTAATATCTTGAAAAATGAATACCCATTGAATCTTAGTGAAAACATGAGTGCTGTCAAAAGTTAACTCTTTCCATATACCAAAATCCTCAAAATTCTATATACATAGTTCTTATATCAATCATGAGCTCATGAATACAATCAAACATCTCATTATCTTCTTATTCCTTCATTATGCGCATGTCATCTACTTTACAAAAATATCTGAATAACCTTCCATGGTTACTGGTACCATTCAACATATACTCTCAAATATTTTTAGGAAAAACAATAGTGTAACAATCCATAGATGATTCTTTATTCCATAGTACCGTTAACTATACAACATAACTGTCGATAAACATACAATCATTCCACTATCTTCTAAAACAACTGACTGAGCTTCAACACTTCTTTCAGCTTATATATCATTTGTAGTCTCCTCATCATTATCCACATAAATACTACCCATATGACCATGATGATTCTCTTCATGAGATTTTCCATTAGGGCATTGGTTTGGATAATGCCCGTACATTCCACATTTAAAACTTCTAATAATTGTTGATGTCATAGCAATACCATTATCCTTATACATGGTGTTAACTGAACCTTTTCATTTGCACTTACTTGCTTTGTGTCCTTCTTTTCCACACCCAAAGCATCTTACAGTTCCTTTGAAACAATCTCCCTGATTCCTCTTCCCATAGTATTTACATGAGGGAAATTGAACTTTCTTTCCTCTATGATCATCATGAAACTCCATCTTTCCCTTATTATCTGAGTCGGGAAACTTACCAAAGTTGAGATTATTGATAATATTGTGAGATTGCTGATTAGGAATAATAACAATGTTTGGACTTCCAGATCCCGTTTCATTTGGTTTCTCATGAATAAAATCATTCCATTGTCTATCATATCCTCCATTATCGTGAATCTTCCTGTTTCCAGCCATTTTCTAAAACCCAAAAAAATAGTGTGAGAGGCAAAAATCATGCTAGGGAAAACAACATAGTAAAGGGGGAGTACCTTCAATATCTAACATCTTAGGTTTAATTCTAAGATCGTTACCATAATTCTAGGACTATAACCTATACGTATACTAATCCTTAGGGACATCCCTATACATTCCTTAGAAATATCACTAGGGATTTCACTAAAGTTTTCGCATCCTAGTTTCCAATGGTTGATTAAACCTTTCCTCTGATACCAACTGTAGAGACCCAAAGCTTTATGTACATGGACATTACATTACTTTAGCGGAATACTTAATACATAACAAAAACAGACACACAAGGACCCTAATAGTTTAGTGTCTTTGAAAACTTGGAACGTAATCTTCTAATCATGGTGAAAGATCTTCAACATCTCCCATAAAGATCTTCCCCTTTTTTTCTTACCTAAAACCTTTCTTTATATCTTGGGGAAAAGAAAACATAAAAAGGGTGAGCTCAAATGCTCAGTAAGGGTAATCATGGATAAAATAAAACATACCATATACATTTGAACTTAAAAACATGAACATAATGTTTAAACATCAAAAGCTTGAGAAATGACATAAAACATGGAAGTACGTAAGGAATAGATCATAAAGAAACATTAATAATGATAAAATAGCATGGTAATAAAACATGTAATTGTGGAAACCATTAATCACATGATATGATTTCCATATTAGCCAAGGCATTGCTTCCAAGACCATCTTAGTGGACTAAGTCCCGTTCTGAATCGAGTTCACTCCTCGTTCTAGTCATGTATTACTGAACCAGTTTCACTTGCCGTTCCAGCCATGTCTATATCATGAGATATAAATCTTTACCCAATGCATTGGAGGGAGATATAGGTCTCACCCATCTCATAATTAAATCATTCTTACTTGTGCCACAAAATAAACATACATCATTCATAAAAAACCCAATAAATAAAATGGGTTTCATAAACATCATACCATCATCACATAATCCATATAAAATAAATGGATATCATTTCATAATAAGAGAAGTGAAACCATGTAAATCATAGAGACATTATACTTGAAACATACACATATGAAAATAATGTCATCTTAGATGGAAAATGGTTTTGATAAAACACTTGAAATGAATTCTTGAGGAAAATATCCTTTTTTCTTCAAAATCATTTTCTTTTCACAAAATGTCATGCAATTTTAAAAGAAGAGGATTTTGTTGAAAATAGTCATGAAATCTTTTTGAGGAAGCTTCATTAAAATAAGGCTTTATAAAACCATAAAAATCTGTTCACGCCGTATAAGTTAAAAATAACATTCTCCTCGTACTTTTGTCGGAAAATTCAAAAAAGTACCTCGTAACGTAAATAAGAGAAAGATTACATACATACCATGTAGTAAAAGTCAAAAATGGGAAAAAGGACTTTATAAATACATGAAAACACTTTTATAAAACATGGATATGATATAAATATCCCCAGTAAATACTTACGAATAAGCAATCTCAGATAAAAATGAGATTTGCAAAATTATCCCTTACCTTAGGTCCGATTTTCTTCGTAAGTGTCCAAACCTCCTGTATAATGATTGAAATAATGTTATTGACTTATTAAATAATCATATACATTGTTATGATATCATATATGGTTCACTTATGACTTTATATTACCCGTTATTTTGTAAATTCCATGTTAAAGAGTGTTTTGGTTAAAATTGTTTCATTTGTCGTCCGTGTTTTGACTTGTAATTATTCATATGATTACTTATATCATGATTACATAATTCCAAAATATAAAACATTATTTATATATAATATATATTTATAATATACATATATATAATAGATCGATAAATGGAAAGAAATACACCGTTCATGGAGATGGTAGGCCGTATGTACGCATGAATGCTGTTTTCGTTTCCTTATTGAGTTGAATGAAATTAAATAGATGTCATACATATATATATATATATACATAAATCCAGTAGCATTATTATTCCATATATTTCATTATTATTCATTATATATACTTTATAATCATTCTTGAATGGTTAATCATGGAAAATGAATCTCATCGCGTTCGTGGAGACGGTAGTCTGTACGTACGCACGAGCGATGATATCATTCCCGTGATCATGGAATTGTATTGGACTGTATGTATACTATTTCAGAATCAATATCACTTTACAATAATCATATATATCCATTATTTACACCATTATATCCATCCAAGTAAGGTGATGGTGGATAATAGATTACACCACGGCGTGGAGACGGTATTCCGTACGTACGCACACGCGGTGATTTCTTTTTCTGTAGGATAGATAGATGGTGAAATAGGGTTGTTTAATACTTATAATAACATATTAGTATATTATTGATACTTATGTTATTAATTCATAATGAAACAACTAAATAATAATAAGTAGAAGAAGAAATAAAGTTGAAAGAATCGGTAAGGAACATTACCTCTTCTTTGAAGTGCCTCTTTGAGACCTCCTCTTAGGGAACTAAAATTGTTCTTTTAAGAATACTAGGACCTCTAGGATATTTCTAGGGAAGTGGAGAAGAGAATTGGGCAGGGTTTGGCTGATCTTGAAGGCTCAAAGTGGGGTGTGGAATAGATGGAGGAGGTTCCCTTTTATAAGGGAGGAGAGGGGCACCTTTGGAATTCTAAAAAATATTAATGTATAATAAATCTAACCCCACTTAAAAACATCCAAAAATGAATCATATTCAAATATTAGATGATATAGGGTTGTAATCGCATCAACCAATCAAATTTAGACATGTTTGGATCTTATTTTAAACCTTATCATCTTGATTTATCCTTATTTAATCTATTTATGTTTATTTGTGGTAATAAAATTCTAAATTTAAAATTATAACAAATAATTACTTATTTGTTATGAATTGTCCATAATTGGTTACTTTATAACATTATAGACTATATAAATTTAAAATTATAATTTTTATAAATTTTATTGATGTTTAAACAATTTTATAATATGTTATTTTTATAAAATAACAATAGTGTCAATTTTGACACTATTCCTTTTTATGAATTTAAATAACATATATACAGAATATATGTTCGAACTAAAAGCTTTAATAGATTCATAAAATTTCATATGTATCTAGAAAATTAGTGTAGAACATTAAATAGTTCATATAATATTTATTTTATTATTTTTAAAACCATTTATTTGGTTTATCTCTTAATAAAATTATTACTACAACATTTTTTATAATTATTTAATATAATTATTTGTTGCATAAAAATTAAAAATGAAATCCTATGATGAATATAAATCTATTAAAGTTCACAATAATACTTTTACTTGAATTTATCATCTTAAAATCACAATATTTAAATTTTTATATTTATTAAATTATGAAGGTGACAACTTTTCCATCATTTAAAATAAAATAATATAAGTGTCATAATCACTTTTATAAGGATCCAAACGGTTATATATTAGGTCATTGGATTATTAAGGTGTAGATATACACTATAAATACGTTTTTGTCAGGTTTGTGGGCCTTTTAATGGGTATTAGTATTTCAATAAAAACTATATTACTTATTTTTCACTTAATAAATAATTTCTGTATCATTAATGTATCACCATTAATGACAATTATTTAATCCCTAAAAATTCTAAATAAATTATCATGATGTAGATAATTTTATTATCTTTCTGGATACTATTCATGTTCGAAGTTTTATGATGTTTATCACTAAATTAAAATTATTATACTTATAAGATTTAAGAGAGTGACATGTTTTCACTTTCTTTGGTTTTAATAATAATTAAATTATTTTCAAGGTCAAAAGTCCATAAAATGAATCTAATCCAACCCTTAGGTTATATGGGTCTACCTTTATCCATCCAATAGAATTTGGGCATGTTTTAGGGTAATTTTATAATATTATATTTACCCTTAATTACCCGATTTACCTTTAACTATGGCAAATAAAATTTACCGTGGTTACTATTCATAATTCCCAAAAATAAAAAGTAGCTTATTAACATAATTTGGACCCACTGATTATAAATATGGAATCCATTTTTCCAAATTCAATAAACAAAAGTTGCAGAAATTAAATTAAAATTAATACCGTTGTCGAAAGAAAACGGGTTTTTCTTTAAAACAGTGCAAAAGATTGAATTGATTTAACCTACGAATTTAATGTAAAATCAATGATAATGACATAAATTATATTAAATGGTAAAAATATATTCTATTTATACTTTAAAACCATTAAATATTATAATTTAACCATATAAATTATTGCGATGAAAAAAGTTTTTTTTAATTAAAATATAGTGTGTTTTTACTATTCATCAAAATATGAAAGTTACCAGAATAATATGAAAAAATTATCCAAAGTAAATTATTATTTCTTGATTCCAAAGAAGAATTTTATTTTTTCAAATTGAGCATATAAACATGTCAAAAACTATATTTAAAGGTGGTGCGCCATCAAAAGGCGTCAAAACTGCATGTTTTGAAAAATACTTATTTTACCCGAAAAAATTATTTTGTTCTTATACCATGTTCTAGAAAATGTGTAAGAAGAATAATAATGTAATAAAATTCAAAATCTAGTTAATAATATTCATAACAGCTAGTTCATAATAATATTATAATAATATATCGTTGTTTAGTAAAACCCGGTATTGCGTACAACACATGCTATCGAGGAAGGTCGCGATTGCGTGTAATGCAAGCCAAGTCAGGGTTGCGTGTTGTGCAAGAATCATTCGTTGTTTCATATAACAGAATCCAACCATATTTCATTTTTACGTTGAATATATATATATATATATATATATACTCAATGTTTCGTAGAATAACTATTTTCAAACGAACTTAAAATTGTGTGTAACACAATCTAAGAATAGTGTTGTGTATACTGCAAGCTAATACGGTGTTGTGTATAGCGCAAGATAATCTTGAGGTATCTTTCAATAGAAGATATGAATGAAATTAAAAATAATATATCTTATAAAATCTCGGGTTATTACAATCCTAATGGAAGAGAGTTATACAATTCAGTAAGAAGGGTAAATTATGTCCCAAGTACATCGGACCTTTCGAAATTCAAGAACGAATTGGGGCTGTAGTTTACCATTTGGAAATTCCACCATGTATCTCCAAAGTTCACAATGTGTTCCTTGTATCACTATTGAGAAAATACATCCCTGAACTAACGCATGTACTCACCTATGAGGAAATTGAACTGGAACCAAATTTGTCTTATTGTGAAGAGCCTATCAAGATTCTTGATACAAGAGAACAAGTGTTGAGAAACGGGACAACTCATCTAGTAAAAGTTCTATGGAGGAACTATAAGATGGAAGATGCAACATGGGAACCTGAGAAACTTATGATGAAGAACTACCCGAATCTTTTTATGCAGTAATATTCTAGAAATTTCTAGGAAAGAATTTTTTTAAGGAGGGTAGAATGTAACACCCCAAACATCCATGTCATGATTCCCTTTGAAAAATATAATAACTTGTGTTGTACGCAACTTCGAGTTCAAACACACCATAACCAATCAAACTAGCCGTTATGAATGTTAATACCCACATTTTGAAATTTTATAAATTTTACATTTCAAAATGTAATTCATTTTTGGATTCAGAATATCTAAATTAGATTTGGGTGAATTTTTTGTATTTTTCTAAAAACTATCATTTTTTGATGGATAGTGAAAAACACTAAGATATTGTTTAAAACAGACTTTTTTATTTATATAATTATTTATTTTATTTAAATTTATTTTAGGTCAAAATAGAAACATAATACCTGTATAATTTCAATTTAATTCATTGGAGTCATTTTATAATAAGATTACATTTATAAAAAATTTATCAGACTTTTTACCGTCTTTTACCCACCTCCAATGAGCATTTGAAAATTTCCATAAAAAATAATTTTACAACTTCTGTAAGTTTAAATTTCAGTAATCTGAGAGAAGGATAATATAATTAAGTAAAAGGTGGTTCAATAAGATGAAAATGACTTTTTAGTGAATAGTACCTTTTGACTTTTATTTACCACGGATAAAAGTAAATCAGGTAATTAAGGGAAAAAATGATATCATAATTACCTTAACACATGTACTAATTCTATTTGATAAGTATAATTAGACCAAAAAAAGCCTTAGTAATATAATAATATTCTCTTCGGTCCGCTTGTATTAGATTAGAAAATTTATTATTGTTTTAGTTAAAGAAGAGTTAAAAGAGTTAAATTAAATGTATAATTACTAAACCATTTTTAATATGCGGCTACACACAATATAAATAATACTATAAATATTCATTAGAAATATAAAAATATTTCCTACATAATGGTATTTTATTTATAATTTTTAGACATTAAATAATTTAATTTATTTATGACACAATGATGATGCAGTAATTACTTTATTAATGAAATATTAAAATAATTGATATTACAAAAATCCAAATAAATAAAAATTTTGACTTCTGAAGAATTACACTAATTTTCTAGGTTAAAATCACATGTTAAGGTTGGTTAAATAAATTTTATTTGAAATGATAAAGTATTTATGGATTTCAAAAAAATCAAATACTAAATACTGTCAAAATTGACATAATTGAGTTTTTAAAACAAATACTATATTACTAATTGATATAATATTCCAAAAAATCTAGGGTTCTACCAAAAGACTTATATAAGGTTATATATACTTATAATCAACCACATGGGGTTCTCTTGTCTTGTTATTGTATGTTTATTAACCATATAATATAAAAATACAAAGAGACGTGGTAAATGTCAAACTATTTAACTAAGAGTTAAATCTAAAAGATAAGGTTAATATGATGACCTAAACCTATATAAAACCTTTTTTTAGAGTTTTTAGATCCATCCTCACCTTAGAATCTAAATAATTCATTTTTGAGTCATTAGAAACCGAAAATAAGTTTATTGTAAAATAATAGTTCATGATTTTCCAAAAGTGACTCTCACCTCTCTTATAAAAGGAACTTCCCCTTCTCATAATTTCACACCTCCAAAGCCATTTGGATCATCCAAAACCTACCCAAATATCCTCCCAACTTCTATCATTTCAACCTAGAGGCCTTCGTATGATCATAAAGCCATCCTAATGATCCCTTTTGATCAACTCAAAAGGAAACACCCAAATTAGAGATAATAATTTCACCACCCTCTTTCAAGTTCATTTATTCTTCCAATTCCTCTTTATTTGTTGTTTCCATACCAAAATAATAAATCCAGTACATTCTAAATACATTTATGTTATTATAAATTATGTACAACCATATTCGTTATTCTATCCATCCTATAAATGAAAAAGTCACCAAACATGCCTACTTACAGCTTACCGCCTCCTCGTCGTGGTGTATTTTGTTATTCAAACACTTCATTATTTGGATGGGTATAATAAGGAGTATAACTAATCAAAATAACAAATATAACATGTTAATTACTCTATGTATATGATATATCATCCAATTATATACAATTTCTCCATCAATATAATGATATTGTCTCTCGTTCGTACATACGGATTACTGTCTCCACGAACACGATGAGATTCATTCCCCATTGTAATCATTATAGAATAGTTTTCATTTTATGATTCAAAATAATGTTTATGAACATAATATAATTCTGTATATGAATCAAATACACCATATTCATAACAAACATGACTTAAATAACCATGCATATAAAGGAAAACGAATCAGTTAACACCCAAAACGATGATACTACTAAAATATTATTCACAAAGTAATATTAGAATATCATTGATGAAATAATATTTAGGTATATGGTACTTTTATAATTTAATAAAAATGATTTAACTATTATACAGGAGGATAACGTAACCTAGACCAAGGAAAAGTATATGTTAAGGGTTAATTTTGAAACCTCTTTATTATCAGAGCTTACGTAAGTATTTATTAGGACATATATATTATCCATGTCCATGTTTCATAAAAGAGTTTTCAGAGGAATTATTTTTAAGGGTATTTTTACTAAAACGTCATTTTAAATGTTTTAAAGATTTATTCTTCTAAACCATTCTCATTAATGTTCATGTTTTCAAAATGGTTTTAATGATTTATTTATATAAACATGGATATTTTAAAATTTTAATTCCTTTCAAAAGTTTCAATGTGTTATGGGACACATTGATTCAAACTATCTTTTAAATGACTTACTTTTTATATGAATTTTGAAGGATTTCATGAAAAAGGGATATTTCTCTCAAGGATTTTTACTAATAATTGTCAACTATTTCAACATCCTTTAAGGGATATTATTCTTGATCGAGGATGAATTATTATGATACAAATTTTCCATATTGTATTGAAGTTTTTTTGATATGTTTGACTGTGGATGTGTTATTTTTATACCATTCATGGGTTATGGATAAAGTATTAAAATTTTTTATGCTAGTTTTAATATGAATTTTTATGTTATGTTTAAAAAAATTTATATGAGGAATGCATTAGACTTAGTAAGTGACATGTGGAGCCCGCAATAGCTTCTTGATGCATCGGTAGGTCTAATGAGACAAACTAGTGTCCTTGCACAAGGATTTGTCCAAATCTTATTTGTAGTCTTGGCACAAGTCCTTGACTATGTTGTTATGACATATAAAATTATGTATCCATCATTATGAAATGGGATATTGAAATTTCAAGTGATTATTAGACTAGTGAATATCCATGTGAATAATTAAATGGAATTATTTGATTATATATTATCCATATTATGTTCAAGTTTAAGTTTAAAAGGATTTTGTTTTCATCTTATACATTGACTTAAATGTTTATGCTTATTTATGAATTTTTCTTCAATATTGTTATCCTTACTGAGCATCTGATCTCAACCCTTTCTATGTTTTATTTTTTCCAGTATGTGAACAAGTATTTAATGGTTGACCTGGTGGGATAGGCTAAGGGTATAAGTGTGTTAAAAGGGGACAAAATTTTGTAGATGTTTTTATTTCATTATATAATGTAAAACTTATGAATGTATCTAGTACTTTCAAGGCTACTAAACTATTTTCCCTTTCAGGACAAGATTTGTTGTATCATGCCAATGTTATGTAATAATGCACCGACTCTGGGTAACTAGGGTCGGGGCGTTACATGGTATTCCCATCCTGACACAAATCTTGCTGGTAGACTATTATACCAAACGATGGTGGTCCATATCAGTGTCTATACAAAACACCACATCTTGGTTGCCTCCTTTTGATCTTGAGGTCCCATCATCATCCCACATTGGGAAAATAAGTGTGTGAGATGTTACTTGGGGTTGGATGCACAATAACATATAGAAAAGGTAGGATTTCTGAAGTTGGGTGGATGTGGATTATCATCCACCCATTGTGGATATGGCTTCCTTTATAGTTTCATAGGTGCTCGTCTCCCCTCAATGGCTTCCATTGAGTATATAGTGACTCGATGATGTTATGTAGCTCCAAAGTCACTACGTATTGGATCCCAACCCTCCCATGAGGATCTAGTGGGTGTTGATGAGATGGCCCCTTTTCTATTTCCTTATGATTTTCAATTCCTCCTATAATTGAATAGTTATCCTGGTAGGAAAAAAGCTGTTACTATAATAGAGGGAAGTCATGATCATTTTCGACTTCCACATGTACGTGGGCTGGTTTCCCCTAAGTAAATCCTCATAAATTTTCCGAAGTGATTGTATATCAATCTCAAAATTTGAAAATCTTTCATCCGTGGAAGGAACCTCGCTCATCCTAATAGGTGTCCGAGATGTGGTTGTACCCTTCCCCTGGGTAGCAATCCTTCGGGGAGGTGGAAACTCAATATTCATAATTTCCATGTTTTTTAATTGTCTCTGGTTCTTGGTGTGTGCAGCCTCATTCAGTGCATTAAATTCACCCTCCTCTCAAGGCATGATTTCATTATCAGAAACCTATGTATTTCTGTCATGATTAATATCTTCCATGTTTATAGTGATAACATTAATGAATGCATATCATGAAATGGTGATCATTACATTGCCTTAAACGTAATAGGATGATTCTTCGTAACTTCTATTAGGGTATCTTTTCAAACCCCTGGTCTTATTGGGATATTTTTTTCTTGCCAACATGGTGGGGATTAACCTTCCTCACTATGAATTCATCCAGTTTTAATAAATGAACTACGACATTGAGGGAGTTTTCTTACAGGGATTCTGAACGGGCCCTAACTAGTAGAGGTGTATCTCGCAATAGGTGGGATTTCAGTAGTTTATTTATTTATCACAATCTCTAGAAGACTCATTACCTCTATGGTGGTGATAATTATTAACATCCCACCTTCTCTATGGGGTGGGGCCATTTGGAGCTACATTTGGCACTAAATTTTCCAATTGTTTGGGATCCAATTGCTCTGGCAGGGGTTTTGATGACTCCTGAGCCGGACGTGAAGATATATATGTCCCCATCCCAGTAGGAAGGGGTTGTTCTAGGATCACCAATGATGTCTCCAGGGTCCTCTTTGGGATGATAAACTTGGGGATGGTGATTGGGATATGAATTCCCTCAGCCCAACGAGATTGGTTTGCTTGCAGCTACTACCAATGCATCCCAAATTCTCTCAGGAATTGATGATTCATGAGATGGAGGCAGTGGTAGTTATTCCCTAAGCCTAGCAGGCTGGGTCTACTTCTGGATGGATGATAATGTAGCTTCAATAGAGGCCCATTTGATATGTTGAAATTGTGCTTTTATAATAGTTGGATGTGATGGTGACTCTTGATGGGAATCATTTATCATGGGATGTTTTAGGGTGATTTCTACTTTGGTCTTCATGTTTGAATTGTTTTCTTTATGTTTTGAGGGGTCCTGTTTGATGTATCATTGGTTATCATCTTTATATATTTGTAATGTATGGGCATTGAAAGACCAGATCCATTCTATTGTAGTGAACAACTGGCCAAGCATTTCTCGGTCCCTTGATCTCACCAGAGGCTATAACATTTCAAAATTTTGTATATGAAGGGTTTTATATTCCAAGGGAGTTAATAAATTTAACACTTCATACTTTCCCAATCCTTGAATGTGGATGCCTAACATAGCTTTGGATATCAGTCATCGAAGCATCACGATGTAATGGAAACAAGGGTGTTGCAAATTTGTGATGTGCTTTTCTAGTTTTGGATATCGGCCCATATAGATAGTATTTAGGTCAAGATAGTAAAAAAATATCCTGATTTTTTAAGGTGACAATTGTATCTTGGAAAAGTGATATTTTAATCCTTCAGTCACTGATGAGTAACCCACATATTCTGGTGTAGATAAGGAATACACTCCTTTTCTAGCTTATCTGGGATGTCATAGTTGGATGTAGTGAGGGTCTAGAACATGATGGGGAGGTTATTTCTAGATAAATCTATCTATATGTAAATTCCAGTCTCCTTTTCATCATACATACTTGTGTCCACCCGGTTAGACCATAGAAGATGGATACTATGGTCACCTGCGGATGAGAACGGAGTGTTGTTGGAAGTTAATGGGGAACCATATACGGTTTACCCTGGTGTTTTGAGCAGCTCTCTATAAGAAGGTGTCAGGGTTTGGTTCACAACTCCATACATAGTTTTATGGACAAAATGGAGGATTTTTTATCCCATTGGAGTTGTCTTCATGGGTAGGTTAATCAGAGTGGATGTCAAGAGTAGAGTCTTTGTGATCCTTCTCCACTCTACCACAATGAGGACTATCATGGAAATGAATTTCCCTTACTTTCTCTTCGATAAAAGGGTCAATAGACCCTTGGGACATTGAGAATGTGTCTCGACTGACACCAATGAGACTATAATTTAGAATATTAGGGGTACGATCCATATTTAGCATTGTGGTTGGAAATTATGACCTGCCTTTTGTCGTTGTTCAGGAGTATGCGACTGTTGTATGATAGTGGTTGAAACATGTATATAATCATCAGGTTCTAGGGGAGTATGATCCCACTTCTGAGAAGCTATTAGAATATACTGATAATTTGTATCATTATTGATAGGAATATCATCCCATCTTGAAGAATGTTCCATTCTCACTTGGTGATCCTCAATCAAGATGGGAGTGTGAGTCTGATCATGAGACTTTGGGATATAACGCTGGTCTTTCTTGGAAAGAGCATGACCCTAACCTGAGGATTGTTCCACTCCCACCAAGTTAGAACCTATTGGATTAGTAAAATGATTCTAGATTGAATATGAATTCCCTATTGGAATATGTCGACATACTTCTATAATGGGAGTAGGAATATGATCCTTCCCATGTGTCGCCTTGAAATGTTGTTGGCACAGTCAATTGTCAACAGAAGTATGAATATTCTCCTTACATAAATGGTCTACTGTAACATTCCGGACATATCCATTGAAAATATAATGAGCCTATCTCTAGGATTTTTCCATTCCCACTTGGTCATCCTCTACCATAACAGGGATATACTCCCAGTCCCGGGCCTTAGAGTATTCCACTAAACATCTCTGATAGGTTTGTACCCATTTCCGTAGGCATGTGTTGCTCTCACCTAGTCGTCACTAGTTGGAACGTGTATATTATCCTAATATGATGCCTCCCCTTCATTGTAATATGTTGATAATATTTCAGGGTGGGAGTAAGACTGTGTGCTTTCTCCGGTACATGCACATGTTTGTGATGATTAGAGTGTTGTGCTATCCTGGCTATAGTGATTAGATTATGCCCATGTCCCTTCATCTACAACAATGCCAGAATATTCCAGTAGAGTTCTTTATCTTTTGCTTAAATGTTTTGTAATTTTATCAAGGTTTTTGTTGGTATATGAACCCAAAGATTTTATATCTCTTTGATAAACTGGTATATAACTTCAATTGTAGAAGATATATGTGGGAACTTTTTTCCTACTTGTTCCATCGAAGGATACTGATGGGGTACATATATGGGGATAGGAATGTGAGGCCCCCCGATGCCTCATTTTGGAATATGACCATATACTTGTTCTGAGGGAGTAGGGAAATGAGCATGTTGGTTGGTCCTTGCCTGATTATCCAGTCAATCCTCATCGATGAGAGTGGGGATATGTGCCCTCTCTTGGATATCCAACACCTTTATTATATGATGAGTATTACTTATAGCCTGTGCATGGGTAGATGAGGGTGTTTTGTATCGGATGGTACCATTAGGATGTTGCTAAGGTGTACTGGAAAGATGGTGTCAACAACAATGATTAACAGGATCCCTCATGGGAAACTTCTGAACCTGAAGGGAGCCCTATACAAATTCCTAGTCAACCTTCCTTATATATGGATGGTGGTTGTTATCATGATTTTGGGATAAGCTCCCAAATCGATTGGTTGTGGAGATGAGATCCACAGGTTTAGCATCAATCTTTCTTAGGAAACACAAACTCACCAACTATCGTGTCTAGAGGACTTCATGAGTAGCCTCTAGGGGATGTAAAGTACCATGTCTGTGGTACTCCTGAACTATCATATTCTCTACCAACTATTGGAGTTTCCGTGTAGGTGACACTATTTTACGAGCTGTGTATGTTGTAGTTATGGATGATTTTCTAGAATATATGATGGATTATGATGAAATCATCTTGACTTGGGATTTTAAAGTAGTATCTATAGTTATGAAGATGACAAAGAATAAGGCTACCGATTACTTCAGTATTATAGTAATAACATGCCCAATCAGATATGCAGGGTTAATTAATTTATTAATTTATTTCCAATTCGTCCATTACACTCATTTGGGCTTATAAAAATGAGGATATACTTATGATAACCTTATATATAGATGATAATTTATAATATTTTATAGGTCTTATTACTTTGATTGTATAGGGTTCACAATACAAAGTGTCTTGAAGCAATATAACACAATTGTTTTTTCATTAGAGAGATTCATGTTAGGTTCACCATTTTTGTTTCATCAGAAAATATGGAATGCAACAACTTTTTTGAACTGCATTACCATTTTTCACTTTACCATGAAACTCTTAATGGTTCACCCATCCATAGCTGGGAACAGGCCTTCTTTCCAAAGGCTAGTGGTCATCTGAGTTTTTAGGCCTCGTGACTCTTAGGGACTCACATTGGTTGAGAGGATGGGAGTTTGGGCTCATCTCTCCCTTGGAGGGGGATTTTTTCCTACTATGAGACTCTGTTATATATTTAATATATGTTAATGAATCTATTCGTAATCCCAATATAGGACCAATTACCCTAACGAATCAACTTTGGGTCAATTCTATTTTATTTTGTACATGACATGGATGTCCTGGGTGAGTCCATCACAATGTATATGAAGTTCTTCATCATTATCTAGTAACATGAGGTTTCATACATGATGAAACAATATAAAAAAGTTCTTCAAAACATGATCCATTAAGATGAGGTGATTAATATTCTTAGGATGGTATTGAACATTTAGGAGGCATCCTACGTATCCTGGTTATTACATGAATCAAAACCCACATGATCTATTTAACCCATGTTTTTTTACATCATCGGGATGGACTTATATGGGTTCTTTAGGAGGAATTCAAGCTTAGGTCTTGAAGGGACTTCCTACATATCCCAAATATAGCGTTAATCATAGTTTTTTAAGATAATTATTTACTGACATATATATTGGGGTCACCCATGTCATTATTGAGACTCTCGACATAAATGACATGATTACCAAAACTCTCTAATATCATGTGATCTTTTCTCAGTGTGAGACACAAGGGATTGAGAGTAACCAATTTTATTTCTTTGGATAAAGGATTGATATCTTGGTCCCTCTGTGGATGATCAATATTAGGCTCTGGCCTCAGAGGTAGGTGGCCTAAGTATCATGAATATGGATGGTATTTGAGTCTTCGTAGTTCCCATTATGATAGGGCATACACTCTGAGGTTACCTTATATCATTGTATGGGTTTATAAGGTAGATTATATGACCATTGAAACTCCATAATCCCATATGATCCATGCTTTATTGTGAGAAACAATGGTTAGAAAGTAATCAATGTCATTGATTTTGAAAAGGGACTCATATGCTAGTCCCCCCTTGAATGATCAATATGGAACTCTTACCTCAGTTTGAGGTGGACTATGTATCCTAAATATTTAAGGAATAAAATTCTTTGTAGTTCCCATTCTATAAGGGCTTATAAACTAAGATTCCCTACAGATTGGGGATTACAAGCCAAGGATAGACAACATTGTCAAATATTTGGATGCTAAGGTGATCTAGCCTTCTTTTCTCGAAGAAATTACAATTCCAAGTTAGCATGTCTTGGGGGTATCACATGACATGTCTTGTTGTGAGAGCCAGTGTGGCATAGTCCAATAGGTGTCGTGTGTCTTGATTGGCTCCACTTGGAAACACTATGAGACCTGGTCGACATGTTTGGACGGCATCGTGAATCTTAGTTGATGTGAGAAGAGGGTTCCATGGGGGGCATGGTTGTCATGACCAGGTGATTTCTTGAGAATCAGTTGATGTGATAAGGAACCTTATATGAGTCAGGTGATGTTTCCATAGGATTTTGGAAGTCCTGGATGATATAACTGTAAGGTTGATAATATTGAAGTGGAACCCACAGGGGCACCGTATGATATTATCTAACATGTTTGGAGGACTTCACGTGTCCCAGATGACATGCCGAAGGAGTTCCATGAAATTTGGACAACACACAATGGTGTTATTACATTTATTTTTTTGACACCCATGACACATTCTTGAGGGCTGCAAGCATGTCTTTCCCTTAATTCTTCTTCCTTTCATCCTGGTTCTAACCCTCGTATTTCAAATGCCTTGGTTTCATTCAGTGTCAATTTCATTGAGCCTCACATGATTTTAAGGACATGCATTATGTTATTATCATGTATTTCTACAAGTACGTTTCATGATCTATGAGTGATCACATGAAACACTTTATTTATAGTGCATGAATACTCTGGCTACCTTCAAATATATTACCTGATGGAAATATGGCTGATCAAGTGATCAGTTTCCCTGAGAAGTCCGCAGAAGTCGAGGGTCGAATCTTGTAGAATCGGGGAATCCGGTAGATTGAAAATCAAAAACAATATTTTTGTTGGGGTGGGGAATTTATAGCCATCTCCAGCCATGATACTCTTCACATTGTGCGGATCAACTGGTCCAAGCCTAGCCTGGTGTCATTTAATGGACCTGGTTCCCTATGGTTTCATGAGTCTCTTATGTGGTCTTTTTCCAGCATATCACATGATTTTTAGTGATCCCGAGTCTCCTTCATCAAAGAATCATTTATCATATTATTACCTATTATCAAAGACGTTTTAGATCATGTGGTTGTGTCAATGGACCTCTATGTTGTCATGATGACCTGTATGAGGGCCTTCATAAGATTGAAATGCTTGTGGGAAGACACTCACAAGACCTTGGGTGACATTTCCAAGGGTTTCATGGGACAACATTGAACGTGTTCTAGGTGAATCACATTAGTTTCAACAACTATTAGTACCTCTCACCTCCTCCATTTAATCCCCCTTTATTTGATATAACAAAGGATGGGAGTCATGTGAGATTACATATGTCTTGTCAAGGATATTTCTTCTATTTTTTTGGAGATGCATCACGTGACCAATATGAGTCACCTGTGTGGTGAGTGAGAATTCCATGGATGAATATTTCCATTTTAACTTAAGTGATAATGAGTTATTAGGGGAACTTCTCATAGTGAGGATGAAAATCCAAATAGATTTTGCAAGGTAAGTCGTACATGTCACCGAGGACTCGCAGTGCATTGAGAGTCATCAGGGGTGCACATTGCATGTCCTTTAGCAACTAAACCCCCCCATACCTCCTCACTTTTAGCCCCATTATTTTATTTTACAGTGGCTAGGGATCATGTGAGTTGTCATCAGTAGTGGCCATTATTTTTACTTGATTTTTTGATGGCATTTTTCCTAACCAATATGGGACATATGGATAGTATGCATGAATGTAGTGTACAGTTATATTTTCCTATCTTTAGTGCACTGTAGGGTTGTTTGGTCACCCCCATGGTCTTATGTGTGGTGTGGCTGACAATCCATAGGGCTCCCACTAGATGACATGGATATGAAACTGAGCTCCCGTGCCACTTTGCGGGTTTACAGGGTCACATGTCACATGTATTTCATTGACATTGAACCCATGTCACCTCATATCCTTTATCTCCTTAAATTTTTGTGGAAAATACATGGAGTTCATGATAGATTTCTTAGATATCACCAACGGATATTATTACTCCTAATAATGACCAGGACCATGAGATTTATGACTACTAGGGGGTATCCTACTTTAGAATTTCATACCACTTTATTCTCGATGGTTGGAACATGCCAATGAAAACTATTTGGTATGGGGCGCTCATTCAGTTGTTTGGGGGGCCTTCGCAAGAGTAATAAAATTTGTTGAAGAAGGCTCTACAAGAATAGTTGTGGGCGATGCACCATGTTTGGGTACTTCATGTGAACTTTTTATGGTCACACAATAAAAAAGACTCTCAGAGGCTTGACAAATCATTGACCATCTCCTTTTTACATTTATTATTATGGAAAATAATACCCATGTTCAGGTATTTCATCCCTTGTGATTTTTCCAAAGCATATTTGGCGGGCATCAACATGTTCTCAACTACTTTATGATAAAAATGGGATTCCTAAGGTGAAATACATGGAAGATATGAACCATTGTTATTATATACCTCATGATAGACAAATTATTCCTTGGGATCTATGCCTAAGATGCCTCCCTGAGATGCCCTCCTGTGAGGAAAAATACATTTGACCAATGTTCTTAATGTATGGACATTCCAATATTAGACAACACTACTACTCTCCTAACCGAAGGTTTCATACATATAAAAACCCATTAGAATATTCAAATAGAAGTAGTATAATTAACCAGTGTCCACAAAGAGATGGAACTAGGAATGAGTCTCATGAAAAAGACTTAACTCTCTCAGGGAGACCCGGACTAGGGGATGAGTTCCAATGAGAAATCCAGGGAAGGAGGTAACAACATCCCATCATCCCATTAATTTCAAATCGAATATATTTCCATTGAATGTGATGAAATCTATCCTCCTTTATAAATCTGGAATGCAGGGAACACAATTGTGACACCTATAGGCATCATCACACGAGGTTGAGTGCTTCGGTGAAATCATCCAAAAAATTGGTGAACCCAATGATAATATTTTCTCCTTCAACCATGTGGAATAGTCATGTTTTCCATTGGATCTGGGATTGATGTCTGATGTGAAACTCTGCTCCTCAACATGGGGGATAGTAGTGTTTGATACATTAGAAAATTAGAATGTAATATGGAAAATATCTCCAGCATCAGGACCCACCAAGAAAATTGTGGGCACAGTATGAGACTCACTAAAAATTAGGGGTAGTTAAATGTTGGGTATTCAGGTCTATAATGTCATCAATGTGGATTTCTCCCACCAACCATAGAATATTGGAAACCCAAGGGTCATTAGGAATTACATTCCTTATATCTATACTAATAGATGAATCGTCATACTTTGAAGTACCTAAGCTATATGAATCCATCCACCCAATGCCCACAGACACAGGGGTATGAAGAATGTTGATGTGCCAATCCCACATGACAAAACCTTGGACACTATGTCTACTACACCATCAGCTATCAGGCTCCCATGACACGTCGCACCCTCTAAAACAATATAAAGGATAGTGATGGACACCCTTGTATGTTGGTATGAGTAGGATGGAGTAATTACCATAAGGGATATGGATCACTGGGACATGGAGGCTTCAATACCTCACTAGAACCAATTCCTCCAAGGGCCTTGAATAGAGCCACTAATCCACACTCCAACAGTGAATTGATTTGGGAACCTCTCACATGGGAAATCCTATAGATTAATCCCCAACCCCATGGATGAATGAGATACCTGAGTTGCCCCAACAGCGAATACCACCCGGGAAACACCAAGAAGGGATCCCACCTGGACTTATCAGCACCAATAATGATAGGCCATTTAGACCTATGAACATTTCGATTATACACCTACTCAGCTAGGATAAGTTCAGGACACCAGATGCAAATGTTGGGAACATGCTCAAGAGCATGCCTGATAAAAGGAGTCCTCTTCCACAACCCCAGTGGACCCTGCCACCATAGGTGATATCATACAGATTCCTACAACAGACAAGAAGGAATCCATCCTAGCTAGAATGGGATCGATACCTCAACTACCTCATAGACATGTTGGGTTGACTCTATCAATCACTGACACCAACATCAAACCTCATGGGCCAGTCCGTGATGTTGAGATTTAGTATGTAGGCCCTCCTTGTGATATATCCAACAAAAGTGGAGGTTTCCCCACTACCAAAATCAACATGAAGGTCATACCCATGTTCCTATAATTAGTCAAAGTGGTGGTCCTCCCCACTTCATCAACATTAAGTATAGAGGTCCTCCCCATACTCATGGTTCCCATCCTAGATGTCCTCCTCGTGTCATATACCATCAGTGTGAAGGTCCTCATCGTGTTGTTACTATATCTAGTATAGTTCCTCTCTTATCTAGTGATGATAATTATGGTGTTCCTCCTCTTACTTCAAATCACCATAATGGAGGGTCTCCCTCTTTCATATCCTACCAGAGTGGTGGTACTCTATAGTTTTTCAACGACCTACACATATGCTCTCCCCAAGTTTCCACCGACATAAGAGGAGGTACTCTACACTCTTTCACTAATCAGTGTGATAGTCTTAATCATAAAATAGCTAACCACTATAGAGGTCCTCCCTAAACTGTTACCACTAAGCAACTTGGAGGTCCTCCCCATATTCCCATCAACCAAAGCAGAGGTCCTCCCGGATATGTAAACAACGAGAGTGGAGGTCTTCCCCACTCCTCCCGTAGTCTAATTAGAGGTCCTCCATACCTTTATGATAACTGATATGGGGTCCTAACTATATCCCAAATGATAAAATTCTAGGTCCTATGCATGGTACTACTCACCAGCATAGAGGTCCTCCCTATTCCAACAAACATCCCTGCCCTGATGAACCATCCTCAGGAAGAAGGGTGAACTACCATCTCCAAATGAAAAATACCAGTAAGTTCCAAGTCATTTTCATTCCCATTCACTTCATTGATTTTTAGGTGTAATGAAATTTACTGATGGAACATTTACACCAATTCTTTACATTAGAGTCTAAGGTAGGAGTCCGGTAGGTGATGTTCATCATCCCGTATGGTGAGATCCAAAAAATCCTTAAATCCATTTGATTGTAAATGTTGTTGGGGAAATATTTGGCTCCCTTCCTGGTGTTCATTGTTAATTCATATCTACCATCTCAAATTTTACTCTATACATCCACCATAGATCAATGAGATATATTTTGGAATGCGATAGATGGTAGGTATCCAATTGAGTCGCCAATGTTCACTATTTCCCTAGCACAAGAGGTTGTGGTGAAAAAAATTTCCCATAGGAAAGTAATGATGTTGTTTGTATCACACTTGAGAGACAACCCATCATTCAGCGAACATTCAACAAATGCAGTGAATACTCCACTGACCATCCATACATCACATCAGTCCACAACAATGCTATAATCATTCTCTTTTCACAAAACAAATAAATCTTTGGTTAACCAAGAGATGGGACCAACTTCTATAGAATAAATCATATTGGATACTATAGATTTTGATCCATTTTTAGTTGTATTATAGCCAAATAAAACTTCTAGCATCGATAAACTGGGAACCATCATTGATGATTAAGCTATATTCTTCCATCAAATTTTCTGAATGACGTGTTTTTCCTCCAAGGACATTAGTTGGTATGCCTAGAAATCCATATGAAATTCAAAAATATTGATTAGCAGTGCTGCATGGTTGATTTGGTAGCACTCTCAGTGGATCAGCAACCTATGTCACCAAGCTCTACCATGACCTTTAATAGAGATGCATCAATATCTTTAAAATGCTCTGTAGAATCATGTAAGTGGATTCCCCACACATATAGATCCAAATTTGGGGTAGTACACTACTCTTGACTTTATCCCTATCTTTCACCTACCAAACCTACTCGTTGATATCGAGGATATAACTCCATGTATCATTAAGGTAAATATGGTTTTACCTGAGTTTTACATGGAAAGGGGTGCCGATATGGGGTCCAATAGAGAAAAACTAGCCCCTAGGGCTACACAATATCAATCAAACCCACATAAAAATTTCCACACTCTCAATAAAAGGCATACACATGTCTTTAGAGATCCCTCCGCATCATTTCCCTCCATTCAGAATACCAACATGGCCATGGGACTACATGATCCATTTGATCCACCTAATATTGCCTAGAATACCAAGGATAATCCCATGATTGATTCCTTTCTTTATTAGGTCATAGAGCAGAAGGGGAGCATCAATGAGATCCATGCTGAGCGATACCCAAATTATGGTGCTCCTCGACGAGATCTTATTCCTCCCTCACCATGATAGAAGGGGAAGCTGCAAGTCCTCATTTTCTACTTTCCTCCAATTAATCTCGGTAATCCTACACATCCCGATAGTTTAGAGGAGGGAGAGTATGGAAAGAAACCACAATAAGGGTCACTCAACCCACCTGAGCATCATTAAAATCTCCCTCAAGAACAATATCAAGATGCTCCATGAGGGGTTGAGTCTGTATAATGAGTTGAAAAGAATGTAAAAACACTAGTGTTAAAGAATCCTCATCATGATATGAACCCACTACTAGATTATTAGATGGATTCTCTCACTCCTCACCATGATTCCCTTGAGACAAGGTTGGTGGATATCTAACATGACATTAATCCATATCTAGAATGGGTGGATGAAATGAGAGAACACCTAGATTTTAAGGATACTAATTTCACCCCTTTCAAAAGAAATTTAAGCCCACTACAACATCTGGACCACTTCATCTTAGTGTACGGTCCCTTCTTGTGGATTCCAAAGAAGATGGAGGCTTCCATGTTCTGATGTTTTATTCATACATTGGAATAGTTTGAGTTTTTTGGTAAATCCAACCACCCACGAGGTCCATCACTAGTGTGGAAGATATTTGAAGGTAGTTCCTATACCAGTTCAGTTCCATTACATGGAAGACAATAATTTCTCACCTCTTAAAGTGAAATAAAATTTCTAATGAATGCGTAAAATATTTCATTTCATATTGTAAGGTCCAAACATATTCAATTGTTATTACAATGACCCAAGAGAAGATTCTATCAATGTGCATGGGGAATGTTGAGACTGAGCTAGTCCCCATCTAAATCACTCAATACATCCTGTTAAGTTTCTATGTCTTCTCTCACAAGGCTCATCACCTAGAAGATGATTTGTAGAAATCCCAGTAGGGATGACCATTTCGTCTTCCCACTCTTTCAAGAAGAGACACCAAAGAGTATATTTCCTCCATCGTACTAATAGAGGACCCTAATCCAATAGAGTTGTTTGCATCTAAGCCTCACCATGAACAACCTCACCATGTTAACAAGACTCTACAATATCAGCCCCTCCATGTGGAAAATCATTGAGAACCCCTCTCTATGAATAGCCTCCTAGGAGGGAGAATGTGCCCTTATCCCCTTATTAGATCTATAACCTCATCAGGGTCAAGCTCCCATTGTTCCCTTCCTAGATGATAAATCATACCTATTCTTTTAATAATGCATAGGTTATTGATAACATCCTCAGTTCCTTGTAACTGGGGATTTTGAAGCATCTAGAGTGTAGGAATCCCCATGATTTTGAGATCATTAATCACATTGACCTCTTACCTTACCATAGAATCCTTGTACGTACCATCAAGAACTGTTATGTGTTCATGGATTAGCTCTAGGACCATCTGGGAAATAGTGTGGTCATGTTGGGAATTATCCCGGCAGTGGTGGAACATATCTCCACTAAGCCTGACAGTAATAGTGAGGGTCCGAGTTATGGTAATCTGGTTTCCAATCATGGGGATCATAAGTTTGATGAGTGGCTGGATCACAGAGCAGTTTCTCACACCCAAGGTGTCATATGACCCCATTTAAACAAACCCAAACCTCATGAAGTCACCACACCTTCTCCATATGATGATTATGTATTCCCATCATCACCTTATATGTCCCTAAGAGTAGGTGGTAATGACATAAGGGAATGAAAATCCCCTAACAAGTGCAAAATACATCTCCCACCCTCTACTATTTCATGCTTCAATAGTTACGAATCACTCCCAAAGTCCAGATAGTATTTATAGATTCCCAATATGATGACTATAAGTATAACTATGTGAATACTGTAGACTTTATTGATCCCTTCATGGTCCCTAATGATTAGGAGTATCAAGCAAGGCTTCTGAGTTCCTCTAGTCGATGCCATCAGAGGAGTAATCAAAGGCATCAAAACCATCAGAATGGTTATGCTAGTGATTCCATCGATGAATTTCATTCCACAAAAAATAGAAAATATGTTCTATGTATAGATTTGTAGGCACAGTTATCTTAGCCCGCTCTATCAGACACACCACCACAGCTGACTATGTTAACTAACTAGGTAGAATATCCATAACCACACCATGACCAGAAGAGTCCAGCTAATGTTAGGTCTCAGTCTACCAATAGTCATGTGGTAGTTGTTATGGGTGATCTATCTAATGGGAAGCTGGATAATTCTACCACCATCCATGATCCAGTCGTTCATCGAATTATTTCTGTCTTATCTTATACCAAAGAGAGACTCGTTATGGTAAGAAATTTTCATCTGTCATGGAAGAATGATGTTTTTAAGACCCTCACCAGCATTACTACATGGCCCATAATACCTGAATCCCTCCCCCTATTATAATATATTTGTGAATCACTTGTAGGGGCCTTGAAAAGACCCATATAATTTGATGAAGATGTAGCAGCCATAGTGGCCTTCTATACATTGGATGTTTGGCTAGATGAATTCCCCAAAAATAATTTTATTCATCAGAAATGATTAGGTCTCCCTCATGCGAGGGAACATCCATCCGGTGAACATCACTAACTAGTTCAATGGTGTGGATGTTTTCCACTTCCTAGTGGACACATGCTCTGAGATCAATATCATCCCAACCCGGATACTCCCTAATTCGGGGATGACTAAAGCAGATATGATCCCCTCAAATCTAAATATACAAGGTTATTACAGGGCTGAGCAGAGACAATGTAGAATATTTCATTTGAATGCCCAATTCATCAGCTTGATTAAAAATGATTAATTCATGGTTTTCTCAAAGGATTCCGACTGTAATGCGTGAATGGGTAGGCCCTATCTCCATATGTATGCACCTGTTCCAACCTTGTATCACAAATTCCTAAATTACTCCCTCCACAAAAGTCTGTTTCAACTCCATAACCAAATAAACCAAATAACATGAAATGATATTTGATATAATATGTGGTATAGGCATAATGGACATCCGGATCAGAAGTTATAGCAGTTTGAATGTAAAACAATCATGGTTTCCTGACTACAAACTCAGTTTTGTAGGAATTCGTGGCCTTTTTTAGCCTCAAAAAATGTGATAGAGGTTTCCCTTGGGGGGAAATCTGCATATAGCATATCACAGGCTTTGATTTGATACGATGGAGATCTTAAACAGACACAGGGGTCAAAAGTTATGGCTGTTGGATGTTTGAGTTTCATTTTCAACTTATTTTTTATTTTTTAATAATTTCTTTATTTTTTTATATTAAAGATGTAATTAAATGACTATTACTTGATAAAATTTATAAAATTATTAATTAAAAATATTAAAAATATTTTATAATCATCTTTTACTAAATATCTTATACATTAATTTTAAGTTTCTATTTATCCCTATCTAAAACATCTTTAAAATATATATATTATATTTATATCAATATAAAATATATTTTTGTATTTATAAATTAATATATGATTTTTAATGTCTTTTTTTAAAAAATTACACTTTATCATTTCTTTTAAAAAAGCACTGATAAAGGGGTACCTTTATCAGTGCTAAACAAAAAGATGATATAGGGGAACCATTATGAGTGGGGTTTTAGAACTGTTAAAAGTACCCCTTTATCAGTGCTTTTCTTAGCACTGATAAAGGTACCCCTTTATCAACGCTTTTTAGTAGAGTTGTTAGAGGGGTATCGCTTCCCTTGCCTGGTTTTGTAGTTGTGTGTATTGCAATGATAGCCTCTGCCACCATGATTTCGTTTTTGCATGAGTATTTTACTGGGGATTCCATAGTCTCCCAAGAAGGAATGAGCATTCTCTAAAACGTAGTTGTCCTGGATGAACCATCTCCTCTTGATGATTCCCCTATTTCAGAAAAGGAAGATGATTTGAAAGATGCTCCTCCCACATATTAAGAGAGAATATCCACCACTATCGATGAGTTGATATAGGTGAACCTTGGTACAATTAATGATCTAGGGCCAAAGATAATTAGTGAAACCATGCCTACAAAGGAAAAGAAGTAGTACGTGGATTTCATGAAGCTATGTTGTGATTTATTCTCTAGGATATATGATGATATTCCTAGAATAAACCCCCAAGATATCTCACACCTTATTTTCTTAGTGGGAAATCATAGGTTCAAGAAGACTCCTACAAAAATGCACCCTTCTCATGGTTCCTTGGTCGATGCCTATGTTGATAATTTTATCAAATATGACATTTTCAAAGATGTTCAATACCCCAAGTGGCTGGACAACATCATTCAGGTCAGGAAGAATAATGGGAATATCATAGTCTTTATCAAATTTCGAGATCTCAAATACCATTAATTAAAGGATAATTTTCCCCTTCCAGTGATAGAGCTGTTGATTGATCTCATAGATGGGTTCTAGTCTCCCTTATTCATGGATGTGAACTCTAGGTTCAACTAGATCTAGATGTCCCCCAAATATGAGGATTCTATCACATTCATAGTACCATAATGGATGTTCATTTTGACAATTATTTATTTATTTTTCCATTTGGGTGGAAGGGATTCATCTTAAGAAAGTCAAGGCCACATCCATAGTCTAATTCATGATATCCCAGATCATCCACCGATTTTGATTTCCTCACATGATTATCATAAAAAATGATTGAAAAATCAAGGTGGTTGAACTAAATAAGTTGTTTGCTATGTAAAAAATTTGGTCCAACCATACTTCTCTCAACCATTAATAGATAAATGGATAGATTGAGGCATTCCACAAAACCCTTTACAATATTCTGCAGAAGATGGTTAGTGAGAACAAGAATAGTTATCTCGACAAGATCCGCAATGATTTATGGGGTTATCAGATGATGACCCAAAATTTCACCAAATTGACTCCATACTCCCTATTTTTCTGAAAAAGTTAGTATTTTCCATTGAGATTTATTTTCTACCACTCTGGACAGCTGTCTATGGTCAAAAAGTGTAAAATATATTGGAAGAAGTTCATTTACCAGAGATGGAAGCTGTCAAATAAAATATGCTCCATACCTTTTAAAACCTTGAGAGGCACTAGAATAAAATATCAATAGAGTTCAACAAGAAGGTTTTCCTACCCACTTACCTCTATGGTGACATAATTATGGATCTGAGAACACGAACTATACATTTCAAGAAGTTGAAAATGTTTGAGCCCAAGTTGAAAGGACCTTACATCATACATAAAATATATTTCAATGATGTGTAATATTTATTCACCATGTATATAGAGCTTATTACTCCTCTGAACAATTTCATGTTCCCAAAATAGTACATTGTATAAGGATTCGGTGTCCTATGCACATGATGTAATATTGAGAACTTGGACCAAGCTCTACAAATGTAAAATAGTATTTCATGTCTAGGAATCATGACTTAAAACTAGGTGCATACATTCCTTGAGAGAGTATCATGCAATTCAAGCCTCTATGTTCCTCATTCATGTTGGGTTATAGATATCATCCCATGCACATTTCTGTTGGAACACCTTCCCTCATAAACTTCTGAGTCAAATGAGGATAAACTATGTTACAACTATTTTACTAGCTTCATAATGATAAACTGCATAGAAACCAACAACATGGTTGCATGATGTTAGACTATGTAATAATTAAAATTATTGCTTCCAGATGATAAACTACATAGCATAGTAATCGCCAAATGGGAGAGAATATCACGCATGGAATATATCACCTACCATGTCACATACATGAACTATTTTTGTCTTGATTCATTCCCATATAGGATACATAATTGAGGTTTCCCATCTGGATTCAAGTATCACAGAGAGGGAAAGAGGTGAATCAGTGATATCATTTGTCTTTTATGTTTCATTACTTATAAAACTACCTTAACCTCATGTTAAATATATATTTCCCTTAAAAACATAATCCAAAGAAACATCCACATGAAAAGGGAATTTATAGGTTTCCATACTCAACATGAGTAGCTACATCCTTGGTATGGTTTGGGAAAAATCCAATACTGCACAATCCACTAGTAATTAATCATTTTTTGTGGAATACAGTGAGTAAGATATGCCCTTACACTTGTGTTAGACTATGGAAAAATGAAATAGTGTGTGTCCTTCTTCTAGAACAAAATGATTCAATTCAATGTTACAATGCTTCGTGATCAACTATCACAAATTTGATCTTTCAAAACAATTCTTCACTCTCTTACACAGAAGATGGTATCAACATCCTAAAAATTTTAATGATACTTAGCATAATACCTCAGTATGATTTCCACATTCATAGAGACCTAATTTGATACTCATTGAATTAATTGTTCACTTAAATCAGAAATCTAAAACTGATGTTTGTGAAGCTCCCAAGTGAAACTGATAACCTTGACAAAGAAAAATGCCTTTACAGAACAAACATCCTTTGTGATTATCACTAAGTTAGCATGGAATATTCCATCATAATGGATCACCTATTACATATAGTCATTGGCATTTTTCTTGATATTAGTTTTATATTTTTTATGATTATTCTCACATAGAAATCCAGCTTCTCAAAGCTCCTCTACCACCATAAAATAAAATCAATTCCGAATTTTCCATAATTTATTCTGCATAAATGAAGTGGGGTCACCTCATATTTATATTCTTTACCATAACAATGCTCCAACGCCTCCAGATCTTTTTTAATATCTTTCAAATATATCATCATGGCTCTCCAACATTTGTGATACTCCATTTATATTGAAATTTTCACAAAGATCATTATCAAACCATCATGCACTCAAGATATTCCACTTCTCATAATCATAGAGATTAACGTCACCTTTCAAAATGATGCGCATCTTGAATAATATCATCCCAAACTACTCTAAACATATTACTTTACCAATTTTTGTAATATTTATTCATAGAAAACAAACTTTCATAATACTATCCTCTTACTCCATATTTTTTACCCCAAAAAATTAGCGAACACTGGGAAATGACATCACCATAAAAATATTCTTTGGAAACACCCACCAAACTGATTCTTGAACATTTACCTTCTACAGTAAACAAAAATTGATTCTTCATTAATTACTCAACCATATTCAACCAAAATTCACATCATCAAAAAAACAATCGATTTCATTCATCAAAAACCCCGTATTTTTGGATATTTAACCTTTGATTGATTACCATTAGCATCCACATATTTACCAAGGAATGTATCTTAAAATATATGTCTTCCAAAAAAATCATTCCTTTATAATCAAATGATCTTTAATATGAATTTTAAATTTGATATCTTGAATACAATGGTTCGTCTGATCATCCACTACTACAAAGTGAGGTGATTTCATGTCTTTTCAAAATTCCTTGAAAAAAACTGAATATGATACTGTTCTATATCATCTTTTTCATATCTATAATGACTATTGGATTCTAATCATTGGGCATAACTGAAAAATTATAAAACCTATTCCCCATCAATCCCCATTTATGGAATGCTGGGTCTACTTGGACATCATTCAGGTCAATTATTTATTCTATCTGTTCCATATAGGTTCTCATAGGTCTAACCTAAGTCCAAGTATTATGGATTTAAACTGTATGAATGTCTCATCAGAAATATGTGATGTGACATGAGCCTCATTGGACATTACCTAGGGTGGGTTTCTTAATACTTCACAGTACATATATTAGTTCAATAACTCTATGGTATGAACACTACGACCCTAAACTAGGTTACCAAGTCCAAGAATCATGACATTAAACTATATGAACAACTACTTAAGAATTCATGTATGGTGTTTGTGACTCCATGTCCCTCATTGACATTGGGTTTTTTATTCTAGTGCATTACAGGTAACCCTTATCGAGTGTTTTCCCAATAGTGTGAGCTTCATGACCTTAAACATATAGCCCCGCTATGGTTCATGTGATAGGAATTTAATAATATCACAATGGTCTAAACCTATGACATTAAATTGGGCTTTACGGTTCTCAATTAATGATGTTAAAATGTGATCATATCTTAAAAAAGTTAAGGATGTGTCATGATAATCGTGGGATATTTTCATTCCCTCACTAGAGAGGATTACCCCCTAAAGTGTTTCTCTCTCAACATTTTTTGTTTCCTAGAACTATGTGGGGCCTGATTCCCATCCTTATGGGATATGTAGTGACCACCATAAGAATTTTCCTTGGTCCAAGAAACAAGTTTATCATGCTTTCATCCCCTTGTCCTCAGTCATGTCCCTTAATGTATGACCTTAAACTATGTAAAATCAACATCACTATTTAATCATTCACTACGAACCCCCATAGGCCTATTTATGAGGTGTTTTAAACCATGAACCACACAAACATCCATAAATTACCCGTTTTTCAGTGGTCTATCCACATGACCTTAAACTATGTGGAATCCATCATGGGGTCCATATATGGAAGTAGGTCTCATATCAACTCATTCATGTCAAGTTTATTATTTCACCACCATATTCCCATTCCTTTGAAACTATTCCCTATTATGATCCAAACTATATGAACTTAATTTAATACCTGATTATCTAGAAAACTCATACATATACTATTTATAGATATTCCAGGAATTATGACTTCAAACAACATGGGATTTTCTTTTCAGGCTACATTGTGTGGTGGTGGACCTTTTTTTTCCTCATTCATGTCATATTTTTCATTTCACTGTATGGAACACATTTAGTTGAGAATCCATATTCTGTATTGTCCAAAATCTATAACCTTAAACAAATAACCAAGGATACAAAATGGTCGACCCTAAAATGTGAGGTGATGGTCCAAGAAACATGACTTTAAACTATTTACAAGAAGCCCACTCATTATGTCTTTAAACTGCAAGCAAGTTTCTATTCAGACTGTGTTGAGCGGTGGTGGGCCACCGTTGTACTCATTTACATAGGGTTTTTTATTTCAATGAATGGAACACATTCATTCAATAACCCTTATACCTCCTGATCCAAACAAGATTACCATAAACTATGATTTGATGGTCCAAACCCCATGATGTTAAAATATTTACAAAGAGTCCAAGTATCATGAATTTAAATTATGTTTGAGTCTCAATAACAATGTGTTTTGTGTTTTTTTGTCTCATTAACCCTCATTTAAATTGGTTATATCATGACACCAAACTACACATGTCTGTTTTGGACACTCTACTTTGGTCCAAGCTTCATGGCCTTAAATTGAGGGCATATTTTCTAAGTAAAATGACTTTAAACTACATAGCCCAATGTCATTAACTTATGATGTTAAAATACGATTCCATAAAATCTCAAACCGGAATTATTTTATTTCCCTCTCTAGATAATTTCATACTCTTCAGCATCGGTATATTACCACACCATATTCTATAACTTCATGTGGCTTGATTCCCATGCTTATGAGATATGTAGCGATGCCCAGACACTTTGTCCTTGGGCCCAGCCACATGATAATTAACATTTCAACTCATCATCCTCACTTATAGTATAGTAATTATGACCTTAGTCTATATGTAAATCATCTTATGGTTTTTGTGGTATGTAGGCCTCCGGGGTCCTCATTCACACTAGTTTTTACCAATTTCGTGACATATATATATACCCTCATAATGAATGTACCCCATAGTCCAATTGACATTACTCTAAACAATGCACTATGGTCCAGACCATATGACCCTAAACTATATGTGTTACATCCCTGATGGTCCATTTGATAATAAATTAAACTACTTGAAACGATAGAGTTTGGATCCTACTTTCTAATATGCCCCATTTTGCACTTCGAGTGTTTCTCTATTTAGATATCCATCAAATTTAAATCCAAAAAAACCCCCTAATGAAAATGTTCTCATGAAATTTCTGGATCACCTCCCATCTTGGGCCAATGACATCATGGATCTATTGTTTCAAAATAAAGATCATGTATTTTGAACATGGTCAATAATCGATATTGAACTTTCCCACCTCATCCCTAATTGGTCTTGTTATGATTCAAATATTTTGAATATGGTAAACAGTATGTCCCTACCCATCAGAAACCACTAATACAGACCTCAGAAGTCTCAAATTACATCATTTAAACATCTCCACATCTTAGTATTGTTCTCTTCCTATTATATCCTCATAAATAAGGTTCTCTTCGACATGATAGGATGCCCCACTTAATGATCCGTGTTTCCCACAATGAGCAGGACACCTGAGGGTTTTAAGGGTTCTGGTTGGGTGTGTACCGTTGGGTTTAATATACACAAATGATCCCATGGTCAAAGATTCATGACCTTAAACTAGTGGTTCATGTCCATGAATCATGCCTTTCAAATTTACGTGGGTTGTATTCCCATGATTATGTCGTGTGGAATTTGGGTCTCCATTTCACTCCTTCATTTTGGGTTTTTAACTCTATCATATCACACATGTCCATTTTTAAATTTAATCACATGATTCAGATATTCTGACCTTAAAAGCATGTAATTTCATAGTCACATGATGTTAGACTATGATGCATATTGATCACATGACATTAAACGATTCAATTCTCCATCCTTATGGCATGACCGAAAAATTCATGTCCAATTTCCACACCATATACTGTAAAACTATATATATATCATCCCATTTCCATGAAATAAAATTGTAGGGTACTTTATGCCCTTTTCTGAAAGGCCCTCTCCCCCATTGCTTGTCATCTACCACATTATTCACATTTTTCAGCAGTCACTTGACATCAAAGATAAAACAACCCTAGAATATGTGTTAGATATTTATTCATAACGATTCACTTACAAATGTTATATAAAACATGTTTTCATAATTCCAAGAGTTTTTAATCCATTAAAACACTCCATCGCTCCATTCCCACACTTTTTGTTCCCTTTATTTGGATCATCATCCTCTTCCACATCTTGATGGACCCCATAACTGCTTGGTATCATTACATTTTTTGGTTCACCTATTGTGCTGGATAAATTCCCCTGGTGGCTTTGGAAGGCATTATAAGAAATGGTCTATGTTTGGAATATGGTCAGTAGTCATTCCTTGTTTTCTTAACACCTTTTCAGGGTAACAGTATCGATACATTGTTTCAAACATGGTTAAAAGTTATCTATATCTCCATGCAACTCTCCTTGTGTTCCAGATGTTGGGAATTTTGATTTACACTCCCCATTATTTTTTGTTCGGGTTGAATCCAACACCTCATGAGTTATCCCAGTCATGCACTAGATCACATTGAAAAAATAAATTTCACTATTCTAAGAGATATATTCTCCCTCAATATACTCTTTCAGACTTGACACACTCGATGTTCAATAAACAATATCAGACCCTGAGCACCCAATTATCATACAACACTCTAATATAAAGGGAAATCACATTGTCATCCCTTGTTTATGATACCATTAATGACCCACATATTCTTAAAGAGTTTTTATTTATTGTCTCATAAATGTGATCAAAGTAAGAAAATAATGTGGAAAAATATGTTTGAGTAGGAAAATTAATCAAACCATTGCTTCAGGGTTCCCTCCACATATCAGAGCCTCCCCTCTACCAAATAAGGTTCTATGGATCTGCCTTAGTGTTCGAGTTCTCAGGATCAGTCTTATTCTAATTAGTGACTTTATAGACCAGCTTCTATTCTTCAAATTTTTTATTTTCATCATCGAACAAGGAGTGAGCATCATCAGACCAGATTTGTTTCTGATCATTCTCTGTTCGATCCTCAAACTCAACTTTATCAATATCAGGTTCCTTGGATTCATACATTTCTAATTGAACCCTCATACTATTTATAATCAATTTTGAGTATCAATGGGTGTAACTTACTCTTATTTCAGCCCCTCTAGATAATAATTTTTATCATCATCTTTATAATGTACATTAGATACCTTGGTCTTGTGTTTCCTCCTTACTAAATCATGCTCCTGCAATTCCACACATTCCCTCTTGATGATAAAGTCTTAGGATAGTTCAAGAAGAGTTCTTGAATCGACCCCAATTATCCCTAAGAAGACTAACCAATGGAGGAGATATCTCACCAGTTATGGTAGTCCAGCTATCCAAATGCGAGTGATGAAATCACACATGTTCCTCGATGACTTGGGATGGAAAAATCAGAATCCTTTGGACCAGAGTCCTTGAAATATTTGGGTGGCCTGATATCATTTGGAGAAAAGACCATCAATATATTCTATGTTGTATCTTATAGGTAGGGGCTTTAAAAAACGAGAGTTTGGAAAATTATTCCATCTATAGGTGAGAGTATCATCATGATTATCACAGGGAACACTACCTTGCCAACCTCTCCACCTATGGTGAAAGTATCTACTGCCCCTTTTGGTACCATGAATGTGGACATTGCTTCCCCAAAAATATATCCCACAACCATTACTAGAGGAAAATCAAAATCCAACACTCCCAATATGGCCTCCTCATTTATTTTGTCAAATAAAGCCATTTCCAATTCCTCTATTGAAATTTCATCCCCAGTAACTAATTTTGGTGGAACCACTACTGCAGTTCTTTCAGTCAGCACTATTGTGGGTCATATATATTCCCCCTCCCTCGAGGGTGTGGTCTTGAAATTCCCTTCCAATGAATCCTCTATAGTTGGACTGACTTTTATAGCCTCTTAGGACAGTTTTTCTTGGATAACATCCTCTATTATCGTTACCTCCACCTCATGCATAGTTAATGTGTTTGTTGGTGCTGGGGGATGAGTCCTAAGCACCATTTGAACTACCATTCTAAAACGTGTTAGTCAAGAATGAAAATAAAAATAAAATAGCCAGAGAAATATATTTTGGAGGAATATATAAAAAATGTAAAATCTAGTTAGTAGTTCCTAAAGATTCACCGGTAGCCATTGTGTAGGGTCCCTTTAGTAGTCGTTTCTTTAGTTACTAGTGTTGGTGTTTAGAATCATGTTGCTATGTCATCCGGAAGGCACCCTATTTTCACCCCTTCATGGGTTGAGATCCCATCACCATTATTTTTAGGTATATCTCAGGCCTCCCCTTCATCTGTGATTGATTCCTACACATGTGAGAATTAGAGTTAGACATATGTTCTAAAGAGCATGTTATATCTGAGGAACATAAGATCCAGATATTTAAGTGGTCGATAGAAAAAAAATATTCTCAAATAAGATCCTTTATAGGCATCATCTCCCCAAGACTCACCTAACTCCTTAAACAAGGATCACGTACAGCTAGTTTACCCACTAACAGTTGTGGGGAGAGGTCATGTGCATCAACACCCTCACCTGATCATTCATCGGACACATAGTGACATGAGAATGTACTAGGATTTCTAGAACCACAACATATTGTTCCCCCTTGTCCCAATACATGAGAATTATGGACTTAGAGTGACCAATCATGGAAAGATGCATCCCATGCCTATTGAGGTGATACCACATCCCACGAGGATCTAGGAAATGCATGTATAAGTCCTAGTTATCACATGATTCAGGAAAAATGACATAATTGTGAATGTCTATGAAATGTAACCTCAATATAGGATCTTGGAAAAAACATCTTACGGACCTCCATGAAAGTCTTTCCTTTCTCCCAAGTTTTCTTACCCATGGATATTAGGACTGTTATTATTTCTTCTCTCCCATCACCTCTTTCACGTTCAGACCCATGAACTATTGGACCCACTGTGGATGTCCTCCCAACCAGACCTACTCTGATGCCATGGAACCCTCTAGTCACCGCTCTACCTCAGTCCTACAGTGGATGAATCTTCCATTCATTAGTCTGGATGGATTTCTACCTCATCATGACATGGGGATTGGAAATCACCTAACTCTACACATAATCATGGGTTAGACCCTATGGTGTAGTGGATGGAGGCGTCTAATTATGAATGTTTCCATCCTCACGAATGAACATGAGCCAATGTTTTCTTTATAATTGAGGGTTGGAACTCATTAAGTACCTCTGATTACTCTTTTGTGGTCAAATTCTATAGGCACTTCAATTTACTTGAAAACTGCTGTGGATTTTATGGCTCAAATATAGGACCACAATCAACTCTTCCTACTAGTATTCATCCTCAAAAGTCTTGGAGGTATGATCTCTGTTCCTTGGTCTGGGGCCCATTATCAATTTCCACCCCCATTGGCAAGGAGAATGGGTGAAATATGACATTTTCTGCTAACCCAACCTTATTAAGCACTTTCATAAGACTCAAATTGAATGGGTAACATTCCATGATGTTCATAATCATCAGCTATAAGTTTTTCATGGGAGGGTAAATGGAGTTATGGTACTCATACCCCCCATGTGTGATCCCACCCAAAAAGAAAAAAAGTAAAAAGTCACACAAACACATAGTATAATATTCACTTCGCTAACCTACCCATGTACTTTTTAAAACTTTAAATGCATAAATATTTGATTATAGATACTCTACCCAATCCCTTTCATCATTGTCATTATAAATGTACTTGGACACACTCCCATGTGCACATCCCTTATCGATAGAATCCAACCACAGATGAGGACCACAATGAATTCCTCCAGTTTTACTATGTTATGAGTATTAGTCTAGAAATTGTATCCCCATAGTTTCTAATAACCCAATTTCGAAATCCTCTAGTTGGATCACTCCTTTACACATTGATATCCCCTAGGACATGTGTATGTGGTCATCAATAAAATCCTTTCTAGATCTTCTCCCTCAGTGGTATCCTATGTTGGCCCAATCAAGAAGTATCTGAACCACCACTTAAAGAAAATATCATTTGTCCCCAACTTCACATCCCTAGTTCCATACAATAGATATAGTAGTCCCTTATCCAAAGCTAGTCGCTACTCTTGTTCCTCTAATATATTCAAAACAGGGATAAATTCTTTGTACATCACTCCTAGGATCAGGATCCCATAGATTTGGTAAAGGTCCCAAATGCTAATACAGACCTCCCCAGGATGCATATGGAATGTGTTGGTACTTGGTGAAAATCTTCTCACATGCTCAGACATAATTTATTTTGGTCCTTCAATGTGGAGCTAAGAACCACTAACTGTTCATAAAGTCCAACTTGCTTCATCTCTATCTCGAACTCTTGACAAGACGTTCATGCCTGGTAGGCCCATGACTATTCATCTATGAAGTTTCCACCCTAGAACAAGTCACATCCATCTTTAGATACCTTATCTAAGTCCCCCAAACCTTACTTAAGAATTGTGTTATACTATTAAAGTTATTATTTATCCAAAAACTACCCCCCTTGATGTTATTAATGCAGTTATAGTGGTAGTCTAATGTAATGGGTGCGTGGTCCTTCCCGACATGGCATGTGGTAGACATGTGGCATTGGTACTGGACTAGATATTCCTCTGAACCAGTAGGATTTCCCATACCCTCTATCATCTGATATAAATATTTCTTCCCTCAAGATAAATAAAGAAAAATGCAGACTCTTTCATAATGGATACTCTCATTGAACCACTGAAAGATGCTTCAGTAATGATTCATGGTTTAAGGCACATTGAAAACACTCCATAATCATGATATTGTCCTCCATATATTTACTCTGAGTATAATCAACAATGACCCCTCATTGAGTTCCTGAGTATTAATTGGTTTTGAGATTTATGTTTTTTAGAGTCTTTTTTGAGAAGGTCTTTAATAGAACTCATTATCAGAGCCCAATTCACAGAGATCTAGGTCATGGTGTCCAGTTTGTTAAGCGGATTTCATCAAGAAAAAGATCAAAAGACCAATTTTCTATGAAATTTCTCATGTGGAAAAAGATAATGGTAATCCTAATCTTTTAAAAAATTGGTAATTGTTTTTGATTCTCATGACGTCAAGTGTCAGGTAGGGCCCTAACCCAGTGTTGTTGATAGGCTTACAGGTGTACTGCACATCATAATGGCCTTTGCACATGCGACCACCACACATCATCATCATGATGGATCTTCAAAAAAATGGAACATATTGTCACGATTTAGGGATTCTCCCTTAGAATATGACCCTCCTTTTCATTTCATCTTTTATTTTGAGTGGGGGAATTTATAGGCATCCAAATACATACAATGTGAATTGTTGAGGATGTCACAACTGGTTTGGATCCAAATCCAAGAAAGAATAGAAAAAAATCATAGATAGTATGTTTCATGAAACCCTGATGCTCTGTAAACTGACCAGAGCTTATGAAGCCCCTTGTATGAGAAACCGCCTTTGATAACACATGAAGAGTTAACATTGGCCTTTGTGATTACAACGATGATCCATGACTGTGATAAGGATTGACAGTGTTCTTTATGAACCTGACAGAGCTATGTATATTTTAAGAATCCCACATATGCATCTCAAAACATGTCACACATTTTCAATACCCCATTATAATAAATAACCATATCATTTTTACATTTTAATGATGGTTAACTGACCTTAAAACTTCTGGATTTCTCCAAATTTTTGAAGTCTTCAAGAATCACAAACCAAAATGAAATGGATCAAAAAAAATGTGTCGTAGGTTTTCAAAACCCATATCCATATATAGTGGAATGCCTCCCCCAAAGTTGGGGATTCTATTCACAAATTCCTATGTCCTTCTCAGAGGAATAATGCCTTATTGGGAACTTGAGGATACACAAAAAATTAATCCTCCATGAAGCAATACATAAATTATATATGATATCATCTCGAAGAAAGGTTACCATGTTTCATGAATCCTACCCCTCTACAGAACCCATAACCTCTATGAAGAACCTTATATTCAAAAAAAAACCTCTTTATGAGTCCCTAGTCTTCACTAATCCCATATCCTAGGATTTTCCGTGATTCCTTCCTTGTATTGACACCTCTTCATGAGGATTAATGCTCAAATCCCCCTAATCTATCAAGGATTAGTTCAGTTGCAACTAAAGTCCTTATGTGACCTATTCCACCATTATTATAGCCCAAATTTATTCATGTGCGGTCTGAGATCCCAACTGGCCTTTTCTTACTAGTATAGGAATGAAAATTCCTTTTCATACTCAGCATAGACATGCTAATGTGGACCTCATGATTGACCACTCCTCCACAATTCAAAAACCAATAATTTAAGAATCCATTCTCTTCCCAAGTGTGAATGAGTTGCATTTATATAATATGAATGGGTTAGGAGTGAGTCCCACATGCCCAAGAAGCATGATGTTAAACTATATAGTACCAACGTTCTCAACCCATGATGTTAATCTGTGGACTTACCCTATGAAAAAGGTACATGTTGTTCCATGTGTGACTGGAATGGGATAGTCTCCATGCCACCTATGCTCATAGGTAATGAGATCATACTATCATGAAATTATATCCTCCCCACATGTTATAAAATCTTTCGGAAACTTCCATACAAAATTCCCAAACTATATCTCATCGGTGCATATTTTGTGACATGAGTGTTTAGTATAATGCTTCCTCTTGTGTCTCACACAAACCATGACTCATGTTGGTATAGAAATCAGTCATGACCATGAAATCAAACCTATATCCTAATGGGAATACCATCTGATGTAATTCCCATTATCCATATTCAATTTTCCAACTTCTATGTGTTAGCCCCACTCTTAAATTCTCCATGCACCTGTTCTACACGCAAGCCCCAATAATATCCCATAAAGTTGGACTCCTCCTCGGATGTAAGCTCTAACCATTCCAAATTATGCATGTCGTTGACTCAAAATTGATTTAGATACATAAGAATCTTCTATTAGGTCTAAACCAAACACCCAACACTCCGTCAACATCTATCCCGATTTTACCTAGTCCACCACATCATGGGAAAATAATACCCTTACCAGGAGACCACATATCATCCATGTTCATAGGGATGATTTCACAAATAATCCCCATAAAAAATCCAAAAGGATAAATTCTCTTGTGAAGGGAAGATTCCATGTGTAATACCTACATCATCTATATCTGATGCTTCTTTTGTGGTGTGATTGTCTTTACTGCATGTCGTTAAACTACATGGAACAGTATTGTCACACGACCTTAAAGTATGGAATCAAATGAAATGGGATTTGATAACATCCCCCTAGGTAGGGTATGAAGGATTCCTCTATAAGGTTCAATCATGGACATTGGTAATTCTTGGATCCCCCTTCCAAGGGGTTCACCTCCATGATCTTCCTTCAGAGATGTTCTGATCAACATTCTTGGTGTGACATATTCCCTTTATGGGACACACATCTGAGATTCAATCCCATAGGGAGTTTTGATCCATTCAACTTCACTGTTAGAAATCTTCCCTTTATGGGACACACCTCCTAGGTCTGCCTCCATGGGCATCCTTTTGCATTCATCGGTAAACCATTTAGGTTCTCCTTCCTAGGGATGTATCTATTTTATCCACCTCCATGAGGCATTATAGTCATTCTCATTCTATATCCTTAAGACATTAATCCTGAGTCCAATCCTATACAAATACCTTATTCAAAACATGGGATTCCTAGGGATAAAGACTTGGAATATATATGATTATGAAATCACCTACCACATGAAAAAAAACCAATATTCCTTTTGAAAAATCCATGAATGATATGCGCCTTCAACATTAGATACCTCATGGTCGAGATGGTAGGCCTTGGTATTTTTACCTAGATGCCACCAGGAGATACCCCCTATGAGGAAGAATATAGGGGACCATTGTTCATGGAATCTAAACAGGACTGTTATACCCAACATGACTACTCTTTTGGACAATGGTTGTTTCAAAATCAAGACACTTTGGAATTTCAAAGCATAATAATTTTAATTAACCGACATCCAAAAAGAGATGGAACAGAGAATCAGTTTCATGAACAAAAATTAACTCTATGAGGGGGACCCAGAAAAGGCAACGAATTATAAAGAGGAATACATGGAAGGATCAAATGAAAAATTATTAACCTGTTTTGATTAAGGAGAATCCAACTCTCTTGAAAGTGATGAAATTCTCCCACCTTTGGAATGTAGGACTGTTGGGAACACAATTTTAATGCTAGCACACTTCATCACGCGAGGCAGGGCACCCTGGAGAAAGCTTCATAAATAGAAGGGATGTCTGATATAACAATTATTTAATCATAATAACATCATAAATATCATATATATCATATATAAATAATAAATCAATCATTATTACCATATTTTTGATGTGGTAAGGTAAAAATGAACGACATCGATTTATGAGGCGGTAGTCCCCTGTACACAGAAATGAGGATTTCAGAACCCATTTAAGGGAAGTGTGGATAGTTGTAGGTCATAACCTAAACATTAAAATATCTCAATATATGTAATATACTTAGGTTAATGTATAATAATGTTATAATAAAAATTGAATATTGTGGAGAATGAAAGAGAATAAATATGCTTGATGAAGAACATTACCTCTTCTTTGGGTATTCTCCTATGGTTTTCACTAAAAGAATACTATGATGGATTTAGGCCCAAAATAATGATTATATTATTATTTTGGATGTGTTTTTATGTTATTTAGGTAGGGTTTAGTCAATCTAACAATCTTGAGATTTGTGAATAAGGTGGGAGAGTGTGAGCCCTTTTGTAATTTAGGAGTGGCATTCTTGTAAATAGCCAAAATTATTCTCTATTGAGAGGCTAATATTACATCATGTGCCTCAAGAATTAACAAATAATGGAGGGTATGGATACCATGGATATGAAATACCTCCAAAACACAAATAGAATACATTTTTTATCATTTTATTAATTTTTTTAAGTTTACTCAAATTTATGCATATATTTTTTACCAAGGTAACTTGTATCTTCTTATTTACCAAGCTAAATTATCCGTTAAGATTAAAATTTAAATGAGAGTTATTTGATAATTTAAACCAAATTATTATAAAAATGAAATATAATTTATTAACCAAAAAATGAAATTTTTTGTAAATTTGTTTTTCATACAAATGAATGTAATGCACAAAAACACCATCTTAACCATAACAATGTTACTTAATATTAAATTATTTCACTACTCATTATGGTTAGATACTAAATTAACCTTCTTAGATAATATAAATTTTAATGATACCAAATATGGAATAAAATTTTCTAAATTAAATACTATTAATTGGAATAATTTTATTTATAATTTATCATGTAGATGCAACAAGGATGTGTGGATTTTTTAAAGAGAAAATGAACAAATGTTTACAATGTTTTCATCTCCAATTTCAATATAAACTTTATCTAAATAATTAAATCGTCTAATATATTTATAATATAACTAATTATAAGTTAAAATAAATATTATATGTAATTTTAATTTAAAAATATTTTTTTTTTGAAATGTTTTTTTTCAATTGAAAGTTAATATTTTTTTCCGTATGCACAAAAATGATACTTTTTATAAAATTCACTAAAAATAATCCATTTGATAATTTTTATATTATAATTTAAAAAATTAAGTTTATTTTTAAAATAAAATTTATTAAATTGGGAAAATTTAGTTTTCTTAATAAGTGTACCTCAAAAAGAACACAAAACTGCTTTTCAGATGAAAAACTTTTGTTTTAAAGCATAAAATTGGATTTATTTTAATTTATTTTCTAGAAAACACATATGATATATTTAAAATAGTTGATTAAATATAAATATAGAAATTATAAATTACATTTAAATTAATTAAATGAAGTGTTCTTGTTAATTTACTGATATATACACACTTATGCACATAAAAATAGTTTTTTAGAGAAACAATTCCTTTTTTCAGGAGGGTTTTATTTTCATTTCTAATTAATTTTCCACAAAAAATAATTTTTATATACATATGTAGACCATATATTAGTAATTTTTTAAATTTATTCATAATCCCCATTCTAACGACTAGGTTAAATTTTAATATTAAAAAATAATATTTTAATGATATGGCATGTTTCATTTAAACTCGGTGTTGCATGTAATGCAATCTAAGATTGGTGTTGCATGTAACACAAGACAGAATCAATGTTACATGTAACTAAATTTAATAATAGTGATGATTGTAAATAAACATAATAAAAAAGATTAAATTACTTTTTAAAATTCCAAATATCTCTGGGTGTTACAGGAGACTCAATTCTTTCAAAAAAATGCCATGTGTGTCCTCTCCCCTACTTATAGAAGGCCACCACCTATCCTATCTTCTTCACCCATTAAAACCATATTTGTTCTACCATTACTATCCCATATCACATACCAAAATCCCTCCCATCATATTATAAGCCTTTATTTTTGATGAAATCCAACTTATAATTTATTCAGTGCAAACCTAAGGAGGATACTAGAATAAGAGGTTGTTTTATTCAATGGGAGTCACTATTTTATTTCATTCTCATCTTTATTCCACTCTTATTAATACATGATAATTTTATAAAATATGAATATTATATATAAATATAATTTTTATAATATTTTCATGACTTAAAACTATATATACTTATGTCAAATGGGTTATGAAATCATGGTTTTAATGTACAATGAACTAGCACCTCACGAATCGATGTAAATAATTCTTCTCATATTAGCTTACATGATTAGGTATGATGATGGATATAATGTGTATATATATATTATATTAATAACATATTTATCGATATGGAGTCATTATATCAAGAAGTTTTTTATAATGTTTATTAAATAGTGGATATAATTACATAATTTGTGTGTACAACGGGCTACCACCTTGTGGAGCGAGGTGTTTCATTTTCTAACTAACACATTACATGAAAGGTAATAAAGCCGAAGATAAATATTATATGTAATATACATGATATTATTATGATAATTATTATATATTTATCTTTATTAAAAAAATATATCAAAATATTTTTCCACTAAAAAGATGATAACATTATTCATGAATGTGTGGACCACCGCCTTTAAGAAGCATTTTGACCCTCTTCTGATCACCACACCACATGAATGATATAAAGAAGTATATTTTAAAAAATAATACAGTATTTTTTATATTATTATCATTATGTAAGGATTAAATATTACTTACCAATTTTACATAATTATCATTAAAAATGGAAAAGTTATTCATGCGTATATACGACATACCATCTCCATGATCGTAACATAATTTATTTTTCCTAATCATATTTTACGATAAGTTTTAAAACATTAATTAATTTATAAATATGATAATTATGTTAGTATTATTATTCTATATATGATAGAAGTATATTATATGATCAAGAACTATGACTTTCATTACAAATCATGAATGATAAAAGAAGGTGTCTAACACCCAAAAAAATGAAAATAAGGATTGATGATAAACAAAAGAGTGAAAATATGTTATAAAGGGATCATATATGATATTATAAATATTAATAATATTTATTAATAAGTTAATAACATGTTTAAAACCACCACACATGAAGAGAAATAATGTACAACCAAAAGTTAGTGTGAGGTAAGGGTTTTCTAATCTCACTTTTATTTCGGTTAGATATATTTCATATTTACCATTTTTATGTGTTGTATATAAATTGAAAAAATTTATTTTATGATTATTATCCTTATATTTAGGGATATTTAAATATCTATTTGGGTATATCTCATTCATTGGGATTATTGTTTCAAAGTCACCAAAGCTCTAAGGGGCTTATGTCTAATTTTTGCTTCTTTGAGATGTATACACCTATCTTATTTTATGAGATATATATAAAAATATTTTAATATGCTATATCATGATTAGTTTATTTTAATAATATTATCATTTTTTGTTAATGTTATTCTTTCATGATTATTATTATTCATTATTTCCCAAGTGGTTTTATTCTTATATTATAATTTCATCGCATACTAGGATTGTATAGGATTATGCTTCTTGTGGTGATATATTATGATCCATCTCCCATTAATTCTCCTAATGTTTCTTATCATTTAGTTATTTTTGATATTTTCAAGCAGTAGAGAAAATTTTCCACAATTTGGTTCCTAAAAATACTTGAAAAAATAATCTTATGAAAATAAAACATCATTTATCTTTTTATTCAGAGATATATTTTTTTTTAAAAAAAATTTATAAAAATGGTTTCAAAAATTCCTTTTATTACTTTCAAAATGGATTTTCATATAAATTTTTACCCATTTTATCTTTTTTAAAATTTTCTCAATGGAATATTCTTTTCACTTTATGAAGAATGGGATTTTTTTTTATTTTACCATCCAAAAGGAATGTTCTTTATAGAATGTATATGGTTACCCACATATATTACTTACATTTAATTAAAGCTTACATTGCAAGTTTACAGAGTTATGTTAAAAGAAAATGTATTCATAATATTATTTTAATTCATTATGATTTTAAAATAAACTGATTTTGAAAATATTATATGTTCCAAAAAGTGATTTTCTAAATGAATAGTATAGTTTACTAGAAAAAATTAATGATATTTTAATGAAATTTTCTTTCACCAATTTCAAAAACCCCTATTATTACTTATCCTCCACTAGGTATTTTAATATTGATACCATCCTAATTCTTACTTTGGAATCAATAAGACTATTTCCACACCCCAACCCTAAATTATTAATTATATTTAACAATTAAATTATATTAAGTCACATTATTGTGTTAAGGGCCCATACAGTTTTTTTAAAATTTATATTTTGGAGTTTTTTATATAGGTGCATGGTTGGTGCATGGATAGGGGAAATCAAGTTTCAGCTTAGGGAAAACCATGCGGCCCAGAAAGTGGCCTTTTCTAGTCCACATGATCAAGATCATTACTGGTCACCATCCCTATGGAGTACGTATGGACCTAAAAAAGATAACTACACATTTGGCGCACAGTCTGGAAAAACGTGCGGCCAACTAGTTTTTCAAAAAAATTGGAAATTGCTATTTATTATTATTTTTTCATTATTATTATTATTATTATTATTATTATTATTATTATTATTATACCCCATAAGTGTTTTTCATTCCCTCTCCCTTCTTACTCATCACGCGCAACCCCTCTCCCTGATGCCTCTCCCACTCGACGCCACACCCAGGAGGGTTCCTTCATTCTAAGGCCTCCCCTACTCTCTTGACTAATGGCTAATTCGCCTCCTGGTCATGGGTGAAATATTATCTGGTAAGCTTCTTTTCTCATAATCCTCCATTATTTCTTGTTTTTATTCTATTTCACATGGTGCACAAGTCTAGGTCAAACCCTAACATGATATGGGTGTTCTTTTTGTTTTGTTATTATTGATTAGGGGTTTGAGCCTCAATTAAGGTCTGTTTATTCCACGACTATTGAAGGTAGTGAGATTTCCATGGGTTTGGTTAATTGTTCTTCAGTTATGTTGGCCCAATTATAATTCAGAATTTTTTAATTTTTGGGTTTCCTAAATATTTCTAATGTACTTTGGATCTAATTGAGGTGGATTATAGCTACCATTGTAGAAGATGACTTAAATGTGTATTCATAAGTAGGGGTATAGATATATAATATCCCCATGATATATATTCACTCGTTGTAGTATAAATATATGCATTATAGATAGGTGTGCTTATATATGTATATATAAAACAATGCATACATTTGTAAGTTTAAATGGTTATATGATAGTATAGACACATATATAAAAACCCCATTGTACATATTCATAGTCATGCGAATATATAAATTGGGGTTGGGTGTCCTTATATATATATATGAAGGTGAATATGCATGTGTGCAGAAAAGGTAATATTCGAGTTTACGTCGTCAAAATGTTGTTTTTTTAGGCAGGTTCCCTATTCATAACCCTTTAAATATAATTACATAATTTCTTGATTGTTTTAACCATATCGTTTCATTGTTATATAGAAATTATATTCTATGAAAATTAAATTTGTAATCTTGAAAATAAATTTTTATTCTCTTCTCGTATTTAACTTAAACCTTCAAAATGGATTTATTTTTATAGGTATATTTACATTTATATCTCTTAATGTAAGAAATATTATATCTTTAAGTGTTTCCATAAAACTTTTCAATGTTAAATGGGTTATTTTGAAATATAATTTGTGTGTGTGTGTGTGCGAAAATTGTGTTTTCTCATGGGTCATGTTGTGTGAATGTTTTTAGAATTGGATTATTCCCTATAGAAGTGGTTTGAAATGTATGGATTACTCTTGAAGGTCTGTTTATGTGAAAAAAGAAGAAACGTGTGTGATTTGGTAAATTAGATCACTTTGGAACCCTTGGTACCTAGTTGGATTGCTATCAACTAGAATGTTGTCTGACTGAGACGGGAAATTACCTTAGATCCCTGATAATTTTATGCTTTAAAACCAAATAAATGAATAGTGGTGACTTAAGGACTGATAAAACACTATTTGTGACCTCTATAGAGGATCACACATGAGAACATTCTATATATATATATCAATAAGGTATTTGGATCTTATGACCAAATTGACATGGATTCCTAGGTAATTCCCATTATCCATTCTCTCATTTACCATTTTTTTCTTAGTACAATCTTAAATTGATCTTCTATATGTTTTCATATTTTTTCATATTTTCTTCTTAAAATTTAATCGTTAATTTGGGTTCCTTATTTAGTTACTTGTTTATCACTAGTTTCCTTTCATTAGATATTCACTAAAATGTTCTCAATGCTTTATAACTATTTTAAAAATATAATGAAATTTTTTTTATAAAAAAATGACTGTATATTTCTTTATTTTATTAAAATAATTGAAAAAATATTTTAATATATCATATTTTCATGATCATGATAATTTTTTTCTTTTTAATGGTAAGGAATATTGTTTATTTTACTCAAGAACACCTAATGTTTTTAAATACTCATGCGTATAACTCTATCATTATTTTTACCATCTTGTACATATTTCAACTCAATATCTATCTCCATATAGTGAATTTTTTTCATTGGTTGGAGGTTTCCCACATTATTATGTAGAGGTATATCTAATTTTATTTCTTTTTCATTATGAGTTCAATTTATTTATTTATTTATTTAGTTTTCTATTTTTATGTTAATAATAGTTCAAATTTAAGTTACATTGATGCCTGATAAAAAATTTCATCCATGGATGATTGGGAATTCCTATAGGTCATCATAGAGCGATGGTTCAAGTTATCAGTTCGTGGTTGACTTAGCTTTGTTTTTGAAAAAATTGTATAAGAGGATTTACCCCGCATATTTTTGGATTTCACATAGTTCAGAGCATGGAGGCTGTCAAAACACAAGTATTCATTAAAGGGTATGTTATTGATCACCACCTATTCAGAATGACTCTTGAATTTATAGGGTCATTTAGGATGGTTTTTCCGCATGAATTCTGGTTTTATCTCAATTTATTTTATGTTTTTTGTGTTTTTAGTATTTGTAATTGAATTTGGGATTTGGTGGGTTGTTTTATGAAACTCAAAGGTTGGAATGAACTTTTGTACAGAATCAAGGGATGTATAGTTGATCTGAATGGTTTCTAAAACCATAATAAAACCATGCAACTGCATTTTATGACCTCAGATGTATTGAATCATTTGATGCATAGACTAGAAAAACATGAATCCAAGACATGGAAGCGATTGTTTCTCTAATATTTTGTAATTTTTTATTCTATATTGGCATTATTCTATTTGGTTTTAGTGGTTTGAGTTGGTTTTGGGGTGTTTCATTTGGGTTATATAATAGTAATTTGTTTTTTAAATATGATTTCTTAAATGAAAATCATTTGTTATTAAAAAATTAAATGGTTTGTTTTGGAAATGGAAATTATTTGAGAAATAAAATCATTTTGGAAAATATTTTGAATCTTTTTTGGATGGTTTTTTAAAATAAGAAATATATGTTTCTTGAAAATGGGAAATTTGGAAATGGTTTGATATGGGTGGATTAAGGGTGCCTTTAAATTGTATGGGAATTTTATTTAGGTAGAATGTTATATTTTATGAATGGAAAATTGTATTGAATTGACCCATGGTATTCATATAAATGGTCACATATATGGATGATCTTATGTTTCATGTGGGTAGTTGGTTATTCTCATATGTGGATGGGTTCTTGATCTAGAATAGTTATGCATATATATGAGTCTTTATGGAATAACAATGGCTGATTCTTAACATCTTATGTGTATTTTTGGAATATGGTTTCCAAAATGGAGATTTAATGGTTTTAAAAATTGAGTGAGTAGTTATTTGGTGTTTTATATGTATGTATGGATTCTTTTTTCATGGTATTTTGGGTTTGAAAATATTGAAATTTGATTGTAATAGTATTTTCAGTATGGATTTTAATTCGATATCAATGTGTAAAATTTATATCTAGAAAGTGTTTTGATTTGTGTTTCATCATTTTTTTTTGTGTATTAACCATATGAGTATTATTTATGAGTAGATATTTGGTACTTGAGTTTTAAAACATTTTTTCTATGTGAATATTGGTCTTGGGAATTTGTGGTGTTCATCGTTTAGTGGTTTTATCTTATCGAAATTGAGGTGTTTGGAGTCTTTGAAAAAAAAATGTATATGTTTTTATCCTTGTGTTCACATTGATGGCACTACATGGACTATAGATCGAGTTTTAGAGTATATACCTTCTAGATATTGTACCAAAAAAGTTAATCTTGGGTGGTTTTATATCTCCATTAAAGGAAAATATATTTTTTTTCTTATGAGAAGATGTTAAATTCGGTATGGCCACTTGGTCACCTGAAGTAGGTTTTGTAAGTTCTTCAACTAAAAATGGATGTTTTTTCATGGATTAACAGTTCCTAACTATGGTGTAGAAGATTATTCAAGACATCAAGGCTCCATCAATAGGTTTATGAGTGAATATTTTCACATAGTGTGGGAGTTTTCGAGTGTGGTGGATGTTGACCCAAAATTTTATCTCTCATGATAGAGTGGAAACATTTTATGTTTCCCCTTGCTGTGGTGGTTTGTTTTTGAAACATATTATTTATATATCTTCGTGGCCTCAAATTTCTTTTTGTATTTTTTTTGTGACTTATAGAGATGAATTCATGAATGGTAAGACTTATGTTTGAAGGGTTTTGGTTTTAAGTGGAACCTATTTAGAGATGATCTATCTTATGGAATAATGAATTTAAATCTAGTTTGACTGATTGTTCTAGATGGTTCATCAATTGTGGAGAGGCCCACCATTTTTCTTTTCATTTTTTATCCTTTAGTTGGATTATTCTGGATTGTGAAGTATAATGGACACACTTGGGTTATAATATTTCTTTAATTTTAGGTTTGGTTTAGGGGTTTCCTTCCATCTGTGGAGTTCCAATTTGTTTCCTCCTTTAAGTGTGTTGGTTTTTATTAGGAGACTTATTCATTTTATGACATTCATTGAGATTATAGTATAAACAAAATTACCTTTTTTGAAGGTTTTGTTTTTGTATTTTGGATATGTATTGTGGAATTACATATCACATGTCTCATCTTTTGGGAGCTCATTTTGGCTTGAGGAAACCCATGTCAAGAAGAGATCTAAAATAGTGGGAGACCAACATATAATGTGCAAATGGTGAACTTGGTCTTCAAGACGTTGATGATGGGGAAATTCCTTATTTATCCTCTACCCAACTATAATAATGGTAATTTTTTGTCCAAGATAGTGGTTCACATGAAGAATGCTTGTAAAGATCATGAATAGGCCGCGGTGATTTTTATGTTAGGGGCTGTGGTGTTCCATATTGAGTTTGTGTTTGGGGATTTGATATTTTTTATTGAATCCTTATTGGGAGGCTATAGTTATTAGGCCTCATTTGTTCTCTCTTCTAGTGAGGGTTAATTTAAATGGTTATAACCTCTCCAATTTAATTTTAGTATTAGGATTTTTAACAAGGGTGAGTATATTATCTTGGTCTTTGGGTTCTAAGAACCTCATCTTGGGTAGCATATAGCTTTCATCTTGTGTTGTGACCAATGGAATCTTTCATAATTTTGGGGGGTAGGACGTGTTTTATTGGGGAAAATTGTCACAGCTAAACCATAACTTATTAATTATTATTAATAATGTAATTATATTTAGTAGTGTTCTTGAATTTCATTCTGAGATAGATTTTTTTAAATTAAAATTGTATGTTTTTATGCCTAGGCACATGGTTATCACACTATTATGCGAAACCATTTTCAAGGCAAGGGAAAAATGTATGGCCTATACAATGGCTCTATCAAGGCCACATGGTTAATCACAAGATCATGCACCATCCTCTAGAACCCCAAGCTGACAATCTGTGTGGCCATCTAGTTTGTGAAAAAAATGATGATGATTATTATTTATTATAATTTTATCATTATTATGGTTTCTATTTTTGTTGTTTTATTATTATTATTACTATTATTATCATTATTTTTATAACCCAAATTGGTTCTTATTATTCATCACCCCCTTCTTACCCATCACACCCCATCCACCTCCCCACTCCCTCTCTTGCTCAACACCAAGCCTAGGAGTGCTCATGCGTGCCATGACGTCCCATACTCTCTTGATCAGTGGATGATTATCCTCAATATATTTGTGTGAGATATTCTATGGTAATATTTTTCTTCACTCCTCCTCATCATCATTTTTTTTCTTCTCTTTTGTGAGGTTCACATGTATTAGATTAACCCAAACTAATTTTGGATGTTCGTTTTGGTTGGTTATTATTGTTTAGGGTTTTTTATCATTAATAAAGGTTGTTTTATACAATGTTTTGTAAAGGTAGTTAGTATTTCATAGGGTTCATATATGTTTTCTTTATTTCATTCACTTTTTCCCATTTTTATTTGGGGATTTTGTAATTTTTGGGTTTCTTAAAAGTTTCTAGACTACTTTGGACCTTGTTGAGGTGGATTCGACCTTCCGTTTTCAAAGGTGACTTACATTATTATGCATAGGTAGCCATATAAATATATAAATTTTTAATTTAAATATATTCCCTCATGGAAGTATGGATATGTACATTGGGGCTATGTGAGATTCTATATATACATATACATTAAAAATCCATACATGTGTAAGTGTAAAGGTGAACATGAAAGAGTAGACATATATATAAGCCCCCCTTGTATATATTCCTAGTATTTAAAACATTTAAATTGGGGATAGTATTTCTTTTATATATGTGAAGGTTCATATGTGTGTGGGATGAAAAGTGAAGATTTGGGTGGACATTATTAGAAAGAATCATGTTTTGAGGTCAGTTACCTATTCCGAACCCATTAATTTGAATTCCATAATTGATTGATTGATTTAAAATATGTTTACATTGATATATAGATTAAACGCTATGAAAATTGGATTTTTATTCCAAAAATTATATTTTAACTCACTTACAATGTTTTACATAAACCCTCCACAGGGGTTTCCTTTATTAGGCTTCTTTTCATGCCTATTTTTAAATGTGAAGAATATTAATTGTTTAAGTGTTTTCTAAATTATTTATTACATAAAAGGGTGAGTTCAATGTTTTTTTATACATGTGTGAAAATGGCAATTTCCCATTGATCATGATGTGTTCATGGTTTGAGAATTGGAATATTCCCTACGTAAGTGGTTTGAAATGGCATGATAGTCCATAATTGTTGGTTTATGATAAAAAGGAGTAACTTATATGATTGAGAAAATTAGATCACTTGGGAACAATGGGTAACTATGTTGGGGTGTTATGGGCTAGAACGCTAGATGATTTGATAGGGTATTGACCCGGTCATCCCGACAAGTTAATGCTACAACAGTAACTAAATGAATGATTATGACTTGTGGGCTTCTAAAACACTAGTTGTGACCTCTATATCAGCTTTTACATTATAACGTTATATATGTATTGATCCCTAAGGTATGTGGATCCTTCGACCCAGTTAACCTAGATTTATAGGGATTCCCATTGATTATTTATCTACTTTACTCTTATTTTTCATTGTAATATATTAAAACTATCTTCTATATTTTTCCTATGTCTATCCACCATTATTCAAAAAATTTCATACTTAATTTGTTCCCCATTTTAAGGATCAATATTTTCATTGGTTTTATTTTATAAGGTATTCATAGAATATTTTTCATTTTTTTGAAATTAATTTGAAAATATATTGTAAATATGTTTTACTTAAAAATAAAGGCCTTTTTGAAAATTTTATTTAAAGAAAGGAAATCTGAATTTTATATATCATATTTTCAAACTAACGTGACTTGGATTAATTTTTAATGTTAAGGTATAGGGGTTATCTCATTTAGGAATACATACTGAGCTTTAATACTCATGCATATACCACCATCAATGTATTTAACTTATGATGCATATTCCGACTCATCCGCAGTCACCATGGAGTGACATTGGTTCATTGGTTGGAGGTGACCCATGAGGTTACATTGAGGTATTGCTAATTTTATTTCTCTTCTGATGTTAGTACTATTTTATTTTTTCATTTTCTATTTAATTTTAAAAAAATTTATTGTAAATAAGTACCCAATTAAGTTTCATTGATTACCATCACAGGTTTCCATCCCGGGATTATTGGGAATGCCTTGTCCTAGGCCTAAACTGGTAATAGGTTCAGGATTGACCCATAATAGTTTGTAAATATTATTTTATAGAGAATGTTATGAAACGGATTTCTCTTCATAGGATAATATTTATTGAAATATATTGTCATGGATGTCATTTCCTTTCCACTAGTTAATGATGTTATGAAAGGAATAATGATTTTTATCATATTCATAATGATATGAAATATCTTTTTAATTTATTCATGTTTTGGTTCTTCAAAATTACTTATATGATGGGATGGTCGAGATAGTTCTTGGTGATCCTATTATATCACATGTAATGGGGTGACCCAGATAGTGCAGGGTAAGCTCATCAAATCATTTAAGATGGGGTAGAACATATAGTGCTAATTGATCCTCTTATAGCTTATAAAATGGATGAACCTATTTTTGCTCCAATTCGTTTGGTAATTATTTTTTTTCTTTGGATAATAATATTGAAGGTTGGCTGTATGTTTATTTCAATTATAAGGGTTCAATAAGTGGTCAATGAAGATGATGTCCTAAGATAATAAAATATTTTGTCTATTATTTCTACGGGTTTTTAATGTTTACTTTGATCATGATTTTTACCACATGGCTCTTGATTATTGAATCATACGGATCATTAAATTATTAAAGCATTATTCCCTATTTCATAATTGATTATACATGTAATGATGGGTATGAGTTCTTTACGATTCTCCCATGATTTATGATTATTACATCATACCATTATTCTATTATTGTGATCATTAAGGAATTATAATTTTTAATTTTTATGTTTATGTTTATCCTTACAAAAAAATTTAACTCACCCTTATTATGTTTCTTTTTCTCTAGGTTATATAGAATTATTTTGAAATAATTATTTCTTGATGGTATTTTATATGGATGATGACGATGGCTTAATTTTAAAAAAATCAAGGTTAAGTGAGGTAAATGTCCATTTAAATACATGGTTAATGTCTATATAAGGGTTTTCCTAATTATAACAAACATTAAGGCTAAAATTTTCTGGAGAATTTATTTGATTCTTATTTTCCTTTTTTATGTTGTAATTTATAGATGGTGAAAATTGGGACACATTTATCAATATCAAATACAGACATGTGATATTTACAATTTCAGCACTAGATCCAATAGTTAATGTTTGTGGATATTATAAATCAACCATTGACAACCATTGACATGATTCTAATAGAGAAAAATAAAATAAAAAATATTTGATAAAACTTATTTCATCCTTATAGATTATTTAACAATAGTGGGTTTGAATCAGGGTATAGAAGATTAGAACATTTCTTACTCGGATGAGGATATTTTTCTCTCTCTATGAAGAACACCACGATTTCACTTTATGATTACTCTCAATGAGGAATGAAAATACTAAATGACAACAATTTTTTTACATAGTTAATCTGCATTTGGGTACATCCAAGGGTCATTCATATAAATTTTCATGTGTCCATAATTTTCAAAAATCTTACTATTTTTCAGGTACGATTTGGAATGATACCGCTGGACCTCCTGGTTCACTTCCATGAATAATTAGGGAGGTAATTTTCCTCCCTCTATGTGGAACGCACTACTCTATATGTAGAAACATTCTATCCTAAAATTATTATAATTAAAGTGTACATCAAATATGGGGTTTCTATTCCTCTAATAGAATTATTACTTCTTAGGAGAATAAATCTCTTGGAATAACACATTCTTTAACTATTATCCTTACAGAAGACACAAGGAATAACCCACTAAATATTGTAGCCTAAAATACTATCTTCCTATTTTTCATATTAGGTATCTATATATTTTTATTTAAATCCAATGGTTTGGAGTGAATCACCTATCTCAATAATATTTTCATGTGACCCCACGGATTAATATGGTTATCATCTACCATTTAATTAGAATTGGAAATACCAATTATTCAACCAATAACTCCTAATATATTTTTATGATCAAAACTTCCATATCATAAAAAACTAAATATCTATGAAAAATCTAAAAGTACTATAGAATAGGAAATTCCCATTTTGAAAAACCCATGGTATGACCACCTCCACTATGATGCAACCTTCATTACCTAAAACATCACTAAGATGCAATTAGCAACACTCAGAAGTTGATGTAGTGAGTTGAAAATGATATTTATTTAATAATAGATATCATACCTCTCAATAAATCTATATTATGTTTTACAATATAAGAACATTGTATCAAATTTTAGGAATGTTAACAATCATTTGTTAATAATGAACCAGTAAAAGCATTAAGGGGATAGAAAACATGTACTAGAATCCAACAAAACTTTAATATATTTAAGAATGTTATGTTTTTTCAAAAACAATACCCAATATAATTCTAAAAATTACATTGGGAAGAATAATAAATGTTAAATAAAGAAAAATATAAAAATATGGGTCTCTTCAATCACCTATGATCATTTCACCAAATGAATAACATTATAATATTGATAATTCGTGATTGTAATACAATATTCATTACGAAAATGATATTGAACCATTATTTGAATCAAATTAAATGATGAATTATAATAATGATGGTTTATTAATATAGAAATATGATCCTATACATTTATTTTATTATGGATAATACAAATGATCAGAATTATGACCATTAGTCAGAAAAAGAGTTGGTAAATTTTATTTTTGGTTACATCAACACATTTAAATGATCTTTGATATTATTCAACAAGAAATATTGTATTATTTTCAGAGACTATAAACATATTATAGTAAAAATATATTTTTGAAGAAGTATTAAATAGAATTTATTATATCAAATAATATTGTAATTTTTTTTAATGATATCATATTTTAATGAATCCCTATGTAATTTTTTTAATAGTCAGAATGTTTATTTTTCTATTAAATTTTTAATTTTAATTAAAATATATTTTGATTTAAAATTTAAAATTCACATACATAGAGAATTATTTTTATGAAATAAATTTAAATTTTGTACTGAATATTTCAAAATTATATTAGGGTTATTTTTCATGAATTTTCTTAAAAACATTAATTTTTTTGGAAAATGTGAAAATTTTCTCTTTATGAGCACAATGATTTTATGAAATAATTATTATAAAAGCAAGTATAGAAATTTATAAATATTTTTATTTAATTAAAATACTATTTTTTATTTTTAAAAATAATTATATAAATATTAATATTAATTTAAATGTTTCTAATATACATTTTGAACCCAAAAATATGGAATTTTAAGATAAAATTTATTTTTCAGTTTCTATGATTTAATAAGGTTGGTTGGATGGAATGGTTCTATTTTAGAAATTTTTTAATGAATAAATACAATATCCCACAATATAAATATCCAAAATATTTTTTAAATTCGATTTCCCTACAATTGGGTGGCATATACTGTAAAATAACCAATATTTAATCCTTTAAAACCCACCACTCCTCAAGTATAAATACAGCACATTAGCCTTTCCACCCCACTCCATATTCATAAAAACGATTTTATGTTACTTTCCCATACAAAATATTCTATATTTAATATAAGGAAAATTTGATCAATTGTAGATAGTGATCACGAAAATGAAGCCAACGATTGAGGTGGGTGTTGTGTGATGGGAATACATTAGAAAGGCCTTTTTCACCAAGTATTTCCCTTTTACCCTTAAAAATTAAGAGGGGGTTAATTCATTGTAATCAAAGAGAAAATTAATTGATGTGGAATTATGAGATGAACTTTAATAGTCTTGCGAATTACACTTAATGATTTTTCATCGATTCTAAGGACTAGATAAATCGATTAATTGGTGGATTGACAACACAGATACCAAAATATTTGGAAATATGAGACTTTAGAGAGTTTTGAAGAGATGATTTGATGTTCTATAAAACATTAAACAAAGATTAAATTTCCCTAGTGTAATCATTGATTAAATTATAATAATAGAAAGTTTGAACAATTTTTTGGAATAATCAGACTGAGAAGGTTGTATAACATCCCATGTGAAAAATATGTAAAAATATTTATTTGGGGATTTTTTTGAAAGAAAATATAAATTTATTTAATTTTGGAAGAGCTATACATATATATTGAAACTATCATTGATATGTAAAACCTAAAAATCATGATGCGAAGGACAAAGTGATGAGGGTGCAAGAACATCTTGTGGTGTAATGCAACATGTATGGGGAACATGGCCCATTTGTTGAACATAGTATAGATACAAAGATAATCGAGGGGATTCACCATTATCCCAAATAGAGGTCATGGGATAATGGTTATTCTTGAAATATTATGATCAATAAAGTCACAACACTAAATAATTTTGTGGTTTATACACTCATCATACACTCAATGATAGTAAGTACATTGTTTGATTTTGGTACTATATATAGTTTTATTTGTCTCTTATCTTCAATGAAAATTTAGTTAAACCATGATATCTAAGTGGAAGTGTTATTAGTGAAAACTCATCTAGGAACTATTCTATAATCAAAGATATATTGGGATTCCCCTATTAATTTCGTTGATTAAATTAACTCGGCACAATTGTTGATCATTTTTATGGTGGAATTGGAGGTAATACTAAGGATTGATTGGTTTTGAAATTATAATTACAAAATAAACTATATATTCAGTGATATATCTATAGTCAGGTTGAGAAAACCTTTGATAATCTTTAATGGAGAGATTTCCTAGAATTTTTATTTCCAGGAACTACCACATATTTCCTTCATTATGTAATGAATAGAGAGGCTGAAGAATAAATTAAAAACCTAATTATAATATATGTGCTCATTTTTCAAGAATACATTGATATATTTTTTGAGTATTATCAGGACCTCCCCCGAAAGACATGTAGAGTTTTCAGTTGAACTCATTATTAATTCAAAGCCAATATCAAAGACCCTATATAGAATGGAATAGATGGAGATAGAGTAATTAAAGAGGAAACTTCATGATCTATTGGAGAAAGGTTTTTCTAACCTTGTGTGTCAACTCAGAGAGTGTATACTCTATTTTAAAGGAAGATGGATGGATCAACATGGCTATACATTGGTTATGGATAATTTAATGGGATAAAATTGAAGAAAAAATACCCTCTTCCAGTGATTTATGATTTTTTTACTATCTTCCTAGATCTCAATTATTTTCTAGGATTGATCGTCAGCATAGGTATCGTCAATTGTGGGGGAAGAATGAAAATATCTGAAAGGATTCCTTCTAAATGATATATGGGAATTATGAGTTTTTTATTTCTTTCATCTACAATAATGATCTAACCATATTTATTAAATTTGTGAATAAATTCATTAAGTAATTCCTTTAAAATTGAATGGTGGTATTTATTTGCGATATTATGATATTTTGAAAAATGCATGAGAAGAATGAAATTCATCTATGGGTAGTATTATGAACTCTAAGGAATGAGATTTTTTTATGTTTAGTAAATCTGATTTCCAGTTAAAAAAATTCACATTCATGGGGCACATCATGTATAATGAAGGAATATTAGTTGATCTAGAAAATACAAAGAATGTGGATGAGTTTCTAAATCCAACAATTGTAACTAATATTCATACATTCCATAGTCTATTTGTAGACTATAGAAAGTTTGTGGTAAAATTATCTTGGATTTATAATACATTAACCATGTTAATTAGAATGAGAGTTAAGTTTATCTGGACAAACATGTGTGATGAATTGTTTCATGAAATGATGTAGAGGTTTGTTAGTGCACCATATCTAACTGTACCCTCATATGGGAAATGATTTTCCATTTATAGTGATGCCCCATTTTAAGGGAATGGATGTGTTCTCATTAAAAATGAAAAGTTGATCACTTATACATTATGACAATTAATTCCTCATTAATATAATTATACTACCAATGATTTGTAGTTATGATCAGTTATACATTCTTTAATGATATAGAGACATTATATTTATGAGAAAAAATGTGTTATATACATAGAGGAAATTTTTTTGAAGAATATATTTATGTAGAGGAAGATCATCTTGTGTGAGTGATGATGGATAGAGGTAATAATGGATTGTGATTACTCATTTCACTACAATCATTTAAAGGAGAACAAGGTATCCAATTCTCATATAAAGAATGAATTTCAACTCTATACATGTTGTGGAATTAAAACTACCATATATTCATAGATATAAAAATGTTTAATCGATAAATTTTGAAGGTAGGGAATAAATCCTACCAGTCCAAAATAACTTCCCATATATCTATACAAGAGAGGATAAATGCGGCACAAAGGGATGATTTGGAAATTCAATAAAAGGTGGATGTAGTAATTTAAAGGAGGCTCCAATATTTTAACATTGATGAAGATGAAGACATATAGTTTGGAACTAATATTTGAGTATGTTCATCAATCGAGATCAAGAATCGGATATTGGGAAATGAATATAGATCTTCTTTTTCTCGTCATCAAGAAAGTACCACGATTAACCATGATCTTTGAGAGAACTTATGATGGTACAACGTGAAGTCATAGATAGTTTAGTATACATTAAAGTACTTGGTATGTCGTGATGTTATAGAAGAGTGATAGAGGTAAAAGGGGATGATGAAACCATTATTCATACCCATATAGAATTTGGATAACAACCTAGTGTACTTCATCACTAGTCTATCAAATATATACAATGAATGAAAAATGATATGGGTTATTGTGGAATGTCCCACCAAGACTTCCCACTTCATCGCTCTTAGGGATGATTTACCCCTTAACCAACTTGGAAGGATATATGTAAAGGAAGTGGTAATGCTTCATGGGATACCAATTTCAATCACTTTTTATCCTAATAAAAGGATCACTTTTAAATTATAGATAAGTCTTAAACTAGACTTGAATGATGAATTGAATTTCAATGTGGCCTATTAACCCATAACTTATGGTTGGTATAAAAAGACCATATAAAAATAGAAAGACAGGATGAGGGCCTACTCAATGGAATCGAAGGGTGGAGGGGATCAACATCTATCATTAGTTGAGTACCCATACAAAAATTTATTCCCCTCAAGTATTTAAATTGTCCAATATAAAGAACATTATGGTAATCAATGTAAAAATACTATGTTTTGGGATGAGGTTAGTGAATTGATGTTGATAGGATAAGATATTACGAAAGAGATGAAAAACAATGTCTAAGACATCCAAAAACACTTAAATGATTCTAATACTATGCATAAGAGTTATTATGAAATCCATCAAATGGAGATGGATTTAAATTTTGGAGACAATGTGTTCCTTAAAATATCATAGTGAAAAATATTCATGTGGATTATAATTAAAGAAAAACTTTTTCCTAGCTACATCATCCCCATTGAGAACCTCGATCGCATAGGGGAAGTGGACAATTAGCTAGAATTTCCAAAGTACATTGCTCAAGTTCATGATTTTTTTCATGTATCACTCCTATGGAAGTACATACCTGATCCCACACTTGTACAAAATCCAAATTTTGTAAAACTGGAAAATGTCATCCCTTATATGGAGTCTATGTCTATGATCATGAAACATAGAGACAAAATTCAACGCAACAAGACAACTCACATTATAAATGTGAGGTGAAGATATTATAAATATGAGGATGCAATGTGGAAACTTGTGGACACAATGGTAAAAATTTGCCTTCATCTATTTGCAATCCGGTGTGTGAGTTCAAATTTCTAGTATGAATTTATTTTAAGGGGGTAATGTAATGGTCTGAATATTTTTTATCTTTTAATAAAAGATCACTTTAATCTCGATATTTTTTATTTATTTTTGAAAATATAATCATATAGAAATAAATTTTATGACATTAACACATCATGTATTGATATGAAATTTTATAACAAAAAATAGAATTGATAGAGAAAACACATACTAGAAACCAGAAACACGTTGTTTAATTACTTAAGAATTTTACATCCATCCTACAAAAACACAATATTATACCGAATATTACAAAGGGAATACTAATATAATTTAAATAAAGATACAAATTGTTATTTTTGTAAAACACCTAAAATTGTTGCACCCACAAAAAATTATATAAAAGATAAACAAAGAGATATTAAAACAATTTTCATTTTGAAAAAGACATCGAACCATGATTCCAATAAATGTGAATGATGATGTGTAATATTGATGGTTTTTTTATAAAGAAATTTAACCTTATGGTTGTTGGATAATATTTTAGACCAGCATTATGACCATTAGTCAAGAAAATAGTTAGTTGTTATTATTTTTTGTTATGTTAATGTATTTAAATGATCATTAGGATAATTTAATAACAAAAAATGTATTATTTCTGGAGACTAAAAACATATTATATTAAAAATATTCTTTTTAAAATTTTTAAATAAAATTTATTTAATTAAATAATATAAGTAAATTATTTTCAATGATAATATATTTTATGGAATCCCTATGAAATTTTAATAATGGTATGAATGTATATTCATTTATTATATTTTTAATCTACATTAAATTAACGTTTTGTTTTAGAGATAAAATTATCATTCTTATAAAATAATTAAAATGGAATAAATTTTATTTTTTGGACTCATCGCATCCTAAATAGGTTAGGGTGACTTTTTTGGAATTTTATGTTGCAATTTATTTTTTTGTAAACAAAGTGAAAATTGACGCTTTACGACAATTATGATTTTATTACATCATTTGATATGTCACCATGACTAAAAATTTATGAATTATTGTATTTCATAAAAATATATATAAATTAATTTAAATATTTATTTAAAAATATTAATTTTATTTTATATATTTATACCTTAAAGTATGAGACAAAAAATTAAAATTTAATGATACATGTTGTTTTGGCTTCTGCATAGAAAATAGATTGCTTGGAGGTATGGTTTTGTTTTAGAAAGCCCTAAATATCCAAACACACTCTCCCACTCATTAGTGATCCATCAAATTGGATGAAATTTTATTTACCAATACGTTTTCTCCATAATTGATAAAATATAAAATATTTTATCAATTAAAAAACACACATCCACAAGTATAAATACCACCCATTTTCCAATCACGATGACTCAAAATTCCTAATATGTGATGTTCTTGTATCCCCCCCAGAGTAACTCTAAGGTATCATCAACATGATAAGTTTCCACCATTAAATATCATGAATAAAATCTTCATGTTAAGTTAATTCCCCTCTTCTTCTTTTTCATTCATGTTTTTCACTTTTCTTATGCTAATAAATTTTGAACTACCTTATTTTATAGAAATTTTTGATAATTAATTTACTACAAAAAAAGATTTTTTATTAATGTTTCATAATCTATCCATGTTCTTATTCCATCCCGTTAATCTATGTTTTATACCATCATTCTACTAAATTCATTTCATTGATTTTACTATTTTACATAAGAAATTGCAACACTCTGAACATCCAAGAAACATAATTTTCAGTTCATATTCACATATATGCACATGTATTTTTTTATTTAGAGATTTAATTGTATGAATCACAAATTCTATTTTAGTGGGTAAAAACTGAAGTAATTTTCATTACTTTAAGAATATAGGTATCTAATGTTTTCATATGAAACTATTTTTTATTCTCATTAGGTTACCGATGAAATGGTAAATTATGATAAATATAGATGACATGAATTAATAAATATAAATGGTTCAACCTGATAGTGTTCCAATTCATTGGTTAAATTATTAATCTCATGATATTTCTTGTTTTATGATACCATGGTGATTAACCTTGGTGATTTTGATTTAAGAAACCTTGATGATAAACCTTCACGATATGATTATGAAGGTATCTTTTTTTAGTGTATCTACATTTCCATGTTATAATTTGTGTTATATCTATTTTTATATACATTATGTTCATATGATCATTTCATACTGAGATTCCTATTTCATATATGCTATGTATTTCCTTTCTTTATTCACTTGCTGTTATTTTTTCTCAGCCCTTTCATTGATGTATGTCTCTAGGATATGAGATGCAGTAATGTAACTTGGAAGAAACATATAATTAATTATGTCAAGTGGATTCTAATCATTCTAAGGTTATTTTTTCCATGTATAATGTTTCTTATTTCTAATACATTAAACTTCAAAAGAATCTACATTGTTAAATTTTTTACCATTTAATGAAATGTTTATGAAGTAAAAAATGTGAGTTATATTAGTGGACACATGAATTTGACCGGATCCACACTTATCATGTGCAGTAACTCTTCTTTTAACTCAAACTCATTCTCTGGAAAGATCATATCGAACCATTTGTCATGTTTATCTGACTATGATGTGGACACATCACATTAGCCTCAATATCCCAAGTTCATTAATCGTATTAAGTTCATACCCCACATGATGAAAGGAGTATCTACAGTGTGGATACATTCACTACCAAATTGATTTTCACAAAGCCATATATATCAAACATGGATATGTCAAATGTTTAAGTGGAACCAAAACCCCTACGATACCCCTCTTCATTTGGGTACACATGATTGTGGTGTAGTTTGTAAACCTCAATCCCCACATTCTAAATTCCTCTGGAAAACCAAAAAAATATAGCAAACTATGATTATTTATTCCCTAAGTTGATTATGACTTGTTCCGATGCTCATCTACAGACTCATGAGAAACCATGCATGTGAGAGGCTAAGAACGACCTATACAATCTCAAATTCACTATGGAATTCATTCACATGAACACTCATTCCATCCCACTCAATTATTTATTCTTCAGATTGGACAATGTATTGTCCAGAGGATTATCATGCATTATCCATGAGTGGGATTACCCATGTTTTTTAAACCATTCACAATACCATTGTATTGTATATTGGGTGTCTAAAAGTTTTAAAATGTTTAATTTTACTATTAATAAATATTTACTATGACAAAGATGGATGTACTAGAGATTATGCCTCTCAAATGAACCATATTATATGGTGTGGATAATGACCTATAGTGTGGGATCCACCTTCCAAAAAACACTTCTTTAACATATTATAAGCATTCAAATTGTGATCGAGCAGCAATACCCTTCTTTAACTTGTTAACAAAACACAACTCAGTCAAACCTCCAAAGTGATTTTGGCTAAAATAATATATTTTACATTGTTATAAAATATCTTTAATCATTACACCAATATTACGTATCAATATTTAGCTTCCTTTAAATTCCCAAAATTCTAACACATCCTAATTTAATATAATTACTTCATCCATATTTTTTCTCAAAAACAAGACATATTATATATGTTCCATATTTTTAGGAATGCCAAAAAATATCATTCCAATCAGATAAATGTTCCTATGTATCCTTTAATTCTCACACAAATGATATGAAATTAATAAATATTTATCCTAAATATCCAAATTCAAAAAAATTTCCAAAATTATATAACCATTGAAAACATTATTTTTGATTCCCAAAAACCTCAAAAACACCAGAAAAAAATTCTAAAACATCCAAAATCATGGTTTATAACATAGAAAACATCTCTAAAATTGTAAGGTCACTTCAATAGTAAGCTCCATATGGCTCTATATAATCATTTTCATTGATCTCTTTATATAAATCATGTATTTTAAAATTTATCTAGGGGTAAGTAGTTATTTTGACTTCCTAGTATCCTCCATCACAAACATTAATATGACCTTTATTTCATGTTTTTATTAAGAAACAATTTTTTACTGACTTACCTGATTCACTTGTAAACCATGGAAAAATGTAAACTCTCTCATAATCAGCATTTCAAACTCACGCATCATTAATTGATCATATTTTTTCCTTTGTGATTCATTTAATCCTCCAAAGATTATGCCACAGACTTAAATGACCACTATCATCCATTGATCATCCTTATTTTTCAAATATTTATGATGACTAACTAATCAATGTTAGAATCCATGATTTCTCAAATATTGATCAAGTTATGAATAATAATCCATTATTATATACATTATCTTATATAACACATTCATCAATCTATAAACATTACTTTTATTCGCATCAACTTTATTACCATTTATTTCTCCATTTTATAATTCTTACTCAAGGTCTCTCTTTATGAATGTTGATTTAATATCTATATTGAGCACATAGTGTTTCCTTTTCACGTCCCTGTAAATGAATAGGAATAATATTTCAAACCTTCCAAATGGAGAAAATTCCACATTCACATTAATTAATTTAGTCAGGAATATTTTATGTACAATAAACATTGTTTGTTTTTAATAACCTTAGCTTTTCATTGGTTTTGATAAGGAAAAGAACATTTTCCAATAATTATTTTTCTATAGCCTTGAAACAATATCCCATTTCTTATTCTTATTGATTTTTCAATGATATTTATGACCCTATATTATCTAATTATCATCATTATTAGCATCTCTAAAATTCATTTCCACTCCTTGAGATATAAATGATGTTTGTTTTTGATATTTTGAACTTTTTACATGTGATGGAGTTTCTTGGTACATAATTCTGTTCAATTCATTGATTTTATACATTTTACTTATCTTTATAAAAACCACTAATCTAGATTCATCAATCTCACTATCAGTTTATTTTTTATAATCAACTGCATAGCCTTGGGATCCCCAAATATTCTTAATTTAGAAAACCTTTCCTATAAATTTTCACACTTTCTTATTTAATATTATATTAAGTTTCTATGATAATGATATTATAATTTTTTGAATTCTTTTAAATAATTTTTTTTATAAATTTCTCCATCATTCACTTTCTTTGGTTGTGATGAAAAATATCTTCATCTCTATGAGATTAAAACATTTAGTTATTATTCAATTTTTTTAAAATTAATAACTTAATTGTGATGATTTTAATGAACTACAATGTTGACTTCTTTATATAAAATATGTCATAAATATATTTTTCATCACTTATACAAAAAATATAAAATTTTGTAATATATAATTATTTTAATGAAATTTTATTCTAAAACATATTTTAAATTTATTTTATAATTAGAATAGTATGATCCATGTTGTTAATGGTGAAATTCATCATATATTTAGTTATTAGTAAATTTTATACTATTTTTGATCAGAATATAATCTTTTTTATCAATAATCAATTCTATCATCATATATTAAAGAGTAATTTTATTGAAAACTTCGTAATTATGAGGGATATTTATCAACCATACCATCCTGTGGAAATAATCAATTAGTAAAACATAATACCTCTTTCCTTCAAGGAATTTTGTGATATTATTCTAGGAAAAAGAATGTTCACAAACATTAAAATCCTCATTGATTTATTTTCTGTTGTCATGTATAACTTCATAATGATTTTAGCCTTTTATCATGTATCACATGTGTGATTATGATCATATCAAATTTTAAGTATGTTATGAGTTGCTTCATTATTCACTATAATATCCAAGGATTTTTAACTCAACTAGAAAATCCTTTTATGAGAAATCATGTTATCATATTCCTTGTATAGAAATAACATATCATCTTCTATAATAATGTGGATGAGATTTTTTTCATTAACATCCATTTCACGTAAATTGTGTCATATCATCCTTTGATAATACAAATACTTTGGTTGAAAATAATTTCATACACAGTGTTATAGACTTGAATTACAATTAGAATGGTTTGACCAAGGAACTAAACTACATTGAAACACATATGGATAATTTATTTTCATAAATATTTGTCTTTCTTGAAGCTAATTAACTTTAATGGTTCATTATTTCCAAAATAATGAAACCCTTCCTTATCATATTTGCTACATAAGAAAAGATTAAAATTAACCAAAAATAATGGAGTTAAACCTGATGATACAGATTGATACTCTTGCTCAATCCCTTACTTCTACTGAAATCTAAACTAAATTACCCTTATTATACATTCACTTTTTGATCTTCACACAATACATCATATCCTTTGTTTGTTAATATTATTCATCCTCCTCTAGATTTAGTGGACCATCCACCTTCTATTTTGATATAAATATATTTTTCATTATCACCTTTTTTTAATATGACTTCATCAACTGAGAATATTCTCTCTAATTCTCCTATTAAATATTATTTTGTATTCTTAATGAGAAATATTTGGATTTTTTCCATATAATTCCAAATACAAATTAATTTCCATCAGAAAAATAATGGGTCTATGAATTTTTTGGTATCTATGTTTATTATTATTGTTCCATAAATTACTTATTCATTGTATAAAATCAATATTGTGTATAACACATTCTTACATATTTATAAAACCCCAATAATTGTGTATTTTTATTGGAATTCATTATTTCTCAAATAACTATAAGAGTATTTTGATTGTTTTTATTTTAGGTGACACAAAAACCATCCTTATTATATAGAGTGGGTGATTATGGATTAATAAAAAAAATTATCACTTTTTTCTTCTAGTATATATCCACACCAATGTTTCCTCCAAGTTTGAAAAAATTAAATTAAAATAAATATTCAAATATATCTATTAGATGTCCATTCATCACCATCAAATTCTATAAATCCCAAAAAAAATCCCATTTCTGGGTGTAATGCTAGGAGTCAAGATTATATCTTTATCATCTTAATTTTTCTTAAATTTATTACATTACATTCATGTTCATTAAAATTTTTGAATAAAATTTTCATTAGGGTAGGAAAAATATTAATGGCCTTGGATGTTTCTTCAATTTTCAGTGTGATCCATCTAACTTATCTAATTTTTTCATATTTCCATATTCAATGAATTTAATCTCTAATATGAAATCATAATTCTCTAATTATATCTAAATTATAAAACTATAAAATAATGGAAAAATCATTTTCTTAATTTATTTTTGATCTCTAATTATGGATTCCAAAACTATTTTGAGCTCTAAAAATCCATAAAAATTATAATCTTTAGTCCTCTTATCCTCTATTTATGTATTTCATATTGTATTCACAAATCCATATTCAGTAAGGTCCTAGAAATAATTGATTTCTCCTACATTAATCTCATATAAGTTGACATCCTTCAAGGAAATAAATTCTTTTCTGTTTTGAAGAATATTTATTGTGTAAAGTTATGTCCCTTTATATATTTTAGAGATTTTTTCATTATAGATTCAACATCATATTCATATCATCACTTTTTTAAATATTTTTCAGAATCATTCCCATCTTTTTGCCCTGACAAAAATTAATGGAAGATTACCCCTAAATTATATTTTTCACATTCTCATGTTTGAGGAAAAGAAAGACATGAATTCATCAACTTTATTACCTTCATGATAATTCAAAATAGATAGATTATTTAAAGAATTTAATTTCATTTCATAGGAACTGTTTTTTTACTTTTTAAATTATTTTATATCTCTTATAAAGTGAGATTATTGGGAAAACTGTCGATCGAAACCTAAAATGGATCATTTTATTTGAGTAGTGAGACCTTATCATTGCATTTTGGTGGAAATAGTTTTAGGAATATCATCCTAAATTTAATAAACTCAAGGGTATCTATGACTCCATGAATTTTATCTATAATCGCATTACTAGAACTCATTCTTTCATTTTGTTCATGTACGGATAGGGAAAGCATGCTACACAAGGAAAAAAGGACAATGAAACAAAGAAAAAATGGAATCTATAGGGGTATAAAATAATAAATTCAGAGGTTTTAAATATTAAAAATGTCTATAATTTCAGTCTAAAAGAAACCATAATAGAAAAAAAATCCAATCCCCCCTGGGTTTCTATGAAATCATGGAAATACGCTACTTTGTTTCCCCCCACACTGGGTGTGAAGGACTTTTGAGTGATTGGTACTACGGTTCCTGCACCTATGAATAAGAAAATTAATATACTAGGGGGTTTTTCCAAGTATTTATAGAGAATTATGAATATTTGTAGAGTATTCTTTAACCACATTGAATCTAATACATCTATGGATACAAAGATGAAGACTTGTAAACATCACATGAGCTTGATCTAGGATAAAATATCCCCTACTGTAGAATGCATTGAAGAAAAGAATGAAAGGTACTCTTGGATCACAAAAAACTTCCACCACCCCAAATTATTCCCTTATTATCAAAGCAATACATGATGAACTTTCTTCCAGAGTTGTGAGGGCACTGTATAATCCAAAATACAAGAGGGGTAATAGAAGAGGTGGGTTGGGGTTTAAACCAACCAAAAAAACTACAAGGGATGGAGTATCTTCTATTTTCCTAATCATCTCGGTTAGGTATAATATCTATATTGTAGTTCTAAATTAAAATTCTATATTGGTTCTTGTTATCCCTTTATGACAAACTTTATTCCATTCCAGCTATATACACCAATTATAAAGAATGAGGATAAAAACTCACACATTATTCTTATTTCCAATGTTTTTCACAACCTGGAACCAATGAGTGAGAAATGAGATGCCCACAACCTCCTGATTAGAGATTCAAATATATCCATTGAAGGATTTTTAAACTATTTGTGACCAATCACCTTAAAAGAAAAATTTAGATGATTTTTCTTCCCAATTCTTGCTGAAACATGTGAATTTGGAAAAAAGGTTGATACCAATATGCATGAAATTATCTTATATTCATAAATAATTATTCTTAATACACCATAAGAGGATTTTAAATTTAATATTGATCTCCTTTCACCAAATCATCTCCCCCAATTCATTGAGGTCAACTGAAACCATCATATCTCTCTGAAATTTGTTCATAGAAAATAATACCAAAAATAACCTATAAAAACACATTGATCCAGCCATATATTTGGCATAATAAGGACATAAATTTCATACTGGTAATAATTTATGATATAATGAATAAAACCAAGATACATGCATTCATTCTTGAATGTTATTTCCATCAATGGGAATATAGGAAACCCCATCTTGGTGTTCACCCAATTGGGATGATATAAAATAATATTACCATAGATTATGATACATTGGGTATGACATTAAAGATTCAAGATGAGTAGTTGAATTAAGAACTATAATGATGAAGAATTCCATCTTCTATATGTCACAGATACATTCCATTAATAAACCTTCCCCAGAGAATCCTTACCTCAATAACCACCCATGATAACTTTTTCATGCATACACCACATCATTACAAAGACTCTCCTAATGCTGATTACCCCATCCGTTGATACACTAGAAATATTATCCCTTGATGGATTGTTCATTTTACCATTAGAATTATCATCCCATATTAATTAATTCAAAAGGTTTACTATACCATTTATAAATAATTCTAGAACCTTAGGTGCAGAAAATACATGCATGGTGATGGAGGAGAGAAAAAAATACAACATGGTGAATCTTCCTCTGAAATATAAGAAACAATTCATCCATTTCAAAATTCATCTTGTAATTGTAATGTACTCCTAGTTGAAGTGATGAATTCATAGTCTATATGAGGATATTGGGGTACCCATGTTCACTCTGGTAAAGCTGGTTCTGTGCATACCCAATCTGTATTCCATGTAAGCTAAATTTCTATATGAGTTCAATTTGAAATAAAAAAGATATGATTTTAATGATATAAAATCTAGCCACTCCATTAGTCATAATATTTATCTATCTTTTTTATAAATCAAATATTTCTCTTATTATAATTTACAAAAAAAAAAGATTTCATCCGTCCGTAAACATTATATGAGAGATTCCACCAATCTGTGGTCTATTATGTCAAAGATAGATGTGTCCATCTAGGATTCATTTACCTATGAAATATATAATTGTTTCTTTAATATTGATAAAAAAATGGTGTTAATGTTTCTCATTTCCTTAGGCCTCATACAAATTTAGAAAATGAATATCATTTCCCATGAAAGAAATGTAAATCCACATGAATCTAAAGCACCTTAAAAGAATATCGGAGCACCAAGAAGAGAAAACCATAATAGAAACCACCTTGATAATGTAATTATATCCAAAGTTATATCATTATTGTAATACTGTTGTGGAAAAACTTTTGATTGATGTCTCACACCATTTACTAGGCTTGGCTCTTTTCACCTTCAATTGATCTCCCTTGGACAAACACATCATGTTCCTTGAAATTAAAACAAGGGAGTTACAAGTCTATCCATATAGTGAAAACACTTACCTAAACCTTATACCGAAACTATCACATATTAATTTTCCTATAGTGATGCAAAAAGGAAAGGTATTTGACATTGTGAATGAGAACTTGAGTAGTGTAAAAATCCACCTGGTGGAGACTACCTCCAAGAAAGAAGTACTACAACACTTTCACCAAACCACTCCTAAAAAAATCCCATGGTATCTTATAGAACCACCCTAATAAACCATTCAATCCATCAGAAAGGTTGGTATTGAGAGACTGCATTAACTAAAAGATCTCCAACTCTCCAAGAATATACTCCAAAAATACATTTTCAAGATTAGAAACCTTACGAGTGATGGAATCAAACAACTCATGATGGAACAATTAATATCATACTTTTATGTGTGCGTTGAGACCTACAAAAAATATATAAAAGTAAACTCTAACATACCTCTCACCACATAATGATTTTTGTTGTATGTTTCATCTCCAAGTAGGATAAGAAGTATATTGATCCACTACTTTTCCTTAAACAATGTTTAAAAGTATATGTTATTATAAAATCCATCTCTATTACATTTGACATAGTATTTATCCCATTTTAATGACTCATTCCACATGAAAATTTTATCTCGATAATTCATTTTATGATAAAGACCTCAAAACAAATCCCCATTCCATTCATTTTTTAGGAAAAAATATATATGTTCAATCTCAGTTTTGGTCTCCTCCATATTATGGAAGTGAGTGGGGTGAATTTTGATCTAATATTGAAGTTAAACTTTTAAATATAAAATATTTTTATGTAGACATATCCATATAATATCATATTCCATGACTCTTTAACCAGTTGATTGTTGCATAAGATAGTGGTCAATTTCTATGAGTAGAGGAATTCATCACATTTCCATTTTTCGGGAGACAAATCAACATGAATGGGGGATTAATAAGACAATTATCTAAAAAGGTGAGTTTCTTTGGCATCTGGGAAAGAAGAAATAACATAAATATTTTTCGGACATTGATTAATAGGATCATTTGGCTGCATCTTCGAATCCATGAACTCGTTACAAATAACATTCAATTCAAATTCATATACGTCTAATTCACCTTCATAGATGATAAATATTTTTTACAAATTATTTTGTAAGTATTTACATGAGATCGTCTCCATAAATTGTTTTTGGATAAATATCAACCTAGAATATAAATTTCATTTTAATTCATGTATATCTCTTTTAGGTACGTTTCTAAAAAAATCATACATACCATGTTAATCGAGATTACATGTTTTGAAATCATATTGGCATACATGACCAATGATCAATAGTTTTTTTATAGCAGATTATTCTATAATTATAATAATTTTTATTGCGAATATAAATACCATTAGGGTTAATTTCTGATGCCATGGATTCCAAATAGAGAATACTTATTTAATTAACAATTATTCTCTAATACCAAATGTAGTTCACACACAAGGTAGATACCATGAAAGGGGGTTGTAAATAAAAGTATGTAAATCTGAGATAACCCATTAAATGATATTATTACATGGTTTATAAAAACACTCATTATCCCCCTTAAGATGAATATTTATTTAATAATGAAAAAAGATAAGAATAGTAAATTTTTACTTTGTTAACCCACACACGGATATACACAAAGCGTATACAGTGGTGATGTGCAAGTGTTAACAAATTCATTGATTAGACTACAAAGTTAATACAATTTAGAGTAATTTAACTAACCCTACAGGTTTATAACCTCCATATTTGAATAAATATCACTTCTCCCTCACATAAAATACCACTCAACATCTAAGTAACATATTTATAGAGTTTACACAAACAATGTTGAAAACGTTATGTCCTCTTTCATTATATTGATGAACCCCCTTAGTCCTATATAAATATAAACTTTTATAACCATTTTTTACTTATAACATGGATGTATAATTCCATTTTTTATTTAAAAATATATCTTATTCCCCATTTATACAGAATGAAATATCTTCCATATTTATATAATATTTGATCTTCCTTTTAATTATGTTCATAAATTTCTTAGGAGTATAAAATGAAATTTCATCCTAAATAACCCAAGAATTCCAAGTAAAAATCCTATTATTAAAATAAAAAATATCTCAAAAAGATAATATATTTAAAAGATGAGATAATAGTTTGAGTCAATAACTTTATATTTTGACACAATACATTGTAGAAAAACATCCTATCTGAGAATCACAACATAGTCTTTGATATTTTTCTGTCTCTAATTTCTAGTAAATAAATTTGATAAAATTTTAATGGTTCTATTTAACAAAAATTAAATATTTATTTACAACTAGTAAAATAATATAATTTATTGCCTTCATGTTAGAACATATACTTTCATATCATAGTAAAATCTTCCAGGGTTGTAGTGTAACAATTACCTATGACCCTCTTCACTACAAATAGTGGTTCCAAAATGTTTAGTGGTGTCCCCAATATGAAATTAATTATTACTTTAAGAAACACTTTTAGTTTATGAAAACACTAATTTGGAAATGAAAACACTTTTTTAAAATTTTAGATATCTTTTTAAAGGTGGGATAACACAGTATTTTTGATAGTTTCCCCGATGTTTGGTGAATATAAATAAATGAATCTATTGGAAGTTCTTAAGACACATAATATTTACTAGGTATAGTATAATGATGTTTTTCTATAATCAAGATAATTTCTCTTGGAGAGGGGTGAGTCAAGTTAACACATATTTTAACCCTTGAATCCATGAATCATGACCTTGTTCTCTCACAATGAAGAGAACTCATCTTCACAACCATATATTCTCTTGAAAAGTGATAAAATAAATAACCATCACACTGATAATTTTACATGGTTTAACGTAATTGTTCTAGAACAAGAGAATAAAATCGATTATATATTAATTCACTAATAAAAAGATATTACACTACTTAATTTAGTTTACGTAACGGAGAATCATATTGACCATGTATACTCATTGTTCTAACAATATGAGAAACCTCAATACTTCTTAACAATGCTATGAACATTCTATTCAATTTTTCACCATATTGAAAATATTTAAAGGATTAATAGTGGATAATATACATAACATGGTGTAACTATTATGATTTCTTTGATGATATTCTAGTGTGGTGATACTCTTGTAAATTCTTCCTTCTTTAAGATTAGCTTCTAACAAAATATTTATATATTATACTTAAAATATCTATCTCACCTTTTAGGAGAATCTCTTCTCTCATAATCTCAAACCAATGTTTATAGTTAAATCTACCACTTTTATAATTGTAACATGTTTCCCCATAAACTTAAATGTATCTTAATGTTCCATTAAATCTAAAATAGAAACAAAAAACGCATGAAATAACTCCATTTTATTGTTTCTAGTTGAAACTTCCAAAAATACATAGTTGTAGGTTGATCAACACATATTTGGAGAAAAATTATCATTTATGAATATAATAAAAAAAATTTACATGGGTCATTGTGAATTTATAAATTTTCGTATCTCTAGTAATGGGTTGGTTAACAAAATTTTAGCGTCAACAACTGTACTTCAGCTGATCCACACTTCTCATCTAGTAAATCCACCATTTCCCTCCCACAATATATGTCCTGGTATCTAATAAATAGTTGAATAATTGAAAAAACTATGGAATGGGAACAACCTTGTGGTGTTATCTCCTGTAAAAAATTAAATCATTTAGATCCTTGATTATTTTAAATTAGTGGCCTCTATGACACAAGGTGTAGCTGTTGTGTGGACATCTTCTCTTCTGAATATTACCTTTGTGTCTCCAACTCTACATATCATTTATTACTTGTATTTTATAGTTTCACCTAGACTTATCAATACTCCTTGGAAAGGTTTCATATTACATAGTTCAATATACTATGGAATGTTCAAAAAAAATAGAGTAATACATCTAATTTCATTACAAAAATACAGCTATATATAATATTTGAGACCCCTTTTTAATCATTTTAGCTTTATAGGAACTGATGATAGCCTATATCCTCCTATTTTTCCCAAATGTGATAGAAGATGAACCAATTCTAACATATTCACCAATTCCATGGACTACTCCCACATGAACACCCATGTTGGCCTACTCAACTAAATGGTGCCTAATCTTGGCCATCGTATTGTATAGATAATGGCCATGAGTGGTCATTCCTATATTTTTTAATCCTCTAAAACAACATTGTTGTGTAACCATGGTTACTATGTAATATTAAACATTTTATGATATTTTCTATCATATTATATACATTGTAGATAGTTGTGCTATGATGAAGAATCCCCTAATAATACTAATTTTAGGCCATGCAGATGAGTCTGATGGGTGGGGTTGGTCATTCTGAAGTTACTCTTGATCACCAAGATATAATAATTTCATCTATCCATTGAGAAATATTCTTATCCATTTCAACATACACAATCCTCACAACCTAAAATATTGATTTTTTCTAACAATATCCCTCTTTGTTTGTGGTGAGAATCTGAACCGAAAACAACACAAATAGTTCTCTTATGTCATTTCACAAAACTAACAAGATCCTTTATCTTCAAAGAGTGCACTAATGATTCATAAATCATAAACTCTATGATCACATGAGACAAAATTCGATTTAAAAAATAGGTTTTATGAATTAATTCTCATATGATAACATTATATTTTATTTCAATTTTAAAAACAAGACCTTAAACCCTAAATTTTCAACCTAAGAACTCTCCCCAGAAATATATTCTACCCAAATTCTCCCCTTCTGTAAAAACTATATTCTTCATCTTTATAAATCATCCCAAATATCACTTCATTGAAGATTCATAGAATAGAATTATAAACATGTGACATGCATGGAGGAAAGAATTCATATAATCATATTAATTAAATTCATAGAGAGAAAAGGGGGATTACTTTTTGAGTCCATCTAAATAGTTAGATTCAGTTAGACTCCAAGAACCAACTGATATAATTTGAAATAATTCTTGTTGAAAATATTTTTTCATGATATTTGGGACCTGATAAAATTTTGGAACATATTTAATAATAATAAAAATTTCTCAACTTTATCATTCAAGAAACGAGGCTTAATTTTGATGTTCCTAGTCCTTGAGTGTTGAATTAAATTTTTTATAATATTTATAGAACTGGCATTATTCAACCATAATATCCTAAGACCCAAAATTCTTGATACGGTATAAAAATAATGAGTTATATGTTTTTTATAGATTAAATAGAAAATATACAGTCTGTTGTACATCTGAATATCATTTTTGGTCTAGGATTTGGAATAAAAAGACTACCATTACAAATTATTAGAGTTTAAACAACATATAAAAAGACATAAAAAATAACTTTATCATGGTATCTCTTTATTGAACCTAACCTCCTTGAAAAGTCAAAATTATCTATAAAATATTTTCAAACAACATGGGGTAAACAAAATTTCCGAGTAAAGGGTTTTTAAAAACTATTGAAACTATTTTTTGAAAATAATTTTTTGAATCTCATTAAGAAATATATTATCCTTTATATAAAAATAAATATTTAATATCTTTTTTTCAAAAACAATAATATATATATTGTTTAAAATATATATTTGTAAAAAAAACTTTTAAAACTCCACTGGAAAATTATATAATTTTGAAAAGCGTTTACAAAAAAAATATGAGAAAATATTTATAATTGAAAATAATATTTGGAAAAACTTTTCAAATTATAATATCATTGAAAATACTTATGGCATGAAAACATTATTTTTAATACACTTTTCAAAATATATTATCTTTGAAAATACTTAAAAAATGAATTCTGTGGGTTTTTATAAAATATTTTGCAAGCTTAGAAAACAAAACCATAGGGCCACTCTAAACATTGAAGGATATTATGGGACTACCTATCATGGAGTTTTGGGTTCCCTCCCTAGATCCATAGCTTTTTTACAATTTAAAAGTTCAAAATATATTTAATTCGTTTAGAGATTGAATTTATATATATATATATTCACTGGAGGATTTTAATTTAAAAAAACCAGGCAATGCATTATTACATATATGTGTATATATATTTATACACTTATATTTATATAATATATATATGTACTTTCATATTAAAACATTATCCACGTTTCGTGGAACCAAATATCATGAAAAGTTAACTTTTCTTACATTCATGGAATGTTAATGAACAAATGATTAACATCCATGTATTTAAAATAAACATATAAAACCTATTTAATTTAATAGAACATAAAATGAAAAAATTTATCATTTAAGATTAATCCTTTGTAATTGTAGTGTCATCAAAACTTCACAAATGGAAGTAAATACTCCCACAAGAACTTTTCAAAAGGAAGAAAACATTCCTATAGGCCCTGCAAGGAAAATAGATTCAAATTGGATTTCATGCATGAGAAGAAACATAAAGAATTCAAATTTTGAGCATAATTTTAGGTTGACCACATACAATCACCAGTAAAGGTTCGCATGGCACATAAACCGTGAACAATTGGTAGGCCGAACAACCCACAAGGTGTTATCCCATGGGGTGAAGTCCGGTAAACCCAAGATGCAAAAAACCATGTCATTTGTGGAATCATGCTTAGAAATTCCATCTACAAAACACCCTGTGAACTCAGAATTTTTCTAATGAAGCAAGATAGAAGGGTTCTGTGAACCATAAATTGTGAACCACAACCTCCAAAAACCCTAATTGACGGATTATTTATAGGGGTAAGATATATCCTCTTGGGATTCTACAGTTGGTGTTGCATGCCTATAGATATTATTTCCCTGGTTCTCTATAAAAGTAGAACATGAATAATTGAAAAGAGACCGACGAAGAGAGAACAGAGATGGGTGGAAGAGATCATGACGGACATTGATTTCTTTTCATCGATGAAGTGCAAACCATAAATCACTTTTCCACAGGTATAACCAATTGTGAACCATAAAATGAAGGAATTTAAGAATAATTAGTGAAATAAGAACCTAATTGGTGCCATCGAGAACAATAAATTCCTTACGGATAAATTCCCTACAAATGAAAAGTTTCAGGATCCTTCTATAATTTACTGCTCTGTATAGTGCATCACGATGCGGAACGAACCCTATGCCGGGTACTTCATCACTAAAAGGATGGAACTAAAAGCGGTGTGTAAAACCACATATAGAACCGCGCACCACTTTGATACATGGTGGTACATACCCATGTCTGTGTACTGCTCCAGTACATAGACGAAACCTATAAACACATGGCATTATTCTATGAAAAGTTTCCCCCATCCCACAAAAGAAAAAAGTGTGCAGAATGGGGTGTCTTCGAGGGTCCTCCCCCTATTCCACTCATTCCCTTCTATTTCCATAAAATCCTCCATATCTCCTCCACAAACTAGTCCACTAGCATCTGGACAATGCCTCCTCCAAAGCCACCAATCCTGTATGATCAGATAATTAGGCGCATCAGTGTGCCTTTCTAAGTCTACATACCCAAGGTAAGCAGAATCATGAAGGTTATCCCCATAATGGTTTGGACCCATAGAATGTCTCTAAGTCTACATTCCCATGGTTACCCCTAGTTAAACATCGAGACACTGATGTGAACCTCCCCATTCATGGGATTATGGATGATCACTTTTTTCCATTCAATGAGAAATATTTATTAGTTAAGGGTATCATGGTCTCCTTTCTATTTTAAATGAGGTGACATTCCTCCCCTTTCCTAGAACCCATTTTGGGGCATCCGTATAGGAGTAAGACACTAGTCTTTCAGGTGGGACACAATGACCTTCACTTTCATTTCACATTAAAGGGTTCATTGCTTGGCACCCTCACTCATCGTCGCCCCGCCTTCTTCCGACATTGTCCCAACCTCTTTCATTAGAGAAAGATAAGTTGTGTGGTTTTTTGATTCTCTCATATCCTCTTGTTTATCACACTGATTAAGACTCATGTGGTCTTATAGATTTGTGATTATCACAATATCCTCATAGTTAAACTCATGTCTTGAACTATGAGAACTTGGATTCTAGTTAAAACTAGGATACATAGCACACATACTTGAGGGCCCTAACTCAAATGGGTTCCCTTCCAAAAGGGTTCACCCAATTCCCCCCCCCCCCCAAATGGCCAGATTCTATATGTAAGTCCCACCCAAACAGAACTATGAAGGCTATGATTCCTCTCCTAAGGATACATATGATGCTGATCTTATGTTTCTGAACCCAACATAAATCATATTCCATCTCTCCTAGATAATGATAGACTCTAGAGCACCTCATTATGTGGTTTAAGATAGCATTGCCTCCGTAGAATCAAATCCATGTTCATTAATGATTATATTTCCATCCAGGGGTAGCCCATGGATACACTCTTCAAGAATGAAACAATGATTCATGAACATATAAAAATTGTGTAAATATATAAGATAGTCCCAGAGTAGACAATAATTCCCCCCAAAAGATGTTATTAGACCGATCTCCAATCCTCTTTACCCATAGAGTCCTGAATTATCATTGGCCAAATCATCATCCAACGAGTGCCTGCCTTTGGAAATTAGGTCCATGAATTATGGATGCCAGCATCATTGGGTGTTTATGGATCCACAAATAAACCTGTTGGAGACCATTTGAGGACCTCATACCCAGAATTGGCAGATTACGCAGACAAATAACCCCCTTCAAAATCGTTTTTTTTTTATGATGAAAATGTGGAGCCTCCTTAATAACATAAAATAGAAGGATACACTACCCAATCCCAGTGGGATCATCTCTCACTATCAATATGTGGTGCGACGCGAATCACATAGAACCCAAAATGGTGAACCCGGCGTGAATCCTCGATCAAGGTGGCGGTTTTACCCCACCCAATCCCCTTTGCTTGACAAAATAAGAAGGAGGCCAAACTGAATCATCAAATATGCATATGATCAAGATATTCTACTTTGAATGGGTTTTTTTTTGCATATTTCAGATATATATATATATATATCTGGTTTTTGCAGAGTAGCCTTTTATCCAAATGGAATCCCGATAACCAATGAAGACATGCACCTCAGCAATCCCACAGGCGGTTGGGGACCTAATGAAGAGCATGACACCATCGCCAACCTAGCATCTTCAACATGGATTATCAAAATTTTTGATTAATGATGTAACACCCTAGGATTTCATAGTACGTTATTTTTTTCAAAGTAATTCAATTACATTCACTACATGCAACACCGAGTTCTAGCGCACTACGGCTTACCAAACTAGCCATTCAAAAGTGGCTATGAATAGTATTAACTGAATTTTGAGCATTTTATAATCCTTATAATTTTAGAATCCATATTATGAGTTTCATATACATAATTTAAGAACAAATTCATTTTTTTCAGATAAAAGAAGTATTTTTTAAAAAATGCAATTATACTGCCTTTTAATGGAAAACCCTTTCTAAATCCAATATTTGAAACTTTTATATATTCAATTTTAAAAAAATAAACTTATTATTTAGAATCAGGACATAGGAGTTTAGTTTCATTAAATTTTGGGTGTTTCTCTAATAACATTCATATTTAGGTGAGTAGTAAAAAATACTATATTTTAACTGAAAACATATTTTTTAATCAAAATAAGTTATAGTGTCAAATTATACATTTTAATGGTTTGGAATTATAAATAGATTATGTTTTTACCACGTAATCCAATGCTTGTTAGTGTAAGTAATTTTAATTTGAAGTTGGATGTAAACAAATGTTAATCTTTTGATAGTTATTATTTTTAAAAATACGTTTTTTGGTTTTGACAACGGGAATTAATTTTAAATTAATTAATGAAATTTATATGTTATGAATTTGGTAAAATAGACTTCATTTTTTAATTCGGAATATCAAAATTAACTTAGGGTGAATTTTTTTTATGTTTCTGAAAACTTTCAAAATTTGATATATAGTGAAAAACACTACGTTATTGGTTAAAAATGACTTTTCATTTAAATAATTATTTATTTCATTTAAATTTATTTTTCTTCAATATAGATACATAATACCTATATAAGTTCAATATAATTAATTTGAGTCATTTTATAATAAGTTTAGATATATAAAAATTTTATTGAAATTTTACCGTCTTTCACCCACCTCCTAGGAGAATTTGCAAAGTTGCATAAAACATAATTTTACCACTTATGTGATTTGAATTTAAAAATTCTGATCGACACGATTGATATTAGTAAGTAAAATGTGGTTCAATAAGATAAAAATAATTTTGGGTGAATGGTAACTTTTGACTTTTATTTACCACGGTTAAAAGTAAGTAGGGTTATTAAAGGAAAAAATGATATTATTATTACCCTAACACATGTCATAATTCTATTGGATAAGTGTAATTCGACCGAAATAAACCTTAGTAATAAAAGATGGTATTTTAGGTCCACATGGATTATATTAGGACATTTATTATTATTTAATTCAAAGAAGAGTTAAAAGTGTTAAATTCAAAGTTTAAAAACTAAACCATTTTTAATATAGGGTTACACATCGGAAAAATTCGACTATAAATATTCATTATAAATATAATAATATTTCCTACAGAATAGTATTTTATTTATAACTTATAGACATTATATAATTTAATTTATTCATTACACAATGATGATGCAGTAATTACCTTATTAATGAAATATTAAAATAATTGATATTATAAATTCCAAAATAAATGTAATTTGATACTTTTTATGAATTACAACAAATTTTATAGGTTAATATAACATATTAGGGATTATTAAATGATTTTTTATAAGTAATAAATCTATTATGAATTTAGGAAAAACAAAATACCAAATAGTTTCAAGATTGACATAAAAGAGTTTTTAAAACAAATATTATATTATTAATTGTTATTATATTGATAAAAATATAAGTTTCGGAAAAATTGCTTAAATACTATTATATATGTCATTAATAAACCACTTTGGGTTCTATTGTAAGTTTATAGTAAGTTTATTAACCATATAATATAAAAATACAAAGAGACCTGGTAAATGTAAAACTATTTAACTAAGTGTTAAATCATAAAGATAAGATAAATATAGTGACCCAAACCTATCTAAAAACTATTTGATGAGTGGATTTCTACCCATACCCACCGTATACTTTACATAATTCATTTTGGAGACATTATAAACCGAATATTAATTTATTATAAAATAATATTTTGTGTTTTTTCTAAGGTGCCCCTCACCCTTCATATAAAAGGTCACTTCACCTTCTCTCAAATTCACACCTCCAAAGCCATTTGGATAGGCCAAAACCTACCTAAATATCCTCAAAAATATCCTACCATCATCCTAGAGGCCTTCATTTGGTCATAAATTCAACCTAAGGATCCCTTTTGATCAAATCAAAAGGAAGAACCCGAATAAGAGATAATGATTTCACCACACTCTTTCAAGTTCATTTGTTCTTCCACTTACTTTTTCTTTGTTATTACCATAACAAAATAATAAATCCAGTACTTTATATATATATGGTAATGTTATTATAAATATGGAATAACCATATTAATTATTCTATCTATACTATAAATGATAATGTCACCATGCATCCGTACGTACGGCTTACCGTCTCCACACCGTAGTGTAATTTGTTATTCAACACTATGTTATTTGGATGGATATAATGATGATTAATATATATATATATATAAATAATTAAAATAACATGCTAATTTCTCTTTAAAATGAATATACCATCAAATTCCAAACCATTAAGTAAATGATATTGTCGCTCGTGCGTATGTACAAATTACCGTCCCCACGACGCAATGAGATTCATTTCCACATTCACCATTCATTGACGATTATAAAAATATATATTACTAATAAGTATTTAATAAATGAAAAAAAATAATTCTACTTGATATATATATATATATTTATTTATGTATTTATGTACTTACATAAATCATTTTCACTTACTTCCGTTCAATACGATATGAAAACAGAAACAACATTTATGCGTGCATACGGCCTACCGTCTCCATAAATAGTGTTTTTCATTTCATATATATATATATATAATAAATATTTATATTCTAAATATATATGATATATGAATAAAGTTTTTTATTTTTGAATTATTTAAATCATGATCTAGATGATACAGTCTAGAATAACAAGTTAAAATTCGTACGACAAAGAAAGCGATTATTAACCGAAATGTTAATTTAACATGAAAATCATTATTAAATGGGTAGTTTAAACTCATAAATGAATCATGTATGATATGATAAGTATGAATATGGTTCTGGAATAATCTAATAACATACAATGGTCATTATACAAGAGGTTAAACGTACCCTTGATGAATGTAAAGTGCAAGGCAAGGATAAATTTTACAATCTCTTTATTATCCGATGTTGTTTTTATGTAAGTATCTTCTGGGACATATTTATTATCCATGTCCATGTTTCATGAACTTTTTTTCAAAGGGATTCTTTTAAGGAACACTTTTTACTAAAACGTCATTTTAAATTTTTAAAATATTTTTTCCTCCAAATCATTCTCATTAATTTCCATGTTTTCAAAATGGTTTCTAAGGATTTATCTTTATGGACATGAATGTTTTTTATATATTAATTCATTTAAAAAGTTTCAATGTGGTATCGGAAAATTTGATTCAAAAATTTCTTTAAATGTATTACTTTGTAAATTGTGTGAATTTTAAATGTTTTCATGAAAAAGGGATGTTTCTCTCAAAGATTTTTACAAATCATTTTCATCTATGTCAACATCGTTTGATGGATTTTAAACTTTTTTGAAGATGATTTATTATGATAAAAATCTTCCATATTATATTGAAGTTTTTGTGATATGTTTGACTATGTATGTTTTATTTTTATACCATTCATTTTTTATGGATAATGTGTTGAAATTTCATATGCTAGTTTTAATACGAATGTTTCTGTTATGTTTAAACCTTTTCATATGAGGAATGCGTTGGACTTATTAAGTGACGGGTGGAGCCCGCTATAGCTCCTCGATGCATCGGTAGGTCTCATGACACAATCTAGTGTCTTGGAACAGTGCCTTGACAAAATCTTATTTGTGGTCTTGGAAGAAGACGTTGACGATGTGGTTATGAAGTCTGGAATTATGCATTCCATCATTATGAAAGTGGCTATTGATATTGCATGCGATTATCCGACTAGTATAATATCCATGTGAGTAAGTAAATGGAATTATTTTGAATTAAATTTTCCATATAATGATGAATTTTATGTTGAAAAGGCTTTTGAATCAGTTTTATACATTGCCTTAATTGTTTATCCTTATTTATGAAAGTTTCTGTTGTATTGTTATCCTTACTAAGCATTTGAGCTCACCCCTTTCTATGTTTTATTTTTCCCAAGATTCTAAGAATTGTTTGGTATTGATATACAGGGTTAAGCTAAGGTAATAATGGCATTCATAAAAGATTATTTTTGTTGTGTTGTATATTATAATGTGTAGTGTAACATTCATGTATGTAATCTATTTTCTAGGACTTCCAAACTGATCGGTCTTTAGGGACTAGATTACTTGTAATCATACCCATGTATTAAAATAATTCACCAACTCTGGGTAATTGGGGTTGGGGCATTATATTTGGTATCAGAGGATGTTTAATAATATCCTTGGAAACCAGATTTAGATAAACTCAGATTAGAACACATTACCCTAAGATAGACTTTGAGGATTAGTATAGAATAACTTCATAGAATTTTGGTAATGTAGAGATTTTGTGAGTTTTCAAATAAAATACATCCTTTTCTGGATATAAGAAGGTAGAGACGGCTCTGGCATAGATGTACCTAGGGGAAAAACCCAAAAACACCATTTTAAGATAGACTCGAATGGGAACTGGTGCACAACAATGGGCCTTACTGCACTCTTGGTTACGACACTCCCGGGGGATATGCTTAGGATAATACTCATTTTCATTAAAAATCATTATGAAGGATTTACGAGTATATACATCCTCAAAGAAAATATTTTTTTGATTACCGATTATATCCATAAACTGTTTAATTTACATTTGGTATTTTATAAGTTTAGAATTATTCATTGCAATTCATAAACTGACCTAGTGTATGCCATTGTATAGAAATGGCACCGAGTAGAAGGAATGTGAACTCCATCAATACATATGATCCAAAGAGTAAGAATCATCATATCTTTCATGGTATTAAGCCAAAATTTAGAAGGGAAATAGTCTCCCATGTATTCTCAACATATGAAGAAATAGTATCATGTGTTAATAAGATAAGTAAATAGTTCTCTGAGTCCTATGGCTTTAAAGGAAAGTAGAGAAGAAAAGGATGGTAGAGAGAAAGATGGATAAAGGGAAGAAGGAAAAGAATGACTTTCCCATATGTGATAATTGTGGAAAGAATCACAATGGCATATTATTGAAGGGAATGAGAGTTTGTTATAAGTGTGGAGAAAAAGGACAGCACGTACGTGATTGTAGGGGTAAGAAAAAAGTTTCAAATATACAATGCTTCATCTACAAGGTGTTGGGACACTACATGAATCAATATCCCAGTCATTTGAGTATACTATAAAGGTTGGTATTGGATAATCAAGTTATGATACTACCTTAAATAAAGAGGAATGAATAGTGTTCTTATATTTTTAACATAGAATTATTTCATTTGAGTGTTGTATCAACAATATATTTGTTATATGAATTATGGAGATAAATATGGATTTTACTGCAGTAATATTTTTTTGAGGATTTGAGATTATATGGTTCTATGAAAAGTGACTTAATAGTAAGATACGCTTTTTGGGAAAATATATGGTTGAAGAAAATGTAATCCTTAATATGGTCCTGATAATGAGGTAGTGATTTTGGAATAAGAGATGGTTTATTTGGATGAATTATATTGGATATTCTTGACTTCTTTGAAACTGATTAATAGTTTTTTTATTTCATCATTGTTGAAATATTCATTATTTTTAGATATAGGGAATATATCCAATATTATATAAAGGATAAGGGACCATGAATGTAATCAATAAGTTTTTATGGTAATTCAGGGTGTTACCATGTTTTAAAATAATACATGATGAAGGTGTTCACATGTTATTAAATGGAAAAAAATATCTTCATTATGTTTAACTTCCTTATAACTTTTGGACTTTGAGTTTGGATAGAAGTATTTTGGATAAGTCTAAAGGTTGGAATGAATTATGATTGAAATTGGATCCTATTGTTAAGGATATTTTTGGTTTTTTATAAAGGAAAACACACAAACTGTGTGACAACCCGTCACGTTGGACAAAGCTGTAGGAATCAAACCTGTAACCATCGTGAGATTGGGATTTATCACCTACCACTAGACTACATGATGTCCATGGATTGTAAAATCTAGTTTTTTAAAGTGTCTGATAGGTGAATTATAAATTCATTATTTTTGGAACCTTATACTAATAAGATAAATTGAATATTTTTTTAAGTTCTATTATCTTTTAGAGTGAAAGAAGAGTTTGTGGTAGAAATTAGTTAAAGGATGGAACTCTACTTGTGGAGTATATATTTTTTTCTTCTATTATTCTATAAATAAATTTATTCTTAAACATTAGGTTAGGGGTATTGAAACTAAAAATTTTTTATCCTAATACCTTATGTTTTGTTGAACCGATGATATTTTAAATCATCATAGACTGATGGCTTTGAGGCCCTTAATTCTACAATTGTTTGTGACTAATGACATCAATCACTCCCAATAAATATTTACATTTTCCCTCCAATTATGTGTCTCTAATTACCACCAATGTTCTCCTAATCGAGATCATAATTTGGTGGTGACCCTTTCATTTCCCTTTTCCTTTTATTAAGACTAAATTTTATTAACCCAATTTCTAATGTGGGTTTTCCCATAAAGGTGTTTTCTATTTTCAACCTTTTATTTCCAAAAAAAAATTCAAATTGTGAGGATGCAATTTATTGAAGGATAGAATAATGTAACACCACATAATTTCATAGTACGTTATTTCTCAATGTAATTAAATAACATGCACTACACACAATACCGAGTTTTAGAGCACCCCGACATACCAAACTAGTCGTTCAAAAACGGTTGTGAATAGTATTAACAGAATTTGGAACTTTATATAATCCTCATAATTTTAGAATCCAAATTATGAGTTTCCAAGACATAATGTAAGAAAAAATTCATTTTTTTAATATAAAATAAGTATTTTTAAAAAAAATGCAATTTTACCGCCTTTTAATGGAAAACCCTTTTTAAATCCAATATTTGAAACTTTTATATATTAAATTTGAAAAAAGTATACTTATTCTGTAGAATTGGTTCATAAGAGTTTAGTTTCAATAAAGTTTTGGTGTTTTTCTGATAACTTTTATATTTGGGTGAATAGTGAAAAATACTATATTTTAACTGAAAACAACTTTTTTAATCAAAATAATTTATATTGTTAAATTATACATTTTAATGGTTTGGAAGTATAAATAGATTATATTTTTACCATTTTATCCATTTCTGGTCATTTTAAGTAATTTCACTTTGAAATTGGACATAAACAAGTGTCAATCTTTTGTTAGTTATTATTTCAAAAAAAATACGCTTTTTGATTTTGACAACGGAAATTAATTATAAATTAAAAAAATGAAATTTCTATGTTATGAATTTGGTAAAATATACTAAATTTTTGAATTTAGAAAATCAAAATTAGATTAGGGTGAATTTTTGGTATATTTTCAAAAACTTTCAAATTTTGATAAATAGTGAAAAACACTACGTTATTGGTTAATACCGACTTTTCATTTAAATAAATATTTATTTCATTTAAATTTATTTTAGTTCAATATAGATACATAATACATATATAATTTCAATGTAAATCATTGGGTTCATTTTATAATAAGTTTAGATATATAAAAATTTTATTGAAATTTTATCGTCTTTTACCCACCTCCTAGGTGCATTTTCAAATTTGAATAAAACTTAATTTCACCGCTTCTGTGAATAGAATTTCAAAAATCTAAGAGACATGGTTGATATCAGTAGTTAAATTGTGTTTCAATAAGATAAAAATAATTTTTGGTGAATAGTAACTTTTGACTTTTATTTACCACGGTTAAAAGTAAATAGGGTAATTAAAGGTAAAAATGATATTATTATTACCATAACACATGTCCTAATTCTATTGGGTATGTTTAATTAGACCAAAAACAATCTTAGGAATAAAATATGATCATTTAGGTTCACATGGATTAGATTAGGACATTTATTATTATTTAATTCAAAGAAGAGTTAAAAGTGTTAAATTCAATGTTTAATAACTAAATCAAATTTAATATAGGGTTAAACATAGGATAAATTCAAAAATAAATATTCATTAGAAAGATAAAAATATTTCTTACATAATTTTATTTTATTTATAATTTTTAGACATTATATAATTTATTTTATTTATGACACAATGATGATGCAATAATTACTTTATTAATGAAATATTAAAATAATTGATATTATAAATACCCAAATAAATGTAATTTGGGGCTGTTTATGAATTAATATAATTTTATAGGTTAATATGAAATATTAGGGTTGATTAAATGAATTTTTTGTGAAGTAATAATGCTGTTATGAATTTAGAAAAAACAAAATACCAAATATTGTCAAAAATGACATAAACGAGTTTTTAAAACAAATATTATATTATTAATTGGTATTCCATTGCTAAAAATATAAATTTTGGCCAAAGGGATTAAATAATATTATATACATAATTAATGAACCACTTGGGGAGATCTTGGATGTTTATAGTTTGTTTATTAACCATATAATATAAAAATACAAAGAGACAATGTAAATTTCAAACTATTTAACTAAGAGTTAAATATAAATGATAAGGTTAATAAAGTGACACAAACCTATCTGAAACCAATTTTTGAGTGGTTTTCAACCCCCTACCCACCTTATCCTTTATATAATTCATTTTGGAGCCTTTAGAAACAGATAAGGAATTTATTATAAAATAATATTATCTGTTTTTACTAAGGTGCACGTCACACCTCTTATAAAAGTGCACTTCACCTTCTCTCAAATTTACACCCCAAAGCCATTTTTCTCGGACACACCATGACCAAATATCCTCCCAACTATCCTAAAATCATCCTAGAGGTCTTCCTTTGGTCATAAATCCATCCTACAGAGTCCTTTTGATCAAATCAAAAGGAAGAAACCAAAGAATAGGTAATGCTTTCACCACCCTCTTTCAAATTCTTTTATTCTTCCACTTACTCTTTATTTGTTATTACCAAACCAAAATAATAACTCTAGTACCTTATATATACTTTGATTTTATCATAAATATTCAATAACCATATTCATTGTTCTATCCATCCTATAAATGATAATTTCACCATGCGTGTGTACGTACGGCTTACCGTCTCCACGCCGTAGTGTAATTTGTTATTCAACACTATGTTATTTGGATGGATATAATGATGATTAATATGTATATAAATAATGAAAATAACATGCTAATGTCTCTGTAAAATTAATATACCATCCAATTACACACCTTTAAGGAAATGATATTGTCGCTCGTGTGTACGTAAGGATTTCAGTCTCCACGATGCGATGAGATTCATTTCCATGTTCACCATTTATCGACGATTATAATAATATATATTACTAATAAGTATGCAATAAATGAAATAATAATAATGATAATGGATATATATATATATATATGTACTTACATATATCTTATTCACTTACTTCCGTTCAATACGATATGAAAACAGAAACCACTACCACAAAACTGGGTAAGGCCAGTGCCGACCTTTATCAACACTAACGAAAAAGAGCTGATAAAGGGGGGTACTTTTATCAGCGCTAAAAAAAGTGCAGATAAAGGGTAACTTTATTAGTGCTAAAAAAGTGCTTCTAAAGGTTCCCATTTTTCAGTGCTTTTTTTAGCGCTGATAAAGGTACCCCCGTTAATAACGATTTTTTAGCACTGTTAAAGGGTACCCATTTATCAGTGCTTTTTTAGTAGCGCTGATAAAGGGGGTCATTATCAGCGCTTTTTTTTAGTGCTGATAAACGGTCTGCTTCCAAAAAAAATCATTAAAAATATATATTACTATTTAAATATATAGATATAGTTATATTAATATAAATATAATATATATTTTTTCAATATAAATTTAAATATTTTTTATATAAGTGTAAATATACAGTTACACTTAATATGTAAGATATTTAGTGAAAATGGATTATAAAAAAATTGAAAAAATATTTTTAATTAATAATTTACTAATTATTATGGAGTAACAGTCATTTAATAACAAATTGAAGACTAAGAAAATAAAAAAAGTAAAGAAGATCCAAAATATGTTGAAAATGCAACTCAAACTTCAAACGACCATAACTTTTGATCCAGGTGTCCATTTGAGCTCTACATCAAATCAAATTGAAGCCTGCGACGAGCTCTACATGCTAATAACCTAAGAGAATCCACTGTCACATTTTTCGAGGCTAAAAAAGGCCCATAAGGCCTCCAAAACTGAGTTTTTAGTTTGGATACCCCAATGTTTTAACATTTTGTGGATTTTCAGCCTCGTTTAAGGGGGTATTATTGGCTTTTTTTGGTGGGGAATAAATTTATTTTAAGGTATTACATTTATATTGATATTATTTCTTTGAAATTTTATCAATTTTTATAATGCACTTCTATTTATAATCAAATATATAACAATATATACATATTTTTTATATATTCACACATAAAAATTAATTTTTTAAATAAATAATTAAACATATTTACATATAAAATATATTAGCTTTATCAAAATAATAACTAATATCCATTTTATTTAAAATACCAATATATCAATATTTATATACCTATATATTAATCTAACTATATATGTACCAATATAATGTGTGTGTGTCTATTTGTGTGTGTCTATATATTAACAAACTGATATTATATATATATATATATATTCTAACATATGTATATGCATTTATATATATATATATGTATAATTATACTTAAAGAAACACACATAGATATATATATATATATGTGTGTGTGTGTGTGTGTGTGTGTTGTATATATGTATTTATTTACACACACACAAAACAAAACATATTTTATAATTTTATTGAAAACTTATCTTATAAATATATATTAATATACTAATAAATATATGGATAAAAAAATATAACTAAATATAAATAAATAAATAAATATCTTAATAATAAAATATGAATAAATATATAAATATATACATATATAAATATAACTAACTATATATATATATATATATATTAATATACAAATAAATATATAAATATATAAATATAACTATATATGTATATATATATATATATATTTATACAACTATATCAATTTATATTAATACGAGAATAATTATAACTAAATAGATATAGATATATATATATATATATCACGAGTTGGAGAACAAATCAAATTAGAGTGGTAAAGGCTTAGCGCGCATGGGGGGAGGTCTTGAGTTCAAAACCTAGTAGAGGCAGGAAGGGGCACGTGCATGGGTGAATTTGGGGGGGATATAGCACTGTTAAAGGGGTCTACAAAGCACTGATAAAACATGGGGCATCGTGGCTGGGGCTTGAGGGGTAGTGGGTGGGGTGGGGGCGCTGGTAAATGGGGGGTCAAGAGCTGTTAAAAGCCCCCTCCAATTTACAGATGTTTTTTTATTTTTTAAATATTTTAACTTTTTTTAACTTTTATCAGCACTAAAAAAAGCGTTGATAAAAGGGGTCTTTATCAGTGCTTTTTGGAGTGTTGATAAAGGGGACCCCCCCCCCTTTATCTTCTCCGTCATTAACAACACTTTTTTAGCATTGTTAAAGGCCTTTTTTTCACAGATAAAAGCCATAGTTGTAGTAGTGAACAACGTTTATGCGTACGTACGACCTACCACCGCCATAAACGGTGTTTTCCATTTCATATATCTATTTATTATAAATATTTATATTCTAAATATATATGATTTATGAATCAATTTTTGTATTCTGGATGTATTTAAATCATGATCTAAATGATACAGTCAAGAATAAAAAGTTAAAATAAGTATGATAAAGAAAGCGATTATTACCCGAAAAGTTAATTTAACATGAAAATAATTATTAAATGGGTAGTATAAAGTCATAAATGAAACATGTATGATATAGTAGATAAGAATATGGTTCTGGTATAATCTAATAACATACAATTGTCATTATACATGAGGTTAAATGTACCCTCGACCAAAGAAAAATGCAAGGTAAGGGTAAATTTCACAATCTCTTTATTATCTGAGGTTGTTTTTACATAAGTATTTACTGGGACATATTTATTTTCTATGTCCCTGTTTCATTAAAAAGTTTTCAAAGGGATTATTTTAAGGAACTTTTTTTTACTAAAACATCATTTTAAATGTTTTAAAAATTTATTCCTCTAAATTATTCTCATTAATGTCCATGTTTTCAAAATGGTTTTTAATGATTTATCTATATGTACATGAATATTTTTAAAATATTATTTCCTTTCAAATGTTTCAAAGTGGTATGGGACCCTTTGATTCAAAAATTTCATTAAATGTATTCCTTTCTAAATTGTGTGACTTTTAAATGTTTTCATGAAAAGGGTTGATTCTCTCAAAGAGTTTTACAAATCATTTTCAACTATGTCAACATCCTTTGATGTTTTCAATCTTGTTTGAAGATGATTTATTATGATACAAATCGTCCATATTGTATTGATGGTTTTTGTGATATTTTTGACTGTGGATGTGTTATTTTTATACCATTCATGGTTTATGGATAAATTATTGACATTTCGTATGCTAGTTTTAATAAGAATGTTTATGTTATGTTTAAACATTTTTATATGAGGAATGCATTGGACATAGTAAGTGACAGGTGGAGCCCGCTATAGCTCCTCGATGCATCGGTAGGTCTCATGAGACAAATTAGTTTCTTGGAACATGTCCTTGACAAAATCTTATTTATAGTCTTGGCATAAGGCCTTGACTATGTGGTTATGAAGTCTGGCATTATGCATTCCATCATTATAAAAGTGGATATTGATATTTCATTTGATTATTAGACTAGTAGAATATCAATGTGAGTAAGTAAATGGAATTATTTTGACTTATATTTTCCATATTATGATGAAGTTTATGTTGAAAAAGCTTTGGTTTTAGTTTTATAAATTGCCTTATTTGTTTATCCTTATTTATGAATGTTTCCGCTGTATTGTTATCCTTACTAAGAATCTGAGCTCACCCCTTTTTATGTTTTATTTTTCCTAGGATTCCAAGAAGTGTATTGGGATTGATAAGCAGGGTTGAGATAAGGGAATAATGGAATTCATAAATGATTATTTATGTTTTGTTTTATGTTATAAAGTGTAGTGTAACATTCATGTATGTAATATATTTTCCAAGACTGCTAAACTGATCAATCCTTCGGAATATGATTCCTTGTAATCATACCAATGTATTAAAATAATGCACTGAGTCTAGGTAACTGGGGTCGGGGCGTTACAAATGAGTACCACCAAAATGGTGCTCTACCCATAGTGGAGTCCACAAGACAATCCCTCCAATCTATAAAAGGTCTCCAGTAACCTCCATCTCCTCGTTTGACACCCCAGCATAAGGCGACCCCAGTGGTCATCTAGAACCATTTCGAGAGCCTGTCCTCAGAGCGAGACAACAATTACCTCTATTATCTCAGGTATGCCAATGAATTCGATTATCAAGACTTCATCCCAGCTGCATAGGGTTCCTACTCATGATCCCCTAATAGAGACTATCATCACCAACATCATGTGACCATTTATCCTCACTCTGAAGAATGTCTCATGCTGAGGGCACCTGCTGAAGTCTATAAGACACGAGCCCCTCAGGACTCCCACCGAGGGCGGAAAACACACAAATAGGAATAGGATAACAACCTGATTCCTAAGGAGGAATTCCATTATACAAATATGGATACATTCAATTTGAATATGTACAACTCTTCCTCTCCACTCAAGCCTACCATAGAAATAGGGTTCCACAATATGAGCATGTGAACATTTCTTCTAGTGCTCGCTGGTCCCGTCGTCCAGAAAGAGAGGGGAATTAGTGGTAGATACCAATATCTATCGATACACAAGATTCCAATCATTGAAATAGGTTGAAAACTAGCTATAGGTAGCACAAATACCAGTTGATGGATATCAATCCTACCATCAAAATAGAGAGGAAAGAAAATTTGAGCAGATTCAAACTCCTACGGATGCATACAATGAATCTAAGACAAATACGGTGGAAAGAAAGAAGATGAAAATTCCTTCTAATAAATATGAATCCCACTAGTCAAATACATTGGAAACTGGAGATGAGAACCAGTGGAAAAATCATTCATCTATTCCAGAACAGGATAAATACCAGTATCCACTTGCAACCTCTAGAGGACTTGAGTAGGCAAAAACTCATGCTCCAACATTAGAATGGGCCTTGGTACCCATTCCTGCCAAAGATGTATCCAAGAACATCCTAGAAATAATGGAAGATCAGATGTTGATTCCAGACCATATCCTCCAAACCTGTCAAGATATTGTTGCATCGATAACAAAGGTAAGGAACAAGGTCCCAGACCCGGTTTCCTCGAATGGAATGACTTACCCGCAAAATGGGTTTGTCACTCCAGAGTATTTATGCATCCTTGCTTCATCCCAAGAGGGTCGAAAACAATATCTAGCAATACAGGGACAACCATATCAAGAAAAAATACTTATTCCAACTCGGGGGATGTTGGTCCAACGTGGTGGCCGCTCTAGGGATGGAAAATGTCCCTTCAAAAACTCTAGATGTATGTCAGCATATCCTAGAGGCATCACGGGAACCAACAAAATGGGGACCTGTATATGAAGACCATTGGAAACAATAAATGCACCCCATTAACAAGAAAGAGAGTTCCAAAAAATTAAATGTTCCAATGAAAATGGAAAATGAAGAGGACATACATGATCTCGCTCTACTAGAAGCCACAGTTCTTGATTCACTTGAGCATATATCATTATAGGCTCAATAACCTATTGGTCCATTACCAAATTAAAGAAGTTTCCTTAGTAGTTTCTAAGGTCCTCCCATCAATGTTTCTACCATTAGCTCTTAAGGTCCTCCACAGAGAACCCACATGGGATTACTCTATGGTCCAGGAATGGTCAATCACAAGAGTCTATCTCTCGATGCATGTCAAGGAAGACCTCCCCTTGACTAGAAGATCAGACAGTGAGAAGGTCATCTCCTTACTATCGTCTGTGTTGATGTTCCTTTATAGGGAATACACTGCAGATTTCCTTCTCTTTGAAGTCGGGCATCGAGTCATAATGGTAGTCCTCTCCATGATGACATTCATTGATAAGTCCCTCTCCACTATGGTAGTTTCTTTGAAGGCCCTCCCCATAGTAACATCAAGCAATGAGAAGGTCCACCCTCATTATAGTAGATGATGAAGGCCCACCCCAAGGATGTACACAATAAAAATACACCATGCATCCAGATATGAATCTATGACAGTATTCCTCGCCATCATAATAGTCATCGAGAAGGTCCTCCCCTCAGCAACATAAAGTGGAAAAAAGATCCTCCACTCACTACATCCGACCCTGAAGGTCCTTCCTAGGGCATACTCCATAGGGACATTTCTTGAGGTTGTGCATCAAGTTTCAATGGTATCCCTCACCAATGATGCACCGATTGTGAAGGCCCTCCCTACAATCAACATTAAAAGGGAAAGAAGGTCACCCCCTTGATGGGACAAATGTTAGAAAGCCCTCCTACGCTAAGGTGCTCATAAAATTGATGTCATACATGTTAGATACCCTTTTTATGATTAATTATATCATATCTCAACCATTGGATGGTCCATGGCCGCTCTTATCTTCCAAGCCACCCCATTCCACTGACATGTCAATGAGGCTCCAACTAACCATTTTACATGGAAATAAATCATTAGGATGTAGTCAAACTTGACATATCAAGTTGAGTAGTCCCCGGAAGAACTACAATACGATATATTTCTCATGAGAAGACAACCAGCTATGGATTATATACCAGTGATGTATTGTCTCATGACCACTTCTCACTTCGACATACAAGGGGAGTTGTATAAGAAATTTATGAATAATATTCACCTCAATATTTGGAATAATATTCTCTAGATAAAAGAAAAGTTATTTCCCTATGAAGGGTATGTAGACCATGTCAACATATTAGGAGGGCTATGACATCTAATCGACCTAGAAGCTCTCTCATATACCCAGGGACGACAATTAAAAAGGCGAATGAATGACTTTGAACTGTCCTGTCTACACACCCAGCCCATGTTGTGTTGCCTCATTAGTGATGCCCCATCTAGATTTCATATTCGGGGATGGGGAGAACATGGAGTTCTAAAAATAACCCCATTTATCATCTAGTATATCGCATCAAAAATAAAATCATGAAATGTCATTACCTATAGTCATAATTCAAATAAAATCCCTTCTTATGAAAGGCGGAACACTCAACAATAGTAGACCTGAAGAAAGCCTCAAACGCTTTAGGCCCAATGAGATAAAGCCATTGAGAGGTTTCTAATCCAGGAAACCGAGAACCTCTAGTAGGCTTCCTTCCTAATGGAATCCAGCCAACAATTTGTGATCATATCCTTTAAAGTAAATAAATCTCAAGTAAACCTAGTTCCATACCAAGCTCACACCCACACAAGAGGGTGTGAAATCAACAATTTGGTAATAGCGGCTACTACCTCCACAATATACGAAGTGCCCCATCATGTAAGGGTGGTGGTATTTTTAACACAAAACAACCTCGTAAGACCAATGAATTTGGGCCATAGTTCATCAATGGAAGAATTAGATAAACCCCATCGCACAAGGTTGGGGGAATTTTTACCTCAAATTCCAACAAAACGGATGTCTATCTTCTCCCGTCTATTAAGAACGATGATAAGATAGGTCACTCATTCAACCCTATCTTGTGGTTCATAACCTTCAAAACGAATGCATTTTATGAGGTCAGATCAGGGCTCCCTTCAGATCTATCTTTGCCAAAAAATTTGTATGATACTATAGAATGGAAAGAGAATGTTCAAAAAAGGACACAAGAATCTCTCCTACCATTATATATTGGGTACACCACCCCCAATGTGGAATGCATTAGTGAGCATGGTGAATGTTAGTCCCACGGATATCACAAGAAATAATAAAAATGGAGAGGATACAAAATAAGATGGTTCCCTCCCAAAGGTATTGCACACTGATCTTGATGGTGTGTATACCTAGAAAAAGAGAGCCACCCTCAATTTGGGCACATCCTTAGAAAACCCATTAATACCTCCCTCACGAATCCCTAGAAAAGAGAAGAATAAATCCTAGGTCATCTATGACCCACCACCTTCTCTCCTTGAGAATGTGGCACTCATGCTCGAGGAATGATTCACCAAGTAGGAGGAAGAAATGAAAGAGATCAGGAGAATCAATGTCTAGCTACATCAAGGGAGTTATCTTGTCGGATGTTCTACTGAAGAGGAATGTCAATATGTGCTCCAAGAAGAGGTTCCCCTACTATAGATACTCATCCCAATAAATGAAACTAAAATCGTATGACGATCCATTCCAGCATAGGGACCACTAGTCTACCTGATTTGGGCCCCAAAAATACATAAATACTTCCCTCTACTAGGAAGGAATCCATATTACATTCTGGAAACCCCCCAAAGGATACCCTGACTGGGTATCCTCATAAAATTCTTGTTTCACCGACACGTCCAGAATTTCCCCCTACTACACCTGACAAAGATCTAGTCCAATAGGATATGCATCGAGGGCTCTTGAATACTGTCATGAAATTGACCACCTGACTGGAAGACATAGAAGGGATGTTCTCTCTGATACAACCAGAGTGCAATCCTTACCCCAATTGGGAGAGAATATTTCCACCACTCCCAAACATTAGGAACCCTATATTCATGGTGTTTAATGGTATGGGGGACCCAGAAAAGAATCTAATGCATTATGCATCTTACTGTGACCCCATGATGGGAAAATCAGAGAAAAAAAAGCAGTAAAACATAGGTTCTTTGGGTTAAATCTGCAGGGTTCAGCCTTCATGTGGTATACTAACATTCCATCTAAATCAATCACATCCTGGGTGGACCTTCGCCGAAAATTTCTCTTCCAGTTCAGTTTGAAACTTCCTAAGACAACAGTCAGTGATCTCATAAACTGCAAGAAGCGAGAGAATGAAAGAGTTTCGGACTTCATCTCCATATGGAAAGGCCTAACTTACTCCCTAAACTAGCCATTCCTCCAATATTAAATACTCTTTATGTGCATCAAAAATATCTACGGTGAATTGTGGACACTTCTCATCCTAGTGAAGTACACAAGAGTTTTCTGAGATTTATCATCCATTTCCTAAAGGATATAAGACTCTTTGTAGCGAACCAATCTAAAGTACCAGGTGTCCCCATAGGCCCCATGGAAAAGAACATGAAAAGATGAAGTAGCTTATGTCATGCTTATTCCACCCCCAGCACCAGCTCCTATTGTTAGGCCTCCACCAAACCGAGGAGGACCCCATGGATGCCAATGACCACTCCCACCTTAACAAGATGAGTGAAGGGGTGCCAAAAGAAATATGTTCAAGGAATGAATAAATAAAGTTTACTCATTCCAATATTACCAAGTATGTGGCTTCTTCATAGCATCAATGAATTGAAACTTCCTCCAGCTGCATGAACCAAAGCGATCCGATGAAGTGGGTCTTGATGACCATCCAAATTATTGTCCCTATCACTAGATACTAGGACACGCCATCCAGGAGGGCTTCATCTTGATGGATCTCCTACCAAAAAAAATTTATTCTGAACAAGTGATGCCGGGTCCACCACGATCACAAGTGACGTGTGTCTCCACCTTAGACCCAAGAGAGTAAGAGGAATAGAAGATAGTCACCAGAAAAAAGGAACACAAATTTGATAGTTGGATGATTTAGAAAATTGTCAACCGAACTCAAGACATACTCCAAACACAATTGGAGCAACCAACCGTGCCCCCAATAGATCATAAGGCAACACAACCATCATACCTTGTACCACTATCCTCTGAGGGATAGAAGGTTATAAATTAGAAGTAAGAAGATGAGACCACACCAAAGCTGAAAATATTCTTGACACTTTCAGACTCCATACATGCAGACTTGAAAGCTGGGGAACTGCCCCACCAAATGGGACAATGGGCACCACACCACAAAACTAGAAAACAGGCAACACCCCCACCAAATGGAACCATTATAAGAAGAAAGTCATATTGAATCATTGTTAGATCAATAACAGACCTTTTTCACCATAAATTTCATTCATTTGATAGATCCCTTATCTGATGCAGACTATGGACATGAACACAAATTTCCCTCATCCAACTGTGGAGACAGAGATAAAGGCCATAGAGGCCGAGGGTTTCTAGGAAGGTGTGATAGTGGTAAGAGTCAGATAACTTGCCACACCTTACCGCAAACCTTTAATGTTGTGGAAACATTCGTAAGGACCCTCCTGTAGACCCAATAGAGACCTGAGTCTTTCCCTTCCCCTTCTAGAAGATATCTGAGTCCAATCATCTTAGAGTATCCCTCGGAGGAATAATAAATGTCTAATCACCAAAGGACTAAAAGAAGACTAGTTCAGCCAAACTCAGAAATCCCAACATCACCATTTACTCCTTTCACAGAGGTTGGACCATCTAAATATAAAGATAAATCCCCTAATGTGCCCATGAAAGAGCATCCCCAAGCTGATAAGCATTGACATTTAAGGATAAATATGATATTCTGAAGCACCAAGAGTCTGTATAGATAATGGTATAGATCCAAGTTTCCTTGAGTCTGTTAGTAGACCTTAGAGAAGCACACATCGAAGCCTTACTAAGTCCTAAAAAATTGAAGGCCAAAGTAGCAGCTGCCTAAGTATATCAAACAATGACCAATCCCTAAGAATGAAACACCATCATATCCTTAGTAGATCAAGAAGAAGACGACATCATGAAAGGACACATCAAATCCTTATATGTTTTGGGGAAGATAAATGGCATTGATATTCTGATAATTTTCATTGACAATGGATCTAGAGTCAACCATCTCACGCTGCAAACACTTCTTCATTTGGGCTATGATGGGGATTGTTAGATAGCCTAAACCACACCTCTTTTGGGATATGAAAAAAGTGAGAAAAACCCATTAGGAATAATCAAGCATAAAACATAGCTTGGGGAACTTTTGTCTGATTCAGAGTTTATGGTAGTGTGGAAATGTAAGACCTTCAATGTTTTATTAGGGAGTCCATGGCAGCACCAACATGATTTGATTCCCTCATCATACCATCAGTGCATAAAATATTGCACTAATGGAAAAATGGGACATTTCACCATGATAAATCCCTATTCAAATCATGTGAGTCGAATTTCATTAATGTTGGGTTCTATGAACTGAAAGAGAAGAAATATGTGGTCGATGACAGTGATTGGATCACCACACCAAATGTACTAGAAGTGGCTCATTCTAATCCCCTTAAATGACTTGGGGAAAAGTTTTTATTAACCATCAACCAAGTTGAGTGCATAAGTTTGATCTCAGATATGAACTCAGTTGTCTACATAATTTTCTTGATGACCACCAAGTACATGGATGCTGAAAAGCACACTGTCCCCTTTAATGAAAGAGAGGTCTCAAGAAAAAATGATCCCAACCCATCTTTGAGGGCCCAGACAGTTCCCACCTTACTCAAGGAAGAAGATAATGTCCACCCACTAAAAGAAAGTAAGGAAATCCAATCCTCTTTAGGAAATTTCCCCAGTCAGTCGGGGAAAAAGAATTTTTTTTGTTTCCATAAATCAGAGTTTCAATTTATCTCCCAACATCATAGAGTTTATCTCAAGAATTCTATCTGCATCAAAATATGAAGAACATGATGAAGGGGATGAAGAGGAGGTTGAAGAAGAAGAAGAAAAATAAGGATACCTCAGGGATTCCCCTCCAATATTTGTGGAAGGAATCTCCACCACTATGGATGAACTTAGAGAAATAAATCTTGGTACAGAAGAAGATCCATGCCCCCACTCTGATTAGGGTGGCCATGACCTCTGAAGAGCAAGATACGTACACTTCATTTATAAAGATACACTGAGATGTGTTTGATTGGAACTATACAAAAATGAATGGCCTCGGTCCTGAGGTTTAAACTCATAACCTAGGTCTATTGGAAGACCATTGTGGCTATATGAAGGCTACCAAAAGAACTAATCTGACACATGATTCAAAAAAAAGATGCTGATTTTTTCAAAATAATCAATGAAAACATCATCTCAAAAGTCCAATATCCAATATTTATAAAATAATAGTTCCTATAAAAATGAAGAATGGATATATTATAGTAATCATTTACTTCAGTGACCTCAATCGGCACTATCTAAAAGATGATCTCCCGGTCCCAATCACAGAATTTCTAATCAAAGCGACCAGTGAATATGAGGCCCTCTCTTTCATGGATGGCTATTATAGATACAAATAGTTCTGAATTCCCTAGAAGATGATGAATCTATTTCTTTCATGACCCTTTATGGAGTATTCTTATATAGGGTGATTCCATTTGGTCTAGAAAATGTCAGTGCTACATATCAGGGTGCCATGCATCACATTTTCAAGACCTTCCTAGTAAAAGTCCTCAATTTATATATTGATGATCTGTTACTTAAATCATTACATCACTCAAATCACCTAACATATCTTGAAACTGTCTTTAATAAACCATGATAGAAAAGTCTAATGATAAATCACCTAATGTGTGCCTTCGAAATCACCTCTGAGAAATTCCTCAGCTTTTTCAAATGCCTACACGACATCGATGTGAATCCTAAGAAGACAAAATCCATCCATAGCATGAATCCACCTCACAACCACACTGAGTTGAGGGGTCTCCAGGGGTACATAGACTATATTTGGTGATTTATATCCAACCTTGTTTGTAAATGTTTTCTTTTAACTTGGTTAATGAAGAAAGGGGTCCCATACTAGTGGGATAATTACTATCAAGGGCATTCAACAATATCAAAAGATAACTTCATAGCCAATTAGAGCTGATGTCGCCAACTAAGGGAAGACCACTCATATTGTATATAACCTCCATTGAATGGTCATTAGGTACATTCCTCGTGTGTAAGAATGATGGTGGTAGTGATAACAATCTCTATTACCGCAACCAACTAATGATCGATGTTGAGATTCGATATTCAAGAATCAAAAAGAACTGGATTGCCCTAATATTGGGGGTTACGAAATTCATTCATTACCTGCAGCACCACGAGATCCATCTGGTATCCCGCTGCAACCTTCTCAATTATATCCTCCTCCATCCAATGCTAATTGGATTCCTATCACGATGGGAAGTCATCATATAATAGTTTTACATATGATACATCCCCTAAAAAGCCACCAAAGGCCAGGAATTTGCAGATTTCCTAGCAGAAAACCCCCTCATAAAAATTGACTCCATTGGATACTGAACTTCCTGATGAAAAAGTATTCTTTATTGATGAAGACCCCTAGTCATGGGAAATTTACTTCGATAGTGCCTCCAGAAGCCTAACAGGGAAATAGATGGAGGATCCCAAGCTCAACAAAGTAGGGTTTGGATTTATAATCCTATCTATAGAAAAGGCCATATTTCCATACTCAATACTACTTTTAGAGGGGTGAACAAATAATAAAGTACAATACCAGGCCCTCATTGTAGTTCTCAAACTGGAACATCATGCGAAAGTCAAACACCTGATGGTAAAATTTGATTCAGAGCGGGACACTACAGAAGTAAATGGTTACTCAGACATTAAGAAAGATATATTGATACCTTGAATGAACCAAGTTTGATAGGTAATTGTATAATTCCCACAAAACACAACACCCAATTATGTCCCCTAGTCAAAAAAGTGCTCAAGCCGATGCTTTGGAAAATGCAGCCACCACTCGGGCTGATCCACTCACAGTAACCAACTACTTCTCAAAATAGGCCAAAGTCGTACCCCTTAAAGAGGATGTGAAAAAAATAATTGTTATATTTTTGAAATCCAAAATCATTACCAGATTTAATGTCCCTTATACAATACAGATAGAAAATTTTACCAACGTCTGCTCTGCAAAGTTGGATAAGTTATACACAGAGTATGGAATCAAAGCCAATCGTTCATCCTGCTACCATGAACAAGCTAATGGGATATTAAAGGCTTCCAACAAGTCTCTTTCCAACATACTCCCAAATATGGTAGATAGGGATAATAAATCGTGTCCATAAAAGCATCTCCATGCTTTATGGGATTACCAAACCACAAATAACACTACTACCTAGGCAACCCCATACACACTAGTATACAAGGAATATATGTTTTTACTCATTGAAGTTATAGTTTCATCACTCCACATTTCCATTTGTGGTCAAATGTCTGTGGATATGAAATCCCAGAAACTGTTTGATGAGTTGGACTTTATAGATGAAAAAATGTTTCACAATTTCCACCATTTTGATGTCTACCAAAATCTGATCGCACGGGCCTTTAACAAATATGTTCTACTTTATCCTTTACATGAAGGAGAGATGGTTTTGATCCTCAAAACCCCGATGATACTCAATAAGAAACCCCTAATGCATGAGACAAAATGGGAGGGGCTATATGTCATACATAAGGTCTACTCAAATGATGTATATTCTTTAATATCAATTAATAGATGGATCCTAATAACTCCCACCAATGCAAGTTTTCTAAAAAATACTTCATGTAACGGAGACATATACGTCATAGATGCAATATGTTAAACTACATAGATATATAAATTGTTATAATCATACGACGATAAACTACATGGTAAAAAAATTTCTAACCACAACACATTAAATTGTAAGAGTCTATCTGTACCACAAGGCATTAAACTATATGGTTTCCCTAGAACTATGTATGTTTTGATTCCCATACATTTGTGGGATACATAGTGATGCATCAACCCTCAATCATGGCCCATAAATCATAGAAAACATAATAAACCTGTAGTATCCTCTATCATCCCATACTATGATGGAAATCATTATCACTCATTATTTCTCATATTTAAATATAAATCATGTGAGTTTAGGATCGATATTAAGGGTTCACATGTGCAAAAAATCATAGAGGAATATGACAGACCCATCCCTATAAGGGATGGGACAACTGATTGTTGTACTTTTAGGATACATATGGGTTCCTAGATTTAACATCCTGGTCCAGCCTCCCAAAAAATGACCCTTATTCCATGCATAGGTCATACTTACATAGGGGAATGCATGAGAAGTCCCTAACTGCATGACATTAAATCACAAGGTTCCTAAAAAATCATGTGAGGCTCCAATCCTTGGTATGATGAGGTCCTGAACATGCCTCCAACTCCCTACACAATAAAATTAAATGAAACTATAGAAGATCAATTTCTAAATTTTGACACCCAAAAGGAGTTAAAAGATCGTAATTCCCCCTACATATGAGTCAGATCTATGTATAAGATTCTGTGGTTCCTGGATAATCATGGTTTGTATATTTCTATCATTCCCAGACATAATTTTACCTTATATCAAACTCAGTACTCTAGGAAAGCTTCAGTTCCCACAATAATTCATTGCCATCAGAGATGGAAGGCTACTGTCCTACGGAAACCTTTGTTTGAATATGCACATCATTCAGTGGTGGCTCTGTATATGGTGCCTACAAAATGAATGTTAACCAAAGGGAAAATTTTACTCCAGAGATTCATGTCCTACCTTTGTATACCAAATGGCTTCTATGCCCCATGTCATTCCTCCCGATCCAAGGGCCCCTAGGGACTGTGGTTTATACTTTCTATTATTGCTCAATTCTATGAAATACCATAATATCCCAACAATGATTAACTAAAATATATTTAATTTTAGTTATGATGAGTTGTCTCCAAAATATGATGGTATGTTGTGCCACTAGCTTCCTTACCACACAACTGTAAACTGCAATTCCAGAAGTGTCCTAGCTGTATGACATTATACTGCACCGCCCAAGGGGAATGCTTAGATTCTTAGCAGGGCTCGGCCTCCTAAAACAAAAAGCCTTTCCATATTGAATATGGGAAAGATAAACACATGTAATGTTCATAGGGAATCTTATGTAACTTAGTTTCCCCCAGATAAGTGTGTGGTAGACTCAAATCATACAATTCAGACATAGCCACAGAATGTATTCAAATGTCCCCATCTGGGTGCATGAATTGCATCAAAGAAAAGAATCCCTTGAATTCTTATTTTTAGGTTTGATTAAGGGTAATCTTACATAAATTATTTTCCATCGAGATTACCCTATGTCCACCCACATAATGTTAAATTTTGTGGGATTCTTCCTAGCTACATGATGTTATACTGCATAGCATTGGTCTAAGCATAAAATATTCCCTACCATTGATTGTTCCATTATTATGTGGCTACTCGAAATCCTGGTAATCCATTGTTTCTCACTCCAATAATTGCTCACATGAGCTTAGGGATCTTAGAAACAGATCCACCATAAAAACATGGAAAATCAGTCCATGATTTTTTTTCCTATATGCACAACCCTAAAATTCATGTGATTGTTCCCCCCCCCCCATAAAGATGCTTTGGTCATGTTCATATGATGTTAAACTATAGGGTACTCAAAATATGGGATAGATGGCTCACCATATATATAAACCATATATATGTATGGGATTACACGATCCCATGAGATAATTACATGCCATACATTTCTAAAGTATCCAGTTACACTCCAACCATATATCAAAATACATTATTTGAGTAGTTTTGGATCCCCATAAACCTCCATGGCCATTAGAGATGGAAGGATAGTGTCCTATAGACACCTTTGTATGACTATGCGCATCATTCCCCGGTGTATCTACTTATGTTTCCTACAAACGACCTGGAATCAAAGGAAAATTCATCCTCATGAGGGTCCGCTCCTACCTCGGTATGCGTAATAGATCCCTAGCCCCATAACATCCCTCTTGATTCAAGAACCATCAAGATCATGGTTTAAATTATCCTACCTACCCACATATTGAGTATATCCAAACATCCTAGCACTAATTCACCTCTGGTATCTTTTAAGGCTTCTACAAAATAATGTTGCCCCATCCCTATGCGTGATGTTGATCTGCATACGAAAAAACATTCCCTCACATATTTATGGTTTTCTCGGTAAATTTCATCCAAAGAAATTACCTTTTTCATGATTAGGGACATCCCCTTCAATAAGACATACACAATGTCTATAAAGGTCTTAATATCCATAATCCTTCATGGCCATCAGATATGGAAGGCTAGTGTCCTATAGACACCTTTTTTTGACTATGCATATCATTCCCCAGTGACACCGTATATGTTTCCCACAAAACAACCATCATCCAAAGTAAAATGCATCCTTCAGAGATTCCATTCTAGTTTATGTATACTTGCCTTAAATTTATGTCCCATCTCACTCCCTGGATTCAGAGACCCCTTAGATTACAGTTTACATGATTTTCCACTTTTAGATTCTAAAATAAGAAAAAAAAATTCTAATTGAAAAGGTGAATCATTTACTCTCCATTGGTTAGAGTTAAATGATATCCCATAATAGGTTTCTAGTGTCTTAGTTGTATTATGTTAAACAATACTGTTTACTCGCTCTCCCTTACACCAGAAAAATTCGTGTGGGAGTGGTTTCACATTCAGAGCTGGTACAAATTTCCATAATAATTTTAGACATCATCCCATGGATATTACACCCACTCTGGTCTCCAAACTCAAAAAAATATAAAGTATTATAAATCTCCAGGCCCTCAGAAATAGAATACTAGTGTCTTTCGGACACCTTTGTTTGACAATACACATCATGCCCTGGTGGCTCTGTATATGTTACCTACAAAATGACCATAAACCAAAGGAAAATTCATCCTTAAGGGAGTTCTCTTCTTCCTTTGTATGCCTAGAATATCTCCCAAGCCTCATATACATCCAAAACTCACTAATTTAGGGTCAATAAAAATATATCTTTAATGTATGAAAGTTATTTGGACATTCCTAGCTGATAAATCCAGAATTGGGGCCTCTGCCCCATCATGATTGGACAAAGTTGTTCGACCTAAAACATCATTTATATGTCTAATTGTCAAGACCATAAACGTCAAATGAAAAATATACCATACTCACCAGAGTGAAAACCCAAATAGAGAACCCATGGATAAAAGTCATGTATTGGATCGTAAAACTTATACTATGTATGGTTTAGGTAACAATGTTGCGCTATCAAATACTCAAAAGAGATGTAAAGCATGTTAGGTAATACAAAAAAATGGGAGGACTGTGAAAAAGTCAAGTAATACCCACTAAGACCATACCAAATTAGATTATAAAAAATAGGGTAATAATGGAAGACTCACAAAAGTTCATGCGGTTTTACATATAACCCCAGAAATGGCCGAACTACGCTCGCTGAGTCCCATGAATTTGGAAGAAAATTGAGCCTGATACGATGATTTCAATTTACCTATTTCAAATTATAGTTTAAAATTAATAACTTATCAGACTAATGTCTATATGGTTGATTGTGATCAATTGAAATTACATGAAATGGAAAAAAAGAATCAATGGTAGGAAAATTAGTTCCATTAATTTTGACAAAAAAATATGAAAAAAATCCCTAGTTTGTAGTCTCTACAAGGTAAAAAAAAGAGTACATCCCAATTTAGGAAAATTATAGTGAGGCTTGACTCTCCCTTTCAATAAAAATGACAATATACTTCCATGTGACATCAAGAGTTTTCTCTAAAGTAGCTCTCTCTTCTACCTCATCTTCGAACATCAGGCACAAACATTCCAGAACGGCTTTGATGTCCCAAGATTTCTTCTTGATGGATTCATAATTAGAACCCCAGGAGAATAGTAAATCCTTCAAACTTGCTACGTGAGTCTCACATTATTTTAGCTCTTCAGTTTGGGAAACCATTAAGTCAAGAGCCTTCGCCTCCTCAATCATCAGATGAAAGAGTTCCTAAGAAACAACATAGAATGTCATTGCCTGATGATGTAAAGAATTGAATCTATAGAGGTTTTCCTAAAAAAAGAAAGGTATTCCAAATTTATGACAATCAGGTAAATAAGAATGTTTATATGCCAGTAATTAAAGCCACCCAAATGAAATTTGGAAAATAATAATCAGATGTTGTCCATTTCATTGGTGAAGTTAGTTATAGGGGTTTCTATTGCAAGGGCGCATAAATGACACCATGCTTGCTTTCACACCACTTGATGCCTTTTCATAGCACCAGGGCCATGGTCCTCCCCAACTACAATGGTTCTATATGTGAGAAATGTCATTATAATAGTGTGAAGGGACCTAGGATAGGTTACCCAGGCATGGAGGCTCTCCCTCCCCATAGATGGTTTGACCCCTATAGCTGGAAACAAGGGAAAATCTGTGACTTCTAGAGAATCCGGTGACACTCTTTTAGAGCCATACTCATTAGGGATTAGAACGAAATCCATAGTAGGTGAGTAGTCAAAATCACTCCTTACCGAGATGAGATGCATAGATAATGCCCCTTTTAGTTGCATCTAATGGCAGATCAAGCATCTTCTCACCATAGGGTGAGGAAAAGATGGCATGGCCATCACAATCACCATAGGGAGAGGAATATATGGAATGAAAATTGATGTCAAGGTGGTGAAAAGGATAGTTAATGGATTTTTGACCCATTGAATTGGTCTCCCCAGCACCCTGTCAGGGTAACAGTTCACCCACAATTGGGCATATTCCAGTGATAGAAAGGTGGATCATGTCATATTAGGGATGATAACCTCTATAGTGGAACCTTCCCACATCATTATAATCCATAACTGGAGAAGAATTATAGGATGATATTATCCCCTAAACTAGACAACGGGAAGAAGTACATTATATTGAAGGAACCTGAATTGGATAGAAAACTGATAGGGGATGTATGGTTCACATATAGCCACTCAATCTATATGGGTAGTTAACATCCCACCTTGAAGCATGATAATGTATGACAGATCCTTTGAAAAACCACCTCCATCACCCATTATTTACTAATGAGTGGTATGGTATGGTGGAAAATAAATGTTAGAAGCATCATTCAGCAGCCAGATTGCATCGCTAACTCTTAAAGTCACTGGATGAATAGTGGAATCATTTAGTAGGGATGGGTGAAAGTCAGAATGAGTAACCCTCACAGTGTGTAGATATTCATAGAAAGGTAAATGTTCTAATATCCACCCATATTGAATTCGAAACAGTCTAATGAGACGATGCAGAGGTTTAACATCTTGTATCTTCCCAAAGAAATCAAAAGTTGAGCATGAGTAGGAATGGATAGATTAATTGTTTAAACCTCTCTTAGTATAGCCTCCATCATCAGAGTGAAACATTTAACCCAGGTGTATATGTAATTGGATGTGATGATCCATCTTCTAAAAAACATGGAAGAGAAATCTGCTAATCAAAGATCAGGTGGAACGTACATTAAAATCTCATATCCCCGGGTATTATAGCATCCTGCTTCGAGGGTGGTGCAACATGACCCTATAATATTTCGACACTAAAGGGTTGGATGAGTTAGATTGTGGTAGGACCTCAGCATAGGACCATCCACCTATATAAATGAACCTATACAATCCTCAAACATGATAAGAGAGAAAGCCTGGAGGGGGTGATCAAGCAGTCCCACTTCCATGACTAGTTGGCTCTTCAATGGGGACACACGGTTGGCATTGTACCAAATAGTACCTAATGGAATAAATTCTTCATACATGTTTCCAAGAATGGGGAGTCCTCTGAGCTAGTGGATATCCCATAAGATTATCCACACCCCTCCATATGAAAAATGGAAATTATTGGTGCTTGAACACTAGTGGCCCAACAGTTCAGGAAGGATTTCTTCTAAAGAGAAAGTTGTGAACTGGGAGGCCCAAGCTTCTTGGTAGAAGTTCACTACTTCCAACTGATCAGAGGACTGTAAATAGATTATATGTACCCAAATAACCAGACCCATTTGTTGGAAAATAATCCTCTAGATTTCAGGTCCCATTTGGTTCCCCACCCACCATTAGGGTTTCCTTAGTAATGGTTGATAATAGATGGGTACTCCTGGGAAACTACTCATAAGGAAGTGTTGCGATAAACATGATTTCTATGGGTCCACGTCGAGCCTTTTAGTATGAAAAAAATTCTCTTGAATGGGAGTATTTATGATTTCTCCTATTGAGAAAATATTGGCTCAATTATACCCTTGGGGTTCTTGAAGGAGAATGAAGGGAGTATTATGGTCATCCAATGGAAAAGGGAAATAATCAAAATGACCAAAGCCATATAGAAGAAGTTGTATGAATAATGGTTAAGCTTGAAGCTTATGTGTCTGAAGATCATTCAATGAACTATCCTAATGAAAAATTTAAGATTAATGATGGTCATTAGTGTCCTCAATCATGGATTCTCTCATTCTGGACAATTCGAATATGAGCTATGGAATAGCTATTGTAGTCTGCATAGATAGAACCAAATGGCCACAAAGAGTTAGTCTACTGAGAAAATTGTTGGATAAGGGCCATAAAAATTGGTCAAGGGAATTAAAAAGAGGGTTTGTATAGGGCTCTATTTACTGATCTCAGAAATGGTACACAGAATCCATTTCCTGCATATGACATTGGTATGTGGAAGACATATCCCACGTATAGTTGTGGTATGAGAAAGGCCCACGAGGCGCGGGCCCTTGTAGCGTTGGCTAGAAAATTGAGTGGTTTTCGGAACAAAGAAGCTGTGAAATGATGCTTCACCATGATAATATTTAAAGTTAGATATTGGAGATTTTATGTTCATTTTAGTAAGAAGTAATTTCTAGTTTGGTGGTTTAATGATCAGAGTGCAGAATATGAAAATCATGTAGTGTTTTCTATGAGGAAGTCAGAACATATTTTCTAAATTTCATAGTGTAGTTCATGAACCAATAATTTGGTTTTCGTGTAGAAGTACTTGTTAATAATTCATTTTGTGGAATGTAAAAAATGGTTCATGAATATGGATTATGCAAAGGATTTGGCACACAGATGCAGAGGATGCGAAAGGAAGGTCGAGATCACTTTTCACTATCAGAAATTGTAAAAGACAAATGACATGGGCCCTATAAATGGGTGTGGTCCCTTCCTACCAGACCTAACCATTATACTGCAAACCACTTCAATTTAGGACCACTTCTACATCAGAATAGCCTCCTCTTCATTCATAACGGACCCCATTATGATGAGGGGAATTTGTATGGTCTGGAAAACTACAAAAAGAGAAGTAAATACTCCTCCAAGCACTTTGCAGAAGGAAGGAAACATTCCAACCAGTCCAAAAAGGCCAATTGATTAAAATTGGATTGATAATTTGAGAAAAAACATGAAGAAATAAAATTTTGAAAAGGATTTTAGGCTTACTGCATTCCATCACTAGGAAAGGATCGTAGGGTGCATGAACAGTGAACCAACAGTATGGGAAATAACCCACAAGGCGTTGGCCCGTGGGGTTATAGAAGGCATACCTAGGATATTGTGGACCATGTTTTCAGTGGAATGAAGCGTAGAAATTCCATCTGCATAATATCCCACGAAGTCATCATTACTCAAATTATGACAGCTAGCAGGGTTTTGTGAACCATGAATTTTGAACCATAGCCTCCGCAAACCCTGGTTAACTGAGTTATCCATGGGTTATGATATATCCTCATGGGCTTCAAAAAATGGTGCCCCATGACCACATATATGATTTCCCTAGTGCCATATAAAAGGAGCATAGAATTAATTTAGAGATGACTGATGAAGAGATAGCAAAGACGGGTAGAAGAGAGCACATATGACATTGATTAAGAATCATTGAAGATGTGAAAACAAAAAATCACTTTTCTACAAGTATAACCAACTGTGATCTATAAAAAAAGAAACATAATAAAAATTGGTGAACCAAAAACATAATTTCTGCCATCTAAAACCATAAATTCATTGCATATGAGTTCCCCATAAACCACAGGTTTCAAGATCCTTATTTAATTAGGTGCTCTGTATAGCACATAATGATGCATATCAAACCTTATGTCGTGTATTATATCAATAAGATAATGGAACCCAAATCAACATAGAAAACCAAATCTAGGACCGCATACTAATTTGGTACAAAGTGGTCCATAACCACATCTGCATACTACTTTGGTACAAAGAAAAACCCTCTACACATATAGAATTACGCTAAACTAAGTTGTCTCTATCCCACATAAGATAACAGTACATGGTATGGGGTGTCTTAGGGAGTCATTCCCTCTGGTTCCAGTCATTTTCCCCCATTATCATTTGGTCCTCCATAGGTCCTCTGTGAACCAGTCAATTGGCTTCAACCCAAAGCCTCTTCTAAGGCCATGAGACCCGTATGATTAGATCATCGAGTTCATCAGCACGCCTTTCAGAGTCTACATAACAAAGGTAAGAGGAGTCACGAAGGTTGTCCCCATAATTGTTCGAACCCCCAAAGTGTCTCTAAGTCTATATTCCCATGGTAACCTAGAGTCTAACCTTGTTACACTAATGTGAACCTATGTCTTCTATGAATTATGGTGGATCACTTTATTTTCCATTCAAGGAGGATTAGTGATCAATCAAGGGAATCATTCTATACTTTACTTTTGGAAAGAGGCGACATTCACCCCCTTCCCAAAACCCATTTTTGGTCATAACTCTAGGAGTAAACCCCTAGTCTTCCGAGAAGGACCCAATGACCTTCACATTTATTTCACATTGAAGGGTCCATTTATCCATGCCCTCTCCCACCATCACCTCAGCTTCTTCCACAATAGGCCCAACCTCTTCCATTAGTGGAAGAGAAGGTGTGTGGTTTGTTGAGTCTCTCATATCATCTTGTTTCACACACTAAGTAAGAAACACATGGGATTAGAGATTTATAATGATCAAAACATCTATAAAACTAACATCATGACTTGAACTATGTGAACTCTAGTTCCTATTAAAACTAGGATACGTAAGAATACTACTTGAGCACCCGATCTCAATGGGGTTCCCTTCAAAAAGAGTAGACCCAATCATGTCCCCCCAAATTGGTAGCTTCCATGTTTAAGCCCTACCCCCCCCCCCCCCCACCATAAAAATAAAACTATGTGGGCTCTAATTCCTCTCTTGATGATACGTAGGAAGCCTATCTTATGGATCTGACCATGACATCAAAACATGTTTCATCTCTCATGGAAGATGATAGACTCTAGAGTGCCACATTACATGGATTAAGCCAGCATTGCCTCCATAACATCAAATCCATGTACATCACTGATGATCCTGCAACCCAGGGTTACCCTAAAGATACACTCTTTAGGAATGAACTGAGGATTCACGAACATATGAACATTGATTAAATCTATAAGAGTGTCCCGAAGTGGGAAATAATTTTTCCAAAAAGGTGTGATGAGATTGAACTACCATCCTATCGATCAATGGATTCTTGATGTATCGTTGGACAAATTTTCATCCAACGAATTCCTTAATTTGGAAAGTAGGTCCAGGAATTATGGATACCAGGTCCGTTGGGTGTTTCTAACTCCACGAATAAACCCATTGGAGACCATAAGAGGAAGTCATACCCAGCATTGACAGATTGTGCTGACACGTAACCTCCTTCGCCATTTTCCACTGAGATCACGCAAATGAGGAACCTCTATAATGACATAAAATATAAGGATACACTACCCAATCCTAGGGGGATCGTCTCTCCCTATCAAAATGTGGTGCGATGCGAATCGAGTCGAAAAAAGTAATGAAATAAGATACCCATTTTTTGCGGTGTTTGGAAACATAATTTGTACACATGAAAAATAGTATGGATGTCTAAATATTCCCCAAATATTAATATTAATTTTAATTTACTATTACTTCTAAAAATAGTAGTTTTAAAAATAATGAATTTTATATTCATAAAACAATAGTAAGAACATTTCTAAAAAAAAATAAACTATTCTGTTTCTAAAAAATTCATAAACTTATAAAAAGTTATTCTTTTAATAAAACACAGTATTCTTTCATAAAAATGATTTGAAAACGATACTTATATGCTGGTTTTGAAACCAAACATGAATAAAATTATAATTTGAACATAGGATAAATTTACCACATTTTGTATTACTATTTAGTCTCTTAAAGATTCATGTTATATAATAATAATTAAACATATATAGATATATATGTGCCTATATATATACATTAAAAAATTAGTTATTTTAAATGAGATATTTAATTTTATAATTTCTTAAAATAAATTAATAAATAATATTTTTATAAAATTTAATTTTGAAAAATAATTTTTCTCATAGTAATAAAATTAATTAAACTATAAAATTGAAATTAATATATAAATATGTATTGATGATAAAATATAATACGCAAATATCTTATCTTTACATAGATCAATTTTACATTAAAAAATGTGTTTTAATAAGAAATAAAATGTGTTTTATTAAATAAAACATATATATAATAGATTTTAAAAAATCAAAATCCCATTAACCAGAAGCTGGACGAAAAAGAAAAAATGATTTTATCCACTATGGGACTTGGAAAGAGGAGGTTCCTTGGAATATGGGGGAATTTTTTTCCTTGCTTATAGATGGGATTGAGAAGTACCAACTTCAAAATATTTATAATATAAACCAGTAAGAAGAGAGGAAGTGATTCATAGCTTCTTAATTGGTTATCCACTAACGGGGAGGTTCAATCTATAGGTGATGAATTTACATATATATAAAGGGGTTCATATTAACCACACCAGGAATTGATTTATCTTGCAGGGGAAGTGGGGATTTGAAAGGATACTTTTTGACATTGTAATAGTTAAAATTAATCTATGATGTCTCAACCTAGGTGTTTATTCCCATTAATTAATGTGTAATTATTCTAATGAAATTGGGTTTTAAATCGTCAATTTTATCTTGAAATATAAATACACTTGATTACTAATTTTGATTGATTTTTTTTGTGAAACAGAAAACCTATTCATCCTTCATTGATAAGTGATAAGTGTTACTGGGGTTTGATGTTGGTTATAGGATAAATAGCTCAATGTGGGGGTTTTTTCATTATGGTAAAATTGACTTATTAACATACTATATATATGTCACTCATATTATTTTTTTACACTAGAATGTGTATATTAAGACCATTTATCTTGGAAAGATGATGGAGATAGAATCTTGGTTTTAGTCACTACGGATGAGGGTTGAATAGTAGTTGGTCACTAGAAATATGAAGCAGGAATAGATCAGACAACTATAATTGTTTTTATTTTATAATCATGTTCGAATCAACTATTTTATTGTGTTTAACATTAACCACATTAAAAAACCCATATCAATTTTTTAAGGTTTCAAGTGGAGGTTAATAAATTAATACATGGAAGTTATTGGTCTAGTTGATAATAGGGTTGGAACCCACAATCCACTACACACAATCCCTTATATATTGGCCATACCATGTGGTCCTTCCAGATATTATGCATGCCTTTGGGAATACATGTTTAGTTGTGGGCTCTATCCCAAATAGATTTTGTGGGATTACACATGGATATATGCATCAGAAGTGACCTTTGTGCCATCTATACTACCATGTCTTGAACAGGTTGACTCACATTCCCACCTCAGTAATGGTGCATAGGTCCCCATCTAGCCAATGGATTTTTTTAGTATGTTAACTTTTAAATACAATGTAATATTATTTTAAAACCAATTATTATTATTTTTTCCAAAACTCTTACCCATATTTTGAAATAAATGTTATATTATTATTATTCCATCATCAAAATGATGTTTACTTAAGAAAATATCTAATTATTAAAATATTTTCTTGAAATAGGATTCATATTTATTTATATTATATGTTAACTATTATTTCTATAAATCACATTTTATTCAAATATTTAATGTTTTAAAAGTTACATATGTTTAACAAAAATTATAACAGTGTATTTAATATGATAGTTTGTTATTATTTAAATTATTTAGAACTTTATTATAATATAAATCATAACAAATATATTTATATATATATCTACTGTTATACCTTATAAAAAAGGTTTCAATGTTTATATTTTATTCTCATTAGAACTATCATCTTTTTATTTTAAAATGATACAACAACTATCATCGAATGACTCAATTATTTATTATATATATAGACTACAAAAATTGATTTTTTTCAAACTTATCTCTATATAGTTGTAGACTTATCAATCTTCATGATGTTACTGGTCTTCTTGTTACTATGAATTCTTACTCTCAAACTCATTAGAGAGCTTTTATTCATGGAGGATCCTGAAAAATATTGTTATAATATTTCTATTATAATATTCATGGAGGCATGTCCACTTTTCTTATTTATTTATCTTAATTTCTTCTTAATTATTTTCTATCATTTATAGTGAAGTGTTCTTGTATAGAAGTCCTTGTTTGGGTCTTATTTTAAATAAAATGTACTCTACTATGATCTGATTTTTTTGACTTGTGTCAATACTCAAATGAAAATTTCATGCATAAAAGTTCTAGGTTGTCACACACAAATGATAAAATTAGATAATAAACATAAATAATAATTCCTTATAGATATTACTATATTTATTTCAACTATTTACATGCATTATTTTTCTCCAAATATTCATCCTCTGTAGTTATTATGAATGTATATTCCCACTTATTAATTTAACATTAAATATAAGATCTTCCAATATATAAAATATATCATGAGGTGGATTTTTAGTCATCCACATAGCCTAACAAATCAGAAAGCATATATCAAACTAATTATTTCAATGAATTTATGTAATAAAACATCCCATAGTAAAATATTTGATTAATATATAAAAGTATATTCCTTATATATTTTATGTTACATTATTTTGGAAAAATATAATATCTTGAATCCAAACATGTAGAAAATAGAGTTATATTAATATTTGACTATATAGAGTTGGAATATTATAATTTTCATATGAGGTTTCACATAAAATTTCTCATTATCACCAAATTTGGAAAATGTCATCGTGTTTCTGATAGATTTTTCGTTGGTTTTTAATCCTCCATTTTAAATTGTTTCAATACCACCATCTAAAATTTGTTTTGGGAGATAAATTTACCTTTTTATGAATCACCTTAAACCTAAGAAAGAATGGAAATTTCCAAATTATTGAAATTTAAAATTTATACCTCATCAAATCTAAAACATTCATGAAATATATGTTAACTAAGCATCCTCAAATAATTTCATGAATATATAAAAGTGTGAATATTTTTTTCCAATATTTTTCTTAATAAGTTGGGTTTTATCAAACCCTATTCAATGATAACCAATATTCATGAGGTACTAATCCAACCTAGAGTATGAAAACTATGATGTTTTTTAGCATGTATAATAATTTCTATAATCATATCACCTTCCTTTCATCATCATCACTGAGAAATCCATCTGGTTGTTTGATGAAGACATTCTCATCAAAGACCCCATTCAAGAATATAGATTTGAGATCCATTTTATACAGATTAAAATACTTTCACAAAGTCATTTCCAAAAATAAAATAATTATTTCAATGATAGTCCATAGGTTGAATTATTACATCAATGTAAATCCCATCAGTTAAGGAATATCCCTTACACATGAGACATTTCTTATTCCTTATCCCTGTGACATCTTTGTTGATATTTTATTAGATGAAAAACATAGTTCCATGAATAATTTTTATCGCCTTACCATTATTTGAAATGTATGTTTTCCTCACTTTGATCTTGCTCATAAATTTTGGATTTGAACCAACATTCATCAAGAGTAGCAGATACAAATTATTTTGTTTCCACCTGACATTGAAATGATGTCCACTGATGCACATTTACCTTTATTATTTTAAATAAGGATGTTTGGTCACCCATTTTTTGGTATCAATGGTTTCATCTCATTTAGAATTTTTTAATATACTCATTGTTCATATTTAGTTCTATTCATCAATAGTGTTGTCATCTAAGTGTCTTTAATCTCTTTAAACTCCCATTGATATGGATACATAATCTTCATTTTACCACACATACTTTGTACTAAATCTATAAAACTAATTCACATTAGAAGATAAAATCTATTCATTTCCTGTCATTATCACATCAAAAAAAATTCCCCAATATGTTATTGTATAATTGATATAACTTTCTATTTCTTGAATAAATAATAAATATACCTTCATATCCATATTCTTTGAACTTCCTATTTTATTCCTTATTGAGAATGAAGCATTGAATTCCTAAATACTCAAAATTATTTACTCATGGGATTCATTCTATACCACATCACATACTCAGTATTTCCTTTATTTAGATAATGTAATTTTTTATTGGAGATCCATACAGCTATTAAGACTCATTTCTTCCAATAATTCTTTGGTATTTTTATTTCAATGAGAATAGTTTGTGTCTTATTATTGGTGATATGAGTTCTTATTTCAACAAATTTGTTTCTAAGGAATATATCCTTTAAAACATTTTGTTCAATTTATTTTTTTATCTATATAATTCTCCACTAGGGTATTGATGAATTCCATACAATTGTCTATGAAAAAAATCTAAATGTTTTCCCAATAATTCATTCAACTTCTCTTTGGTATCGAGTGATGCAATTTGATAATTCATTCTTATGAGTAATCAACATCAATCAAGTCATCCTGATGATATAATAAACAAAAACTATAATAACTTTTCTATCTAAGACTTTAGGAGTAATTGGACTATATGAACCCACATGAACAAGCTCCAATACACTTGATGAATTTCCCATCATTGGAAAGTATTCCTTCGACATATCATTCCTATTTTGAGAATAGCTATATATATGGGTATTTTCATATGTGAGATTGGTAATTTCATGTGCTCCATCATTCTTCACTATGTTTTTAGATATCATTGTATTAAGTTACCAAGATGAGAATTCTATAATTTTTTTCCTCCTCTTTGGAAAATATGCCATAATTGTCTTCATCGATCAAATATAGGTTCTCGTTGGTTCATCATTCATCAAGGAATAGTAATCCGTACATCAATTAAATAGTGCCACCATTCTCAATAAATTACATAGAATTTCCTGAGACAAAAAAACAAATGTACACTAAGAATATTGTGGCTATGTTCTTCTAGAAATAACACATTATCCTTTTAGGGATATTCTCTAATAACTTTGGCCTTCCCATAGAATTTTTTCTAGTCTTATGTCATTTCCATGAAAAAAACTCTTTATTCATATTTTATGCAGGTATTAAGATATTTATTTCTAGACATATATGAGAAAAATCCTATATCTAGTACCTATAAGTTGGAACTCTATGTTTCTCTCGTAACAAATTCAGTAAATCTTTACTTCTCATACCTTTTATTCTTCTTCAATAATAATTGAGAAACTTCTCTAGAAGATTTATACTCTTGACGCTCTTTTGGTTTAGTACTTTCACTTTTATAGTAGAAATATGAAAATATGTTTTTAGTTTCCATTGTGACAATTATGATATAAACTACTTGAATACACCCTTCTAGGCCACAATATTCACTGTCATTGTGCCTCTAAGCAATAATAAACCACCTTGTGTCCATAGACTATACCCTAGAAACAAAACAATTTCAAAGCATAAGAATATTATTTAAAATGTATTGACTAGATTTTTTTTGTTTCTATTTATAAAATATTTTGAAATGGATCAATAATATTGTTTTTTATTCATTTTTCTGATATATAAGATATAATATTTTGTGTTATTATCCAATTTCTCAATGGTTGTCAATTAGGATTTTCAACATCTCCCAAATTCATTCCCTCTAAGGAGTTTATTTTTGTGGCCAAACTTGTGGTTGGACTATATTATTTATTTGATCATAATCAACAATATATTCCATTTTTAAACAGTCCACCTTTGGAATATGAGTACTCTCTTTAGTGGTTTTGGAGATTACATATTTATCTTCATGTGAGACCAATTGTTTTGATCAACCTAATACCATAATAGGCGTATAGAGTATTTCTTGTTCCTCAAACTTCCATATCAAGTCCATGAGTTCTATTTCATGTTCATCAATAGTCTTGAAATATTAATTCATTGTATTGGTCCATCCTTCAATTTTCCACGCATGTTACCCCACACTGATATTGATCTCCACATCCATTCTTGAGTTATTATAAATTATAGCTTTAAATGTTTTTCATCCAATTTCTATTTTGATATATCTTATTGATGTTATTTGATATAAATATTTTATTTGTGAAAACAACATTTAAATTCATACTTTTATTCTCCCATATATCATGTACATCAAGGGATTCATCAATATTAACTTTAGATAAAATCTCACCACAACATCATCATTGTTAGCCTCACTATCATCAATTTATGGTATGTCAATGATATTCACTAAAGAATATTCACCATGGTCCTAATAATCTTCAACCTCTTCTATTTTGGACTCATGAAACCTTTCATCTTATTTATAAAAAAGTGTTTTAATATAGAAATTTTTTTTGGTTTTAAACTGCGTCTATCATCTTTATAATACATGTTAACAAATTAATCAGTAGTGTAATCTTGAAGATTCTTGAATCAATTTGATGTAATAACACCAACCTTACCACATAAAAAATGAAACTGGATTATTACCATTGAAATTACATTATCCACTATTAATTTTAGATAAATTAAAGGGCGTCATATTTTAAACCTTCTCATATCCTAGATCTACATTAAAAGAGATAGTCTCTAGTTCCTTGAAAGAAACTTCAAATGAGTTCTTTTATTAGAATTCAATGTCATAATTTCTCATTTCATATGATACAAGTGTTCTATGATGGCTGTATGATGATATATCATTTGGATATTTGTATTTATTTATGATCACTAGAGAGAAAAACCATAGGGATATATCTTAATGATTCATTTTAAAATCGAAGTATTATCAATATCTTCCCTAAAACATTGCTTTTATTCTACAAGGGAATTCATATGAAATAAAATCACCAAGAATTATAGTAAAACTCCTCTATTTGTCTTTATATTTATTCCATAACACTTGTATCTTTTCATCTCAGGAATTTAAGACACCTTCATAAATGTTAATGTGTTTTTCCCACCTGGAATTATAATTTGGGGAGGATATCTCATTGGTGTAGATAGGGTTGTCTGAGGATCCCCCGTAAGCAGTTATCACATTTTTCATCCACATATAGTTCATTTTTATCTCTTTATGATAAAGATTCACTTTCCATATTAAATTTAATCAAATGAATACCTATTTTGTATACCTACATTACCAAATATCTGAAGTAGTGTGGAACATTATTCTTTAATATCAAGAAATTACTGCATTCAAATACTAGTATAACATTAGGATTCACCACCATAACTGTAGGTATAATTCAAAGACAGAAAATGCCACCCCACAAACGCTAAATTAATACAACTTTATAGTCTCTAATGAATAGAATTTCGAGGATGGGGCATGATTTAGTGTAAGACCTGACATTTTCCTCCATAATATTGTGATCATGATGTGTTCTCACAATTTTAGGGGTACTTCATTTTTCTCCATGGCTTTCATTAGAAAATTGGTGAAATAAATAAATGTCACAATGTTAATTTAACTAAGTACACCCAATTAGGAATAATCAAGGGAGTATGAAATTGACTATGTTTCAATGAAGAAAAAATAATATGTTTCACTAATTCTTTTCATTTACACAATATTTTAGATTCACATACCCTCTAAACCAATTATTTAACAAGATGATAAATCTTACTCCCTCTTGACATTTTAATGAACCCACTATTCCCTTTATCACAATAATAATCTTTATATGGGATTAACTTTGGATAAAACACCTAACAAGGTGTGCCTCTTTAACTTCCTCTAATAATGTTACTGTGATATGATATTTTTATAAATTACTCATTCTTCCTTACAGAAAATATTCCAAAGAAATCACAATATTTGTCTCTAAAGACATGTTTCCCCTTTTATGAACCTCTCTTATCATTTCATTAAAATAAAATGGGTTGGATCATATACACCTATTTTAATGGTACTTCCAAGAGTATATATTATATAATGGGATTATATTATTCAATTAAATAAAAAATAGACACCTATAGATCCATATAATATTTCATTTTTTTGATTTCATGGTTAAACTTCAAAATGTAACTAGATGTAATATGATCCTGGATTATATAGTATAGAATCTGTTGAGAAAAGTATTGTTTTCATAAATATATAATAACGTTATTTAAAGGGAGAGATTATTGAAAATAATACCCTGTATCTTTATGATAATTTTGATGCTCACAAATACCCTTAATTATTTTCTAAAGATTTTATTTAGTATTTTGCAAGAATTTATTAATTTATTTTACTCTTGATGTAACAAGAATTTATTACTTGTTCAGAATCTGCTTTAAGCACATCCTGGAATCACTGTTCATACCCTACGTGGATAAACGTAGTGTAAATATGAGAACCATGTATACTTTTTGAGATAAAAGAATTGTATGGTTAAACAACCATACGTTTTCAGCAAAGTATGGAAGAAGAACCTTATGTTAGGAAGGAACCTTACGTTTTGGTTGTCATCAAAGTATGGAAGAAGAACTATACATTAGGAAGGAACCTTATATTTTGGTTATCAGCAATGTATGGATCGTTTACCGTACATTTGAGAGTTGAAGAAAAAGTATGGATGATCAACCCTACGTTTAAGATCAACCTTACGTTTGAAGAAAGTAACATGAACCCTACGTTTATGTTCAACCTGATATTGTGAACCTTACGTCTGAAGACTATGTTATCAACCCTACGTTTGGAGGCCACATCATCAACCATATGTTTGGTGTCAGAAAGTTTGGAAGAAGATATTTTTATGCAACGGTCAGCAAGCTGATTGTTGGGCGGATTTCAAGATGGATTTAAAGTCGTTTTAAAGTACGACTTTGACCGATTAAAAGTCATTTTATCATTGGATTAAAGATCAAATTAAAAGGAGCTTTTTATGCCAAATCTTCAGGGAAGTTACGACTACTCTGTAAATTCAAATTTTTGAATATCGCGAATCAGAAGGCGACTTTTATGGATATAAATGTGCAGGAGATATGGTCAGCTTTATTATATATGTTCTCTCTGAAAACACCACATACATGAGAGTGGTGATCAATATTTTATTTTAAAAAGGTGAAAAATAGAGACTTCAGAAAATAATGATTGATCTGCTGATTCATAAAGAAGCGTCAAATCTCTGTTCATTTAAGAAGAAGGAACTCAATAGAAGATTCACTTATTCTACATCGAATATCTACTATGGATATACTACTGCTGAAGTTTTGAACTATATCTTTATATCTATTGCAACCAGATCGACTCATAACTGCTTCGACTTGAAAATAAATATTTCTAGAGACGACGATCCATCTGCTGTCAATTTCATTCTATTGCAATTGTGAAGATCATCTGGAAAAGATTCTTTCTGAAATTCTTTTTATCTTGAGTAACCATCTTCTCGTACTAAGTTGTGTAGGTTTGTGTTTGAACCAGAAGGCTTTGTTTTGCCTTTGATTGTAAAGGTGTCAACTGTCTGTATTCATTTGTCTACCGGTCTATTGAAATGAGGACCAGATAGTTAAAATCATCAAGATCGTGGAGTTGAGCATTGGTGGAGTGGACCAGGTGCCTTCTCTTCCTCGAACCACTATACATCTTTGTGTACCTGCTTTTATTTATTTCCGCTGTATGACCAAATCTGGTAAATCAAAGAGGACATAACTTGTTCAATCAAAGAGTTAACGAAAAATCTTAATGACACAATTCACCCCCCTCTTGTGTATAATCTATATATTCCAGATCTAACAATTGGTATCAGAGGTGGAGCAACTGATAGATCCTTAGAAAGCTATAAGCATTTAAAGATTATAAAACATAGCATCATGACTGATACAAGAGAAGGGATGTCAATGGTCAGAGCACCATATTTCAATGGAGACAACTATGGATGCTGGAAATCACGCATGATAATATATCTTAAAAACCTCGGATATAAAGTCTATTCAATGATTCTGACTCCTTATGAAATTCCTGAAAATCCTGAGACATGGAGTGCTGCTAAAGAGGCAGAGTATGATATGAATTTGAAGGCTACGAATGCAATCATCTGCGGTCTAAGACTAGATGAATTTAACAAAGTATCTCAGTTCCCGACAGCATATGAGATGTGGCAGAAAATAGCTGTGGCATATGAAGGAAACAACAATGTGAGACAAATGAGATATGCAACTACAAAACTTAAATTCGATACTTTTAGAATGTTTGAAGGATAAAGCATTACCCAAATGAATGGGAGATTGACAGAAATTGTCAACAATATAATATTTCTAGGATAACCTATCAAACAGGCTGATCAAGCATTAAAAGTTCTAAGGGTACTTCCAACTCGATGGAATGGTATCTCTGCTACAATCAGACAATCAACTCCTGTAAAAAAATTAACTATGAGAGAGTTTATTGGTACCCCTGATGATATATGAAGCTGAAATGCAAGATGAGGCTAATGAACATAAAGTGCTTATCAAAAGAGAAGATACTACCTTGAAAGTAACTTCACAACAGAAGAATAGAAAGCTGAAGAATAGAGAATTCAAAGCTAAATCAGAGAGCTCTGACTCATCAAACTCAGATGAAGATCTGGCTCAGCTAGCCAGGATATTTAGAAAGTTCTATAGCAAGAAAAGAGGCTTCAAAAAATATTTTAAGAGAGATGATAAAAAAGTAAGATTCTATGAATGCATGAATATGGGGCATATCAGACCAGATTTCCCACAATTGAAGGATGAAAAGAAGAAGAAATTCTTCAAAATAAATGACTATGAACAGAAAGACAAGAAAGCTATGAAATCCACTTGGAGTGTATCTGAAGACTATAGTAGCTCTCCAGAATCGAGCTTAGAGAAAGAATAATTCAACCTAAAAGCAAATATGTGTTTCATACCAGAAACCGATGAGGTACACTCATATTACTCATCTAACTCAAATAATGAATCAAATTCTGAATCAAGCTACACAAATGAAAAACTTGCAGCCTACTGCAATATACTTGAAGAAAGATATGAATCACTATTTAAGAAAAATAAGTCACTAAAGAATAATCATAAAGCTGTTTTTGATGAAAGAGATACAATGCTAAAACAACATAAGGAATTAACTGATAAATACAATTATATTAATACTTACTATATTAATTTTGAAACAAGAATAAAAACACTGCAGGCTGAAGTAGAATCATACAAACAGGCTGCATTTGTTTTTACAAAAGGGGAGAATTCATTAAATAAAATTCTTGGAAAAACTATCATTAAAAAGGAGAGACTTGGAATTGACAGTAAAGTAGAAAACCTAAGCTAGATAAAAATTATTTTGTTCCTAGCTCTAAAAAGGTTAATTGTAACTTTTGTGGGACAAAGGGACATATAGCTAAAAACTGTTTCTTAAGACAGCCTCAAATTTGTGGTATTAAAGCCTATGTTTCAAAAGACTTATATGATTCAGATGATTTTAAAAGAACAAAGCAAATTTGCATACCTAGATCATTTCTAGCTAACACACCTGGACCCAACAAAATATGGGTACCAAAGTAATTTGTTTGAATGTCTTTGTAGGTAGCAGGCCACTAGAGAAGAAAAGATATGTGGTACATAGAAAGTGGCTCCTCAAGACATATGAGTGGATACTCATTAAATTTTTCTTCACTCACTCAAAAGGAAGGAGGAGTTGTCACATTTGGTGACAATGTAAAAGGAAAAATCGTTGGCAATGGAACTATTGGAGATCCAAAAAAAGTCTCAATCAACAAAGTATTTTATGTACAAGGATTAAAACACAATCTTATAAGTATCTATCAACTTTGTGATGATGGATATACTGTTGACTTTACTAACAATTTCTGTAATATTTCTAAAGATAAACTATTTAAATTTAATGTACGAGGAACTGATAATTTCTATACTTTAGATTTAAATTCCTTGTGTAAACAAAAAGTAAACTGCTTGACTACTATAGTAAGTGAATATTGGATATGGAATAGGAGACTTGGACATTGTAATATATATGTTTTAAATAAGTTATCTAAGAGACATTTAGTTTCTAATTTACCTAGTCTTAAATTTTAAAGTGACCGATTTTGTGATGCATGTCAACTTGGAAAGCAACACAAATCATCCTTCAAATCTGTTAATAAAGTTGCTACATCTAAACCTCTAGAACTTATTCATATGGATTTGTCTGGACCCTCAAGAGTATCAATCTTAGTTGGTAAATTATATGTATATCTTTTAGTTGATGACTATTCTAGATTTACATGGATTTTATTTTTGAAATTTAAAAATGATGCTTTTACTTTATTTGAAAGTTTCTACAAACCTATTCAAAATGAAAAATGTTTTAATATAATCTCATTGAGAAGTGATCAGGGTGGAGAATTTTAGAATCATGAATTTAATTCCTTTTTCTCAAACATGGGTATTAAACATACCTTCTCTACACCAAGAACACCTCAATAGAATGGGATTGTAGAAAGAAGAAATAGAACAATTCAAGAAATGTCTAGAACTATGTTAAATGAATATAGCCTACCTATATATTTTTGGGCAGAAGTTGTGAATACAGCTTTCTATATAATTAATAGAGTTTTAATTAGACCTATTTTGAAAAAGACACCCTATGAACTATGGAATAATAGAAAACCTAAAGTAAATTACATTAAAGTTTTTGGATGCAAGGTTTACATGTTAAACACCGAAGATAATCTTGGTAATTCGATCCAAAATATGATGAAGGTATTTTCTTAGGATATTCTGCTATCTCCAAAGCTTATAGAGTCTATAATAAGAAGTCAAGGATTGTTGAAGAATCAGTTCATGTGAGATTTGATGAATTTGATCCCTTTGAGAAAAGGACAGATCAAATAGGTGAACTTGACTCTAATGATAACATGAGACTTGAGAACTTAAAGAATGATTTTGAAAGTGATATAAAAGAAATTAAATCCAGTTAAGAGGAACATTATACTGAAGAACATTTAAATGTTTTTCCTAGATAGTCTAGAACTCTAAATAATCAACCTTTAAAAACAGAGATAGGTGACTTAGATACAGGAATTCAAACTAGAAGAAACTTAGGAAACCTAGTTTAATTCTCTATCTTCCTATCTCAACAAGAACCCAAGACTATAGAAGAAGATTTAGATGATGAAAGCTTGGTAATAGCAATGAAAGATGAATTAAACCAGTTTAAAAGAAATGATTTTTGAAAATTAGTGGAAATACCTAAGAATTATCCAGTAATAGGAACCAAATGGGTCTTTAGAAATAAACCGGATGACCAAGGCACAATAACTAGAAATAATGCAAGGCTAGTAGCTAAAGGATACAATCAAGAAGGAGGAATAGATTATGATGATACTTTTGCACCTGTATCTAGGTTAGAAGCCATTAGAATTATTTTAACCTGTGCATATTATATGAATTTTAAAATATTTTAGATGGATGTTAAATCTTCCTTTTTAAATGGTTTTTTAATGGGGGAATTTTATGTTGAGCAACCTCCTGGTTTTGAAAATTCTCAAAAACAAGATTCTGTTTTTAGACTTACTAAAGCTCTTTATGGCCTTAAACAAGCGCCTATATCTTGGTATGAAAGATTAAGTACTTTTATATTGAAAAATGATTTTACTGTTGGAATGGATGATCCAACACTCTTTAAGAAAACTGTAAAAAATAATGTTTTATTGGTTCAAATTTATGTTGATGATGTAATTTTTGGATAAACTAATAAAACCCTTTGTCATGAGTTTTCAAAGTTAATACAAAAAGAATTTTAAATGATTATGATTAGGGAACTAAATTTCTACTTAGGACTTCAAATTTATCAAAAAGATTTTGGAAATGTTTTGAATCAAAGCAAATACATTACTGATTTACTTAAGAAATTTGGACTTGAAAACAGCAAGACATTTACAACTCCTATGTGAACTAATATAAAACTTGATTTGGATGAAACAGGAAAATTAGTTGACAACAAGTTATATAGAGGTATGATTTGTAGTTTATTATATGTTACTGCTAGCAGGCCAGATATAATGTATTCAGTATGTCTTTGTGCTAGATTTCAATCAAATCCTAAATAATCTCATCTAACTGTTGTTAAAAGAATTTTTATATATTTAAAAGGAACTATTTTTCAATCTCTTCTTTATCCTAAAACTTCTGATTTCAATTTGATTTCATATTCATATGCTGACTTTGGAAGTTGTAGATTAGATAGAAAAAGCACATTAGGAACATGTCACTTTTTAGGAAAGTCTTTGGTGTCATGGTCTAGTAATAAAAAACATTCAGTTGCCTTGTCAACAGTTGAGGCAGAATATGTTTCTGCTGTCAGTTGTTGTGCACAAGTGTTGTGGATGAAAAACACTCTTATGGGATTTGGATTAAATTTTAATAATACACCTATTTTATGTGATAATACAAGTGCAATTAATATTTCAAAAAATCATATTAGTCATTCTAGAACTACGCACATTGATATAAGGCATCACTTTTTAAGAGATCATGTTATTAAAAAGGATATATTTTTAGAATTTATATATACAGAAATTCAATTAGCAGATATTTTTACTAAACCACTTCCCACTGCAAAGTTTGATTTTATTAAGGGGGAGCTAGGTTTATTTGATTTTAAATAAAAATTTTCTTCACAATTTTTGTTTCTGCTAAAAAATAATTTTGCTATTTTGTTTTTAAAATAGAATAAGATTCTTTTATCCGTGTAATCTATTTAATTCATTTTTAAATATATTTAATGATTATTAAAAACACAGGAATGAAGGTTGTCAGAAAACACTTTTGACTTCTGAACCATTTTACTTCTACCGAAACCCTTTCGAACGCCTAACACCGACCTCTACTCGTGAACCCTAATCTTTGAACCTCTGAAACCCTAACCTTCAAACCTTCATAGTTTTTTGCAGAAATGGTAAGGACTAAAAGATCCAATGAAGTCGAGCCAAGCAATGTCAAGAGACAACGCTCGGAAGGAAGAAAAATTATACAGGGCAAGGTAATCGATCTCTACTGGTTATTTCAGAAAAATATACTGTTGAAACATGTGATGTTGTTTCAGAACCTTGAAAAAACATTCAACAGTGAAAATACGGAATTTCTGTATGAGGTAGAACTTAGATAATTCTTAAAATCTGTACAGTTTTGTCTGGGGGATACTGAGGAAAGTATGATGGCTAAGATAGAGGATTGGGATTTCTCAATCTCGTCAGTAGAAATTGGTCAGATTCTCAACTGCCCTCATGAGGGTTTTTTTCATTTTGATTTGAAGAATATAGGAGATTTTGTGAATAAATCCGTAGACATTATGTCTTTTTTGTTTGGAACATCTACTATTAAGGAAATGATGGTGAAAGATTTAGAACCAGATCAGAAGATCCTGGTTAAATTTGTTCAGACTAGAATAGCTCCCAGAATGGCAGAAATGGAAAAGATTTTGTACCCTGATATGTACATAATGTATCTTCTGTTAAGTGATATCAAGTTAAACTTCCAAAGGTACATGGTCAGGTACCTCAATTATTGTTGTCAAAGTGACGCCCGGATGAACTTTTATCCTTTCGGTCAATTTATTTCTAAACTGTGGCTTATAAAAGACATGGTTAGATTAGTGGATGCCAAAGTACACTGTCATCACAGTAATATGTTTAATGCTAGAACTTTAAGGAAGATTGGATACTTCTGGAGCAGCATTAAAGGAAAACTCTTGCCAGTAGGAGCTAAGAAAGACTCAGAGAGTGCTCAGGCTAAACCTGCTAAGTCCAAGGAGGGACAGGCTGAATCAAGAGTTAGCAATGTAACAAGAAGGATCCGATTTGAAGTGGAAGATGCTGAAGAAGAAAGAAGTCAGGAGGGACATCAATCTCGAAGAACTCAAGCTGTTAATGAGAAAATTACTTCCCCTACATTGGCAACAATAGAAGCTTTATTTTCTTATTCGTTTGTAAGAGAAGCTATTATTGATAAGACCATGGAAGCTGTTAGTGAAAGGAAAGCACCAGTAGAGGGATCAGGAGATCAAGAAGAAGCTCAAAGGGAGAATCAAGAACAGGTTGTAGCTGATGTTGAAGTTACACTTCAACAGGACCAAGATAAGGAGGCAGTGCCTGGTGAGGAAGTGGGGAGACCTCAGGAAACTCCTGAAAATATTGTTCTTGAAAATCCAGTGGAAAACCAAGATGCTGATGTTTGTGATGAGCATGCTTCTGAAGCTCACACAGAAGTCATTCAAGAGGATTTTTCTATGGAGGAGTCTGCGGATAAGGAAAAATCTGTGGATAAACCTACTCAGGATAAAGAGAAAGAGAAATCTGATGCTGAATCATTACCTTTGGTACTGATGCATCATCCAGAGCCTAATAATGTGAATCAAGCACAGGGTGCCTCTGATTCAAGGAAGAAAGAACTTGAAGAACTGTACAAAAAGGTGTCTCAGTTGGAATCTGATAATATCACTATGAGAAATGCCTTAACCTTTAAACAATTGAGATTTAAAAAGCTGAAAGAGAGTACAGTCTCAAGGCAAGAAGTTGAAATGTTTAAAGAGGATATGCTGAATGCAGTTGAAAATTTCAAATCTTAAATGTTTATGAATACAGATTTATCAGATCTAAAGTTGTTTATGGAGAACCAATTTACATCCATTACAAATAGTGCTGTTAGTGGATCAGGTACTTCACCTGATTTAATCCGAAGATTTCAAGCTATCATAGCCGCGATGAGCAACATGAATGACCAGTTGTAAGATCTTCAATGTAACAGTGCTCCATTATCAGTATTACTGGACAATCAGAAATTTTTAGTGGATCAACTGACATCTAGTGAGCCATCAATTAGAAATCCGTTAAATCAGATGTCAGAGTAGCTGTCAGTGTTTATCGAAATAGAAGAAAGGATGCATGAGGTTTTCAGAGTCAATTTAATCGAGGATATTCATATGACTTAAGAGAATAGAGATCTCATTATCAAAAATGGAGATGGGATGATGAAGAGACTCAGGGAACAGTTCACAGAAATCAAGTCTGCAATCTAGAGGAGATAGAACCTATTGCCTATCTTGCCTAACCCTTGATTCCTGTGTTTATCATACTTGTATCTATTTTTCATTTTTAAGGAAAATTTATTTCATTCTTTATATTTTTTTACTATCTTTATTTTTGATATGCCAGTACTCCAGATTTAATTATTGATAAACAGTTAATAATAGCATTTACCTACAGTTCAGTGCAACATTAAATGTGTTAAAATCCAGGGTTTATCATTCTTTTTGATATCACAAAAAGGGGGAGAAATTTGGATAAACACAACAATTTATTTTTAAAACCCCTTATTTATTCAGGGGGAGAAATTTGTTATTTCTAAATTCTAAAGAGAAATTATTTTATTTTTAGGGGGAGAAATTTTTATATATTGAAATTTTTATTTATTTTTTTAAAATTAAAATATTGTTTTATTTTGAGAGTTAATTTCATTTAATTTTTTTTATTATCTTATGGGTTTTGTGATCATCAAAAAGGGGTAGAACGTTGAGCAAAGTATTGTTTTCAACAATATATAATAATCTTATTTAAAGGGGGAGATTATTGAAAATAATACTCTGCATCTTTATGATAATTTTGATGCTCACAAATACCCTTAATTATTTTATAATGTTTTTATTTAGTATTTTGCAGGAATTTATTAATTTATTTTACTCTTGAAGTAAAGAGAATTTATTACTTGTTCGGAATCTGCTTTAAGCACGTCCTGGAGTCACTGTTCATACCCTACGTGGATAAACGTAGCGTAAGGATGAAAAGCGTGTATACTTTTTGAGATAAGAGAAAAGCATGGTTAAACAACAATACGTTTTTAGAAAAGTATTATAGAAGAACCTTACAATAGAAAGGAACCGTACATTTTGGTTATCAGCAAAGTATGGAAGAAAAACCTTACGTTAGGAAGGAACCTTATATTTTGGTTATCAGCAAAGTATGGATCATTTACCATAGGTGTGAGATTTGAAGAAAAGGTTTGGATGATCAACCCTACATTTAAGATCAATCTTATGTTTGAAGAAAGTAACATGAACCCTACGTTTATGTTCAACCTTACGTTTTGAACCATACGTTTGAAGACTATGTTATCAACCCTACGTTTGGAGGACACATCATCAACCTTACGTTTGGCATTGGAAAGTTTAAAAGACGATATTTTTATGCAACGATCAGCAAGCTGATTGTTGGGTAGATTTCAAGCCGGATTTAAAGTCGTATTAAAGTACGACTTTGACTGATTCAAATCCATTTTATCATTGTATTAAAGATTGAATTAAAAGGATATTTTTATGCCAAATATTCATGGAAGTTACGACTACTCTGTAAATTCGAATTTTTAAATATCGTGAATTAGAAGGCGACTTTTATGGATCTAAATGTGCAGGATATATGCTCAGCTTTATTATATATTCTCTCTCTAAAAACACCATATACGTGAGAGTGTTGATCAATATTTTATTTTAAAAAGGTGAAAAATAGAGACTGCAGAAAATCACGATTGATCTGCTGATTCAAAAAGGAGCGTCAAAGCTCTATTCATTTAAGAAGAAGGAACTCGACAGAAGATTCACTTATTCTGCATCGAATATCTTCTATGGATCTACTACTACTGAAGTTGTGAACTATATCTTTATATATATTACAACCGAATCGACTCAGAACTGCTTCGACTTGAAAATAAATATTTCTAGCGATGACGATCCATCTGCTGTCAATTGCATTATGTTAAAATTGTGAAGACCATCTGAAAAAGATTCTTTCTGAAATTCTTTTTATCTTGAGTAACCAGCTTCTCGTACTAAGCTATGTAGGTTCGTGTTTGAACCATAAGGCTTTGTTTTTCCTTGGATTATAAAGCTGTCAACTGCCTATCTTCAGTTATGGACCGGTCTGTTGAAACGAGGACTAGATAGTGAAAATCATCAAGCTTGTGGAGTAGAGCGTTGGTGGAGTGGAATAGGGACCTTCTGTTCCCCGAAACACCATACATCTTTGTGTCCCTGCTTTTATTTATTTCTGCTGTATGACCAAATTTGGTAAATCAAAGAGGACAGAACTTTTTCAATCAAAGAGTTAACGAAAAACCTTAATGACACAATTCACCCCCTCTTGTGTATAATCTGTATATTCAAGATCCAACAGAATCTCTTTTTTTCATTTATTATTTCATAGTTAACTCAACCACATCGTATCCTTTCATTTCCTTAGATATTATAATGGGATGGTTAATAAAAATATGGTATAGACACATTCAATTGATAATATCCACACATCTCACTCAATAACTCCACCATTTCTCTCCCATGATCTCTGGAATAATCTCTAATAACTAATTAAATCACTAAATTGACTACAGTTTGAGAAAATCACTATTTATTGAGCTCATATAAAAAGGAAAAACTCAAGATCCATTATTATGTTAAATTTGAACCCATAAAGATGCAAGGCATAGTTTTAACATGGATATATTCTCTTATTTAAACAATAATGGCATTGAAACCTCTGAACATCATGAATACCATTTATTTTATTTTGAAAATAAGAATCCTCAATACTCCTTATAAATGTCCATATGATGTGGCTAAAGAATCTATGGTGTGGTTGATAAAACACTATTTTGTGGAATATTTTATTGGTAATAAATGATATAATTTCCTCACATTGTGTTAAATATGTTTAATTAGAAATTATTTGGAATTAGATCATTCATTTGAATATTTGATGAAAATTCCAGTTTTACCCTTTATAGTTCACTGTAGTATTTCGAAGCTAGATATTTTTTTAATTATTATTTGAATTTGAAATTTTGTAACAGTGTTCCTAAAATAATTATATACAACTTTTATTCAGGACACTAAAGCTAAAGAGTGCATTTGGATGGAGTAAATGAGTCATTAATCCAATGGTGGGCTGGACTCGGCAGAATGGACATGGGTTATGTATTTGGGCCATATCTTCTACATACGGGCTTGTATTGAGCCCAAATTTTGAGGAAAGATCGGGTACATTATTTTGCACACATAAGCCTTCTGGAAGGCCGGTCAATTCACGCGTTTTGGAGGTCAAATGGACGGTGCAAGTTGGAATAAAATATTTGGCCGAGTTTTTCATTTCACACTTAAAAAGTTATGTATCCCTAGCCCTCACAAACTCTATTTAATGGGGGTTTTAACTCTTTGAGAGGGCTGGTAGAGGATTTGGGAAGGTGTGGCCGAAAGGGTGTCTCTTGGGAGCCCCTCACAACTCTTGGAGGAAGTAAGACTTTGTGCAAACCTCTCTTCCAAAAAGGCTCTCCTCTCTCACCTCTTCTTTGTATTTCTTTTCTTTCATGTTTGTTTCTTGAATTTTTCTTCAAATAATATTCTGTGTTCATCCCTCTTCTTCTTATCTTAATCTTCTTAATTGGGTTGGAATCAAGAGTGGAGACAGGATTGGGTTCTACCCTTTCAATCTGTTGCTTATGCAAAACGTCTCCACGATGACTACACCACCCATGGAAGAGTAGTTCTTTTTAGTAATTGATCGACCTCTATCCTTCTTCATTCATTTATTTTAAATCAATGAGCTACTGTAATTCACATATTATGATCTATTAATTGAGTTTTAAATTTAAATGAAACTAAGAAAGCAATTGAATAGTTAACACAAAACACGCGAGGTCGGGAATTGTGTGAACTGTGAGAGCGCAACCTTAACCGGTAATTCAAAACCACATGGGATCAATTTGTAGAGTTCAAATATAATCCCTAAACTCAATTAATCCTCATTTCCAGAGTGGTTATGTGCCTTAATTTACCACTGACCATAAGCTAATTTTAGAACATCAATCAAAGCAGGGTGTTGCGATTGCATGTTCCGAAGTTAGCCTAAGGTTAAAATTCACTTCAATCTTCGTGGTAAAGTTAATTCTCGTAGGGTTCGGGATTTAACAAATTAAGGGATCATAATTAAGTGAATATTAATTTAAATGATAATGATTAATAAATGATTGAAGAGGTAGAGTTAGATCGATTACGTCTTTTAAATATTGTCTAAACAAACATCTTTTTGTTGTGTCATTTTAATCAAACTTCATTTCAAAACTAAAAACAAAAAAATACAATCTTCTTCCAGCAAACTTCTTCTAGATTCATAAACTATAAACAAACACCCTCATCCTTTCAAGTAGTGTTTTTATTCTCTTTTATTTTACTTCTAGAATACCTCTAAAATTTGATTTAATTCACTTCCTCCTTTGAGAGACGACCTTGGTCAGCCACTCTGCTGCACCTAAGTACCTCAAAATCATACTAATCATTTGAAGGCGCCCACGACAGCGCTCTATAAAATTGGCGCCGTTTCTGGGGAGGCAAGTAATTATTTCAACCAATTAGAGGTATTTATTTAATTTTACATTTTAATTCTCTTCCTCTCTTCTTTCTTCCGTCTTTACCCAATCTGATTTTTTTTTCTTCTTCTTTTATCTCTTTCTACTTCTTTTTGGACCATCAACTGAAACTTCTAATTTTTATTTTACTATGGTCCACATTCCTTCTTTTCATCTTTCATTGATTGATGACACGAACTAATCCCGGAGATCTCTTAGATCTTGACCCTGAGATTGAACGTAGCCTTAGGGCACGAATCAGACATTCTCAGTCTACGGGAAGTTTCAACATTCAACCAGTTGGAGAATTACTCCAATATCAGAACATTGAAATTGGAAGCAATTCAAATTCAACCATAAAACAAGAACCAATGGCTGGAAACAATGGAAATGAACTTAATAGAACCATTCGAGAATTGGCTGCACCTGATATTAACTATCAACCAAATTGTATTGCATACCCAAATCTCGAATCGGACTTCGAACTGAAATATGGGTTAATTCACTTACTTCCAAAGTTTCATGGCCTCTCTGGTGAGGATCCCAATAAACATTTGAAATAATTTAATGTGGTTTTCTCAACCCTAAAACATAGAAATGTATCTGAAGATCAAATCAAACTAAGAGCATTCCCATTCTCACTTGATGGAGCTGCGAAAGATTGGATGTATTATTTACAACCCGAAGATGTAACTTGTTGGAACGATTTGAAACGTCTTTTCTTGCAGAGATTTTTTCCAGCATCAAGGACCACATCCATTCGAAAGGAGATATCAGGGATCAAGCAAGCACAAGGGGAGTCAATGTATGAGTACTGGGAGCGATTCAAGAAGTTGTGTGCAAGCTTCCCACATCACCAAATCAGTGAGCAACTCCTCATCCAATACTTCTACGAAGGACTCACACCCATGGAGAGGAGCATGGTGGATGCTGCAGCTGGAGGAGCATTGGTGGACAAGACACCAGTAGCTGCACGAGCATTGATCGACAAAATGGCCCAAAACTCTCAACAATTCGGTGATAGAGGTACACCACATGTTCGAGGAGTACATCAAGTAAGTCCTTCTTCTCTTGAAAGTCATTTGATTGATACTAAGTTAGAAGAATTGAAAACTATGGTGGGGCAGATTTCATTGGATCAAAAGACATCCCAACCCCCTCCTTCAAGGCCTTGTGGTATTTGCACTGAGACAAGCCACCCAACTGACTGTTGCCCACAACTCCAAGAAACAGAAGATTGTGCAGCAGTGTTCCCTGGGAGACCATTTCAGCAGCAACAACAACAACCATATCCCCAAAAGAAGTTTGATCCAACATACAACCAAGGGTGGAAAGATCTAGCGGACATGAGGTATGGCTCTGGACAACAACAAAGGCCCCCTTTTCAACCAAACTTCCAGCAGCCTCCACCTTACCAACAGGGTTTCCAACAACCCCAAAGGAGATTCGAAGCTCAAACATCAACGAGTCAGCAACAAGGGAATATCCAACACAAGGTAGACTCTAACACTGATGATCTTTTGAAACAAATTGTTCTTAATCAAAAGAATGAGCTGAAGAGTCAAAGTTCGGAGCTGAGAGAGTTGAAGACTCAAATGAGTCAGATTGCCACCGCCCTCCATGAACTTGTGAGTAAGAATTCTGGAAATCTACCTTCCCAACCCACTCCAAATCCAAAGGGGAATGTTAGTGCCATCACATTGAGAAGTGGGAAGCAAATGAACGATACATCTGCACCTACCATTCCACCGGGATTCACCTCAACTTCAGAGAAGCCGCATTCCATACCAATTTATGAGCAATCCAAGGAGAAAGATAAAGGTAAGAAAAAGATTGATGATGTTCCTCCTAAACCCCTTACTTTTCCAAACAGGGTTGTTCAAACCAAGAAGATGGCTGAAGAAGCAATGCAAAAGGAGGTTTTGGACACATTCAAGCGTGTGGAGATCAACATTCCTCTACTTGAAGCCATTAAGCAAATTCCAAGGTATGCGAAATTCTTAAAAGAACTTTGTACCAATCTAAGAGGGCTCAAGGGAAATGAGAGGATAAACCTTGGAAGGAATGTCTCGGCACTCATTACACCAACTCTAGCAATGCCAACAAAGTGCAAGGATCCCGGGACATTCACCATCCCATGCACCATAGGGGAGTTGCACTTCTCTGATGCTCTTTGCGATTTGGGAGCTTCCATAAATCTGATGTCTCACTCTGTATTCTCTTCCTTGCAGGTTGGTGAGTTGAAGCCAACAAGAGTAGTGGTGCAATTGGCGAGTAGAGCTACGGCATATCCAGCAGGAGTCCTTGAGGATATACTTGTCCGGGTAAGATACATGATCTTTCCAGCGGATTCCTATGTTCTTAACATGGAGGATGATCAGGTAAGTTCTCATGCCCCCATTATATTAGGTAGGCCCTTCCTCAAAACTGCAAAAACTATCATAAATGTCAATGAGGGTACACTTTCCATGGAATTTGGGGATGAAGTTGTGAGATTTAATGTTATGGATTCCATGAAGTACCCCTCTGAGGACCATTCTGCTTTTGTTATCTCCCATTTTGAACCACTAAATAAAAACTCCATAGAATTTTATTGTCCTGTGCTTAGGGAGATTATGAGTATTGGTTCAAGTTTGATGTCTAAGAGAACTTCCGCACATGTTTCTGATACACAATCCTATCTTGGATTTGATTTTGATGTGGATTCATATTCTGATTTTGATCATGTTCACTCTGATTATGAAATGGCTGTTGAGTATGATGATGGATTTGATTCTTTATTCTATGATTTTGATGATGTCTATTCTGATACTGATGCTCTTTGTGCACATATTTTAGTTCCTTCAATGTCTCCATCCATACTACACCCTCCTTCATTAGAACTCAAGCCATTACCACCAAATCTGAAATACTCATACTTGTTGAGTGGTGAGAGATTACCTGTTATCATTGCTAACAATCTCCCTTTTGAACATGAAGAAAAGCTTTTGAATATTTTGAGGGAGAACATCAAGGCGATTGGGTGGACCTTGGCTGACATATCAGGTATTAGCCCCTCCATTTGCATGCATAGGATTCTCTTGGAGGATGGGGCTAAACCGATGAGACAACCACAAAGGAGACTCAATCCCACCCTCCTGGAAGTTGTTAAAAAGGAAGTTGAGAAATTGCTCGAGGAAGGTATAATATTTCCCATTTCAGATTCTCAGTGGGTAAGTCCTATTCAGGTTGTGCCTAAGAAAAGTGGTGTTACTGTTGTTAAAAATGAGAAAGATGAGTTAGTTCCAATGAGGGTGAAAAATAGTTGGCGTGTGTGTATTGATTATAGGAAACTAAATCAGTCCACTCGCAAGGACCATTTCCCCCTCCCATTTATTGATCAGATTCTTGAGAGATTAGCTGGGAAGACACACTATTGTTTCTTGGATGGATTTTCTTGCTATTTTCAGGTTCCCATTGCAGCAGAGGACCAGGAGAAGACAACATTCACCTGCCCATTCGGTACCTTTGCTTACCGAACGATGCCATTTGGACTTTGCAATGCCCCAGGTACCTTCCAGAGATGCATGGTGAGTATTTTCTCATATTTCATTGAGACCTGCATGGAGGTATTTATGGATGATTTTACAGTTTATGGGTCCTCATTTGATGAATGTATCTCTAGTTTGGGTGATGTGTTGCATCGTTGTATTGAGAAGAATCTGGTCTTAAATTTTGAAAAATGTCATTTCATGGTCGAAAAGGGAATTGTCTTAGGTCATATAGTCTCACAAAATGGAATTGAAGTTGATAAATCTAAGGTAGACATTATTTCATCCCTCCCATATCCTACATGTGTGCGTGATGTTCGATCATTCCTTGGGCATGCTGGATTTTATCGACGCTTCATCAGAGATTTTAGTAAGATCGCTCTACCCTTATCTCGATTTCTTCAAAAAGATATTGACTTCAATTTTGATGATTCATGCAGGGTATCATTTGATGAGCTGAAGAAGTGTCTGACCACTCCACCAATCATACAGCCCCCACGGTGGGACCTTCCATTTGAGCTTATGTGTGACGCCTCCAACTTCGCGGTTGGAGCTGTCTTATCTCAGAGGGTGGAGGGACGTTCACATGTGATCGCCTATGCATCGAGGACGCTAGATTCAGCCCAATAAAACTACACTACCACATAAAAGGAGTTTCTTGCTGTCATATTTGCTTTAGATAAATTCCGTTCATATTTATTGGGCTCTAAAGTGGTTGTTTTTTCTGACCATGAAGCTTTGAGGTACCTCCTAAAGAAGCCAGATGCAAAGCCACGACTTATCCGTTGGATGCTCCTTCTTCAAGAGTTTGACATCGAGATAAAGGAAAAAAAGGGGTCAGAAAACATGGTGGCGGACCACATGAGTAGGCTTACTCACACACTAGAGGGTGACACCTTGGATCAGGTACCACTTCGGGACACTTTCCCTGATGAGCATCTCTATACCATCTCAGGTACGCATCCTTGGTATGCTGATTTAGTTAACTACCTTGTTGATTCTGAAATCCCTGCAAATTTAAAGAAACATCATGTCTAAAAATTAAAAATTGGGTCTAGGTTTTATGTGTGGGATGATCCTTACCTCTGGCGCATGTGTAGTGACCAAGTCATTAGGAGGTGTGTTCCCGATCATGAGTTTGAGTCTGTTTTGCATTTCTGTCATACACTTGCATGTGGTGGACACTTTGGACCCCAACAGACAGCTAGGAAAGTTTTGGACTCTGGATTATATTGGCCTAGTTTATTCCATGATTCCCATGTGTTTTGTAAGTCATGCACTCGTTGCCAACACACTGGGAACATTTCTAAGAGACATGAGATGCCCCAACAACCCATACTATTTTGTGATATTTTTGATGTATGGGGCATCGACTTTATGGGTCCTTTTCCTAGTTTATTTGGATTTTTGTATATTTTGGTTGTTGTTGATTATGTGAGTAAATGGGTGGAGGCCAAGGCCACCAGGACTGACGATTCTCATGTTGTTGTGGACTTTGTCAAAGCACATATTTTTTGCAGGTTTGGAGTACCAAAGGTCATCATCAATGACCAAGGGACACACTTTTGCAATAGGAATTTTGCTTCCCTCCTTCGAAAGTATGGGGTGACACACAAAACATCAACACCATACCACCCCCAAACAAATGGCCAGGCTGAGGTTTCAAATCGTGAGTTGAAACAAATCTTGGAGAAAACCGTGCAGCCAAATAGGAAAGATTGGAGCAAGCGCTTGGATGATGCATTGTGGGCTTAAAGGACAGCATACAAGACCCCCATTGGTATGTCCCCATTTTGGATTGTTTTTGGGAAAGCGTGTCATCTCCCCGTGGAAGTCGAGCATCGGGCATATTGGGCTATAAAGAAATGTAACATGGATTTGGCCCAAGCTGGAATTCAAAGGAAGTTGCAAATTCAAGAGCTTGAGGAGATTCGACTGTCATCATATGAGAACTCAAGGCTCTACAAGGAAAGATCAAAAGCAGCTCATGACAAAATGATCCAACAAAGGGAGTTTCATGTTGGAGAGAAAGTCCTTCTCTATAGTTCACGACTGAAGTTGATGCCTGGTAAGTTGCGTTCTAGATGGTTAGGTCCTTATATTGTGTCTAATGTTTTTCCTTATGGTGCAGTGGAGATCACACAAGAGGACACTGGAAGGAGCTTTATAGTCAATGGGAAACGTTTGAAGAGATACATTGAGGGACATCCTACTGATGCAGTGGATTTTATCACACTGCATGACCCCATCATCACTTGATCACATCAGGCTGTTCCTAACCCTTCCACTTTTATATTATTTGTCCTATTTAAAAATTCTGAATTTCATGTGCATATATAATCTCATAGGTTCACATTGAGGAAAATGCAATATTTTAAGTGTGGGGGAGGGAACCTTTTAGTTTAGTAATTTCAATTGTTTTCCTGTTTTTAAAAAAAACCAAAAAAAAATTGTGTGTTTTTCAAATTTTGTGTGTTTATTTTACAATTTTCTGTGTTTTTTGAAACATTTTGAGCTAAAATGATTCTCATCACCATTTTTAAATCCATATCAATAAGTGAAAAAATTTACCCCTTGAAACTAAGCTTAAATGAATGCTGAAATGACTTTGTTTCAAGTTCAAATATTTAGTAATTTCATGAAAAGTACGCTGAATTTTGAATCCCATGCTAATCTCACTGTCTTTATATTTGAAATCACTTTCCTGTGAGGCTTCTAAACCATTATTTTCATATTCTTTACATTCACCTCACTTCTTGAGAGAACCAAACCATGCTTGACTTAACCAGAATTTGATCTATTCCTATCAAAACTTGAGGGTTTGAGGTACATATGTTTAAATGATTGAGGCATTTGTTTGGTATTAAAGCCCCTATTTCAAAGAATCCTTTTTTATAATGGCCTACCTTGAATATTTAATCCTTGTAGCCCTTAGAAGCCATGCACAACCTGTTAGGTTAAGCCACATTACAAGACAATTTTCCCTATCCAACCAACTCTTGAAGTGAAATTGCATAATCTAGTTGAGCTTAAGTGTGGGGGAAGCTGTCTTGTGTTGTGCCACCACATTCTGTGATACTTTGGGTGGAAAATTAAATTCTGAAGAGATGTGTTTTCTGCTAAAGAAAGTCATTATATTGAAATCTGTGCCTTTTCTGGAGCTTTCATGACAAGTGAAGCTGTGCCTTTTCTGGAGCTTCTAATTAAGGTGGAAAGTTGTGCCCATCTGGAGCTTTCAAGAAAATCATGTTTGAGAAGATTGACATTTTTTATGCTGAAATGATGAATGGTGTAAACCTTTCATGACTTTTCATGATGATGGATCTGAATTGATACTATGGGGATTGAAGAGAAGACCATATTTAAGTGAAAATTAGATTAATGCAATTTTGCTTCAAAAGAGTCAAGCCCTCCTCATTCAGCCTCAGAGTTTTTCACATCTTAATCTTACCAACCAAAAGCCACAGAACAACCCTGAAAAGTCCTCATGATAAACATATGTCCTTGACTCACATCGGGTAGCGATTTAGGAATCTATCAAGCCTATGGTGACCCTTGTATGAGTTTGGATGAGAAAGACATTGCAAAAAAAATTGATATTTGAGTGATGAGAGAAAATTCAAGCGAGGTAAGTGTTTTGTGCATGGGAGGATAAATGAAGTGGAAATATATTGAATGATATAAATGGAGAACTTGAAATAATGGTTTTTTATGAGGCATGATATCTTTTGTTTCTTGGTGTGTAATTGTTTGATCTCAAAGATATGTGTTTCAAAATTGGTTTTGATTTGATATTGATGTTTACTTGAAATGAGATTTTGCTCAGGAGTGCAAAAGGGTAAGTGTGGGGGAGTTGATAAAACACTATTTTGTGGAATATTTTATTGGTAATAAATGATATAATTTCCTCACATTGTGTTAAATATGTTTAATTAGAAAGTATTTGGAATTAGATCATTCATTTGAATATTTGATGAAAATTCCAGTTTTACCCTTTATAGTTCACTGTAGTATTTCGAAGCTAAATATTTTTATATTTATTATTTGAATTTGAAATTTTGTAACCGTGTTCCTAACATAATGATATACAAATTTTATTCAGGACACTAAAGCTAAAGAGTGCATTTGGATAGAGTAAATGAGCCATTAATCCAATGGTGGGCTGGACTCGGCAGAATGGACATGGGTTCTGTATTTGGGCCATATCTTCTACATACGGGCTTGGATTGAGCCCAAATATTGAGGAAAGATCTGGGACATGATTTGTCACAAATCATCCTTCTGGAAGGTCGGTCAATTCACGCGTTTTCGAGGACAAATGGGCGGTGCACGTTGGAATAAAATATTTTGCCGAGTTTTTCATTTCACACTTAAAAAGTTATGTATCCCTAGCCCTCACAAACTCTATTTAAAGGGGGTTTTAACTCTTTGAGAGGGCTGGTCGAGGCATTGGGAAGGTGTGGCAGAAAGGGTGTCTCTTGGGAGCCCCTCACAACTCTTGGAGGATGTAAGCCTTTGTGCAAACCTCTCTTCCAAAAAGGCTCTCCTCTCTCACCTCTTCTTTGTATTTCTTTTCTTTCATGTTTGTTTCTTGAATTTTTCTTCAAATAATATTTTGTGTTCATCCCTCTTCTTATTATCTTAATCTTCTTAATTGGGTTGGAATCAATAGTGGAGACAGGATTGGGTTCTACCCTTTCAATCCGTTGCTTATGCAAAACGTCTCCACGATGACTACACCACCCATGGAAGAGTAGTTCTTTTTAGTAATCGATCGACCTCTATCCTTCTTCATTCATTTATTTTAAATCAACGAGCTATTTTAATTCACATATTATGATCTATTAATTGAGTTTTAAATTTAAATGAAACTAAGCAAGCAATTGAATAGTTAACACAAAACACGCGAGGTCGGGAATTGTGTGAACTGTGAGAGCGCAACCTTAACCGGTAATTCAAAACCACATGGGATCAATTTGTAGAGTTAAAATATAATCCCTATACTCAATTAATCCTAATTTCCAGAGTGGTTATGTGCCTTAATTTACCACTGACCATAAGCTAATTTTAGAACATCAATCAAAGCAGGGTGTTGCGATTGCATGTTCCGAAGTTAGCCTAAGGTTAAAATTCACTTCAATCTTCGTGGTAAAGTTAATTCTCGTAGGGTTCGGGATTTAACAAATTAAGGGATCATAATTAAGTGAATATTAATTTAAATGATAATGATTAATAAATGATTGAAGAGGTAGAGTTATATCGATTACGTCTTTTAAATATTGTCTAAACAAACATCTTTTTGTTGTGTCATTTTAATCAAACTTCATTTCAAAACAAAAAACAAAAAAAATACAATCTTCTTCCAGCAAACTTCTTCTAGATTCATAAACTATAAACAAACACTCCCATCCTTTCAATTAGTGTTTTTATTCTCTTTTATTTTACTTCTAGAATACCTCTAAAAATTGATTTAATTCACTTCCTCCTTTGAGAGACGACCTTGGTCAGCCACTCTGCTGCACCTAAGTACCCCAAAATCATACTAATCATTTGAGGGCGCCCACGACAGCGCTCTATCAGTGGTCTAAACAAATTTAAGTCCCACATCATACATCCTTCTAGAAATCCAATGCTATATAAGCTTGGATTCCTCTCATAGGTCATCTGAGTATGACTAGCATTATTTCTAACTAAAAACCCCCATACAATCTCACACATGAGAGTCTAATCACCACCTCTCATGGAATAAACTATATCATGGATTAACATAATATTCACACAACTATCACCAGGCACAGCTAAATAGTGTCTGAGCTTAGCCACCAGCTTGTCTAGAGGCTCTCATTGAGTGGGATTAGCCATATTTTTATATCCTTCCAAAAATTCGTGGTCCAACCTTATTGACTATAGTGTATTAATGACTTAAAGTTACTTTTCATAATCTTTTCTATGGAATATAAGGATTTTATATGGTGAAGTATTCTAAAAAAATCTATACCATGGAGATGGGTTTTCTAAGTGGTTTATGTTATCTGGATAGAAGTATTCTTCTCCAAATTCCAATATTTCAAAGAACCACTTAATCAATATTATTTTCATTTTTAAAAAACAAAAGGCTCACAACCCTCTAATGGAGGGTCGAAAAAAAACTATATATTATTTAATGATATTTCCATTCCATTTTATCAAGGATCTACATTCCAAAGAAACATATTTTCTAATTATGAATTAACGACGCTATAAATTCATTGAAACTGATACGATGGGAGGTCAACTCTTCACATTAGAGAACTTATTTTCTAGAGTGGGACTCATTTAAAAATTGAAGTCATATTTATAAAATCATTCTAGATAATAATACTATTTTATTATACATTTCATTCTACTTCATTCGGGTGAGAACCCATTCAACGGGCATTGATTTATACATAAATCGAATATACACTATAATTTTTGAAAAACATCATGTTTTAATAGTACATTGGTGGGTTTGAGAAATTATTTTATAGTTTATATCTACTAGAATGTTGAACTAATGAGTTTAATTTCATTTAAGGATGTAGTTTAAGTACTTACTCATTAAGAAAATGGGGATTTAAAGTCCATTGGCCTCTCAGTGATGGATGATGTATTATGTTATTGTTTTGTCACTAGTTAGTGGATCCACATATTTTGAAATTTACAACATGATATATAACTATCGACGGACTTCCGATGATTGATGAATGGATATTACTATCTATATATCAGTAGATGTATAAACATCATTAGCCTATCATACGTTAATGTATGTTTATCATTATCCTATCACTAGTAGATGGATGTGTAACCCTTCAATACTTTAAAGGGATTATATGATGTACAACACTATTCTTCGAAGAGAATGTAAAACCCTGTGACATTATGATATATTTATTTTTAAAGAAGAATTTCATATAGATTTTTTAGTTTTTTATAATTTTTTTTTGGAAAAAAACATGGTTTTTTAAATATCAATTTAGATATTAACTTATGGTGGTATTTTTGTATGTTTTGGAAAATATTATTTTTTATTGAATAATGAAAATATCAATTTTTATTAATTTTAATTTTTTAATAAATTATGTCCCACTATAATTTTAGTTTTATTTAAAATAAACATAATTTTTATTTACTTACACTCAATATAATGAATTAAATTTAAATTATATTTTTAATAGATTTTACCATCATTTTATTTTTAGGATTTAAAACAACTTTTTGCTAAAAATATATTTAAATTGTGTAATGTTTATCCATTTTAAATAATTAAAATAACACATTATTAGAAATTATTTAATTGAAATATATATAATATATATCTATATATATGATTTCAAATAAATCTAATTGTGATTACTTTTTGTATAGTGAAAATGAGACCATCTTTTAATTAAAAATGCATTTCGTGAAAAAAATCATGTTTTGACACGTCTATGGGTTTTATTTTAAATTCAAAATTTCCAATTATATGATTTGTATTATGAAAAATGGATTCCATATATAGAATCATAATAATTAATATTATATAATAATATTATCTATGTTTTTTACCATAATTAATAATGAAAACAGTGAAATTAATATTACAATTAAAGAACAAACGGGTTTATTGAAGATTAAAATAAAATGATAAGAGTTAGAAATTACCCAATAACGTGTATAATTCATATATTATTGTTTTATTTAGAACCTATATCTTATATGTTCTTAATGTGGTTTATTTATGAACCTTTTTAAAATACAAAAATGTTGGTGGAATTCTATATTCTTAAAAATTCTTAATGTGTCCCCCCTCACTTATAAAATGCCACCCCCTCTCCTATCCTTTAAAAAAATATAGAAACCATTGGATCAAAATATACCTACCCAAATAAATTTACTACTCTGTCCCCTCATCCTATAACCCTTGTTTTTATTCTAAAGCCATCCAAGGAAGTATTTTGAGGAAAACCAAAAAACATTTTTCGAAGAAGAGGTATTGTCCTTAACCAAGATTTTTTTTTATTAAATATATTTAAAATATTATTAAAATCTGGTGATATAATATGTTAATATATTAAATATAATTAGATTTCTTATATTATGTTAATTACCTAAAACTCTCTCAATATCCCCCAAATGGGAAATGAAATTGTTGATCAAATGTACGACGGACTACCACTTGGTGAACCGGCACATTTCATTACCCATTAGCACTTATCACAGAGGTATATAATGATGTATTTATTTTTGATATATTATATATATATTATATAATTACACTTATTTAATTATAATATCATATAATCCGTCTTACATTGCATTCTGTAGGGAATATGATAACATCAGTCAAGATTATGGAAAACAACGACCGTGCGAAGCAATGTGATTCGTATCTCAATTACGAATTTCATGTAAGGTAATAAAGATTAATTTTATATTTAATCATTATATAAAATATATATTTCATATATTGTATTACCTTATCATCCCTTTAATATATGACATCAACGTTCATGTGTACAGTGAACTCCCACCTTTCGAAGCAATGTGATTGGTTTTTCACATACACTTTACATGGAATGTAATAAATGATATATTTAATGAATATATGTAATAATTATTTTTGATTCAAAAAACCAACAACTACCCAAGCCGCTAGGAAAAAGATGGATGCTCGAGAACTCTCGGCGGTGACCTTCGTAGCTGTTAGGGTCCCTGATCTTCGAAGTAACTCAAGGCGATGAAAATCCTAGTTCTCTGTCGTCATGGCTTGTTTCATTCCAGACTGGGAATGGGAGAGAGCCTGCGCGGACAATGGAAAGTTAGAGAAGATTGATGAACCTGTGTTGAATGAAAAATCCAAGCCAATCTCCTTCTTGGAAGCCCTCAGAGGCCCAGATCTATGCGCGGATACCTCAAAGAAATCCTCATTATACAAGAAATTGGATGATGGTCGATTAGTTGTGGAAGAAGATCCAGAAGCGCTGCTGCAACGATCGAATCTTTTCAAATACCCAGTCATGGGTCATATCTCGTATTTGAAGGGTGACAAACCATGGTTTCCCACAGAACTCAAACCGCGGATTTCACACATTTGGGGATTCAGTGATTGGAAGCTCGTGCCGATCAGATGCGGTTATTTCCATATCCTGTTAGGCTCGCAAGAGGAATTAGACCAAGTCTGGAAGCTCGATAACGTTCAGCTGAAACCGGGGATGCTCTGCCTCTCTGACTGGGATTTTTCATTCAGCCTGCATACTCACAGGAATAAAACGGTGCAAATCTGGGTGAGAATTCACGGGTTAAATTTCTTTTTTTGGCATCCCAAAATCATGATCGATATACCCTCTTGTATTGGAACTCCGATGAAAATTGATCACCGGACGTTGAATTCCGAGCTTGGGATTTATGCACGGGTGATGGTGGAGGTCGATCTGGAGCACAAACTGCCAGATGTTGTTGCCTTCAGCGCTAACGACAACAAAACTGAGGTCTGGTTCGAGTATGAGCGACGTCCGCCATTCTGCGAGCTGTGTAAGATTGTTGGCCATTCTCTAATGAATTTTCACGTGATGAAGAAAAACCAGGAGGTCCAAGTGAAGGATGATTGATGGACACAGGTTCATAGGAAGAAAAAAGATCTAGTTTCTTCCTCCGCTAAGACTGAAGTGCCCGTGAGAGCTGAGAAATTGGTGAAGAAATTACTGCAATAGGGTGAATCCTCCAGTGTTAAATTGTATGATATGGTGGAGGAGGATGAAGCTCTTAACGTTGAGGTTAGAATTATGGAATAAATTTAACCGATGGTGAAGGGTATACTAGATCAATCGTGGGATGCTCCGAAGGGTTCTACTTCATTGCAGCACGATTCTGCGGGTCAGGACCTGCATCCAGTGACTCGTAAGGACACTACTGATGATATAGGTACGCACGACATGGATCCTGCTGCAGGTAAGAACTCAAATTCATATATATGTGCTGCTACATATTTGACAAGGGCAGTGGGTTCTCAACCCACTACCATGGCTGTTCACTACCCTGTTGGCTCGAATGCCCACACTGAACAGCCGGAATTGAGCTCAAAACTTACTACTATGGACATGAACTATGATTGTACTGTTAAACGTAATGGTGACACTCCAAATCAGGTTCTTCCTTCCACTGAAGTATCTAATATGTCCAAGTAAATAGTCTTAAATGAATCGGCAGTGGAAGTGGGCGCTATTTCCACCGTGATTGCCTCTACAGGCATATCTGTTTCTTCTGGATCTGCATCTATGCCTTCAAATGTCTGTCCAATGACACCACACGTGTCTGAAATCCCCTTGGAAAAAAATCAGGATGATGATACTGCCTATGATTCTAACTTGTCTGTTGCATCTTCTATGAATAAGCAGGGACAAAAATCCAGCCCAACCTCCTCGCAGGAACCCCGAAGGTCAGCAAGGAAGAAGGGATCGGGTGGTTCAAAAAAAGGGAGTTCTAATTCCAAACGCAGGTTTAAATGAATTTTTTATTTGGGAACTGTCAGGGTCTAGAAAACTCTGACACCTTTATTGTGCTCAAAAGATTTCTTATAACTCATAAACCAAAATTATTTGCTATTGCTGAAACTAAAATCAATTTATTTTCAAATCTTTTTCATTTGTGCTCGTTTTCCTATAATTTCCTTGGTGCTTGCAAGGATGGAATTGCTATTGAAACCCTATGATTTTTTTTATCATTCTTCATTACAATCTGTTAATGTTGTTAATGTTTCAGAACAAATGCTTACTTGTGAATTTTCTTCTAATGGTGTTCATGCTTTTTGCAATATGTTTTATGCTAAGAATATATATCAAGAGCGAAGAACCCTTTGGCACGACCTTTTCTCTCTCTCTAGAACTATTCAAGGTCCCTGGTTTATGATAGGTGATTTCAACACCATACTCTCTCTGAGTGAAAAAATAGGGCCGTCTCACACTACTATCTCCTCTAGAGAATTCAAAGATTATATTTAGAACTGTGATCTTATTGAAATCAACCTCACTGGTGCTAAGTATACTTGGTATAGAAAGTGTCTCAGTAGAGTTGTGGCGAGCAAACATGACAGAGCTTTTGCGAATCATGCTTCCCTTGATAGGTGGTAATCTTTATCTAGCATTACCTTGCCCATGATCAATTCTGACCATCACCCCATTCTTGTCAGTCTTTCATCCACGGGCTTGAAATTTCATATTCCTTTTAAATTTAACAATGCTTGGGTTGAGGATCCTGATTGTTCTAACATTATTATAGTTTTCTGGGCTGGCATGAGTCATCAAAAGGATTCTTTTGCTTGTATTACTAAGTTAAAACTCCTTAAACAATGTCTCAAGGGTTGGTGTAGCTCTAAAACAAAACAGCTTGACAAGGACATCTCATCTCTGTAGAATGACCTCATTTGAATTCAAAGCTCTAACACCTTCTTTGATTTCTCTCTTGACTCTCAAGATGAAATTTCTACATCCTTGAAGCTCAACTCCCTCCTGAAACTCAAAGATAACATATGTAAACAAATCTTGAAAACCAAATGGCTTTCAGATGGAGACAGGAATACCATGTTCTACAATTCCCTTCAAAAAATCAGAAAAGTTTATAGGCCTCTTGCCTTTCTTAGAGTTGATGACACACTCCTTGAATCCGAAGATGCTATTTCAAGTCATGTTGTTGACTATTTTCATAATTTGTTTAATGGTACGGAGATTTTTAAAGACCTTCTCCCTGATATCATGCCAAATATGGTTACAGTGGAAGACAATGACCATATTTTAAGCATACCCCTGGATCATGAAATCAAAGACACTGTTTTTAGTCTCAACCCAGATAGTGCCCCGGGTCCTAATGGTTTTAATGATGGTTTTTTCCAACACTACTGGGATATCATTAATGTAGATTTTTTCAAACAAGTCAAGTCTTTTTTCGCCACTAGAGCTATCCCGCATGGGATTAATGCACAATTTCTCACTCTCATTCCTATGGTGGAAAATGTAGCGGAGATTCACCTTTTCCGACCGATTTCCCTCGTTAACACCATTTATAAAATTATCTCCAAGATCATTGCCAACAGACTCATCAATTTGTGATAGAATCGTTTCTTGGAACCAATTTGGTTTCATTAAAGGACGATCTATTCAATATTGTATCTACCTTGATTCAAAATGCACTAATATGTTGAATAAAGTTTCAAGAGGAGGAAGTGTTGCTATTAAATTAGACATTAGGAAGGCCTTTGACACTATGGATTGTGGTTTTATCTTAAATATTCTCAAAGGATTTGGGTTTAATGATCTTTTTACTGATAGGATACGTTCCTTATTCAATTCGGCTTCCATCTCTGTATTGGTTAATGGGGCTCCCAAAGGTTACTTTTAATGCACAAAAGGGGTAAGGCAAGGTGATCCCCTTTTTGCTATCCTTTTTTCCATTCTCGAAGACTATTTAAGTAGGCTTCTCATGAGCCTTGTGAGTCAAAACAAGATCTATCCTATTCAGGCCTCTAGAAATTTAAATGTTCCTACACATCTTTTCTATACTGATGATATTATTTTGTTTATAAAAGTTGATATAAGGAACATTCAAAACCTCAAAAGGGCTCTGGACCATTATGAGGAATTTTCAGGTCAATCTGTAAGTTGGAGAAAATCTTTTGTTTTCTTTGGAAAGAATTTTTCCCCTATCATAAAGAGTCATGTCATTAATTACTTAGGTATCAAAGAGGGTTTTCTCCCTTTCACCTATCTTGGTGTACCTATTTTTTAGGGAAGACCTAAATCTACCTACTTTCACAGCATTGTGGAAAAAGTTACCAGTCAACTCTCGACCTGGAAGGGTAAATCTCTCTCTATGGCTGGTAGGATTTGTCTTGTTAAATCTACTATTGTTTCCAAAATGGTTTATTCGATGATGGTCTACAATTGCCCTGGTAGTATTTTAAAGAAAATCAACGTTTATATAAAAAAATTTGTTTGGACTGGTAGTACGATTGAAAGAAAGCTTGTGACCACTCCTTGGCGCACTTGTTTTAAACCCTTGGACAAGGGTGGTCTAGGCATAAAAAATCTTATGTTTTTAATGACTCCCTCCAGGCTAAGATGACTTGGAAGCAGATTCATAGCAACACTGACTCCTCGGACTTTCTCAAGAAAAGATTCATTACCAAGCTTAAGAAAGGTAATTTAAGATACATCACGTCCTCTATTTGGCCTTCCATTAGACAATCTTTCACCAACATCATGAGAGCTCTAGATGGATGGTTAGCGCTAACTCTTCAATGAATTTCTTGTTGGATAACTGGACGGGTGTCCGTTTAATATCCATGCTGACTTCCAATGCTCCTCATGGTACCGCCAATTCCACTGTTAGGGATGTTGTTAATTACCATGACATCTCCCTTCCTAATAATATAAGTAATTTTATTGACAATTATCCTTTCTCCAACACTGATGATTTTCTCATTTGGGAGCCTGCTTTTAATGGATTCCTTGATTCAAAAGTCTTCTACAAAAACAATTTCAGTAATTCTGACTCTAGCCATAGCTGGTTGAAATATTTTAATAAACCTTTGATAAATCCCACCAAATTTACTATTATTTGGTGTACTTCTCATAATGGAGTCCCCACTGATGTGTGCCTTCAATATTTTGGGATCACTCTTTGATCTAGATGTCGTCTGTGCAATAAACACCGTGAAGATGCTAATAATTTATTTTTGTCTTGTGCCACAACTGCAGCTCTTTGGAATTATACTCTTGACATTTTTGGTTGCATATGGTCTTTACTTTATAATATCAACTCAATTACATATCTGTGTTAACTGGGACACTGCGCCGCAAATTAAAAATCTCTTTCTGGTTGTGGTGGCGGAACTCCTACATGTGATCTAGTATGATAGAAATAATTATCTTCATAATAATTTCTCATTCAGTCTTACTGCAGGTAAAATGCGTATTTTGATTGCCATCAATGATGCCGCCTCTCTTCAGATTGCTCATTGTAATAAATATGTTGGCAATTTTGAGATCCTTCGACGTATTAGGATTGCAGGATCTTATAGACAGCCTCGACGCACCTTTGATGTTTTCAGGCAAGCTCCACTTCTGGGATGGATCAAAGTCAATGTTGATGGCGCCTCGAGAGGGAATCCAGGTCCGGTGGGGTGTGGTGCCATTTTTAGACACTATCGTGGCAGGTGCCAAGGCTTTTTCTTCGGCGGATGTGGCATGGTCTCAGCTCTAGAGGTGGAAATGCTGGGAGTGACTCATGCTGTTGATTTTTCCAAACAAAAAGGTTGGAACAATCTTTGGATTGAAAGTGACTCAACCACCTTCATTCAAGCTATATGGAAAGGGGTGGTGCACATTGCCTGGCTGCTCACCTCTAGATGGATGAATTTTCTTGCCTCGCTCATGGATCTAAACTTCATTGCCATAAATGATTTTCGGGAAGTGAACAAGGTTGCTGATAACCTTGCCAACAAGGGGGTTAATCAAGAAATTAACTTGCTGGATGACCTGCCTGATGATCTGCTCCCGTTTTTTAATAAGGATTGTAATAAGATTCCAGCTTTTCGACTTTTGTAATTCATTTTCTCTATTGATCAATAAATTGTGCCTTGGTCATTGATTGAGGCACCAACTTTAAAAAATATATGTGATATTTGTTACATGATACATATAATGTAAAATCAATATGCAATCTAGTTCCTTGCCTTTTTTCCTATTAAGTAAATGATAATGTCCATCATGTGTATATATGGACCCCCATCTCCATGAAGTGACATGATTCATTCTCCATGTTCAAATTAAATTATGATTCGAAAGATGTATCTATTAAAAAAATGATATTTATAAAATTAATATAGTTTTGGAGAGGATGTAACTATATCCTATGTTTGGGATCCCGAATATTCATTATAAAACCAGAAAAAGAAAATAAATCAATTTACACCCAAATCAATATTGATAATGACATAATTTTAACAAATATGTAGTAAAATGTTATAAATGGGATATTTTATAATATTATAACTATTAATATGATTCAATTATAAGATAATAAATTTTTTAAAACAATTATACAATAGGTTTTATAAATATCTACTAATGGGAAGCATGAGGTAAGGTGTTTTTTCAAGCTCAATTTAGATTCATTGGGTTATATGTCATCTTAGTTTATAATATTATTCATTGATTATATGTGAAATAATATATTATTGATTTAGGATTTATTTAAACTTATATGTGCGTTGATCTATTTTTTTTACACATAATCACCCCATTTAATAACTATCACCTCAATGATACAAACATTATGAGGGTTTCATCCCAAACTTCCTTCTTTTAGACACAAGTTGTAATATGCACATATATTATTTTGATTGGTGTATATACTAACACATTACATACTATATTATAAATAATTAATTCATAATGATATTTTATTTTACATTCAATCTTATTCATTCATGGGAATTTATGATTCAAAAGATACAAAGAAAAATAGTTTCATGTTTCAATATCATTTTAAACAAGATTACTAACACATGAATTTCCATTGAATGAAATTATTTGACAATTTCTCATAAATAAATTAAATTTTATTCTAACATATATATTCAGGATTTTTTCATGTAATTATTCCATTTTCCTCACTTTAATAAATAAAATTATCATGAAAATATATTTAATAAAATTTGACATCATTTCACTCTTTGGATGAAAAAACTTTTTCCCTCCATACCAATGATTTCTAAAAATGTTTTCAATTTTCTTATAATTATCCTATTATAGTTAAAACTTATTTTTACCCATGTTTTACTTTCTATAAAATGTCTTAAAAGGAATATTATTTTCATTTTCTGAATGGGGTAATTTTTTTTATTTTACTAAAGTGTGAATGAAATGTTTTTTAATATATATGAAAAGTATTAAATTTCATATTTCCATGACCATTATTTTCATTGATTATGCCTTTATAAGGTTTAAATTTTTTTTAAAGAATATTATTTACACAATATTTTGACACTTGTTTATTCAAAATGTGAATTTTAAAGTGGAATGGAAATTTTCATCAAGATTTATCTCAATCATTTTATAGAATTTCCATTCATCAATGACAACAACCATTATATATTGGATTTCTTCTGAATTATATATATATTCCTATCAAATTTATACCTAGATTATTGTCTCTTCCATTGATGGGGTAATATATTCCTTATGTCCACCTCTCAAATTCCTTCATTATTGTAATCTCTTTGGATCATGTCATTAGACATTATTATGAAACCACTTTATTTTCATAGATAATTGTTGTGTTTATCCTTATGATTGATATTATTATGTGGATTTAATATTCATATGCATAAAAGAAATATAGTGGGTGGCCAGGAACAATACTCCTGCTAATGCATTGGGAAAATCTTTAGTCTCATGAAACTTATTGTATAGGATTACAGAGTGAACATAATCCATTTTGGGACTTTGTCTACTCTGTACTATTATCTTGTTAGTTAGCCTTGACTTATGCTTATTTCATGATTTTTAATTCTAACACATTTCCTATGATTTTTGAACTTTTGACATTGTGTTCTTTATTATATGTTTCCAAGTGATTACCAATGAGCCTTCTCTTTAAAATATCATGTCATACTTATGAATCTCATGTTATGGTTCCTTATCAGGCATATTACCATACTTGGAATGTGAGGTCCCCATTTTTTCAAATTAGAGATTCCATAGAAGGGAAAGAGTCTCCTTTATTAAATAAAAAATTAACAAATGTCTAAAATTAGTTTTTTTTCAAAAATTCATGACTCAAAAAGGTAAATAGATCCCTAAGAGCATCATTGAGAAAATATAACTCCATATACATGATCCCTTTGATTTTAATTACATCGAAAAAGTAATTAGATTCGTGGGAGACAAGAGTAATGATGTAGTTCATAAAAGAAATGGATTCCATGATGTTGATCCTAATGACACCTAGCTTCCATGATAAATGAATTAATCCATTTTTAATCACTTGAACCACTAAGGTAGGGTCACATTTTATCCATAAATTTCTCCAGCCTCTCCTATTCTCCAGATCGATCACATTTATAATTCCAAGAACCATAGCATCAATCGAAGTGATTAATCCATTAGTACCAACGAATAGACCCTAAGTGTTTCTAAAAAAAAAATTCAATGTATTCCTCAGGAAATCACATGAAATTTAAGATATTGAATGGATTTTGGAGCTTATTATAAAGAATAAAATAAAATGTTTTATTCTTAGTCTCACATTGATGTATTAGGAAACCAATCTACCAAATACACTAGTCCTTTTTGATCCTAATGTGGTATAAATGGATATTTAGGTTAATAATCATGTAATAATATGTGTAAAAGGCTTGAGTCACCATAGTTGGAATCAGTGAAAAGGGTTAGTTATCCTTTTGAACTAGAATGAGCAAAATTTAGTGAGAATCCTAGGGATAGGTATATGGATATTTCTATTGATAGGAAAATATTTGATAATTTTGGTGATTTTTAGATAGAGTGGTTTCTAGGTAGTTACATACATATCTGGATACTATAAGTGGACATAGTTATATCACAGATTCACTTTGGGGTTTTAACTATGAAAAAGGTATATCGAGTTTGACTTCAATATTAACTGATACCTAACAATAGGACTTTGAAAATGGTTTGACGGTGCTAATGAATTGTCATTGGAAATCCACAGACTCATTATGAACCATCATGAAGGAATTGAATAGATGATATTCATAGAGGACCAAGATTAAACCAAAAGTTTTGTAGTCTTATAATTCTATGATTTATCATGAGTTTAATGGAATAATAACCCCTTTTAAGTTTTATGTTTGGGATTTCTATGATGATTAAGTGTATTTTGGAAGAAATATATGGTAACATTACTATTGGGGTAAGTATGTGTTTTTAGTAAAAAAAATATTTAAAAAGAAATTACATTATATTTTATTTAAATAAGTTTAATATTATTGGTAAAATTTAGGGGTTATACTATCTTTTATGTTAGGTTAATAATATTTTATTTGTATTATTTAATGATCTTGGGATAAAATAAGTATAGAGAACCTTAGTGAGGAAAAATTGATTTGATGTTTAATTTTATTTCTAGGATTATCATTATATTTTTTGGGGATGATTATAGGAATTATAATTTTATAAAATGTATATCCCATATGTTGGGTAACAGCCCATGACATCTAGAAAGTCCATGGAACTTCAACCCACAACTGAAAGGTGATAAGGGTTCAATGGAAACTACCAGCCTAAATATTCTATTGGTTAATATGTAATTGTTTTCGTTTAAATGTTTTTGTGGATAAATATTAAGTTTATTTTTAGAAAAATATTAGATAAATAATTTTTTCTTTAAAATTTTCATTATTGGATGATTAATGATGTTTTGGGAAAAAATCTGTTTGAGATATATATAACCATTTAGGCTAACATGAAATATTATTTTGGGAAACACTATTATGCTGCTGGAGATGTAATTTTAAAGGTTCTAAGATAACCTTTGAGGTAAAAATATTAATTGATGTTGAGCATATTGTGGTTATTTGGGATGAATGGTTTATTTATTTAAGGAATTATCTATGTTTAACCATTGGTTTCATTTTCTAATTTTGGAGTTCAATATATTCATATTAATTTTTTGTATTATCTTTTCTAGTGCTATTTTTTTTGGTTTTAATAATGATAGGAGGAATATACTGTCATTCATTTATGGTAATTATCACCTATTAAAAGTTAATTTTAGTGATTCAGAGATAAAAAAAATCCATATAGGATATTCATTTCCTTAAGAGTAAGAAATAAAGTAGAAATTGATCAAACCACAATTAAATAATTGAATTGTGTTTATAAAATAAACCTACATCAAGTATGTATATTTTCGCATGTTATTTATCGAGATATAAAAAATCCCCTAACTCTAGAAAAAGGTTGACAAAACAAATGTTATCCTATTACCTTCACATCTGACTAGTCAATGGTCTTTTAACTCGTCAAAATTTTATGGTTTTGTGTTCATTAACTTTCTCTTGATCATTATGTTTCTTATGATCAATGATCTATATGAGTCTCCATAATTACTTTTACATTTCTTCCATGTACATATTTTAACTTCCCACCCATTCCCACTAACATATAACCAATGGTTTTTTATTTGACATGAAAATTATATTTCCCATTCAATATTTAAAAGTATAAATTTTATATATTCAATGTAGGTTAACCACTAGGAAATGTTTTAATGACAAATCTATGATTACATAACACAAGTTTTAATTATGACGATGAAACTTATTTTATGGGTAAAATATAGCAGCCTGATATTTTAAAATTAATATATGACACACAATACAAGATTATAATATGATGAAACACCTTAAGATATTATGATATATTTCTTTTAAAAAAAATTCAATCCCTTCAATAGATTGTGATATATGAAACACTGGGTTTAAATGATACACGATACTCTATTAAAATATTTTATTTGAACCTTTACATTATGACCTAGCCATTATGTTGGTAGGTATGAATGAGACTAAATAAATTAATAAAATTATAACATTTAACCATTTATAAAATAAATTCAATGATTATCTATAGATAATAAATAAAATAAGAAACTCTTCATGAAGAAGAAATGCTTTCTAAAAAACTATAATTTTTTAATATTAGGATTAGGCAAACATTCCATAAATAATTTAAAAATAAATTTTTTATAATTTTATAAATAATTTTTATCCATAAATGATTATTTTTCATAATAATATTGTCGATATAAAATTATGGTGAATTTTTTGTTTTCCCCAGAAAATATGACATTTCAGTGAATAATGAAAATACCAATTTTCATATAATTGTAATTCATTTTTAATAAATTAAGTACAATTATTATTTTAAATATATTTAAAATTAACCTAATTATTTATTTAATATTAAATATAATCAATTTCATTTAAATCATCTGTATACTATATTTTTTATAAGTTTATTTGTAGGCTTTAATACACTTTTTTTTCTTCTAAAAGCTGGTTTAAGGTGTAAAATGTTTATCCATTTTAAATAGTTAAAATACCCCATAATCATGAATGATTTAAATTAAATTTATATATTATATATCTATAAATATTAATTTAAATTCATATATTTATTATTAATTTTCATATAGATAATATGAGATCATATTTCAATAAAAATACATTTCATTAAAAAACAATATTTTCGGCATGTTTGTGGGTTTTATTATAGATGAAATAATTCCAATTATGTAACATAAATTTAGTAAAATGGATTCACTACAAGGAATCATAATAATTTATAGTATCTAATAAGGTAATGATAATTATATATAATAACTAATTGTAAAATTTTTAAAAATTATTGACTGCGGTTAATGTAAAAAGAGGTTTACCGAGGGTTCAACTAAAATGATAACATTTACAAATGATCCAAAATTGTATAATTCCTATTTTAAAGTCATAATCCATCAATAAATATTAAATGGATATAACATGGTTTATTTGTGAACAATTTTTCAGGAGATAAATGTGCATGGAATCCTTTATTCTCATAAATTACTATTGTGTCTCCTCCCCCTACTTATAAATGGCCACCCCTTTTCCTCCCCCTTCCACACATCCAAAACAAGTTGAATTGAAAAATAACTGATAAAATAAAATCACAACTACCATCCACTCATCCTATAGGCCTTGGTTAAGTCATAAATCCATCATATTAATGCTTTTGTTGAAAACCAAAAAAGTTATCCAAAGAAGAGGTACTCTCCTTAATCGAGCATTTTATTTTATTGATTTTTAGACCTCATTAAAATCATACTATTAAATTATTTTATAAAAAAATATTATATTACATATACTATAATTTATTAGGTTAATTTAATTACCTAAAACCATCTCCTCCTTGTTCAAATGGGAAATGAAATCGTTCATCATGTGTATGGTGGACTATTGCCTCGTGAACCGACATAATTTTTTTTACATCACCACTTCTCATGGACTTATATAATGATTTATCTATGGATTATATATAATATACATTATAATTATACATATATATTTATAATATCAAATACTTATTCTTAAATTTCTTTCCATAGGTAATACAATAATGTTTTTCATGTCTACGGTGGACTACCGCCTTGTAAAGCGATGCGATCCATTTTTCACCTACGCTTCACACGAAAGGTAATAACGATTAATTTTATGTTTAAATGTTATATAAGTGACCTATAAATAATTATATAAAATAAATATTTCATGTCATTTATGACCTTACTAACTAGGAAATAAATGATAATGTCCTTTATTTGTACGTCAGACTACCCCCTCATGAAGCAATGTGATCTGTTTTTCACATACGCTTTCCATAGAAGGTAATAAGGTTTATATTAAATAAAAATATGTGATATTTGTGACATATTATTTTTTATATAAATTTAATTTATTATCCAATTCCATACCCTTCAACTGTTAAGTAAATGATAAATCTCTCAGGCAAATGTTCAACTAATCATCTCCATGAAGTGATGTGATTCATTCTTCATTTTCAAATTTAAATAATGATTATAAATATGTATATAATAAAAAATTAATATTTATAAAATTAATATCATTCATGATATTATGGATGTATATTATACATTTCAAATCCAGAACCATCATGATGAAACAAAAATTAGAAAAAAGGAAATTAACACCCAAAATAATAGTTATAATAAAATATTATTAACGAAATAGTGAAAAAATTTATAAAATGGATCATATATTATATTTTAAATATTATTATTATTATATTTTATGTTAATAACATATTTTAAACCATTATACTTTATATTATATATAACTCAACTGAAGTGAAGCGTGCGGTATGTATTTTTAACCCAATTTTCATTCAGTGAGTTTTGTGTCAAACTCATCAATTATGTTAGGCCAAGATTACGTGTGAAAATAATTATTATTGAATTATGAAACATTTATAGTATTATTTTTGTGGATATAAATCTTCTACACATAATCACACCATTGACTATGACACACCTTAATGAGATGAACTTTGTAATAGTTTCATCTCAGACTCTATTCTTTGAGACTCAAGTTCTATTATGAAACTAATGTCTTATGAATGGTTTATATAATTATAATTTACATAATAAATTAATAATAATTATGACATTATTTGATTTTACTTTACAATTCATCGACTTTATTCATGGTTAGATATGATTCAAATGTTACCAAAGAGGTAAGTGTTTATGTTTCAATTACATTTTAATCACGGTTGCTTATACATGAATTTACAATGAAAGAAATTATTTGATGTTTTACTAATAAACCCATTATATTTTATAATCCTCTTTTTATTTGTCGATTTTTCATGTAATAGGTCCATTTTTCTCTCTTTGGTATGTAAAATAACCAAGAAAATGTTTCTAAGAAAATTTAACTTCATTTCTCTCTTCAGTCTAAACCTATCTGTTTCTCCAACATCCATGTGTAATAATTTTTTTAAAAATTTATGTACAATTATAATATTATTTTTATATTTTATTTTCACCGAATTTTTTACTTTTTAAAAAATTGTATAAATAAAATCTTATTTTTTCCCCAAATGTGGTATTTTTGGAAATTTTACCTAACTGTGAAAAGAATGTTCTTTTTAACTTATACAATTTGTACATAATTTCCCTCCATTATGAACATTATTTTCATTGAATATTACTATATATTTCTCCAAGGTTATATTCAAAAATAGTATTTCAAAAATATTTTATTATTATTTTTTATTTTTTCAAAATGAGTTTTCCAATGTTGAATGATTATTTTCATCAACAATTTTTTTATATATTTTAATAATATTTATATTCATCAACTATGATAATATTTGATGAATTATATTGATTCCAAATTATATATTAATGTCTCTATAATTTATTTCTAGATTATTCTATTTTATTTGAATTAGTTAATATATGACTTATGATCATCTATCAAATTGCTTCATTATGAAAATCTCTTCTGATAATGTTATGAGATAATATTATGAAACCCATTTCATTTCATTGGTAATTCTTATGTTTATTACATATGGTTGAAATTTTTATGTTTCACACATGTTTATATACATTGAATGAATATGAAAGGTAAGAATGAAATTATATACCTTTCCAACGCATTGGGTTAATAATTATCCTCATGAGACATCATGTATGGGATTACGGAGTGATCCTAATCTATTATGGGAGTTTTTCCACCATGTGATTTTGTGTTGTTAGTCATCCTTGACTTGTGATTTTTCATGGTTTATGTTTCTGACAAAATTCTTAGGATTTTGTGATCTTATGATACCATGTTATTAGTGATATGTTTCCATGTTATTACTCATGATAAATGTATTTATCAATTAATATTTTACCTTTTAATCTCATATTATGTTTCTGAATCATGTTTATTTCCTTTTTTAGATTTTGAGATCACCCCTTTTTTCTATGTAAACCCTAACATAACCCATTATTATTATGATTCTAAAAGTTTTTTGGTGCCCAATATTGTGAATAAAGAAAAAATTATTTTTAGTCTTACTTTGATATATTATGAACCTTGTACTTCATAGTCACTAAGACTTTACTATCATTGTGTTGATTTAATGGACGTTTATGTAAACAATCATGTAATATTATATTTAAAAGGCATGGGTCACCAATTTTGGTATCCTTGGAATTTTTAAGCTAACCATTGGAAATATGATGAGAAAACTATAGTGAGAACCCATGGTATAAGTCTAAGTATGTCTATTTATAGGAAAATATCCTTTGTTTTTATGATTTTTAGAGTGAGAAGATCTTGAGAAGTTATATCTCTTTCAGGATACTACTACTTGGCATGGTTTTAGAATAAATGTACTTAGGGGGTAGTAAATCCAATAATTTTCCATGGGAATGAATCAAGCATTACATCATACATGAAAACGATCCTTACTATGAACTACCTCTGATAATCCAAAGGTATTGTATTTGGAAATCCAAAAACTCTATATTAACCATCATAAAAGAATTGAATATATGATAATCATGGATTATCTAGGTTAAACCTAATGTGTCTTGGGTTAATAAGTCTAAAACTAATCATGAATTTAAAGGAATATGTTCCCATTTTGAGGTTTGATGTTAGGGAGGTCTATAATGATTAAGAGAATTCTAGGAGACATATGGTAATATAACAATTTCATTTAGTATAGACTTTAAGTAAAACAACATTGAGGAGGAATTCATTTATATTTTATGGATATTAGTTAAATTATATTGTAAATTTAGGGTTTATCCTATATTTGATGATAAGGTAATAAAATTCAGTTGAGATTATTTCATTTTTGGGGAAAAAAGTGTATATAAAACCGTAGTGGTTGGAAACTTATTTTATGATTAATGCTATTTTGAGGATGTTATTCATATTTCTCGGAACATTATAGAAATTATAATTTTATAAAATGTAAAGACTATATTTCGTGTGATGATCCATCATATATGGTAAGGCCACAAATCTTGAACCCATTTCTGAAAGGCGATAAGGGTGTAATGCCTACCACTACCCTACTTCATGTACTAGTTAGTCTGGCAGTTTTTTCACATATACATTTTGGCAGATAAATATTATGTTGATTTTGGAAAGAATATTAGTGGATTAAATCATTTTTAATTTTAAAATTTTGTAGTAATTAATGATATTATGGGGATTATTGTATTGGGTTAATATATATATATATATATAACCATTAGGTTTAATGTGAAGTATAATTAATGGGATTTTATATTATGTTTTCGGATATGTATGCTGAAAGGGAGTGGGACCAAATTTGAGGTTAAAAAAATTATTTAATGTGGATCTTGTTGAGGTTATTTCAAATATATGTTTACTTATTTATGGACTGATCTATGTCAAAACTTTTATTTCATTGTTTAATTTTGGATTTTAATATATTCATATTCATTTTAGATATTATATTACCTTGTTCTAAACTTTTTTGTTTTAATAAACATAGTAGGAATAGTCTGAATCTCTTTTATGGATCTTAGGATCTATTAAAAGTTAATTTTAGAGCTTTAGTGAAAAAAATAATATTTTATAATCATTTCCCTTATATAAATAAGTAAATTGGAAGTATAATGAAAGGATAAAATTGTGTTTATAAAATAAAAATATATCATGAAATTATATTTTCGGATGTTCTGTGTCTTGAAAGAAAAACAATTCTTTAACTATTTAAAAAGGGTATTGAAACAAATATTTTATCATATTACATTCATATTCAAGGAGTAAATGGACTTTAAAATAATCATTGTTTTATAGTTTTGTGGTCATTAACATATTCATAATCATTCACTTTCTTATAATCAACGATCTCCCCCTCTCTCCAAAATTATTTATGATTTTATTCTATGTCGATACATTCTATAACCACAAATATTATAAAAACTAGAACCCTAGCTATGTGATATTTTATATGACCTTCATATTTACATTTCCCACTTTTTTAGTGTAAATTTTATTTTTTCAATTTAGGATTCCCAAAAAGGGATTTTATAATGCCAAAACCTTGATTAGAGAGCTCATGTTTACATTGCAAGTGTGAAATTTTTTTAAGGTGGTAGAATGTAACACCCTAATATTTTAATATGAATATATTACATGAAACACAAATAATATTACAGAATGGGACACTGAGATAGATTAATATATATTTATTCTTAAATAAATTTAATCACTTTGATATCATGTGATTCAGGAAAGGTCGGGTTTAAACAAAACATGATACTCTATTAAAATATTATTATTTAAACTTGACCTTTATATCATAACCATAAATCCGGATGGTATTACTAGAGATAAATAAATTAGAAAAATTATATTTTTTAAACATTTATCAAATAATTTCAATGGTAATCTGTTGATTAGAAATAAAAGAAGAACCATTTGAAATAAAATGAAATGTTTTCCAAAAATCTATATTTTTCTAAAAGGAAATCTAGTCACACTTTGTGAAAATTGTTTAAAATTATTTTTTTTATCACTTCTATAAAATTATTTTATAAATAAAATTTTATTTTATTTATATTAACTTTTGGTCAAATTGTAGAATTTTTTTAGAAAATATTACTTTTAATGAATAGTGAAAAAATAATTTTTTTTAAAAATGTCTTTTATTTTTATTAAATTTATTTTCATTGTTATTTGAATTTTATTTCAAAATAACATAAGTATTATTTATTTATATTAAATTCAATTATTTACATTTATATAATCATTATACTAGATTTTAGTATATGTTTATTTTTATGCTTTAAAAACCTTTTTTTCTAAAAATAGTTTTAAATTATATAATGTCTAACCATTTAAAATAACAAAAATTAAACCTACTAAGTACTAAATAAATTTAAATTTATATATTATATATCTCTAAATATGAATTTAAATTCATATAATTATTATTACATGTTATATAGTTTATTTTGGATCATCTTTTCTTTAAAAATGCATTTATTGGAAACCAATAGTTATAATTTCATATATATATATATATAATGAATCATATTAAATTATTTATACATATAAAATGATTAAAATACATAATGAAACATATATTATATAAAACTTTAAACATGTATTGTATAATATAATGATTTACAATATATATAATGATATTTGTTTTATTTGGCCATCTTCCACGAGTCAAGTCTTACCTCCAACTTTTTTTCCAATATTTGTCTTTGCTCCAAGAAATTTATGCCACTTACATTTATATATCATTATATATATATATATATATATATATATTAACTTGTTTTTCTTATTCATTTATGACACGTTACACTCTCTTATTTTTTTAAAAACATATCAATTTTAAAACAAAAACAAATCATGTAGATTAAATATGTATATATATATATTATTTTTTATTTTTTATTAATATAGATATATATATTAAAAAAATGTGTAAATTATATATATATATATATATACGTGTGTAAATTCATTTTTCTTAAAAAAAATAGTAATTAAAACATGTTTTATTTTTAACACACATATAAGTGTGTTTTTTTATTAAAAGTTTATTTATAATTTACAAATTTTTATAAAATGATTACATGATATATTTTTAATATATTTATAAAATATACTATCTTAAAAATAATAATAATAGTTTTCATATAAATTTTTTGGACCCTTAATTATTATAATGTTTTTTAAACAAAGCATAATTTTCATGTTTTATTTATTTCAAACTAATGAAAAGATTTCAATTACAATTATTAATTAAATCAACACACAAAATAAATCTATTTATAATTTTTTGGAGTGTTACATTTCCCCCCCCCTCAAAATAATCGTTCCCTCGTAATTTATTTCGTCAGACTAAAAACAATTCTGAATTTCAGTCTTCAGAATTAAGAAAACTAGGACCGCTAGACTTCTAAACTTTACTGCTTAGAAAACATCATCCAATCTCCAAAGTTATCTATAATCGTTCCTCTTATACCAATTGTAAGGACCCACCCATAAATATTACACAACAGATGACCTTTTACTAGACTAGGTTCGACAGAATAGATACCAACTTACAAATTATTAGAGTTGCTGTAAAATAAAATAAAACGAACATAAACAAAAAATGTTCTAACACCACAAGCGAAGCGAACGCCTTTGAAAAACTCCAGGTGACCTGTGGAAAATCATTTTAAAACAAGGGGAGAGCACAAAAATACCTAGTAAGGGGTTTAAAAGACTTCGATAAATCCTTATAAAACATTATTTTGAAAATAACTGTGAGAATACATTTTGAAATACCCTTTTTAAATTGCTATTTGAAATTACTTACTGTTAAAAATATACATCATTTTAAAAACGATTTATGTTCAAAATTTCGTAAACATAAACTAGTGTTTTTCTGAAAAGAATACGCAAGCTTTAAAAAACATTTTTTAGTTTATTTGAATCGTTGAAGGATGTCTGGGGCTACCCATATAGCGAAGGATGAGTTCACTCCCCAATGACCTTCCATATTTACAGTAATCAAACAACGTCTTTTATATAGATCATTTTTAAGCTTGAATTAAATACACACACACAAATATATATATATATATATATATATTCACTAGAGTTTTTAATCTTTTGATAAAACTCATCACTAAAATAAAATATGCATTCCCACTAATGTTTATATATATGTACGTATGTATATATATATACGCACATTAGCTTTCATGTCATAGCACTTGCATGTTTGGTTACAACCAAACCCTTATCATAAACTACCCATGTATTCAGTACACTTTCCATTATTATAATTTATTGATCATATTAAAATAAGAATAATAATTAATTATGTAACTCACATAGAAATTGAAGTGAAATATTTAAAACACAAAACTTCCAATGCAATACATGTACTTATAAAATTCAGATTTTAAACCATAAAATTTTAATTGGAACCATGATTTTATTAAAGATGCAATGGTTGTCGATGTAAGTGCATAAACACATTTCCATGTATATATGAAAACACAATGCCCAAAATGTCGATAAAAGTGATGACATATTGTTCACATTTTTTCTAGAAGCATGATGACAAATTGAGAATAAAATTATAAACATGATAATAACAATTTCATCCAAATATACATCAATATAAAACACACATTTGATCATGAAAGAAAATAATAAATATCTTACACAAAATTAAACTTAAATGGATAAATAAAAATAATTCTTTAAAATCAACTCTCAAAACTAAAGAATAGTCTCCCTTACAAGAAAAAAAATCAAGTCTGTTTTTTATAAAATCAAATAAACATATCTTCTTATAATTTCATAACACAAACAATTCAAATATTTGATGCTTTAATCTAAAAAATCATTAGAAAATTTAAGAAAAACAAGAAATGAAATTAACATAATTAATATCTTACAAAATATAATTGAAAATAATAATAATTTCATTACCTGAAATAGAATCAGCATACTCAATGCAGTGAACCATCAGGCTTCCACTCGAGGCTCAGGCACTCGATAAACAATTAGGAAGTGTGCGGATGATAGTATGGGTTATGTCGGGTGTGAAGAATCGGTTTTACATACACTTATATATATTGAATAATTTGAGGCTTTTGGAGAAAGGCATAAATAGGAATAGTTTTTTGTATAACTCACAACACGTATTATTTTATCTCAAAATTTTAGGGGTGGGAATCTTAGTTATGTATCTCACTTTATAGGTGTTAGAAAAATTAAAGAATAATAGATTCCTTTTAACATAAAAAACACGAGTCATTTGTTTTTATCTTATTAAAATGATATCTTGCTTTACCGTGTTTATTGATTCATGTTTTATTACCCTTTTTTATTAGTTGTTTCATCATTTTTTTTGTAATAAGTTTTGCCCCCATTTTTTATCAATTGATTATTAAATAACCAATTAATAACTTAGCCACACTCTCTCTATCTTTAAATTTGATTTGGCATCACTTTTATTTTTAACTCTTACACTTTTCCTCTTCATTTTGGTTAACTTATTACTAATATATTATTATTTTATTATATCATTACAATAATTTATTATTATATTATACTTTATTATCTTACTAAATTTTTTTTTATCAAAACACTTAACCTTTATATATATATATTGTTTATTACTTTTTATTATATATATAATAAAAATACAATTAAAATATTAAAGTATATAGAATTTAAACAAATTATAAATAAATAAATAAATATATTTATTCTATAAAACAATATTAATTTATTTTATGAATTAAAATTATCAAAATTTATAAATTTTCTAAATTTTATAAAACAAATTATAATATAATTTCAGAACATTCAAATATGTATTACTTCAATACTATATTAAAATAGTGATACAAAATAATTATAATTTTATTAAACAAAATTCATAATATTAATAATTTTATGAAACATTATTTGAGTAAAATTTTACAATTTAAAACCAATAATTATAATTTCATATATATATATATAATGAATCATTTAAAACGATTTATACATATTAAACGATTAAAATACATAATGACACATATATTATATAAAAATTTAAACATGTATTGTATAATACAATGATATATAATATATATTATGATATATTATTATTTTTTATTTAGCCATCTTCCATGGGTCAAGTCTTACCTCCAACTTTCTTTCCACTTTTTGTCTTTTGGTCAAAGAAATTCACACCAATTTCATTTATATATCATTATATATATATATATATATATTTAAAATGATTTTTATTCTTCATTTGTGACATGTTACACTCTCTTATTTATAATAAAAAAACATATTAATTTTTTTAAAAAAAATCATGTAGATTAAATATAAATATAAATATATTTGTTTTTATTTTATATTAATATAGATAGATATATATATATATTAAACAAATGTGTAAATTTTAAATATATAAGTAAATTCGTTTTTCTTAAAAAAAATAGTAATTAAAACATGTATTATTATTAACACACATAAAAGTGTGTTTTTAATAAAAATATATTTATAATTTACGAATTTATATAAAGATTACATGATAAAGTTTTCATATATTTATAAACTATATTATATTAAAAATAATAATAATAATAGTTTTCATATAAGATTTTTTGTCTCTTAATTATTATAATGTTTTTTTAAACAAAGCAAAATTTTCATGTTTTTTTATTTCAAACTAATGTAAAGATTTCAATTAAAATTATTAATTAAATCCACACATAAAAAATCACTATTTTTAATTTCTTGGGGTTTTACATTATTCCCCCTCAAAGTAATTGCACCCTTGCAATTTATTTCGTTGGACTAAAAATAATTATGAATTTCGGTCTTCCGAATTGATAAAACTTGGACCGCTAGACTTCTAAACTTTACCACTTAGATGACATCATCTAATCTCCAGAGTTGTCTAGAACCGTTTCCCTGATACCAATTGTAAGGAACTAGCCTTAAAAGTTACATAAGAGAGGATCTTTTATCGATCTAGATTCTGGAGAATAGATACCAACTTACAAATTATCAGATTTGAGGTAAACAATAAATAAAATGAACAAAAAACAACTTGTTCTAACACCACAAGTGAAGCGAACGCCATCAGAAAAATCTGGGTGACCTGTGGAAAATCATTTTAAAATGGGCGGTGAGCACAAAAATGTCCAGTAATGTGTTGAAAAGCCTTTGATAAATCCTTATAAAACATTCCTTTGAAAATAACCATGAAAATACATTTTGAAATACCCTTTTTAAAATTTTATTTTAAATTACTTATGGTAAAAAAATAGATCTTTTTAGAAACTATTTATGTTCAAAATTGATTAAACACAACCCAATGTTTTTCAGAAAATAATATGCAAGATTTAAAAAAACAAAACATTTTTTTGAGGTTACTTGAATCGTCCAAGGCTGTATGGGACAACCCACTTAGAAAAGGATGGATTCACTCCCCAATGAATATCAATATTTATAACGATCAAGCAACATCTTTTATAAAGGTCATTTTTATGCTTGCATTATATATATATATATATATATATATATTCACTGGAGTTTTTAATCTTTGGATAAAAAATGTCACTTCAATAAAATATGCATTCCCACTAATTATTATATATATGTACACATGTATATATATATATATATATATATATATATCTGCATATTAGATTTCATGGCGTAGCACTTGCGAGTATGATTACAACCAAACCCTTATCATAAACTATCCATGTATTCAACACACTTTCCATTATTATAAATGATTTATCTTATTAAAATAATTGTAATAATTAATTATGCAACTCACATAAAATTTAAGTGAATTATTTAAAATATAAAACTTCCAATGAAATACATATAGTTATAAAATTCTGAGTTTAAACCATAAAATTTGAATTGGAACCAAGATTTTATTAAGGATGCAATGGATGTCGATGTAAGTGCATAAACACATGGTCATTTATATATGAAAACACGACACCCAAAATATAGATAAAATTTGATGACATATTGTTCGCATTTTTTCTATAAGCATGATGGTAAATTGAAAATAAAATTATAACCATGATAATAACAATTACATATATACATACATATATATAAAACACACATTTGATCAAGAAAGTAAATAATAAATCTCTTACACATAATTAAACTTGAATGGATAAATATAAATAATTCTTTAAAATCAACTCTCAAAACTAAATAATAGTCTCCCTTACGACAAAAAAAATTAAGGTTTTTCTTGTATAGAACCAAATAAACATATCATCTTATAATTTCATAACACCCACACTTCAAATATTTGATTCTTTAATCAAAAATATAATTAGAAAATTTAAGAAAAACATGAAATGAAAGTAACATAATTATGCCCTTACAAAATATAATTGAAAATAATAATAATTCTTGTACCTGAAATATAACCGGCGTACTCAAAACAGTGAACCAACGAGCTTCCACTCGAGGCTCAGGCACACAATAAACTATTAGGAAGTGTGCAGATGATAGTATGGGTTACGTCGTGTGTGAAGAATCATTTTTATATACATACAGACATATATATATATATTTATATATATTTGAGGCTTGTGGAGTAAGCCTTAAGTATGAATAGTTTTTGTATAATTCCAAACACATATTATTATATCTCAAAATTTTAGGCATTAAAATCTTTGCTATGTCTCTCACTTTATAGGTGTTAGAAAAATTAAAGACTAATGGATTCCTTTTAACATAAAGAAAAAACACGAGTCATTTTTTTGATCTTATTAGAAAAAAATTTTCTTTACCATGTTTATAAATTCATGTTTTATTACCATTTTTTTATTAGTGGTTTAAACATTTTTTTGTAACATGTTTTGCCCCCATTTTTATCAATTGGTTATTAAATAACCAATTAACAACTCATCCAATCTCTCTCTATCTTTAAATTTGATTTGGAATCACTTTTGTTTTTGACTCTTCCACTTTTCCTTTTCATTTTTTTCAACTTATTATTAATATATTATTATTTTATTATATCATTAAAATGATTTATTCTTATATTATACTTTATTATCTTATTTAATATATTTTTTATCAAAACATTTAGCGATTATATATATATATATATTATTACTTTTTATAATATATATAATATAAATTCGATTAAAATATAAAATTAAACATAATTTAAAATAATTATATATATATTTTTATTTATATAAATCAATATTAATTTATTTTATGAATTAAAATTATCATAATTTATAAATTTTCAAATTTTTTTAAAATAAATTATAATCTAATTTTATAATATTCAAATATGTATTATATCAATACTCTATTAAAATAGTTATAAATTATAATTATAATTTTATTAAAAAAATACATAATATTAATAATTTTAAAAAATATTATTCGTGTCGATGTTTACAATTTAAAACCAATAATTATAATTTCATATATATATATATAAGGAATCATATAAAATGGTTTTCACATATAAAACGATTAAAATACATAAGGAAAAATATATTATAAAAAAATTTATACATGTATTGTATAATATAATGATTTATAATATATATAATGATATATTATTATTTTTTATTTGGCCATCTTGCATGGGACAAGTCTTACCTCCAACTTTTTTTCCACCTTTTGTCTTTTGCTTCAAGAAATTAAAGCCAATTGCATTTATATATCATTTTATATATTTTTTAAAATAATTTTTCTTCTTCATTTATTACACGTTATTCTCTTATTTTTAATAAAAAAACATATCAATATTTCTAAAAAAACAAATAATGTAGATTAAATATATATATATATATATTCGTTTTTATTTTATATTAATATATATATATATATATGTTAAACAAATGTGTAAATTTTATATATATGTGTAAATTATTTTCTCTTAAGAAAATAGTAAAGAAAACATGTTTTATTTTTACCACACATAAAAATGTGTTTTTTAATAAAAATATTTTTATAATTTACAAATTTTAAAAAATGATTACATGATAGAGTTTTCATATATTTATAAAATATATTATCTTAAAAATAATAATAAAAATAAAAATAGTTTTCATATAATTTTTTTTTACCCTTAATTAATATAATGTTTTTTTAAACCTAGAAAAAGTATCATGTTTTATTTATTTCAAACTAATGGAAAGATTTAAATTACAATTATTAAATAAATCCACACATAAAAAAATTCTATTTTTTATTTCTTGGAATGTTACATTATCCCCCCCTCAAAAGAATTGAGCGCTCACAATTCATTTCGTCAGACTAAAAATAATTCTGAATTTGGTTCTTCAGAATTAAGAAAACTATTACTGCTGGACTTCTAAACATTACCGCATGGACGACATCATCCAATCTCCAGAGTTGTCTAGAACTGTTCCCCAAATACCAATTGCAAGGACCCAACCTTAAACTATAAAGAATCGGAATTTTTATGTAATTGTTTTAAATATATTAGAAGTTTACGAGTCCGCGAAAATTTATGGTACGTGATTCCAACACCCGGTGTGCCCGGAATGAATTTCTGAACTTTTTTCAGCTATGTTCAGTAAACGTGCGAGCATGTTTTTCTAACTTTTGAACCGATGCTCAGAATTGAAATCTGAGGGCACCATTGAACTCAAAGTGCCAGTATTCTCTTAAGGAGACCTTTACCACGATCACAGTGGGTTGAGAGTGAAATATAATTTTTGTGCTTTTCATGAGAGAATAAAATAAAATAAAAATGTATAAATTTTTTATTTCTGAAAGTCCCCAACATGGGTTATGGGGGTGGGGACCATCCGAGCCTAAAACACCCGCATGAATGTTATAAAGGTGGGAACCACCAGTTTAAAAACCTCCGAATTTAAAATTAATGGCGGGGACCACCTGAACCCTATTAATGGGGGAGAAACCACTCAACTCCCCATTAATTCTTTTCCTCCATTAATTTGAGCCAATTAAATTGATACAATTAAATATGCCAACACCCCATTTAATTGTTAGAGCCAACCAAAAATTAATGAAATGTGTCAGTATTTTTAATTGTCCAAAATTTATTAATCTACATAATTTAAATTAATAAGTTGTCTTTTCCTCATTTTTTCCAATTGAGAGAGGAGAACTATTGGAGTGTTATTGTCTTCAATGAAGAATGTGTTCTCCAATGAAGAACGTGCTCCCCAATGAAGAATGCTCTCACCAATGAGGACGTATTCAATGACAACAAATCGATGATTGGGGAAACGCCAACATCACTGATGGCCGTCTATCCCCAATGACATCGTCTCCTTCCTCCCGACCTCCGTCAAAAAATCTCCGTGGTTGGGGTTTTTTATGTGTGTTTATGGATTCTCATGTTCTTCCATTCTAAAAAAAGAATGTGGATCAACTCTCTAACTAGTTGATCCATGAATGATTTCTTTTTCTGAGGGTTTGGGAATAATCATTGTGAGGGGTTGTAGAGTTTGACATTCTTCATTAATGGTTTATGATGAGCCACTTCCCACCGCACTAATGTGGAGGGTGTGGGCCAAAAAAACATAACACGACCCCTCCATCATTCTTCAATTTTTTGTTGTGTTCTTTGCAATGGAGGAGGATGAAAACCATCCTCGGTGGGGCACGAGAACGGTAGTAGGCACCACCGTCGGCCACAATGAAGGCGATGACGCATTGGCGCCGCCCCACGGCCACCACCGACCTGTGGCCTCACCCCGTCCATGGTCCCCTGTGGTCCATGGGATGAGTCAACCTAAATCGGGTCGACCCAGGACGGGTTGGACCGGACCTGGGCCAACTTCAACCCTATACACTCTTTTGGCCATAACATTGGCATTGGGCATCCGTTTGACGAATCTTCATTGGTGCTGGAAACCTTGGAGCAAGATAGTCCCTTTTGTATACCCCAATAGTGATTTGGATAAATTTTTTGTATGATCGAGTTGCATCGAGCACGAATCTAACTAGGACCTCGGGATAAAAATGCTAATAACTCACAGACCGGGCGTCTGATTGACCCACCATATGTTGCAGTGAGATGCCTATTTCGTGGAAGAACTTTGGGATACTTCTTCTTGAGACATTGTGGTAGTTGGAGTATCAAACTGTGTCTTATGGAGCGAACTCTCCCGGAGACGAGCAAGCTTTGTGCGGGAACCTAGTAGTTGGCTGTGACATGAAGAATAAAGATAAATCATGTGTGGGTCAAGACCTAGAGATCCTGCGTGGGTCATCACCTAGCGATCCTATGTGGGTCAGCACTGAGCGATCCTCTGTGGGTTATCAATGAGATATCATGTGTGGGTCATCAGTTAGGGATCCTTCGTGGGTCTGTCTCTTAACAAAGTAAGATGATTAAGTAGTTACATCTAATCATCTTTACTATTGCACCTAAGAAATACCTGGTGTGAGCTGAGGTTGAACCTTTGCGGTACTTCTATTCGTGGTAATACCTTGGTGGTATTCTTCTGTGTGGCATACATGTGTGGTATTACCTTCATGGTATTCCTTCCTTTGTGGAATAGTTGAGCTTTGGAATTTGAGTTGGACTTTTTGTTTTCCTCATGATTGAGATGGGTATACATGATAACTTAGGTATATGTATGGGCATGTACCTAAGTATGGTTTTCAGTTGATTTCATGCCATGTGGTTTATCATTGGTGGATTTTGTGAGACCATGAGGGTCTCGGGGTCCCTACTGATTATCGTTATACTCACCCCTGCACGGGCTATGCCCGCATCTTGTTGTGTTTCATGCAGACGATGGACAACACTGATCAAGGCAAAGGTTTCCAGGGCTAGAAGAGGCTCAGATGTGAACCATATGGCATGAATGTACGCAGAGGAGACAGGTGGATGTGGAGTGATGGGGAGGTGATATGTACCTACCTTTCAGGTAGGAACCTTGAAGGATGACCTAGTAACTGCCTTTATTTTCCTTTAGTTGTATTTTATTTCATTTGAACTTTTACTTTTACTATTGGGCTTGTATTCCAGCCCCTTTTTTACTTTTAGCACACTTTTCTCTATACAATTGACCCGTGTTAGCATCTTGATGTGTTCTTGGTTTCATGTGTTTATACGTTATAAAGGCAATTCCTTCTCAGTTATAGGGAATATACCTTTCAGTTCTAGTCACCAGCTCCTGGCCTATAGAAGGAGGGCTTGGGGTAGTCACGCCACCGGCCCCGGGGGATGGGGAATGACTAATTGTTATCAGAGATGTCAGTTCTGTCGTAGAATATAGGACTCTGATAATTCTTTCTAATGGAAATAGTGTTAAGTGTAGTGAATGTGGTTATCAGTTTAGGGAATCCAGTGTTGGTGCGGTGACCAATGTGTCCATACACCAGGACCATGACTTCTAATTTCTGACTCAATGCACGAAAACACTGATTGCATGTGTGTTTTGAAGAGTTTTCTTTGTGATATCTTTGAGTCGGCTCACCAGGTATAACTTATTGATCATGGAGCACCTGTTTCTTTTCAGGATGACTCCATGCTGACAGCAGGCTAGGGTTCCAGATAAAGTATGCACTGATAGCTCAACGAGCGACGAGGCCTCAGTGTAGGGCCCTTTTCCAGTAGAGGCACTAGCCAAGGTACTAGCGGTACCATTACTCGTTGGGTCACCGATTCCACCAGCCCCAGCAGTAGAGGCTACATGCTTCTTGAGTGTGTTTCATTAGTTCCAATGCCATAGGACACCCAGGTTCAGGGGAGATATGGACCCACATGTTGCTGAGGACTGGCTGGAGGCCGTAGTGAGAGTCTTCGGACTGGTAGGGACACCAGCTGATCTCACGCTGATCCTTGCCTCCAGTCTACTACAGGAAGCAGTAGGCAGATGGTGGAGCTTGATGCTCCATGTTCACAACGAGTGGAAACTTCTATGGGTAGACTTCGATAGCCTGTTTCAAGAAAAGTTTGTTCCAACAACTCTTTACGAAGTATGCATACATGAGCTTCTTCATCTACGATAGGGAAGCATGACTGTGGCTCAGTACTCAGTGAGGTTCACTGACCTCTCATGATACTCCCCTGATATGGTGTGGGAACCATTCTTCAGGGCCCAGACCATTGATCAGGGACTCAGGTGGGAGATCAGGGATTCAGGGATTTCTCTCAGCATCCCAACGCAAGAGGGGGTGTTAGAGAGGGCCCTATTAGTGAAGAGTTTCTTTGCTGAGCAGTGAGCAGCTGCGAGACCCACCACTAGTAGTCACGTAGTGGAGTCTTCTATAGCTGGTAGAAGATAGATGTCGCAGAGGTCAAAGAGGACCAGACCTATAGGTGGATGACCGAAAGATTCAGGGTCGATTGTGTGGGGAACCCGAGGCAGAGCAATTCATTCCAGGAGCGGGCAATGTTACGCATGCGGCGGGAAGAGTCACATGGCTCATGATTGTCAGACTTTCCGTACGGATGTTCAACAGATAGTCGAAGGACCGCCCAGGCAGAGAAAGAGGTTTGACCTAAGAGGTCTGTAGGGAGCAGGCGGATGTGGTAGAAGAGCTGGCCATGCAACTAGAAGTGGGCAGCGATTCAAGATGTCACCTCCACCACCACCAGGTGGTCCACCCCGACCATAGGAAGTAGGATGACAGGGGCGATCTCAGATCCGGGTAGCTGAGTCCTACGATCATGACACTCCGGAGATGATACGAGGTACGATCTGTGTATACTCCACCTTAGCTGCAGTAATTATAGACACAGGTGCCGGTCTTTATTTTATTCCCAATTCCCTTGTTCGAAGCTTAGATATTCCGATGGATCCATTGGCTTGATCCATACGTCTAGAGACTCCTATGGGAGCGGATTTGACGATTACGCACTGATGTCGGCAGTGCGACCTTACTCTAGGAGGCGAGAGCTTTGGCTAGGATCTCCTAGTAGTGGCATTGAGGCCTTATGATGTCATCTTGGGTATGGACTGGTTATCTACAATCCATGATTAGATTGATAGTATTAGGAACAAAGTGCAATGTGTCCACACAGATGGGACCAGGTTTTCCTTCACCGGTGAAGTGCAGCATTATATGGACTTACCTGAAGGAGAGTGCAGTCAATCACTCATCATTTGGATAAATTTACCCTTGTAAATGTTTATGTGGAGAGTCTAATTTATCCTGTAGTGGTGGACCAGTACACGGATGTCTTCCCTGATTATGTTCTGGGTTCACATCCTCATAGAGTGGTGGACTTTTACATTGACTTGTACCCTCAGACGACACTGATATCTACACCAGCATATTAGATGTCTCCTGCAGAGCTTCGTGTGCTGCGGGTACAGTTGGAGGACATACAGGGGACAAGGTTCATTCGGCCCAGTGTTTCTCCTTGGACAGCCTCGATTTTGTTCTCTAATAAGGAGGATGGGAGCTTGAGACTTTTTGTCGACAATCGGTGCCTAAACCAGGTGATCGTGAAGAACAAGTACCCACTCTCGAGGATTGACAACCTCTTTGATCAGCTGAAGGGAGTACAGTGGATCTCAAAGATAGACCTCAGATTAGGCTATCACCAGCTCAGAGTGCGAGAAAAGGATGTGCAGAAGATGACTTTCAGATGTCGGTATGGCCATTACAAGTTCTTGGTTATGCCGTTTGGCGTAACCAACACCCCTGTAGTGTTCATGGTACTCAAGAACCGGACATTTCAGACATACCTTGATCACTTTTTAGTAATCTTCATTGATGACATTCTGATCTACTCGAATACTGAGGATCTGCATGAATATCATTTTCAGATAGTTCCGGACACACTTTGAGAGCACTAGCTTTATGGTAAGCTCTCAAAGTTCCAATTTTGGATCTGAGAGGTTCACTTTCTGGGACACGTTATCTCCGAGGCTGGAGTTGCAGTGGATCCATCAAAGATTGAGATGGTACTTGCTTGTGATCCACCTAGGAGTGTGACGGAGATACAAAGTTTCCTAGGTTTGGATGGATAATACTAGAGATTTGTGCGAGATTTCTCCAGATTTTCAGAACCCTTATCAGTGTGGATATAGAAGGGGCATCCCCTCGTGGGGTCGGAGAGATGCCAGCAGAGTTTTCAGGAACTAAGGTAGAGGCTGACAAGTGACACCATCTTGAGGCTTCCATAGGAGGGCGTAGGGTACGTAGTTTACTCCGACGCATCAGGGACTAGACTCGGATGTGTCCTGATGCAGGAGTGAGAACTGATCGCATATGATTCTTGATAGCTGAGATAGAATTAGCAGAACTATTCTACCCAAGACATGGATTTAGCAACACTGGTCTTCTCCTTGAATATGTGGAGAAATTACTTGATGGGCGAGAATTTTAAAGTGTACTCTGATCACAAGATTCTCAAATATATCTTCTCTCATAAAGACCTGAACCTGAGACAATGGAGTTGGCTTGAGTTACTACAGGATTATGACATTGAGATAGTCTATACTCCTAGGAACTGGAATGTTGTAGTAGATGCAATCAGCCAGAGATCTGATATATAGCTGCTAGGTGAGGTGATGGAGTAGTTGGACACTTTGTAGATATCCTTCGGTGAATGGGATGGAGCAGCTTTCCTTCAGTCTCTTACAGTCACTCCCCCACTTCTTTAGCGAGTCAGGGAGGTGCAGCTCAATGAAACCGACTGCGAGACTCGACGTGCTTAGATATCCACAGGATAGGCGCCTGATGGATTTTCTAATGGTGGGGAGCATGTCATCCACTTTAGAGGACGTACCATGGTAACAGTGTCACTTCAGGAGGACGTATTGAGGGAGTTCCACACTTCCCCTATAGCGGTACATCTAGGAGTGGTAATGATGTACCAGGATCTCTGATGAGAGCACTCGTGGCTGACAATGAAGAATGCATTTGTAGAGTTTGTCTCTCAGTGCCTCACATGTCAGCAAGTGAAGGAGGAGAATCAAGTACCAGTAGGCTTGGTTAAGCCTTTAGAGGTCCTAGAGTGGATGTGGGATGGGATATCCATGGACTTTGTGACATGACTTCCACGTACATCCAGGGGTCATGACTCGATTTGAGTGATCGTCAACCGACTCCCCAAGTCAACCCACTTCCAACCAATCACAGAGTAGGGTTTAATAGAGAGCATGGGACACCTCTATGTGTAAGTGATTGTGTGGCTACTTGGAGTACCCTCAATGATTTTCTCTGATCGTGATGCATGTTTTACTTCATGGCTATAGAAGGGGTTTCGGGAGGCTTTCAGGATGCATCATTGTTTTAGCAACGCCTTCCATCCTCAGACAGATGGCCAGACTAAGCAGACCATTCAGACCCTCGAGGACATGCTACATGCTTGGATCCTAGACTTCGGTCGCAAATACAAGGATCACTTCCCTTTGGTGGAGTTTCCATACAACAACAGCTATCACTCCATCATTGTTATGGAACATTTTGAGGCATTGTACTTGCGGCCTTGCAAATCACCTCTGTACTAGACTGACCTAGGGGAGTCAGCACTAGTGGGACCAGATATGGTATGGGCTACTACAGAGAAATTTCAGATCATCCAGGAGTAGATGAATACTGCACAGAGCAGGTATAATTCTTATACCGACAAGAGATGGAGACCTAGGGAGTTTGAGGATGGTGACCATGTCTTTCTACAGGTCTCACCCCGATGAGGTTTGTAGAGATTTGGCCGAGGCGGAAAGTTATCTCCGAGTTTCATCGGACATTTCTAGGTCCTCAGTAGAGTTGGAGATGTGGATTTCCATTTATCTCTCCCACATCAGTTGCACCGGGTGGACGACGTCTTCCACGTATCCCAACTGAAGAGATACATGCACAACCCTTCTCACATCATCGACCACCACGAGCTGGACGTCGACGATGGGGAGACTTTTACAGAGGTTCCAGTAGAGATTGAGGGTCGATAGGATCAGGTCCTTCATGGGTAGTTGACACCTTTTGTGCGCGTTTTCTGGTTGCACGGAAACCTCTAGGAGAGCACATGGGAGTGGGAGGCTTAGATTCATGCTCCGTACCCCCCACTTGTTTTCCTAGTTTTGTGATGTGGCTTTCAGGGACGCAAAGCCCTGATTTGGGGAGAATGTAAAGACCTATAATATCGATGTAATTTTTTTAAATATTTGGGAATTTTACGAGTTTCTGAAAATTGACGGTGCATGATTCTGAGGACCGGTGTGCCTGGAATGAATTTATGAACGTTTTTTTGGGTACGTCCAGTAATCATGCGAGAAGGTTTTTGTAACTTTTGAACCGGTGCTCATAATTAAAATATGAGGGCACCATTGAACACACAACACCGATACTCGCTTAAGGAGACCTTCACCTCAATCATAGTGGGTCGAGAGTGAATGATATTTTTTTTTCTTTTCGTGAGAGAATAAAATAAAATAAAAATTTTAGACATTTTTATTTCTGAAACCCCTCATCATGAGGTATGGTTGGGGGGGGGGGAGACCACCCGAGCCTAAAACTCCTGCAATAATGTTATAAAGGTCAAGACCACCAGATTTAAAACCTCCCAATTTGAAATTAATGGCGGGCACCACCCGAACCCTCTTAAGGGGGGAGAAACCACTCAAATCCCCCTTAATTCTTTTCCTCCATTAATTTGATCCAATTAAATTGATACAATTAAATATGCCAACCCCCCCCCCAATTTAATTGATAGAGATAACCAACAATTAATGAAATATGTCAACATTTTTAATTGTGCCAACATTATTAATCAACTTAATTTAAATTAATAAGTTGGATTTTTCCTCATTTTGGTGGAATTGCGAGAGAACTATTGGAGGGTCATTCTCTCCAATGAAAAACTTGTTCTCCAACGAAGAACACACTCCCCAATGAAGAATGCTCTCACCATCAAGGAACATCTTCAATGAAAATGAACAAACGATTGAGGAAATGCCGACATCACTGACATCCTTCTATCCCCAATGACTCCGTCTCTTTCCTCGCGACCTTCGTCAAAAAATCTACGAGGTAGGGTTTTTATTATGTGTGATTATGGATTCCAATGTTCTTCCCATATAAACAAAGAACATGGATCAACTCTCTAACTAGTTTATTCATAGATGATTTCTTTTTCTATGGGTTTTGAAATAATCATTACTAGAGGTTGTAGAGTTTGATGTTCTTTATTCAAGTTTTATGTTGAGCCGCTTGTTGCTGCTCTAACACGGAGGGTGCGGGCCAAACAAACATGGCATGAACCCTCTGTCATTCTTCATTTTATTTTTTTGTGTTCTTTGTGATGGAGGAGGATGACAACCAACCTAGGTGGGGCACGAGAATGGGGGACGACACCCCCGTTCACCATGCCAAAGGCGACGGTGCAACGGTGCCGCCCCATAGTGTTGGAGTTGGTGGTCTAGAACCAACTACTTTGTACTTCATTCATTAAATAAAAGCCTTATCACATCTTGATTGTTCTTCTGCGTGACATGTCATGTGATAATGTCCTAAGGACAGCTGTTGCATTAAAGGGTCGTAGTGGATCCCTGCTATGATGAGAACCCAGAAGTTCCATAACACTGTTCTTGAATGTATGTTCTATGGCCGGATGATATTATTTGAGGGACACAAATAATACAGGTCATTAGGGGTGAGGACTCAAAAAACTTTGAGGCACCTTCTCATGGTGTGCGCCCTTGGTAATATCCAGGAGGATATTATGAGAACGAGACCCGCCAGTAGGAAATCCACATTTCATAGTGTCATTGGATGTTCCTATCTACGAATGTGTGTATTGATCATTAGAATTTAAGATTATTATTAATGGGTTTTGAAACTCGCGCACTTAGATGTATTGATGAAAACTGTAACAACACACTGTTCGCAGCGAGGTAGGATACGTTGGGTGCGTCACGAGTAATACTGCATTAATAGATAATGCGAGAAAGGATTTGTCCATTCCGTTCCATAACGGAAGTAGATATCTCAGGCCCTTTGATGGAATTGATATAGCCTAAATAAATCCATGGCCATGGTAAGGTATGGGCAAGTTCAATTCTGGGAAGTCAAAGAAAGAATAATCAAGCACATGGGTTGATGGCACTAGCATGCAACCCGCATGATTGGAGATATCGAGACAAAGAGATTATATTACACGGTAAGCGTTCGTAGGAGGTAAAACTTCATTGCAGCGTTAACTTCTTTCTCTATGGGTGCCTTGGTGTGTTGCTAGACGCTAACCTTGGACTTTAGGTAGGCTCAACCTAATGCCACTGAGAAAGAGGCCTAGAGGGTCACACACTAAGTGTGTCCATGTATCTTAGTTAAATATTAATTTAACAAGTTAAATAAATATTATTCCCGACTGTGGTTTAATAATTATTTAAGGATGTCTGTTCGCATTTATTTTGACACTAGTTATTCGAGAGAATATATTGTGGACGAAATAATATATTTATTAGCGAGTAATGCAGTTAAATTTATTTAAGAAATAAATAGTCATTACTCAAGGTCTAATAAATGTGGTGGAGAAAAATGGAAAATAAAAGTACACACCGTGTATATTAAATATACACGCCGTGTAGTTTTATAGAAAACAAGTACACGCCGTGTATTAATTATTACACGCCGTGTAGTTTTTCAAGTTGGGATTTTGAGGATTTAATAATATTTTATTAAATGATATTTATTATAATCAGCGTGGGCGCATGTCAAGGAATTAATAATTCGACATGGGGGGGGTTCAATAAGAGTTAATGAAATAAATAAAACGCGTAACGCGTTTATTTATTGTCATAACTCTATTAACCTCAAAAATGATTATAAATATCCTCACAACCCCAACATTTTAAGAGCCATTGGTTGTGCACAACGGATTTGGAAATACTCGCAAGCTAAGAGAGAATTCTCTTTCCACCAAGAACACCCTCAAGTTACGAGAGAAAGATCCTCCACCGGATCAAGGCGGTCAAAGGCGGATATCGCAAGCGAAGGTTCTTCCGCGCTAGCACTCGGAGATCCCTTCAGCGACGTCCGGAGATACATGACACACGTGTGGATAACCACTAGAGGAATCCTACACTTGGATTCTACGACGCAACGACGGATCACCGAATCGTGACCGGATACATCAATGAAGAAAGAATTCCAACGAGGTAATTCTTATGCATTAATTAAATTAATTATAATCAACATATAATGATCCTCCTAAAGGGTTCCGGGACTCTTCTTTTCTTTTAGTTCATCGTTCTATTCCGAAGATTCGGCATTTTATATCGTGATAGATCTTGGATTGAACGTTGTTTAACGTTAAAATCAAAGTTGGGAAAACCCACTAACGCGCTTCCGCTGCGCCCGGAACCTACAAGTGGTATCAGAGCGGTCATATCCTTGGTTATAATTATTTAGTTTTTCGTTGGTGATTTATGCATTTAATAATTTAGTTATTTCAATTCATGTTTAATCGTTCTGAAAATCTGAATCTCGAGATCTGTTCTTCCTCCCTTGTTTCTCGTTCACCTCACAGAAACGGATTTTTCTTTTAATTTTGATTAAAATAAAATAGAGGAACTCATCCGGAGGAGCCAAACGTTTCTAGCTGTATAACACCAGAATACACAGCGTGTATTCGGAAGTACATGCCGTGTAGTCTAGGTTCAATGCATTGACTGATCCACTAAATCATGCCGTGTATTGGATTCTCTCTAAGAATTTAAGACACCGTGTGTTGACCACCAACAGGTGGCACACAGTTTACGGAATACACGCCGTGTGGTCCAATGAACACGACGTGTAGTCCCTTCGGGTTAGGGTTGGGTCGTGTACTCCGTACACGGCCTGCCCGACTGGAAACCGTGTAACGCGGAAACTACACGGCGTGTGTCCCACTGTACACGCCGTGTACTCCGAAAATTTACGAAGTACATTAACACGCCTTATCCCCGAGCATGTACTTCAGATGGACGGTGAAGAAAAGTACACGCCGTGTAGTCGGAACTACACGCCGTGTACTCACCCAAATTATGTAGATTTATTAAAATTTATTATTATATTATACAAACCCTTGAGACGTGTACCATGGTGCATGCATAAAGATGAGGCACAACACGTGATAGGTGTTTTATATATATGTGTTTAATTTAACATCTGCGTAATAAATGGGAATTCACCGGGTTGCCTCCAAGGTACAAGTTACGTACAAGGAAAATTTTAAATGAATTTATTTGTTTAAAATTATGATGGATGAGAATCTCAAGGAAATTCAGAAAATTGATTTAAGATAAAAGGATTGATTAATTAAAGATAATTAATTGATTCGAGCGTGATTTATCTTAAACAAGAACGATTAAAGAATTGAATGCTAGTTTTATTTATGCATAAATATCGTTGCATGTATGGATGATCAAGAGCTAGACTGAGACCTTTGCATGAGAATGGTTTCATTTAATTTATTTATTTAAATTAAATTTGTTGGCCTGCGAGCCATCTCCTCATTAATATGTAGGGCCTGCGCGCCCAAGGATTATTTTATGTAAAAACCCCTTTTTACCCCTCACCTTCGTGTGAGATAAATGCATATGTAATGGATGGAGCTCCCAAGCTAGTGGAGGCAGCTCAAGTCAGGAGCCAAGGTGAAACCAATCCATGGAGATACAAAGGTGGACAGGTGGAAAGCTGTAGACACGAACCCGAAAGGTTCAAGGTGTTTCTCCCCTAGGTCTTGGGTTAGTTTATCAACCTCTAGATAAACTAACCAATATAAAAGCTCATGATCATACCATTTATTTTATTTCTATCAGTTGCATGGTTTATTTATTGTGGGTGTGTTGTCACGATCAAACAATTAATGAATTAAACGAGCATGCAAGATGGAACTAAAATAAAATTGGCTTATACGTAAATATTATCCTAGACATGGTTAATCACTTAAGTATATCCCACTTAATATTAACAAGAATGTAATGAAAGATAATAAAATGGCAATTTACGTGTAAGGATAAAATCCCTTAAGATAAATATTAAGTCGGCATAGCCTTCCATAATCTTGGTTAGAATCGAACCATAGTTCAAAGTGCTTGACCAACCCTAGTTGGGGTGCTTTCAATTATCGTGGAATTCTAATTTAAGGTTTTGGGTTGACTTGACTTGGTTCGCATCAAGGGTTGACTGCCACAGCAGGACTTGGTGTGACCAAGAGGCAAAGGTTGAATAAATCCAAAAAAGGATTTCAGGATTGGGGAGTCCACTCAGCGGATCAAGGAACTGCGAGTTAATGCAGTTGGCATTTGGAATGCCTACTTAAGACCCTTCAAGTTGCTTGACCAACCCTAGTTGGGGCAATGAGAAGGGAAATATGGATCCTTGACACTAGAATATTCATGCAACAGAATATTCCGAAGTCAATGGTGAGGGCTATTGGATTTCGATAAAATAGTGGGAGACTAATAAGTATTAATTTATTTGTCTCAATTTTTATAATAAAGTACTAAACCTTTTCTCATCTTAATTTGTAGAAACAGCAAGAAAATGACTTCAAACATATCATTGCGCACCATACTCGAGAAAGAAAACCTTCTCACCGGCACCAATTTCCAAGAGTGGCAGAGGCGTTTATGCATCGTCCTTCGCCATGAAAGGAAATTATATGTGATGGAAGAGCCTATTCTAGTTGTGCCTGGGAAAGAGGATAGTGATGTGGAATTATCTCTCTACATGAAACACATGGATGATGCCACAGATGTCCAGTGTTTCATTTTATCAGCCATGTCTAATGAGCTCTTGAAGAAACATGAAAACATGGATGCGTATAGCATGATGTCTCACCTTAAAGATCTCTACCAAGAGAAGGCGAGACAGGAGAGGTATGAGATCTCCAATGCTTTGTTTACCACGAATCTTGGAGAGTCTGCGCCAGCTGGGCCTCATGTAGTCAAGCTTATTGGCTACATTGAATGCTTGGACATCTTAGGGATTAAATTCCCGGATGAGTTGCGTACAGATCTCATCCTATCATCACTGCCCAAGACCTTATCTAGCTTCATTGTTAACTATAACATGAGAGGCAATGAGAAGAGTCTATCGGAGCTTCTAAACTTGATTTTCCAGGTAGATAAGGACATGGGGCGTGACAAACCCGTGTTTCTTATGGTGAACAAGAAAAGGAAGGACAAGGAAAAGGGGACAAAGACTTATAAACGGTCTGAAGCCCTCGAGCACCGTCCCTCCAAGAAGGGGAAGATCCAGAGGCAGGGCAAGGAACGAGAGGCAGTGTGTTTTTCATGTGGCAAGCAGGGCCATTAGAAGAGGAATTGCACCCAGAAGCATGGGGATGCTAAAGGTGCATTCGTTATCGAGTGAAATCTTTCTATTTCTACACATTGGGTATTAGATACAGCTTGTGGGGCTCACATCTGTATTCAAATGTAGGAACCAAGTAGATTTACAAAAATCGCCAGAGGAGAGGTGGATCTTCGAGCTGCCAATGGCGCAAGGCTGGCTGCGTTGGCTATTGGCGACTATCACCTCTCATTGCCAACTGGCATGATTTTGGTTTTACAAAACTGTTATTTTGTGCCTAGTGTTACCAAGAACACAATTTCTGTGTCTTATTTGGATATGGATGGATTTATTTTCAAGTTTGGAAATAAGGGTTGTCTCTTTTATAAGAACAACGTATGTTATGGTATGGCACATTTGAATAATGGTTTGTATGTATTAAATTACGAAAACCAAGTGTTGGCAATCGATAACGAAACAAACTCACATGACTCATACATCACCCAGTTATGGCATCACCGCCTTGGTCATGTGAACGAGAAGCGCTTGACAAAGCTCTGCCAAGATGGCTATTTAGACTCTACTGAGCTAAAACCACTTGATAGATGTCATGCTTGTTTACAAGGAAAAATGACCAAGCCGCCTTTTGGTGGACAAGGTGAAAGGGCCACAGAGCTTCTAGGATTGGTACACACAGATGTGTGTGGACCATTTCCAGTAGAATCTAGAGGTGGATATTCTTACTTTATTACTTTTACTGATGATTTGAGTAGATATGGCTATGTCTACTTAATGAGGTATAAGTCAGAGTCCTTAGAGAAATTTAAGGAATTCAAGAATGAACTAGAGAATCAACTTGGTAAGAATATAAAGAAGCTTAGATCGGATCGAGGTGGAGAATATCTGAACCAAGAGTTCATCGATCTTCTACAGGAGTCTGGGATTCTATCTCAGCTCACTCCTCCTTATACACCACAGTGGAATGGTGTTAGTGAAAGGAGGAACCACACCTTGTTGGACATGGTGAGGTCGATGATGAGTCATGCGGATCTTCCATTATCCTTTTGGGGATATGCATTACAAACTGCAACATACACATTAAACCGAGTACCAACTAAGGTGGCAAATGGAAATCCATCCGAGTTATGGAATGGAAGGAAACCCACTTTGTCGCACACACGTGTATGGGGATGCGAGGCGTTTGTTAAGGCCTTCTTAGGAAACAAAATATCACCCCGGGGCATGAAGTGTATCTTTATAGGATATCCCAAGGAAACAAAAGGATATTACCTATATAACCCCCAAGACAAGAAAGTGACTGTCGCGAGACAAGCCGTCTTTCTTGAGAGGGAGAAAATCCTCAAGAAGGATAGTGGGAGCAAGATTGACTTCGACGAAGTTGATGCTCAAGATACACAGGAGTTGGTACAGGAACAAGTTCCACAGGTCCCCGTGGAAGAGGTTCTAGAAACACAAGTACTGCGTAGGAGCTCAAGAGAGGTAAGGGAACCAGAGAGATTTGGTTTCCTAGTCACCGAGGATGGTGAATCATTATTGTTGGACAATGATGAACCTCTCTCCTACAAGGAAGAAGTAAAAAGCTCAGAAGCTGCAAGATGGATAGAAGCTATGAATTCTGAGATGGATTCCATTTATCAGAACCAAGTTTGTGTTCTGGTCGATGAGCCAGTTGATGTAAAGCCTGTTGGATGCAAATGGGTATTCAAAAGAAAGCTGGACATGGAAGGTCAAGTTAGCACCTATAAAGCAAGGCTAGTGGCTAAAGGATTCAGACAACGTCAAGGAATTGACTATGATGAAACCTTCTTGCCAGTTTCCATGTTTAAATCCATAAGAATCATACTTTCCATAGCAGCTTACCATGACTACGAGATTTGGCAGATGGATGTCAAAATAGCATTCCTTAACGGGAACCTTCAGGAAGATGTCTATATGACACAACCAGAAGGGTTTGTGACACCAGGTGAAGTCAAACGGGTTTGCAAGTTGCAGAAATCTATTTATGGATTGAAGCAAGCATCCAGGTCATGGAACATTTGATTTGATGAAGCCATAAAAGAATTTGGTTTCATTAAGAACGAATGTGATCCATGTGTTTATAAGCGGTTTAATGGGAATGCAGTCATCATCCTAGTGGTATATGTTGATGAAATATTACTTATTGGAAACGACGTACCAGCCTTACAGTCAGTTAAGGACTGGTTGAACAGGTGTTTCTCCATGAAGGACTTAGGAGAAGCAACCAACATTCTAGGGATCAAGATCATTCGTGATAGATCCAAGAGGCTGCTTGGACTAAGTCAGGGTACATACATTGACCAGATACTGAAGATATCTAGTATGGAAAAATCCAAGAGGGGATTGGTTCCAGTGTCACATGGATTACATCTTTCTAAGAAAATGTGTCCCTAGACACAACATGAGAAAGATAGGATGAGAAAGATCCCATATGCTTCGGCTATAGGATCCATCATGTATGCCATGTTATGTACTAGGCTTGATGTTGCCTATGCACTGATCATGGTAGGCAGATATCAAGAAGATCCAGGAGAACAACATTGGACTGCTGTTAAGACTATCCTTAAGTATCTGAGAAGAACTAAGGATATGTTCCTGGTATATGGAGGAGACTAGGAGCTTGTCATCAGAGGGTATTCTGATGCTAGTTTTCAAACAGATCAGAATGATCTGAAGTCGCAATCTGGATATGTTTTCTGTCTCAATGGAGGAGCTGTGATCTGGAAGAGTTCAAAGCAGCCAGTTGTCGCCGATTCTACAGCGGAGTCCGAGTATATAGCGGCTTCTGATGCAGCCAAAGAATCCCTTTGGATTCGGAACTTTTTCCAGGAGCTTGATGTGGTGCCTAGCAGTAAAGATCCCATTACATTGTATTGTGATAATATTGCAGCGGTGTCTCTTTCAAAAGAACCAAGGTCACATCAACGGACAAAGCACATACTCCGGAAGTATCACCTCTTGAGGGATTTCTATCAAAGGGGTGAAGTTGAAGTGAGAAGAGTATCCACGGAAGAGAACGTGGTAGACCCCATGACTAAAGGCCTATCTTAGCAGAAGCATGAATATCATGTGAGAGATAGCAGGTTAAAGGTTGTTAGTAGTTGGCTCTAGTCCAAGTGGGAGTATGTTGGAGTTGGTGGTCTAGAACCAACTACGTTGTACTTTATTCATTAAATAAAAGCCTTATCACATCTTGATTGTTATTCTGCATGACATGTCATATGATAATGTCCTAAGGATAGCTGTTGCATTAAAGGGTCATAGCAGATCCCTGCTATGATGAGAACCCGGAAGTGCCATAACACTGTTCTTGAATGTATGTTCTATGGCCGGATGATATTATTTAAGGGACACAAATAATACAGGTCATTAGGGGTGTGGACTCATAAAAATTTGAGGCACCTTCTCATGGTGTGCGCCCTTGGTAATATCCAGGAGGATATTATGAGAACGAGACCCGCCAGTAGGAAATCCACATTTCATAGTGTCATTGGATGTTCCTATCTACGAACGTGTGTATTGATCCTTAGAATTTAAGATTATTATTAATGGGTATTACAAATCGCGTACTTAGATGTATTGACGAAAACTGTGACGACACACTGTTCGTAGCGAGGTAGGATGCGTTGGGTGCGTCACGAGTAATACTGCATTAATAGATAATGCGAGAAAGGATTTTTCCCTTCCGTTCCATAATGGAAGTAGATATATCAGGCCCTTTGATGGAATTGATATAGCCTAAATAAATCCATGGCCATGGTAAGGTATGGGCAAGTTCAATTCCGGGAAGTCAAAGAAAGAATAATAAAGTACATGGGTTGATGGCACTAGCATGCAACCCGCTTGATTGGAGATATAGAGACAAAGGGATTATATTACACGATAAGCGTTTGTAGGAGGTAACACTTCATTGTGGCGTTAACTTCTTTCTCTATGGGTGCCTTGGCGTGTTGCTAGACGCTAACCTTGGACTTTAGGCAGGCTCAGCCTAATGCCACTGAGAAAGAGGCCTAGAGGGTCACACACTAAGTGTGTCCATGTATCTCAGTTAAATATTAATTTAACAAGTTAAATAAATATTATTCCCTGACCGTGGTTTAATAATTATTTAAGGATGTCTGTTCGCATTTATTTTGACACTAGTTATTCGAGAGAATATATTGTGGACAAAATAATATATTTATTAGCGAGTAATGCAGTTAAATTTATTTAAGAAATAAATAGTCATTACTCAAGGTCTAATAAATGTGGTGGAGAAAAATGGAAAATAAAAGTACACACTGTGTATATTAAATATACACGCCGTGTAGTTTTATGGAAAACAAATACACGCCGTGTATTAATTATTACATGCCGTGTAGTTTTTACAGTTGGGATTTTGCGGATTTAATATTATTTTATTAAATGATATTTATTATAATCAGCGTGGGCGCATGTCAAGGAATTAATAATTCGACATGGGGGGGGGGTTTCAATAAGAGTTAATGAAATAAATAAAACGTGTAACGTGTTTATTTATTGTCATAACTCTATTAACCTCAAACATGATTATAAATATCCTCACAACCCCAACATTTTAAGAGCCATTGGTTGTGCACAATGGATTTGGAAATACTCTCAAGCCAAGAGAGAATTCTCTTTCCACCAAGAACGCCCTCAAGTTACGAGAGCAAGATCCTCCATCGGATCAAGGCGGTCAAAGGCGGATATGTCAAGCGAAGGTTCTTTCGCGCTAGCACTCGGAGATCCCTTTGGCAACATCTGGAGATACGTGACACACGTGTGGATCACCGCTAGAGGAATCCTACACTTGGATTCTACGACGCAATGACGGATCACCGAATCGTGACCGGACACATCAACGAAGAAAGAATTCCAACGAGGTAATTCTTATGCATTAATTAAATTAATTATAATCAACACATAATGATCCTCCTCAAGGGTTCCGGGACTCTTCTTTTCTTTTCGTTCTTCGTTCTATTCCGAAGATTCAGCGTTTTATATCATGACAGATCTTGGATTGAATGTTGTTTAACGTTAAAATCAAAGTTGGGAAAACCCACTAACGCGCTTCCGCTGCGCCCGAAACCTACACATAGACACCGCCGTCCTATGGCCTCACGCCACCCGCTGCTGCCACGTGACCTCATGACGGCGGCCGCCTCCGCCGCCCCACGGCCACGCGCTGCCAGCGGCCTCTGCTACCTCGCGCCGCCGCCCCTCATCCTCACACCACCCGGGGCCCCCGCCGGACAGTGACCTCCGCAGCCCTACGACCCCCGTAGCCCCAAGGCCTCCACCACCCCATGGCCTCTGACGCCCGATGGCCTCGTGACGCCCCACGACCTCCCAACCCCTCCCCCCCCCCTCTGGCCTATGCTGTCCTGTGGACTCGTGCCGTCCACGACCTCTAGCTGCCCAGTCCGGGTCGGACCGGACCTGGGCCAACTTCGACCCTATACACTCTTTTGGCCATAACTTTGGCACCGAGAATCTGTTTGATGAACCATCAGTGGAGTTAGAAACCATGGAGTGATACGGCCACTTTGGTATACCTCACTAAAGATTTTGATAAATTTTGTGTACATGCGGGTTGGATCGAGCACAAATCCAACTAGGCCCTCAGGATAAAAAAGTCTAATAATGCACAGACCGGGTGTCTGATTGATAGACCTTCTGTTGCATTGAGACCCCTATTTTGTGGAAGATATTTTTGAAACATCATTGTGGTATTTAGTAGAATTTTTAGTATCGACCAGTGGATTAAGGAGCGGACTCTCCCGTATATGAGAAAGCTTAGTGCGGGAACCCAGTAGCTGATTGTGACGTGAAGAATGAAGAGTGATCCTGTGTGGGTCAGCACCTAGCGATCCTGTGTGGATGAGCACTGAGTGATCTTGTGTGGGTCAGTGCTAAGAGATCTTGTGTGGGTCATCACTGAGCGATCCTATGTGTGTCAGCACCTAGAGATCCTAATTGTGTCCGCACTACGCAATCATTTGTGGGTCAGCACTGTGAGATCCTATGTGGGTCATCAATTAGGGATCCTTCTTGAGTCTATCTATTAAAAGAGTAATATGATTCAGTAGTTACATTTAATCATCTCTACTGTTTTTATTAAGAAATAACCGGTGTCATCTGATTTTGTACCTTTTTGGTACTTCCCTTCATGGTAATACCTTGGTGGTATCTTTCTGTGTGGCGTACCTATGTGGTACTTACCTTAGTGGTATTCCTCCATTTGTGGAACAGTTGAGATCTGGGCTTTGAGTTGGACTCTGTGTTTTCCTCATGATTGAGATGGGTATACTTGATAACTTAGATATATGTATGGGCATGTACCTACATAGGTTTGTCAGTTGATTTCATGCCTTTTGGTTAATCCTTGGTGGATGTTGTGAGTCCTTGAGGGTCTCGGGGTCCCTACTGAGTATCGTTATACTCACCCCTACATTGGCTATGCCTGCTACTTATTGTGTTTAGTGCAGATGATGGATAACGCCGATCTTGGATGAGGGTACCAGTGCTAGACGGGGCCCAAAGGTGGTCCGTACAATGTGACAGTATGTAGAGGAGATGGGCGGACGTGGAGTGCTGAGGAGGCGATCTGTACCTACCCATATTGTAGGAACCTCATAGGATGACCCAGTAGATGCCTTTATTTTTCTTCAGATGTATTGAATTTTAGTTGTACTTGTACTTTTACTATTGGGCTTGTATTCCAGCCCCTTTTTTACTTTCAGCACTCTTTTTTCTATACAGTTGACTTCTGTTCATATCTTGTTGTGTGCTTGGTTGTGGGTGTTTAAATGTTATAAAGTCAATGCCTTCCTAATTATACGGAATACACCTTTCGATGCTAGTCGCCTTCCCTAGTCCTATGGAAGGCGGGCTTGGGTTAGTCACGGCACAGGCCCCAGGGGACGGGTCGTGACATAAACGTTACATAATAGGGGACGTTTTACCGGTCTAAGTTATAGAGACTAGATGCCAACTTACAAATTATCCGAGTTATAGTTAAAATAAAATGAAATGAACGGAAACATGGCATGTTCTAACACCACTTGAAAAGATAATTCCTTCGGAAAACTCCAGTTGACTAGTGGAAAATCATTTTAAAACAATGGGTGAGCACAAAAATTCTCAATAAAGGGTTTAAAAGGCATTGATAAGTCCTTATAAAAAATTCTATTGAAAATAACCGTGAGAATAAATTTTGAAATACACTTTTTAAAATGCTATTTGAAATTACTTATGGTAAAAAAATAGATCATTTTAGAGACTATTTATGTTCAAAATTTCTTAAACATAACCCAGTGTTTTTCGAAAAATAACACACAAGCTTTAAAAAAAACATTTTTTTGAGGTTACTTGAATCACTGAAGGATATCTAGGCCTACACACTTATTATAAACTTTTCATGTATTCCATATACATTCCATTATTATAAATGAATGATCTTTTTACAATAATCATAATAACTAATAATGTAACCCACATAGAAGTTAAAGTGAATTATTTAAAATATAAAACTTCCAATGTAATACATATACTTATTAAATTCGAAGTTTAAACCATACAATTTGAATTGGAACCATGATTTTATTAAGGATGTAATGGATATCGATGTAAGTCCATAAACACATGGCCATATATATATGAAAACGTGAAGCCCAAAATGTTGATAAAAAGTGATGACATATTGTTCACATTTATTCTAGAAGCATGATGATAAATTGATAATAAAATTATAAACATGATAATAACCATTTCATCCATATATACATCTATATAAAATACACATTTGATCATTAAATTAAATAATAAGTCTCTTACATGTAATTAATGTTGAATGGATAAATATAAATAATTATTTAAAATCAACTCTCATAACTAAAAAATAGTCTCTCTTACGACAGAACAAATTCAAGTATGTTTTTTATTGAATCAAATAAACATATCTTCTTATAATTTCATAACACACACTTCAAATATTCCATGCTTTAATCAAAAAAATAATTAGATAAATTATGAAAAACAAGAAATGCAAGTAACATAATTACACCCTTATAAAATATAATTAAAAATAATAATAATTCATCTACCTAAAATAGAACTGGCATACTCAAAGCAGTGAACCATCAGGATTCGACTCAAGGTTCGGACACTCGATAAACAATTAAAAAGTTTGTAGATGATAGTATGGGTTAAGTAGGGTGTGAAGAATCAGTTTTACATACATATATATATATACTAACTTGAGGGTTGTGGATCAAGCCTTAAATATAAATATTTGTTGTATAACTAATAGCACATATTATTTTATCTCAAAATTTTAGGCGTTGGAATCTTAGTAATGTCTATCACTTTATAGGTGTTAGAAAAATTAAAGAAGAATAGATTTCTTTTGACATAAAGAAAAAACATTGGTCATTTGTTTTGATCTTATTAGAGAAATTTTTTTATCTACCATGTTTATTGATTCACATTTTATTACCCTTTTTATTAGTGGTTTTAACATTTTTTTTGTAAAACAATTTTCCCTCATTTTTTATCAATTGATTATTAAATAAACAATTATCAACACCCCAACTCTCTCTCTCTTTCTTTAAATTTGATTTGGCATCGCTTTTATTTTTGACTCTTATACTTTGCCTTTTCATTTTTGTCAACTTATTAATAATATATTATTATTTTATTATATCATTACAATAATTTATTATTATATTATACTTTATTATCTTATTTAATATATTTTTTATCAAAACACTTAGCATATATATATATATATCGTTTATTACTTTTTATTATATATATAATATAAATCTGATAAAAATATAAAAGTAATCATAACTTTAACTAATTATAAATTATATATATATACATATATATATATATATCTATAAAACAAAATTAATTTATTTTATGAATTAAAATTATCAAAATTTATAAATTTTCAAAATTTTATAAAACAAATTATAATATAATTTTATTACATTCATATATTTATTATTTCAATACTCTATTAAAAAAGTTATACTATATAATTATAATTTTATTAAAAAAAATTCATAATATTAATAATTTTATAAAACATTATTCTAGTCAAAGTTTACAATTTAAAACCAATAATTATAATTTCATATATATATATATATATTGAATCAAATAAAACAATTTATACATATAAAACGATTAAAAGACATAATCGCACACATATTATATAAAACTTTATACATGTATTGTATAATATAATGATTTATAATATATATAATGATATATTTTATTATTTGTCCAGCTCCCATGGGTCAAGTCTTACCTCCAACTTTTTTTTCCACATTTTGTCTTTTTCTATATGAAATTCACTCGACTAGAATTTATATATCATTATATATATATATATATATATTAATTCATTTTCTTCTTCATTTATGACAAGTCACACTCTTTTTTTTAATAAAAAAACATACCAATTTTTTTTAAAAAATCATGTAGATAAAAAATATATATAAATATATATATATTCATTTTTATTTTATAGTAATATAAATAAATAAATAAATAAATATATATATTAATCAATTGTGTAAATTATGTATATATATGTGTGTGTAAATTCATTTTTCTTAAAAAATTGTAATTAAAACATTGATTATTTTAAACACACATAAAAGTGTGTTCTTTTAATAAAAATATATTTATAATTTACAAATTTTAAAAAATGATTACATGATAGAGTTTTCATAAATTTATAAAATATATAATAATAATAATAATAATAATAATAATAATAGTTTTCATATAAATTTGTTCACCCGTAATTAGTATAATTTTTTTTGAAATAAAGCATAATTTTCATGTTTTTTTTATTTCAAACTAATGGAAAAGATTTAAATTACAATTATTAATTAAATCTGCACATAAAAAAAATTCTATTTTTAATTTCATGGGGTGTTACATTATTCGCCCCGCAAAAGAATTGAGCCCTCATAATTCATTTCATCAAATTGAAAACAATTCTGAATTTCGTTCTTCAGAATTAAGAAAACAAGGACTGCTAGACTTCTAAACTTTACCACTTAGATGAAATCATCCAATCTCTAGAGTTGTCTAGAACCATTCCTCTGACACCAATTATAAGCACCCAGCCTTAAACATTACATAATAGAGGGCCTTTTATCGGTATAGGTTCTGGAGAATAGATACCAACATACAAATTATTAGAGTTGTAGTAAAAATAAAATAAAACGAACAAAAACACAATGTATTCTAACACCACAACCGATGTGAACGCCTTCAGAAAACTCTGGGTGACCTGTGGAAATCATTTTAAAAAGAGGGGTGAGCACAAAAATGCCCATTAAGGGGTTCAAAATCCTTCGATAAATCCTTATAAAACATTCTTTTGAAAATAACCGTGAGAATGCATTTTGAAATACCCTTTTTAAAATGCTATTTGGAATTACTTATGGTTAAAAAAATAGATCATTTTAGAAACTATTTAAGTTCAAAATTTCTTAAACATAACCCAAAGTTTTTTCTGAAAATAATACATTAGTTTTAAAAAACAAAATATTTTTTTGGGGATACTTGAATCGTTGAAGGCTGTTTGGGCTTACCCACATAGGGAAGGATGAGTTCACTCCCCAATGGCCGTTCAAATTTACAACGATCAAACAATGTCTTTTATTAGGATAATTTTTATGCTTGCATTATATATATATATATTCACTGGAGTTTTCAATATTTTGATAAAACACGTCACTGCAATAAAATACGCATTCCCACTGATGCTTATATATATGTACATATGTATATATATATATACATGCATATGAGCTTCCATGTCGTAGCACTTGAAAGTTTGGTTACAACCAAACCCTTATCATAAACTACCCATGTATTCAATACACATTCCATTATAATAATTTATTGATCATATTAAAATAATTTTAATAATTAATTATGTAACTCACATTGAAATTGAAGTGAATTATCTAAAACATAAAACATACAATGCAATACATATATTTATTAAATTTGGATTTTAAACCATAAAATTTTAATTGGAACCATTATTTTATTAAGGATGAAGTGGATGCTGATGTATGTGCATAAACACATGGCCATGTATATATGCAAACACAACACCTAAAATGTCGATAAAAAGTGATGACATATTGTTCAAATGTTTTCTAGAAACATAATGAAAAGCTGAAAATAAAATTATAAACATGGTAAAACACATTTCATCCTTATATAAATCTATATAAAACACACATTTGATCTTGAATGTGAATAATAAATCTATTACAGATAATTAAACTTGAATGGATAAATATAAATAATTATTTAAAATCAACTCTGAAAACTAAAGTATAGTCTCCATTATGACAGAACAAATTCTAGTATGTTTTCATAGAATTAAATAAACATATCTTCTTATAATTTCATAACACACACAGTTCAAATATTTGATGCTTTAATCAAAAAACAATTATAAAATTTAAGAAAAACAAGAAATGAAAGTAACATAATTACGCCCTTACAAAATATAATTGAAAATAATAATAATTCCTTTACTTGAAATAGAACCAGCGTAGTCAAAGCAGTGAACCATCAGGCTTCCACTCGAGGCTCAGAAACTCGATAAACAATTAGGAAGTGTGCAAAAGATAGTATGGGTTACGCTGAGTGTGAAGAATTAGTTTTACATACAAACACAGACATACAGACACACACATATATATACTAATTTGAAGCTTGTGGAGAAAGCCTTAAAAATGAATAGTTTTTTTATAACTCACAACACCTATTATTTGACCTCAAAATTTTAGGTGTTGGAATCTTAGTTATGTATCTCACATTATAGGTTTCAGAAAAATTAAAGAATAATGGCTTTTTTTAACATAAATAAAAAAATGTTAGTCATTTGTTTTGATCTTATTAGAAACAAATTCTATACCATGTTTTTTGATTCATGTTTTATTACCCTTTTTTTATTAGTGGTTTTAACACTTTTTTGTAACACATTTTGCCTCCATTTTTTATCAATTGATTTTTAAAAAACCAATTAACAACTCATCAACTCTCTCTCTATCTTTAAATTTGATTTTGCATCACTTCTATTTTTCACTCTTACACTTTTCCTTTTCACTTTTTTCAACTTATTAATAATAAATTATTATTTCATTATATCATTACAACAATTTATTATTATATTATACTTTATTATCTTATTTAATATATTTTTTATCAAAACCCTTAGCGTTTATATTTATATATATCATTTATTACTATTTATTACATATATAATAGAAATCCAATTAAAATATAAGAGTAAAAATAATTTAAACTAATTATAAATAAATAAATAAATAAATATATATATATATTTCTATATAACAAAATTAATTTCTTTTATGAATTAAAATGATCATAATTTATAAATTTTCAAAATTTTATAAATAAAATTATAATATATTTTTATAACATTCCAATATGTATTATTTCAATACTCTATTAAAAAAGTTATACAATATAATTATAATTTTATTAAACAAAACTCATAATATTAATATTTTTGTAAAACATTATTCTAGTCAAAGATTAAAATTTAAAACCAATAATTATAATTTCATATATATATATATATATATATATATAATCAATCATATAAAATGATTTATACATATAAAATGATTAAAATACAAAATGACACATATATTATAGAAAACATTATACATGTATTGTATAATATAATGATATATAATATATATATATATATAATGATATATTAATTTTTTTATTTGGCCATCTTCCACGGGTCAAGTCTTACCTCCAACTTTTTTTCCACCTTTTGCCTTTTTCTCCCAGAAAGTAATGGCACTTGAATTTATACATCATTTTCTATATTTTTTTAAAATATTTTTTCTTCTTCAATTATTACACGTTACACTCTTATATTTTTAATAAAATTACATATCAATTTTTTTAAAAAAAAATCCAGTAGATTAAATATATATATATATATATATAAATTTTCATTTTATATTAATATATATATTTATATATTAAACAAATGTGTAAATTTTGAATATATCTATAAAATATATTATCTTAAAAATAATAAAAATAATAGTTTTCATATAATGTTTTTGACCATTAATTATTATAATGTTTTTTTAAACAAATCACAATTTACATGTTTTATTTATTTCTAACTAGTGGAAATATTTCAATTACAATTATTAATTAAATCGACACAAAAAGATAATTTGATTTTTAATTTCGTGGGGTGTTACATTATTCTCCCCTCAAAAGAATTGCGCCCTTACAAGTCATTTTGTCAAACTAAAAACAATTCTGAATTTCAGTCTTCAGAATTAAGAAAACATGGACCGCTAGACTTCTAAACTTTACCTCTTAGAAGACATCATCTACACTCCAGAGTTGATTAGAACCATTCCTCTGATAGAAATTTTAAGGGCCCAACCTCAAACATTACTTAAAAATGGACTTTTTACCAGTCTAGGTTCTAGAGAATAGATTCCAACATAACAATTATCAGAGTAACAATAAAAATAAAATAAAACGAACAAAAAAACATTGTGTTCTAACACCACAATTGAAGAGGACGCCTTTAGAAAACTCCTGGTGACCCGTGGAAAATAATTTTAAAATGAGGGCTGAGTACAAAAATGCCTAGTAAGGGGTTTAAAATCCTTCAATAAAACCTTATAAAACATTCTTTTGAAAATAACTATGCTAATAACTTTTGAAATAACCTTTTTAAAATTCTATTTCAAATTACTTACGGTTAAAAAAATAGATCATTTTAGAAACTATTTACGTTCAATATTGTTTAAACATAACCCAGTATTTTTTTGAAAATAATATGCAAGATTTTAAAAACAAAACATTTTTTTTGAGGTTACATGAATCGTTGAAGGCTGTATGGGCCTACCCACATAGAGAATAGTGAGTTCACTCTCCAATGAACTTCCATATTTACAACGATCATGCAAATTCTTTTATAAAAATCATTTTAATCTTGCATTACATATATATATTCACGGGAGTTTTCACGCTTTTGATAAAACACGTCACTGCAACAAAATACGAATTCCCATTTTTGATTATATATATGTACATATGTATATATATATATGTATATATAGAGAGAAAGATAAGCATATGAGATTTTATGTCACAGCACTTGCGAGCTTGGTTACAAGCAAACCCTTATCATAAAATGTCCATGTATTCAATACACTTTCCATTATTATAAGTGATTGATATTATTAAAATTATCATAATAATTAATTATGTAACTCACATTGAAATTGAAGTGAATTATTTAAAACATAAAACTTCCGATGCAATACATATACTTATTAAATTTGGAGTTTAAACCATAAAATTTGAATGGGAACCATGATGTTATTAAGGATGAAATGAATGTCGATGTAAGTGCATAAACACATGGCCATGTATATATGAAAACGCGATGCCCAAAATGTCGATAAAAAGTGATGAAATATTATTTGAATTTTTTCTACAAGCATGATTATAAATTGAAAATAAAATTAGAAACATGATAATAACCATTTCATCCATATATGCATCTTTATAAAACACACATTTGATAGTGAAAGTTAATAATAAATCTCTTACACATAATTAAACTTGAATGGATAAATATAAATAATTCTTTAACATCAACTCTCCAAACTTCAAAATAGTCTCCCTTAGGGAAGAACAAATTCAAGTATATTTTTTATAGAATCAAATAAACATATCTTCTTATAATTTCATAACACACACACTTAAAATATTTGATGATTTAATCAAAAAAATAATTAGAAAATTTAAGAAAAAACAAAAATGAAAGTAACATAATTACTCCCTTAAAAAATATAATTGAAAATAATAATAATTCCCTTACCTTAAATAGAACCAGCTTACTCAATGTAGTGAACCATCATGCTTCCACTTGAGGCTTAGACACTGGATAAACAATTAGGAAGTTTGCAGATGATAGTATGGGTTACACAGGCTGTGAAGAATCAGTTTTACATACACACAAATATATATATATATATATATATATATATATATAATTTTAGGCTTGGGGATAATGCCTTAAATATGAACAGTTTTTGTATAACTCACAACACATATCATTTTATCTCAGAATTTTCGGTGTTGGAGTCTTAGTTATGTATCTCACTTTATATGTGTTAGAAAAATTAAATAATAATGGATTCCTTTTAACATAAATAAAAAAATGTGAGTCATGTGTTTTGATCTTACTAGAAAAAACAAATTGCTTTACCGTGTTTATTGATTCACATTTTATTACACCTTTTTAGTGGTTTTAAAAAAAATTAACACGTTTTGCCCCCATTTTTTATCAATGGAATATTAAATAACCAGTTAACAACTCATCAACTCTCTCTCTATCTTTAAATTGGATTTGGAATTACTTTTATTTTTGACTCTTACACTCTGAATTTTCATTTTTTTCAACTTATTAATAATATATTATTATTTTATTATATCATTACAATAATTTATTATTATATTATAATTTATTATCTTATTTAGTATATTTTTTTATCAAAACACTTAGCATTTATATATATATATATATATCATTTATTACTTTTTATTATATATATAATAGAAATATGATTAAAATATAAAAGTAAACATAAATAAACTAATTATATATATATATATATCTTTAAAACAAAATTAATTTATTTTATGAATTAAAATTATCATAATTTATAAATTTTCCAAATTTTTTAAAACAAATAATAATCAAATTTTATAACATTAAAACATGTATAATTTAAATACTCTATTATAATAGTTATATAATAAAATTATAAATTTATTAAACAAAATTCATAATATTAATCATTTTATAAAACATTATTCTAGTCAAATTTTTCAATTTAAAACCAATAATTATAATTTCATATATAAATATATATAAATAATGAATCATATAAAACAATTTATACATATAAAACGATTAAAATACATAATGGCACATATATTATATAAAACTTTATATATGTATTGTATAATATAGTGATTTATAATATATATATAATTATATTTTTTTTATTTGGCCATCTTCCACGGGTCATGTCTTACCACCATCTTTTTGTCCACATTTTGTCTTTTGCTCCAAAAAATTCACGCCACTTTTATTTATATATCAATATATATATATATATCAGTATATATATATATATATATATATATCGTTTTTCTTCTTCATTTATGACACGTTACACTCTCTTATTTTTAATAAAAAAACATATCAATTTTTTAATAAAAACATCTTGTAGATTAAATAAATATATATGAATATTCATTTTAATTTTATATTAATATATATATATGAAACAAATGTGTAAATTATATATATATATATGTAAATTTGTTTTTCTTAAAAAAATAGTAATTAAAAGATGTTTTATTTTTAACACACATAAAAGTATGTTTTTTTTATGAAAATATATGTATAATTTACAAATATTATAAAATGATTACATGATAGAGTTTTCATATATTTATAAAATATATTAACTTAAAAATAATAATAATTAAAATTTTCATATATATTTTTCTGACCCTTAATTTTTATAGTTGTTTTTAAACAATGCATAATTTTCATGTTTTGTTTATTTCAAACTAATGGAATGATTTCAGTATTAATTATTAATTAAATCCAAACTTTAAAAAATTATATTTTTAATTTCTTGGGGTGTTAAATTTTATTTCATGACATATTATAATTGTTTAAGCTATACAAATATAACGTAAATTGTTTTACGATTTTACATTCATTATTTTTTGGCCAAAAGTGCATTGGGAATTTAAGGTCACACAACTTCAACCAACATTATGATGAGACTTAAAGGTCATATATAATTAACAAAAAATTTGATAAGTGACCTCATATAGAATTATTAACTTTAATCCATTGTGAATAATAAATTATGTATTGATATTTGAAAACCTAAAAGAATTGGTTTAAAGAATATTTCATCCACAGAGGAAAATTTCATGGAGGCGGTATTGGTGTATCTTATGAAGAATATCTATTGGTTAACTATATCATAGAACATGCTATGGTGTTGGAGGAAATTCTGAAAATTGGACACATTAAAGGGGACACTTCACATTGGATGAACATTTGAGCACCTGTGAAAAATGTTCATGTTCAATAAGGTCGTGGGGTAGGCCACAATTTTGTGCCACGTAGGTTTTCCATTTAGTGATCTAAGGATGAGGCCTCATTCGAGCTCATCATTCTGCTCCTCAGCTGGTTGGGTTCATTTTTGTTTGAATGTGGTCGGGTTGTTGTCCTCAACCATGGACATTACACAGCAAAAAAAATCGAACATGTAGGAATGAAAGTAATAGAGATGTCCATTTTCCTGTTTTTTTCTTGTTTCTCAATAGGTTGGTTTCATAGTGATCTTTATCACCCTCTTTAGGTCCATAATCAGGCACAAGGTTGGCTCTTCATTTTGGTTCCTTGCCCCTGGTTTCACATTTGGTGCCCTGTCAATGAATCCCCTCTCGTCTCTCAACTCCTTTGACGATTCAGATAGGTGAGTTGCAATGTTCTGGTTTGTTTGCAACCCTAAATTTCTACTTTATATACCAGGATGGTTCTGGTACAATATTCCTAGGTTTAGTTTGGTCCATCTACAATCATATACTCTTTTTTCCTTCTCCCTTCATGCACTCTGGTCTAGTTTGAATGATTCCATTGTGACTGGGGATGGTGGTGCTGGCTCCGACGGTGGCCCATTTCTGGTGGTGTGGTTGGTGTTTGTGATGGTGAATCCTGAATTCTTATTGATGGATTTTTTTAGGCTCTATATGTCATCTTCTATCATGGGTTCCCCCCTCATGGGCGTCTCTGATTCTCTGTCTCTTGGAATGGAGTCAAACATGCTATCCATTCAGCGATTGGATGGGTAACATTTGCGATGTACTGGGTGACGATGAGATGTGTTGGTACTTATGGGTGTGGATTTCAGGATCCTTTCTGATGAAATTTGATTAGGTTTGGCTCTGTAGTAATTTTTTGAATAGATTTTCTGGTGATAGGTTCACACGCTGTGGTTTTTCCACATATTTCTTCTGATTTTGTGGTGGTTATTTTTTGATAAGGTTTAGTCTGGGGGATTGCTTACGTGTCTTCTTGTATCAGTTTTCACTCAACCTTAAATTTATTTTTATTTAAAATTGCCAAAAAATATGTTTCATCAAATATTTACAACATGAGCTTAACCATGTCATTATCCATGTCATGGTTGGTATATAATTACCAAAAAAATATTAACATTATATAGTGGTGGATGGGGTTGATGAGTAGTTGTGAAATCCCAATTGGCTAAAAATTGTAGAACATTCCATAGTTTATGGTCTATTGGAGTCAAAATAGCATATTATCCTAACCATTCCATAGTGAAGGGAATGTCAATGGGTGACATGTAGAATATTTGAGGATTTTTTATGGATATTCATGGAAATTTCATAAATGATTACATAATCATGTGTATTTATTTTATACAATTACTATAGAATTATTTAATGTATTGTTTCATAATTCACATGTTAAATAATTATCAAATTACATCATGATACAAAGACAAATAAATGGTCTATGAAGTGGTTAGTTGGTTGACTGTTAATTGAGGAGACCATGGAGAAGTTATGGAGGAGTTTTGGGTAGTTATATTAACCCATAATGATGATGAATGAAGTATATTTTTTGGTCTCATTTTCTATCTATTTCAATAGAGGAGATCAACTAGAAGAAGGTGTCATAGTGAAATAACTTAACACATCGAATTTTTTATTCCTAGGACACCAGAGTTCTAAGAGAGATGTTGGAATTAGTTAACTACAATTGAAGACCATTATATATATAATAAGTCATTGTTGTTGTTGTGTAGTGAATGAGATATTATAGGATTACTATAAAATGAAGAATATTTACTAAAGATAGATATTAATAATATGTGATCGTACAACCTAGATGAGAATTACCAAATAATCTATCCCCATTTAATGATTTATTTTAGGTAAATTAATTTGGTGGATGGACATATATGTAAAAAAAATTATGTGTAGGTGATCATTTCCACCAAATGTAAGTGTTAGGGGGTTATTTGAGGGGGTGACCCTTGGAGAGTAGTGAGATATACTTAAACCAATACAAGAGAACTAACCCATGTGAAGAGCAGTGAGCTTTAAAGTTATTTGGTACACGGAGAAATATTGATGCATGGTCCTTTGATGTATCCCATTTAGGGTTACCCATTTAAATTCTCATATCCCAATTTACATTATTCATGAACAAAAAAATTGACTGTGATACCTGATTTATATATGGTAAAATATCATATAATGTGACCCACATGGTTGAGAGGTTATGTTATTTCTAGGGTATGTAGTGTTACAATAAAACTTTTAAAAATTATATAAGAAATTTATTTCCCTAATTAACCCCCTCTAACAATGAAATCTTTCAGTAAGACCCTATTAAGGGACTTACCATCAGCATCAATGGATGACTTCATTATTTCTCATATTTTTTAATTATTTGACATGATTTCATGATATTTTATAAGAAATAGAATCCATAGTGATTGATATAGTGTTTCATGAAACTATATTGAAATAAGGGATGAATAATATCATTTAATACAAGGAAAATTCTCTTTGAATTCCACAAGAAGATTTGGAGGACATAATTTTCTTCTTTATCAACATTGAATTGTCTTTAAAAAATTTGAAAAAAATATCATGATTTATTTTTTTGTGAAAAAATAAATAAAGGATTCCGTAAAAGGAGATAGGTATATGGATATTTGTAAGGGCCTCGATCCACATGGATCGTCCCTTTGCGTGATTTCGAAGACAGAGGTGCTTGCTGAAGGCTCAAAGGAAGTCTGGAGGAGTTCTGTCAGATGAATCTGGACACAGGGGTTACACGACATAACCAAGGGTGACACTCCATGTATCATTCAGGTTTCAGAAAAATAAAAAAAAGAATTTAGGTGATGTATTTTTCGTCTTAAGTCACCTCGAGGTGGTACACGACGTGATGAGGAGGTACACGTCGTGTACTACCCTACTGCTGGGTGATTTAAAGACACCCAACCACTGGGGGTTTTCAGTCCCGACAGTTTGATCGCAACCCCTCTCGATCCTAGATGACCCGAACGCCTCCCTCTTCATCGTTTGTGGATTCCATCATCCCAGATCCTTCCTTGCTTCCTTCTTCGATCCGTCTCCAATCCAAGGTAATATCTACCTCCAGTCTTTGTTTTTATTCAATACATTTTCTATTGTTTCTCTTTTCCATGCTATGTAGTTTGATCTCCAGGGTTCTATATGAGTTTCTTTTGGTATTTATCAATGTGGGTGTGCCGCAACGTCCTCGGGTTGATGTAGTTGTTGCGGTGAAGGCAATCGTGATCCATTGTTTTTATTAGTTCTTGAGTGAAGAATTTAGGAAACCTTTTAAGGTCGAGGATTCATTGACGCTCTATTCTTTTACGTACAACTGTAGATTCATCCACGAGCTTGAAATTTCATATTCCTTTTAAATTCTGACCATCACCATCTCCGCCATGGCCCGACTCTGGTCGCGGCTTCTTTCGGCATCAACGGCGTGGCGCGACGGCGCCACGCTCCTTCGCTGCGTTCCTCCTCATTCCTGAGCGGTGTCGTTGCACCGCACCGCCTTCGTTCGAGCCGAAATGAGTACATCAACAAAGGGGGAGGAAGGTCGAACGTGTTTGTGCGGTCCAGCACCCTCCTGTTAATTCGATATCAAGTGGCTAAAGAATTTGACATTGGACGACAATGAATATTCACAAGCAAAATCAAACCCCTACCTCGAAGAAGTCGTCGAATGAGGATCGTCGTGGGGAAATGACATCACGGAAGACGACATCGCGGAACGAGGCTCCATAAGCGTCATCCATGTTCACCCGATGAAGGTTGTGGTGTGTCATCATTCTCTGAAAAAGGTGTCTCTCACTGGCTGCGGATAGGAGAGGATACGACACGGCGATCTCCCCTTGCGGTGACAGAGTTCTTCGACGTAGACTCGGCGTTCTTCGCGAAGAAGATGAAGTTCTTCAAGACCGCGAGAGTTCTCTCCTATATTTCACACAACGAATCAACCAACAATAAAATAATACATTGTCTTATTTTATTCACACACACACATGCCAACATAAATTTGAAATTTAAAAGATCTCATTCAATTAATTAAATTAATTGAAGAGCCTTTAACATTCCAATTAATTGCGAGAGTTGACATGTCATTAATAGGGGGGTGCGGGTGTGTTACACAATAAATGAATGAGGGATGTGTAAGGGATTTGAAGGGTTGGGGATCATGTGGGCCCCACCTCACTAATATCCTACCAAGATGAGTTAGGATTTAGTGGGTCTCACCTCAACTTCCACACATAGGTTATAATTACACAGAGTAGAAATAAAATTTCAGCACGTATTTTATTTCACTCATTAATTAAACCACTCAATTTATTTAACATCACCTCCCGAGAAAACACAACTCCAAAAAAATTCTTCCTATGAAAATACCGGCTATGCGGTTTCATCGGTGCCCTCAGACTTTATTTCTGAGTACCAGATCAAAAGTTAGGAAACCCGCTCGTTCGTTCACTGAACGTACCCGAGCTAAACATCAGAAAATTATTATGGGCACACCATGCCTCAGAATTGGGCACCGTTAGAAACTGCGTACTCGTAGAACTACAAATAAAATTAAGAAAAAATTTCCCTTCAAATTTACGGGACTTTACATTACTCCCACCTCAGGGATTTACCTCCCCGTAAAGATACATCTCAAACTAGGGAAACAAAAGAGGGTACTGAGCACACATCTGAGCCTTACGCTCGCAAGTTATCTCCGGGAGGTTCCCATGCTGCCACCTAAGGTGCATTAAAGGAATCGACCATCCACATAGGACCCACTCTTGTCGATCCTCAATCTCCACAGGGACCTCCGCAAAAGCCATCCCATCATCAAAGATATGATTCGGGTCATGAACGTATCTCCTCAGCTGAGATACGTGGAAGTCGTCATGCACCTAGTGCAACTAAGGTGGAGGGGTCAAGCGGTAAACCACCTCGCCTACCCTGTTGAGGACCTAGAAGTGTCCAATGAAGCGTGGAGATAACTTGCCGCCCCGACCAAATCTCCGTAATCCACGTCGAGGTGAGACACGTAAGAAAACGGGGTCGCCATCCTCAAACTCTAGTGGTCTCCGCCTCCTAGATGTCCTGAACCTTCTCTGTTCCTACAAGAGATGCTAAGATTTCTTCTTTGCCAATAAGAGAAATCTGGTCTCATCCCCTGGATGAACCACGTTCTTTGCCTAATACAGTCAATCTTGACATGAATGATACTAATCCATGCCATGGATGATGTCGTAAGGCCTCGACGCAACTACCAAGAGATCCAACCATTACTCTCGCCTGCAAAGGTCGAGTCACACTGTCGGTAGCAGTGTTTGGTCACTGGGACTCCTCCAGTCGGAATCTCGAAAGTGAGGGTCAAGTCAACAGTTTTAACTGGAACCACATAGTACACGAAAAGAGTGGAAGAAAACGTTACAGGGAAAAGTGTCTTTTATTAATGCAGCTTAAGTACAAAGACACAAAACATCCAAAATCCCGGAAGCAACATGAAAAAAAGTCTCCATGAATGGATCTAGTCCCGCTCCTATCTATCATCTCTCGGAACACCATGGTCGTAATCCTCAGCTGCCTAAAGATGAGCTCTCCCATGTCCACCCGTTCCCTGCGGTCGGGGTGGTATTCCTAGTGGTGGTGGTGGTAGGGCCTAAAAGCATCGCCCACCACCCGCTGCTCGGCCAGATCCTCTGCCTCGTCCGCCTGCTCTTTGTGGAATGCCATTGTCAATCCTCTTCCTGGGAGGTCCCTCTACTACCTGCTGCTCATCTACAGGACGAGTCAGGCAGTCTCGAGCCATGTGACCCTGCCCGCCGCATGCATAGCACTACCTGCTCCTCGTGTGGATAGCTCTCCTTCGTGTGCCCCGCACAACTGAATCTGCATTATGAGATTGCTCATCTGATGGTATAGCCTTCTTGGACCTCTGCATCATTTGTCTACTGCCAACTGCAGAAGTCTCTGCTACGGGTCGTCCTGTGGAGGGTCCCGTCGCTAGTGACTGCTCGGTGAGAAAACTCTCCACTAGAAGGGATCTCTCCAACACCCCTGCCTGCATCAGAATGTTGAGGGAGATCATCGAAGACCTGATCTCATGCCTCAGTCCCTGCTCGAAGGTCCGGGCCCGGAAGAATGGGTCCCGTACCATGTCTGTGGAATAGTGCGAGAGATGGGTAAATCTCACCGAGTACTAGGCTACTGTCATGCTGCCATGCCGCAGCTTTAGTAGCTCCTGAATGCACACTGCATGGAGGGTGGCTGGGATGAAATCTGAGCGGAAGATGCTCTCAAATTCCGTCCATAGGAGAGATGCCTCTTCGTACACATGGAGCATCAAGATCCACCATCTGCCTGCTGCCGCGTGTAGGAGGCTCGCTGCAAGGATCAAAATGAGGCCAGCTGGTGTCCCCACTAACATGAAAACTCGAACTATAGCCTCCATCCAATCCTCAGCTACCTGAGGGTCTGTCTCCCCGCAGAACCTGGGTGATCTCTAATGCTGAAACTCAGGCAGTGCACTAAGGTGACGTGCACTCTCAGCGGCTGGGGCTAGTGGCATCGGTGGCTCGGTGGGTAGAGATACCGTCGGTGCCCCACTGTAAAAGGGCCCTGCACTGAGGCATCCTCACTCGGTGGGATGTCACCTCATGCAAAGCTCGGAACCATAGCTAGAAGTCGTCGTGGGGCCATCTTGAAAAGAAACAGGTGCACCACGGTCAAAACAGTATACATCGTGAGCTGACGCAAAGTAATCATAAAGAAAACCTCTGAATCACACATGCAATCAATGTTTTCGTGCACTGAGTCAGAAATCAGAAGTTATGGTCCTAGTGTATGGATACATCGGCCGCCGCACCAACACTAGACTCACTGAACTAATAACCACACTCAATACCCTTAACAATATTTCTTCACATAGAAGAAAGATCAGAGTCTTGAGTTCTGCGGTAGGACCGAACTCCTCTGATACCAATTTGTCACGACCCATCCTCGGGACCCATGCCGTGACTACCCCAGGCCAGCCTTCCATAGGCCAGGGGCTGGCGACTAGCACCAAAGGTGTAAATCCCGATATAAGGGAAGGCATTGCCTTTATAAAAGAAACAAACACCATAGAGTAAGCAATCAGTAGTAAACACTAAGTAAAACTGGGTACAATAGTAAGTGCGAAAAATTAAGTGGGCCAGAATAAAAACCCAAAATGAAAGTAAAGTACAACTGGAATGAAATTACAACAACTAAAAATTAAGCAGAAACACTGAGCTATCCACTGGGAATCCCACCTGAAGGGTGGGTACAGATAGTCTCCTCAGCTCCTTGGATCCAACCGTCCGCTCCGTGTACGTCCTGCCCAGTGGTCCACCTCTAAGTACCGACTTGCTCCACAAGCCTCAACCACGATCAGCGTTGTCCATCGTCTGCATCCAACATAACGTTGTGCGGGCATAGCCCATGCAGGGGTGATTATACACTACTTAGTAGGGACCCCAAGACCCCTGAAGGTCTCCCAGAATCCACAAAGGATAAACCACAAAGGAAAGATATAATCACGAAATAACAACCAACTCTACTTAGGTATATTCCCATACATAAACCTAAGTCATCAATTCCAGTTCGACTCCAACATCCGAGCCCATGTTTGATCACATCCACACAGAATAGTACAACCCAATCCACACAAGAAAGCACAACTCAATCCACATAGGAAAGCAAGTCGATCATATCAAAGATATTGATTGAAATTCAAGACTCATCTCACACAGGTATACTACTCACGAAGAGGGGTGGAGATGATTAGATATAGCCTCTGAATCATCTCCTCTGCCGAACCCATGTAAGATCCAAGTCTAGTAGTCGTCGCTGCCGAACCCACGGAGGATCCAAGTATAGTAGTCATCGTTGTTGAACCCACGTAGGATCCCAGTATGGAAGTCAAACCCACAGAGGATCCTAGTACAATAGTCGTCCTTGTCGAACCCACAGAGGATCCCAGTACGGTAGTCATCCTCGTCGAAACCACGGAGGATCCCAGTCCGGTTGTCGTCCTCGTCGAACCCACAGAGGATCCCAGTACGGTAGTCGTCCTCTTCGAACCTACAGAGGATCCAATATGGTAGTCGACCTCATCAAACCCACATAGGATCTAGTGCGGTAGTCATCCTCGTCGAACCCATAGAGGACACCAGTATGGTAATCGTCCTCATCGAACCCACAGAGGATCCAGTACAATCATCGACGTCGTCACAGTCGCGGCTAGCTCTAGGGTTCCTGCACACAGCATGCTCGATTCCGGGAGGGTCCTCTCCACAATCCAAGGGGGGTCGATACATCAACTAACATTTAGTCCATAGTTTATGTATCCCAAAGTTCTTTCTCGTCAAAAGGAACTCAACGCGATAGACGGCGCGTCAATCAGACGCCCGGTCTGAAAGTTATTGGCTTTTTCGTCCTAGGGGCCCAGTTGGTTTTTAAACTAAAACCAACACGACCATACTCCAACTGCATCCAAACCTAGAGCGGAGTAAGTCAAAAGAAACATCTCACTAAGAGGAATCCAACATTGTTGATGAAATATCAATCAGACGTCTGGAGCTCAAGTTATAAGCGTTTCCGCTCCGAGGGCCCGGTTGGTTTTGTGTTCGAACCAACCCAGCCATACCCAAAGTTCTCCTTAACCTTGAGTGTAATATACCAAAATTACCTTCTCAATCCAAGGATCTCATAACAATTGACGGTGCGTCGATCGGAGGTCCGTATCCCATGTTATGGGCATTTGAATGAACCGGTCCGATTTTAGGGGGGTTTGGGTTCGGACCGACCCGACCCAGAACCCCATGGGCGGCCCGAACCGGGTCGACCCAACCCGATTCCAGGTCCGGCCCAATAGGGAGTGGCCCGACCCGGTGCAGCTGGTCCGACCTGGCTTGCTTGGCGCTGGCTGAGCGGACACGCAAAAGGGGGGGGGGGTGGGGGTTTCCCCCCTTGATTGAAAAACGGAGCCCCACAGGGGGGGGACCTCTTTGCCAGCCGGGGGTTACGACCCCCAGATTTCCGAAATGACCGGCCGAGTTGGCCGACCGGTGTGCCGCCATGGGACCCCCCGCGGGTCCCGCCATCCATGTGCCGACGGTTGGCAGTTCTGGCCGCCGCTCCCTGCACCGCCGCGACGCGATAGCGCCGCGCCCCTCCACCGCAACCCCACTTTGGCCGTGGCCTCTTTGTGGTTCTCCGGCACGGCACAACTGTGCCGCACCCCTCCACCATGGCCCGACTCCGACCATGGCTTCTTTCGGCCTCAATGGCGTGGCGTGACGGCGCCGCTCTCCTTCACCGCATTCCTCCTCATTTTCGCGCGGTGCCGTTGCACCGCGCCGCCTTCGTTCGAGCCGCAACGAGTACATCAACAAAGGGGGAGGAGGGCCGGTTGTGTCCATGCAGTCAGGCCCCCTCCCGTTAATTCGATATCAAGCGTCTAAAGAATTTTATGTTGGATGGCATAGAATATTCACGAAAAGAATCAAACCCCTACCTCGAAGAAGCCATCGAACGATGATCGTCGCGGGGAAATGTCGTCGTGGAAGATGGTGTCACGGAACGAGGCTCCGTAAGCGTCGTCGGTGTTCGCCCGATGAAGGATGCAGCGTGTCATCATTCTTTGAAAAAGTCATCTCTCACTGGCTGCAGAGAGGAGAGGAGACGACACAGAGATCTCCCCTTGCATTGACGGAGTTCTTCGTCGTAGACTCGGTGTTCTTCGTGAAGAAGATGAAGTTCTTCAAGACCACGAGAGTTCTCTCCTCTATTTCACACAACAAATCAACCAAAAATAAAATAAGACATTGTCTTATTTTATTCACACACACACATTCCAACATTAATTTGAAATTCAAAATATCCCATTCAATTAATTAAATTAATTGATGAGCCTTTAACATTCCAATTAATTACGAGAGTTGACATGTCATTAAAAGGGGGGTGTGGGTGTGTTACACAATAAATGAATGAGGTAGGTTTAATGGATTTGAATGGTTTGGGCTTGTGTGGGCCCCACCTCACTAATATCCTACCAAGTGGAGTTAGGATTTAGTGGGTCCCACCTCTACTTCCACACGTAGGTTATAATTACACAGTGTAGAAATAAAATTTCAGTATGTATTTTATTTCACTCTTTAATTAAAGCACTCCATTTTTATAACATCACCTCTCGAGCAAACGAAACTCCAGAAAAAGTCTTCCTAAGAAAATACTGGCACTGCAGTTTCATCGGTGCCCTCAGATTTCAATTCCAAGCACCAGATAAAATGTTAGAAAACCCACTCGTTCGTTCACTGAACGTACCCGAGCTAAACATCGGAAAATTATTCCGGGCACACTGGGCCTCGGAATCAGGCATCGTCAGAAACTGTGTACTCGTAGAATTCCAAAGAAAATTAAGAAACAATTTATCTTGAAATTTACGGGTCTTAACAGGGTCCCTTGGGAAGAAGTTACCTGTCCCTAAACTAATGTAATGTGTGTTGCCCCTATGAAGAGATATGTGATTTATAGTGGTATGAATTATGAAAAAATATGGATACATGATCCTTGGATGTATCCCAATTATTATGAAACATGTAAATTCACATGTACATATTTATTTTATAAATGCATACCAAAAAATAATATGAAACCTACAATATATCCAGTAAAAGAGCATAAAAAGTGACAATCAAGGTTCAGAGGTCAAGATCATTTTATGATACTTAAAGATAAAATAAATATTTTTATTTTAGATAATAAATTTCATACATATTTTCACCTCCACCCATTTAGAATAATCTCTCTCTAGGACACTATTGAGGGATTCATACTATATGATTAGAAAATATTTAGTGGTTTCATGGATATAAAATATTCAAGAAATATGTGTAAGTGGGGGGAATGACTTGCTCCTAATCCTTGGTGAGCCAGGAATATTCTATATTATAGAATTTAATTTCTATGATATAGGGCCCCTTCCATTTGGAAACTATTTTTGGTGGATTTATCTGAAGAATCGTAATGACCTACAAGACTAACACTAATTCCACTTGATGTAATGATCATATTTGGAAACTTGTTGAATTGGCATTCACTTCTATTTTACAAAGATTCATGGTTATTGAGATCTTGTAATTTTATTCATAAATAACTTAAAAATCATTCAATAAGATTTATCAATTCTTGAATATAGTTAGTTGGTCATAGAAGTCTATTTTGGTTGAAGGTAACTACAATACAATAGGCATGACAGCTTCTATCCCATGTATTATGGTCTAAGGAGTCAGTTATGTGGGAGTGAGAATATTAGAATGATAATACTATAATGAATTGGTAAAATTATTTGGATATATCTTTATATCATTTCCAACTATATTATATATAATATATGACATAATATTACTCAATGATTTTATTTATTTATTGCTAGTAGCATGATAACAGGATTAGTAGCTACATCAGGTGTTTTACTTAGAATAAAATATTTTTATCACATGCACATTGAAATTTTTTCTAATACATATATGGAAATAATATATAACTCATAATATTTTAATGATTTTTTTAATATGAATGTGTTTATGAACATAGACCTAAATTCCATTAAAGTAACTACTTCAAATCCCAACAAGAAGATATTGGTGTGAGTGAGAATAATATTATATTCTTGTGTTCTGGAAATGGGATTAGGACCCATGATATATGATTACAATGTGGAAAATATACAAAATTACATGGTTACAAGTAGAAACTTTGAGGGTTGATCTATGATGTTGTAATTAATTTTACATACATGGAACTTCTTGCCACACTCAGTGAATTCTTGAATCATTAATGTCCAAATGTGGTTGAACCAATAATTCTAGTGTCTGAGTCAGGTTATATAATGATGGGGCCTATGTACTTATATAGGGACCTATTCTGTCACTTTATGTATCTCTCTTCCCTTGATCCATCTATGATCTTATCAAATGATTAAAAATAATTTTTTTTGAAATTGGATCTTCACAGAGGACATAGTTCTCCACTATTCCATAAATTTATTATATTTCTTCCCGTTTATAAAGATGATTCTAAATTATGAGATAGTTATTATCCATAATTACTTTTGAGGTTTTTTGGTTTCCTTTTTTGAATAAATGGAGGAGGTAGTGGCCACACCATAGTTCAAAGGCTAAATAATATCCATGTATGTTTTTCTATTAAAAATAGGTTAATAATGGGTTGGACATCGAGGATAGGAAAACCCTGAACATGTGGGATCATAAATTACTACACCAGGAAACCATCCATATAATTTATCGACTGTAACAACCATTATGGTAGGTGAGGAAACACTTTTGTTAGTACAAACATGGAGCATTGTTTTGTGCCATAAGGGAAACAACATGGAGATCGTGGTCCCTTATGTTGGGAGACACCATGAAGAACACTGAGAGTGGAAACTGTTACTCAATTCTATCCAATCAAAGTATAATTTCAACCGATGTTTTGGTATAAAATAGAAAAAATTTCTTATTTCTAAAAATTATATTTCATGTTATGATGCATAAAAGATGTATGTGGATTAATGAGTGATTGAGAGGATTTCTATGAAAATTGAAAAATGAATTATTGACATCATATAGATAAAGGTTACACAACATCCTCTATAAAAATTAATTGAGTAAAAATTTGTTGTGATGTGGATTTTATAAAATTTTATGAATAACAGTTTTGGATGTTTCATTCATACAGGAGGCTATACCGAAAGAGCTGAGTCAACTATTTATCCAGTTTACTATGAGAAACATCTATGGGGAGGCCACACCACATATCATGTCAATTTATGATAATTTTATTATCCTAAAAAAGTGATCTAGTCAAATTAGGTTCTCCATTACAAAATAATTATCATCATGGAATAATATACGTAATTCTGGTTATACTAATCCATAGTGGTAAGGATAATACAATAAAATACTTTTCACATTTTCTAATGTAAAGGGAGATATGGGATGAAACTATGATAAGTGAATTTGAAATTTATTGTGGATAAATGCATTAATTAATTGGTGTTACTCCATTAATAATATTTTAAATATAGAGATACATCCTAGATTATTGATTACATTGAAAGGGATGTTCTTGATAACGTGAAATAAATAATTTTTTTGAAAGAAAATAAAATATTGGGAGCGGGAGTGATTCTAGGGTAGAGGTCATGTGGTTTTCCTATAAATTTCATCTGGAACATTGGAGGTTGAAAAAGGATTAATTACACGTGTTTATCCTCACTAGAGAAAATTACTTTTTAGTGGAATATAAAAACCATTATAGGTGTATGTTCATTTCATCATATTGTGAATAAGGGAGATCTGACAAGAAAATTTGTGGTTTCCCTAAAGAGGTAGATCTATGAGTTATATATTTTTTAATGGTAGTAAACTTGGTGGGTTAGTGAGGCCTCTACAAATTTTACATTAGGAACTGAGCTTCTAGTGAATTTCATACACATTAACATTATTATTCATTCCACATGTACATATCCCATTGTTAGTGAACCAAGAAAAATCATCTGTGTCATTTACATGTTTCATCTCTCTTTGAATGAGGAGAGATATGGATTGAGATCAAAGTGTTTCTCAATATACGAGAACTAGATCCTAGTTTGAAAAAGAATGAACTATACCGTAATTCACCCTTGTCATCTATATTATTAAAAAAAGTGGTATTAGAGGGACATTTATACATTTTATATTTTGGAATTAATGGAATGATGGTCTACCATAATGGGTTTTTCATCATTGAGGGATGAAATTTCTAGATTTGGAAAATCAATATGAAACATTATTTTATATACCTGGGAATAGATATTTCCACTACATACCTCTATTAAATAATAGAAAATATTGATATTAAAGCCTAGATGGAAGGATATAATTTTCAAATGGATGAGGGTTCCAAACCCATAAATGATTTTGGGAGTTCCCTTTCCAATGTCATCTTTAAAAATGTAATTTATTAAAAATAATCTCATAATATGTGAAAAAAATTATGAACATTTTTTATGGGTATTCAAAATATCAAAGGGCCAAGCTACATGTCTTTTGGAATAGGTATGAATATCTAAGAATGAATTCAAATGAGATGTTTGATTCCTAATTTGATCACCAAAATGTTTATGTTGAAGATATGTGATATCTCAATGGGGATATCAAAGATAAAAATATTGTGAAGATAATCATATGAATAATCCCTTCTCATTTAAATTTAAAGGTTTTAGTTAATTAAGATGATTATATGAAGGATATCTCCCTTGATTTCTTGAAAATCACTTTGATAGCCTAAAAAATGAATCCAATGAGTTAATAATTACATAAAGGACACAAAAGGTGGAATTTAATTCCATGAATAAGATCTCAATAACTAAAAACTCATAACATTATGTAGTTTATAAGGTGATTTAATTATTGTCATCTAATATTAAAAGATAAGTAGTGTTTTTCAAGAGTAATATTCCTATTTTTTCATCAAGTATGGAAAAGTGGGACACCATGAATCCAAATATCCTAAAAACATTCAATATGATGATGGTGAATCACTAAAGAGAATTAAAAAGTAATGTTCAATGAATTCTAAATTGGTGTACATTAAAAGAGGAAATATTATTTTTAATGTTTAGGATAGTATTGGGGAATGTGATATAGAATAAGATGAAAAATATAAAGATTAGGTAGTGTTGATGGATATTGAAAATATGCCAGTACATAATGATAATGATAATGAGAATGATGGAACTATGGTAAGGATTTATCTAAAGGAAGAACATCAGGTATCCCTTGAAGAATGTGATATATGGTTATAAATTACCATGAAATCCAATATAGTGGTAAATTACTCTAAGATACTTATGAAGTAATAACTATAAGAAAATTTTGATCTGAATTATGAAATTGAAAAACTCAGCTACATAAATTTATAATATTTTTGGTTTAAAGCTATGTTGAAACTCACTATAAAAGAAAAATTCCAAACCAATGATAGTATAAATAGGACTATCAGTGAGAGTTTTATTAGGACTGAACATATGGAAGAAGAAGTTATGATATTTCATATAATGTGTAAATATTTGAATGAATATTTAGATCAGGAATTATGACAATAAATACCCATGCATGTCGCTTCATCAATCCAAGTCAAATAACTTTAATAGGAGGAAACGATACACATCCCTAATGTTTAGATATTCAAAAGAACATCAATTGTGAAACCATAAGCACTTAATTCTTAAGGGAAGATGGATTATTATAACATATTAAAGGTACCAAATAATATGTCCATAGAACACTCTATTTCACAAAGAGTTATATTTTTTTACTTTAGAAATTTGGGAACACATTCCATGTGTGCTTTATTTATTAGTAGTCAATCTAGGATAAATAACGTTCTAATAAGTCAGGTAGAATCATTATTTTTCATTTAATGGATATTGTTTTTTAGTAAAGGATATGAACACAATGTAATTTATTTTTCTTCATAAAGGAAACATTTTTCATCTGGAATACCATGAAATGAATGAAATAAAAACCTATAATCCATATAAAAGTTTACAAACACAAAATGGATTCTCTTATTTGTTTTAAATAATATTATTAATTTTTTTTGGTTGCTATATAAGGATTACACTCAATTCTTACATGGGTGATGAAAGGGGATACATAAAAATATAATTTTTCTAACATTTACTTAAGAGAAATGGATAATTTAAGTTCTTGGATTGTGGATAATAATCACATATGACTTGAAATAAATTTTTAATTAGGAAATTCAATCAAAATTAAGATAGAATCATTCAATTTTTGAACAATTATGATCTTATGATTTTTGGTTCTATAAAATACATGATTGGAGGAAAATATATTAATGGAACTAACAATATATAAGTTAAGGGGATGAGTCATAATATTCTACATTTCAACCACTTGGGTGACTATAAAATTTTGGCGGGTTCAATAAAAATGATTGTACTATCAAAACTAATGATGGTTCAATAATTCTCTAAGGAAAAAAGTTTAAGGGAAACATATATATTTTGGGACAATTGTTTTTGTATGTTATCCAAAATATAAGAGATAAATTTATAAAATATAATTCTTTTCTATTTGAGAAAATAATATATTGAAATAATGATAAAGATAAATGTTTTTCATGGAATTCCTTATCTTATATAGAATAATAATCACACATGTGATTAATGCCCTAAGGGGAAAAATTCATAAAAGTTCTATAACATGATAAAAATAAAGGCATAAAAATTGATGGATCTTGTTCCCTTTGATATTTGTGGTCCAAGTTCACCTAAATAAATAGTTGAATGTGGGTATTATATTCAACTTATTTGTGAATAAATAAAAATGGAACATATTATGACTATCATAGACTAGACTGAGGAACATATGTGAATCACTATATATCATAAGAGAGATGAAAGGATACATGGATTAAAAATATATACGTTTAAAACTAAAAATGGGACCAATTACAAAAAAAAAAGTATAATAATATATAGAAAAAATGGAATTAAACCTCAGGTATCAGACTTTAAGAAACCCCTACAAAATGGTGTTATGACAAAAATATATTTTGTAATCAATAATATGGATAGAACAATGTTGATTGAAAAATAACTTCTAGAAATATATTTTAATGAAGTGATTTTTACAGTGGTGTATATCTCTAATATATGTTTTATATAACAAAATAATTTTAGAATCCATATGAAATTAAAAATAAAAATAAACCTACAATCAAATACATTTAAGATTTGGGAATGAAAATATTTATTATCATTATAGAAAGGTTATTATAATTTAATGATCAAGGATATGATGTTATATTTCATAGTTATTCATATAATATAAAATAGTGACTATTTTAAAAAGAATAATTGTAAATATTATTGAAAGAAATGATGTTGTGGTGGTTGAATATTGAAACAATGTAGAAGAACATGGGAAGATTATTCATTAAAAATAAAAAAAATAATCTGAAAGATATGTTGAAAAAATGACTTTGGGGTATACAAGGATTCAAGAAAACTTCATTGGACACTAAAATGTAATCATGACCTAGAAATTACAAAAGGTTCATGGATACAAAAATGAATTGTTGAAATAATTGAAGAAAGAATTGTTGGAGATTTTATATCCTTGGTCCAAATAAAAAAATGAATAATTAGTATAAGGTATATTAATTATCTTTATTAGAATGAAAATCAATTTAATGAGTCTTCATATTCTGAGAGTTGGGTGAATTCAATGAATGAATATATCTACTAAATATAAAAAATGGTCATGAGATTTTTTTAGGAGAAGTGAAAAGAACATCATTTGAACCAAGTCGATCTTCGAAAATTAAATAAATAAATATTGAATAGTTATTTTGAACAAATCACAACTTGGGTAAACATTTTATTCCCATATTGAATGAATTAATTTCAATCAGTAATATGCACCCATTTCATGACTTGAGTCCATTTGGTAGTTGTTGTACCTGAAAATTATGTAGGGATCCAAAATTTATCCAATGGATGTTAAATATTCATTTTTTGAATGGTTTATTTAAAGGGTATGTGTATAGCATATAAATGGATAGATTTATCATTGATGAAGAATAATGAAATATAAAATAACTAAGGAAAGATTTGTATACTTTAATAAAGAAAAAAGATCTTAGTAATCTAGATATGAACAATGCATAAATGGCTTGGTTTTTAGAGATGAGTTGATCATGATCCCTCTACTAGGAAAGAAAATGAAAAGTGGTATAGTTTCATTATTTACATATTTGATATTATTTTTAAAGGGAAAAATGAAAAATATTTAAATAATTTTTTAGATCTTTTGAGGTGAAAATTCAAGATTAATGTAATTGGTGATATGTCATTTTTCCTTGGCTAGAAGGTCACCAAAATATTCGATGGAGTATTTACCCCAAAAACCAAATATGCTAAGGATGTGTAATATAGATAACTAAAGATATATAGTTACACTAGTAGAGACAAGGATGAAACTATCAATATATGAATCTATAAACAAGGTCAGTGTGATTATGAATAGGAAGATTATTGGAAGTTTTATTTATTTGGATTCTACTTAATAAGACATATTCTTTGATCCATATAAAGTTTCTCATTTTCAATGTTATCCTAATTAGGTTCAGTTGAAAACTATGAGAATAATTCTTTTTTTTATTCCTCATATAATAAATTATGGGTTGTTTTCCTAGAATGTTACATAGTAAAATATGGTTTGATTCACTATAATATATTGGACTAGTTCATTAGATTTTAGAAAATCAATGGACAATGTTGGTTTTTATCTTGGGTTTTATGTTTCACATGTAAAACAAAGAAGAAGTGTTATATATATTTTTTCATCATAGAGGTTGAATATGTTTTTTCCACTCAATTATGCAACCAATTTTTATGGTTGAAGAAAATACATGAAGCTTTGGGTGTTGATGTGACTTATCTCAATCAAATTATGTGTGAAACAATTTAAATAAATATTAAAAGAAATCCTATCCAACCTTCATGTACTAATAACACTGAGATCATATATAAATTTATTAAGATTTCGTTTGAGTAAGGAGTTGTAATATTGGAGTATGTTTTAATACGGGATGAAGTGGAAGAGGTTATGTTAAAGGCCATGAAAAAGGGATCGTCTGAGAAGCATTAGTTGGATCTTGGAGTCCAAATGATTCAATCCAATTAATTTCTTAGGATGAAATCCCACCCCCTATTGTTTCCTTAATTATAAATTTATTTTTTATTATCTAAATATATTCTTTTCAAATAACACCTTCAAAAAAAGGTTTAGTGTATAAACTTTTGGAGATTCTTACCAAATGGGTTGAGAAAAATAAAAGTTTGGTTGAAAGTGGGATAACATTTAATGATTGGAAAAATTATATTTCAATGATAGAAAATACATAGTATTGATGTTGTTGAATTGTATCAAGGGTTCTAATGGAATTTTTATCTCAATTATTTTTTATCATAGAAAAAATTGTTTACATGGGATTATAATTTATAATTACTTGATCATTGACTAACATACTGAAAAAAGTAGTGTTTGGAGTGTTTTTAACATTTTCATCAAACCCAAGATGGGATATAATTGACATAAATCTCTTTTAGAGGATTATATGTTTATTTGTTTCCAAAATGGAGGACTAAGTGGCTGTATTGTAGTTCATAGGATAAAACATGACCATGTTTCTTGTACTATAAAAAGAATAAGGGAAAACATTGGCCTACTAGACCCGCCAGCTCAACCCTGATCATGTAAGATAATACTCAACTACGTAGGATAACCCGTCAACGTAGATATCCACTAGAGGCACTATAAAGGTAAGAGAGGGAGCATGTGAGTCAACGCGCATATAGAGATGTGGTCCATGCCATAAGGGTGGCCACATAGAGATTGTGGTTTGTGGAATCATGTGGATTCATGGATGATGTTGGGAGTATACCTCGTTTCTCACTTCTAGAATGTCTATAGAAGGAGTTAACTTATATTATATGAAAAAATATGAAAAATATTTGTGAGGGGAAATAATACTTCATGATATTCAATCTCTAAAATTACCATGGGAAAATGACTAATTGATAGGATTTTAGTCCCATTAAAGAAATGGAGGTTAGCAAACAATTCCAGGAAATGATATGACACAATATCCATATACATCAGTTGATTCAATGACATAGCTATACATTGAAATGTTGAGTTCCCAAATTTTGAAGAAACAATGTCTTGGAATTTCATTTTCTACTAGAGTATATATAAAAATAGGTAATTCCACACCCCAAATAGTTCACTATGAGAAGTAGTTATGAGGATTCAATGTCACATATCATGTTGAGTTAGGTGAAGATAATTCTACAAAAAAGATATATCTTTTAAAACGGCCATCTACGTGCTGTAGTGAAAGTGGTAGTGTTTTAATATATATAATTCATGTGATAGTACACCATTTGGTAAGGACCATGATACTAGATTTGTATTAATGTTTTGATATTAATTGGTTTTATGGGTTGAAACTCCCATAAAGTAACTTTAAATTTATTGTGGATGAAGACCTCAATTAATATGAGGGACACTTTTCACAATCCTTTTGATATAGGGATTGATCCTAACTGGTGGATTTTTTTAAAATGTATGAACATTATTTTATAAAAAACACATTTTGTTAAAAAAAATAAAAGGCATATAGTGGGGGTGATTTTGGGGAAGAGGCCTAAAGGTGTTTTTCAAGATATCATCTTTAAGTTTGGAGGTTCAATACGAATTATTTTTAGGAGTATTAACCTTGGCGATGTTCATATTTTTTTGGATTAAGAGAAATATAATAGTATGTTTATGTTCAATTATTCTTGCAGTAAAAACGTAAGACCCAACAAGTGAAGCAGTGAGTTTCCTTTGAAGGATAAATGTGAGTTCTCTATTTTTTCTGGTAGTAAAATAAGAGGGTAAGTGATACCACTCCAAGTTGCACTTAAATATATGATATTCTAGTGAATTTTTTGCACAATAACATTACTTTTCATTATACTTTATTGTATCCTAGTGAGGGTGAACCAAGTAAAATAATTTATGTCATTTACTACTGCATTCAATACTCATAGAGGAGATAGATAGAGAAAAATAAATGAGTCACAAAAGATGAGAGAACCAAATCCTAATTTTAGAAATAATTATATATAACTTGATTCACCCACAACACCTATCATAGTGTTTTTAATTATTTAATTTTAACAATGGTTAGAAACCAAGGAAAACCAACAAATTTCTTAGGAATCATATAGCTATGATAGAATTTATTCATTGTGTGAGTTAGTATTGATATCATTAAATATTTTTTTACTCTATTAAAATTAGAATCTAATAAAATTTATAGCGTCATATGAATAAAAATATAATTTTGATATATATCAATAAATGAATTGGATTTGGTAGATAATGTGTACACTGGGAAATTCCATGATCATTAAATGTATTATATTTGTGGTTCTTTGAGGAATCTCTCAATAAAATTACAAGTATAAATTATTATAGTTTTTTTTCAAAATTAGTTATGTTATATTATCTATTGTGCTTATTATTAACATTATTTGAAGAACCCTTAATATTAATGTCATCAGTGTGATTTAAAATACTATACCAAAGCTTATGATCAAATATTTTCATTATACCATCTTATAAGTTCATCCCTCTAATAGAGTGAATCTATATAAAAAGTGTTCCTTAATAGGGGATGAAAATATGATCCCCAAAATAACCATGTTGAATTGTTTATCCCCCATCCCTCTTCTAGTGGGGATTCTAGAGGAAATTACAACATATATCTCCCATGTTAGTGTGGTTTCATCAATAAATAATGTTTCTTCATTAATATTTGGGTATATATTGAAAAATCATTAGGTGAAGTGTGGGTGAACAAGTCATAGTAAAGAATATTCCCTTTGGGGGAATTATGTAATATGAAAAAAATATAAAATTATAGTATAATTTGTTCCCATTATTCAAAATTACTGGTTAGTATTGGGTAAATAATAATATACATGAGAGGATCAATGTGAGAGGTCAAATGAATTTAATGATGTTATTGGTTGTGTCATAGATTTTCACCCAAAAAAAACAATGTAATAAAATTCTTATAAACTTTGTTGTGTCGAATCACATTATATAGTATGATTTAAATTAGATAATATAAATTGTTTTCCATTCCCCCATTATTTATCTAGGATAAGAGAGTTATAAATTATTTTACTTCAGTAACAGTTTATAGGAATAGAGGATTACTTTCTATGGGATGCATCAAAATTATAGGGAGAAAAATAAATTTCATTAACATATCCAGTTAAATTCGGTACTCTTCTCCAAATAAAAATTTAATGTCCTTATTCATTAGTTTTTTGAATGGATGGAATTTTCTAGATATATTAGAAATGAAATTTTTTATGTTATCAAACATCCATTTAATTCCCTCTAACTACTAGTGGTTTTTGTGATTATTCTTGTACATAATATATTTTGTTTTTATAGGAAAAACATTTATGTTATGGTGATATATAACTAAACAGATAAATTTAATTGAATTTACCCCAAAGAAGCATTTCAGAGTATTTATCATCAGGCTGTTGCTTTGTAACATGAGGAATACTAACTCAAGGTTAGTGAAGTGGCCATAAAACATATGGGAATTTACCATAAAATCACATACATACAATTATATTTCTTCACCAAGAAGGGGATTAAAATATAGATAATTCTTACTAATAAGTGTCACCATATTTATTTAGTTTAAATGGAATCACTTGATTAAAATAAACACTCTATATTTCCAAACATGCCACAACTTCTTCATACTTAAGGACAATCAGTGCTTCATTAAATCTAGAGTATACATATAACATGAGAGGGCTTTAAAACTATTAGATGATTGGATAAAAAAATATATTTGATCATGAATAGTATTTTTTTCCTTTGAAGAGTGAAGGTTGAGGTCTTAAAACATGATACATAATTTAATTTTTATATTTTTATTCTTATTGGTAAAAATATCAATTAGAGGTTAAGGGAACTCAACTTACCATATAAAAATGATTTAATTAAATTATATACATTATGCTCAACCACAAAACCATTAGATTGGTGGAATTTCCTTAGAGACTATTTTTAGAAATGATTATTATTTGGGAGGACCTAGAAACTGTCACCCACCTATGGATTCCAATACAAACATCTCTATATAACACCATGTGAATACATATTACTATTTACTGAGGAATAATATATACTTCCACTTCTCCATGGGGTCATGGTCGAACTAATTAATATGGATCATGGGTCTTCACTAGTATCCATGTCTACTTGTATGATCTCATCCATAATAGTTTAGATTCCCTCATAAAAAGAGGATAGAGAATCATCATACTCATTATCTCTAATATCATGAATAATGATGGATTTTACATCATTGTAATATTTTCCTAAATATATTATTTTTTTCCTCATTAATTAGGGGTTTTATTTATTGGGTTATTATAGTTCAAAATCGATTTTCGGTTCGCTACCTCATTAGAAATTATGAATACACCAATGGAATTCTCTGAGCATCATGTCCCTTGAATGTGATGCACAATTATTCCATCATGTTCCCAAGGGACACATTTTATATGGTCCAGATGTTTTTCATCAATGTAATGAATGTGAATAAAAATATTTCTTTTATAATGCTCCATGGATTATCATGGGTTATTTACAACAAATTAAATTCTATTGATTACATTTTATTATGAATTTAACATTTCCCCTATCTTTTTTTAAAACTCGGGAAGAATGTATCATTCCTTGTACATATCTAAAGGGTAGTTTTCAAAGTGCAGTAACTTTTCAAATTTTGATGCTATACTTCTAGAATTGGTGATATGATGATGTAACTACCATGTTAACATGGAACCAAGGAATAAAATATTGATCATTGAAGGTAGTATCTTGACTAAAAACCATGAAATTTTTTCCATAGTCCAGATACTCAAATTGAGACTTTATAATGACCTTTATAAATAGCTTGTGGCCATTTTTATTATATCCTTGGATAATTATGGAAGAGAAACTATGACCATTATCCTTTAATTTGATGAAGTAGAGGGTTTGATATGGATTATAATTAATCCTATAACCTGTATCTACAAAAATTATGTGAACCTCGATCCCATATAGCTTGTAAGATAAGTATATGATCTTGATTTATCATTGAATCATGTATCATTTTCCTTTCCCTATGTATGATATCACCACGTAACATTTGGAAAACTAATTCCTAATGTGATAGGTTTCAACTATATCTGACCTGGTCTCAATATCCCATGGGTCATTCAAGGATTTATTAAGGTACTCTATGAGTTCTTTAGACTATCTCAAATAATCCTATAATGAGAGTCACTGAAAGAGTATAGTATGGTTCTTAAACATTTCATATATTTAGTAAAATGGACTTGGAATCCTAAAAAAAACATTTTCTCATATTTTTAGGGAGATTGGATTTTTTGGGTAGTAAAAATTACACCTACCCCATTAAATTCATTGGGGATAGTGACTTCAATATATTTTTGATAGATAAACATAGATTCATTAATATAAAAGGTTTAATTGTCCATGAAGACTCAGATAAATAACCAACCAACTAGATTGGAGATGAATGTAATATAGAAGGCTCTGAATCCCTTTTTCTATCATTAAAAGCCAACTAAATTCTCATACTCTTAGTATCTATAGTAGTTTTGAAAAGGATTGGGAATTGGATATGAATCCATGGAAATCCCCAACTATATTTACATCAATCACAACCTTGGAGTCCCCTCCCATAAGAGTAATTATGATAATATGAATCATATAATACTTTGTCATCTTAAAAAATTACTATTAGTTGGATGACATTGACTTTGTCGAGTAGTTCCCATTCATATGAAAAAATAACATATTTTAATGTGTTGTATGTCCTTAAAATGTTTGGGCTATGAAATAAAAAAGTTTTTGGTAATGTTTAAGCATACTTGGGGTTTCATTTCACACTTCATAAAATTTATATGTTGGTTACATCAAATTATTGATAGTTTATAAGTAATTTCCATTGGGGTTTGTATAGGGAATTGAGGTTTTGGTTAGGTTTTTTGTTCATTCCATGATGACCTTGTGTGTATCCTTCACATATTTACATGTATCCCAATTATTGATATTCTAGGATTTTTTGGATTGTAGATTATTTCACTCAATTGTTTCATTAGAGTGGATGGTGTCCACATTGGTCACATGTTTCTTTTTAGGGGAAATTTTTTCCTTATTTTCATTAATAAAATTTATATAAAATCTCATTAAAAATGAAACATTCCTAGATATGGTTCTACAATATTTTATGTAATTTTCAATAGTTAGGATGTTCATCAAGGTCTATCTTATTGGAATTATTATCCATATTATATATGACAATGTTAGCCTCTATGGACATCATATTGAAGAAATCAAAAGACTCAAACTGAAAGGAATACATTCTTTTCATCTTGGCCTCAAAGTTACAATTACTTTCTTCCTCATGATTATGATTCTTCCTAATTTTAATATGAATGTATTATTGTTACATGGTTTTAGTTCTAGGTTATTGAATCAGTTAAAACATAAATTGTTTTTGAGTTGTAATGGGGGAATAATTCAATATCTATTTAAAATAAATGTCAACTTATTTTTCCATTCCCTTATTAATGTAGTATGGTGAAAAGTTTGATCGCAACATTATATTAACATGTTACATTTTATGTTCAATAAATTTCATTATATTGGAGAAAACCCCCAATCCCTCTTGCACCGTAATGAATCTATCATAGGGGTTATCTCATTACACACATTCCCTGTGAACATTTTCCAATATACTCTTCAAACGTTTCCATATAAAAAGAATAATTATAAATATTTCATTAATAAATAACATTAATGGACCTCTAATTTTCGCATTGGTTGTTGTTAGGGAGGTAATTTATGCTCGTTTTCCACAAAATTGAGGTGAATTATTATAGGAATTGGTGATGAAGGTCTTCCTAACTAGACATCAAAATTGATATCAAATCATTATACTGTAGTAAGGTAGGTCACTATAGTGTTTAGATGAATCAGTAAATCATTGTTTAGAATTATTTTTATGAAGTTACCAACATACTTTCATATCATGAAATGAAATTGGTAATATGTTATTCGGGATTCCCAGTTCCTTTAATTTTTGGGTGGACGGGGTTATCCAATTTTAGTGGTAGTGGAATAAAATCAAATAACTATATATAAGGATTTATTTTTTTTCCATTTAGTTGAATTTATACCCCCTTCACTTTAAACATGGTTTTAATGCATTCATATAATTATCATGCACCATTTCACCCCCTATTTTTGGGTGCATCTTGAAAAAATTAACTAGTTGGGGTCATGAGATATCCTAGATGAATATTTTGATGAGAAAAATTATATTCTAGATAATTCCCATGGATATCTAGATGATAGTTAAATAGTGAAACATCTTAATGTTCCAGTAAAAATGAATTTAGTTGAATGGGAAGGAATGTTCAGTATCATATCCCCTTAGAAATCCCTACTCTCTCCAAGAAAGAAGTTCTCCCTTGACTAAGAAGGTTATCTAATGATGGAAGATTGTTCATCCTCTATCATGTTATTGAAATCAAGAATAATTTGTCTTGAGAGCTCAATTTTGATTCACTAATGTCTCTCATTCTCTTGTTTACACTAAGAAGACTATTCAGAATTGTTGAGTGTATTAATGGATTCAGTTAGATTGTTGCTCAATTGTTTAACATTACCTTTTCCCTTATCCATACTAATAATGTGATGGATAATAAGTAAATTTAATTAATATGGATGTAAAATTTATGGTTATCACTTATATTTTAGAGTCCATAAACCTTCTCACTATATCAGCGAGGGGAATTATAAACTGGGTAATATTCTTCATTTATCTCTTTATGATACTAGATGTGATCTAAAACCTTGGTCGTGATGATACATACTAAATCACATGGTACAATTTCCCTATTAGTGTTGGTGAAATATTAAGCATTATATTGATCAAAATAACCACAATATTGGATACATTAATCCACCATAGGAGTTGGATAGTAGAAGGATCATAGGGACATTCATCTATTACGATGATCCCTCCTTCCCATAGTGTGGAAATCATGAGCTGTACATATTAATTCTACATGGAATGTGAGCTATGTGGAATCCTCTATCACCCCTAATATGATGAATCTAGAAAGGAATGTGTGTTGATCAACTATTATTCGGGGGACTCAAAATAATGAAAATACTAATTTTCTATGAATATGTATCATCACTAGAGGATCCACACATACTTACACCATGGGTGTGGGAGCTGATAGTTTTCAGGATAAAAATTCACCATCTTTAATGATTGTTGGTTTTAGAGTTGGAGTAAAATTTCTTCTAAGCATGCAGCTCAAGGGTTCCACCATATAGACATAATCATAGTAGAGAATTTATTACTCATCTAAGGAGGTAATCTTGTATGTGTCTAATGAATGGATTTTTCAAGAAAAGTTTTATATTCATTCAATAGTAATTGAGGGGGAATTGTTATGATGATGGTCTATATTTAATATTTTCTTCCCTTTCCTAATATAACCCCATTTGTTTTTGGATAGATTAAGGAATATTTTATTTTATTATTGAATTCTTGAACATGAAATTATTGTTTTGATGTGGTATGAAGGAGTGGTGTATCTGAATGAATAAAAGGTTATCCTTATCTTGAAGTCCCACTTTCAGTCACAACATGACATGTCAAGTGTGATGGTTGTTCTAGAGTGAAGATTTCAATTAAGTGTATTGAATTAACCAATCATAAAAAAGGAAAAATAATTGAATGGAAGTATATTCCCCCATTTTTTAATTTACACTTATGAAGTGACATATTTAATTAATTTTTTGATTATTACAAGGCTATATATATTAGTATATTTTAAATATCTACACAATATGATATATATCAGCATCCTAGTTAAAGAGAGATTAGTATTGTCTACCATTTTACATAATATTACAATAATTTTGAGATGGCACATTTACCCATTATATGGAATACATTGACCAATGAAATTATTTTAGGTTTTCTATATTTATGTTAGAGGTCAGGGAAATGGTATCCCTATTTAATATTAGGCAACATATACAAATGGGTAGAAAATAGAATATAAATTATTGGTATCCTATCCTATTGAAATTGATTTTATATGTCACTTTATTATTATTAACCTTCAATGGATGGATTTAATGGTGTGTTTCATGATTTGGTATAAATCATATAGCTCTTCCAAGAATGTCCAGGTCTCCTTAGGAACCTGTTAAACTATCGAAATCCAAATATTTTTATGATGACGATATTAATAATCATTGTTTTGAAAACTCTTTTTTGATTACAATACACCATTATCCACATATTGAGATTCTATAACCGGAACATTGTTTGTGATTTTGTCCTTATGTAATGCTTTTTTCACAACTAACAACACATTATTTGGCTAGATAATATATGGAGAGACTAGGTTGGAACCTTATTATTTAGGTCCAGAAGATATTAGGGTTTCAATGAGGACCATAATATATATATATTTAGAGGAACTTAGAAACATGGTCTGTTTTCTCATAATGAATATGAAATTCCATGAAGGTGGTTTTTAGCTATGAGACATGAAGAGCCCTAGATCCGCACTCTTAGATCCAGTTCTGGAAATAAAAAATATTACCTATTCATTGATACTAACTGAGTAACCTCAGTAATAGTAATTATATATGTCTATTACATCATTTTACATTAATAGTCATTACATGCTATAATAAGTCACTCCAAAAGACCTATATGTTTATTGAATTTAGATACTAGATACATAAGAAATGTATTTTAAAAACATACTTTAAAATATCCCATAAATACACATAATATATTGTACTATTATAGACATATCATACATAAGATTAATCTTTATAACCTATGTAATGGATATATAAAAATATCATGCAATCATATGCTCATTAAAGGAAAAAATGGGCGTCATCAATTAATGATGATAAGCGAGAAATGATAAGAATATGGGCTTGATAACATAAAAATGATTCATGAGTCAATAATATTTGATCGTTCCCTAAGGAAAATTCATATCATAATAATATAGAAAAAATATTTACTCATTACTAATAATATTTATGATGATTAATCATAATGATATTCATCTTATAATTGACTATGTCATCCACATATTCATAAAATAATAGTTTCTAGATAAAAACTTGTGTACCATATTAGCCTTGGGATTATGACCCATGTACCCATCAATTTGGTCTAGCTACCCATATACCCCTGGGATTGGTTTTATCCCTCTTGTAACATTGGAATTGGGATGACCACCCATGTATCCTTTTTATCTCATGAGTTATAAGACATTACCAAATGAATTGAAGGGAAATAAGAGGTCCACCCATAACATAATAATAAACTATACATATGTGTCAAAAAACATAGAATCATTAATAAATCAAAAATATCTTAATTGAACCTTGAAAAGGAAAGGAGATTCATTAATATTTCCATAAAATAAAATCATAATCTTCTGAGAGAAATAATATGGATGGTAGCATTGAAGTAATCCACAATAACCAAGAATTTGACTACATATTTTCTATAGATATATATAGTTTTTGATATATTTCTTCACATAAACACTGAAAAAATATGACTCAGGACATATTATATGAATATTATTTACAATGTTTAAGAGTAGAAAAACATCTAGTAAAAAATTAAATTTATCATTTATAAATTCATACAAAAATGTATTTAGAACAAATAACATTTCAAATTGGAATCATTCATGAAAATATGTTTTTATTTTTATATAGTATTTTTATCTAAAAGTTGAATTTATAAATATTTTAATTTTAAATTTTTAAATGAATTTCAGTTTTAAATTTATCTAATAATGATTTGACTAGATATTTCTTTTTTCTAAAATAATTTATTTTAATAAGATGTGTGAAAATTACTCTTTTTATATAAATTCTAAATTTTACAACATTATCAATTAATGATAAAGATCTATAAGCTTATAAAACATTTTAATTTATTAAATAACTATTTTTTGATAAATCTATGTATTTTAAAATGTCATTTTTTAAATTATAATATCATTGCATTATATTTTAGAACATAATTATCATTTTATTCTAATTTAATAAAAACATTTAGTACATTTTGAAATTAAATATTTTAATGGAAATATATTATTAAATATAGATTTTGAATCTATAAAAAATCTTATTTATTCTAAATTAAATTAATTTATATCATGAAATTCAATGACATTGATAAATTTACAGTACATGTAAATTTTAAACATAAAAATCAACTTTTCATAAAACCAATTTTTATGAAACAATATTAACAGTAACTTTTATAACCTTGAGAAATTTAACTTGACCAATTATTTTATTATTTTATATAAAAAAATTATATTATTTAATAAAACTATTTTAATTTTTACTCATAAATTTAAGTTATCTTGTTAAATACTAGTTACCACAATAAAAAAAATGATTATTCAGGGGATGGTACATTTTTTAAATATTATGATTTTAAATTAAATTGTTCAATTTTAAATTTAAGACTCTAATATGATGTTTAAAAATATATTCAATTAAAATTTTCCACATTTAACTACTAGTATATTTTAAATATTATTTAAAACACTTAATGATTAAAAATATTTTTCTATAAATACTTTTTTTCAATGCATTATATGTTATAATTTAAAATGTTAATTTTATCATATTCAGAAATTATATTAGATTAAATAGTGTTCATTTTTTGATTAAAGACATTAAATTTTATTATATATGATAATTTTATGTATTTTTTTTCAAAAGAATTACCATGGTTATGTTTTAATCAAGGATAATAAGTGTTATAATGGAAAATATAATGTGTCTTGTAATTCACTAAATCATATTGAAACTTAGACATTACAAAATATCTTTTCTAGGTGATAATGTTATATCTACACATATCACATGTAGTTATACACATAACTAAGATGACTCCCACACAATTACATTCTTAACCATTACCCAACATTCTTTTCCAATATTTTCCCCTCTTTTTCACCTATAAAAGGAGATTACTTACACCCTTTTCAAGCCGCACCCATTGTTCCGAATTCCAGATGATATATGAGAATTTTAATTTTTATAGATATCCTATACACCTTTTTAATCCCCTATCCTAAAAAAAGTGTCTCATAGCCACTATTTTTAATGGACACATCAAGAGAAGATCTAAATTCTTAATTTAATTGTAACTTAACCTTTTACATTATTTATCCTTCCTATCCACCATACACAAACCCATTCTAAAAATATTTATATAATTACATTAGTATGAATTATAAAGTTATTTTTTTATATTAATGGTATAACCATTATTTTTTCCTCTCCCATTAAATCAAAATAAATATTATGTTTTTGATGCATGTGTAAGGACTACTGCTTCCATGAATTACATGTTCCTTTTTACATCACCACTGTTCAATGATGGTTATTGAAATGGGATAAGTTAATATATATGTTATATATGTAATTATTTATATTCTACAAATATAATGTAGGCATTATATATGTAATATTTTCAAAATGTTATCATTTTAAAAATAAATTCTATAAAGGATCAAATCAAGAGGAAAGACAATTTATTGTCAAATGATAACTTCCTTTTAAGTTACCTTATTATTATAAATATTACCAATTATGATTTATCATCACAATAAAATATAAATAATTTCATTAGATGTTTCTTATAATGATATTATAACAAAATAATCACTCACATAGCCACACTCACTCATGGATTGTCGTAGGTTCTTGTCGGGTTTTTAACAACATATATAAACAATACTATAAATTTATATCAGGAATGGATTTTAAAACTTCAAATTGTTTATTATTAAGTATATGATTATTTTATTATTATACGTTGGTAATATAAACATTTTACTCATTAATTAATCCACTATCATTCATTTTTTAAAAAATATCTAAAATGTCCACATCAACAATTACATTTACAAGAACCATAATTAGAACACTCATTGAATGAAATTATGAATCTGTATATTATCATAAAAAATAAATTATAGTATAAGTTAAGATCTATAAATGATGAAATTTATTATATGAATTTGAAACAACACCATCATCACGAAACTAGTTTGAAATGATCAAGATTACTAACACATGATATTGAAAAATAGATAAAAACTAAAAGATTTAAATATAAAAAATAATTGTTAAAAAGTTTATAAATGGTTATATATATGAATCAACTTATTAAATAGTTTATTTAGATATTTATTTTCTATATATATGATCTTATCATGAATTTGAGTAGGTAGGGAAGCATGGTATTGGTTTCTTTGTATAATTTTTAACTCTATAAGGTATGTTTGATATTTATTGACAACAATTTGTTTTACATAGTGTATTCACTAAAAAATTTCATTAAGATATGTGTATATCTTACATTTAATTACATTTTTATGTTTATTTATTTATTTTACTCGTAATATCCATTGATTCTTATGTTACTGATTTCTTTAGCGTTTCTTCCACTAGATTTTTTGTTCATTTGGTCAAATTCATTCATACATGAATATGCATTTCATGATTTCTCTAATCATAAAATTATCACATATTATATGTTATTTCTATTTTCTCATTTTTTAAATAAATTATCATCATAAATAACCTCTTCATTAATATTTTTTAAAAATAAATGTTTGTCATTGGTAAGAAAAACTCCCATTTTTACTAGTAGATATTTTTTCCATGTGCATATTTTATTTACCAAAAATTTTCAGATCTATTTCATGGAAAGTTAATATGGTTTATTTTGTATTATTATACTAATTATCATTTCCTTTTTTAAAAAGTAAACTTTAATACCCATTTTATGATTTGGGTTTTCAATCAACGGTATCTCAAAATATTTACAAAAAATGGTTTTTTATTCTTTAAAAATAAAACATATAATCATAAACTCCATTTTGTTTTGGTAAAAATATTGAATTTTAAATTATATTTTATTTAATTTTAATTCTCAAATGTTATTATTTTCAAGAAAAGTTCACTTAACCATTATGAAAAATACTTTCTAATGTCACCTATAACTTCTCCATTTTAGGATAATATTAATAATATTTTTTTAAATACATTTTTTATGTTTTTATTCCTTGAAAAAATACATTTTCAAAACCATTATAGATTAGTATAATAAATTTCCTTGGTTTTTTCATGACTTAAAAAAATTCATAGTTTTATAAAATATTTAATTTAAAAATAATTGAAATTTATTTTTTCCGAAGAAGTTTTTCTAAAAGAAATAAAAACATGTAATAATATATATCATTTTCCTATGATTTATATTATACCTAATTGAATTATATTATTAAAATATTAACTTCAACATTAATTCTTTGGGTAACCTATATGATGTTATCTTCTATTAAGGATATGTCCCTCATTTCCTTTTTCTATAGTGACCATCCACCATGGATAAGAATAAATTATCTTCTAATGCCCTTCCTTTTGAATACATAGTTTCCCATTACATTCATTAAATAATTTTCACCAATATTTCATAATGTCAATTTATTGTGGAAATTTTTAACAAAATGGTATATCACTTATCTATATGGTGTAAATACCATATGCATTGCTATCTTGATTGAATGGTAGTTTACTAGGATGTCACATAATTTCATTAGATACTAATTTAGTTTCCATTGGTTGGACAAGTTATTATATTTGGGGGAATTATGAACGATAATAACCATATGTGTGTTCATTTAAAAGGATATGAAACCCCTTAACATTCCATGTATTATTTATTGTATAAAAAGTGGATTATTTAGATTAAAATGTTTTAGGAAATCCATTTTTTCATTAGTTTTAATGATATGGTGGTTAGATGGTTTCTTATGTCACACGTGTGAATAATTATTCATTAATTAATAGGTGGGGACAATATGGCCCTCCAATTCATTAGGTAAAGCATTATAGCTCATGATATAATGGTAAAATGAGTAGTGATTCTTAGTATAAAATAATAAATAGGTTGAGATGCAATTTATGTTATAGAAGACAAGTGAGTGAAGCCTAATCCACCATGGGAAACAGGTGAGTGAAACCAGATCCACTATTGGAAACAAGTTTTTATACTGGATACACTATGTTATGCTTTCTAAACTTGTTTATGTGCCAAAATTATAATGTATCCCTTATTTCTATGATTAGAGGAATTTTGCTGATGTAATCATATGTGATTCCATGATTTATGATCTATGTTTTATTTGTTATAATTTTCTTCTAATTCAAAGTTATACCTATATTATAATCTTATGATCACTTATGATCTTTAATTTTCACCACTTAGGTTTACGCTTATAGATCATTTGTGATCACATCATTTTTATGATTCAATTTCCCCATGTTCTAAAGATAAAAACAGTATGAAATTTTTAAATGTGTATCTTATGTGTCGAGTTAATGGGAGATATTGAAGACATATTATTTATTAAGAAGATTATTATACACTGAAAAAATGTCAATAAATTGAAAAATAAATGAATTATATAAGTTAGTTTTTTCCTAATTTTATAAAACTATAAATCATTAAGGTCATGAAAATGTATTATAATGAAATAATTTATTTATTTCATGTAATTATAATGTAATTTCCTTCAGATTCTATAGTTGGTATTTGAGTATAGTTTATATAAATTTATTGATCATGATTTTATTGATTTGGGATAATTAAATTGATTGAAACTTCATCAAATGTATATATGACAAGGTAGATCATAATTTCAATGGCATAGATTACCCTTTATGTTATTTTAGGTAATTTTGAATATTGAGTGTGATAGTATAAGAGAAAATTAGATTGTCAATGGTATAATCCTATATTTAATTTAACATCCTAAAATTTCAGTGAAGTTTTGTGTATATGGTTTTCATTAAAGTAGAATAAAATTTTTGATACTACATTTGGATTCAATATCATTATAAAAACCCCATGATATGAAAACATATTTGTTTCATTAGTTTTTTATGGGGTGGAATGGGTTTCAATAGTCAAACTACCATCATCACTTTTCCCAAAAACAACAAATGGCTCCCCCATCTGTAGCTGCGTACAGACCTAGTTTCCAGAGGCCGGTGATCATATGGGTTTACAGGACCATGGACTCTTGGGGAATAACATTGGTTGAGAGGTTGAGTGGTCAGGCTAATCACACCTTTTGGGGGGGAATTTTTGCATACATCCGGACTCTCCTTTAGATTTAATATATACTTGTTAACCTATTCCTAAATTTTAGGTCTAAAATCATCCTAGATACCCTGAAAGGGGGAGGGAGGTGAATCGGTGTATGGATATGATTTTCAAATTTATTCCTTCCCAATTGGATCTTGTCCTCTTTATTATAAGGGTCACATTATTTTCACTTAAGTGTTAATGTTGAACTTATATTTTCCTTCTTTATCAGATGATAATGATTTTAATGTAATGTAGGAAAGAAAGCACAAGGACACAATGTTTTTTAATTTTTTCACCCTCATTGGGATACATCCGAGGGCCATATAATGACGATGTGCTGATTGTTCCAAATCCACTGAGTATCATAGTCAATAATGATGGGTTTGGATAGATATTTTCTATACCCAGTCTCATAGCCTTTAAAAGGTTTACATTTTTCTCACTGAATTCCCTAGGGTCATTATCTATGTCTCTTTCTCTGTCTCACTGCCAATGGAAAGGATCATCACCATCCCCTTACTTTTCTCAATACTCTTAAAAGGTATCCACACACAGTTTATGCACTTGTGTGTCCCTTCATTATCTCAAATGAATGCATCCTCTATTGTATGTATATTCTCTATTTTGGTCACATGTTCACCCACTTGATTAATAACACTTTACCAAAGACATACAAGGAGATTCCTCTTAAACACTTTTCACAATGGTCACTGCCTTCACAGAGATCTTCGTGAAGCTCCTTCGCGAAGCTCAAAAATCCTTCCTTTTGCGAAGCATACATAGCCTTCTCAAATTCCCTTAATTTCATAAATCCAATAACATTGAGTTGTCTTATAGCCTTCACAAATTAATTATGTGAAATATCTTCACGAATATCTTTAAAAATTCTCAAAATATTCAGTTGGATTATAGGCTTCACGAAATTCATCGCATACCACCTTCACAAACCACCTTCATGAACAACCTTTGTGATTCTGGCGCCTTAATATCTTTGTTATGTCTCACTACTTTTCTTAAGGGGATAGACGCCTATTTATAATGATTTCCCTTAATTATAAAAGATTCCATGCCATGTCCACACTATTTATAAATGCTACCTAATTTTTATAGAATGATCCTTGTTTTGTGAACCTCTATATAAGATTTCCCATTCGTGATGCTCATCATAACTGCAGAAATTTTTATCAAATCCATTGTGATGTTTGTGATGATTTTCATTACTGTGGAGATCACCATAAAAAATCTTTTTACCTTTGTGAACCACTCTTTGTGTGACTAATCTTTGTTAACCACATTCCATAGCCATATTTTCATAAGTCCTTTAACGAAATCCAATTTTTATGATGCAATTTGGAACTGTGGGGTTATCCTTCACAAACCATCATGCCTTCATGAACCACATTTTGTGAAAACCTAGACTTTGTGAAATTTATTCCATTTCCACAATTTTGCTAGACCATCCTGGAAATCCACCTCTCACGATGTAGGTCATAATTGTGGAGATCACTATCAGATTTATTTGATCATTTTCAAAACACTCTTCATGAATTCCATCTTAAAGAAATTCAAGACTCTACCATATATTCATATGGCCTTAAATAAAAAACAATTTTCACGATGCAGTCCAAACTCCAAATTTTGGACCCCAAAAATTTAGAAAACACTGGGAACCAATGTTAACTTATTTATGAAATTTTCTATACGGATTATTGGGAATTAATTCCTTCATATTAGACCCTTTTCAGCATATCATGTCAAAAATCTATATGGACTTCCCAACATACCATGGAAACCCACTTTGTCAACAAACAATATCAACCAAAAAATGATGTAGTGATACCTTGAGGAGTTTTTTCCCAACACTAGTCACGATATGGGACCAATTACCTTAAAAACCATTATGGGTTAATTATAATTTTTGTACAAAAGGATGGGATATCTATAGTGAATTCATCTGTATATAGCTAAGGTTCTCCATCATTTTCTAGTAATGGGAGGCTTCTTGTATACTAGATCCATATAACCAATTTATTTGGAATGTGCTACCATATAAGGGTACTCTTAATATTTTGAGGAGGGGATTGATCGATTATGAAGAATCCTATATGTCTCAATTATTACATGAAACAAAACCCTCATAGTTCATTTGTACCATACAGTTTAACATCATGTGGAGAGGACATATGTGTGGGTACTAAGACACCATTTATATGAGCGGTGTTCATACTATACCACCCATCAGGGCTTACGTACTGGGACTTCCCTATTGAGTGGAGATTCATCATGTCCAATGAAATGTTTGTTGAATCCCTCTAAGCCCACAAGACCTATGATCGATGTGAGAAATAAGGGGAACATGTTATTAGTCTCTTGTAATATATATATATATATGGGACTTGAATGATGGTCCGGTACTTGGGATATTTGGTATAGATCTCGTGCCTTAGAAAGGCATCCTACATATCTCGATTATAGATGGAATTATAGTTCTCATAGTTCATTTTATATTTAGGCTTACACACCGAGGTGTCCCTACTAACCTAGGGCATATAGTGTAGATTCCACAATCATTGTATCTCCATATTCCCCCATGATCTATTCTTACTGTGAGAAACAAGGGTTTGAAGATGATTGATTTCATTGCTTTGGATGAGGGATTGGTTACTAGGATCACCCTTGCGAACCAATATGGAGGTTAAACCATGAAGTGGTGGCCAACATATACTAAATATGGGTGTAATAAGATTTTTCATAGTTCCATTTATATTAGGGCTTAAAAACTAAGGTTTTTCTATTGATCTGGGCTTATACACCAAGGACATACAATGTTATCATGTCCTATGGTACCTTTTTGATATGGTCTACTTGTCTAGAGGGTGTCGAATGACCCAGTCAAGTTATCTAGTGGACATCACAAGATTCAGATAGTTCCCTCTAAAGACTAGTGAATTTCCTAGTTGATTTATCTATAGGGTTTCATGAGTCTTCACATACAATCCCAAAGGGTTCCATGAGAACATGGTTCTCATGCCTAGGTGCATCTGAGAGATGTGATTGATATTAGCGAACACTATTATAAAATCAATGCGGTATATCTAAAGGGTGTTGGATGTATCAGATGATAGACCAGGAGGGTTTTGTGAGCCCAAAGTGGTATCCAAGGGAGGATCTTTTGGCTTGACATGTCCCAAATAGCATTTTGGGGGAGTGTCATGAGATCTAGGTGACATGTCTGGGTTGGCTTCATGAGTATTTGGGTTACTCACGCGGAGCACACATGGGATAGTGATCGTGTCTATCTCTTAAGTCCCCCACTTTTAATTGTGGATATATCTCTTTCATTGTGAAGGCATTAGGTTTTATTCAGTACTAGTTCCTTTCTATCTCACATGATCTATAATACTTGTGGTATGTTCTTCGAAGGTCTAGCCAGAAGTCCTTCATGTGATCATGGAATGATCTTGCGAACAATGTATGTGTGGTGCATGATTGATCTAAATATCCACTAGTACATTACCATGAGTAAAAGTTTCATCCGCATGATCGGTTTCTCTAAGAAAAAAAGAGTACTTGAATGTCAAATCATCTAGAGTTCAAGAATCTAGAGTCTCAAATTTCAACAATTTCTTCTTGTTGGAGTGGAAAATTTATAGTCATCACCACCCCAGTTTTCCAGCTCTTTATCCATTGTATCTATTGTGAGTCCATGCTAGAGTCAAAGAAGGGGCTTGGTGCCATGTGGATTCGTGAGTCTATCCCATGGACTACTCCAAGGGAATCACCTGATTTCTAGTGGTTGTGAGTCCATCTCATCAACGCTCCTACCATCGACTTATATCCAACTAATGGGTACTTGTTTGATCATGAGAACATGTTGAAGGACGTTCTTACTATCATGTTTACATGTCCATGAGCCTTTGTATGATCCAAGTGCATGTTTAAAGGTTTTCATGATAATCTTGGTGACTTGTCTAGAGGTTTCATGGGACCACACTATGGACATTCTTTAGAAAATTATAAGTATTTTATGACCATGAGTACCTTTCACCCCACACTTACTTTATTTCCTTTGTTTTTATTACAATGGTTGGGATTCATGCCTGATTTAATGAGGAGTGTAAAGGGTAATTACACTATTTTTGGTGATGTGTTTCATGACATATATGGGTAATATGGGAATGTATGAGAATTTTGTTGTAAAATCCATATTTATGTCCTTAGAAACCCTCAATGTTTCCTAGACATACCCAAGGGCCTCCATGTGGTGAGGAGGACATGTCAAAGGGATTTCAAGAGGTAATTTGGACATGTCACTGGGGACTCTCGGTGTCCTGTAGATTGTTGGAGGTGCGTCACATGTATTTTAGTGACCAAAAGAACCTAACACCTCTTCTTCTTTATCTTTTTTGTTTTATCCTTCATAGGTTCATGGGTATTGTGAGTTTTCTTGGATATTATCAGGTAATTGTATTCTTCCCTATAATGATATGATGAGTGAGCTATTCGACTACTTGGGGTATTTTCCTTTTGATATCATTCCTACTTATTTTCAATGTATTTCAATTGAATTACAAGGCACTTAGCACAAACAAACTATGTGGCTTGGGGAGCTCATGTGGTTATCACTAGGGACCCTAGTTGTTCGGAGATACATTTTAAGATAAGGAAGGTTCCTCAAAAGAGGCTACATAAGAAATTCTGTGGGTTATATGCTACATGTGAAGACATCGCGTGACCTTGAAATTGCCAAAAAATCATAGGCCCCTTATAGTTTCATGTGATCCTAGAGTCTCAGCTCCTCTTACACCTTTTTGTGGGGAAGATAATTCACATATTTAGGTATTTCATCCTTTATTATTTTTTTTATTCTTATTTAAAAGTCATCAAAAAATTCCACCCTCCGGAGCGATATCTATAGGGATAAGGACTTGGTTCTGAAGAAAGATGATGTTAGCCTGAGTCATTAGTGGTTCCACAAACTAGTTCCTTAGGAATTTTTTTATCTATTAGGTTACGTTTTAAATTTCATGAAACATAGAATATATATGTGGTGGATATTTACTCATTTAAAAAAAACCCTTTATCTAGAGTGCTCCCAAATTTGTTTACATCGCAAGACTATGTTGCAACCCATGAATGTGAGTCTCGTTTGCTTGTACGTGTTGCGAGTCTATCCTGCCAGAACTCTTTCCAAAGAAGGTTTCTTTCACATGAACTCTTTCGAACCAATTGAAAAATATACACCAGTAATCATTTGGAATTTAGACATAAGATTCATGATTGCCTTGATAACATCACCGGATTTGGTATCTCAATCACTAGGTCATTTGTGACTCATGTGACCAAGATCATGTCTTGCGATCTTGAGTCTCCAAGGATGGGGTCCTGTGGTTCACGTGATTCCCTATGGGGGTTTTAAATCACGATCAATAATTCTTAGGTCATGATAATGATATGGGACAATCATTCAGGAAGTGGTACAAACACGATGAGTTGTTGAGTTTTGATGTAATGATTTCATGGATCATGAGGATTAGAATGTCCTTTTAACAGAGTGTCACATTTGCTTAAAATCCAGAGGTACATATGTAGGATCAATGAAAATGTATTCATAGTCATGAAAAGGGTCCTTGAATCCAGTTTTCATTTTTAATGTCCATGGAAGATTATGGTGATTAGAAACACCCCAACTCATGAAGTGTGATCTATAGAAGGTGTAAAATACAAGGAGGGTACGAGTACCCTAAAAGTTGTTTCCCTTCCAAAAAAACATATTATCCTGGTGAGGATATTTGGAAAACATTTCTCTAACTTATTCCTAGACTAGTGGGTCCAATGATCATAGCATGGATTTTACAAGGGATAAAAAAAGACACTTTTAGCTTTGTGAATTATATGTATTCACCCTAATTTTTTCTAATCTCTGAGAATGATGAGTTTAAAAGGAAGAGATGTGACTTATGTTTAGTTTCCATTTTGAGGGTTTTTAACCTCACGTGTTTTTTGTCTCTTTCATTAGTAGTTTAATGTCTTTGATTTGGACCATTATATGCAGGATTTTGTGGTCATACAGCTTTGAAAAAATCATAGAATGTTCAGGTTCATTACTCACATTGACCTAATATGGAGGATGACACAGAAGAGACAAATTAAGATATCTAGGTTTAAGAGTACTACAATGTCATTTTGAGAGGGTGGTGTAAATGATGTAAATCATGGCCTGAGTTCCTCAGATCATGAGAAATGACATGGGACAGTCATATTAGGTGTAGTTTAGACACATTGAGGTTTTGAGTTATGCTACAGTAGTGACAGGGCTCACAATAACTCGAATATCCTTTATTAGAGTGAAACATTTGGTTGAAGGCCATAACCGCATATGCAGGAGAAATTGGTATTTACAAGTAGTCAAGAAAAGGGACCACAAAGCCAAATATGTTTTTCAAGGGCCAAGGAAGGTTATGGTGACCTGATATTCTCATTTCATGAAGTGTGGTATATGGATTTTAGTTGTCGTTGAAAGACATTGGGAGCAACCTGCACACTTTTTGACTGAGGTAAGTATCATCTGGTCCTTAGATAAGGAATGAAAAGTGGTATATGGTATTCCAAGATTATTATCTTGTTGTGGGGACGTTATTCTGTGCAGTTTAACATCATGCAGTAAGGATGTACTTCCATGCAGTTTAACGTCATGTAGTAAAGATATGGGAACTATGTGAAAATGTGGAAATGTTGTGGTCTGGCACAGATATGGAGGCATGGGCATCACTAAGTATCTCATAAGTATGATAATCAAGAAACACATAGATCTGAAATGGGATATAATCTTCATTGGTGTGACCCATATGTAGAGGTGACCATTATTTCCCTTGACTGTTGTGTCTAGGCCAAAGATTGGAAACCTAGTCATCACTATGAATCTCAGGGGGATGAGAATCAAGACACACATAGATCATGAAATTCCATACAGTTTAATGTCCTATAGAGAGGATGAAGGTTAACTAACGTGAATAAATGGAACCACTGTGTCTGGGACTAAGAATGGATATTCGGGGGTTGCTAAGTATCTCATAAAAGGTGACAATCAAGACATATGTAGTTCTAGAATTTCCATAATCTAACACCTGGATATTTCAATTAAATGTTTTAATCCTTAGTATCTTTCATTTTACTCAATCATATGTTTAAACAAACCATGAGACACCGCTATTATAAAATTACCATTATAGCCTAGCCATTAGGTTAACAGAAATAATTATAACCGACATACGAAAATTCATTGTGAATTCAATGAATATCAATTATTTATGAAAAATATAAATCAATTAGATATTTTTATATTTGAGTGAATTACATTTGGTAATGAAATTATTGTGATATATATGGGTTATATACTTAATTAAAATATGATAAATTATAATTAAAAATAACATTTTTCATTGAGAGAGTTTATATGGATAAATTATATTATTGAATGGTTTCAAAGTATATATATAGTATATTTTAATAATTTAATATAATTTAGGTCATTGTAATAAATTTTAAATTAAATTCATATGTAAAAAAATTTGAATCTTTTGTAATATTTTAACTTTTAGAACCCATTTGCTCATTTCAACAATGGATTAATTGAAAATTAATTAATGAAACTCATGTGATTTGAATTTTGAAAAATGGATTCCATATTTTTAATTAGTAGTTCCAAATTATTTTAATAGGATTATTTTAGTTTTGGTCTTTATGGATAGTAACTTTGGTAATTATTTTTATTACCATGGTCAATGGAATATCTGGTAACTGAAGGTAAATATAATATAAAAAATTTACATTAACACATGTAAAAATCCTATTGGATGACTAAATTCAACCCTTATAATTTATTTTTTGAAATTGAATAACTTAATGTCCACTTACCTATTAATATTACATGAGTATAATAAAAAATAATGAATGAGACAAAATGTCACAATCTCATTTTATATAATTATATTAATTTTAATATATGGAAAACTTGGAGATACTTTCAACTATATATAGTCTCTGGAATGATTCAATAATTACCCAAATTATAGATATTTATTTATAATTTTTAGAGATAATATATTTACCATTAATGATGACACAATAGTGATGTATAAATTAGTTTATTAATAGAAATATAAAAAAAAGGTTTATCAAATATTAAGAGAAATATCATATGAACAAATTAATGTTCTCCATGAATTTATAGGTTAATATGACTTGTTATGAGTGTATTAAATATTTTATTTCGAATTTATCTTCTGCATGGATTGTATTTAAAGTTAAATAAATGAGTAGTGTCAAAATTGATTCTATTGATATTTTATAAAAATAAAATTTTGTTGAATTATTTAAAAATAATAAAAATATTTAAAATTACTAAGTGATAATTATAAGGTCTAAAATTTCATAAAATATCCTTTTATTTTAATTAACATGATACAAGTAAATATTTAAAACCATTAAATATTTTGAATATTATTAACACAATTAAGATTAAATAGAATAACTAAGTGTCAATTAAAAAGATATAGTTTAAATTGACAAAATAACTTGTGAAAAATTTATTGGTTGATGAAATTACAACCCTATATCTTTTCATATTTTAAATTGTGACATTTTGGAGGTTTTTGGGAAGGTTTGGATTTTATTATAAATTATTATTTATGGAGTTTCTAAAAGTACCCATCACCTCCATTATAAAAGGGAAAATCCTACCTCACATATTAAGATCATTTTCAGCCTTCATGTTCGAACATATCCTTCCCTTTTTCCTTTTTAATTTCACTATTTTAATTATAGAGGTTTTGGTCCTATTCAGAGACCAAATCTAATGCTCCAAGAAGATATTTAGAGCAACCACGTCGAGGAGGAGGTAATCTATTCTAAAAATTGTTCAAACATATTTATTCTTATACATTCTCTTCATTAGTTATTTCATTATAATGTATTTACATCAGTATCACATGTATATTGATATATTATTATAAATATGAAACAACCATATTTCACCTTCTTTCCATCATATGAAAAAATGAAATCACCGTGCTTGTGTACATACGGATTACCGTCTCCATGCTGCAATGTGATATATTTTTCACCACAACCTCAGTTGGATGGGTATAAATATAGAATTACTAACTATATATTATTGTTATTAAATGTCCCTAATTCTTAAAAATTATACACCATCCACTTCAATACCATTCATCAATTTTGGGAATGATATCCTCGCTCGTGCGTACATACGGCCAACCGTCTCCATGGTGTGATGCGATTCATTCTACATTATATTCATTAAAACATGATTATATACATGAATTTAATGAATAAATATGATATATATTTTTACAAATATCATTATGTAAATTATTTAACCATAACCTGAGATGTGGAACATGAACTTATCCGAAAAATATTTCGTAAGAACATAAAGTAGTTAATATCATAATAACAAGTTACAATGAAATTTCACTAAGATAAAGATGATAATATAATCATATATGATATAATAAAAATGATTAAAATTAAAGAATAAGTCAATAGAATAATTTAAAACATTATATAGGTGGTTTGGATACATACGAAGGATATCAGACCAAAGGTAAGGGATAATTTTATAGTCACATTTTTATCTGAGATTGTTTATACGTAAGTATTTACTAGGGAATATTTATCATCCAAATACATTTTTCATAATTATGTAATATCATTTCTATTCTTATAAAATTATTTAAAGTTAATTTTACCCATTGGTTAATTTTTATTAAATATTATGAATGGAATATTTTTTCATTATTCGATTTGAGATACTATATCACTTTTCTGGCAAATGTATGAGGAGAATGTTTTTTAACTTATATAGAGTGAATGGAATTTTATAGTTTCATGATAGGTTATTTTCATGAATCTTCCTCTAAACTATTTCAAGATTATTTTAAACTTAATTATTTTTTTAATAAAAATATGTGAAATTTCGAGAAAAGAAATGTTTTTGAAAAAAAGAAAGGATATTTTCCTCAGGAATTAAGTTCAAGTGTTTTATAAAAATTATTATCCATCTAAGATGACATAGGGTTAAGTTTCCATACCTATTATCACTTTGATTTTATTTTGTTTATAAGGGAATTATTTTTATGAAACCCATTTATTTTAAATGGATTATGATGGAACGGTGTTTAAGAAACCCATTTTATTTCATGGATTATGCTATTATAAATGATTTATGTTTTGTGGAACACATAATAAGGGTTTCATTATTAGATGGGTGGGGAATATATCTCCCTCCAATTCATTTTTTTACAGATTTATATCTCATGAGATATACATGATTGGAACGACATGTAAATCTGGTTCAGTAATTGTGGGTTGAGATAAGGAGTGAACTTGGTTCAGTAATGTAACTTGTCCTCTAGGATGGTCTTCTCAATGATCCATGACTAATATGAAATGATTTTATATGCTTATGTGTGTATTCCACAAAGTTTCATTTATAATTTTATGATAATTGGAATTACATTCCACTTTTATGATTTATCCCATGACATGATATAATGATCTTTAATATATATGATAATATTTTCATATGTTATGTTCCTATAATAAGATTTATATTTAAATATATTGACCTTACTAATAATTTGAGCTCTCCCATTCATATTTTTCTTTTCCAAAGGTCATAAGATGGGTATTAAGTAAGATATGTAAAAAAGGAGTCCAGTTTTAACGAAATAATCATGATACAATGTAGATGTTTTATGTAACAATTGTTTATGGTTCCCAGTTTGTAAAGACACTAAACCTATATAGTTTTGGCATGGTCATTGTTTTGTAATGTAATAAATATTATTCAATGTTGAATTGATATATACATGTAAATTATGGTTTGTTATAGTGGGTATCAAAGAAATGGTATAACAATCCTTTGGATACTAGGATGAGAGAACCTTAGTACGAATTCTAAGGATATGTCTATATATAGGTTTCTATCATAACCTAATGTTTTAAATATGTTTATGAATAAAATAGAATAAAACCTTAATTGTCCTAAATTGATTTTTTTTTCTTGAATTATGTGGTTTTCTCATTATAAATATTGTTTCTCACACTATTCTTCTTGGTCTTAGTCGATGGATGGAACCTAAAGGAACCACGCTAATACTGAATGCGATGGGAAAGGAAATTATTCTCTCCCTGGGCAACCAAAAGTTATTGGATATGGAATCAAAAATATTATATCCTTTCTTACACAACATTCACAAGATATGAATCATGTTGTACTTCCAAAAGAACAAATGCGGGGGTAACATTTTATTGAATCCTTCTTGAAGAAGCTTCCAACTTCATTCAGTGGGTCTTTTGATCCATTATTGGATGAACAATTGGTCAGTACCACTAAAAAGATATTTTTAGTTCTACAATGTTCTAAACATGATAAATTCATCTGAACAGTATATCCTTTGGAAGGTGAAGTTGATCAATGGTGGGATATTATCAAGAATACAAGGCAAAGAGATGAAATTGGGTCCATGGAATGAGACGAGTTCAAGAACTTATTTCTCAATAAGTAATTTCCTCGTATTCTTTGAACCAATATAGAGAAGGAGTTACTTGAACTCAAGAAAAAGGATTCTATATCTATTGGTACCTATGAATCAAATTTTAGAATAATTTCAAGGTACACTTCTAGAAATATTATCCAACCTGAGAGTAAAATGGATCGATTCTTTAGTCGATTAAAACCAGGTCTCTGAAGGGCATTATCCATAAGGGACTATAATATCTACAAGGAAATTTTTCAATGTGCTCTCAAGGTTTATATGGATATTGGAGTAAACCATCATTCATATGGGTTTGTCAAGAAGAGAAAAATGGAATTCAAAGGAAAACCTAATGAACACACAGAAAGGAATATGAGTTTTCCCTTATGCTCAATGTTTGGAAACAAACATGGTGGGAATTGACTTAAAGGGATTAGTAAATGTTTTAAGTGTGTAAAATAAGGTCATCGGGTAGTAGAATGCCTAAGTGATGGAAAAAATATGTCTAATGATGATAATAAAGAAAAGGATATATATAATTCATCTCATACACTTCAATGATACAAGTTCAAGGAAATGGGGAATTATTCCAATAAATGCCCTAATCTAAGGATTAAGGATGATAATCTACATCAAAAAACTCTGAAGGACAATGAAATAGGATATTCACATGAAATAACTATCTGCGACGTGGAGTATGATAATGAGGTCGTTAAAGGTACACATACCTTCCAATCTATAGTAAAAAATGCTTTATTTTATTCAAGATCCACCCCTGTTTTAGTTCTAAAAAATTTAATAAGGGTATCACCATATTACCTCAACAATTAGATATTGAGTTAGCTGTGACAACTCCTAATGGTACAAAAGTCACATAAAAAGTTTATAATTCTTATTTATTAGAAGTTTGTGGGAAAGTGCTTTCTGAAAATCTTGTGATCCTTCCTATAGTGTAATTTGTTGTGATTCTTAGCATGGATTAGATTTTTTATATGGATCACATATCAATTTCTAGGGAAGGAAAGTCACATTTCATATTCTAGATTAATCTATTATCATCTATTGATGAAAATATGAATATAACCTTTCGGTATATATTTCTTCAATCTTATTGGTCTTGATTCCTATAAATGAAGGTTATTTATCTCAAATGGTTGGGGAAAATTCATTATTTAGAATAAACCCATTATATGGGAGTTTGATGATGTCTTTCTAGAGGAATTTCTTTGTCTTCCACCAAATCGTGAAGTTGAGTTTTCAATAGAACTCATATCAGGTGCTATACTTTTTACAAAGACACCTTATAGAATGGACCCAATTGAGTTGTTGTAATTAAAGAATTAACTCCAAGAAAATCATAATAATGGAATCATACACCCTAGTGAATCACCACAGAGAGAACCTATTCTATTTTTTAAGGAGTAAGATGGATCAATGAGACTTTTAATTGATTATCGAGATATTAACAAGATCACTATCAGGAAAAATTATCCACTTCCCCGCATTGATGACTAATTTTACCAACTATGTAGATCTCAATACATCTAGAAGATTGATCTTTGTTCAGGATATCATCAATTAAGGGTAAAAAGGAGTATATACTAAAGATGTCATTCCAAAAAAGGTATGAACACTATGAATTTATAGTGATTTTGTATGGTCTTAAAAATTCCCCCATTATCTTCATTGATATAATGAATATAGTCTTTAGAGACTATCTTGATCAGTTTTTGGTAGTATTTATAGATGATATTCTTTTCGATTCAAAGATCAAGGATGAACATGAAGAAAACATGAGAATTGTATTGAAGAACCTGATAATGGAGAAGATTTATGAAAAATTCACCAAGTCTGAATTTTGGCTTAAAAATTTTAATTTTGGGTCACATAATCTCAAGAAGGGGGATATCTATGGATCCAGTAAAAACAGATGTTATTTAATGATTGTTGAGACCAACAATGGTAACTAAGATGTGAATTTTTCTTGGATTTGTTGGATATTATGAAGTCTATGGGAAATATTTTCCTAAAATACCTAATCCACTCACCATGTTGACTCAGAAAATAGTTATGTTCGTTTGGATGGAGGAATGTGAAGATAATTTCAACGAACTAAAAAGAAGGTTAACCAGTGCACCTGTACTCACACTGTCTTGCAATGGAGAAAGGTTTGTGATATAAAATGATGCATCCTAGAAGGGGTTATGATCTATTCTCATGAAAAATGATATAGTGATAGATTATGCCACCTAATAGTTGAAATCCATGAGAAAAATTACCCAACTCATTATTTAGAGTAAGCTGCAGTAATCTTTTCATTAATGATATTGAGGCATTATCTTTATGGTAAAAGGTGTGATATTTATACTTATCATAAAAATTTAATGTATATTTTCACACAAAATGAACTGAATATGTTCCAAATATAATGATTGGAGTTGATTAAAGATTAAGTCTACTCAATACATTACCACCCTAGAAATGAAAACAAGGTGGCAGATGCATTAAGTCAACAACACCATGCCAGCCTATCGATGATGAGGATAAAAAATCCAATATTTATGAATTTGAAAATGTTGTATATTGAAATTTTAATGGAAGGGGGATATATTGTCTTTCTAAAATGAATGATCAACCATCATTACATGGGAAGATTAAGGAGGCGTAGAAGAAATATATAGATCTAAAAATAAAGGTGAGAAATGTTCATGAATTCACCCTGAAGGCACAAATATTTTTAGGGACACAAAAGAGTACTTCTGGTGGGATGGGATGAAAAGAGATGTTGTTGAATATGTATCCCGATGATTGGTTTTTCATCAAGTTAAGGTTGAGGGAAAAAAGTCTAAGTGGATATTACAACCATTACCCATATTAGAATGGAAATGGTAAAACATCCTTATGGACTTTTTCATCGGACATACCAAAACATCTAAAGGAAATACTGTTATCTGGGTTATAGATGATCTCCTTATGAAGTTGTCACACTTCATTGATATTAGACAGGATTTCTCTATTGATCATCTTTCTAGGATATAAATAAAGGAAGTGGTAAGATTTCATGGAGTACCACATTCCATTATATCTGACTGGGATCTGAGGTTTACCTCGAAGTTCTAGAAAATTCCTCTGCATGCTATGGATTAAGAGTTACATTTCATCACTACTTAACATCCTCAGACATACTATCAGTATTTGAGGACAATTCAATCTCTATAAGACATTTTTAGAGCTTTCTCTATTGATTTAAATGGTGGTAGGGATAATCACCTACAATTGGTGGAATTTTCTTACAATAATAGCTTTCACTCCGATATTAAGATGTCTCCTTATGATGGTTTCTATGGTAAAAAGTGTATAACTCCAACCTACTAGGATGAAGTTAGGGAAGGAAAGCTAATAGAACCTTATCTTGTTGATGAAATGGAAGAAAATTTCAGATCTATTCGAGAACACATAAGAGAAGCTCAAAGTGAACAAAAAATTTTATAATGAAAACCAAAGAAAGGGCCTAGAATTTGAAGTGGGTGATATGGTGTTCTTAGGAATATCCCTCTGGAAGAGAGTAATGAGATTTGGAAATAAGGGAATGCTGATCCCTAGTTATATCGGTACTTTTAAAATTCTAGATAGTATTGGGAAGGTTTCTTAATAATTGGTGCTTTCACTGAATCTCTCTCTAGTTCATTATGTGTTCCATGTATCTCTCCTATGAAATTACATACACTATTTTTCACATGTATTAATCATAGAAGTTGTACCATTGTAGCAAGATCTGTCTTATAAAGAATAACTGATAGATATTCCGGATCACAGTGAAAAAGTTCTACAAAACTGTTTCCCTCGGAATTTGGGGATGACCACCTTGATGGGAGGTTCAAACATTCCAATCGATTTCTAATGGGTCTGTTCGTAGAACTAGAAACATCCAATAATTCCACATCCATTTGGACTTACTTTCCAAAGGTAGGTTCTCATTAGTTTGTGGACTGATTAGGCTTAGGAATTTGCATTGGTCGAGAGGATGGGAGGTCGGACTCATCACACCTTTTTGAGGGGAATTATTGTCTACTCCGGGAGTCTCTTTATATATTTAAGTTATGTTCGTGAATCCTTATTACATTAACAAGTATAAAATGAGCTTTCCTTTAGAGAGAGAATCTTTTTTATGTATTCGAGGGTCTTCATCAATAGAGAATCATCTGTATTTATTAGAGATTCTTGGTCAATGGTATCCTTCGACACATTTATATAGAAGTCTCTTGGTCATTATGATGACCATGCTGGTTTTAAAGCCACTCAGTGGGGCGCTTGAAGTTTATTGTCATTCAGAAGGACATGGATTATTTTAGACTTGGGATCGAACCCGAAGATGGGCTACCTACGTATCCTTTGTTTAGAAAAGGAATCAGAACCCACATAGTTCGAGTAAAGAGTATGATATTTATGATTGATGGATCAAAGAAGGATGTCATAATTACTTTTACAGTCTATGCTCACATGAGTCATGCTCGGTGTGAGAAACAAGAGGTATTGGTAAAAATTAGACAATTGTTCCATGAAAGATGCAATCATAAGAAATAATGTGGGACTTATGTATGTATGAATTCCCAGATAAATGAAGATTAGGATTTACTTCAGGGAAGAAATCCAGGAATAGGGTCCATAAAGGTAGATGTGCTTCATGGAGATTTGAATACTCTAACTTGGGGCTTACTCTTGAAAAGGAGGCCCAAATTAGGAGAGGAATTGTGATTGGGTTTCACTCCTAAGAAGGAATCCCAGATCAAAGGTAAATTAGGACTGGTTAAGAGAAATTAAGATTAGGACTTACTACTGAAAAGAAGGCCCAAGTTAAGAGACTTGAAAAATTAGGGGACTTGGGGATTACTTCTAAAAAGGATGCCCATATTAATGAGGACTTGGACTAGGGCTTACTCCTGAAAAGAAGGCCCAGGTTAATGAAGAAAAGGGGCTTACTCCTAAGGAGGATGCCCAGATTTGAGACTAGGGATTATTCCTGAAAAGGAGGCCCAAATTAAGAATTATGACTGGGGCTTACTCTTGAAAAGGAGGCCCGGGTTAATGATTTCTCTCATCTTAAAGGATGATGTTGAATGAATGAAATCTCAATCTTTAGTGACATAAAGATGTGTAAATCACTAGGTTTTGAGAGATATTTCACAGAATTCCTTTCAGATAAGGAATTCAAATCAAGAAATCATGCCATAAATGGATTTGAATAGTGTATTGAAGACTGAATCTTGAATAGGAGAGGTGGAATGGCTTAAGAGTGGTGAAATGTGCAAGAAGGGCACCCAAAAAGGCAGGGGCGCGCAAGTCCTGGCAGGCGCACAGGTTCTGCGTGGGCGCGCAAGTTCGGTCGCACAGGTATACCTGCGCGACACATGGGTACTTGCGCGATGGTTAACCAGCCGAGTAATACTTGAGCGACTCTTGGTTAAAGCCTTCAGAATCATCTTGAGGTTCTTCCAGATGAGTGGCGCGCAAGTTCTATTGGAGGAGTTAGGCGGCGCACAAGTGAGGCCATTTACCTTAAGGGATGGCCACTCAGGCGTGCAAGTGATGATGATTTTCAACACTTAAGCCTTCCTCCCCCTCTTTAGATCTTCCGTTCAAGGTAAGAAATTACCTTAGAAGTGTTTCGGAAGCTTTGATAAGAGACTAGGGCACCGGGAGCTCAAATCTGTGTTTCTGGAAAAAAATACTCCTACATGGGGAGTCCACAGGGTCAATTTATAGGCTGAAGAAGACCCGGGCGGTTATCCTTTAGGGCGCGCAAGTCACTTGCACGACCATTAGGCGTCGCGTAAGTAGACTTGCACAACAGTGATGGAACTTGCACGGAAAATGTGCTTTTGAAGCCTTGTTCATGCCTTTGTCAATTTTTGATGTTTTCTTCAAAGGATGAATCAATTTGTGATAAGTCATTTTCCTTTCAATTCGTTTTAGACAATGTGATGAAAAGGAGAATCAACAAAAGTCCCCCCTCAGAGTTGGATCTGAAAGAAATGAGGATTTTACTTTGTGGAAAACTAGAATCAAAAGGAAATTGGGGCGCGCAAGGTCTGGCACGCAAATGAGCTTCAGGCGCACAGGATTTGGCGTGTAGGGTAGGACCATTGGTCATGTAGGGTATGGCACGCAGTGTTACGACCTTGTCTACAAATAGAGGGCCTCACTTCTGTACAAGCATATGGATTTAAAACACTCGAGCTCTCACCGCACAAGTTGTATTTGCCGCGCAAGTTGCTCTGTTTCCCACGGTTTCCTTGATTTCGTACTGCTGTCAAGGTATCTGGACCTGCACGGTGATACTTGCATTCCAAATACTTGCGCGACACATCCATACGTGCTCACCAAGTTTAAACTTGTGCGCCTTAATGCCTTAGCCATTTTTCTGAATTCCTTCAAAAATTTTATGAAAAAAGACCCATTTAAGAGTTAGTTTATTCAACTTTTGTGCAGATTCAATGGCTCTTAGGAGAATCCAAACGGCAGATGAACTGGCTATCAAGCTGATTGATGACATGATAAACATTGTTGGCCATGATTACTATGATATCCATGACAAAACTCTCCCAGATTTTGCTAAGTACTTGAAGAAATATCATCTTAATTTCCCACAAAGAATCTACCAGTCCCTGTATAGTCATGGTCATCTATAAGGAGTCGATGTTCTAAATGCAAATAACTATATGCCTGAAATGCAGTTGCACTTCTAATCCTCTATTTCGGTTATGTTGTGCATTAATAACAACAACAATGGTGTGAACTTTCAAATTTTTATTCCATGCCATTTCCTTGCAGATATGAAAATGGAAAACCCTTGGTCTGAAATGTTTTCCACTACCGGTTGGTGGAGAGAAGACAAACATGGTATTAGAGCAATATCTAAAAATAGTACTCTCTCCAAATGGCTCTTTAATTCCAATGCTCCATTCTCAAATCCATGTATCCATCTTCCAAGTCTCTTGGATAGAAATAGAGTCACTATTTGATCAGCAGAAAATTTTCTCAAACCACAATAAAGAACATCCTTTTAAAATTGTTCCAAGAAGAGCTGGTATCACTGCATCTCTTATTGTATCCAGTTGAATTAATGAATTCTAGGTGGTTGCTGATTAATCTCAAGATACTGTAAATCAAATGATTAGTTATGTTGAAATTCTTTTGTAATCTCCTGAAAAAGAGAAGAGGCACCAATCTGTGGATGTCCCTCTAATTCTTGTGCATCAATGAAGAGTACTTTTATCTTCAATCATTTATTCTTGTATTATTTTGCTACCTGCATTAAATTTTACCTAAGACAATGGGCTTAGTAAGCATAGTTTAATTTTTACTAGGATTATTATAAAAAACCCTACAAACTTTGAATCTCTTAATTTCTCAATATTACCTAAATCATACAAAATGTATGTTTAGTGAGATGGAGCTTGACTTTTATTCAGAGGTCCCTTTTCTTTTGTGGGTAGTTTAAAGTCATGCACTTAAGACATAAAGATGCTAATGTTTAAGGTCAAAATAGCTTTGAACGAATGAATTATAATTGACTCAATTATTTGAAAATTTATCTGAAAACATATTACCATACTCAAGTATGAGGGAAAAAATGTAAACTAAGGATTAAGAATATTTGAATATGAGGAATGATATGAAAAAGAGCTAAAAGGCATCAGAAGAAGTATATTCCAAGAATTAAGTTACTATTATTTAACAAACCCATTAGGGGGTTGAATTATGCAGGGCCACCTAAGGGCATTGGCTGCATAGTCAAATAAATAACATCTTTTGGCTAACAAGTCTATTATGTAGACTGTTTATGCAAGGCTGCCTAAGGGCACGTGCTGTATAGTCAGGAAATAGAACTCTTAGAAATTTACCTTTCTACTGCTAAAAGCCAGTGAATGTTTATGGAGATTCAAATTTTCCAACATATAGAGTTTGTTGTATGGAAAGAGGTACTTGAATATGGAGAAGATATTTCCAAATAAGATTATTGAAGATCTGGATGGATATTACTTCTACGAAGGTCTGACCTAAATGTAGGGAAGGAGAATATAAACCATAGACTTGAATACTTTCAGATCATGAAAAGGGATATGGGACAAATATGTTAAGGATGGCTATTTTTGCAGATCCCTACATACTATCATTTAAGACCAATAAGGAAAAAAGAGGCTTTCTTCCTAAGAATGAAGTTACCAGTATCCGACAAACCCGTTAGGGGGTTTAATTATGCAGGGCCACCTAAGGGCATTGGCTGCATAGTCAGATAATAGTATCTTTTGGCTAACAAATCTGTTATGGAGACTGTTTATGCAAGGCCGCCTAAGGGCACATACTGCATAGTCAGGTAAAATAACTCTTAGAAATTTGACATTTTTGTGACTAAAAGTCAAGAAAAGGGGTATGAAGATCTGAAAATATTTAAGGTTAGGATTATGACACATAAATATGGGTATTATTCAATGTATACAGAGATACACAGATCAATGCTAACCATAATCATGTTGGGGATGGGTCCTGACTGGAAATGTTGGACTTCACTACATATCCCATAAAGATGGGAATCAAGCCATACGTAGTTCTTAAACTACAGTTTAAAGTCATGTGGGACAAAAGGATTAGAGATCTTAGTTTAGGGTCATAGAGCTTGGACCATTATAAGAAATAAACAGTGTTTGTTTTCATGGGGACTTTTCAGCCAAGGGACTGAAATTGGTATTTGGGGTTAGGCCCAAAAGACTTGAGGCTGGATTCGAGGGACACTCGAACATTCCTATGTATCCCATAAGGATGAGAATCAAGCCCATGTAGTTCTAGAAATACCCTCTGTACAAATTTGGTTCGTACATGTGAAGGGTGAAAGGAGACTTTAGTACAATGATGGTTTAACGCAAGATAAAAGGGTTGGGAATTTCCATGTGTGTATGTAGTCTTTGAAATGAAACATGATTGAAAAATCAATGTAAATAATGGTTCCCTCTCAGGTGATGGTATCAAAGAATATTATAGTTTATTGTCATACTGGACAAAAGTGTTGTATAGTTTAACGTTGTATAACAAGGACGAAAGTGAATCAATGTAAAGATATTGATTCTAGGGGTGGTTTCATGAATCAACATCGTATGAGATGGAGGTGAACCGATTTGAAGAGATTGGTTTTGGGATTGAACCTTGGGAGGTTGCCTACGTACCCAGCCTGGAAGGCAAGGATCAATGTCCGTGTAGTTCAATTGAAGAATGAATTAGTGATCAAGTTGTTTTTGGGGACAACGACCTAAAAAATGATGTTGAGACTTACACATGGTTAGCGGTCCAGAGAGGGTGTTATGGTTGAAGTTTAATCTAAGCTCACGTGAGTCATACTCGGTGTGAGAAATAAGAGGTAGCAAGAACTTTAACGATACACAGTTTAACGTCATATAGGACGTATGAAGGGACTATGCAGTTTAAAGTCTTGCAGTTAGGACTATTGGTGCTGCACAATTTAATGTCATGTAGCAGGGACAAATTATATTTTAATGTAATGTAGGATGTATCAAGGACTTTCTGTATAGTTTAGCATCATGTAGTTATGACGATGGGGATAGTATAGTTTAATGTCATGTTGGACGAAAGGGGGACTGTGCAGTTTAATGTCATGTAGTGAGGATAAAAGAGTACACCATTTAACGTCATGATGGACGTATTGGGGAATTTTTCCCCACAGTTTAACATCATGTTGGATGAAAAAGGGATGATACAGTTTAGCATCATGTTGGACGAAAGTGCGAATAGTTTAAGGTCATATGCATGGATCGTGGACGGTTTAGTTTAATGTCATTCTGGACGTAAGGGACTTCTATAAAGTTTAGCGTCATATAGTTAGGAAGTCACAGTTTAATGTCATGTGAGACAAAAGGAATACAAATAGTTTAATGTCATATGTATGGACCGTTGCTGTATAGTTTAACGCCATATAGCAAGGACGACGAAGGGGACACAGTTTAACGTCATGTTGGACGTATGTGCAAATATTTTAGGCTCATATGCATGGACAGTTGATGATGATGCAATTTAACATCTTTCTAGATGGTGGTGCAGTTTAAGGTCATACCGGACCATTTAGGGAACTTTTTCACAGTTTAACATCGTGTGGGATAAAATTACAAATAGTTTAAGGTCATATGTATGGACCATTGATGATGCAGTTTAACATCTTGCTGGATGGTGGAGCAGTTTAAGGTCATACCAGACCATTTAGGGAACTTTTTCACAGTTTAACATTGTGTGGGACGAAAGTAAAAATAGTTTAAGGTCATATGTATGGACCATTGATGATGCAGTTTAACGTCTTACGGGATGGTGGTGTAGTTTAAGGTCATACCGGACCATTTATGGAGATTTTTCATAGTTTAATGTCATGTGGGATGAAAGTAAAAATACTTTAAGGTCAAATGTATGGACCATTAATGGTGATATTTAACGTCTTGTTGGACGGTGGTGCAGTTTAAGGTCATACCGGACCATTTAGGGAACTTTTTCACAGTTTAACGTCGTGTGGGACGAAAGTACAAATAGTTTAAGGTCATATGTATGGACCATTGATGATGTAGTTTAATGTCTTGCTGGATGGTGGTGCAGTTTAAGGTCATACCTGACCATTTAGGGAACTTTTTCACAGTTTAACGTCGTGTGAGATGAAAGTACAAATAGTTTAAGGTCATATATATGGATCATTGATGGTGAAGTTTAAAGTCTTGTTGGACGGTGGTGCAGTTTAAGGTCATACCAGACCATTTAGGGAACTTTTTCATAGTTTAACGTCATGTGGGAAGAAAGTATAAATAGTTTAAGGTCATATCAGACCATTTAGGGAACTTTTTCATAGTTTAACATCGTGTGGGATGAAAGTACAAATAGTTTAAGGTCATATGTGTTGACCATTGATGATGTAGTTTAACGTCTTGCTGGACGGGGGTTGGTGCTGTAACTGATGGTAGCACTGCCAACTATTGTTGCACTTGACCCGTAGGATTAGACCTATGAGGGTGCACTGATAGAGGAGGATATTCTTGATCCATCTTAGTAGCTGCAACAAATCCCCTTGGCTGACTGACTCCAGCACGCTCATGAAGAAGACTACCCTGAAGTAGTTATGCATTCAACCTCCTTAATTCATTCATTTGTTTCTCCTGTTGTGCAAAATTTTTCTCTAGTGAGAGCGATTGACCTTCTCTAGAGGGAGGATATGTAACCTGATTCTTTCCCCTCCCTTTGTTGGATCCTTTTCAGAGGGGGGGAAGTGGGTTACTCGAAGGATTACCTAGGTTCTGAGTAATCCTTTGATTTTGTGTACGGAAACCTTCTTCATTTGTGTCAGTGCATACATCTTCTTGAGCATGAACCTCTTCATCTAAGTCACCTGAGTGAGCCTCATCTGGTGGATCAGCAACAACGAAATTGATGACATTGATTAATGCATAACGTATCACATCCCTTCTATCAGCATTTCTGTGATATTGTCTTCTTCCATGCCTTTGATGAGACATTTCCTTTTGATGATTTGATCCCTTATGAACTTCTTGACAAACCGTAATTTGGAGGGAATCTCTTAATAATTTGGCTCTTCGTTCCTCTTGAGGCTTCTTCCCCAATCGAGAAAAGACCGACTTTCTCTGAGGAGGGGATTGATGATTTGAAAAAGTCCCCAGTCTGGTGGACTGGGCCTGTTCCTGCTGTTCCCGCTGTTCCCGCTCAATTCCTCGAATCCTATTTGTTGATTCCGAGGGTTGGTTTAAAAGAGTCCCTAGTCTGGAAAGCTGGGGCGGATCTTAACATACTATGTCTGAGACTTTTTTAAAATCTCTCCTGATCTTGTGAACCTTTGTCCGAAAATTAGCTGGATGCATTAACCTGTATCCACTTTTATCACCTGGTTCAAAAGACCGTTGGATGATTTCCGACACTTCTGTCACTTGATGATGTGCTTGCTCCATATGAGAGGCCTGTTCAATATTCTAGTTTGCTTGATGTAGGATTAATTCAACAACTTGTTCTCTGTATTCTTGATTTTGAGAGGAACTAGTTGAAGCCTGTTCTTGGGAAAGCTTTTGATTAAAAACAAAGCCCATTAAATATGGCTTGCCATGGGAAATTACGTTCCATGAGACCATTTTCGGCGGGCTTTGCTGACTGGAGAGCACCGTGAAATGTAGTGCTCCATGAACACCCCATCCTCAGACATGAATACCAGATGGGGCATTGGAAATTAACTAACTCAATCTTATTAGTGCACCAAGGCATGAACGTTGAAGGGATATCTGCTACTTTTCAGCCTTCAGATATCGAGAGACTGATAGAGATGCCAAATCAATCTGACATTGTAACCTTTCTATTATCTTAAGATGATTTTCATATTCATCATAAGATAATACTTTCTTCTTCAACTGAGAAAGAGTTTTTCATATGTTGAGACGAATATCATGAATTCCATCTTCCATCAAAATCTTTGGAATGTCATATTGAGAGTCATCCAGAGGCCAAAACATGACTGGTAATTCACCTTTTTCCAGTTGTTTTCTCATGTTCATTATTTCCTCTTTATCAATCTATAAAGATTCTTCTACCTGATTTGACCAGAGTTGGTGTTTCCTTGTTTCTTCATCGGATTCAATAAGATTGGTAGAGAAATAATTGGTCAAACTAGAAGATACATGACTTAGGGGTGGTTTGGAGAATGACCTACACCCTGGGCTATCTTCTGATAGAGAAAGTATTTCACCTACTAGTGATGAAGCATCAGACATGACTGGTTTTGCATTTTCAAGTGCCTCAAGATAAGAGGTCTTTCTTGGCACTACATTGTCCACTGGAGCATTTTCCGGGCAATGTGCATTACTAATGCGGAGAGGACTTTCACAACGAAATTTATCATCATGGGGAGGACCACCATAATGGGTTATAGAAAAAGATGAAATCTCTTGCTCCTTGGTCTTCTGACCCCATAGAGGGTTTCTGTGGCTCTCATCTGAAGATGAAACTTCGAGATCAACCGTATTGTCATGAAGTAAGCCTTCATGAGGAAGTGTCTATTGAAGACCTTCGGAATTAATGTTCCCACTATTGGGAAATGAGGGAGTAGAATCTTGGATTCCAACAGATAATTGTCTGAGGGATTCGAGAACTCCAACATCGAGAAATGCCTTGTTATAGATTGGCTATTGATCCCGGACTGTGCTGGGTGGGTCTTTTTCTTAGACGCCTTCTTACTTGATTTGGAAACCACTTGTTGACGAAAGTGGCTGCTTTGAGCAGGTGTATGTGCTTGATCAGGAAATATGGATAGGTTAGGCTAACGATCTCCACTCAAATCAGGTGTATGTGCCTAACATGGTTGTCTGTATGATATAGGGGGGTAGGCCCCACAACCGTCTTGGACTGGAATAGCTGTGTGTGTCTACTACAGAGTGAACTGTTGATGTGTCACTCCACTGGTAGAGATAGATTTATGTGTCTTTAACTAAGATGCTGCTGAAGCTGTTATAATATCCTGGAAAGCATCCAGAATATGAGCAGGGATTTGGTTCTTCTATTTCACCATTTATAGAATATGATTGGTGACTTTAGCTACCTTAACAGGGATATACGTCCATTCCGTGATTGGAGTAGGTGTATGTACCTGCTCCTGTCCTCCTTTTTCTGCCAGTGAATCCTGACAGTACTCAAGTGTGGCGACAGAGAGTTGAGTCTGCCTCCTGTTTGTCACCAGAGCTTTCCGACTGACTTCTCCATGTGCTACCAAGAGAGACTATTGGTAAGCTTGATTAATACTAGTAGGTGTATGTGCCTGTTGATTTCACTTCGCCGAATGTGGTTGACGAGCTCCATCATATGTAGTCAGACGAGCCTGCTGACTAGTTGAATATGTATAAGCAGGTGTATGTTCGTGCCTATAGTACTCCACCAGAAATGCCTGGTGGGATTGGTGTGATGCTTCCAGATGAGACTACTAGACAGTGGAATTAAAACGGCCAGGTGTATGTGACCACTCATTGCTTGCCACTAAGTTAGGTTGGTGGAATTCTCCGGAGATGGAAGAGATGAGAACCTACTCACTGTTGACCGGATTCCACCTCTGGTGGTTCTTCTTGCCTGCTCAGGTTTGAGCCACCAGAGCCGAACGCCAAGAGTCGGTACCCTCATCATGTTGAGGGCGTCCTGTCGCACGAGTCTGGTGGCGATTGTTGATAGGAGCCCTCAGGAAGCACTTCTGCTTCGTTGAATTAAGGCCCTTAGGGACCTTCTCATTCACCTCCCCAGAATATGGGAGTGAATGGTGATTTCGTTCCGGGGATAACGACCCAAAACGGTTGGAGACGGTGGTTAGCACCACATGCTTCTTGATCACTGGTCATCGTTGCTCAGATGACCGGTGTGAGTTGTTCACTTGAAGGGCTTGTCGGGCAGCCTCCAGAGTTGGGATGGTACCGTGTTGACGGTACTGCTTAACCAGCATATTTGATACCCAGCGTTGAAGAAGCTGAGTAGGTGATGTCATCCTCAGAGCGTACGAAGATCCAGTAGGAGTAGTAGAAGTGGAATTTGCAACAGCAGTATTCACAGGTGTGAACTTGAGAGCATCCATTCTGGAAATGCCGAAGATCTTAGAAAAGAGTGCTTGTTTGATATGACAGACATAATCAAGATAAATTCAGCCACTACATCTTTTGGATGAGCACATATGTCAATGGTTTTTTTTGTTGGCCCTCTCATTGTGTTTTAAATAGGGGCCTATAAAATAGGTAAAACATCATTTAAACTTGGTTAGGATTCACGTCAAGTTAATTTTTTTCCCTCGGAATTTGGGGATGACCTCCTTGATGGGAGGTTCAAACCTTCCAATTAGTTTCTAACGGGTCTGTTTGTAGAACCGGAAACATCCAATGATTCCACATCCATTTGTAACTACTTTCCAAAGGTAGGCGCTCATTATTTTGTGGACTCATGAGGCTTAGGAATTTACATTGGTCGAGAGGATGGGAGGTCGGATTCATCACACCTTTTTGAGGAGAATTATTGTATACTCCGAGACTCTCTTTATTGATTCATGTTATGTTCGTGAATCCTTATTACATTACAAAGTATAAAATGATATTTCCTTCATATTTTACAATCAATGATTAAATATTTAAGAAATTTAGAGAATCTATTATATGTATTTGAGGTTCTTCATCGATAGAGAATCATCCGTATTTATTAAAGATTCTTGGTCAATGGTATCCTTCGACACATTTATATAGAAGTCTCTTGGTCATTATGATGACCATGTTGGTTTTAAAGCCATTCAGTGGGGCACTTGAAGTTTATTGTCATTCAAAAGGACATGGATTATTTCAGAGTTGGGATCGAACCCGTAGATGGGCTACCTACGTATCCTTTGTTTAGAAAAGGAATCAGAACCCACATAGTTCGAGTAAGGGAGTATGATATTTATGACTGATGGCTCAAAGAAAGATGTCATAATTACTTTTACACTCTAAGCTCACGTGAGTCATGCTCGGCGTGAGAAACAAGAGGTATTGGTAAAAATTATACAACTGTGCCATGAAATATGCAATCATAAGAAATAATGTGGGATTTATGTATGTATGACTGCCCAAATAAATGAAGATTAGGATTTACTTCAGGGAAGAAATCCAGGAACAGGGTCCATAAAGGTATATGTGATTCATGGATATTTGAATACTATAACATGGGGCTTACTCTTGAAAAGGAGGCCCAAATTAGGAGAGGACTTATGATTAGTTTTTACTCCTGATAAGGAATCCCAGATCAAAGGTAAATTAGGACTGGTTAAGAGAAATTAAGACTGGGACTTACTCCTGAAAAAGAGGCCCAGGTTAAGAGACTTGAAAAATTAGGGGACTTGGGGCTTACTCCTGAAAAGGATGCCCAAATTAATGAGGACTTGGACTGGGGCTTACTCTTGAAAAGAAGGCCCAAGTTAATGAAGACTCGGGGCTTACTCCTAATGAGGATGCCCAGATTTGAGACTAGGGATTATTCCTGAAAAGGAGGTCCAAATTAAGAATTATGACTGGGGATTACTCCTGAAAAGGAGGCCCAGGTTAATGAGTTCTCTCATCTTAAAGGATGATGTTTAATGAATGAAATCTCAATCTTTAGTGACATAAAGATGTGTAAATCACTAGCTTTTGAGAGATATTCCACAGAATTCCTTTCAGATAAGGAAGTCAAATCAAGAAATCATGCCATAAATGGCTTTGAAGAGTGTCTTGAAGACTTAATCTTGAATAGGAGAGGTGGAATGACTTAAGAGGGGTGAAATGGGCAAGAAGGGCACCCAAAAATCCAGGGCCGCGCAAGTCCTGGCAGGCGCGCAGGTACTACGTGGGCGCGCAAGTTCAGTCGCGCAGGTATATCTGCGCGACACATGGGTACTTGTGTGATGGTTAACCAGTAGGGTAATAATTTAGTGACTCTTGGTTAAAGCCTTCAGAATCACCTTGAGGTTCTTCCAGTAGAGTGGCATGCAAGTTCTATTAGAAGAGTTAGGTGGCACGCAAGTGTGGCCATTTCCCTTAAGGGCTAGCCACTCAGGCGCGCAAGTGTTGATGATTTTCAACACTTAAGCCTTCCTCTCCCTCTTTAGATCTTCCGTTCTTGGTAAGAAATTACCTTAGAAGTGTTTTGGAAGCTTTGAGAAGAGACTAGGGCGCCGAGATCTCAAATCTGAGTTTCTGGAAAAAATTCCTCCTCTATGGGGAGCCCACAGGGTCTATTTATAGGCTAAAGAAGACCCGGGCGGTTATCCTTTAGGGCGCGCAAGTCACTTGAGCGATCATTAGGTGTCATGCTAGTGGACTTGCGTGACAGTGATGGAACTTGCGTGACACATGTTCTTTTGAAGCCTTGTTCATGCCTTTGTCGACTTTTGATGTTTTCTTCAAAGGATGGATCAGTTTGTGCTAAGTCATTTTCCTTTCCATTCGTTTTAGACAATGTGATGAAAAGGAGCGTCAAGAGAAAAAAGACCACACACATGGTTAAAGTTTTATAGAGGAACCACCAATTTTAGGAAGCTACATGGTAACTTGAGGATATGATGGGGGAGAGTTATCCTCATGTGTTTTTTTCCAATTGATGAATCTTGAGGGAGAAATTCAGTTTAAGGGGGGGGGGGTAGAATGTAACACCAGGATAATTTTATGAAATATTTTTTTTCTTTAGTATATTTATTGGCATGAAATAATGAGTTTAAAATAACATCAAGGCATCCTTATTATAATTTTTTTATATCCTAGTCTTTAGGTTATAAGGAATAATTATAACTAACAAATGAAAATGCATTGTGAATTTTTTGGCTATCAAATATTTATGAAAAATATAAATCAATTATATATATTCATTTTTGAGTGAATTAATTTTTATAATGAAATTAATGGGATAAATGTGTGTTATATACTTAATAAAACATTTTCAATATTCATTTAATGGATATTTTAGTCATAGGGTCTGAATGAAACCATATTTGATGTATAAAAACCTTTTTTTTCGAAGTTTAATTTTATAGCTTTGAATAGAGAACCCCATTTAAATTATGATTTAGACACATTAATAATTTTTATATGAAAACATAAATATTTTCTTTTTAAGCGGTATATAAAAATATACATTGGATTAATTTATGATATTTTTATTAAAACTTTCATGTTTTGATGAATAGTAAAAATATGCTAAATTATAATTAAAAATAACTTTTTTCATTGAAGTAGTTTATTTGGATAAATTATATTATTTAAGGGTTTCAAAGTATTAATATTTTATATTATTACCATTTATTATAATGTAGGTCATTGGAAATAATTTTACATTAAATTTAGATGTAAAAACATTACAATCTTTTGCAATATTTTAAATTTTAGAAACCATTTTCTCCTTTCAACAATGGATTAATTTTAAATTAATTATTGAAATATATTTGATTATAATTTTGAAAAATGGATTCCATATTTGGAATTATTAGTTCCAAATTATGTTAATAGGATTCTTTTATTTTTGGGCTTTATGTATAGTAACTTTGGTAATTATTTTTATTACCATGGTCAATGGTAAATACGATAATTGAAGGTAAATATAATATAATAAAATTACCTTAAAAACATGTAAAAATCCAATTGGATGAATAAATTAGAGCATTATCATTTATTTTTCGAAATTTAATAAATTAATGGCCACTTACCTATGAATATTACATGAATATAATAAAAACTAATGAATGTGACAAAATGTCACAATCTCATTTTATATAATTATACTAATTTTAATATATGGATAACTATGAGATAATATTGACTATAGGTAGTATATGGAAAAATAATGTAATTACTTACATAATAGAAATTTATTTATAATTTTTAGATATTATATAATTACCATTAATGATGACACAATAGTGATATAGAAATTATTTTATTAATATAAATATCAAACAAAATAGTTTTAAAAATATTAAAAGAAATATCATATGAACTAATTAATATTATACATGAATTTTATAAGTCAGTATGAGATTTTATGAGTGTATTTAATATTTTGTTTCAAATTTATCTTCTCTTTGAATTTTATTTAAAGTTAAATAAATGAATAGTATCAAAATTCACACTATTGATATTTTATAAAAAAACAATTTATTAAATTATTTAGAAATCATAAATTTTTTTGAAAATTACAAAGTGATAATTATAAGGTATAAAATTTAATAAAATGCCCATTTTTTTTCCATTAACACAACATATGTTAATATTTATAACTATTAAATATTTAGAATGTTATTTCCAGAGTTAAAATTAAATATAATAACTATGTGTCAATTAAAAATATATGGTTTAAATTGAAAAAATAATTTGTTCAAAAATTTTTGGATGATGATTTTACAACCCTATTTCATATTATATTCTAAATTTGGATATTTTGTAGTTTTTTGGGTTGGGCTTGATTTTTTTATTAATTATTATTTATGGAGTTTCTAAAAGTGCCCCTCACCTCAAGTATAAGAGTGAACCTCCTCCCTCAACTATTCACTTCATTTTGAGCCTTCAACCTCGGCCATCCCTAGAACAATTACCTTATAAACATCCCTATTTTAATTCTATAGGTTCTGGTCATCTTCAAAGACTAACTCTATTGCTCCAATAAGAGATTTAGAGGAAGCACATCGAGGAGGAGGTAATCTCTTAAACAGATTCATTGAAACTTTTTTCTTCTTCTTCATCCTCTTCATTAGTTTTTTCATTATAAAGTAATAACATAATTATCAATCAAATAATTATATTTTATTATAAATATGAAACAATCATATTTCACCTTCTTTCCATCCTATGAAAAATGAAATCACTGCGCGTCCGTACATACGACTTACCGTCTCCATGTTGTGTTGTAATCTATTTTTAACCACCACCTTACTTGGATGGGTATAAATATGGAAATAATCACTATATATGATTATTATAACACTTTAATAAATCTGAAATATTATACACCATCCACTTTAATACCATTTAACAATTTTGGTAATGATATCATCACTCGTGTGTACGTAAAGCCTATCATCTCTACGATGCGATGCGATTCATTCTCCATTATATTGGTTAAACCCTAATTATATACATTAATTTAATGAATAAATATGATATATATTATACTAATATAATTATTTTAATGATTTAACTATAAACAATTAAGTGGAACATGAACTTAACTGGAAAATCTTGCATAACAACATAAAGTAGTTAATATCTGAATAACAGGTTACAATTAAATGTTACTAAAAAAACAGATGATAATATAATAATATATGATATCACAAAAGTGATTATGATTCTAGAATAAATCAGTAACATTATTTAATTCATTATACAAAAGGTTTAGAGACATAATTAATGATATTAGACCTAAGGTAGGGGATAATTTTTCAATCTCATTTTTATTAAACATTGTTTATATGTAAGTATTTACTGGGGTATATTTATCATCCCAATCCATGTTTCCTAATTATGTGTTTTTATTTCCATTATTATACAATTATTTAAAGTTAATTTTACCCTTTAGTGAATTTTTATTAAATTTTATGAAATGAATCTTTTGACGTTATTTGATTTGAGGTACTTTTTGTCTTTTTTGAAAAAAGTATGAGGAGAATATTTTTTTAACTTTTACGGCATTAATGGAATTTTAAGATTTTTATGAAACCATATTTCACTAAAGATTCCTATACACTATTTCAATATTATTTTCAATTAAATTATTTTATAACAAAATTATGTGTCATTTTGGGAAAATAAAACATTTTTTTTAAAAATAACGGATATATTCTTGAGGAATTAAGCAGAAGTTTTTTTATTAAAAATTCATTCCATCTAAGATGACACAAGGTTATTATTTTAAACCCTATTATAACATTAATTTTATTGTGTTTATGATTGAAGTATTTTTATGAATCCCATTTATTTTAAATGTATTGTGATGGAGTGATGTTTAAGAAACATGTTTTATTTCATGGGTTATGCTATGAAAATGATATATGTTTTTGTAGTACACATAATAATGGTTTTATAATGAGATATGTGGGACCTATATCACCATAAAATTCATTGGCTAATGAATTATATCTCATGAGATAGACATGACAGGAATAGAAAGTAAATCTGGTTCAGTAATACAGGGCTGCAACAAGGAGTGAACTCGGTTCAGTAATAGACTTTGTTGGATATGATGGTCTTGGTTATTATCCTTGACTAATATGAAATGATTTTATATGATTATGTGTGTATGACAAGAAATTTCATGTCTTATGTTTTGACTTCTGGGATTACATTTCACATTTATGATTTGTCCCATGAAATGAGATTATGATCTTTCGTATACAGGATAAGATTTTAAATTACAATGTTCTTATAATATGTTTATTGTTTCCATTGATTCCCATTACTGACAATTTGATCTCACACATTAATATGTTTCTTTTCCAAAGGTCATGAATAAGGTTATTATGTAAGATATGTCAAAACGGTTTCTAGTTTTGAAGAAATAAGTGGGAGACAATGTAGATTTTTTTGAACCAGTTGTTTATGTATCACAGTTTCCGAAGACACTAAAACTATAAGGTCCTGGGATGTTCTTTGTTATGTTATATAATAAATATTCATCAATGTTGAAGTAATATCACCATGTAAATTATGGGACATTAAACATACAATTTAACTTAATGCTGTGTTGACTAGGGAGGACTAACGTGAATTGATGAGAATATTGTGGCCAGGACAAAAGGATAAAGTCTATGAATAAACACATATCTCATGGCAATGAGAATAAAAACACATGTAGTTTTAAAAAAATGTGTACTTTAATGTCTTCCAACAAGGACATCGATCATGCAGTTTAATCATTAGGAGGAAAAGAATCATTGTATGTATTGTTAGGTCTTTCATTCAGAACCATAATGTATATGTTTTGTAAATTTATTCCTTTCCTATGAGGGTAAGTCCCTATAAAAATTCCTAACCTCACATGAGCTATGATCAGTGTGAGAAAAAAAGAAATGGAATAGGTCTCCCTACAATGAAGGGAAAGAAGGGGTGTAAAACTAGGGAATTTTGTATCATGTTGTGGCTGGACCATGATATAAGTTTGATGCCTCCATTCACATCTCCTTAGAAATGAGAATCAAGACATACATAGTTATGGAAGAACCGTGCAGTTTAACATCATCCAACAAGGAATTAGGCAACATGACGTGAATGGGGATGGATATCATGGATTCATGAAGTTTTACATCATGAGGTAAGGAAATTGGATAACCTATCTAGATGAAAAATAATCCAATGGTTGGGTCAAATATTATCGGTCTGGGTGTCACTATGTATCCTATGATGGAAGGAATCAAGCCATGCATAATTCTTAGAAAACCATGCAGTTTAACAACTTACACCAAGGGAGAAATTTAATTCAGTTTAATTTATTATGTCCACAATAAGAGATTCCACATAGTTTAATTTTTTGATGTGGGGATGAGATATTCCATGCATTGTAACATTATGTGGTGAGAATGAAAGACGAGACAAACACTGATGTGGATCCCCAATTGTTGATAGCTATGAAAAGTATTTCTTGATAAATGTCACATCGGTGGGAGGCGTGACACTCTCCCCATCCACGGTGGCTTATGAATATGCTTCATTATGATAGACAATATGTATGATTTATGGTCCATCCCACATGGGTTAAAATTTTGTGGCCTTGTTCCCCAATATCATTCGGGTAATGAGATCTTGAAAAGATTCTCCTTAAATGAATGAATATGGGAATTTTTTATTAATGTCACGTGAAATATGATTTTGGTGAATTTCAATGACGTACAGTGTGCACAATCACTTCTCATCTAAATGCTCTAACTCAGCTATCCCCTTTTGAAATTTTCATCTTCAGAAAGCTTTCCACAAAAGGCTAATCGGAGTGAGGATAGATGGAATTTTATGGGTAACACTACCTCGGTCTCGTACACCAATTAGTATGGAGTATCTTTTGAAGTAGCATATGTGGTAGTACAATATGCCCATAAATCCTGGAGGAGTTTGTTCAGAAATAGATTATTATCCGTGGTCACCATCTTCTGTCTATCCATTTTTTGTTGCTTAATAGAGGGACGAGTGATTGGACTCTATATTTTACTCCTTGTAAATCATCTTCAACATCATGGAATGGATGTTGGATTCATTTTCCATCAATATTGTGTGAGGTACTACGAACCAAATGATGATATGGGACTTCAAGAAGTTAATAACATTCTTCATCCCAACATACTTGTGTGGTATTGCATCAGCCCATTTGTTAACGAAGTTAGAAGTAGTAAGGATGTAGTTGAACTAATCAATGGGGGATGGGGGACATTTCCCCACAACATCCATCCCCCAAATAGGAAAATGGAAAGGAATATTTATCTACATGATACAATTATTGTGGATGATGAATGTTTATTTCATGAATATGGAATGCATGACATATCTTGTTTAATTCCACATAGTTATGTATCACGGTTTTCTAGTAATATCACAACCCCTGATCTAGTGGGAAGGAATTTTTTGATATTTATGGGCACCTCAGGAGCCTTCATATATTTCTTGCATGATTGCGAGAGTCTCTCATTATTCTATGCAACTAAGGAGACCACTATCAAAGCCTCACTTGTAGGGGACTTTATGATCATTTGGAAAATCTTGTTGAGTAATGTTTTCTACTAGGAATTGAGTCTGTTCTCTTATAGCATGATCTACCTAGAGAGTCCCATCTCAGAGATAGATAATTATAAGCTCCATCCATTTAGGGGTGGTTATTGGCTCATCATGGTATGTGGTGGTGTTGACCTAAATTATCTCTTCCATATCACATATGACAATTGATGAACCCATTATTCAATGTGCAATGAATATGGTTTCTTCCTCCTGATTAGAGTCGTTTAGGAGAGAATCTATATTAGAAAATTCATTGACACGAGATTTCTGTGATCGAGGGACATAATGAAATGTTGGATCAAAGGGGAACTCTACCATAAATCCCCTAACTTGACCATTGAGAGGTTCCAATTACTCCATTTTGATGGAATAATTTCCATTGATATTCTTTACCAGTAGTTATGATTTTTATTTGATATTTAGGTAGGCTATGTACAACTATAGTTCAAGGTCCAATATAGGGATGATTCTTGGAACATGGCCTCATTATTTGTGTAGCCTTCATATATTGGAATAAGTAAGGAATTTTTTTTTGGCCGGAGAGAAAAATACAATTGCAATACTTACCTGGTAGAGCTCTGGGTTTTCCATTATTATGTCCAAAGGACTCTGTAGAATCCATCAAAGTATTATTCACATGTATATGGATTTTCATGGTAAAAAACTATATCTTCATCAAGGAGTGATCTGTTTTCCGGTGTATGTTTCGGGGTTGGATGTGTTGTGGAGAGATCAGCCAAGGCATTAACTTTCAGTGACATATGTGATATGAAATAAATGTCATATTTCTATAGAATTACTGCCCATTGAGCCAACCAACCATTCAACACCGTTCATCCTATGATATAATTAGGTGGTTCGATACAAGAGACCAGGTGGAATTGATAGTGCTTTAAGTAATGCCTTGGAATTTTCACCTGCAAATATGAGTGAAAGGTATTTCTTTTCGACCTCAGAATATCTAGTCTCAGTACCTATATTACTCTAGATAAGGTTTAATAAACTATTTTTAATCTCAAAATCATTATTTTGTGCTAGGAGGGTGACCAGTGAGTGTTCCATCATGGCCACATATGATATGAGTGGCCTCCCTTCCACCTAAGGCAATAGATGTGGTGGGTGCATCAAGTACTGCTTGATAATTTCAAAGGCCTTTTGATTATCATCATCCCATTGGTAGGAGAATCCCTTATTCATTATCTTGGTGAAGGATATGGCTTTATAGCTAGGTAGGATATGAATTTTATGATGTAGGTGAGTTTCTGTTGGAGTCCCCTTAGTTTTTTCAGATATATAGGGGTGACAATGCTAGAATAGCACTAGTATTTTCTTGGTTAACCTCAATGTCGCAATGGCGTACCACAAAGCTTAATAGCATGCCTAATAATACCCCAAAATCATAGTTTAGCAGATTCATGTTTAGATAGTGTTTTCATAGCTTGTCGATTATTTCATGGAGATATGTGAAATGATCACATCTCTGTCGGGATTTTACGAATAGGTTGTTGACATAACACTCATCTATACTTATAAATATGGCTTAAAGAAGAGATTCATGGTGCACTGATATGTGGTAATAACATTTTTTAATCTAAAGAGAATAACCTAATAGATGAATATCCCATGAGGCACTATGAAGGTAGTGTATTCTTTATCCCAAGGGTTTATCATAATCACATTGTACCTTGAGTACCTGTCTATGAAATACATGGATTTGAATCCAACAGTGGTATCGATGAAGAGTTTTGAGATCAAAAATGGGAATTCACCCTTTAGTAAATTCCTATTACGGTCTCTAATGTGAATTCAAATCCTAATATGCACATTTATCTTCTTTATTGGGATGTTGTGGTCAAAACATATGGGGTATTTCTCTTAGAAAAATTTGGTTTTGATTAATTTATCAAATTATGCCTCTAAATTGGTGGAATTAGATAGGTTCATTCTCTTGGATACCTGCTTAAATCTGCGATTCTCATCAAAAAAATCCATGATGATGTGTAGCCACATCTATATTAAGTCTTGTAATTTTTGTATAGTTCCTATATAACACATATAGGTGATTCTTTAGAAATGAAATGTACATCTCTTTATCTTTGAGGGGCATGGTGGAACTATTCAGTGTAGGTCGTAGGTATTCTTCTATTCCTAGATTTATCTACCAGAACTAATCCTTGGTGGTGGATACACCTTCCTCGGAAGATAGAGAGGCATTCCTGAGATCATCCTCATCAACTTATATTTCTGAGTCTATGAAAACTTATTCAGGTGAAGATGGAAATATGGGGGCCTCTCTATTAGTATTAGGGTGAGAGAGGCTATTAGAAGGGACATCACTATCCCTTTCTATCAGAGTCATTTTAGAGATATGTCATCACTAATCATATTTTACATCATCTCTAAGGAAATTATGGGCATAGACCTCTAGGATTAGGTCTTCTACTTTGAACATGTTTATGGGGAGCACATAATCATCCTCGAGCATGCTCTAAGGATTCAAATGTGTTTTCTATATTCCATTTGGAGATTAAAACTATATATCATTATCTACCATAGGATTATTACCTCCCTTATTGTATAAATCTACTTCATCATATGTGCATCTGCATGTCCCGATGGGGGTGTTGTCATGATGCAGTATGCTGACCTTTCTATTGATAGGGTACATCAGACACTGATGTAATGTTGATGGTACCACCAAGTGGCTATATAGCTAGGGACTTCCAAGAAGAATATTATATGTATTGTCATACTGGGTGACCATGAACTCAACATCATATGCGAGTTCCCAAAATTGGACCTCAAGTCTAATCTTCCCAAGTGGTCTTTGCTCACACGTATCATATCCTTCAATGGTCTTCTTTTTAGGGGATTAGTCCCCTTAGCTATACCCCAAAAGTCTGAGGGTTCAGTCTGAGATTAGAATACACAAAAAACCATTATCTATTAGATCTTATTGGACAATTACATTATTCAGTCTTACCAAGACATATAGTAGTCTGATGTTCCCTTGAAGAAATTCCTCGTAATCATGATTAGTTAATGAGATGGCGACGTGACATTCTAATGTCCTGGTCTCCACTCAATAGACCTATACTATAGATTACTCTATCTTGAACACTTGTGGGATCTAGAGGGTTTCATGTATTTCCTACATGATCTATTTTAAAATATGGAGAGCATCAAGGATGAAGGATGTGGTTGGGACTGCAACCAGCTATTTCCAGACAACATATTTTTTTTGACAAAGGCCAGTGCTTCTAGGTAAGGGGTTTTTCTTTGGAATTTGGATTATGAGACAAGGAATTTAAGATGTACATACCTAGTTCTTGTGTAGAGATTGGGGGATTATCTGTTTATAGTGAAATTGGTCACACTATCCTTCCCCATTACTTGGGTTCATCAGAATAAACCCCCAGTAATAAGTTATGAAAGAAGACCAGATAAAGGTGATAGTTGTAGGGATATGAGGGACAAACTTGTCTTTTTTGAGAATGATAGATTACTTTTACCTGATTATTAGTTGCATATATCTCTTCCATGGGTATTTGATTGTAATATTGTGTCTAACTATGTATGTGTGGTACCCTATATCCTCGGCTCCATCGCATGTGGCCTCTTGTTCCACAGTTGTATGTGGGAAACTCATGCTATGGGGAATAATCATCATTAGAGGAGATATTAATCAAATATATTTTTTTGACCTGATCAAATATTAATTATTCATCCAATGAATATTACACATTATGCTTCTTATCCCCATAATACCTTTTAGATTCTCCGATCTCCATTTCAACCATGAGGGCACCTCGAGCAATTGCCTCAAAGCTGTCGAAGTCACGGATCGCCAACGCTTTCCGTAGGGTAGTTTTCGGCCCACCAAAGAAGTGGTCATCCTTGTGTTAGGGGGTAACGAAAAATCCAGAGGCATATCATGCAAGCCTTATGATGTTTGCCTCATATGCTCCGACAGATTCATCATCTTTTTTCATGAGGGGAAGGATGTCCCGTTCCATCTTAAGTCAGAGGGTGCATCGAAAATATTTATCGAAAAACATCTTTTGGAAATCCTTCCATTCCAATGCCTTGATCTTTTCTTTAGGCTTTGTATTTTCGATCAATGTCCACCATTGATCGACTTCACCTTCCATATGATAAAAATCCAGAAGAACCTTCTATTTTTTAGAACATTGAAGGATGGAGAAGAACTTTTCAATGGAGATGATTCATTGTTCAGTGATTGAAGGATCAGATGATCCATTAAAAGTAGGAGGCCTTTGTCTCATGAAGCTCTCGATAGCGGCTTGTTCATTCTTTGGGGGGTTGAATGTTCCTTTTGTCCATTGTTTCTATTAATAGCTTGAGTTAACTGAGATAGAATCATGAAAAAGTTCGTGATTCCCGCACCCATTGGATTGGGAATCTCATTTTCACAGTAATCACATTGATCTTTACATCGGTTGTTAGCCCGAGTCCTCCTATTACTGGCCATTTGATGGAATAAAAGGAATGTTATGGGTAACACATAAAGGGTAATCCAAGTAAAGAACTGAGGACTTATAAATAACTATTATTGACTTAACTTATGAATCCATAGGATTCAATCTATGCGTTCCATGATTTACTTTCTAACATATATTCTTAGCGGCGTTTTTTAAATTCCCTTAATAAGGGTTCATACTAAGCTTATGAATTTACCAAATCATATCCCTTGGGAGTGTCATGACCAATATTTCATCAATCCCAATTGTCGGGCACCAGTTCCCATTCGATTCTAGCTCAAAGAGACGTTTTTGGGTTTTACCCCTAGGATACATCTGTGCCAGAGCCGCCTCTACCTACTCATATCCAGACAGAGATGTATTTGCTAGATAAACCACTTACTCAATACTCACCAATAATTTGGGATTTTTTTCTTATACTTATTATTGTCTCTAAGTCTTCACTAGGGTTTTCTAATCCCAATCCCAGTAATAACTAAAACTATCCTTTGAAACCAACTATAACAACCCTGCTTTTTATTACACACTTAAACCTGATTTATTACATAAAATATTAAGTTGATACAACATATAAGATCAAGAGGTCATGTGTCTTTGGGGAATAGTAACATTACATAACATCTTAGAACTTAAAACACAGAACATCTTTGTTGAAAGCTTCCTTTACATGACCACTACATTCTCTCGTACTTAGCATTGCATGGGATAACCTGAGGACATGCATGAGAAAAGGGTGAGCTATAAAGCCCAATAAGGGAATAAACATGGAATAACATTAGGAATACAATACATGTTAGAAGATAGTCATATAAATGGAGCACAATAGAATCATGAATATAAAGTCCTGATAAAGCAGGATAATCATAACACAAGAATGTGGCAACAACACTTAACATGGAACTCGCATGAGCCAAGGATCATTGCACATGGATCATTCGTAAACCCTAATTTCACATGAATCATGAGTAAAACCTCATTGAACTTGAATTATCACGATTCAACACCCTTTTAAAATGACTTATCATGATACTATACTTTACCCAATGCATTGGAGCGATATCAGGGTGCACCATTCTTAAACATTTCATTTCATGCATAAGTGTGCCACATGGATCATATAACATGGAATCAATAAACATCATAAGTTATTCCATGATTAAGTAAAGTGTTATAAATACATTAATGTACCATTCAATATGTATATGTGCGTAAAGGTGAATACCCTTGATAGAGACATGGGTATGTTATTCACTACACAATGATCTTGTCTTGGAAAACACGGTGCAATTTCAGCAGCATAATGGCGTGACATAAGGATTCATGAAAATGGTTGATGAGAGAGAAAAAGGGTGTCTAATAATATTTACCTGAAATGTAACGTAAGGGGGTTATATAGATACATGTCCCAACCAATGTAATGAAATTTAGATACATAATTCAAATGAATTGATTGGATGTAAAATAGGAGAGGGAAATCCCTCATTGAATTTTGGCATGGTAACAGGTGTACATGGGAGGCATTAATTGGAGGGAAAGGGGTCTCCCATCATCCAAACATAAATATGGAAGTATGGGGGAGGTGAGAAATCATACCCCCAACATTTTTAATTGAAAAAAACGTGTATAACAACGTAAATACAATTGGACAAAAATGAGAAAGGAAGAAATCCCTTAATTGGAAGTATGATCCCAAAGGCTTGGGAGAGGCTTGAGAAAGGATTCTTGGGATCTTGGGGAACCTTGGGAGGATTCTAGAGATAGGAGGTCAAGGGTTGGTCTAATTCCAAATTCTATGAGTGAAGAGGAAGTGACATCTTGTGTGGTTTTATATAGGAAAAGAGAGGGAATTCTTTTTTATTTATGTATGGGACACATCGCATTAAACTAATCAATACCACAAACCATCCCATGGATTGTTTCCTTGGTGTTGTCCAAATGTGAGTGGAAAATAATATTTTATAATTCCAATGGCCGATCTTCTTAAAATAATTGGGTTGCTTATGTGGAGGTGATTCACACTCTCAAGGAAAAAAATTTAAAAAGACAAAATGTTTTATAAGTCTTGGAGGGTCCACCAAAGCTTTGTAAAATAAATAAATCAAATCTAAAATAAAATTATTTTAATGATAAAACATATATTGTTCAAACATAATGTTTATAGTATTTTATTACCTCACTATTGGGTCATTATGATGTCATAAAACACATTATATATTTAAACGGTATTTAATTTTTACCCAAATATCCGACTGTCTCAGAAAATTGTGAAAAAATAACCATTGGATAATTTTGACATCCTGATTCCAAAAATAATGTTCATTTAATTTAATTTTTTTTTATAAATATGTGAATTTTTTCTTTTAAAAAACATACATTTAACAGAAATTAATGGGTTTTGACAAAAACAGTTTTCAAACCATAATAGAAATTATAATTGCATTCTTAAAATTTTATGATCATTTATTTTTAATAAAAAGCAATTTAATAGTAATATTTTATTAAAATATTATTGATTTCAAAAATCCATTAATTAATCAAAATATATTTCTTAGTTTAATATTAACTAAAAATACTATTTGTGCTTTAAAAACTATTTACCAAGTAAAAATAATAAAATGAATTCACATTCTTTATACAAAAATAATGTACGTTGTCATAATGATAGGGTCTTGTTACATAACACCTTATAACATCCACATAAGACCGAAGGGTAAGGTGTGTGATGGTGACAGACTCTTGGGATGGCTCGAATAACATCGCTCGAGTGGTAATCTCTACTAACTTCCACTTCTCCCATAGTCGGTTCCGCTCAAGCTTAACGTGTTCAAGCATGGCTTGATCTTGGTCAAGATAGGATCCCAATTATGCCACTTCATTTCTGAGCTCCTAAAAAAGGGATTCGTACTGTGTGATTCTACTAGATGAGGCCATCACTTCCTTTGTCTGAGTAAATTGGATTTGTCAGGGTCATTACACTTTTGGTCTGGCCTACTTGTCTAGAGGTTGTCATATGACCGAGTATACTTGTTTGGGAGACATCACAAGATCAAGATGGTTCCCTCTAGAGGTTTTCACATGTCTTGGATGAAATATCTTGGGGAACCATGTGTCTTTACTAACATGCCCAGAGGGTGTCAAAAGAACATGGTTGTCATGCCTAGGTGCATCTACATGATGTGACTAATATGAGTGAATTCCATTATATGAGTCAGGAGGTATATACAAACGGCGTAGAAAGTCTCGGATGATAGAACTAGATGAATTTATGTGACCAAATTGGTATCCATGGGAGGTCTGTGTGGCTTTACATGTTCTGAGGATTTCACGTGTCTCAGACAGGAGTGTTGTGAGATCTAGGCAACATGCTCTAGTGGGTGTCATGCGTCTTTGGGTGAATCACACAGAGTTTATGAGGGCCAACATGCATTTATTTCTCTTATGTATTCCACAATTAATCTCGGTTCTGACCCTTGTGTTGTGAAGGCCTTAGGTTTTACTCATTACTAGTTCCTTTGAGTCTCACTTGATCTGAAAGACATGTGGTATGTTCTTTGATTTTATTTCTATAAATATTTAATATGATCTATGAATGATAACAAGAAGTATGTTTTTTGAGTTGAATGATTTCTCTGGATGTCCACCGGTGTATTAAATGATAGAAAGATGTTAGTCGCTTGATCGGTTACTGTGAGAAATCAACATAAGATGGGAGTATAATTGTATAGTGTCCAAGCATCTATAGTCTTAGAGTTGAAATCATAACTCATGTTGGATTGAATAATTTATAGGAATCGCCACCATATGTTTCTAGAACTTTATTAGGAATATCTATCGCGAGTCTTGGTTGGAGTCAGCAAAGGGCCTTGGTTCCACACGGCTTTACGAGACTCTACCATGGAATGCTTAGTGGGTGTCACCTAATTTCCAGTGGCCCTCAGTAACTCTCATCAACACTCTAATTATAGGATTATATCTAATTAATGGGGAATTTTTTGATCATTTATACATGTCAAAGGACTTACTCACTATCATGTTTACATGTCTAAGGGCATTCACAAGATCTAGGTGCCTTTTGAAAGGAATCACAAGATTCTTTCTGACTTGTCCAGAGATCTCGCAGGACCATGTTTTGGACATCCTTAACACGTCAGAATTATTTAATAATGAATAGTACCTTATTCCTCATCCTTATTTAATTTATTTTGTTTTATTTTACAATATTTGGGAGTCATGCATGATTTCATGAGTAATATCAAGAAAAATTACTCTATCTTTTGGTGATGCATTTTGTGGCCAATATGGGTCATATTGGGGTGCATGAACATTTCATTTGACAAATACATCTATTTTCCCTTAGAATGCCATAGTGTTTTCATGACATACCCAATGTATTCTGTCTAGAGAGGCTGAAAAGCCAAAGGTAATTCACGAGGTAAGTTGTAAAAGTCACTGGGGACTCGTGGTGTCTTATTGATCATTGGAGGAATGTCTCATGTCATTCAGTTACTACAATCACCTCCCACATCATCCCCCATATTACCTTAGTTTTATCCTCCAATGTTATGGGGGGGGGGTATTGAATGTTTTCATGGATATTATAAAGGAATTTTATTCTCCCCAATGATGATATGGTGCGTGAGATCATTGATAACTGGTGTAATTTTCCTTTGGATAACATTCCTCCTTATTTTAAAAGGATTTCAGATGGTTTTCTAGCAACATACCAATAAAAAACCATGCGGCCCAGGGGGGTGCTCATGTGGTTATCATCAGGGTGCTTGGTTATCCAAAGGGACTCCATAAGAGTAGGAAGGTTCGTCAAAGGTGGATCCATGGGATATGACGTGGGTTATAAATTATTCATGGAGACATCGCATGAACTTGAAATGGTCACGTGATAGAGAGTCCCTTAGAGGCTCATTCAATCTGTGAGTCTCAATTCCTATTCTTCCTTTTTTTGAGGGGATGATAATTCCCGTATTTAGGCATTTCATCCTTCATGATTTTTTGGATTCTTATTTGGAAGGCATAAAATATAGTATTTCAGGATTCAGAAGATAAAATTATGAAAAATAAAATCCAATGATCGATACCTCTTATATCATTGGATTATTAGACACATTAATATATAATATTATGTATAAAAATGTCTTATTCATTTAAAACTCTACATAGTTCTTATAAATCCCATAGATCTTCCAAAACAACATAAGATACCTTGGAAAAACTATATAAGGAAAAGGGTGAGATATAAATCCCAATAAGGGAATAAACATGGTAATAATGGTGAAAATGAGTGTCAAGAGGCACAATATGGTTTTATTAATAAATGATCATTTTCTTAGAAACATGTCTTAAGGGAATCATATTATAAGATCATAGAAACATATAATATGTATAAAAAACCTAATACTTGACATCATAGACAAAAGTAATGGGTAAATGTAACACCCCAGGTAAATAAAGAATATGACATTTTCATATTTATCCATATTTGTGAATAAAATATTAATATGACTTTAAAGGGGACGCTATGCTCGATGGCGTACCCAACACGCAACAACGAGTTTCTTGGGAATCTTACGTTGCACTCTAATAATAAAATAATATTATTTTAAATGGTAGTTAACATGTAGCCGTTGTAATGGCGGGAATGGATATAAATAACTAAAATATGATTATATATGTTCTTAAATGTTTTTACATTTATACAATAAAAGATGAAGGCTTAAAATACGAAAAGAATTCAATTTTAGGCGTATATGCCCTAGTTTTCACTAAAGGTTCACTTATCACCTTTTGATGGCGAACCGTCATTAAATATAGTTTTGTTCTCTCTTAAACATTCTTTTGGACCAAATAAAACTCTTATTAAGAATCGGGACATCAAAATTTACTTTGTGTAAATTTTTGGTATCTTTCCGATAAAGTTCATTTTTTTGAATAGTGTAAAATGTTGTATTTTAATTCAAAACCACTTTTTAATCTAATTTATTTATATGATTAGATTATATTTTGAATTGGTTTTAAAGTGAAATTAGAAAATATTTTTTCCATTAAATCCAATAGTGGTCGTTGGAATTAATTTCACTTTGAAATCAGACTTAAACTAGTGTCATTCTTTTGATACTTATTGTTTCATAAAAACACGCTATTTGTCATGACAGCGGGAATTAATTATTAAATTAATTAATGTGACTTATATGTTTTGAATTTTGTAAAAGGGACTTCATTTTTGAATTCAGAATATCAAATATAGCTTAGGGTGAATTTTTGGGATTTTTCTGAAAAACATCAATTTTTGATGAATAGTGAAACCACTAAGTGGTACTTATAAAAACTGATTTTCCATTTAAATGAAATTTTTCCATCATTGTGTTTTGATTTTCAAAAATCCGACATACATGGTTGTCATTAAGAAGTAAAATGTGGTTCAATGAGATTAAAATAATTTTTTGGTGAATAGTAACTTATTAAGTTTTTAATCGCAATTAGTGGTAATTAGTGTAGTTTAAGGTAAAAATAATGCTTTAATAATAGGAAATGACCTAGACACATGTCCCAACCTCATTGGTTTTATCATGGCCGACCAAGAAAAGCCATGGGTCAACTTGGGGACCCCATGGATCCACTTTGGTTGGGAAATGACATAAATAACATTTTATTTAATGTAAAAGTAAAATTGACACAAACATGATATGTTTTACTAAAACAATTTTTAAGTGGGGTTATACAAGTCATCGTTTTTATTATAAATATTAATTGGAAAGATAAAAAGATTTCCTACATCATAGTATTTTTTTATAATTTTTAGACATTAAATAAATTAAATTATTTATGACATAATAATGATGCAGCGATGACATCATTATTTGACGATTTAAATAAAATTGAAAGATAATGTAAAATATATGAACTACACATGTCCAAAACTTATTGGATGAGTGGATTTCTAAGCCTTATCACCTTATCCACGAATTATATCAATGTGGGACCTTTTGAAACCGAAACACATTTTCAAATAAAGTAATATTTCTTTACTCTCCGAAAGTGCCCCTCCTCTCCTCTTATAAAAGGCCCCCAACTCTACCTCATTTCACACACTCCTCAAGCCTTTGGCTCGGCCAAACCCTGCCCATTTACTCTCTCCACATCTCTCTCCTAATCCTAGAGGATTCCTTTTGGGAAGAATCCTTTCAAAGGAAGCCTTTAGGCTCAAATCAAAAGGAGTTACACTTTTAAAGGTAATTCATTCTCTCAAGTTCATTTGTTTTATTTTGCTTCTCCAACCCCCTAAAATATTTTTATTTACTTCTTTTGTAACAAAAACAGTATCTTCAATATAATAGGATGTTGTTATAATATTTATTCGAGCTACACTCTCACACAACTACATCAAATGGTTAAAGAACATACGGTTTCCGTGGATGGTGAAATTCTGCCTCCCGAAACGATGATTGTTCAATACTCATTTAACACCTTCAAAGGTGGCCATTATGATGTCACTATTTTTATATATGATATATAATATGTTTATGTTTTATTTATGCTTCTGTATTTTTCATTTTTGTCTTTCCTTTATGGATTCCATTATGGGTATATGCGATATCTTCATTTAAGGAAGTGCGGACTACCGCCCCCTCAAAGTGATTTGATTCGTTAAATACCATATGTGGGATGTATAAAGGATGGAAATATGATATTATATATGATATTATACTGGAATTATAATATACCTTTATATCATTATTATTCCATTCTATAAAATACGAAATAGAAATGAAAGTAGCGTTCATGCGTACGTACGACTTACCGTCTCCATGAACGGTGCATTTCATTTCTTACCTCTAAATGATTTTGAAATTTTATAAATGCATGAATGTACTGGATATATATGACATATATGATATCTACATAATGAATACAATTCTGGATATAATAAACATTTGGCCACACGAACAACATGTAATTGTAAGAAGTCCACTTTCGACTTAAGAACCAAATATCGGCAAAACAAATATTATTAACTTAAATGATTACATAATGTTTATGACATGGTAATAAGTGGTATAAAAGTAATAATGAACTTTAAAAAGGTTCTTAAGGAATTATAAATTAACTCAAGTTTATTATTCAGGAGATTAAAGAACGATCGAGTCAAGTCGGACCCGAGGTAAGGGATCCTACTCCTCTTTCTTTTTAAGTACACTCTTTTATGTCATTCCTTTTAAAGCTAATATTTATTGTTATTGGGATGTTATTTTATATTACTCATACTTTAATTTTTATGTTCATGTGATGAGAGACCCTATTCTCTCTCATCAATCCATTTCGGAAGTTTTATGTGGCGCCGTTAGGCTGCCGAGTTTTCATAAGGGATTTTTCATCTCACTTTTATTCACGTGAGATTTATGCTACATTTGCCACAAATTCCATTGAGTGGTGTATATACTGAAAATTATTCTACTCTTTGTGTAATATACTTTCGTTTATGAGTATTTACATCAATGATCTATTGTCCTTCTTTCATGGGGTGTATGTTTTGAAAGATACCCAAGTCGGTAAGGGAACCTTTCACCCTCCTCTTTTTTAAAAGACTTATTTTGTTGGGTCTTTTAATTTACATATTGTTATGTTGGGATATGTTCTCATATATCCTTATTGATTTAAATTTTATGTCCAAGTGATGAGATACACTTTTTATCTCTCATCAACTCATTTTGATGTGATGCCGTTAGGCTGTCAAGGGAACTTTTTAACCCAATTTTGTTTTCTTTGGGTTCAACATGTAGTCATTGAATATGTCATCCATTGAATATGTGTGAATGATCTTTTATTGTTTTACACTTAATATCCACTTATATTGGGTGTATTTATATTTTTCACACATATTTTTGAGATTGATTTGTCCTTAATTTAAGGATACCTTCTTTATAAGGGATTTCATCACATTTGACATTTCTATTGAGGGTTCATTGTTGTTATGCACCAATTCACTCTTATATGGTGTATATACTGTCCTTTGGAGTATTATATCATGAATCCATTTATTCTCATGATATTATAAAGTTCTGACTAAATGTTATTCCTCAATTATTGTATTCAAGTGTCTCTAATTTTGGTAAAACCCCTTTAACCAAAATATCGTTTTAAATGTTTTAATTATTTGTTCTTATTAATATCCATGTTTTCAAAATGGTTTTAAGGATTTATTTATATGGATATTAATGGTTTAAAATTTTAAGCTTCAAGGTGGTATGGGAAACTTTGATTCAAAAATATCTTTATTAATTTTTTTAAATGGTTTTGGAAATGGTTTCTTTTTGAATGGATTCAATATTTCAATATACTAAAATGTTATATTGTGATTGAAATGTGGAAATGTTATGTTTCCTTTATGAATGTTTTATGTGACACATTTATGTTATGGTTCTTGGGCATTGTTATGAAAACGGGTGGTTCCATGATAAACTAAGGGCGGGTGAGCCCGTTATAGCTCTCCAATGCATTGGGTAACGCGAAGGAGTGAAACGTTAAGGTTTCTCCGAAGACATTTTGGGAATATACTGTGATGGGTATTCCAAACGTAACCAAGAGGGTTACTCCCTACGTAAGAATGTTATGAATGCCTCAAGTTACCTTTATGTCTTATGTTTTCTATGATTTATTCATGATTTTATATGCCTATGTTTTATGGGTAAAGTATGATTTCATTCTTATGTATATATGAACTCATGTTTCCTTTCCATATTTTTATAACCCTTACTGAGCTTTTTATGCTCATCCCAAGTTATTTGAAATGTTTTTCACAGGTCAAGGGAAAGGTACATGATGTGATGATAGTGTCAAGGATGTGTCAAGAAAGACTCCATGTTTTATTTTAAATAGGTTTCCATTGATGGGAAGAATGAATATTGTCTTTTATGTAACCACTTTGTTTAAATGTGGAATGTAATTCAAGTTTCAGGATCTAATTCTCTAAAACTCTAAACCTGAAAAGATCCTCAATGTGTAATCTTTTAATAACTCAAGATTAAGTAAGGTTTAAGTATGGGGACTTATAGTTGGTATCAAAGGTCGGTTTAGATAACATTAGAGGTTAGGGTATTCTTTAAGCATAAGTGACAATTACCATAATGGTTAGGATTTCAGAAAGAGTCTTAGTTTTAGATAAAGTGAATGAGTAAGCATATATTATTGTTTATCTTACTAATTAGTACATGATGGTTTTGTTGATATACTCACACTGACCTTTTTGGTTTTAGTAAATGGCTGGATCTAGCAGGCACCAAAGTAACAGTGGATGTGAAGGAAACTGTGACAGTTTTTTGAGCAAGCAACTGAATGATATGGGAGCTGCAATGAGAACTCTTTTGATTATCCTCAACCAACTATCTGGAGTCATGATTGACCACCTAAACCTTAGATATTTCTCTAAGGCATCATATATGCAAGAAACAAATCCCTACGGAAGTACAGGTAATAATCATAAAGGTAAGTGTGTTCAAAAACCTATGTGTCAAAGATGTGGAAAGAAACACCTAGGAAAATGTTTCAATGGGATAGAAATATGCTATAGATGTGGAAATGAAGGTCATAAAGCAAGAACATGCCATGGAAAAAGGAATCATCCAGTTGACTCGAGGAAAGGGAAAGAAGTTCTTTCTGAGGGATCAATTGAATGTTTTAAATGTGGTGTGCATGGTCATTATGCAAACACATGTCCTATGTAGAAGTTTCGTGAATGGGGTCACCAAGAGCTTACCAATATTCGTTTACCAATACCTAATGCCACTCCGATTGAGGATGAAGAAACTGACAATGACCAATCAAAGGTATGTACTATTTCATGAATATTGTTTTCTTATTTTGGAATCTTAGGATATGATTCATGATTTTGTTTGTAGGAAAAAGGTATTTCGGAATAAGTTGGAAAGGAATGGATAATGGATCATGAAGAATGTTGAATGAGTAAGATGTCAACATATAAGGGCTTCAAGGGTTAGGATGAAATTCTTAAGACTATTAAGTCTCTTTTGATGATGGGGTTACATTAGAAGACTTTTTATATTATGTGTAACCATGATGTTTAATATAGGCAAATTTTATTCAAGTAATAGTTATCTTTTCTTTTGTGGACATAGTTATAAAGAACCATTTGGGTTTATATGATCCTTACTTTTGAGGTAATTATGGGTTACCATATGTTATGATTGAAGTGAAAGGCATGAGATAAAATTGAGGTTAAATTATGTTATGGTTATTTTTGATGATTTTATCCCTTTTTGGGTAATGATTTGAGAATTATATAATTTTGGAAAAAGGACAACACGCAGACCGTGTGACAACCCGTCGCGTCGGACAATGCTGCGGGAATCGAACCCACAACCAAAGTGCGACTGGTATTTATCGCCTACCACTGGACTACGTGAAGTCCCTGGTTAGTTTGACTGATTCTTTTTAGTTATATGATTTTATTAATTAAGAGTAAGTTGATTTTGGAGGATATGTGATTAGGATAATTAATTTTCAATGTGAGACTTTAGGAGCAACTGATGTTGTTTGGAGATAAATGTTACAATTTAACTTGGAAGACTATGTGAATAAATACTTCAAATATTTGGGTTTCAATCTTATATTGGTTTACTTTGAAGAATTTTATGGACAAATTGTTTATCGGATGGTCCTCGTTGAACTTTGGGTTTTGTTGGACAAATTTTGGAGATTAAGAATAGATTTTCTTTTTTATAAGGAGTTATCCTTTTCTGGATTATCTGATCTTGTACTAACCTTTTTGGTTTTGGTTTTGGTTAAAGACTAAATACATGGTAAGTATATAGTTCTCTTTTGTGGATTAGGTGATTCTCTAGAAGTTGATTATAGTACTCTTAATGCGAACAAGTCTCCCTAAATACTCGTCTTTTGGAAAAAATATGAGTTTGATTAAGGAAACTAGTAAAAGTTGAAAGTCAAAATGATAAGTGATTATGTTTCCTTATGAATAAATTCCTCAATAGAAAGTAACTTAAAACAAAAATGTTGTCTATTAACTTTTCCTACTGGGGAACCCAACACCGTTTAACCCATCACAAGTTTGTGATTTTCTCATTGTTAACTTTCTCCTAAACATGTTTTCTATCACTCTCCATCAGAACATGACCCTTTGTTTTTTCTTCCATGTCCATATTTTCATACTTGGAATCATAGTATGGGTTAACTCAGGTGACCTTTGTACTTATCTTTCTTTATTTTAAAGTGTTTGTTTTACCGACTCTTGTTCCGATGTGGGACGTTCAAGGATGTTTCCAAGCGCAATTTTAAAATTGCGAGGACGCAATTCCCAAAAGGGGGGAAGGATGTAACACCCCAGGTAAATAAAGAATATGACATTTTCATATTTATCCATATTTGTGAATAAAATATTAATATGACTTTAAAGGGGACGCTATGCTCGATGGCGTACCCAACACGCAACAACGAGTTTCTTGGGAATCTTACGTTGCACTCTAATAATAAAATAATATTATTTTAAATGGTAGTTAACATGTAGCCGTTGTAATGGCGGGAATGGATAGAAATAACTAAAATATGATTATATATGTTCTTAAATGTTTTTACATTTATACAATAAAAGATGAAGGCTTAAAATACGGAAAGAATTCAATTTTAGGTGTATATGCCCTAGTTTTCACTAAAGGTTCACTTATCACCTTTTGATGGCGAACCGTCATTAAATATAGTTTTGTTCACTCTTAAACATTCTTTTGGACCAAATAAAACTCTTATTAAGAATCGGGACATCAAAATTTACTTTGTGTAAATTTTTGGTATCTTTCCGATAAAGTTCATTTTTTTGAATAGTGTAAAATGTTGTATTTTAATTCAAAACCACTTTTTAATCTAATTTATTTATATGATTAGATTATATTTTGAATTGGTTTTAAAGTGAAATTAGAAAATATTTTTGCCATTAAATCCAATAGTGGTCGTTGGAATTAATTTCACTTTGAAATCAGACTTAAACTAGTGTCAATCTTTTGATACTTATTGTTTCATAAAAACACGCTATTTGTCATGACAGCGGGAATTAATTATTAAATTAATTAATGTGACTTATATGTTTTGAATTTTGTAAAAAGGACTTCATTTTTTAATTCAGAATATCAAATATATCTTAGGGTGAATTTTTGGGATTTTTCTGAAAAACTTCAATTTTTGATGAATAGTGAAACCACTAAGTGGTACTTATAAAAACTGATTTTCCATTTAAATGAAATTTTGCCATCATTGTGTTTTTATTTTCAAAAATCCGACATACATGGTTGTCATTAAGAAGTAAAATGTGGTTCAATGAGATTAAAATAATTTTTTGGTGAATAGTAACTTATTAAGTTTTTAATCGCGATTAGTGGTAATTAGTGTAGTTTAAGGTAAAAATAATGCTTTAATAATATGAAATGACCTAGAAACATGTCCCAACCTCATTGGTTGTATCATGGCAGACCAAGACAAGCCATGGGTCAACTTGGGGACCCCATGGATCCACTTTGGTTGGGAAATGACATAAATAACATTTTATTTAATGTAAAAGTAAAATTGACACAAACATGATATGTTTTACTAAAACAATTTTTACGTGGGGTTATACAAGTCATCTTTTTGATTATAAATATTCATTGGAAAGCTAAAAAGATTTCCTACATCATAGTATTTTTTTATAATTTTTAGACATTAAATAAATTAAATTATTTATGACATAATAATGATGCAGCGATGACATCATTATTTGAAGATTTAAATAAAATGGAAAGATAATGTAAAATCTATGCACTACACATGTCCAAAACTTATTGGATGAGTGGATTTCGAAGCCTTATCACCTTATCCACGAATTATATCAATGTGGGACCTTTTGAAACCGAAACACATTTTCAAATAAAGTAATATTTCTTTACTTTCCAAAAGTGCCCCTCCTCTCCTCTTATAAAAGGCCCCCACCTCTACCTCATTTCACACACTCCTAAAGCCTTTGTCTCGGCCAACCCATGCCCATTTACTCTCTCCACATCTCTCTCCTCATCCTAGAGGATTCCCTTTGGGCAGAATCCTTTCAAATGAAGCCTTTAGGCTCAAATCAAAAGGAGTTACACTTTTAAAGGTAATTCATTCTCTCAAGTTCATTTGTTTTATTTTGCTTCTCCAACCCCATAAACTCTTTTTATTTACTTCTTTTGTAACAAAAACAGTATCTTCAATATACTAGGATGTTTTTATAAGATTTATTCGAGCTACACTCTCACACAACTACATCAAATGGTTAAAGAACATACGGTTTCCGTGGATGGTGAAATTCTGCCTCCCGAAACGATGATTGTTCAATACTCATTTAACACCTTCAAAGGTGGCCATTATGATGTCACTATTTTTATATATGATATATAATATGTTTATGTTTTATTTATGCTTCTATATTTTTCATTTTTGTCTTACCTTTATGGCTTCCATTATGGGTATATGCGATATCTTCATTTAAGGAAGTGCGGACTACCGCCCCCTCAAAGTGATTTGATTCGTTAAATACCATATGTGGGATGTATAAAGGATGGAAATATGATATTATATATGATATTATACTGGAATTATAATATACCTTTATATCATTATTATTCCATTCTATAAAATACGAAATAGAAATGAAAGTAGCGTTCATGCGTACGTACGACTTACCGTCTCCATGAATGGTGCATTTCATTTCTTACCTCTAAATGATTATTAAATGTTATAAATTCATGAATGTACTGGATATATATGACATATATGATATCTACATAATGAATACAATTCTGGATATAATAAACATTTGGCCACACGAACAACATGTAATTGTAAGAAGTCCACTTTCGACTTAAGAACCAAATATCGGCAAAACAAATATTATTAACTTAAATGATTACATAATGTTTATGACATGGTAATAAGTAGTATAAAAGTAATAATGAACTTGAAAAATGTTCTTAAGGAATTAGAAATTAACTCAAGTTTATTATTCAGGAGATTAAAGAACGATCGAGTCAAGTCGGACCCGAGGTAAGGGATCCTACTCCTCTTTCTTTTTAAGTACACTCTTTTATGTCATTCCTTTTAAAGCTCATATTTATTGTTATTGGGATGTTCTTTTATATTACTCCTACTGTAATTTTTATGTTCATGTGATGAGAGACCCTATTCTCTCTCATCAATCCATTTCGGAAGTTTTATGTGGCGCCGTTAGGCTGCCGAGTTTTCATAAGGGATTTTTCATCTCACTTTTATTCACGTGAGATTTATGATACATTTGCCACAAATTCCATTGAGTGGTGTATGTACTGCAAATTATTATACTCTTTGTGTAATATACTTTCTTTTATGAGTATTTACATCAACGATCTATTGTCCTTCTTTCATGGGGTGTATGTTTTGAAAGATACCCAAGTCGGTAAGGGAACCTTTCACCCTCCTCTTTTTTAAAAGACTTCTTTTGTTGGGTCTTTTAATTTACATATTGTTATGTTGGGATATGTTCTCATATATCCTTATTGATGTAAATTTTATGTCCAAGTGATGAGATACACTTTTTATCTCTCATCAACTCATTTTGATGTGATGTCGTTAGGCTGTCAAGGGAACTTTTTAACCCAATTTTGTTTTCTTTGGGTTCAACATGTAGTCATTGAATATGTCATCCATTGAATATGTGTGAATGAACTTTTATTGTTTTACACTTAATATCCACTTATATTGGGTGTATTTATATTTGTCACACATATTTTTGAGATTGATTTGTCCTTAATTTAAGGATACCTTCTTTATAAGGGATTTCATCACATTTGACATTTCTATTGAGGGTTCATTGTTTTTATGCACCAATTCACTCTTATATGGTGTATATACTGTGCTTTGGAGTATTATATCATGAATCCATTTATTCTCATGATATTATAAAGTTCTGACTAAATGTTATTCCTCAATTATTGTATTCAAGTGTCTCTAATTTTGGTAAAACCCCTTTAACCAAAATATCATTTTAAATGTTTTAATTATTTGTTCTTATTAATATCCATGTTTTCAAAATGGTTTTAAGGATTTATTTATATGGATATTAATGGTTTAAAATTTTAAGATTCAAGGTGGTATGGGACACTTTGATTAAAAAATCTCTTTATTAAATGTTTTAAATGGTTTTGGAAATGGTTTCTTTTTGAATGGATTCAATATTTCAATATACTAAAATGTTATATTGTGATTGAAATGTGGAAATGTTATGTTTCCTTTATGCATGTTTTATGTGACACATTTATGTTATGGTTCTTGGGCATTGTTATGAAAACGGGTGGTTCCGTGATAAACTAAGGGCGGGTGAGCCCGTTATAGCTCTCCAATGCATTGGGTAACGCGAAGGAGTGAAACGTTAAGGTTTCTCCGAAGAGATTTAGGGAATATACTGTGATGGGTATTCCAAACGTAACCAAGAGGGTTACTCCCTACGTAATAATGTTATGAATGCCTCAAGTTACCTTTATGTCTTATGTTTTCTATGATTTATTCATGATTTGATATGCCTATGTTTTATGGGTAAAGTATGATTTCATTCTTATGTATATATGAACTCATGTTTCCTTTCCATATTTTTATAACCCTTACTGATCTTTTTATACACATCCCAAGTTTTTGAAATGTTTTTCACAGGTCAAGGGAAAGGTACATGATGTGATGATAGTGTCAAGGATGTGTCAAGAAAGACTCCGTGTTTTATTTTAAATAGGTTTCCGTTGATGGGAAGAATGAATATTGCCTTTTATGTAACCACTTTGTTTAAATGTGGAATGTAATGCAAGTTTCAGGATCTAATTCTCTAAAACTCTAAACCTGAAAAGATCCTCAATGTGTAATCTTGTAATAACTCAAGATTAAGTAAGGTTTAAGGCTGGGGCCTTACAGTAAATCCCAAGACCATCAATAAAATGTTGATTGGGTTCACTCCATATTCTAAAACAAAAATACTAGACAATGTCCCACTATGGATAAGGTTTACTCCCTTATCCCATACATAAAAACTAATGCAATAAAAATTTATACACAAAATATTGGATGGATATATAATTATGGGACCACTTTTCACATAATGAAAATCATTTATATTCCCACCGAATGAAGAAAAGAAGCCACATATAAACCATAATCATGATCAGACCCATGAAATGAAGGTGGTATTCATTATATGAATACATGGAATAATTAATGAAAAAATAAAAAGGATACCCAAAAGAAGAAATAATTAATTTTTGGTAGACTGTAATGTTTGAAAAATGTATATTGGAACTGATCATGGAGTTATAATGTATAAAATTCATGATAAATATATAGGGAAGGAAAAATGAAAATGATCAACTATGGGGAAACATTACCCAAAAACTGAATGATGCTTTTAAATAAGGAAAGAGTATATTATTTTCTATAAATCTAATATTAAACCATGAGGGTTCTATATAAATTAATAAGTGATTTAAAAATATATTAGTGGGTTTAAAATATTAAATTGGGGTGATTCTTGACATGACACAAAAAATATGGAAGTCACATTAAATTTGGTTTAATTAAAAGTGGGAATTAAAATTGGAACATCAATGAAAAGTTTATTTCCCAAGGTATATATTTTAGAAGAATTTATAAAATATTACATGAATTGTATTATATAAAAATTGTGTAAAAGGGAGAAGGATAAAGAGAATGTGCCATCGACATGTAATGAGGGTAGTACAGAAGATCCCTTTCCAGAAATAAAAAATGTGCTATGCATTGTTCATAATATCATAAATAATTAAATTAAATTCATTAAATATTTTCCCAAGAACCATGTTCATCTTTTTCTAATTTTCTAAATTATATTTACTGTCTTATTTAATTTATTTATAATTTATTTTTCACTTACGTTAGTTAGTCGAGGTTGTTCGGTTAATTTCATAGAAACCCATTTCGGTTGTCAACCATGGTCAAATGTTTTTCAAAATAAATTAATTATTTCAATATTTATGGAGTATTTTCATATATTATTCCATTAGATAAATAATTATACTATTTTTGTAGTTATTATAAAACATATCCATATTAATAAAAGAGATTTGATAAGTCCATTTAGGGATATTTATGGTATTATAACAATTTATATTTTTATTACTTATATACTGTTATATATATTCATTAAAAAATATTGATAGATTTATAAATATTAATTTTTAATAAATTCATTTATAATATAATTTATGTTTAGTTATTATGGAAAAAATGAAACACATCATTTTTGTTGTGGTTGTAGTCCACACGTACCCATAAATGATCTCATTTTTTTAAAAAAAAGGGGTACAAACAAAATATAATTATACTTTAATAATATTAGTAATATTATATTTATTATAATTTTTAATTACATAACTCTATTATACCATACATGTAATGAGTTAACTAAAAATAAATATGTCATTTATATATGTGGTAGTTCCCAGAAACACATGATGACAGTTTCATTTTTCTCAGTCATTTTTTAAAAATCATAAAATTGATGTTCCATAATTATTATTAAACTTTGTCATATTATAAAATATGTTATTATCATACCATGAAGGATAGAGTTAATTTTAGAAGTTTAGAATAAGTGAAGATCAAGACATGTTTGGTTGAATGTATTACCCTTCCTTTGGAAGGACTTTATTGGGTACCACATTAACGATACTAATATTTTAATTATTCTATGACCAAGGATTAAAAGGAATAGGGAGGTTTTTAAGGATAGACTACAGTAGAGTTTTAGTTGATCGAAATATTTTTAATGGGTGTATAAATGGGGATGAGGTGAATTTTTTTTATAAGTGAAGAGAGTGTTTTGTTTTGTAAAACATCTTTTCTTTTCAATAATATCACTCCATTATTGGAAAAAAAGGATCAAAAATTGAAAATAAAGTTATGGAGAATGAAATATAGTAATTACTCCCTCCACCATTAAATTCCAAACATTATTTTTACATATTTAAAAAAATATCACAATCTTAATACACCATTACCATAATTGACCCTTTCCACAGTAACTCAACTTTCACCCTTGGTAACTAATTTTAATTGGAAAAATTAAAATTAAAATTATTTACTAATTTTAACATGATGATATCGAATATTGAAATAATTATATAAAAATAAATTTCCATTTGTTATAGAAATTAATTGTTGTATGAGAACATATAACACGTATAAACCATTTCTTATAAAAAATATTTTGACCATTAATTTTAGGTGTGGGATAATATTATGAAATTTTTTATTTTTAAGAGATAAATTAAATTTTTATAAAACAAATAAATTATAATTATAATTTAAATACACCCAAAATTTCATTTAAAAAAATATTTAGTTAATTTATCAAAAATACTAGATATTTTTTGTTTTATTAGAATTAAAATATTACTCTTTTATTTGTTTAAACATAGGTTTTATATATTTTAAAAAATATATATCAAATTCAAACAATTAATCATCAAATAAATTTTTGAAAAATTAAATAATTTTATAAACTTTTATGCCTCCCTTATATACATTTAAATTAATAAAAGTTTTCATGTTAACAAAAACTATATTGTTCATTATTCATCTAAGAACGAAATTATTTTAAAAAAATCACAAAACTTAATTATAATTTCATATTAAAATGATGAATGAATATATGAAATTAATGTTATTGTATTCAACTTACATAATTTATTACATTGTTTAAAATATATGTTATTAAAATACATTGAAAAGGTTTTATTTAAAATTGCTTTATAGCGTTATATATAATAATGTTATATAAATACAAAAGTGTAATTTTTTATCAAAAATGTATTATTATGAAAAAATTGTTTCTAAATTAAATATATTATTATTCTTTATTTATATATTACCTAAAATGACACACTTGTACATATATATATATATATATATTAATAATGTAAATTTAAATATATAATTTCTAGGCCATTACATCCTCCCCCATTAAGAATTTTATCCCGTAAAATACAATTCAATAAGTTATGGTGATAAATCTTTGGGTACTTTTATTTCATTTCCTCTTTAGGTTCCCATGTTTCCCCTACACCCTTATGGTTTTTACAAAGTACCATGACTAAGTAACTTGTCCTGAGGTGTAGAACATTGTCCATGTGATCAAAAATTATTACCAGATGCTCCTCATATATAATATGATCCTATATTTTTACCACCTATAGAATCAATACATGTGAGGGATCTAGTATGCACCTCTTCAGAAAGGATATGTGAAACAAATCATGTAATATAGACATGTTTGGTTGAAGCACTAGTTGATATGTCACTGCTTCAATGCGACCATGAATATTAAAGGGGATAATATATATTGGATAGAAATTCTTCTTCTTACAAAAAAATACTATATTATATATAGATATAAGAAAGAATAATTTTTCACCCACCATATACTGTAAGTCTCATTAATGGTTTTCATCTTAATTTTTTTCAACTTTGAACCATTTTTATGTGTTGATGAATAGTCTTATCCATTAATAAAATTTCTGTTACCATCTAAATACTTAACACATTTATTTCACCAACATCATTATGACACACATGTGTTTTATATCTTTTCCGATAAAGGAATATATATAGATCTATTTGAATTATTTTATGGAAACTATTGTTGTTTGAGAACATGAAAAAAGGAAAATCTTTCCTATATCTTCCCTTGATGTCCATAGAGTTGGATCTAAACATATCCTCTTGATTTTTTGATTGTGTGTTCATATTTTCCATCATTATCGGGATGACAGGATACACTATATTCCAATATGTATTTATATGATGCTAAAGATTTTTCTAGAACATTTAGGTTAACCTCATATATTGAATATATAGAATTAATTTTTCTATTCCTTGAAAACTAACCATATGTATAATGTATACATTACAAGGTGATTGGGTGATATATCCTCTATAATAGAAATGAAGTGATAAGTCTTTGTAAGATTTTCCACCACAACCTATATTTCATTTTCTCCTTTTAATGTATTTCTATGACCCATGACAACAACTATAATGATTTTTATACCATTTCCATGTAGTTAAGGGTAGTGGTTGCATTATCTCGTTAGAGTTTTTCTTCTTAGCCATTAGCTGTAGTCACACCAGACACTTTTATGTATTTTATACAATCTAATCTTTATATAACACCATAAATAGTCTTCTCATAGATCTCTATACATCTTTATGATTTAAATATTTGATTCATTCAGAAACTGCATTTTTTATTTCTATATTTTATGGTATTCATATTCATTTCCAAAATCTCACAACTCCATCCATAAATATTGAACTCAATGTTTTTCTCATCCTTACTACATAAACTTTCTTCTATATCTCCATTATCAATTTTATATTTCTTCATATTCTCTAGTAGTGAGGGTTGTGAGATCATTATAGAAAATTTTGAATATGTATTTTCCATTACAATTACCATGTTCATATAATTCATATCTAATATGTATGGATACTTCAAAATCTTCAACAAAGATAACAATATAGATCTTTTCTACTAATTAAAATATCAACATTATTAACTTTCTGGTAATGGTAGTAGATTGAAAAATCATAATAATTTATTATCTATATCATATTAATTGGTGTATATTGAGATCCTTCACTTTGAATATATATTTTTGGCTCTTATGGTCTATATATATAGAAAACTTCCCTACATATGTATAATACATCCATACCTTCAAGGAAATTATTTCATTACACAACTCAAGTTCCCTTGTGAGATAATTTTTAGAATGTACTTTAAAATATCCTTAAACATTGGATTCCACCTTATCATTTTTCATGATTACACAACCTAAAAAATTATCCGATTCATTACTGTAAATCATAAATCATTCCCGTTTTTTTGGGTAGTGTGAGTACTTGTGCATTAGTAATCTAATTTTTATGCTCTATGAACCTCTCTACGCATTCATTTATCCAGATATACTTCACTACCATTCTAGTTATCCTCATTAGCAGGTTTGAAAATCATGAAAGGTATCTAAAAAATTCACTATAATACATTGCTAATATGAAAAAACTACATATATCTATTATAGATGATGGTATAGACCATTCCTCAATCACCCTAGTCTTTTTTGGGTTTATAAATATTCCCTTTCATGTGAGAACAGGTTCCAAAAATGTTACTTGGTCCATCCAAAAGTAACATTTATTGTAAATTACATATAACATATTATTCTAAAATGTATTCAGTATAATACTCAAATTATCATCATGATCATCTATTCTTTTAGAGTAAATATATCTATCATTTATAAAGAATAAATTATATTCTCTTGGAAAACTATAAATAATATATTCTTTATGTCCATGAATATCTTCAACTAAATAATAATTCCTTATGGGATGACAAAAAATATGTAGTTACCACACCTTTTACAAAGGGAGATCATGGGAATATGATCCTTCTTTACATTTAACTAATAATATCCCAACTGAAGTTCAATTTTAGAGTACCATTGAAATCCAAAAAATAAATATAAAAATATTTCAATATATGGGAGGTCATACTTGATATTTATATTGATCTTGTTTAGTTCATGATAATTGATATAGTAATGCAGTGACCCTTCCTTCTTCTTAAAAAATAGGACTTGTTCACCCCATGATGAAGCAGTCATACATATGAAACCTATATCCATATTTTTGTGTAATTTATTTTTTGTATTCCTAGAATTCAATTTGGACATTTCAATATAATTTCATTGATATCATAAAAGATCTTGCAATAAGTTCATTTGAGAACTGAAATTCTCAATCTTGAGGATGACCTGTCATTTTTTAGGTAATAAATTGGTATAATTATTTAAAATGGGCATGTATTCAATAGTGGTAATCTCCTTTGACTCAATAGTTTGAGTTATATATTCTATCTAATAAATGAAGAATACCATTCTTCAAATGATGTTTTCAAAGGTGGATCATCCTCCTACTTACACTAGTATAAAAAAGTGTAATTTGAGATATTAAAAGTAATATTCATCTCTAGATAGTTATTGTCAGATCTATATAGATACAAGTAGTCTATTCATAGAATATCATTGAATTACAGTAATCGGATTATGATAAGGTTTTCTAAGAGATTAATCTCAAAAATATTAATTGAGGGGGATTTATTTATATGAGTTCCAAGAATTACTCCATAAAACAATTTCACCAACAATATATCCTCTATGTTCTGTGATTGTAGTTTAAAAGTTCTACTAATATTTCTTGATATGAAATAATTCATTAAACCCGAATAAAATAGTATATTCACTATTTTTTAATTAATAGCTGTAACATAAACCCAATCTAGATCTATTGGACCTGAGGGATATTATCATTGGTTATCATAGATAACCCTTTTTATAGTTCATTTGTTTTCATAGTATCCACATTCGTTGTAGTTAAAAAAACGAAAAATACACTTTGGATTGAAATGGACATTATTTTCATCAACCATATTTGTGGGATTATTTACCACTATTAAAAATGTTTTGTATTAATTTCCCTCCTTTCACACTTGAATGATTTCTTGTTACCATTTAAATAGTTCTTATGAATCTTATTTCTACACTTTTATCATGTGGGTTGTTGGACATTGTTACCATGATGAGTTTTATCCAATTATCCCAATAGTTAAGCTCAATTCGTCAATTCTTGTCTCCAATACCATGAGACAACAAGGAATCACCCATTTACATATCAACATTGATGTAACATTGAACAACTTCTCCATAGCTTCCAAAGTAATAAATTTTTTAATGTCTTCATTTACGTGGCTTTATCCCAATAAATAAGCATTCAATTGTACTTTTGGTGTTAATTACAAAAATAAAGTCATATTGTAGAATCCAAGTAATGTTATCCAAGAAATATATGATATATTTATCTTACATGATATTTAATTGAAGTAACTACCTCCCTATTTTTTAGATGGTGAGTATGATGGAAATATTTATTGACAAATAACTTCATCAATTCTTCCCACTTCCTAAATTCCATGTCTCCCATGGGATCTGTATTCTTGATCAGTTCTCACCACTAATAAGCTTCTCCCCCAAGGTGGTAAATATCCATAATGACTTTCTCTTACTCAGATCATTAAAATAGAGAATGTATATTTTCAATGGAGTTAATACATTGTTTAGTGAATACAGGATCAAAAAATCAAATAAATGATTGTGGTGTCCATCACATTAAACTTATAATTCATAACTTGAGTTTGTTGTACCAGTTATTCAATGAGGATGTTATCTTCTACTCCCATCATGTTAGGAAATTTATTATATAAGTCATTACATTTCACATTTCATTAACACAATTTATCTAGTGTTCTTCCATTTTCTAAATTAATGGATTTTTATTGTAGGGAATTATTTGATTTATAAATTTATGAAATGTAATATAGAATTGTTTAAGAAGTATCTCATACCAAATGTAAAAAACCTCACATATGTATCTAAAAAATTCAATCTATGTTATCCATGGTTTCCTTCCTATTAGTATATCTAATCTCATTATATTCCATAAACAATTTACTATTAATTATTTCAGAATTTTTTGTAAAAAATATGAATTATATAAAGTATATTCCCTGGTATTTTTAAACTAGGTGTGAAATAATTCCTTTTTTTCATGAACAAGGTAATGATTGGGTTAATACAGAATCATCCATTATCAGGGTTATCACCTCTTGGAATATTTTTTCCAGAGCCAACATCTACTTTTAGTATATTGAGATGGATATTTTGTTTGTAAAACAAAATAATCTATATTTTATGGATATTTTAATATTTTCTCCAATTCTTATTTTTATCTCTATGGTTTTCAAAAATGTTCTCTCATCATAATCTCCCGAAATAACAAGAGCTTTCTCTAATACTGATTATTTTGACCCAATCCTTAAATATATGTTATTTAATGATTCTTAATAATCTTATCCAGAAAAACTATCCAATTATTGAGTGGTCTAGTGTATTTGGATGACTATAAATATAAATACACTATCCTAAACATAAAAAATATATATTATTTTAACACTCCACGTAGTTCTCCTAGCTTATATTGATCTTAAAAAACTACATAGTATACCCTATAGAAATGTACATTAGGAAAAGGGTGATCTAGAAATCCTAGTAAGGTAATAGACAAGGAAATGAGTAATAACATGAAAATAAATAAGTAAAACATGATATCCTAAAAAGTATTAATACATGAATAAAAACATAGAATAAGGAAATCATATAATAAGATCATAGAGTCATATAATATGTTGAAACAACACAATACCTGACATCAAAAAATTTATGTCATGTTTCCCTCCCAATAAAATCATTACAATGTTGAAAAATTATCATTTTTGATTGAATTAACTCATTATTGAAATAAACATAGTGGAAAAAGTCTCTTGGTTTATTATGTTCACACTTTAATTAAGTACAGAATATCTCATGGGATATAAATAATTAAATAATGAATTTAAGTGATATATATTTCCACACCCACCCAGAAAATAATTAATATAATACATATGTAGGCTACATGAGTAAATGAATACACATATAAACCATATGCATGATCAAATCTATGAAAAGGAATAGGGTTTTAGAATTCGAATTCATGTAGTAATAGAAGGATAAATCATTATAATTTCCAAGGGAAGAGGGAATGAAATTATTTTTTCATTTCATGACTAAAAGTGGTATGTATGAATTGAATATGGATTTAAATTATGGAAAATTCATGAGAAATATCTAGAGAACCAAAAATAATAATGAACCGCTTTGGTTGAACATTATAAAATAATTAAAGGACAATTATAAGGAAGGAAATAGTATAGTTTTTTCTATAAAACCATAAATGGAACAAGTGGGTTCTATATAAAATAATGAATGTTATAAGAATATATTTATGTTTTAAAATCATTCCATGGAGGTAATTGTTTACATAAGATAAGAAATATGAATTTTCTCTTAAACTAGATTTACAAAAAATAGGAATTTTGATGTGAACTAAAACATTTACATCCCCATTAATAAATATTATATTTACTTAGTTATATATATAAGGTATATAGATAAAATATAGATTAATTTCATGAAATAATTATTGTGTAAAATGTACAAAAATAAATATTTTTTAAATGAAATGTAATGATTGTGGTACATAAGATCACTTGCCTCATGTGGGAATGTTCTCTGTTGTTGTGTGTATCTTTTGAAAAAATATAATTATGTTCATTACATATATACCCAATAAACTTATTCATATTTATTTAAGTTTATAATATCCATTATTATCTATTTTAATTTATTTTTAATATATTTTCTACTTATGTCAGTTACTTATGGATGTTTGTTAAATCCCTTTTAACACTTTTTTTGTTGACCATGGTAAAAGGTTATGAAAAATAACTTCAATATGATCCTAATTTCATATTATTATTTCCTTTATTTTTAAATTATAAATATAGTTCTAAATTTTTAAATTTTATCCCAAAATATATCTAAATTAAGAAATGGTTTGGTAAGTCCATTTAAGGAAGTTAATGTTCCTATTATGATTAATTAATTTTACTGAATTAATATTAGCGTACTTTATATTTAAAAATATTAATAGTGTTATAAAAATAATTTATATACCTAATATAAATTTATAAAATCATTCATTTTATGTTTTTATGGATAGAAAATATAATACATTCTGTGGAGCTGGTAGTCCTCACATACACAGATGATTCTCTCATTTTTTATAGAATGGTAATCGGGTATCAAAAAAAATTATCATATCATAATATTATCATGTTATATTTATTATATTTTTATTATATAACTCTTTTAGACAATCAATATAAAGAGTTTATGAAAAATATATTCATCATTCGTGGAGGTAGTAGTCTGAACAAACTAATGATGTCATTTTCATTTTTCTCAATGATTTTAGAGGAAACATAATGTTAATATTATATTAGTATAGTAACACTTAATCAATGTAAAAAATGTTGGTGTTATCATACCTTCATGGATAGTGGGGATTGTAGGGTTGTACAAAAAAATATCTAGAGAAGTTGGGTTCATAGTATTACTTCCCCCTTGGAATTTCTACCTTGGGTAACTCTTTATAGATCATTTTCTAGGTCATTTTTTGAGTTCAATGATTTAAGGGAATTAGGAGGTAGTTAAATACACTGTGTTAGTGTTTTGGATGAGAAATATACGTTTAATGGGGTGATATATGGGGAGTTGAGAATTTAGTTTTATAAGTAATGAGCATGTCAGTTTTTTAAAATATGATTAACTTCCTATATTTATTCTTTATTATTAAAGTACAAAATCTATAAAATAGATAATAACTATATTTGGAATGATATATATAAAATCACACCTCAACTATCTAGTACAACTGTTTCTTTCAGAGAGAGATATGGATGGTTCCCTGAGTTTAGGATATATAATCATCAATTCCTACAGTGATTGAGCTATTCTGTCATTATATGCTTTCACATTGGGCTCACCATTATTGTTTCCCTTGGATAGATATTTGAATGGTTACTTGAGATTTGGTTACATGATTCCCAATTCCAATAGTTTTTCAATTATTGTTTCATTACATGCATTTATATTAGGTTCACTATTTTTCATTTCCTTCAAAATAGGTATGATATATGAGGATTGATTATGGAGATTTGAAGTGTTGTTTCATAATCATTTATATTGGGTTTTTTTAATTTGTATCTCTTGTAAAAACTCCAAATGGTCCCCCAATCCATAAAGAGAATAAAACCTCTTTCCAAATGTAGGAGATCATTTTGGTTTTCAAGCATATGGACACTTATGAAATCACATTGTTCTAGAGAATGGGTGGTAGGTCTCATAAAACACTTGGGGGGGGGGGGGGTTATTTCCAATTATGAGACAATATTATTGATTTATGATATGTTCATGAATCTCTTACAAATCCTTATATGGGACTAATTACCAAAATAAAATTATTAGGGGTGGAATTTTTCAAACTATAAATGGGGTTCTATCGACAAGACCATCTATATGTATCTGATGTTCCTTAAATGTTCACCATTATTTCATAGAAATGGGTACCTACATAAATTTTGAATCCATAAAATCAGGCACTACATATTTTACTCCCATTTAGAGAGTTGATTTGTATTTCTAGGGTGGGATTGAGACTTCCTAAATAATCCAATGTATCATGTTTATTATCAGAATCAAATCCCGTGTATTTCATTTAAATCTAAGCCATATGGTTCAATTCCATGAATACCTGACATATATGAGGGAACCTAGGAACCGAGTATGGAGATCAGACCATAAGATGGCCTCCTACATATCATTCTTATAAAAATAATTAAATTAATCATAGTTCAATCTTACTTCAACAAACTAATGTATAGTGACTGATAATCAATGCCCATGAGGGTTGTGTCTTCATGGTTTACTAATGTGGGGATGACTTGGAGACTTACACCTTAGTGAATTCCCTTATATGGTGTATATCGTATCATGTAACTGAACACGGCTTACACACTAAGGTTTCCATGGATGGGGGAATTTATTATGTGAGTGATATGTTAATTGAAAATTCCTAAGCCCATATGGGCATGGTCAGTGTTAGAAACATGGGTTGGAAACTTATTAGACTCACCACGTATTGATAATCGAATTTTGTATTGGGGAACCCCTATTGGTGTGTCGGACATAGCGATAATGCCTTAGGAAAATATCCTACATCTCCTTTATATAGAAGAATTATATTCCTCATAGTTCAATTCATTCATAACCTAATAATTGGTAGGAATGGGTTATTATAATCAAATAAATTATTTTTATCCCTAAGGTGTAGGAATTCTAGGGGAGTCTAACATTGTTGATGCCCAATGGAAAATATTTGACCCTTAACCTTCGAAGGATAAAGAGTATGAACCCTACATGGCTAGATGAGCATGTATGGATGGAATGATAATCCCTTAATACCTATAAGATTGTATTAGTATCCATTCCTAACCCGTTATGGAAACAAATCATATAAAAGGGGAATGACCGGCTGAAGACTCATGGTTTGAGGTACTCAAGGTTCGAGGGAACATACCCATGTACTCATATTGGACAAGGCCAAATTTTATGGGGATCTCCACCTAATATATCTTGATTCTATTCCTAACGTTTTCTTGTTTTATCTATGAAATGTCTAGTGTGTCAACATGGAATATATAGGGTTTTTATTTGAAATGTATAGGGTGTATAATTGGAATGTATTTGGTGTTTTCCCAACATGTCCTGATTGTTTTTCCGACAAGGATGACTTGTCCCAGGGTTTTTTGTTTGGGTTGTCACATGGGAATGCTAGCATGTCTAAGGCTATTTTCATGTTCAAAGAAGACATGAATATGAACTTTCATGTGATTGAGGAAAACAAAATGAAGGGAAACTGCGTGATCTGAATGACTTGTCTAGAGGGAATTCATCTGACATAGAAATCATGTCTAGTGGACTTTGTGTGACTCAAATGACATATCCTTAGAATTCCACATGATAAAAATTGACTTTTATAGGGGACTATTTCGTGTCACTTTGGTCATGTATTAAGGACTTCACATTACTTGACTGACATGTATGAGGGTTCTCACATGATTCAATTGGATTTTTTGGGGACTATTCAAATGATTGATGCATACATGTTTATGGGTGTCATGTGATCAACGATGATATTTCTAGAGGGATTTATGTGACCTGGGTGATATGTCTGTAGAACTTCATGTGAGTTAACTGACATATTAGGAGAACATAGAGTAACTTGGACGATATGTCTGAAGGATAGTAACATGAATTGACTGATATGTTGGGGTGATGTTTTATTACTAATAAATAGGCCACGTGAAGTTCATGATCCCATCGCATGAAAATATGTGTATATGTCTTCATATAAGGATTCTATATTTTTAAGACTTTATTATATAAATCTACCAATCTTCATGAGGAATTATATTTGGGTTGTCATGTAAACCAACCAATAATCAGAAACTCATTTTAATAATTAGAACAACATACAAGAAGTCCTTATTATGATCAATAGGTTGATCTCAAAATGTGTATATACTTGTTGAGTGTTCCCTTAGGAAATTCTTCATGTTTACCTAGTGGAAGATCATTTCAATTTTATGGGTTTCTATTTCGATAAGTCCACTCTCACCTATGCTCTCCTGGGTGTTTTCTTTTTATGATAAGAGGGAGGGATTTAGATGCATCACCACCCATGATATATACCCCTTCATACAGAGTATATATAAAAAATATGGGCTTGAGTTAGTGGAGAATCACATATTTCCCATGAACATATCATGGTTCTTCCATGGATTCATATTTCTGTCTCATGATAATCAACAACTGTGAGATCATTTTATCATAACCATATTTATTGGAACCATGATTCTCAAAGGGATTTATCATAATTAAAATCAACATATCAAAGGGACTTCTCAATATTAGTTTGACTTATCAAGGAGCCTTCTTGAGATTCAGATACCTGTCTAAGAGGATTTCATGTGATAAAGGGATACTTTTCTTGGGCCCTTCATGAGATCAATCTGGAATTTCATGGGGACTTCGGGTGGTCATTTTTCTGATCATGCAATTCAATGTAAAGACCCGTAAAATTCAAGGGAAATTTTTTCTTAATTTTCTTTGGAATTTTACAAGAACGTGGTTTCTGACGGCACCTGATTCCGAGGCCCAGAGTGCCCGGAATCAATTTCCGAAGTTTGGCTCGGGTACGTTCAGTGAACGAACGAGCGAGAATTTCTAACTTTTGAACCGGTGCCCAGAATCAAATTCCGAGGGCACCGATGAACTCTCCGCGCCGATATTCGCTTAAGGAGACCTTTTCCGAGGTTGCGTTTTATGCGGAATGAAAGTTAGTTTTGGGAGAAATTATAAGAAGTTAAATAAAAATGTGGAAACACTTTTTATTTTTAACTTGTTAGTTATTTTCTCCCAAAGGGAGTTAGAGGTGGGAACCACATCCATTTAACCTCCCTTGGGAGGTTTAAGTGTGGTGGGGCCCACAAAAAGCATAACTCTTCACCTTTTTTTTAAACTCCCAATTACCCCTCTTTAATTAACTTGACAACTTGGTTAATTAATGGAGTTGAGTTGTTTGAATTTCAAAACTTTGAAATTCAAATTGATAATTGTGTGAATAAAATAAGCCTTAGCTTAATTTATTTTGGTTGCACTCCTTATCCATCTTGAGAGGTTTTGAAGAATTCTCTCCTCCTTCTTCAAACTTTGGCGAAGAACGCGAAGAACATTCGGACTTCGATGAAGAACGCCACATTCTCGGGAACCGTCTTCCGCGACGCCATACCCGCGACACTGACGACGTACTTCTTCCGCGTCATCTCTTCCGCGACAGTTTCCCGCGACGAAATCACCGTCAAAGAACTTCGAATCCTCGCTTCACGACATCGACGTCCTTCTTCCGCGACGCCGACCACCGCGACGCTCGTCTTCCGCGGGTCGTTGACGATCATCGTTCTTGAAACCGAGGTAGGGGTTTGTTGTTGTTTAATTTATTTCTTCTCGTTCTTGGTTCTAGCATGATAATCTTGAGGATAAATGATTATGTGTTATCATCTAACGAGAGGGGGGTCGGACTGCACAAACACGGCCGAAACCCCCTCCCTTGTTCTTGAATGTTTCTTGTGGAAGAAACGAGATGGCGTGGTTCCGTCTCACCACGCGAGAATCATTCGACAATTATTGCGCGACGCCGTTGCGCCGCACCGTGGAAAGATTATCATGAACGCGCCGCCGTCGTGCCGCGTTGAAGAAAACCGAAGGCGCTGCGGCCGGAGCGGGGCCGCGGCGGAGGGGCACGGTGCTGTCGCACCGCGCCGGACGGCGAAGGCCGCGGCTGGTTCCGGGCCGCGGTAGAACGAGAAGACCGGCGGCCAGCCGGGCCGCCCGTGTCGGAAGCCGGAAAGGGGACCGGCCTCGCCGGTCCCGTTGAGGAAGAACCGGCCGGCCAGGTCGGGCCGGCCGGAAGGGAGGCAAAACCGGGGGAAATTAATTCCCCCGGCCAGCCAAAATGGACCCCCATTAAGAGGGGGGCCGGTTTCACAAAGGGGGGCAGGCGGCCCCCCCGTTTTTCTCAAAAGAAGGCCCCCACGTGGGGGGGGGGGCATTTGATCCAAGGCTCGGCATTCAGCCGCGCCGCCAGCAGGAATGGCAGGGGCCTTGCCCCCTGCGCGTGGCACCCGAGCGGCGCCTCGGCCGCGCCGCCGCGCCGGGCCGACCCAGGGGGGGTCGGGCCGGGTCGGCCCGGACCTGGACCCCCCGTTTTCGAATCGATTTCGGTCTTATACCCGTATCTTGGGCTACGGGCCTCCAAACGACTCGCCGTCAGCGGCAACATGAACTTTGGATCGAGACGGTCATTTCAGTATACTATACTCAAGGTGCACCTTCCTTTTCGGGAGCCTACGTGGTTAAAACTCCATAGTTAAGCGTGCTTGGCCTAGAGTAGTGATCAGGATGGGTGACCTCCTGGGAAGTTTCCGAGGGTGGGTGTGAGACGGAAAGGCCAATAACTAACAGACTGGGCGCCCGATTTACGCGCCGTCTATTTCGTTGAAATCCTCTTCATGAGACGGATCTTTTGGCATACTCCGCCCGAGGTTTGGATGCAGGTGGAGTACGGTCGAGTTGGTTTTGCCTTAAAAACCAACCGGGCCCCTAGGACGAAAAAGCCAATAACTCTCAGACCGGGCGTCCGATTGACGCGCCGTCTGCGACGTTGAGTTCCTATTGACGATACGGAACTTTTGGATACATCAACTTCGGACTTTGTGACAGTTGATGTATCGGCCTCTCGGCTCATGGAGCGGACCCTCCCGAACGAGCTTGCTATGTGCGGGAACCCTAGTACTGGCTGCAACTGCTACTGCGATGACGACGGTGTAGAGATCCTCAGTGGACTGCGACGATGAAGACAGCTGGTCTTGTATCCTATGTGGGTCCTAGCTGTGCTGGTCTTGTATCCTATGTGGGTCCCAGCTTAGATGATTCAATACTGGTCTTGTATCCTATGTGGGTCCCAGTATAGATGAATCAATGAAGAGTACTGGTCTTGTATCCTATGTGGGTCCCAGATTAGATGATTCAATACTGGTCTTGTATCCTATGTGGGTCCCAGTATAGATGAATCAATGAAGAGTACTGGTCTTGTATCCTATGTGGGTCCCAGCTTAGATGATTCAATACTGGTCTTGTATCCTATGTGGGTCCCAGTATAGATGAATCAAAGAAGAGTGCTGGTCTTATATCCTATGTTGGTCCCAGCTTAGATGACTCAGTGCTGGTCTTGTATCCTATGTGGGTCCCAGCCGTACTGGTCTTGTATCCTATGTGGGTCCCAGCTTAGATGATTCAATACTGGTCTTGTATCCTAAGTGGGTCCCAGTATAGATGAATCAATGAAGACAGCAGGTCTTGTATCCTATGTGGGTCCCAACTTAAATGAAACAATGAAGACGACTGGTCTTGTATCCTATGTGGGTCCCAGCTTAGATGATTCGGTATCTATGTCTGATCATCTCTTTCACCCTTTTCAATGATGTATACTTGTGTGAGCTGAATCCTGTTGTTTTCCTGTGTGGATTGTGTTGTGCTATACTGTGTGGATTTCGTTTTGCTTTCCTGTGTGGAATACGTATACTTTCCTGTGTGGAATGAGTTGTACTTGGGCTTAGAGGTTGGAACGTATTGGAATTGATGACTTAGGTATATGTATGGGCATATACCTAAGCAGTGTCGGATGTTACTTCGTGATTGTATCTTCCTTTGTGGTTTATCCTTTGTGGATTTTGGGAGACCATCAGGGGTCTCGGGGTCCCTACTGAGTATCTTATACTCACCCCTGCACGGGCTATGCCCGCACTACGTTGTGTTGGTTGCAGACGACGGACAACGTTGATCGTGGCTAAGGCTTGCAGAGCAGAACGATACCTGGAGGTGGACCACTGGGCGGGACGTGCCCGGAGCGGACGGCGGGACCCGAGGAGCAGTGGAGCTATCTGTACCCACCCTTCAGGTGGGATTTCCAGTGGACAGCTCGGTGTAGCGGCTTTTACTTTACAGTTGCTGTTTTCCCTTTCAAGTTGTAATTTACTTTCAGTTTGGGTTTGTATACTGGCCCATTTACTTTTCCGCACTCTCAGTTGTACTCTATTCTTAGTGTTTACTTTTCCTCTTGCTTACTCTGTGGTGTTTGTTTACTTTATAAAGGCAATGCCTTCCCTTTTTACCGGTATTTATGCCTTGGTGCTAGTCGCCAGCCCCTGGCCTATGGAAGGCGGGCTTGGGGTAGTCACGGCACGGACCCCGAGGGCGGGTCGTGACAAATTGGTATCAAAGGAGTTCGGTTCTACCGCGAACTCTGATCTTTTCTGTGTGAAGCAATAATGTTTAGCGTATTGAGTGTGGATATCAGTCCAGGGAGTCCAGTGTTGGTGCAGCAGCCGACGTATCCGTACACCAGGACCCTGACTTCTGATTTCCGACTTAATGCACGAAAACATTGATTGCATGTGTGTTCAAGTTTTCTTTGTGATTACTTGTGTCAGCTCACCAAGTATACTGTTCTGACCGTGGCGCACCTGTTTCTTTTAGGATGGCCCCACGACGGCAGCCAGCTAGGGTTCCGAGAGTGGAGAGTGATGACAGCCCACCGAGCGACGAGGCCTCAGTGCAGGGCTCCTTGTCAGTAGAGGCACCGACAGTACCTTTACCCGCCGAGCCACCGATGCTTTCCGCCACGACCGCTGACGATGCACGTCGCCTTGGAGCTCTGCATGAGTTCCAGCGCCAGCGACCACCCAGGTTTCGTGGGGAGACGGACCCCCAGGCAGCTGAGGACTGGCTGGAGGAGGTCGTGCGAGTTTTCAGGTTAGTGAGGACACCAGCCGACCTCATGGTGATCCTCGCAGTGAGCCTCCTACACGCAGCAGCAGGACGATGGTGGAGCTTGATGCTACAGGTGCACGATGAGGCATCTCTTATTTGGACGGACTTTGAGAGCATCTTCCGCTTCGAGTTCGTCCTGGCCACCCTTTGTGCGGTGTGCATCCAGGAGCTTCTTCAGCTGCGGCAGGGTAGCTTGACGGTCGCCCAGTATGCGGTGAGGTTCACTGACCTTTCTCGCTACTCGACAGACATGGTGCGGGACCCCTTCTTTCGGGCCCGGACCTTCGAGCAGGGATTGAGACACGAGATCAGGTCTTCGATGATCTCCCTCAACTTTCCGACACAGGCAGAGGTGTTGGAGAGGGCCCTTCTAGTGGAGAGTTTTCTCGCAGAGCAGGCTCCAGTGACAGGGCCCTCCGCAGGACGGCCCGTAGCAGGGTCTTATGCAGCTGGCAGTAGACAGGTGACACAGAGGTCCAAGCGGCCCAAACCATCATATGGGAAGTCACAGGATGAAGATTCGGTTGTGCGGGGCACCCGAAGGAGAGCCAGCTACGCGAGGGGAAAACATTGCTACGCATGCAGTGGGCGAGGTCACATGGCTCGAGACTGCCCGACTCGTCTTACAAAAGAGCAGCAGGCGGTAGAGGGACCTCTTAGACAGAGATTCGGCCACGGTGGTCCGCAGGGTATAGGCGGACGAGGCAGAGGAGCTGGCCGAGTAGCCGATGGTGGGAGACACTTCGAGGTGTTGCCACCACCACCACCAGGAGGTCCGCCCCGACCGCAGGGAGTAGGTGGACATGCGAGAGCTCAGCTTCAGGCAGTCGAGGCCTTCTATCATGGAGCTCTGGGAGCAGATGGACAGGAGCAGAACTAGTGGATACATCCTTTATACTTCTAGTTCCTTGTTGCTATTGTGTAGCGTCTTTGTATTATGAGATGCAATAATAAAAGATGCATACCTTTGTGATGTTTTCATTCCTGTCCTCTTTTGTGATGTTACTAAGAGGTTCCAGTTTTGACTGTTGACTTGACCCTCACTTGTGAGACATCTACTGGAGGAGACCCAGTTACCACACACTGATGCCGACAGTGTGACTCAACCCTTGGAGGTGAGAGTAACGGTTGGATCTCTTGGTAGTAGCATCGAGGCCTTACGACGCCATCCTTGGTATGGATTAGTAACATCCATGTCGGGATTGACTATATTAGGCAAAGAATGTGGTTCATCCAGGGGATGGGACCTGATTTCTCTTATCGGCAAAGAAGAAATCTTATAACTCTTGTGGGACCTGAGATGGTCGAGGTCATCCAAGCGCGGATGAGTACAACTCAGAGCCGGCATAAGTCATATGCTGATAGGAGGCGGAGGCCACTAGAGTTCGAGGATGGCGACCACGTCTTCTTGCGGGTCTCACCTCGACGTGGTATACGAAGATTTGGCCGAGGTGGCAAGTTATCTCTGCGTTTCATCGGACCCTTCCAGGTCCTCAACAGGATTGGCGAGGTGGCTTATCGCCTGGCTCTACCACCTCAGTTGCACCGGGTGCATGACGTCTTCCACGTATCTCAGCTGAGGATATACGTGCACGACCCGACACACATCATTGACCATGGGGAGCTTGACGTTGACGATGGGGAAACTTTTTCGGAGGTCCCGGTGGAGATCGAGGATCGATAGGAGCGGGTCCTATGTGGATGGTCGATTCCTCTAGTGCGCATCAGATGGCAGCATGGGAATCTCCAGGAGAGCACTTGGGAGCAGGAGGCTCAGATGTGTGCTCAGTACCCTCTTTTGTTTCCCTTGTTTTTGATGTATCTTTATGGGGACGTAAAGCCCTGAGGTGGGAGTAATGTAAAGACCCGTAAAATTCAAGGGAAATTTTTTCTTAATTTTCTTTGGAATTTTACAAGAACGCGGTTTCTGAGGGCACCTGATTCCGAGGCCCGGAGTGCCCGGAATCAATTTCCGAATTTTGGCTCAGGTACGTTCAGTGAACGAACGAGCGGGAATTTCTAACTTTTGAACCGGTGCTCGGAATCAAATTCTGAGGGCACCGATGAACTCGCAGCGCCGATATTCGCTTAAGGAGACCTTTTCCGAAGTTGCGTTTTATGCGGAATGAAAGTTAGTTTTGGGAGAAATTATAAGAAGTTAAATAAAAATGTGGAAACACTTTTTATTTTTAACTTGTTAGTTATTTTCTCCCAAAGGGAGTTAGAGGTGGGACCCACATCCACTTAACCTCCCTTGGGAGGATTAAGTGTGGTGGGGCCCACACAAACCATAACTCTTCAACTTTTTTTTAAACTCCCAATAACCCCTCTTTAATTAACTTGACAACTTGGTTAATTAATGGAGTTGAGTTGTTTGAATTTCAAACCTTTGAAATTCAAATTGATAATTGTGTGAATAAAATAAGTCTTAGCTTAATTTATTTTGGTTGCACTCCTTAGCCATCTTGAGAGGTTTTGAAGAATTCTCTCCTTCTTCTTCAAACTTTGGCGAAGAACGCGAAGAACATTCGGACTTCGACGAAGAACGCCACGTTCTCGGGAACCGTCTTCCGCGACGCCATACCCGCGACACCGACGATGTACTTCTTTCGCGTCATCTCTTCCGCGACGGTTTCCCGCGACGAAATCGCCGTCAAAGAACTTTGAATCCTCGCTACACGACATCGACATCCTTCTTCCGCGACGCCGACCACCGCGACGCTCGTCTTCCGCGGGTCGTTGACGATCATCGTTCTTGAAACCGAGGTAGGGGTTTGTTGTTGTTTAATTTATTTCTTCTCGTTCTTGGTTCTATCTTGATAATCTTGAGGATAAATGATTATGTGTTATCATCTAACGAGAGGGGGGTCGGACCGCACAAACACGGCCAAAACCCCCTCCCTTGTTCTTGAATATTTCTTGTGGAAGAAATGAGATGGCGTGGTGCCGTCGCACCAGGCGGGAATCATTCGACAATTATTGCGCGACGCCGTCGCACCGCGCCGTGGAAATATTATCATGAACGCGCCGCCGTCGCGCCGTGTCAAAGAAAACCGAAGGCACCGCGGCCGGAGCGGGGCCACGACGGAGGGGCACGGTGCCGTCGCACCGCGCCGGACGGCGAAGGCCGCGGCCGGTTCCGGGCCGCGGTAGAACAAGAAGACCGGCGGCCAGCCGGGCCGCCGGTGTCGGAAGCCGGAAAGGGGACCGGCCTCGCCGGTCCCGTTAAGGAAGAATCGGCCGGCCAGGTTGGGCCGGCCGGAAGGGAGGCAAAACCGGGGGAAATTAATTCCCTCGGCCAGCTAAAATGGCCCCCCATTAAGAGGGGGGCCGGTTTCACAAAGGGGGGCAGGCGACCCCCCCGTTTTTCTCAAAAGCAGGCCCCCACGTGGGGGGGGGGGGGGCGGGTTTAATCCAAGGCGCGACATTCAGCCGCGCCGCCTGCAGGAAGGGCGGGTGCCTTGCCCCCCGCGCATGGAACCCGAGCGGCGCCCCGGCCGTGCCACCGCGCCGGGCCACGCCGCCGGCCGGGCCGACCCAGGGGGGGTCGGGCCGGGTCGGCCCGGACCCGGACCCCCCGTTTTCGAATCGATTTGGGTCTTATGCCCGTATCTTGGGCTACGGGCCTCCAAACGACTCGCCGTCAGCGGCAGCACGAACTTTGGATCGAGACGGTCATTTCGGTATACTATACTCAAGCTGCACCTTCCTTTTCGGGAGCCTACATGGTTAAAACTCCATAGTTAAGCGTGCTTGGCCTAGAGTAGTGATCAGGATGGGTGACCTCCTGGGAAGTTTCCCAGGGTGGGTGTGAGACGGAAAGGCCAATAACTAACAGACCGGGCGTCCGATTTACGCGCCGTCTATTTCGTTGAAATCCTCTTCATGAGACGGATCTTTTGGCATACTCCGTCCGAGGTTTGGATGCAGGTGGAGTACGGTCGAGTTGGTTTTGCCTTAAAAACCAACTGGGCCCCTAGGACGAAAAAGCCAATAACTCTCAGACCGTGCGTCCGATTGACGCGCCGTCTACGACGTTGAGTTCCTATTGACGATACGGAACTTTTGAATACATCAACTTCGGACTTTGTGATAGTTGATGTATCTGCCTCTCGGCTCGTGGAGCGGACCCTCCCGAACGAGCTTGCTGTGTGCGAGAACCCTAGTGCTGGCTGCGACTGCTACTGCGATGACGACGGTGTAGAGATCCTCAGTGGACTGCGACGATGAAGACAGCTGGTCTTGTATCCTATGTGGGTCCTAGCTGTGCTGGTCTTGTATCCTATGTGGGTCCCAGATTAGATGATTCAATACTGGTCTTGTATCCTATGTGGGTCCCAGTACAGATGAATCAATGAAGAGTACTGGTCTTGTATCCTATGTGGGTCCCATATTAGATGATTCAATACTGGTCTTGTATCCTATGTGGGTCCCAGTATAGATGAATCAATGAAGAGTACTGGTCTTGTATCCTATGTGGGTCCCAGCTTAGATGATTCAATACTGGTCTTGTATCCTATGTGGGTCCCAGTATAGATGAATCAATGAAGAGTGCTGGTCTTATATCCTATGTGGGTCCCAGATTAGATGACTCAGTGCTGGTCTTGTATCCTATGTGGGTCCCAGCCGTACTGGTCTTGTATCCTATGTGGGTCCCAGCTTAGATGATTCAATACTGGTCTTGTATCATAAGTGGGTCCCAGTATAGATGAATCAATGAAGACAGCTGGTCTTGTATCCTATGTGGGTCCCAGCTTAAATGAAACAATGAAGACGGCTGGTCTTGTATCCTATGTGGGTCCCAACTTAGATGATTCGGTATCTATGTCTGATCATCTCCTTCACCCTTTTCAATGATGTATACCTGTGTGAGCTGAATCCTGTTGTTTTCCTGTGTGGATTGTGTTGTGCTATCCTATGTGGATTTCGTTTTGCTTTCCTGTGTGGAATACGTATACTTTCCTGTGTGGACTGAGTTGTACTTGGGCTCGGAGGTTGGAGCGTATTGGAATTGATGACTTAGGTATATGTATGGGCATATACCTAAGCAGTGTCGGATGTTACTTCGTGATTGTATCTTACTTTGTGGTTTATCCTTTGTGGATTTTGGGAGACCTTCAGGGGTCTCGGGGTCCCTACTGAGTAGCTTATACTCACCCCTACACGGGCTATGCCCGCACTACGTTGTGTTGGTTGCAGACGATGGACAACGTTGATCGTGGCAGAGGCTTGCAGAGCAGAACGGTACCTGGAGGTGGACCACTGGGCGGGATGTGCCCGGAGCGGACGGCGGGACCTGAGGAGCAGTGGAGCTATCTGTACCCATCCTACAGGTGGGATTTCCAGTGGACAGCTCGGTGTAGCGGTTTTTACTTTACAGTTGTTGTTTTACCTTTCGAGTTGTACTTTACTTTCAGTTTGGGTTTGTATACTGGCCCATTTACTTTTCCGCACTCTCAGTTGTACTCTGTTCTTACTTAGTGTTTACTTTTCCTCTTGCTTACTCTGTGGTGTTTGTTTACTTTACAAAGTCAATGCCTTCCCTTTTTACCAGGATTTATTCCTTGGTGATAGTCGCCAGCCCCTGGCCTATGGAAGGCGGGCTTGGGGTAGTCACGGCACGGACCCCGAGGGCGGGTCATGACATTCAAATTACAAATTCATATTTAAATCAATATAATTATCATTTGTATAAGGGTTCTACTTTAACCATATTTTAAATTTAAAATTCCAATGGGACTCAGAAATCTATTGGGTTCTTAATGAAACACCTGGTCACATGGACATGAATAAATTCATTCACATATAAAAGGTGACATGTCTTTTGTCCTTCATATGAAGTAGTTTTCATGTCCCTATGGCCTTCACGTGATCAATGGGTAGGATACACAGAACACATCATTGCTTCTCTTGAAAAAAATTAGAACCTCCTTTATAATGAATCATCCACATTTTCCATCATCTTATATGATATTTTCCATGGTCATTGACTTTTTCCCATTGGTTATCCATCAGGGTATCACATCATCATTAATGGATCTCACGATGCTATGTGATCATTTTTTGGGATGAATTCTCCACATGTATTTTGTGTCTCGTTTGATCAATCCTATATCATATGAAATCATTTTAGTATTTTCATAGATAGTCACCCTTCTTGTCTACAGACCCAAGGGGACATCACATGATTGAATAGACACCTAAAAGGTCTTTCACATGATAAAGGTGACATACACAAATATTTTTTTTGCATTATATATGGCATGACCCTAGGGATCTCGCAAGATAATTGAACTGATCACAAGATTAAAATAATCCATTCATGTTAAATTCAATGTATCTTTAATTTCATAAAGCTAACAAATTTTTTAGGTTTTATTTTATAAGTGGGTTTTGGTGATTATCAAGAATCTATTGGTTGACATGTCACCTGGTCAGAGGAACTTATCTAGAGGACTTCACTTGATAATGAGGGATTTTTGAAGGGGCTTCTCATAACGAAGATGATTTTTGGATAGGATTTTTTATGATCAAAAGGACTCGCAGATGGGGATTCTTATGAACTAGTTTCGAGATGTTCCTAGGGTCGTGTAATTGTGTGTCCTCTTTAGGGTTACATAATTCACTTGATCGAGCCACCTGATCAGTAAGAATTCATGATTTTCCTTAATTTATTTTACAGAGATGATAATATCTTTTCTTCATGTTTTTATTAGATCCTAAATTTTATTTATAATCATTTGTGGGTGTTACAAATCATATGTGAATTCCACATATTTTAACAATTTTCATTATATTAAATCGCTTTTACCATAATTAATCCTTACCGCGAGAACTCCACTATCACCCTTGGTAACTAATTGTTATGGTAAAAATTAAAATTAATTCTAATTAATAATATTAAAATGATGAATTAAAATTTTATTTTACAAAAAAATCAACAATTCTTAGAAATTATTTTTTATATTAGAACATTTAATGCATAAAAGATGATTCTTAGAACAAAATTAAAATTAAGTATAAAATTTAAGTGTCAGATAAGGTAATCTATGTTTATGATTTATAAGGTTTAAATTGGTTTATTAAAAAATAAATATGTTTTTTTGTGTGTTTAAAATAATGAAATATTTTAATTAACAATAATATTTTTTAATTAAATAAAAGGCTAATAATTATTAGAATTAAAATATTATGTTTTTATATAGTCAATCAGGGGTTTTATAAAATTTGAAAAATATATTTTAAAAATAATTAAATTATAACATAAATATGTATTTTATAAATTAAATGGTTTTATAAAATTATATGTCATTTTTATATACTGATAAATTCATAAAAGTCAATTTTTTCACAAAAAACAATATCTTTTTATTTTCATCTAAAAGTCGTTTATTTATAAAAAAATAAAAAAAATTAATCCTATTCTGATTTTCACATGATGAATCAAAAAATAATGGTAATTTTATTATATTCAACATATATATGTGATAATAAAATTTAAATATAGGTTCTTGAAACACAATAAAAAAAAATTTGAAAACAATTTTACTTCATGAAATATACATATATTATTTATGCACCACAAATTTTATTTTTATCCAAAAGGTAATATTATATACATATTATCTTTTGAATTAAAAATATGGAGCATTATGTTTTTATTATCTACATTAGATAATATCATACACATATACATTATGAAGGTAAATTTATATATAAATATATAATCAATTTTATGTTACACTCTGACGTAGTTCTACCAATGGAAAATAACCCAGAAAATAGTCTTTCGAGTATTAACTCAATCTCTATTTCATGATGGATAAAGATACCAAAATGCATACATTTTTTTCCACTCTATGGAGATACATTATGGTTAACTCATATTGTCTTTAATGAACTATTATAGAGTATTTGAGTATGATGATAACTAATTATATTATAGAAGATAATATTAAAATGACTATAGATAAAAAAATAAATTGGAAAACCTATCATTGGATTAAAAAAAGAATAAATGTTTTTATATAAATTTTTTATAAGGGAATGTAACATAATATCGGTGCTTTCATATTTTTATTTTGGATATTATAATTACCTTCTTAGTTTTTTTATTTGTTTGAAAAAGGATAAAAAATGAAGTTGTGAATGGTATGTTTCTAGAAAACACTATGTCTTATAACCAAATAAAGGGGTCATATGTAAAAGCATAAAAATCATAGTATATTCTTATTATGATGGAAAAGGTGTGTTTCCTAGTACAACATAATTATATTGATTTTGATATCTTCATAGAAAATAAATATTGATACTCTAAACTATTTTCATCATTGGGTGATATTTATCAATGGTATTCTGGTATAATATAAAATTCATGTAAATTAATGAAACATATAAGGATTTTTCATAAGTAATTTAAATTTAAACATTTTGAAACATAAACTAAATTGTATCAATAACCTTTAAAAGTGATTTTGATATAAGGTTATATATATTGGGATAACTATTGGATAATACATGATTGAGTTATAGAAAAATCTTAGGTTTTAGATATTCGATAAAATTGAAGGGATTAAAACTGACTATTGATTTAATGAAAAACCAAGCCATGATATTTCTGTGGAAGTTTATATCTGTTTTTTTATTATGATATAAATATATACACTAGAGTGTGATATTATAAATGAGTGGTTAATAACATTCTAGGATTAAATATAGAGTTAATATTTATAGGAATATATCAATTTTTTACGGTTTAAGGGCTGTGATATTCAAATGTTTTTAAGAAAGGAAAGTTTTGGAAAATATATGATTATGTTCTATATATACATAGAAATATTATTATATGTAAAGAGTAATATTGTTTGAGGAAGGATAAGTAACTTGATATACCCTAAGATTGTATGGTATATGTCATATTAGACGTTATATCCTATGTGCTGAATATGATAGTAATAACATCACGTACATTCACCAGTGAGTAATAATTATAATTGTGAGTACACAAATAATTAAAGAGGTAAAACGTAGCGACCCAAGATTACACTATATATTTTTCATTAAATTAATATTGTGTTTGATAGCTTGTTTCTTGCATAACACTGAACTTAAATGATTCAAAACATTTTAGATAAATATTATTATAAAAATATAATAATAAATCCTCTATGAAATATAAATATTTTAATCAGTTATAAATTCATAAAAAAATATGATTAAGAACACCTAATAGTTTAAAAGCATGTATTTCAATTAAATTAGTGTTTATTAATATACTGTATTCCCATCTAAGAGATAAAATCATTCTTTATAGAATATGAAAAATTTATGTCGAATTTTAGTTTGTTAATTTAACATATCAAATTTATAATGAGATTTTTTTCTCGATTTTTGGTGAAGTAACGTTTTTTAGTGAAAAAAATATTACATTTGTTACCACAAATGTATTTTTTAGAAAATATAAATATTTGAGAAAGACATATAAGTCAATGAAAACTTTTAATAGATTAAATATTTTTTAATGAGTAAAACTATGTATATTGAAATATCATTTTGTTATATAAAATCATATATTCAACATTTCAAAACAGTAGTGGAATTTTATTCAATTTTTTTAAAAAATTATTCTTTTGTTGAATTATATATTTTAATGGGAATATATATATATGATTATTTTTTAATAAATGTAAATAATAATTACTTTATAATAAAATAATTTATATCAAGAAATTAAATGGTAATGAAACATTTATACAACACATAAATTTTAAGCATTAAAACAATATTTTTCTAAAATGGGTTTTAATGTTCCAATATTAAAATTAAATTTTCTAACATTAAGAAACTTAATTTTAAAAAATTATTTTCATATTTTAAATAAACCTATTCATATTTTTTAATATGTTCAATTTATGTTTTAGGAATAAAATTATGTTACCCAGATGAATACTTGTTACCCTGGAAAAATAATTATTTTTCATGGAATGATTGTTTTTCTAAATATTTTGATTTTATATTAAATGGTTCGATTTTAAAAATAATTGAATAATATGATTTTTATATTTATATTAATAAATAAATTAACACTTATTTAAATGGTCATCAATGTTACAAAATACTAAGAACTCTTTGTGATTAAAAATACTTTTTTTGCGATAATAGTTTTTCAATGCATTATATGTTTTGAATTTAAATGTTAATTCTATCATATTTAGAAATTAATTTTCAATAAATGGATTCAAATTTTATATCCATAAATTTTAAATGTATTAAGAGGTTTCATATTATTATTTTTATTGATAAAATTATTACCATGGTTAAATATTAATTAGGATTGATAAGTGTTAAAATGGTTAATCAAATGTGGCTCATATTTGACTAAATGAATTTGAATATTAGACCTTATTGAATACCGTTTTTTAGTTGAAAATTTATACATATAAGTATCCCCAACATTCTCAACCTAAGTAACTAAAATCTAATTCAATTCAATGCAAAGGCTTTATGTATCAATATTTTCCAATTATTTGAACAACTTTTTTCATAGTAAATATAGATCAGTTCAAACATATTCAATCCACAATTGTAGTTCAATATTAGTGATAACTTAGTGGAAGATATTATCATGATCAATCCTAAATTCAGGGATTTTTGATTCAATGGATCATTCATATATTGTAAATGACATGAACATCTAGACATGAAATTTTTTCTATTTGAATATTATCGAGAAATGTCACTAGAACAAAGAGAAATTATTTTCACTTTAAATTTATAGTAAATTTATTTAATTTAGATGAAATATTACTGAATTAATGATATATTTCTACATATTATATGTTTATCAAACGAATCTATTTTTATTAATCTATCATTGGACTTGTAGGATCCAAGCGTAGAATCCCTATTGTGATGATCCAAACCTAATCTTATGATCTCTAAATGCCGATGAATTGTTTTTTACTAGTAAAGTATATTGATCAATTTTATTGTTCATATTGATCACTTAATGTTTCTTTAGTATTGAAGAAATTATTCAGATCTTCTCAATATTTATAGGACTTTAGAAAGAATAGATCGGTTTTTAATAACATAGTATTGTGCACCAGGATTATCAATTAACCTATCTTTGAATGTATTGGTAGTATATTTATAAAAACAGGGATAAACATTATAATTTTATTAGTTGAAAAATTACCCATAATAAAATGTTATACCATTGTCTAACCCCATTATGTGTATTAAAAATAATATTTCTATTTTTATTCCACGACGTGTGCTAACTAACACAATGATAAATATTAATGTTTTGGTTCCTAATTAATAATTATCACCAAAAATAGTCTTGGTATGTTCATCCTCCTTGTAATTTATTATATACCAATATAAATATTTAATTACATATTTATTCCTACCAAAAACATTTATTTATATCATTTAAAATGAATATTTTTTAAATATTCATTAAATAAATTAATATTATATATCGACCTAGTTTTAAAATTACATTGATAACAAATAGTTAATTAATTTATGTGATCATTAAATTTGTATAAACTTATTCCTTGGTATTTAGAATAATATTTATTAATTTAATTGATCAAAAATATAATTTAATTGATATCAATAGAAACACTTATTGTGTGGCCCTTGAGGAATCATTCTATTCAGAATAAGGTGGGTTTTCCTAAAATATAATATTACTATCTAGAAATGGATCAACGAAGAAAATATAAACAATATCACATCATAATGTCAACAACCACAATTTTGTGCTTTCTATTAATAATAATCTCATTGTCAAAATATCCATCAAGTAGGTTTCACACATGTTTCATCAACCTATTTATTGACACACATTTCTTTGTCTTTCTTAAATAAACACATCATTGCACGATGGTCATGGAATCTAATGTGACGATTCTATTTCAATCAAAGGGATGAGATATCTACTTCCATAAAATTTCAATGGAAAATTATTTTTATGAGATACCTATTAATAAAATTTCATTCATGGTGCACCCAGTATACATAGACTCCATCAAACAAATGGTATTGTGGTTTCAGTTATTAAATCTATGTGCATGTGTCATGACATGCGTTAATAATAATATTAAGGTCGATGAAATATTAAACACATACTCAAAAAAGAATATCTGATGAAACATAATCATGTGTAATTCATTCTGGAATGTTTTTCTCATAATCTATCTTCTCTGAGATTAAGAAGAAATATATTTATGAGATGAAGTCACATCCATTGATGAGTACACATAACTGATAGTCAGCAAACTATATTCTGCTCTATAGAATGTATTCTGACCACTGAATTGGGTTTAAGAATATCATATTGGAATATAATGGTTTTCATCTTAGAAGGTAACCAGTATTCCATTTAAATGTTATAGACACTGTAGGAAATTATTACATTAATTTCATTAAAAATAATGAGTAGTATATAATAAGATGTTTAATTTATATTTATCTATTCTAATATGCATGTAATACAATATCCAAATAGTTGTTTCAAAAGAACTGACTCTAATAAAGAATCCTGTGAAACGATACCCAATTTACACCCTCTAAATCACCTCAAAACATTTGGCAACCCCTAACCTCAATAAAGTGTCTCAGATCCTTCATTTCTAATAGATACATCAAGAGAAGATCCAAATTTTCCTCACAAGTATTATTTTCCCTTTTACTTTTTTTCATTATCATTCCAATCCACCATCCTCCAAAAAATTATAAATATATGTACATAATTACATAAATATAAATGTAATACTTTAATATTAATATATTTTTAATATAACTATTATCTAATCCTATTCAACTCAATCAAAAAAAGATTAATGGTTTCCCATGAATGTGTGCGGACAACCGCATCCATGAATGATATGTTTCATTTTTCATCACCACCAATCATTGATGGTTTAGAAATTGTTTTATTGAATATATATATAATATATTTAATGATTTAAATAATTTAAATATAAATTAAGCATTATATATTTAATATTAGTAGTAAGTGATCATTGTAAAACTATCATCCAAAAATGATATTCCAAGAGGAGAAATGATTTATTTATATATGGAAATTTATATTTCATTTACCTTATTCTTATAACTCGTATTAATTTCATTTAATCACATTATATAATATAAAAATAATTTCATTAATATATTTTAATAATTTTATACTAAATAAATAATCTCTTCCATAGCCATACTGATCCAATGATTATAGTAGGTTCTTGTTGGGTCAGATTAATCAGCTATGTAAACAATGCTATAAATGTCAATCATGGATGGATTTAGAAACAAAGTATTTGATATTAAAAGTTCTTTTTTTGTTTGTAAATATAAATATTCAACACATTAATTAAGTAGAAGAGGTTCATTGGTTATAATTCTTTGAAATATTCTCTTCGCCAATTTCATCTATAATCACCGTAATTAAAAAACTCATAGAAAGAATTTATAAGTTTATCAAATATACTAAAAAATAAATTATAGTACCATGTATGATCTTTTAAGATGATATTTGGTAGATATATGATTCACAAAATTGTTATTATTAAACTAGTTCAAATCGATCAACATTACACACACCCAATATCAAAAAAATGTTAAAAAGAACTAATATAAATGTAGATAACATCATTCCATAATTATTATAATAGAAATATAAATGAATAAAATTCTTTAATAACTTCTTAAGATATTAATATTTTTTTTGTAAAAGTTCATAGATTACATTGGAGTAGGTGGTAAAATAAGGTAATGGTTTCTTTTTCTCACTATCAAATATGTGGGATATGTTGGATATTAAGCAACATGTTTTATTTTATATGGCGTATTCACTACCCACTTTCATTTAAATATGTAAATATATTCAATTTCACGTTATTTTAATTTCCATTTAAAAATCTACATCTCAATTCTTACATTACTAATTTCATATGAGTCTCATCGACTCAATCTTTAATTCTCATGGTCCGAATATTTATTATGTGAATATAATTTAAAACAACACCTTAATAATTAAAATAAATTAGTTTATATGTTATTTAATTTTGTTACCAGGGGAAATTAAAACTCATAATCAATAAATACATCATTTAAAGAAACATTTTATGAAATTAAAGTGTAACAGTGGTATGAACAACTCTCACTTTTAAGAATGAATCTTTTCTTACAAGCCAATATTGTCTATCCCATTATAAATATCCTATATTTTTAGGAAGGATAATATTTATTATTTTCTATGAATATAAGGATTCTATTAAACCCTTTCTGAAACAAAAATTTAATACTCTTGTTATGATGTGGGTTTTCAATCAAAGGTATCTCAAAAATTTTAAAGTAAATGTTTTTTCTATCCTTTCAAAAGAAAATGTATTATCTTCCGCTAATTTTTCTTGATAAAATTTCTAACTTTTAAAGGATATAATATTTGATATTATTTTTAAAAATTAAATGTTTACCATTTTCTCACTTCAACTAGTTGAAAATAACATTTAAAAGTCACTTGTAGCTTCTTCTACCTATGATAATATTAAAAAAGACATATAAATACTCTTTTTAGTTTTTCATTCAATTGAAAACATCTTTTCACTATCATTTTCATTTAATATTAAACATTACATGTAGGTTTTTATGGTTTCTTAATAAATTATTAATTTAAAAGGTTATATAAATTATTTATCTTAAAAGTATGTAAAAAATTCCATAATATTATCTATCTATTTTTGAAATTTTCTTATAGAATATATATGTACCATATTTCAAGATTTATATTATTGAATTAAAAAAATTAATCATTATATTTTTATTATGAGTATTAATTGATCATTGTAAAATTAACTTCAAAAAATGATATACCGAGAGGAGAAATGATTTATTTATATATGGAAAATTCTATTTTATTTAACATATTCTTAAAACTAATATCATTTACATTTAATAACATTATATAATATCAAAATAATTCCATTATAAGATTTGAATAATTATATACTAAATAAATAATCTCTTCTATATCTATACTGAACAAAGATTATATAAGATTCTTACTGGGTTTGATTAATCACCTACATAAATAATTCTATAAATTTCAATCAATGTTGGATTTAGAAACATAATATTGTATATTACAAGTTATTTTTTCTGTTTGTAAATATGAATATTTAACTTATTAATTAAGTAGTTGATGTTCCTTTGTTAAAATTTCTTGATGCAGTCTCTTCTCCAATTTCATCTATAAGCACTGTAACTAAAACACTAATAGAAAGAAATTATATGTTTATAAAATATAATAAAAAATAAAATATAGTACCATGTATGACCTTTTAGGAAGATATTCAGTAGATAGATGGTTAACAACATTGTTATTATTAAACTATTTCAAAATGATCAATATTACTCATGCCCAATATCGAAAAAATGATAAAAAAACTAATATAAATATAGATAATATCATTCAATAAATTTTATAATATAAATATACATGATTAAAATTTGAAAATAAAATCTTAATATATTTATATTTTTTGTAAAAGATCATATATTACATTCAAGTCGGCGGTGAAATAAGGTAATGGGTTTTTTCTCACTTTGAAATATGTGGGATATGTTTGATATTATGCAACCTTTTTTCTTTTATATGGTTTATTCACTAACCAATTTCATTCAAATAAGTAAATATATTCAATTTCATGAGATATTAATTTCCATTTAATAATATTAATCTCAATTATTACATTACAATTTCCATAAGAGTTTCATTGATTCAATATCTGATTCATAAGGTCATAGTATTTTTTATATAAATATAATTTAAAATAATACTTTAATAATTATAATTTTATATTTTACGTGTTATTTAATTTTGTTACTAGGGTAATTTATTTCTCATAATCAAGAACTACTTCATTGATAGAATCATTTTATGAAATTAAAAAGTAACATTGGTATGAACAACTCTCATTCCATGGATTGATTATGTAATTTTTTATCCACTAACGATATTATCTACAACTAATATGGTCTTTCCTGACCATCCATTTTGAAAAGGAATAACTTCCCTTCTAACTTCATTATTTTTGTATATAATATTTTCCATTTCATTGAATGAATTGTGTTCACCAAGATTTAATTATATTTATTGACTTGGGAAAATAATTGATTGAGCTGTAAAACTTTTTCCTATATAGTGAGAATACCATATGATTTATTATATTAATGGAATGATATTTACATATGAAATTACCATATGTTATTGGATAGAAATTTATTTTTCATAATTTTTTATGTAATTATTTTTAAAGGAATTATTAATGAGAATATCATTATGTGAAACCATTTGAAAAGGATATTAAACACATATTCCTTTCATGGGTTCTTTGTGCTAAAAAACTGAATTAACATCATTGGAATGTTTAATGAAACCCAATATTATTCATGGGTAATTTTTAATTTATGGGTTGATATTTTCTTATATCACACATGTTTATGATTAATACTTATGTTACTAATGATACCTATATATACCTCTAACAAATTTGGTTAATATTTATATCTCATGAAATAATGGTCAGATGAGTAGTGATGCTCGATCCAAAATTGGAAATAGGTTGTAATTCATGTTTCAGTGTGAGAAGAAAGTGGGTGAGACATTATAAATCAAGGGATATATGTGAGAGAATCATTACCCAATATGTAAAAGAGGTATTGATATTTGATCCACTATGTTATAATTTATTAAATTATGGATATTTCATAATTCTAAAGTAATCCATGTTTTTATCATCTGCTACGTTTTCATGACATACTCTTATGTTATTATAGGCTTACGTTATTTGATTTTTTGGGTATAAATTTTTTATGTATCTTGAATATACCCATATTCTTATCCTATGATCAATTATTATGACTTATTTTTATAACCTACATTTCCACTTATTAATCATTTTATCTCGCCACTTTCTTATGCTTCCATTTCCCCATGTTATAAAGATAAAAATAGTACGAAATTCCTCGATTAGAATTTTATAGGCATAATTAGTTTGAAATTTAAAGGTTATTTTATTGATTATGATTTTTCGAATATAGTGGAAAAAATAACCAATAATTGAAAATTAAACGAGTTTTATTGGTTACTATTTCATCCACATTCTCTATAAATATTAACATCAAAGGTTGTTGGAATATATTGTAATGAAATATTTGAATTATATCATGTAATAAGATAGTCACATATATCAAAAACTATAATATCCCCCAATGATCATAACAAACATTAAATAATGTTGACATAAAAGAAAAATAATTTTATATCATCATTAGAAAATTTATTTGAAATATAATAAGAAATATCATTTTTAATAAATTTATTTTAAAATAAATAATTCAAAAAATAAAAGAATATATATTAATTATCCAAAAAAATTAATCTTATATAGTATGTTTCTATATAAAAAATGCGTATAATAAAAGAAAAATTAATTTTAGGTAGAAAAAATTAAAAAATAATATTTTTTTCAATATTTTGTAATAGAAGTCAATGATTACAGAAAAATCCATTCTAAAAATGTTAAAATAAGATTAATATATGTAAATAAAGTCAAATATTTTTAAAAGACCTTCTGAAATCATCTAAGAATAGATAAGGACATCCATAATATAAACTATAAAATATGGATTGTCAAGAGAAGGATTCTGGAACCAAGGAAAATATAAGGACCAATTTTATCACAAGCCTCACATCGGATAAATATTAAACCAAAAAAGGTGAAATAGTAAGAATATATTTAATATAAATAACTAAAAATATGAGAATAAAATATATGAAATTTAAGAGAGAATTATTTCTAAATTACCCTGGATTAAAATTCATTAAGAAAATAATATCAATTTGAAAATGAGATTATAAGATAAAACCCATACTTTACACCTATCTTCCAAGAAATTTATGTTTCATCCTGTAAAAAAACATAATCACTTTAATCAATTATTTATATATCATGTTAACATCCATTACCTTTTTTACCATTTGATTATATTCATTACTTAAACTTATGTTTTAAGTCATTGTTTAATTTATTCAACAAATATTGTCGGTTTTCATAATTTTATAGAGGTCCCCTTTATTTGATACCACGTTCACCACTAATACATTATTCAAAGTGATAGAATCAATTTTTTTCAATGATTTTAGTATTCCCATGTTCATTTGATTGAAATTATTGGTATAATTCATTGTAATGTAATATATAAAAATAATGGTCAATGTAATTTAATAATAACAATAGGTTAAATTAATTTTGATAATTATTTTTTTTCATACTTTCACAACCATATTCATGACATATATTAATCGTTAATATCATAAATTACTCAAATTGTAGTCTTTATACTAATTCAGGTTGATTATTATTCTTTTTATATATTATCATTCATGTAAGTGGTTGATCCAATCTAAGCAATAACATGTTATACTAGAGAATGAGTAAATGTTTATAGTTATGTAATAGTAGAATAATTTTAGTTTAAGAATAATTATTTCAATATAAAAAATATGAATTGAATATGGGGATTACAAAGAGTTGAGATGGTAAGGTAATTTTTATAGTAAAAGAATAAAATAGATACTTACATGATAAATTTTATCCTTCTCAATATGGGTTCTTTTGAAATGAGGTAATAATATTCCTTCATGGACCCAAAAGATACCCAAAATCATATAAGGATTTTGTAGAGGAAAATGGGTAGGTTGTCAGGATTGTTTTTATGGAATGGATTGGTTAGGAATGGATAGAGTAGTGATCGATGTATACTTGAAAATGAGGGATATTTTCTTTGAAAATTTAGTTAGATAAAGGGTAAAAAAGGAATCACATGGAAGTTAAGGAAGATAGATAAGAAAATTTTTGTGAGACACGTTTTTATGACCCCCAAACCAAAAAAATGAATTATAGAAAGCATAAATATCAAATTATAGAAGAAAACTATTTCCATGATAATTTACATCGTACGACCTTATTTAATTATTTTTTGTGGTAATTGTTTTTTACTAATAATATCTTGTGATATGTAATAGCAAAATCCAATGTGGTATATCAAAATTTTGAATCCATTAAATATAATTAAATATATTTTTTTTTGAAAATTTACTTTTCAATGAAAATATAAACAATTTATAAAAAACTGGTATATATATAAATGACTTTTACAACCTTAACTATACACATTCTTATTTAATATACATTACTAACTTACTTATCTTTCACTTATTTATTTTTTTAATGAAAATTACATAGCATTATAGAATAAAATGTAATAAATTTAATTAATTACGTTCAAAATATATACTACTTATGTAATTTTTTTAAAATATCATTTTAACATTACTAAATCTGAAACACATCATATTGAAATTTCTTATTCACCCCTTAATTACATAATTTTATAAATCTGTAACACTAAAAAAATTTCATATATGGTTAACATTAAATAACAAAATGTGTTTGATAATTTTCTCCACATGCATTAGCAAACATAATGAGAACTGTGATTAATTTTAATAAAAATGTAAATATTAATTATGATCATTAAAACATTTCCAACGAATTATCCGAAATGAAAATGAATAACCACTTTATGAATTTCATCTAAAAATTTAATATTGGATACTTTTAATATGATTGAAATTCAATTAGTATAGATAAAATATTTAAGAAAAATCATTTTATGATTGAAAATATATTTTTCTAAAATTTTTGTTTTATTAAAATAATATAATTATATTATTAATTGATAATAATAAAATATATTTATAGTATTATTAATATATTACTAATAAAATGATTTATAATTTGTAGGAAATTAGAATAAAAATGTTAGCCATTTTAAAAATTTATTTTCCAATAAGAATATTTTTCAACTTTATCTTGGGATTTTATTTAAATATTGGATTTTAAAATTTTATAAATATATTATGAATTTTTTTTTACTTTTGGATTCATCATTATAATATTTTATTAAGATTAATTTTTTGCATTTTTCTAAAATGAATGATTTTTAGTAAATTGTGATAAATATCGTGTTTACAAATAACAAGACATTTATGAAATTATTAAGATATAGGTATGAATTTTTCATTCAATAATCATTTTTGAGACCATATATCATTTTTATATGTGAATTTATAATTTTAATTTTTTTTTAAAAGTTATATTTTCTCAAAAAATGTTTTTAATACATTATTAATTTTTATTTTAAAATATGTTTTTATCACTTTTATTAATTTAATCAAATTAAATTTTATTTGAAATTTGTTATTAGGATTTCCAAATTATCTATTAATAAAAGCATTATTTTTAGTAATAAATATTATGTTACGTTAGTTCAAAACTTGTTACTGTAATAAAGTCTAAAAGGGTAAAAGAAATAATTTAATGGGTAAAGAAATTGAATCATTATAAAATACATCTATAATTTAATGGATGAGGTGTGGCTCAATCATATCTTTTACTTGTCTCAATTATTTCTCAGATTTTAGCCCCTTTTATTTTTTAATAAATTCTTCCTTTATATAAGATTTAAATTGTTACAAAAAATTCATTCTACCAACTATAAATGGTCACACTCACCATCCCTTCAAAGAACTCATAAAAATACATTTTCATTTTGAAAACCCTATTATTTTCAATTACCTATAATTTTCTATCTCATAAAATTCTTCTCAAAATATATTATCATATTTAATCCATTTCCATGGGATCTACCAAAGAAACCTCAAAGCGCTCAATGTGAGTAATCATTTTTTCTTAACATATTTTTTTTTTATTATTAATATTTTTTTTAATTTTTTAAATAACTATTTAATGATATTAGTATTGGTTATATACCAAATATAGTATTCTATGGTAGTAATAATTACTTATGTTTTTTCCATTTCTACAAAGAAAACATAATCCATAATTCATGCATTGTGCGGACTACCGCCTCTATCGTATAATGTGTTTTTTTACATGACCACTATACAAGGATTATTAGAAAGAAATTTAATAATAATTATAATAATTATATAATTTTTATTATTCTTAATCATTACCCCAAATTAATACTTTCTTCCATCTAATGTAAAATGAAATCTTCAACCATGCGTACATGTGGAATATTGCCCCCATGGAATGCTTGAATTTTGTTTTAAATTTCATAAATGACATACATGTATGATCATGAGGAAGATGTTAAATTATATTTATGATGTTTATATTATCACTATGTTATTGGAATGATAAATTTTAGAACCTCTTTATGTTACGATCAACAAATGTCTATAGTTAATTCAATTGTTTAAAATGATCAAACTAAGAGTAAAATGATTTCTTCTTTCTATGTAATGAATTAATATAGGTTTTATTCTTCTTATAATTACATCGTATGCTGATATATCATAGTAATAATCACTAAATAATTTCATTATGATTTTGGTGCAATAATATTACTAAAAAATCACCTTATATTCATTCTTTAAATCAATGTATAGTCATGTTTGTGTCGGATTAACCACCTAATTGAAGAAAACTTTGAATTTATATGATAAATGACTATGGTAACATAATTACACATATAATATGATATAAATGTCTAAATAGTTTTTTATATAACTCATATAAATATTGTATTCAATAATTAATATAACACTCTTCAATAATCAGAAATCATCGAAGCATGCTGGTTATCAATTTTATATTCAAGGATGAATAATGAAAAACTAATAAAAGGTATTTTAATGATAATAAATAATTAAAAAAATTAACTTCATTTATCAATTAATTATGAAATTGTTAATTAATAATGAACATGGTAATCACTATTATGAAACTTGTGAAAATGCTCAAAACTAGAAACATAGAATGTGAGAAATTAGTAGAATACATACATGTAATTAAATTTTATGAACAATATAAATGAAAATATATATAATTATTGTTATGAATTATATATATATATTAGTGATGCAAGAGGTTAATGTGTGACTATGGAATTCCAGTCAAGAGTTAAGGATTTTCGTCTCAAATTTCTCTATTTCAGACTAGTTTTGTTATATGCACAAAATTTAATTTATGTGGTGTGTATAATAAAAAATTGATATATTATATTATGAACCATCTTTTAATAATTTTATCTTATGTTCAACTATAATCCTTCCCTTCTATGAGGTTTTAGTTAAAATGTTACTCGACTAGCAAGGTTTTTTCTTTATATCAATTCTAATTTTTTGAGACACGTTGCATTTTATTTCCCCATTTTTTTATATAGTATTATTTTGATTTAAAATAAATTTGATTTTATATACATTATTTATTTAATTCATTATATAAACTAATCATAATCATTTTTTCATTAAATTTATTTTTCCACATGTGTTACCCCATTCATAAGTGTTTTTAGCAACTCAATTTTTATTCATTAAGTTATGATCACTCACATGAAATTATTCAATATAATTTGGTTGAATTATTTCCATTTATTGTCTCATGCGGTATTATCTAATTTTTTTAATTTTTACTACATGAAAACCTTTTCAATTAATACATGTTTCATTGAGTATATTGCATGTAAGGGATACTGATAAATTAAATATCATTTTTTATTGTTATACTGTTTAATGGTAAGCTTTTATTTTCCATTATTGAGATCAGTGAACCTTATATTTTATATTAAATTTTAGAATACCCTTAGTTAAAATGAATTTTTAATATAAATCAATGTTTTTTTATATTTTCATTAAATGTGAGATTAAATCTAAAATATTATTAAATTAATTAAAAGGGATTTTCCTTTAAAATTCATCTTTTTTTACTCTCACCATTTCTCTAACATATACTTTATATCCTTTCAAGGATTAATTATTATATATTATTTTTAAAATAAAATTATTTAAAATTATTTCACATCACATTATCAGAATTTACCTTTTAATGGTATATATAAATATTTATCTGACATCATTGATAAAAAATTCCAAAATATATTTATGTTTTCTTTTCCATTTCACTTAACCTTTTATAATGGATTTACCCTAATGTTCTTTATTATCCAGGCTTTATATTTATTATCCAGGCATTATATATTTTATAATTTTGTGTATTCAACTCATGGGATCAAGAAATTGGTTTCATGTGTTACCATTATATGGATTCTCCTTCATGGGTTTTTTCATTTATGATAACTCTCTTAGGTATTTCCTTGTTGCACTAGGGTTGTGGTCTCTTGAAACTAGCCAAATTCATTTTCAATAAGACTTATTATCATTTTATTATACTATTGACTAAATGGTATACTCATTTCTCTATACTATATGAACATCATATTTTATATAATTTATATTGGATGTTGATCACCTAGAAAGTATGTTATTCTATTGACATGGGGAAATTCATTTGAAGTTCATCTATTAATATTTCAGTATGGATGATTATCATCATGTTTACTATGTATTATTTAACCATACCCCTTTTACTTTAATTGAGTTATGATCATGTTATCACGTTTATATACATGGTTAGATGTATTGGTGTTCCATACAATTTTATTAAAATACAAAAAATTATTAGAAAGTTGGATATGTATTTTTTGGTCATATAAATTCGTTCTTTGTATGAGTTATACTAATTTTATCCCTTTAATTGTCATGGGGAAACTATTTTCCATCCATGAAACTTTTTTCTTCTAATATATGTTGATTATGTATTTTTTTATTTTATATTATATGGATATCTATGTTTAATTCTTTAAGAGGTTCCTTAAAGAATGGTACAAAAGGTATTGATGACTATTATCATTAATGCATTAGAAATAATCACATAACAAGTGAATCTTGGATTAATATAGAACCTTGATGCTTGAGTAGGTCTCATGAGGAAAAATTGTTGGCACATTCCTCTTTCCCTAATATGATAGTGTCTTAAAATAAGTCCTTGACAATAATTTTCCTAATGTCTAGTGTTTCGTATTGTATCATTATGATATTAATATATTTATATCCATGTTTTTTTGTTATTATGTTTATATAATTCCGCCGATTTTAGGTTTATTATTGTTCATGTTGTTTTTCAAATCCTTATATAATATATATTCCATTTTTTACCATGATTTCCTCAGTTGTATGTTTTCCATTACTAAGTGTTTGATTTCACCCCATCTTATGATTCCATTTATGCTAATTATAAAAAAATAACAATCATGAGTTTTTTATAAGTATCATATGCATGGTAGAATTTATGGGTGGCATTAAAGATTCATTATAAATTAATTAGTTTCGAATATATAGAAAAATCATTCCATGAGTTGAGAATTACATTAGCTTTATTATTTTATGTGTTTTCCCAAATCATAGAATATCTAAAACTAAAATGATCTTAGATATAAGAGATGGAATAAATTTATATTTATTTTTTAATTATTCATGGATAACTCTATGGTTTTACATCTAGTACGAAACAAACTATGAAAATCATGTTTTCTGAGTACCAGATATGGGGTTGCAGATCCAATGATTCATATTTTGTATCAATGGAAAAGTATAGATAACATTGGAGATTATGATGTCTATTGATAATAATTTAGAGTTAATAATTTACGTTTTATAAGATATCCAAATATGTTGAAATAATTTTTTGGGATAAGTATATGACTATTTTTAAGGAAATATTGCACATTTTTTTAGGGATTAGGATAACATAACCTTACTGGAAATACAAAGAATATGTCTAATAATATGATATCAACATAATGATTTGGAAAAATATTGAGAAGGTAGTTCTACTAGAAGTTAATCCATATATAGATACAAGAATGTGTATGCAATTGTGGTACCGATTTACCTATGGGTAATCACCCAAAAAAGGGGTGGTTTATCATTGACTAGATCAACACCTTGATGCAGGATGAGGGGAACTAATACTAAAAACCTAGTTATCAACTCCCCAAGGATATTTTTTAGTCAATCAAAATTTTATTATGAACCATTGCGACCAATTTTAATAATCTTAGGTCAGATAACCTACTTTGAATGTGATCAAGGATAACATATACTGAAACATATGTGTTCATAATTAGGGTACATATTAATATTTATGTGTTTTCCATGATAAGAGATACATTGTTTTTTAAAAGAATATAATTAAATTATTATTGGATTTAAGATATTTTTAAAATGTACATAATAATTTATGATTTCTATTTTTATTATTTGGGTAATAATTATGATCTTCTTCTCCTGAATTAACCTAGGATGATATGAGAATGATATATGTTAAACTATGATTGATGAAGGTTGAACTAAATGATTTATAGGATAAATTGATGATAAGAGTAAAATATTTTAAGTTATATGCCATTTTATGTTATTTATTATAGTAATTCACCTGTATTGTAATTGATCATCACTCATGTTAACCTTTTTCATTTTCGTAATGGTTAGAACTAAATGGAACAATGGGTGTGAGGGACAATATAGATATTTTCTCAATGAAAAACCTATAAAAAGGGAAGATGGATTAAAACACCTATTGATACGTACAAAGTTGATTTCACTAAATATGATTAATAATGTGGACATTACCAAAGTCACAAACACAATAATGAATTGGAATATTGATTCTCATAAAATATCAAGTGATGAAGATAATGACGGGAAAAGGACACAATTTATAATGTTTCAAAAAAGTGGGAAGAAGTGTAGGGGAGTTTAACTTAATGGGAAAAGTAAATTCAATATGTACATATATGATTTTCATCGGTCTCACAAGTGTAAGGGAATTAGTGGGTCCATAAAATTATGTATCTTGAATCGTAAGGGAATTAGAAATTATGCAACTCAATGTTTCAATCTATCTGAAAAAGATGGAAATGACACTGATAACCAAAGAAATAATGAAAATCCTATGAAACTAATTTTAATGAATCTGATAGATATTTTTCACTATATATTTTCATGTATCCAATGTCATGTTAGTTTTCCTCAACAACTGGATATTGGGATATAACTAATAACCTATAGTGGTGTGATTATCATATAAATCATATTAATGGTTTATGGGAAGTTATTCATTATGGATCTAGGTCTTATTCTCTTACTATAATTCCATGTGAAATTTAAATTGGGTTTAATCTCTTTATAAAATAATAATAATAATTTTTCAAATAGGTAAATCTCATTAATCTTCCTAAATAAACCCATGATTGTCTAGAATTATATTGTTAATTATAATATCCTAATTTAATCTACCCTAATATTATGAGTCAAATTTTGTGGATGCAATTTATTTATAGGAAAGAATGTAACAACCTAGAATTTTAATATATTATTAAGTTTAAACAGTTCAATTTTTTGATAACTTACTGCACATAAAATGTAATTTCTCGGACCTCTCTAGACTATTCCTCTATGAAAATCTAGTTTTTTAGGTGTTCTGGGTGGTAAAGGTGAATTCTCCCCGACAATTTTCCAAATTTCCAATTTGGTGAATAGTTCCACGGGTGAGACCAGTGTGAACAGTTCCATCGGTAAAACCGGTGTGAAAAGTTCCAAAGGTATACTACTGTGAATAGTTCCAATGGTAGACGTCTATGAACAGTTCCAATGGTATACTGTTGTGAATAGTTCTAATAGTAGACCAATGTGAACAGTTCTAATGGTAGACCGCTTTGAACAGTTCCAATAGAAAACCGCTATGAACAGTTCTAACGGTAGATCGATGTGAATAGTTCCACTAGTGAGACCGGTGTGAACATTTCCAATGGTAGACCAAATTGAACACTTTCAACCCTATACCGATGTGAACACTTCCAATGGTAGACCGATGTGAATAATTTATATAGAAGACCAATGTGAACAGTTCCAATGGTAGACCAATGTGAATAGTTTCAATGGTGATGTGAATAGTACCATAAGTGAGGCTGCTGTAAACATTACCATCGGTGAGGCTGATGTGAACAGTACCATTAGTGAGGCCGATGTGAACAGTTTCATTGTTGAGGCCGATGTGAAGAGTTCCATCAGGGAGGCCGATGTGAACAGTTCCATCAGTGAGGTCGATGTGAATAGTGTTTCATGAATTGTGAGGTTCCAATATAAGCCTCTATTTCATTTTCCAAATTTCAAGTACATGAACATTGTTTCCAGAACGGTGAGGTTCTAACAGTAGCCTCTATATCCTTCTCCAAATTTTGTGTTTGGTGTACATTGCTTCCAGCTTCCTACAGTTTCACCCCTTTGACGTTTCCTTTGAAATAAAATGAATTTAAAGCCTCGTTTTAAGGATTCTAATACTGATTCAGATTCCATAACACATATATTCATTTTTATAAGGCTTATGATGCTTTTTCTTGGTCAAAACTGCGTAGTTTGATGTGATTCTCTTTAATAGAAAATCCAGCGTATATTAAAACACTACTCCATTAAATCTTCATAAGGGATGAAATATATTCCTCCCTTTTTCTTTCTCCTTGTTCTATGGTGTGAGAAACTCGAACCTCTCATTCCTTCCCATTGGAGTTGTGCATTCAAAAATTCATCCTTGGATTATTTCCCCTCTATTTTTGATGCAACCAAGTAGTATCGATCAATCTTCGATATAAGGTATGATCAATTGTCATTCTTTTCGGTTCATCAACTTCTAATTATCCATTCCCTTTTATAGAATTCTATCTCCCAGTTCCTAATGGGCATTTCTTGGGTGTTGACCGGTGTGATGGTGTCCCTGTATTCTTGGTTTGATACAGTTGTCGCAGGGGAGGAGATCATAACCCATTGTGGTTCTCATTCTCATATAAAGAATTTCAAGAACTGTTTGAGGTAAGGGATTTGTTGCTTCTATTTTCTTTTACATGAAAATGTAGAGTTATCATGTTTTAGGAAACTGGATCACAATGGAATTTACATATTAAATATTTGAACCAGATAAATAAATTGATATTGATCGTATGTTATTGCTTCATGTTTTTCTTGATAGTGTGGTATATATTCTTTCTTTGTTGCCTTTTCATTCTTGATGGATATTGGTAAAGAACATAAACCTGAAATTAATTGATAATTATTTGGCTAAAGAATAAGAGGAAGGAAAATGAATCTGGTTGTTTTTTTTATAATTTTATGTTAATCAAATTGATGCAGTAAGAATATTTAATAAATTTGTGATATCTTACCATTTAGGTTTCCCATAGTTGGAACATAAAAATAATGAATCGTTTAATTCTAGATGGATTAATGAACTAGATGTTTGTTAAAAAGATAATGACTCATAGGGTTTTATGTTACCCTCTTTCTGTAAAGGCCAAGAGACTTAGGCTTGGTGATGTGAGAGCTCATTGTGTTAGAAGGTTGGATGCCTTGTTTAAGGGCCAAGATACTAATTGATATGATGTTTTTTTCCTACTACTTATGTTGGTATGTGATCCTTGAAGACTATTGTGATATGTGGGGGCATGGCGGCCTACTGATTATGGTATATGTTGAGAGCTGGAGTGGAGAGAAGCATCATTTTATGCATGTGGGTTTCAGGGAGGACACTGGAGATGATGGAATGTGTTGGATGTGGATGTTTGAATACTTTTTGTTTCTTATTGGTTGTTTACCTTCATTAATTTCCCCACTACTCAGGGTAGCTGGTTTTCTTACCCTCCTTCCAAAGGGGAGAAGATGTGCAGGGTATCCACCTGCTTTCCGTGCATAGCTTCCTAGGGGAGGATGGGTCTACGCTCTTTCTATTAGTGGCACTGACTCGACGGGTAGTTCTTATACTATCTGTGTTGATCCCCCTTGTGTTAAGTAGTGTAAAATGTTTTTATAGAATGCCTAGGAATATGGGAAAGTAATAATGTTGTTAATAAATGATTGGGTAAATGATGTTAACCCATGGGGTTGGAGCTTTCTAGGATGCAATGCTGAGGTTTCAATTTAAAGGAACAATGGAATTTGGGTGTGATACTAATGAAATATAATTCATAGTAGTTAAATAATGTTTAATAAATTAATTAACATAAATTGGAACTGAAAAAATGGAATGAAGGAATGCAATAAAGCTCTTTAAATGGTTGTGTGCTTATAGGATACCTAGTCTTAGAAGTGGTAGCTCAGAGTCTGAGAGATGTTTGTTGCAGCTGAGTCCAAGACTAGTGTATTCTCATAGTGCAGTTTTGAGCTATAATATATTCTGTACTTTTTGAGTTTCTATACACTACTCCACCCTGTCAGTTATGGAAACTGATACCCTGGGGATTCTCAGCCTTGGGGGTGATTTCCCCATCATTCTGTTGGGAGGATGGATGGATGAATACCCCCTTTGGCCCTATTCTATTTTCTTGTTTGTTACTTGTTTTGGAGGGAACAAGGGTTAGTTTTCCCCATATATGTGAGTAGAAGACTATAATGGCTTGTAGTTATTCCTACACATAAATTCTGGATATAGTTTCCTACGGACTACTATAGGTGTAAAGTGTATAAGCAATGATGGATTGAGGATCCTTCGTGTGTGGGATTTAATGGATTGAGGTATAATGATCGACGTATGATAGACAATATGCAAGCTATGGTGGCTCTAATAAACTACTGAGTTATTTTGATTACATGGATGTCTTGGTTTTGTTGCATGAGGTTCATGTTATTGTGCTTCGCCTAGGTGTCTGTGGGCAAGCCTTTTTGGAGAGAGATTCTTAAGATGTGCGACGTTGGGGAAAAGTGGAAAACTAGTGGGGAAGTAGTAGCAGGGTACCCTTGATATTATTTATTATATTATATACTCATTTATGTGATACTTGGTTGGTGTATCCATGGTGGTGTTGGGAACTTAGTATACTTATTTAGGAGACAAGTAAGTTTCACTTGTTCTTCACTGTGCTTTAGCATTCTTTCTTTAATTTTTCACGAGAGGATTAGGGTAGGATCCTACTGAGTATACTATTATACTCACCCTATGTATATATAAACTCTTTTTCTGGTCACTTGGAGTAGGTTGGAGATCTGTCTGTTCTCTACTATCTTGGGGTTACAGGAGCTGTTTGGGCTTCATGGTTGCTATTTTTTTTACAGCCCTTTGGTACTTGAAGTGTTCCCCTTTCAGTTGTAGTAGTTTTTCATGACATTACATATGTGTACTTAGGATTCCTTTTATATTGTTGTCTGATTTGGAGTTGGTTGGTGTCTTTTTTATCTCTCTCTTTCGCGTGTGTTAACTTTCCAGGTAATGCCTCCCACTTGTTTGTTTACTATTCCCTCGGTGCTTCTCTCCAACCCGGGGCCTACTAGAGGTAGGACCCCGGGGGTCATTATCATTCTTCTCACATTTCCGCCCCTGGAGGGGTACACCTTGTGGGGATGGGGTCATGACAGAGTGGTATCATAGGTCTAGTTTAGGGATAGGATGGAGTTTGTTGTTAGGCACAGGTGAGGTTGCATGGGATGGTAGGGTTATGGTTTCAGTCATGTTTATCAAGTGATGTAAACATTGGAGACCAGATAAGACATAGATATTTTGGCCCCCTATGATATGATGCACATACCTTTATGTTTAAAATGTCTACTAAATTAGTTGATACAACTTACAGGGTAGAGACCTAGGAAAGTATCATGCGTCGTTCTTCTTTTTTCCTGTGTTTGAATGGGTAGACCTTTGGATAGGTTAACCTAAAATGAATAAAAGAAAAATATTAATTAATGTTGATTGTTCCATATTCAAGGTTTAGGAGATCTAACTGTTTGTTATTTTTCATGTATGGCTTTGAGCCGACGTCCTCATTAGGTTTACGCAGAACATGTCCAGCAGGCTGTGCAAGAAAATCGTCGCAGGGTATAGGTTGACAATGAAGAAACATGGAGGAGGGTTCTCTGAGATTTCTAGCAGAAGAGCTTATATAAGTATGTGGGATCCGTTTTAGATGCAGTCACAGAAGACTAGTTGGAGGAGGTCAAGATAGGATTCAGTTCGATCTGTGCTCGGAAAGAGCACTTGGTGTCCTTGGTTGTGACGATGCTGCGTGGAGTAGTGGGGAAGTAGTGGTTCTTGTTCTTCGGGGATCATGAGGAGTTGGTGATATCATGGGAGGAGTTTCGAGATTATTTTAGAGTTGAGTTTCTTTCTTTGACTATGAAGGCATCCAGTCATCAGGAGTTTCTTACCTTTTGATAGGGGAGCTCCAGTGTCTGAGAGTTTGGATTCTATTTCGGGAACCTTTTACAATATTCTTGGGACCTATTACCAGATGAGGAGGCCAGAGTGAGGCATTTTGAGGAGGCTTTGAGTCCATAAATCCAGTTCCATGTCAGCCCATTTATGCTGAAGACATATCTAGAGGTGCTGGAATGGGTAGAGGTCATTGAGATGACATTGGCCATAACCAGATCATCATTAGAGGGGAGTCATCATGATTCCTCATGAAGTAGATTTGAGGTCTAGGGTTCCCTTTTTTCTGGGCAGAAGAGTTTCTATTTGTCCAGTGGTAGGTCCTAGCCCTCATCATATCATTTCTCATGGAGTAGCGGCTCTCAAGCCTATGCTAAGAGATCAGGAACTTGTTTTTCTTGTGGTGTTCGAGGGCATTATCAACTAGAGTGCCTGACCTTTCATAAGATTCATTGTGCACTAGGTTTTCTACTTCAGGTTCCTCTATTAATGCAGTTCTATCCGAGGCTACATCAGTAGGTTTCACCAGATTTGGATCAGCATAAGTTAGATGGGTCGTGCAGAGGACAGTCTCATGATGCTCCCCATCCTCAGAGAGTAGAGCGCGACTATGGTGGTGGTCGTCATCAGGGCCAGAGAGGCCATGGAGGAGGTTGTTGTTAGCTTCATGATTTAGCATTTCTAGATCTAGGTGAGATAGACATTGTTTGAGGTTCCCTTTTCATGTTTTCTACCTTGGTGTATGCCATGTTTGATTCAGTAAAGACACACTACTTCATATCACCTATGCTTGTCCATGCTTTGGGACTTGAGGTAGAGAGGCTTCCAGTGACCTTGGTGTCTACTATGCCAGTTGGAGGGAAAGATGACTTATTTCAAGTATGTAAGGACTATGAGCTAGTGTTGGGGTTGCACCTCTCTTGGGGAAATTTACAATGTTTATGAATACAACCATATAATGTCATACTCAGCATGGATTGGTTGTATTTTGTGCAGGCTATCATGGATTCTATTAGTAGGATAATGGTTTTATTCAATGTATATGGAGATCTAATGGTGTTTGATGGTTAGGGAGACACTCATATGGGACATAGGCATGTTCCATCATTATCATCCTAGATGGCTTAGCTAATGCTGTGTTTCCATAGGTTCAGCAGTTGGCATTTCCTAGGGTCATAGAAGAGTACCCTGATGTTTTTCTAGAATAGGTTGTAACATTACCCCCACAATGAGAGATCAAGTTTGAGATCGAGCTACAACCAGGAGCATATCCTTTATTTTTTTCTTCATATAGGATGTCCCATTCTATGTTACAAGAGATATGTATAAAGCTTGATGGTTTGTTATAGTATGATTTTGTTTGGCCGAGAGTGTCCTTGGTGGTTTTCTCCAACCGTTTGATGTTCCTCAGTGTAAGTGGAAGACTCAATGGACATTGTTACTGGTTTACCTCGAGCTCATGGAGGACATGTCACTATTTGGATGGTAGTGGATCATTTAAAAAAATCATCCCACTTCATAGCGATCAAGGAGTCAAGATCAGTGGAATTTCTGTCGAGGCTGTATCTGGAGGAGGTGGTGAGACTCCACAGAGTCTTGAGGGTGTTCATTTCTGATTGAGATCCTCATTTTACCTATATGGTGATGAGAGGTCTCCACTATGCTTTCAATTCTCAGTTATACCTTAGCACTGCATTTCATCCGTAGACAGATGGTCAGACATGGAAAACGATCCGGACTCTTGAAGTCATGTTAAACTCTTGTGTCCTAGATTTTGAAGGATTGTGGATGAGGCACTTACCCTTGGTGGAGTTCTCTTACAACAATTGTTTTAACTCCAAAATTAGTAGGGCACCATGTGAATCCATATATGGTCCACCTTGATATTATCCATTATGCTGGACTGGGGTTGGAGAGTTAGCAATTCTCATACCAGAACTAGAGTAGAATACAAGAGAGATAGTTCAGGTGATTTGTGAGTGGATGAAGACAGTGCAAGATAATCAAAAATCATATGTCGATCAAATAAGGAGACCTTTAGTGTTTTATGTTTAGGATCACAGGTTTATGAATGTGACTCCCAATTGTGTAAAGCGAAGGTTTGGTCGTGGGAGTAAGCTTTCTCCCTCATTTTTTGGGATTTTCGATGTGTTCGCTCATATTGGAGACGTGGCGTATCGAGTAGCACTTCCCCCACAAATGATCTGTGTACATGATGTTTTTCATGTGTCACTACTCTGTCATTATCTTCATTATGAATCTCACATAATCGATTGGGTAGAGATCAATGTTGATAACGATGTGACATTCGATGAGCGGCCTGTGGAGATCCAAGATCGCAAAGAGAAGGTGTTTTGTGGGCATTCTATCCCCTTGGTTCATGTCCTGTGGCAACATGGCGGCAAGGAGTAGAGTACCTAGGAACGTGTGTCGAGGATACATGCATAGTACCCCGAGTTTTTTTGACATTTAGGTTGGTTTTTAATTCTCCAGGGCAAGAATGTTATGAGAGGTATCTGATGTAATGGTCCGGACCTCCCTAGTCAATTCCTTTACAAAATTATAGTGTTTGATGTGTTCTAGGAGGTCAAGGTGACTTATCCCTAACACTTTTCCAAATTTCTAATTCAATGAATAGTTCCACCAGTGAGACTAGTGTAAAAAATTCCACCCATGAGACCAGTCTGAACAGTTCCACCAGTGTGACCGATATGAACAGTTCCATTGGTGAGACCGCAATCAACAGTTCCTAAAGTAGACCGCTGTGAACAATTCCAATGCTAGACATATGTGAACACTTACAACCATAGACCAATGTAAAAAGTTCCATCAGTAGGCTGATATGAACAGTTCCAATGGTAGACCGCTATGAAAAGTTCAAATGGTAGACCTCTATGTATAGTTCCAATGGTAGACCGATGTGAACAGTTCCAAATGTAGACCGATGTGAACAGTTCCAATGGTAGTCTGATATGAATAGTTCCAACTATAGACCGATGTGAACAGTTCCAAAAGTGATCTGAATAGTACAATCGGTGAGATTGCTGCAAACAATACCATTGGTGAGGCCACTGTCAATAGTACCATCAGTGAGGCCAATGTGAATAGTTCCATCAATGAGGCCGATGTGAACAGTTCCATCGATGAGGTTGATGTGAATAGTTCTATGGGTAAGGCCAATGGAACTGTGTCTCTAGAATAGTGAGGTTCTAATATAAGCCTCAATTTCCTTTTCAAAATTTTGATTTCATGAATAGTGATTCTAGAACTATGAGGTTCTAATAGCAGCCTCTATTTCCTTTTCAAAATTTTTATTTTGGTGTATAGTGTTTCCAGCTTCCTACAATTTTTCCCTTGGACATTTCTTTTGACATAAAATGAATTTAAAGCCTCATTTTAAGGTCTCTAAGGCCGATTAAATTTCCATAACTCCTATATTAGGTTTCCTGAGGCTCAGGATGCTTTTATATGGCCAAACCGCATGGTTTATTTTGATCCTCTTTTAATGGAAAATCCAGCATATCTTAAACTGTTGGTCCGTAAAATTTTCTAAATGGATGAGATATTTCCCTCCATTGTTTTTCTTCCTCCTTATCTTGTTTGAGATGCCCGAACCATTCATTCCTTCCTATAGGAGTTGTGCAACCAAAAATTCTTCCTTGGATTGGTTCCCCTCTATTTTTTATGCAACCAAGTAGTAATGATCAATCTTGGATATAAAGTATGATCTATCATCATTCTTTTGGGTTTATCTCCTTATTTTTCTCCTTTCAATTTTATAGAATTCTATATCCATGCTCCTAGTAGACTTTTCATGGGTGTTGACTAGTGTGGTGGTGCCTCTACATCCTCAGGTGGATACATTTGTCACCGGGGAGGAGATCATAACCCGTTGTGTGGCTCGTTCACATATAAAGAAAGTCAAGAACCATTTTAGGTAGGGGATTTGTTTCTTCTCTACTTTTTTATGTGGAAATGTAGAATCATCAGGTTTTATCCCACTAGATCATAATTGAATTTACATATTAAATATTTAAACTGGATAAATAAATTGATATAGATCATATGTTATTGCCTCTTGTTTTTCTAAATAGTGTGATATCTATGCTTTCTTTGTTATCTTTTTGTTCATGATGGGAATTGGTAAATAATGTAAAACTGGAATTAATTGATAATTATTATTCTGAATATAAAGAGGCATGTAAATGAATCTAGTTATTGTGTTGTAATTTTATGTTAATCAAATTGATGTAGTAATCGTATTTAATCAATTTTTGATAGCTTACTTTTTAGGATTACCGTAGTTGGAGCCTACAAATAATAAATTAGTTAATTATAGATGTATTAAAGAACTGGTTTTTTGTTAAAACGATAATGACCATTAGGGATCTAACTTACCCTCTTGCTTGTAAAGGCGAAGAGCCTTATGCTTGGAGCTATGATAGCTCATTGTGTTTGAAGGTTGGAAGCCTTGTTTAACTGCTTAGAGGCCAATTGATATAATGTTTTTTTCTAATGATTATGTTTTGATGTGAGCCTTGAAGTCTATAGTGATATGTAGGGGTAAAGAGGCCTATTTATTATGGAATCAGTTGATGTCGAGAGTGGTGAGATGCATCATTTTATGCATGTGGGCGTCATGGAAGAAACTGGAGATGATTGAACGGGTTGGATGTAAATGATTGGGTGCTTACTGCTACTTGTTTTTTTGTTTATCTTGTTTAGTTTCCCCACTGCTCAAGGTAGCTGGTTTTCTTACCCTCCTTCAAAAAATCTGAAGATGTGTAGGGTATTTCACATGATTTCCATGTTTAGCTTCCTAAGGGAGGATGGGTCTACGCTTTTATTATAGATGACAAAGACTCGGTGGGTATTTCATCTACTCACCGTGTTGAACCCCCTTGTGTTTAGTAGCTTAGAATGTATTTTTAGAATTGCTAGGAATATGGGAATGTAATAATGTTATTAACAAATTATTGGATAAATTATATTAACCCACGGGGTTTGAGTTTGCTGGGACGCAATGCTGAGGTCGCAATTTAAAGGGAAAATAGACTTTCACTATGATGCTAAAGAAATATAATTGTTAATAGTTAGTTAATGTTTAAAGAACTAAGGAATGTAAACTTAAAATGATAAAAAGGGAATGATAGAATGTAATGAATCTATTTAAATGGTTGTGTGCTTATAGGATACCTAGTTTTAGAAGTGGAAGCTGGGAGTCTGAGGGAAATTAGCTGTAGTTGATTCTAAGAATTGGTTCTTCCCATATTGTGGTTGTGAGCTATATTATATAAGGTACCAGTAATTCTATAGACTAATCCACCCCATTAGTTTTTGCAATAGACACACTAAGGATTCTAATCCCTAGGAGGTGTTTCCGCAACATTCTGGTGGGAGGAAGGATGGATGAATACACCCTTTGGCCCTGCTCTCTTATATTGGTAGTTACTTGTGATGGTTGGCACAATGGTAAGTTATCCCCATATATGTGTGTAGAGGGCTGTAATGGCTTGTGTTTATTCATACACAAATATTCTATATATAGTTTCTATGGACTACTATAGGTGTAACGTGTATAAGCTGTGATTTCTTGAGGATCCATACTCGGTGTGTGGCCAGTAATGGCTTGAGGTATAATTCTCGACGTATGATACACGTTATACAAGCTATGGTGGCTCACATTAACTACCAAGTAACATTGAATATATGGATGTGGTGGTTTTTTTGCATGAGGTGCATGTTGTGGTTCTTCACCTAGGTGTCTACGGGAGAGCCTTTTTGGAGAGTGATGCTTTAGACATGAGTCGTTGGGGAAAAGCAGCAAACCGGTGGGGAAGTAGTAATGGGGTACCATTTATATTCATTATTATATTATATACTATTCTATGAGATAATTGGTGAGAGTAGGCTTGTTGAGGGTGGGAACATAGTATACCTGTTAAGGTGACGAGTAAGTTTCACTTGTTGTTCATTGTGCTTTAGCATGTTTTCTATACATTTTCATGAGAGGATCTCGGGAGGATCCAACTGAATATACTATTATACTCACCCTATGTATATATAAACTATTTTTTAGGACACATGGATCAGGTTGGAGATCAGGTTGGTTTCTATTAGCTTGGGGTTATAGGAGATATTTGGGCTTCGTGGTTACTGTTGTTTTTTACTTTCCTTTGGTACTTACAGTTTTCCCAGTTTTTTATAGTAGTTTTTCAGGACATTACATATTTGTCTTATTTCTCTCTTTCACATGTGTTCTCTTAGAGGGTAATGCCTCCCATTTATGTGTTCACTATACCCTCAGTGCTAGTCGCCAACCCGAGGCATACTGGATACAGGAGTCGGGGGTCATTATCTCCCTTCTCACATTGCTGGCCCATGACGGGTACACCTAGTGGGGAGGGGTCATGACATAAAACATGAAACACAAATCGGCATGTTATATATTATAATAAAAATAAAAATATTATGTATTACCATTAAAGCATATTTATTTAATTCGATGGAATGAACAGGAGTAACTACTCTATAAAATATTTATATTATGAAAATATTTTCTACTTTCACTAAGAATTAAATTCAATTATTATAGGTGAAATAACCTAAAAAATATTTTTAAGTTCAAAAATATATTTTTATAAATTTTGGGTTTTTTCAAGAAACTAAATAAATTATGATTATATAATAATAAAATATATTGATAATATGATTAATAAATTACACATAGAATAATTAGTAATTGGTAGGAAATTAGAATAAAAAATTGTTTACTTTTTGAAAATATATTTACGATTATGAAATATAATTTAGGATTTCATTTAAGTGTAAAACTATAAGATAATAAAAATTTAATTTTATAAAATGAACATTATTTTTCGATTTTGAATAATAGTATTTTCTTAATATGAATTTTTTTTTATATTTTTTAAAATGAATGATTTTTATGTGAGTCATGCAAAATACCGTGTATAGAAATAACACGAATTTGATGACATTATTATTATATAAGTTTAAATATTTAATTCATCAAACCATTTTTTATGTTTTAATATTTATTTTATATTGGAATATATAATTTTAAAATGGTTAGATTTAATTTGTAAACACATATTTGATATTTTTGGATATATTTAATTCTTTCTCAAAAAATGTTTTTAATACATGTTAAATTTAATTTAAACAAAATTCATCACTTTTAAAAATTATATAAAATTAAATGTATAAAAAATTTAGAATTAGTGGGTCCAAATTATATAATAAGGTCCACATTATTTTTATGCATTAATATTTTGTTACTTTGGGTAAAAATTAGTTACCAGGGTAAATACTAAAATGTTTAATGTAATAACTGATGGGGTGAATCACATGAAACAAGATAAAACCATGTATTTAATTGATTATATGGGTATTTTAATGAAATTAACTCTTCCAGTATCAATTATTACACAATTTTGGGGCCACTTGAATTGTTTAACATGTCCTCCTTTTATATTATGTTGAAATAATTTCAAAAATTCCATTATCACTGATTATAACAAGAGCCCCTCACCACCCATTAATTTAACACATATGGATCCATTTTAAACCTAAAAAACATCCCATATTTACTTCAACTATAATACACTTTAACTATATTTATTCCAGAGATAAGATAGTACCCCATTCTATCCATTTCCAAGGGATCTTCCATGGAAATCTCGATGTTCCCAATATAAGTGCTAATTTTTAATGAAATTATTTTTTTATATCTTTTATTATATTTTTAAAATATTTTTTTTGAAATAATTATTGTGTATATACAATATTTTGTTTAAGTTATGTTAATAATAATTAATCATAATTTACCTTTTCTACTAAACATAGATGTATTTTGTGTGTTGTGCGCACTACCTCATCCACAATGCAACATGGTATGTTTTTCTTAACCACCATTCATGTTTGGTATAAAATGGAAAATTTAAAAATAATTATGATATTTAAATAATTTTTTTTATTCTCTACCATTAAATAATTTTAGTCATTGCCTGTGTTCTATGGAAAACCGAATCATTAACCATTCATATATGTAGAATACCTCCACCATTGAATGATTAATATTTGGATTCAATTTTAACAACATTATACACAAATGGTATTTCTGATGGGATTAAAAGATAGACATGATTTTATTTTTATCATTAAGGTTTTGTTTTGGTGAAATTGAACCACTTAATGAAATGATTAACAAAAAACAATTGTTAATTCAGTCATTTAAAATGAGTGAACTAAGAGAAAATGACATATTATTTATAAGTAATAAGTTTTATACATTATCTAATTCATTAATGACTTTTTTATTTTTTTTATCAAACTAATAAAAAATAATAATATACTTATAATTATATTATAGGGGAATTCCATGTAATCATTCATTAAATCATGGTATGTTCATGTTTGGGTTTGTTTACCCAACTAATGGAACAATTTTAAAAATTTATATCAGGAATGAAAATAGGAAAATAAATACTAGTATAATATTATATAATTGTGTAAATACTATTTTTTCTGGGGATGTTATATAAATATTTATTTCATTAATTATGAAAACACACTTTCATCTTCTAGAATCACCAAACAATTCTTGTCATTGATATCATCTTCAAAGAGAAAGAATAAATCGCTCATGGAAGGAGTTAAAAAATCATAAATAATTTAAATCAATCATAAAAATTATATTTAATTATATTTCAATGATAATAGTTTATTGAATATTGAACACAGACACTACTATTATAATACTAGTTCAAACAATCCAAACTATAGAGACCTGATGTAAAATATTGGTTGAATTCACAAAGATAATGAATCTTTAAAAATAAAATCATGGAAAATGGATATTATTAAGGATATAAATTATTCTTCTAAGATATAAATATTTTTAATATATGTGGTTATAGTGTTTTTAAGGAAGTTAGTATAATAGGTAAGGGTTTTCATCTCAAATTCCTCTCTTTGAGACTTTTTTGGTGTTATGAAAGTAATTTAATTTATGTGGTGTATATACAGAAAATTAGAGATATTATATACTAAAATATATTTGAATCATTTTATTTTAGTCTTAATTTTAATCTTTATATTTCAAGAGTTTTTTTAATGTTTTACCCAAGGTGTAGGGTTTTTTTTAGTCTCAATTATGATTCATTGAGACATGTTATATGTTATGAAACATGATTCCATTGTATAGTGTTGTATTCATTGAATATACCACGATTTTTTATAAATTATTTAATTTTAATTCCATTTAAAAACTAATAATAATTAGTTCTTTTCATTAAATTCATTATGACAGAACCGTTTCCCTAATCACAGGAGTTATTAGTTGCTCATTTTTATTCATTCATTTTCTTATCATTCAATATAAGTTATCTCTTATATTTGGTATAAATACATATCTTTCATTTAATAATGTGGTTTTAGTTTATTTATTTCATTATCATAATATGTTTCCCTTTTTAGTTGTTTAATTCTTTGTGTAGTTTGTTTCATGTAAGGGATACTGATAACTTAAATATTCATTGCTTGAATTATAATGTTTCATATAGAACTTCTATTTTCCATTAATGGATTGTAAAACAAAAATATTATTATGTGGTATTTATTAACTTTTTTTAAAAAAATTTGTTTTAATAAAAATTACTATTTTTTACCTTTCTTACACTCTGATTATTAGGCAATGCTATATTCAAAATAATAAAAAATATTTACCGTTCGCATTAATTGGTTTTTTCTTAATCTCCCTATTTCCCCAAGGATTTTCATTGTTTTATTATTTAATTTTATCTTTAATAGAAAATTATTTCAAAGGATTTCACATCACCGTTAAAAATTTCTTCTTTTAAATAGACATTTAAAATTTTAATTTTTGTTGATGATAAAAATATATTTTAATGTTTTCTATTCAATTTTATCTGTCATGTTAAAAAAAATATTTACCTTAATGGGTTTTATATTTCATGATATATATATTTATATTATCCTTTTAGTTTATTGACCTTATGATATCATTTTATAATATTATTGTGTTATAATTCAAATAATTATTTTCTGAGGGTATTTTACATTTTGGGAAATTCCCTACTAGGATTCCTTTTTCACTAGGGATGGGTTCTCTTGAAATCATCCACTGTATATCTATGTATGGATTATGATAGTGTTATACCAGTATTGACATAGCCATATAATAATTTCTCTATATTATGGGAAGATAATATTTTAAATAATTCATATTAGATTATGTTCACCTTGAAAGTATGTAATTCAATTGATATGGGGAAATGTATTGATGTTCGATATCATTTTATTTTAATCGGGATGATTATTATAAAGATGAAAATGTGTTGATTAACCAACCAGCTTCTTATTCTAGATGAGTTATAATCATGTTATACCTTTTAACAACATGTGTAAAAGTATTGGTGTTATTCATATTGTTATTCTAGTAAGCATGGTTATTAAAAAGTTATCTACGTATTGCTTGACCAAACATCTTCTTTCAAATGGATCAGTTATGATCGTGTTATCCCTTTAATTGACGTAGGGAAATGTATTGTCATTATTGATGATTATTTACTTCTAAAAAATATTGATTGGGTATTTGATTTCAATATTTCTAATTATATGGATGATTGTGTTTTAATTAATAAGAGGTTACTAAGGGATGGTAAATTAAGGTATTAATTTATCCTAATTTTAATTCATTGGACATAGTTAGGTGATAGGTGTAGATCAGGTTCATATAGCCCCTAAATGCATCGATAAAGTTAATGAGACAAAAACCTGTCAGGTTTTAGTATATTCCTCTCTAAATAATATGATATTGTCTTAGCACAAGGCCTTAAAAAGAGGTCCTTCATGGTTCAACATAATTAATTCAGTAATTTTGTGATTATTATTATTATTGATATCCATGTATTAATTTATTTTTATGGATGTAGTATTCTCCTTGTAACCTATTGATTATAGATTTATGTCTTTTTCCAATTCATATTAAATTATTTATGTCATGCTTACTCCATACTTTCTTGGGTTGTATATTTTACCTTAATATTCATTTTATATCACCCATTATTATGTGTCCACTTATCATATTCAATAATAAAAGTATTACATGGGACATGTTTGGAAGGAAAGAACATGTGGAATAATTTATTGCATACGATGAAGACTCATTATAGATTAAGTATTTATATATATATATATAAAATGCCCATTAGTTGAGAAATACATGGGTTTAATATATTGTAATTTTCCTAATTCTCTAAAGCTATAATGTCAAAATGACCCAGATGATTTTAGGAATGAAATTAATCATTACTGATGATGTAATTATGGATGGTTATATCTAGGGTTTTACAGCAGGTATCAAATAATTTATGGAAATTATGATTCAATGATGATCAGATTTGGAGTGTGGGTATGAGGAATCACACCATCTACTCGTATGAAAATTATTATTTTATTCATATAAATATATAAATCACACCTCAGTAAGAGTGGTAGTAGTAATAATAATAATAATAATATTTTATAAATATTTTATTATTATTATATGCAACTCAAAAAAATAAATTTTTATAAGAAAGGTTTTACTTAAATATTATTTATTTATTTAATTATAGAATTACAATATATTATATACTCAAACAACATACCCATTAGATATACATAATGGCCATATAACATATAATCATATTTCCAATAACCCAGTTTCCAATAACCATATATATAATGGTGCAATTTCATTCTTATATACATTATTACTACATCAATAAAATCATTAATCCTATATAATTGTAACTCAACCTCACAATTGTATTTATACTATTTTACAACCAATTAAAATTTTATTTAGGGTTCTGAACATCATTTAAAAACTAGAAGATAATTATTTCATGTTAGTGTCCATTTTAGATATTTGTGGATTTATAGAAATTTTACAATTGAAATGGATGTTTTATATTATATTCGCATATATTTTTAATGTTAATTTTATATTTTAATATTTTATCATAATAAAATTTATGATAGTTTATTTTAGTTTTTTATTGCATGTGAAATAAGCTATTCATACTTGAATTTATTTAAAGAAAGAAATATATTGAAAAAAAATGTGGAGTGTTAAATTATATGCCCATAAAATATTTTTTCCCTATAAATTTCAATACTTTGAGGAATAAAATAAGGTTACCTTTTTATCAATACGTCTTTTCATTCCATTTATATTCATTGAACTTATAATTCCTCTATAAAACATTAACCACATGAGTGGTCTTATTTCTTAGTGTTTTATCAATATTATTATTTCTGACGCTTTCTCCGGGGAGTGAATCCGTCCATTGAGGACGTGCTAACTGTTTCCCCGCATTATTTCTTTCCAAAGGCGGTTGGCGTCTATAGCTAATTCATGGATGTTTTATCCTTGATCAAAATGGGATAATGGGATGTCGATTTTTTATTCCATGGATTCCCCCTCAGAACTCGTTGTTGTGTCTGGGTCTCCCACATAGATTTAAGTTGTTGGTTGTGACACTCTTCAAGGTGCCATGCCTTCATGGATGTCAGTTAATTACACTGCTTCTGTCAGGACATTTCAAAGGGTCCAGCCAGGGCAGCAACCTTTGGTCAGTGGAATAGTCAAGATAGACATCACTGGTGTCTCTAGACATTGGAGCACTGGAACATCTAGGTTTCTTCTCATTATGATAGGGCTTCTCGAGGGTGTGGATGTAGAGACCGGAAGCCTGACGTACATTGACATTACATTACATTTGCGGAATACTTAGTACATTACAAAAACACACACACAAGGACCGTAATAGTTTAGTGTCTTTGGAAACTCGGAATATAATCTTCTAATTGTGGTGAAAGATCTTCAACATCTCCCATAAAGATCTTCTTTTTTTTTATACCTAAAACCTTTCTTTATATCCTGGGGAAAAGAAAACATAAAAAGGGTGAGCTCAAATTCTCAGTAAGGGTAAACAAAAGAAATATCAATCACATCATATTCATAAGAACATAACATTTTGGAAATCATAACCTGCAAAAGAGTGCATAATTTCATAACATGGGATAAATCATGGCAGTGAAATGTAATCACAATAATCATACCTTAAAACATGAAACTTTGTAGCATTCACACATAATCATAGAGAATCATTTCTTGTTAGTCAAGACTCATTGCCAAGACTATCTTAGTGGACAAAGTCCCTTTCTGAATCGAGTAACCCTCGTTTCAGTCCTGTTTCACTGAACCGGTATAACCTACCATTCCAGCCATGTCTATCTCATGAGATATAAAATCTTTACCCAATGCATTGGAGGGAGATATAGGTCCCACCCATCTCTTAATGATACCATTCTTATGTGTGCCACAAAATCATAAATCACACATCATTGCATAACCCATGTAATAAAAATGGGAATATTAAACATCGTGACATCATAAAACATTTCATATAAGATAAAGGAATTCATAAAAATAATTCCGTCACAACATGATCAAATCAATGTAATAATAGGGATAAAAATATAACCCTTTATTATCTTAGATGGAAAATAATTTTGATAAAACACTTGAAATGAATTCTTGAGGAAAATATCCTTTCTTCTTCAAAATCAATTCCTTTTCACAAAACATCATGCAAGAAAGAGATTTTATTGAAAATAGTCATGAAATATTTTGGAGGAAGGTTCATGAAAATAAGGCTTTATAAAACCGTAAAAATCCGTTCGTGCCGTATAAGTTAAAAAAACATTCTTCTCGTACTTTTATCGGAAAAGTCAAAAAGTACCTCGTGCGAAAAACGACAAAAGATTCCTTTCATACATATTACTAAAAACTCACCGAAGGGTAAAAATGGATTTAAACAATTGTAGGTGGATGGAAATAATATTACCTATTGATGAAACATGGATGTGGATGATAAAATACACCCCAGTAAATACTTACGAATAAACAATCTCGGATAAAAAGGAGATTGTGATATTTCCCTTACCTTAGGTCCAACTTGCTTTATAAGTGTCCGAACATCCTGTATAATGATTTTAATCATGTTATTTACTTATTCCAGAATCATATTCATTGTTATTATATCATATATGGTCCACTTATGACTTTATATTACCCGTTCTTTTGTAAATTCATGTTAATGTAGCGTTTTGGGTAAAATCGTCTCATTTGTCGTTCGTATTTTTAACTTGTAATTATTCATATGATTACTTAGATCATGATTACTTAATTATAGAATATAAAACATGATATATATATATATATATATATATTCAGAATATACATATATAATAAATCAGTAAATGGAAAGAAATACACCGTTCATGGAGACGGTAGTCCGTACGTACGCATGAATGCTGTTTTCATTTCCTTATTGAATTGAATGGAATTAAGTAGATGACATACATATAAATATAAATAATTCCAGTATCATTATTAGATCATATATTTCATTAGTACTTATTATATATACTTTATAATCATTCATGAATGGCTAATCATTGAGAATGAATCTCATCGCGTCGTGGAGACGGTAGTCCGTACGTACGCACGAGCGATGATATCATTCCCATGGTCGTGGAATTGTGTTGAAGTGTATGTATACTATTTCAGTATCAATATCACTTTATAATAATCATATATAGTTACTCATTACACCTTTATACCCATCCTTGTAAGGTGATGGTGGAAAATAGATTACACCACGGCGTGGAGACGGTATTCCGTACGTACGCACGCGCGGTGATTTCTTTTTCCGTAGGATGGATAGATGGTGAAATAGGGTTGTTTCATACTTATAATAACATATCAGTATATGAGTGATACTGATGTTATTACTTCATAATGAAACAACCTAATAAGAAGAAGTGGAAGAAGAAATAAAAATGAAAGAATTGGTAACGGTAATTACCTCTTCTTTGAAGCGCCTCTTTGAGACCTCCTCTTAGGGCACTAAAATTGATCTTTGAGGAAGACCAGAACCTCTAGGATGTTACTAGGGAAGTGGAGAAGAGATTTTGGCAGGGGTTGGCCGAGCTTGAGTGCTCAAATTGGTGTGAGGAGGAGGGGGAGGATGTGTCCTTTTATAAGGGAGGAGAGGGGCACCTTAGGAATATCTCAAAATATTATTTTATTATAAAGTCAAGTTCGGTTTTAATTAGCTCCAAATTGATTTATTTCGAGGCTAAGGTGGGGATGGGTCTAAATCCTCTCATACAATATAATTTAGACAAGTTTAGGTTCCTATTTTAACCTTATCATTTAGATTTAACATTTAGTTAAATAATTTTACTTTTACCGTGTCTTCTTGTGTTCTTATACTATAAGGTTAATAGACTTACTATATCAAGAAAAACGAACCCAAATTGTTTATTATTAATATATATATCCTTATATAAGTCATTTGGCCGAACCTTAGATTTTTAGGAATAAAATAACAATTAATAATATAATATTTGATTTAAAAACTATTTTGTGTCAATTTTGACACTATTTGATATATAATTTTTGTGAAAGTCATAACAGAATTATATGTTCGAACCAAGTTGATTAAATCAACACTAATATATCATAGTAACCTAGAAAATTAGTGGAATTCATAAAAAGTCTCAAATTACATTCATTTGAGCATTTATAACATCAATTATGTTAATATTTCCTTAAAAGGGTAATTACTGCATCATCGTTGTGTCATAAATAAATTAATTTATTTAAAGTCTAAAAATTATAAATAAAATATCATTATGTTGGAAATCGTTTTAGCTTTCTAATGAATATTTATTGTCGAATTTATCTTATTTATAACGCCATATTAAAATTGATTTACTTATTAAACTTTGATTTTAACTATTTTAACCCTTCTTTAAATAAATTAATAATAAATGTCCTAATCTAACCCAAGTGGGCCTAAATGGTCATATTTTATTCATAAGGTTGTTTTTGGTCGAATTACACTTATCCAATAGAATTAGGACATGTGTTAGGGTAATAGTAATATCATATTTACCCTTAGTTACCCTATTTACTATTAACTGCGGTAAAAAAAAGTAAAAAGTTACTATTCACCAAAAATTATTTTCATCTCATTGAACCACATTTTAGTCCTTGATATTAACCGTGTCTGTCGGATTTTCGAAATTCCATTCACAGAAGCGGTAAAATTAAGTTTTATGCAAAATTCAGTTTTTAACCTACCACTTAGTAGTTTCACTATTCATCAAAAATTGATGTTTTTCAGAAAAATGCCAAAATTCCACCTTAGGCTAAATTCGATACTCCGAATCCAAAAATGAAATCCATTTTGAAAAATAAAATTTACAAAATTTCAAAAAGTGGTTATTACTATTCATAACGGCTAGTTTTAATAACATTTTAATAGCATATCGCTGTTTAGTGAAACTCGTTATTGCGTACTACACACGCTATCGAGGAAGGTCACGATTGCGTGTAATGCAAGGCAAGTCAAGGATGCGTGTTGTGCAAGCTCCTTTTGGTGTAGCGTACAACACAAGAAATTAGTGAAATTAAAAAGAATATTTTTCATAAAATCTCGGGCTGTTACATTCTACCCCCCTTAAAATGAATTTCGCCCTCGAAATTCGTCGGGGTTATAAATGGTTTACTATTCGAAAGTTTCTTTAATAGAAACCCACATCGTAAAAAGGAATACCAATACTTGTCTTTAAAAACTAAAGTATGAAATGTAACGATTACCCAAATAAACTAATCACTGGGTTTCCACATAGGTGAAAATATGGATATGGAAGAGAAATCTAACCATCATGTTCTGATGGAGAGTGGTAGAGAACATGGCTATGGAAAATCCAGTAATCACAAATCCATATATTTGTGACGATCTAAGGTACCATCTGATTCATCAGGTATAAGATCACTAGGACAATATTTTTGGTTTTCAAGATCATTTCCCTAAAGTTGAAAATTTGAATTAGAATAAATACTTTCTTTATTTTGGTACAATCTCACTGTTGTTCATGCCTTGAACAATTTCCACTTCATCTCTTAAATAAATGAAGTTGAATTTGTTATTCGTGAAGTGTTGGCAGATCATGTGATAGAATGACGAGTCATTCCATCTGTCTCAAACAAAAGGTTTGCAAAAATTATATACATAAGTCGATCTATAGTGAGATTAATCACATATGGTTCCTAAAATGGACTTATACTTCATATATCATACTGCTTAATATAATAAAACTAGTTTCTACTAAACAGGGACTTCCTGTAGGCCAGTGGTAGGCGATAAAGGCCAGTCTCACTTCGGTTGTGGGTTCGAATCCTACAGCCTTGTCCGAAGCGATGGGCTGTCGCCCGTCCTGCAGGTTGTCCTTTTTCTAAAACTACATTACTATAACATCCTATCAATAATATCAAAAATCTTCTATCCTTAAACAATACTAACTTATGTCCAACATAATCCATTCTAATCTTTAGGCTTATCCATAATACTGCAGTCCACTCTCATAATATAGTGAAAATGATAACCAAAGATTTAATACTGTCGTTAATCCCCATATATATGTCTTGTTGGTCACATTCCAAACATTCAAAGGCCTTAATCATGTATTCTCTTGAATACCCATTGAACCTTAGTGAAAACATGAATGCAGTTAAAAGTTAACACTTTCCACATACCAAAATCATCAAAATTCTATATACTCAAACCATGATATAACCATCTCCTTATATCAGTCATGAGCTCATGAATACAATCAAACACCTCATTATCTTATTATTCCTTCATTATGCACATATCATCTATATTCCAAAAATATCTGAATTACCTTTCATGGATAGTGGTACCATTAATCATACACTTTCATAACTCAAGGAAAGACAACAGTGTAACAATCCTTAGACGTCTCATTATTCCATAGTACCATGAGATTTCTTATACAACATTACACATGATAAACATGTAATCATTCCACTACATTCTTAAACCATTGTCCAAGATTCAACAATTCTTTCATCTCACATATCATTTGTAGTCTCTTCATCATCATCAACATAAATACTTCCCATACGACCATACTGATTCTCTTCATGAGACTTTCCCTTAGGGCATTGGTTTTCATAATGCCCGTACATTCCACATTTAAAACATTTAACAATTGTTGATGTCGTAGAAATACCATTATCCTCATCCCTGGTGTTAACTGAACCTTTTCCTTTGAACTTACTTGCTTTGTGTTCTTCTTTTCCACACCCAAAGCATCTTCCAGTTCCCTTGAAACATTCTCTTTGATGCCTCTTCCCACATGATTTACATAGGGGAAATTGAACTTTCTTTCCTCTATGATCATCATGAAACTCCATCTTCCTCTTATTAGCCGAGTCAGGAAACTTACCAAATTTTACTTTATTGATCATATTATGAGATTGCTGATTCGGCATAATAATGATGTTTGGACTTCCAAATCCCATTTCATTTTGTTGCTCATGAAAAATATCATTCCATTGTCCATCATATCCTCCATTATCGTGAATCACCTTGTTTCCAGCCATTTTCTAAAACCCAAAAAGAATAGTGTGAGAGGCAAAAATCATGCAAGGGAAAATAACATAATAAAGGGGGAGTACCTTCAATATCTAACATCTTAGGTTTAATTCTATGATCGTTAGCGTAATTCTAGTACTATAACCTATACTTATACTTAACCTTAGGGACATCCCTAGACATACCTTAGAAATATCTCTAGGGATCTCACTAACGTTTTCGCATCCTAGTTTCCAAAGGATGACTAAACCTTTCCTCTGATACCAACTGTAGATACCCGAAGCCTGACGTACATTGACATTACATTACATTTGCGGAATACTTAGTACATTACAAAAACACACACACAAGGACCGTAATAGTTTAGTGTCTTTGGAAACTCGGAATATAATCTTCTAATCATGGTGAAAGATCTTTAACATCTCCCATAAAGATCTTCTTTTTTTTTACCTAAAACCTTTCTTTATATCCTGGAGAAAAGAAAACATAAAAAGGGTGAGCTCAAATGCTCAGTAAGGGTAAACAAAAGAAATATCAATCACATCATATTCATAAGAACATAACATTTTGGAAATCATAACCTGCAAAAGAGTGCATAATTTCATAATATGGGATAAATCATGGCAGTGAAATGTAATCACAATAATCATAACTTAAAACATGAAACTTTGTGGCATTCACACATAATCATAGAGAATCATTTTTTGTTAGTCAAGACTCATTGCCAAGACTATCTTAGTGGACAAAGTCCCTTTCTGAATCGAGTAACCCTCGTTTCAGTCCTGTTTCACTGAACCGGTATAACCTACCATTCCAGCCATGTCTATCTCATGAGATATAAAATCTTTACCCAATGCATTGGAGGGAGATATAGGTCCCACCCATCTCTTAATGATACCATTCTTATGTGTTCCACAAAATCATAAATCATACATCATTGCATAACCCATGTAATAAAAATGGGAATCTTAAACATCGTGACATCATAAAACATTTCATATAAGATAAAGGAATTCATACAAATAATTCCGTCACAACATGATCAAATCAATGTAATAATAGAAATAAAAACAGAACCCTTTATTATCTTAGATGGAAAATAATTTTGATAAAACACTTGAAATGTATTCTTGAGGAAAATATCCTTTCTTCTTCAAAATGAATTCCTTTTCACAAAACATCATGCAAGAAAGAGATTTTATTGAAAATAGTCATGAAATATTTCGGAGGAAGGTTCATGAAAATAAGGCTTTATAAAACCGTAAAAATCCGTTCGTGCCGTATAAGTTAAAAAAACATTCTTCTCGTACTTTTGTCGGAAAAGTCAAAAAGTACCTCGTGCGAAAAACGACAAAAGATTCCTTTCATACATATTACTAAAAACTCACCGAAGGGTAAAAATGGATTTAAAAAATTGTAGGTGGATGGAAATAATATTACTTATTGATGAAACATGGATGTGGATGATAAAATACACCCCAGTAAATACTTACGAATAAACAATCTCGGATAAAAAGGAGATTGTGATATTTCCCTTACCTTAGGTCCAACTTGCTTTGTAAGTGTCCGAACCTCCTGTATAATGATTTTCATCATGTTATTGACTTATTCCAGAATCATATTCATTGTTATTATATCATATATGGTCCACTTATGACTTTATATTACCCGTTCTTTTGTAAATTCATGTTAAAGTAGCGTTTTGGGTAAAATCGTCTCATTTCTCGTTCGTATTTTTAACTTGTAATTATTCATATGATTACTTAGATCATGATTACTTAATTATAGAATATAAAACATGATTTATATATATATATATATATATATTCAGAATATATATATATAATAAATCAGTAAATGGAAAGAAATACACCGTTCATGGAGACGGTAGTCCGTACGTACGCATGAATGCTGTTTTCATTTCCTTATTGAATTGAATGGAATTAAGTAGATGACATACATATAAATATAAATAATTCCAGTATCATTATTAGATCATATATTTCATTAGTACTTATTATATATACTTTATAATCATTCATGAATGGCTAATCATTGAGAATGAATCTCATCGCGTCGTGGAGACGGTAGTCCGTACGTACGCACGAGCGATGATATCATTCCCATGGTCGAGGAATTGTGTTGAAGTGTATGTATACTATTTCAGTATCAATATCACTTTATAATAATAATATATAGTTACTCATTACACCTTTATACCCATCCTTGTAAGGTGATGGTGGAAAATAGATTACACCACGGCGTGGAGACGGTATTCCGTACGTACGCACGCGCGGTGATTTCTTTTTCCGTAGGATGGATAGATGGTGAAATAGGGTTGTTTCATACTTATAATAAAATATAAGTATATTAGTGATACTGATGTTATTACTTCATAATGAAACAACCTAAGAAGAAGAAGTGGAAGAAGAAATAAAAATGAAAGAATTGGTAACGGTAATTACCTCTTCTTTGAAGCGCCTCTTTGAGACCTCCTCTTAGGGCACTAAAATTGGTCTTTGAGGAAGACCAGAACCTCTAGGATGTTACTAGGGAAGTGGAGAAGAGATTTTTTCAGGGGTTGTCCGAGCTTGAGTGCTCAAATTGGTGTGAGGAGGAGGGGGAGGAGGTGTCCTTTTATAAGGGAGGAGAGGGGCACCTTAGGAATATCTCAAAATATTATTTTATTATAAAGTCAAGTTCGGTTTTAATTAGCTCAAAATTGATTTATTTCGAGGCTAAGGTGGGGATGGGTCGAAATACTCTCATACAATAGAATTTATACATGTTTAGGTTCCTATTTTAACCTTATCATTTAGATTTAACATTAAGTTAAATAATTTTACTTTTACCGTGTCTTCTTGTGTTCTTATACTATAAGGTTAATAAACTTACTATATCAAGCCAAACGAACCCAAATTGTTTATTATTAATATATATATCCTTATCTATGTCATTTGGCCGAACCTTAGATTTTTAGGAATAAAATAACAATTAATAATATAATATTTTATTTAAAAACTATTTTGTGTCAATTTTGACACTATTTGATATATGATTTTTGTGAAAGTCATAACAGAATTATATGTTCGAAACAAGTTGATTCAATCAACACTAATATATCATAGTAACCTAGAAAATTAGTGGAATTCATAAAAAGTCTCAAATTACATTCATTTGAGCATTTATAACATCAAATATGTTAATATTTCCTTAAAAGGGTAATTAATGCATCATCGTTGTGTCATAAATAAATTAATTAATTTAAAGTCTAAAAATTATAAATAAAATATAATTATGTAGTAAATCTCTTTAGCTTTCTAATGAATATTTATTGTCGAATTTATCGTATGTATAAACCCATATTAAAAATGATTTACTTATTAAACTTTGATTTTAACTATTTTAACCCTTCTTTAAATAAATTAATAATAAATGTCCTAATCTAACCCAAGTGGGCCTAAATGGTCATATTTTATTCATAAGGTTGTTTTTGGTCGAATTACACTTATCCAATAGAATTAGGACATGTGTTAGGGTAATAGTAATATCATATTTACCCTTAGTTACCCTATTTACTATTAACCGCGGTAAAAAAAAGTAAAAAGTTACTATTCACCAAAAAATATTTTCATCTCATTGAACCACATTTTAGTCCTTGATATTAACCGTGTCTGTCGGATTTTCTAAATTCCATTCACAAAAGCGGTAAAATTATGTTTTATGCAAAATTCAGTTTTTAACCTACCACTTAGTAGTTTCACTATTCATCAAAAATTGATGTTTTTCAGAAAAATGCCAAAATTTCACCTTAGGCTAAATTCGATACTCCGAATCTAAAAATGAAATCCATTTTGAAAAATAAAATTTACAAAATTTCAAAAAGTGGTTATTACTATTCATAACGGCTAGTTTTAATAACATTTTAATAGCATATCGCTGTTTAGTGAAACTCGTTATTGCGTACTACACACGCTATCGAGGAAGGTCGCGATTGCGTGTAATGCAAGGCAAGTCAAGGATGCGTGTTGTGCAAGCTCCTTTTGGTGTAGCGTACAACACAAGACATTAGTGAAATTAAAAAGAATATTTTTCATAAAATCTCGGGCTGTTACAGCGGAAGCCCGAGGCATCCCATGTCGGGTGTGGGGAATTATATGTCGTATTCATTTCTCTGAGATTTTCCTCAGCTTCCCATGTTTAACACATGGTATTCTGTGAGTTTAATGTCTAGCGGAGATGGATCGAATTGATCAGAACACTAATTAGAGTGAATCAGATGGGTGCAACCTCAGAAGGGAGCACCGATACTGGCACTAATGTTTGTTTAGTTACCTGGTTGCTGATATGAGTAGTGAGGGAAATGAGAAGGTGTGATCCCACTGGGATGTGGTGGCCCAACTGAGAATAAGGATGTCTGATGGATGGTTGAATTATGTGGAAGGGATGTAACTGTCGTGAAATTCACGGTAGTGTTGGGCCTGAGCCTCAGGAGGCATCCTACGTATCCCCGTGGCTGGGAATTAAAGTCCACATAGTTCAGTGGGGCGATGTGACACCTAAGTAAGCGACCCGTATGGATGGGATATGGAGGAAGTAGATCCTCTGGGTTAGGGAATCAGATTAGGGTGCAATGAGAGGATAGCTACCTGATGACATGTTGGGGCCTACTTGTGATTAGAAGGATAGGGTGGTTTGATGCTCAAGGGGTGGACAAGAGATGTGGTTCCCAATAGGAGTACACCAACGTTTATCATTATTTTGGGTTGGACATCAGGGAGGCATCATATGTTCCTTGTCTTGTAAATAGGGATGAAACATACGTAGTTCATATGACGATGGCTTACCGTCGACTGGGGTCTTCAACGGATTACCACTGGTTGGTGTTCCAACAGGTTACTACTGGATGGGGGCCCAATGGTTTACCGTTGTTTGGGAGACACAATAGCTTACCACTAATTGGGGGACAATTTAGGGTCATGAGAGATAAAAAGGTGCAAACAGTTTAATGTCACGTTGGATGGTGGTGAACCGATGTGAAGGGGGATGGATCCAATTGTTGTTGTGCTTGAACTTCGATGAGTCTTCCTACACAAATTTCATTGGCAAGGATCAAAGTCCACGTAGTTCAAGAGTTAGTTGAACTGACATAAAGGGGTCGGAACCAATGACTTTTGGGCTGGAACCTCAGGGAGGCATCCTACATACCATGCCTTGGCAAGGCTCAATGTCCACGTAGTTCAAGAGTGGTGTGGTGAATCGATGTAAAGTTGTCAGGACCAATGGAGGTGTTGGTATTGATATTTAGGGAGGCTTACTATGTACCTTACCTTGGTAGGGATCAAAGTCTGCGTAGTTCTTAAGTGGTGTGGTGAACCGAAGTGAAGTGGCCGAGAACAATGGAGGTGTTGGGCTTGAACCTCAGGGAGGCATCCTATGTACCTTATCTTGGAAAGGATCATAGTCTTTGTTTTTCATGTGGTGTGGTGATTAATCTCAAGGCTTCGAGGGTAGGATTCCATGGTTAATGCTTACTCTATGCCCACGTGAGTCATGCTCGGTGTGGGAAATAAGAGGCTTCAAAGACTTGACAATCACGTCTCAAAAGGTGCATCCGGGGGATGTGGATTGGGGATTACATGTGGTTGGAGGCACAAAGAAGAAACGTGGGCTTAGTCATAGTTATTAACCCAAAGAGGAAACATGGTCTTAGGCATGGTTAGATTCCCAAAGAGGAAACATGGGACTACACATGGTTAGCAGCCAAAAGAGGGAATATGGGCTTATGTGTGGTTAACAGTCCAATTAGAAAACTTGGGCTCATGCATGGTTAGTAGCATAGATAGGAAACAAAGGATTATGTGTGGTTAGCAGCCCAAAGAGGAAACATGGGATTTCTCATGGTTAGCAGTCCAAAGAGGAAATAGGGGATTACGTGTGGTTAGTAGCCCAAAGAGAAAATGGGGGCTTATGGGTGGTTAGAATCCCAAAGAGGAAATATGGGAATACGCATGGGTGGAAGCCCATAGAGAAAACAAAGTCTTACGTGTGGTTAGAAGCCAAAAGTGGAAACAGGAGTTTGTGCATGGTTAGCTTCCCAAATAGGAAACAAGGGCTTACGCCTAGTTAGTAGCATTGAAAGGAAATAGGGGCTTATTCATGGTTAGGAGCCGGTGGAGATATATACTGAGACTTACTTCAGGATGGAGGCTTGGGAAGTGACAAAGCCCTATGGGAGAGGGGCGGGATAATAAATATCCATGTACCCATCTCTCCTCTGGTCTTTTGCACTGAAGAGAAAATAATGACCACAGATGATACCTCCATGCAAAAAAGGCTAGGGGCTTAAAAAAAGGTGGTTTCCCTTTCTCCATAGATATATGTCGCTCCAACAATTAGTATCTAATTCCATGAATGGAATATCTCACTCCCATGGAGATGAGAGAGCATGAATAATTTCCATGGTGGGGGACCCCACGTGCGATGCACAGGGCAAGGCCATAGTATATCGTCATGTGCTAAGGACGATGGTTCTTGGAAGTTTAATGTCCATCACCTTGGATGAGGTGGGTTTTGTCTACACCCCCTAGGACTTATATAACCGATACCTTCCTGCCCTTGAGGAAGGGAAGGCATTAGTAATTCTGTAGTGAAGGGGTGTTGTGGAGTGATCCATTGAGGGGTCCATGTTAGCATGGATATGAGTAGAATCAATATATGTAAGTGTGCCTATGGGAATAAGCATAAAGTGATGAAACAAAATGGGAAGCACTACCCAAGTGACATTGAAATCACTTCATGCAAACCTGGAGGGGTGCACGAGAAAAGGAGTTGCGAAGCAAAGAGGTTCATAGAAAGAAACCTCATGAATCTCTAGTGCTCCATGTAGTGAAGGGGCTTTGCGAAGGGGTATGTTTCACGAAGTGAAGTGGACTAGCCTAGGCATGATGCATATATGAATATGGAAGGTGCTTCACAAAGTGGAAAGGTTTTTGCGAAGCAGTGATTCATGAAGCAAGGGTGCCCTGTGAAGCGTAGCATTACGAAGCACTATTCTTTACGAAGCATAATGAGCCTGCCTTAGCATGTGGGATACATGAGCAAGGAGGTTACTTCGCGAAGAATAAGTGCTCCATGAAGACCCAAGTCTTCTTGGGGATCCCCTTACTTCGTGAAGGCCCATGGGCTCTTTGAAGGGCATCCCTCTCTGAAGAGTGGCGTAATGTAAGAAAAGGTAAAGGCACATTTTGATACTATTGTAACTTGAAGAGCTCATGGTTCGTAGATAAAATATTACTTCATGATTTGAGATCTCAGAAGGCAAAAGGTCAGAGAATCCATCCTTTGGGCTCGTGGAGATTTTATTAACTATAGGCACAAGTATCCACAAATCAGAGCTTGCTCGGCGTGAAAACATGTGGCATTTTGACATAACCGTGGAGCCTCCTGACTCCTTGCTCTGTGTAAGCTTCGCAAACATCAATATTTTTCATGGATCCTACTATCTCCTTGCTCCGCAGAGGAACAAAAATGCCAAATTGGGTCGAAAAACCTTCTTATTTTGTGCTTCACAGAGGTTCAACAAAAGGGAGAATCTTCTCACCGATCTCGGTGTTGCGAGGATCCATGAACAAGCTTTATGAGGAATCCCCTAAGGCTCTCCATTTTTTATTGATCATCCCAAATTTTTCCACCGACAACTGCCCCCCCCCCCTTAGACTTGGATCCAAGGAGAAATGAGGGTCAAAGTTTCAGGGTCAATTTCCAAACTCCATTTTCAATCATTAAGAAGGATTACGAAGAAGGATCACAAGGCGGAGGGGAAACACGTAGGCTGAGTGCACCGCAAGGCTCGCCATGGTCGGACGCGCCACGAAGCAAAAGAGGTAATCGCCTATAAATAGAGGAGGCTGACCAATCTTTTGTCCTTTCCCACCTCCATGATTTTGAATTTAGCGCTCTTGATTTGCGAAGCTCCACATACCCTTTGATCTCTCTCCTCAAATTAGTCTTTCTTCTTTGTGGTGCACAGCGAGTCTTTGAATCCGTAGTGGTGTGCTCTGTAGCTTACACCTGAAGGTCAGGGAAGGGCTCCAGGATTTCTTTTATAAGGCTGATCTCTAAAAATTGTCTTCACCAACGAGCTCTGTGAAGGATCTCTATGAAAGACCTTCGTGAACAAGAACCAAAAAACGTTCAAGTTCCAAAGATGTAATGGCTAACTAGGAAGTTGTGAGGGGGGTCCTTGAGGATGTTGCCTCTAGGGATGAAACAGAGGATAGATCAGGTATAGAGGAGTTCACATGAATCCTTTTTGACCTTAATTTACTGGTAGAGATGTTTTCATAGTGTTTAGAAGATCTATCCAATTTGAAGGAGGTAGCCTCTATATGGATTTGGCCCGAGGGGAGACATCTTCATCCCTTAAGTGAACTGGGATGAACCACCTTATTGGTTTAGGAGTACACCATACCATCACCAATGGTTCCGGGTGGCTGACGACCATCCCTAGGAGGACTTCACACGTGTCATCGTTGAGTGTATATATAATCATGCGAACAACAATGAGGGGAAGGAGTTGTAGCTAGAGACATCACCCCCACTATACCAGACCATCTTGAAGGAATCCCTAAGGAACCCAGATAATGGGTTTTCTGATGAGTGGGATCTACCCTAGGTTATAAAATTCCCAGATTACTAGGCCAGGGCCTACTGGGTAGGTGCCTTGTGTGAAGAATTCATGGAATAGTTTGGAAGAGTGGGCCTATATGAGGTGGATTGGGCCTCCTAATTCCATATCTTTCAGCTGAAGTATCTGATTCCAGAGTTGTTGAGAAGATGTTTTTCAAGGACCAATACCTTCAATTTGTACCATGGAGAGGTCAAAATCAGTTTATGGTACCTACATTAAATATCGGGGGTTCCAATACTGGTAGCGATGTATGATGAGTTCCTCAATGTTATAGGTGCATGGAAGGATTCAGATCAGATGTCACTACTGGAGATGACATTGATGAACCTAGTGCTGGGAGAGGAGAAACAGTCGGTGAGGGATGTTTATTTCAAATAGCGGTTCAAGCAGTTATTGAACTTCTTAGAAAATAGGCAGTTCCCTTTGAGGCCTTAGACTTGCTCAAAGGGAGCTCAATGACACAAGGATCACTCGTATTGTCAGCTATTTGAGGATAGTCAGTGGAAAACTTGGGGATTCAGCAATAGCACCAAGCAGTAACCAATAGTAAGGATAGATGCATTCTTTGCGGTACTTATCTATAGTGGGATCCTTCCGGTGAGAGACATGAACAAGGGTGAGTGACTGAAAACATTTATCATGGGGTCCATGTTTGTGACTGGAGGGAGGTTCAACCTCAGAATCCCGATGCTTTCTAAACTATACATGTTTTTGTGGCATATTAGCAAGGGGAAGAAGCCACAAAGAATATTTAGGCTATTCCACCTCCTATATGGGTGGATAGTGGTGCATGTCAGGGGAATCTATGAATATCTGAACCCCATTCGCCCATAGGATTGAACTTCCTCCCATTCATTATGAATGTTGTAGGGAGAATTCCAGCCAAGATGACCATGTAGGCAGTACTGAACCGGGTATGGAAGGTATATGAGTTTAATTTCCACCCGTTCCCGCTGCCTATGGGTGTGTTCACTAATAACGGTCAGGGAACGAAAAAGAATCTGTCCTACTTCCTGGCCTTTCGAGGTGGAGTCCTGGTGGAACAGGTGTATCACGAGTACCTCTATGAGCCATACACCCCACACTGATTTGAAAGTCAATTTCATAGTATATAGTGACTAACCCCAGTGGTTTACTTGGGGGTGCGCTACCAGAATCACCTGTGTGTAATTAGGCAGATATGGCTCATGTTCACACAGGAGGATGGGAAGATGCGGAATGAGCTGCCACTTCCCATGACCATGTATGGGTTGGTAAGGGAATATTCAAAGATCTGGGTGGTGGCATACCTTGGGAAGGTGGTCATGTAGTGAATCGTTCAGGCCAGTGATGGGGTACCTCCCCATCCTCGAGGTCGGGGCCAGTAGGCAGCAATGAAAGATTATGGCGGTAGGGCTGCTGTGGCAGCGAGGCCCGCACTGTTTGAAAGAGAGAAAGTAGTAGTGGATCCAATAGCGGTAGTAGACCAAGTAGTTAAAATGGATCAGAGCTATCTAGAGGGGAGGCTACCAAGGGGATTTTGTAGGACATCCACCCAGGCTCTAGGGAAGTGGATACGCCATATAGAGATGCAGGAGAACACAATCTTCCCATAATCTTGGGATATCTAGGATGTCAACTGAACATTTCTCAGCCTGTCTGAGATGTGGAAAGCCCTAAACCATATCAGGGATGGATTTATTGGTCATCGACCCTGTCATACCCAACTTTGCATTGTCCCAAGTAGAGGGGGAGCAATACCTGGACGAGATGGAGGACTTCGTGCACTCCCGTGGTGCTCCACTTTCGATGAAATATCAGATAAAGGAGTTGCTGGATCGTACGACCCCTCTGTAGTTATTGTCTAACAAACTGAGGCAGAGCTTCCTTCTCCTAGAAGAATCAAATGAAACCTCATGGGGGGAGGAGGCTAGTAGAGGGAGTCCTCTAGAGGAGGGTGAATTTGGTGATTCAAAACCAGATCTTTCAGATTTTGTATAGGCCCTCAAAGTAAAACTATAAGACCCTTCTCTAGGGTCCACTTCCAGGTCACTTTATAATCATCACTAATATTTGAACTGTACAAGAGGGCCTCATATGCCGAACCCATTCCCACCCTAAAGTAGAATCAGATGATGGGCCTTCGGGATCTATGCCTGCGGCTATGTAGATTGCTACATCCAACGGGGCCAGGACACCCGAGGTGGTTCTTCCGAAGTTTTCAGTCTTCCTAAAAATATACGGAGGGACACGCCTTGGGATCCCCATAGTAACAATCTAGAAGATAGGCTGACACTTTGATCTCTGTAAGTCTCGATTACAAAATTCATGACTACAACCCATTGACCGTACTAACTGACATATGTGACCTTTTTCATTTGCAAGGTTCTTCAAATGGTGTGGGATTCCTTGGTGAGGCTGATTGGTACTCCTTGCGGCGCCTTTCCTAGGGGAATGCCAGTGGTTGTGGAGGCGTATATCTAGACTGACCAAGCTACAACACCCACGATCACTGGTGGGACCATTAGCAGGGTAAATCCTGAGGTTATTGTGGTGGGATCAGATTATGAAGACTGATCGAATAGCACATGTCCTACCATAACCAATCAGACACAAGATTCAGACCCGACATATGAGTTCTTGGGGGAGTTCCCTATGTATGAGCCTACCAATTCCATAGATTGGGACGAGATAGCCTCTGATGAAGAGGATAGAATTTTTTTTTTGTCACCGGTCATGGAAGCTGACCAAGCACTTCATCGATGACATCCCTCAAGCACAATGGATATACCAGATAGAGAGACTTCATTCGTGATTTTGTGAACTTTGTTCTGGGGGATTTATTCCCAATGTCCCCCCATGCTCCTCTGATATCTCATGGCGGAGAAGATTAATGAGAATGACCTTGGCCTTGGCCTAGGTTGGTATCAGAGAAAAGCGGTGAACATCTAGAGGCTCTAGGAGGCTGAAAACAAGATTCATTAGCTACAGGTCTGGGAATATGACCATTCTGCTTTCCTCACTAGCCAATCAGAGCTCATATCGTGGTTGAAGACCTAGCTTGTAGAGGATGAGGAGAAGATGATGCAAGCCTCCACATAGATGGCTATTTTCTGGAGCGATGAGGAGGGGGCCCATATTGTGGCTGAAGAACTATTCCCCATTATAGTCGAGGAGGAGTAGGAACTGACTAGGTGATTGGAGATCCTAGAAGCCACAAGCTGGAGAGTGGCAGAGCTACAATGCTCTTTTGATGGGGTCAACCCATCCATGGAAGGGTCAATTGTTAGGTGCTGTAATGTATGTTACTTTTGAACGTACTTTCATGCTTTGATTATCTATGCTGGATGTAGGCATGAGTTCTGTTATTTCCATCGGTTTTCTAAACATCAATCACATTCATGAAACATCCAACGACCAATCCCTAAGCTCACATGGGTTAGGATCGATGTGAGAAATAAGGGATGACCACCTTGTTATTCCATCAGAATATGAGAGTGCCAACAAAACAACGGAGGGATTAAATAACCAATCCAGATTTCTAGGAGGAAAAAGGAAGGCCCAATTGGAGGATTAAATTCTCAGAATAGTTGAATTAAAATTTTTACAATGTGCTCTAGTGCACAAGTGGGGTAACGCCAGGGGTGTCGGCATAAATCCAAACATAGGGGAATGGGTGGTGTAAATCACGATACCCAAAGTTCAGAGCATTGTTGGGGTGGCGTGATAATAAAGGATAACTATTGACTATGTTTGAAACACATTATCCTTATTTCATTAGGCTGATATGGGGATAAAAACTGAGGTCCAATCGCAGACTATGTTTGAAACACGGGGCCTGACTTGAAATGTCATCCATTAGTCCTCCAGAATGTTAGACCAAGATAGTAGGTGATCCATCATCTGAGAATCAATACTGTTAGGGGGTTTCATTAAACATGATGGAGGAAGAGGGTCAGAATAAAGGGAACACAATGCATAGATGGTGGAGTGATGGGTAGTTCGGATGGATTACAATACTCTTGAAATTATGCCGCCATGGTGAAGATGGGTTATGTGGGTGCATCGGTCTGATCATGGATCATACCTTCTTCTGAAAAGAACCTCCCTAGTGAGGACCAGAAATTCCATGGAGTCTTGTGTTGTACTATGGATAATGATAAACCCATAGTTTAACTTCTCACATTTTAGATGATGTGCATAGTTTCAAGGTCACCCCACCTAGATTGTAAATGGGGTCGAGGGGCCAAAAGGGTTATTAAACCTAAGTCTAGGCCCAAGGTGAAATTCATTGGTGTCACTATGTATCTCATAAAGATGATAATGAAGAAAACCTTAGTTCTTTGGAACAAAGTGGTTGGAGACTAGCGCTGGCAGGGAAAGCCCTCTTGGGCGAGGAAACTGATGCATCCCATGATTAACATGGTGCATCCAGAACTTGTTTAGGGTAGAACTGCAGTTTAGTTTAATGAGTTGAGGACATGTGGAAACATTTTGATTAAAATCATACGATATGATGAGGAGTGAATAGGGAGATTCCAAGAAGGGAGTATGTGATGTGGTAGCTATAAACCCAACATGAATAAGAACATAAGGATTCTGCACCACACCACGTATCCTTGAATGAAGTTCTTTAGGGAAAGGGACCAAAATTGAATGTTAGGATGGGCTCGATGCAGAGCGGTCGGAAATTCCAACATATCCCATATAGATTGTAAAAATCAGAACACAATTTAACATCATGTAGGATAAGGAAAGTCATGTGTGGCTTGGTTGCACCAGAACATGTCCTACCAAAACTACTAATCCCACATTAGTCGTGCTCGATGTGGGAAACAAGGAGTAGTTATGGGAAATTCATAGTAACTGGAGGCACACATTTGGGTCAATGGGATTCTAGGTGAATGAAATCCCCAAAATGCGAACCCACCTACTTAACACACCAAAATACTCAAAGGGGTAAAGCCAAGTATGTTGAAATTCCACTTGAACATAAGGAAGTTGAAAAATGTAAAAAATGATGCTCAAGATCTGGACCACAATGATGGTGTTAGGACAATAGGGGGGAACTATTAAGTGTGTTCAAAGAACCCATCCATATCACATTAAACTGGAATGGGGACATACAAAAGAGGGTCGATAGCTAACCATGTTCGAAACTTTTGACCTGTCACAAATGTCATCTGAGGTCCTCAGAGACGATTCCCTAATACGATAGGTGAGCCAATATGGCATGAGACCTAGCCGTAAAGGCGGTCCCTTCAGACATGGAAGAGGATGAGGATCCAAATAATGGTCTCACGAATCATGGACATGGAATGAGAGAAATTTACCCATTAAAATTCCACACTTCGAGCTCTTTGTCCCAACACATCTAAGTCAGACAACAAGATATATCAGATAGATGGAGTCACATACCTTTCCAAGGAAAACGATCCTAGGGTTGTACGCTTCCAACTTATTTGTTAGAGTTGGTTTCCTGATATCCAACTTCTTATACTTTGATTACATGAATATACACTTATTATATATTGTTCGTTGTTCTGCAAGACTATAATATAATAATGTCCTGGAATATTTGTTTCATTAATAAGGTCATGGAAGATCCACCCAATGATTAGAACCTTGAAATGATATAACATTATTATTAAATAAAGTTCAAAAGTTGGATGGAATACTATGATAGGACACATAGTATACCGACCGTCATGTGTGAGTACTCGTAAGAAGACGAGGCACTTTCTCATGGAGTTCACACTTGGTAATCTTCAAGATAGGAGATTACGAGAACATACCCCCCAGTAGTAATTCCACATTTCTTGGTTTCATCAGACATTGATATCTATGATCATGTGTAATGGTCCTTATATTGAAATATTACCACTAAATCATGTCCTAAATTGTGCACATAGATTTGCTGATGAAAACCATCATGAAGACAATTGGCGGGAAGTAGGGTACGTTGGGTGCGTCATGAATGACATGTTGTGAATAGATAATTTGAGGAAGGATTTTTCCCTTCCATATTTATGGATGTATATATCTTGGTCCCTATGATTGAAATAGAACTGTCACCAAAATTTCATGTCCATGGTGTTACGACATGTTTATTTTTGGAAGTCAAAGAATGACGGATCAAGCATATAGGTTTATGACACTGCCATGAAACCTTCTTGATGAGATATTGAGACAAAGGAATTTAATTAAAAGATAAGATTTTTTATGAGGTAACACGTCAATTCATAGATAAATTCTTTATCATGGGTTCTATGACCCTTTTCTAGATATTAATCTTGGACTTTAGGCAAGCCTGCCTAATGCAAATGAGAAAGAGGCCAAGAAGGGGACACCCTAAGTGTATCCAAGTATCTCAAGTAGAATAAATATTATTCCCATATGTGGTTTAATAATTATTAAAGGAAGAGAAAATAATTTTAATGTTAGAGGAAGAATCAAATGAAAACAAGATATACACACCGTGTACATTGAATGTACACACAATGTACATTGAATGAACACACCGTGTAGTTTTCATTTTGGAAAGGAAATAAAAAATGAGTACACGTCGTGTATTATTGATTACATGCCATGTAGTTTTTCCAGTCTGGATTTTGAGGATATAATATCATTTTATTAAATGATATTGATTATAATCAGTGTGGGTTCATGTCAAGGAATTAATGATTTGACATGGGGGTTTTCAATAAGAGTTAATGAAATTAAAAAAAACAGGTAACATGTTTATTTATTGTTATAAATCTATAACCTTAAACTCGAATATAAATATACTCACAACCCCAACAATTTTCTCTAATCATTGTGCATAGAAATTCTAGAGAATTCTATCAAGGTTGAAAGAACTCCTTCCTCCAAGAATGCTCTCAAGACTAAGAGAGATCCTCCTCCATCAGATCAAGGTGATCTAAGGTGGACAACGCAAGAAAAGGCTTCTCCACGCTTGCACTCAAAGATTCCTTTGGTGATGTCCAGAGATACATGGTGCACGTGTGGATCACAGCTAGAGGAAGTCTACACTTGGCTTCTGCGATGCCATGACGAATCACATCGAAACGTGATCAGAAATATCAACGGAGAAAGAATGTGATAAAAGGTACTTATTGTCAATTAATTAAATTAATTATATAAACCTATGATGGTCCTCCTTTTTGGTTCCAAGACTATTCTTCTTCTTTTTCTATTTCTTTCCATAGATTCTAGCATTTATCATCATATTGATCCTGGATTGATCATTTCTAATGAAAAAAAGTCAAGTGGGAAAATTCACCCACGAGCTTTCGCTATGCTCGTGGCCTTAATTAAGGTTGAAGGATGAACCATAAAAAAGGGGATTGATTTAATAGACCATGTGCAGGGTGGTGACGTAGAAAAATCTGACACATATTTCCCATAGAGAGATCATATTTTAGGGACATAAATCTCTGACCAGATTGGGAATTGATAGGGAGACACCTATTGCATCTGTTGAAAAACCCGACATGAATGAGAACCCAAGAGGTACTCTCCACACCATAGGTTTGAAAAAGTGTTTGGTCCATGGGGATAATGAGAGGGGGTGAGATTTTAGATTTCTGGGGATGGACTCGAAGACAACATTCTAGGGCGTTTCTACACATCACATGAATACGGGAATCAAGACACACGTCATTCTTGGAGTTGTCATGCAATTTAATGTTTTGAGGCATGTATGGTGGAGATCTTAGATTATGGTCATAGAGCTCGTACCATAAATGGAATTTAAGGTGGGAGACATGTTGGGAAGTAATTACTAAACTTGATTTGAATGAGGACAGTGGGATTCTATATCACCACAATGTACTCCCAAGGAAAATTTTAGGTTTTGGGATCAAAAGTGAAAGTTCGGTTGGGCCTGAGGAGAAGTGTCTGGGTGTTCCTACGTACCCCATGAGAATGAGAATCAAGCCACACATAGTACTAGAGGTAGAATGGTAAGGTACTAGCGTTAGGGATATGTTGCGCAGATCTTTCCCTCACCCCAACAGATGTGGTATTTGATAGATCATGTTTGTCCTTTAGGATAGATGTGTGTTTTTTAGCAATAAACCTAGGATAAAGAATCCTGGTATCTCTACAAGAATCAATCCATATGTAGGAATTGGAAAATGGCATGGTTAATACCCAATACCCAACATGATGTCTCCTAAAGTGAGGACATCATGATGTAGTTCCATTTTTCATCATGTGTCTAGGACAATAATGTCACAGTTTAAGGTCTTGTGGTAGGACCGACCATGTATTTTAACGTCGTGTAATAAAGACACAACATTTTAATGTCATGTGAGACCATAGAAATAATGAGCATGGAATGCTAAATTTTACATGATGTGAATGAGGATGAGGTCCACATCACACCATGTGCGATTCCAAAGGAGAAACCTCAGGAAGAGGGGCCAGCGGAGGTTAGTAAATACTTTTCTGGACCTGTGGATGAAATATCCAGGTGAACCTATGTGTATAATAAGGATGGGAATCAAGCTACACGTAGTTCTAAGATTAAATTTTAACGTTGTGTGGGACAAGACTCAAAGGGGAGACCCTGGAGTTTGGGGATGGGCCTACGGAAAAAATGTTTGGGTGGTCCTACGTATCCCATGAGGATGGGAATCAAGCCATACGTATTTCTTGAATTACATGCCGTTCAACGTCGAGCGGTGTGGACTTGGCAGAAAGAGAAGAATGAGGAGGGGGACATAGTGCAATCATTGTAGTCTTGACATGAGTGGGGCCAGAGAAGCCTACATGACAGCAGGTGGGATTATCCAAGTAAACTATACCCTGGGGGATAGTCAAAGAGGAAACTGGGGATTGACTCAAGATGAAGCGTCTGAGAATTCTAATGTATCCCAGGAGGAAGGGAATCAATCCATTCATAGTTCTTATAGTTTAACATCTTTCATTATGACACATAGTTTAACGTCATGCAAGACATAAGAGTTTAAGGTCATGTGGGACAATATAGTGTTTAACGACCTACAAGACGATATATAGTTTCTTATTATGTAGGACATGAAAATTCATCTACCGCCCGCATTTTAATGTCATGTTGGACAAGAAATAATTAGTTTTACATAATTCATTTTAGATGAACAACACATTTTAACATCTTGTGGTATTAAAGGAAAAGTTTAAGGTTGTGTAGGACTGGACAGTTTAAGGTCAATTGCACTAGACTTTTTACGGATAAGTAGGACCAGACAGTGTAAGGTCATGTAGGACCGTAATGTAGTTTAGGGATAAGTAGGATAGTACCATTTAAGGTCACTCGAGATTATAATGCAGTTTAGGGTTATGTAGGACCATAAAAATTAAGGTCACGTGGGACCATAAAACCCAGGAAAAGTATTTCTTGAGGAACTTGGTGTTGTTGAGAGGAGTTATACATTCACCATAAATGGTAACCAGGGAGTACGGGTCATTAGAGTAAACATCGTGAATGATTTAAGGTCATTCCTATTTGGGATCCAACTTGGGTGGTTTCTTACCGGGTATCATTACTGTTCTTAGGGATAACACCATGTTACCTTGCATGAAAGAGGGAAGGTAAAATTTTTTATTGAAAACTCTAGCAATCTTATTCTGATGCCTTTCTAGATTGTGCAGGGCATGAAGCCTGTTTTCATCGATCACTTCCAACTCAGCTAGATATATTTCAGCTACATTATCTATCACTTTCTGATCATAAAAAGCGGCGATGAGTGAAGGAAATTAAATATTGATGGGATGGAGAACCTCTACTCCGTACACCAGGGAATATGGGGTCACCCAAGTGGAATTATGAGTCGTCATCTAATAATCCCATAGAGAATTGGGAATCTTGTCTGGACAAATTTTCTTATTCTGAACAACCATTTTCTATAGAATGTTAGAGAGGGTCATGTTGAATGCCTTGATCTGTCAATTTTCTTACTTTTGATTATGGGAGGTATGTTTAAAAAGGATGTTGTACTTAGCATATAATTTCTTCAGCTCAGATGCCGGAATGTTAATGCCATTGTCGTCGAGGATGGAAAGAGGGATTCCAAATCTATAGATAATGTTTGAGATCAAAAAGTCAACGATTGAATAGGCATTGACCTCATTGAGCAGGACTGCCTCTTCCCACATAGAGAAGAAATCCGTAGTGTTCAGGATGAACCCACACTGGCAAACTGTCACAGGTGGATATGGTCCCACGACATCGAGTCCCCAGACTACAAAGGGCCCAGAGTACTTGGTCGTGTGGGGGGGCTCTGGTATCCAAAGCATAAATTTGGAATGAATTTGGCACACAAGGAACCTTTTGGTGAACTCGATGCAGTCATGGATCATGGAGGGGAAAAAATACCGCAGTCTCTAAATCTGGTGAGATAGTTTTGCACCGGCCTGATGAGCCCTGCAGGAAGCAGCATGCACCTCCTACATGACATGAGAAATCTTAACTCCTCAAATTTAATTGAGGAGAACCCCATAAAACCCATCCTTGTAGAGGAATATTTCATTACTAGGACCATCCGGGTGGATAAACTGTAATGCACGGTTTCAGATTCACTCGTGCTCAACCCGATCCACCGAGAGATTATTGTTTTGGAGATACTCCAAAAATGAGGTTCTCCATTTAGGAGTCACATAAATCACTGCATCTGGGGGACCTGAAGGCCTTGATGTAGAGGCTCCAATGGTAAAGTGGCTTACCTACTGGCTAACATTATCATCTGGAATAATGGGAGAGATAACTCTTAGATGTGCCACATGGATAACAAAATCATCTAGTTCAGGCTCTGTAAGTGATGCAGCTAGGCTGGACAAGGTGTTAGCTCAACCGTTCTAGGATTGAGGGACCAGAGTAACTTCTATCCAAGATGGGAACTGGGCCATCAACTGGAGGGTGCATTCCAATAGTGGCACAAGCTCTGGATTTTTGATGAAAAATGCACCATTTATCTACTTGATGAATATTCCAGAGTCCCCTTTCACATGAAAGTGGGGAACACCAATCTCAAGGGCTGGATTGAGGCCAGAAATGAGAGCCTGATACTCTAATTCATTTTTGGATCATCATTTTGACAATAGGAATGAATAAAATAGAATGACATGTGCTGGATTAATGAAGACAATACCCTGGCCTACTCTATTGAACCTGGGGACATTGAACCTTCTGTCGGTGGGGCTTCAGGTAGCAATATAATTTTGCATTTACTAGAATGGCATGGATTGGTATACCGAGATAATCCCATCATCAGGAAAATCATGGTCCAGAGACTGGTCCACATGAGCTAGATGGGCTGCAAATAAATATGCTAACACTCACCCCTTAATATACCTTTATAAGAAAATCCTAATGTCGAACTACAGGAGGATCACTGCCCACTGAGCCAGATGACCTATCAGCATGGGGCAATTCATGATGTATTTTGGTGGATCTACTCGGGATACCATCTATACCTCATTATGCTGCAGGTAATGTCACATTGTTTGTACTACGAATACCAGCGCAAGGCAGATATTCTTCATAGAGGAGTATTTGGTCTCCGTCTGAAGGATTATATGACTAAAATAGTAGAGACTGTTCTCTATCCCCTCCTTGTTCTTATGGGTGAGAAGGGTGCTGAGAGATCGTTCCTGGGTGGACATAGAAAGGACCATCGGATTTTCGGAGACAGGTGGAATTAAGACTAGAGGTTGGAACATATACTTCTTGATTTCCCAAAAATCAGTCTGACACTCTTCATCCTACTCGTAGACGATGCCTTTCTTCATGATCGAGAAAAGGATTTTCTCTTTCTGTCTAAATTCACGATGAATCAATGTATTTAGGCTAAGTTGACATGGAAAGCTCAAAGCTCCCGAATGTTGCATGAAGGAGACATCTTGATAATGGCCTTGATATTCTCTAGGTCAATTTCAATGACCCTATATCTAGAAAGGAAGTTGATAATCATTCCAGAGGTGACCCCGAAGGCACACTTCAATGGGTTTATCTTCAGGTGGCAGGAACGAAGGAATCCGAACACTGTCTCAAGGTCTTTGAGATGGTCCTGGCGCTAGTGGGATTTAGCCACCAGATCATCCATGTATCATTCTACCAATGTCCCAAGGATTGTCTTAAATATGTGATACATGGAATGCTAATATGTGGCTCATTCATTCTTTAAAATGAAGGGCATGACTTGGTAACAGAAAGTATATTGTGGTTACCTGAAGGCCGTTGACTCCTCATCCTCAATAGTCATTCAGATCTAGTTATACCCGGAATACCCATCCATGAAGGAGAGGGAATGGAATACAGTTGCGACATTGGTCAAAAATTCAGTCACATGAAGGGGAAAATCATATTTTTGATACTGAAGATTGAGATCTTAGAAGACTATGCAGACTTTGATCTATCTATTCTTCTTTTTGACTAGCACAATGTTGGCTAGCCATTTGTGGTACTGGACCTCCATAACGAAACTGGATCTGATGAGCTTATCATCTTTGGCCTTAACCATGGAACTATGAGAAGGGTTCATCTTTCTTGAGGCTAGTTAAACCTGTAATGATTGGACGAGAGACCAAGGCGGTGGATGGCTAAATGAGGATCTAGTCTCGACATCTTGTCATAACTCCATTCAAATACATCACGATGATATTTTTTAAATTCCATGTACTGTTTTTGTTCCTCGAGGTGTATAACAGCACTGATCAATGTTGGTTTCAAGTATTCCTCACTACCGAGGTTCACCTATACCAATTCAGTGACCTTGGTGGTTACTTCCTCTTCAAAGGCGCTCGGGGGGGGGGGGGGGGGTGTTCTCTAAGTCATTTTCTTCACTAATGGATTAGGGATCCTCTATGGGAGGAGATTCCTCTAAGTCGATAGAACCCAATGGGAGGCTGGTACCAACCTGAGCGGTGGCGAACACTACATCAAGGGACTCATATGCGGCTGAAACCATAGCGATGAAGGCTTATGATCTGAACCCATCTATTATTTGGCCCAAGGGACCATGCTTGATGATATCAAAGCCATAATGGCACATTGGATTGAGACAGTTTATCCCGGCCTAGTAGAATAAGTAATTATAATGCATTGTTGTCGCTATGGGGCAGACATCCCGATACCTTATGGGAGTTGGGAGCTTCAGGATCACATGAACCAGATTCTTGTAGGAGTATGAGGAGATCTTCCAGCATTTCTTATACCTGGGAATGTGCTCCCACCTCATTCTAGAATAAATGAAGCATTGTCCAATGTCTATGGTTTTAGCCTCCAATCAGTGGATTGAAAAGATGTAGGCATCATCTAGGTCTGTTCATGGGTCGGTCGCAACCGTAGCATGCTCAACCACATTAGAAGGAATCTTCTTGTCCTTGATCTTGTAATAGTCGGTATGTAGATAGTGAGCATCACAAGATGCAAAGGGAGACCTGTAACCTTGGAGTACGCCCACTCGACCATTAAGGGAGTACTTGGGGAACTAGTGATATGATAAAAGAACCACCGCATGTAGGTGGAGCCATGGCCTACCCATCAACAAATTGTAGTGAGTGTTCTGGGAGACAACCATGAACTTGGTGCTGGCTACCAAATGACCGAACTGGGAATTTACGAAACTTTTTCCAACTAGTGTTTGTTCTGTCCTATCATAACCTAGGATTTTTGGGTCAGAGGGACTCATATCATCCTCGAACAACAACATTTTCACACTATGCATGTCATAATCAAGTTGATCCTGAAGCCTGTGTCTAAAAGAAAATGAAGAAACTTCACTCCATTAAAATGCACAGTGATGTACTAAAAGAGGATATTCCCCTGTATGGTAGATCCATCTTCTTCTCCAGTGAATGAGATGATGGACTGGCACTCAGCATGCTTGATCACTTCACCATTGAAGGCTTCTGTGGAAACTACCTCCATCTTGAATTGGAGGGGGCTTCTTAAAGATTCGGTGAAGGATTCATGCATATCTACTGATAGTCAAAAAGGTCTTAAATTATGGATAGACTTGATGGAATGTTGGAAAGATGTTTGAGGACATCATACTTCCGTGTCAGGCTTGATCTTGTACTTACAGGAGGTTCCTCTATGACCAGAGCTATGGATGGGCCTGCTGGCTAGACCGGTGGTTGACTAGTGATAGGAATATCCCACTGCTCACTAGTTGAATCTTGTGGGGTGACTACTTGAGGAGGTCCAGACGACTAATCACGAAAAGGTTGGGATGGCTCTTCCTGATCCAACAATACCAATAGTAGTGAAGGTGGACCTGATGACACCAAATGAGAAGGATGTGGATATTGAGATCTCTGTTAGGCCAACTAACTAGTTAAGGTAGCATGCAAAGCCTAGCTGGAAATAATGATTGAGGCACTCCACATGATCTATATAGTGGTGGCTTCGTCGATGCTGGTGACGACTGGGAACATTTGGTGGATTCACCTGGCACTCCTCACCGTCAGAAATCATGTAAGGGTTTACCATCTCTACAGTGTTAATTGAGGCATACCCTTGATTATCACTTGAAAAATCATCCACTACTGGACAGATCTTAGGAGGAATATCCATATCTATGGGAATGATGTCTCTGAGAATATGGGATGACTACAACATTGGATGGGGACTTTGTTTTCCCTTGCACCACTGATGATTTCTCTTCTAGGAAGAGGACGGTTGCGCCATTGATGAAGAGGTGATAACTACAATTGACACGAAATCTCTTGAAGGTTCTAGTGGATTCATGCATGCATGGATAATACAATAAGAACGGGAGGCTGCCTTACGAGCCATCCAGTCATTGAACTTCTAGGCATGCAGTTATAAACCTGATGCCACTCACCTTCGTTTTCACTACCGCTATCAGCCTTCACAAATATGCATGCCAAATGTGTCAGAGCTAAGCTCAACCTGACTATGTTGTTTTCAACCTGGTCTTGAAGCCATTCCTTAAACACATAGGGTTTTTAGGGTGTTCCCTAGAATATGGTAATTGGGTAAGTAGTTAGGGTGATCGGTGAGGATCTCCTCTTCTGGCATCCTGCATTCAGGAAAACGTACAATCTTCTACTACAAGGAACTTCAAAAATAACTGGGAACTAGAACCTCATTAAATGAGCAGATCTATTTCATCTTTTCTGGAAAGGGGGCCTTGGGAGCCTTACCTTGATGAGGGGCTGGAGGAGCCTATCGAAGAGGTGGAACCAAGTTGTCTTTCTTGGGTAGTGGCGGTGCATTTCGTGGGGGCGCCTACCAGTTCTGAGGTGGTCGCAACTAGGCCAGAGGTTGTGCCAGTATTGGAGAGACTTTTCGAGGCTGTGAAGGTATCTACACTGTTAACAAATCTAGTTTACTGGGGGACTATAAATGACCCACCATGGTAGGCTCTACCCTAGCATCCCTTCTCACAGGGATTGAAGGAGGCAGTGGTCGTGCCTAGAAGTCCAATTGCAAGGCTTATTCTATGTACTGGTATTTATCAGAGAGGTATCGGAAACCCCTAGGGTTATTTTGGATGATCATAGAGGGGGCCAGTTCTATCTTGAAACTCCCTACACACATTGTCAGTAGTTCCTCCTAAGTCAGTTCCATGTCAAGGGAGCATGTGAGCCCTTTTCACTAGGCGTCAAAGTCTGTGACATGCTTGTTGGGTATCTATTTTCACTTGAAGAAGTCTGCAATACTCATCTTCTGATTGGTGGAACTGAACTGGAAATGAAATTTCCTATGAAGACCTTTCCAACTGGCTGCTGATCTACTGTGTAGCTGGTTGTACAAGATGAACGCAAGTCCTTGAAATGTCTGTACGAAACACCAGAGCTTGGTTGCCTCTTACTGCACTGGAGTCCCAACATGGGTCCTCACATTGAGATGAAGTGGGCCAGATGCTGCGGTGGATTTCCCATCCTGTTAAATGGGGGAATGTGGGTTTTCCGAAACATTGGGGTGCTCGAATGTCATCCACCCACACTGGATATGGATTGCCATCATGTTGGATTGCCACCTGTCGTGTTTCTAAATCTTCAAGGTGGGTGATGAGTGCAGCCACTGGATCATATAGCTGGGTATTTCTGTAACACCCCGAGATTTTATGAAAAATATTATTTTTATTTCATTAATGTCTTATGTTGTATTCTACACCAAGATTACCCTGCGCTATACGCAACACCGTATTAGTTTGCAGTATACGCAACACTATTCTTGGACCGTGTTACACATAATTTTGATAATAGTTATTCTACCCAACATTGAGTATATATATATATATATATATATATTAAATGTATAAATGAAATATGGTTGGATTCTGTTATACGAAACAACGAAGGATTCTTTCACAACACGCAACCCTGACTTGGCTTACATTACACGCAATCGCGACCTTCCTCGATAGCGTGTGTTGTACGCAATACCGGGTTTTAATAAACAATGTTATATTATTATAATATTGTCATGAACTAGCTGTTATGAATAGTATTAACTAAATTTTTAATTTTATAACATCTTACACATTTCTAGAACATGGTATAAGAACAAAATAAATTTTTCGGGTAAAATAAGTATTTTTTAAAAAAATGCAGTTTTACCGCCTTTTGATGGCGCACCCACTTTAAATATAGTTTTTGACATGTTTATATGTTCAATTTGACAAAATAATATTCTTCTTTTGAATAAGGATATAAAAATTTACATTAGATAAAGTTTTTATATTTTTCCGATAACTTTCATATTTTGATGAATAGTGGAAATTACTAAATTTTAATTAAAAACAACTTTTTCAATCGAAATAATTAATAGTTATAAATTATTAATTTGAGTGGTTTTAAAGTATATTTAGAATATATTTTTACAATTTAATACAATGTTGGACATTGGATGTAATTTCACATTTAAACCAGTTATAAACAAGTGTCAATCTTTTGATAGTTATTATCTCTTAAAAACACGCTATTTGTTGTGACAGCGGAAATTAATTATAAAATTAATTAATGCAACTTATATGTTGGGAATTTTGTAAAATAGAAATCATTTTTGAATTTGGAATATCAATTATAGCCTAGGGTGAAATTTTGGTACTTTTCTGAAAACTTTCAATTTTTGATGAATAGTGAAACCACTAAGTGGTAGGTTAAAAACTGAATTTTTCATAAAACTTAATTTTTCCGCTTCTGTGAATGGAATTTCGAAAATCCGACAGACACGGTTAATATCAAGGACTAAAATGTGGTTCAATGAGATGAAAATAATTTTTGGTGAATAGTAACTTTTTACTTTTTTTTACCACGGTTAATAGTAAATAGGGTAACTAAGGGTAAATATGATATTATTATTACCCTAACACATGTCCTAATTCAATTGGAAAAGTGTAATTCGACCAAAAACAAACTTAGGAATAAAATATGACCATTTAGGTCCACTTGGATTAGATTAGGACATTTATTATTAATTTATTTAAAGAAGGGTTAAAATAGTTAAAATCAAAGTTTAATAAGTAAATCATTTTTAATATGGGGTTATACATAAGATAAATTCAACTATAAATATTCATTAGAAAGATAAAACGATTTCCTACATGATGGTATTTTATTTATAATTTTTAGACATTAAATAATTTAATTTATTTATGAAACAATGATGATGCAGTAATTATCTTATTAATGAAATATTGACATAATTGATGTTATAAACACAAAAATAAATGTAATTTGAGACTTTTTATGAATTACACTAATTTTATAGGTTACTATGATATATTAGTGTTGATTTAATCAACTTGGTTCGAACATATAATTCTGTTATGACTTTCACAAAAATCATATATCAAATAGTGTCAAAATTGACACAAAATAGTTTCTAAATCAAATATTATATTATTAATTGCTATTTTATTCCTAAAAATCTACGGTTCGGCTAAATGAATTATATAAGGATATATATATTAATAATAAACAATTTGGGGTTCGTTTGGCATGTTATAGTAAGTGTATTAACCATATAGTGTAAGAAAACAAAAAGACACGGTAAAAGTTAAATTATTTAACTTAGAGTTAAATCTAATTGATAAGGTTAAAATAATAACCTAAACTTGTCTAAATCCTATTGGTTGATAGTATTTCGACCCATCCCCACTTTATCTTCGAAATAAGACCCTTTGTAACCATTATAAACCGATTTTGACTTTAATATAAAATAATATTTTGAGATATTCCTAAGGTGCCCCTCTCATCCCTTATAAAAGGGCACCTCCTCCCCCTCCTCCTCACACCAATTTGAACACTCAAGCTCGGCCAAACCATTCCAAAATCCCTTATCCACTTCCCTAGAATAATCCTAGAGGTCCTGGTCTTCTTCAAAGACCAATCTTAGTTCCCTAAGTGAAGGATTCAAAGAGGCGTTTCAAAGAAGAGGTAATATCCATTACCAATCTTTTTCAATTTCTTTCTTCTTCAACTTATTCTTCTTTAGTTGTTTCATGATAAAGTAATAACATCGGTATTTCTTATATACTGATATGTTATTATAAATATGAAACAACTCTAATTAAACTTTTATCCATCCTACGGAAAAAAGGAAATCACCGCGCGTGCGTACGTACGGAATACCGTCTCCACGACGCGATGAGATTCATTTTCCACATTAACCATTCATGAATGATTAAAAAGCATATATAATAAGTACTAATGAAATATATGACATTATAATGATACTGTATTTATGTATATTTATATGTATGTCATCTACTTAATTCCATTCAATTCAATAAGGAAACGAAAACAGCGTTCATGCGTACGTACGGACTACCGTCTCCATGAACGGTGTATTTCTTTCCATTTAATAATTTATATTATATATGTATATCCAATATATATATATATATAAATCATGTTTTATGTTCTGGAATTAAGTAATCATGATCTAAGTAATCATATGAATAATTACAAGTTAAAAACACGAACGACAAATGAGACGATTTTACCCAAAACGCTACTTTAACATGAATTTACAAAAGACAGGGTAATATAAAGCCATAAGAGAACCATATATGATATCATAACAATGAATATGATTCTGTAATAAGTAAATGACATTATTTAAATCATTATACAGGAGGTTCGGACACTTACGAAGAAAATCAGACCTAAGGTAAGGGAAAATATTACAATCTCATTTTTTTATCTGAGATTGTTTATACTTTAGTATTTACTGGGGTGTATTTTATCATCCACATACATGTTTCCTAAATATGTAATATTATTTCCATCCACCTACACTTTTTAAATCCAATTTTACCCTTCGGTAAGTTTTTAGTAAAAGATATGAAAGGAATCTTTTGTCGTTTTTCGCACGAGGTACTTTTTTGACTTTTCCGACAAAAGTACGAGAAGAATGTTTTTTTAACTTATACGCCATGAATGGATTTTTAAAACAGTATTTCCAAGAAGCTTCCTTTACAATTTTTCAAGTTTATTTTTAATCAACTTCTTTTATTTTAAAGTTGTATGACATGTTATGAAAGGAAAAATGTTTTTGAAGAAGAAAGGATATTTTCCTCAAGAATGGAGTTCAAGTGTTTTATCAAAATTATTTTCCATCTAAGATAATAAAGGGTTCTGTTTTTATCCCTATTATTACATTGATTTGATTATGTTGTGATGAAATTATTTTTATGAATTCCTTTATCGTATATGAATTGTTTTATGATGTCACGATGTTTAAGATTCCCATTTTCATTACATGGGTTATGCAATGATGTATGATTTATGATTTTGTGGAACACATAAGAATGATATCATTATGAGATGGGTAGGACCTATATCTCCCTCCAATTAATTGGGTAAAGATTTTATATCTCATGAGATAAACATGGCTGGAATGGTAGGTTATACCGGTTCAGTGAAACAGGACTGAAACGAGGGTTACTCGATTCAGAAAGGGACTTTGTCCACTAAGATAGTCTTGGCAATGAGTCTTGACTAACAAGAAATGATTATCTATGATTATGTGTGAATGCCACAAAGTTTCATGTTTTAAGTTATGATTATTGTGATTACATTTCACTTCCATGATTTATCCCATGTTATGAAATTATGCTCTCTTTTGCAGGTTAAGATTTCCAAAAGTTATGTTCTTATGAATACGATGTGATTGATATTTCTTTTGTTTACCCTTACTGAGCATTTGAGCTCACCCTTTTATGTTTTATTTTCCCCAGGATATAAAGAAAGGTTTTAGGTAAAAAAAAGGGAAGATCTTTATGGGAGATATTGAAGATTTTTCACCACGATTAGAAGATTACGTTCCGAGTTTCCAAATACACTAAACTATTACGATCCTTGTGTGTGTGTTTTTGTTATGTACTAAGTATTCCGCAAATGTAATGTAATGTCCATGTACGTTAGGCTTCGGGTCTCTACAGTTGGTATCAGAGGAAAGGTTTAGTCATCCTTTGGAAAATAGGATACGAAAGCGTTAGTGAGATCCCTAGAGATATTTCTAAGGTATGTCTAGGGATGTCCCTAAGGATAAGTATACGTATAGGATATGATCCTAGAACTACGATAATGATCTTAGAATTTAACCTAAGATGTTAGATATTAAGGGTATTCCCCGTTTACTATGTTGTTTTCCTTAGCATTATTTTGCCTCTCACACTATTCTTTTTGGGTTTTAGAAAATTGCTGGAAACAAGATGATTCAAGATAATGGAGGATATGATGGACAATGGAATGATATTCTTTATGAGCAACCAAATGAAATGGGATTTGGAAGTCCAAACATCATTATTATGCCGAATCAGCAATCTCATAATATGATCAATAAAGTAAAATTTGGTAAGTTTCTTGACTCGGCTAATAAGAGAAAGATGGAGTTTCATGATGATCATAGAGGAAAGAAATTTCAATTTCCCCTATGTAAATCATGTGGGAAGAGGCATCAAGGAGAATGTTTCAAAGGAACTAGAAGATGCTTTGGGTGTGGAAAAGAAGGACACAAAGCAAGTAAGTGCAAAGGAAAAGGTTCAGTTAACACCATGGATGAGGATAATGGTATTGCTACGACATCAACAATGGTTAAATGTTTTAAATGTGGAATGTACGGGCATTATGCAAACCAATGCCCTAAGGGAAAGTCTCATGAAGATAATCAGTATGGTCGTATGGGAAGTATTTATTTTGATGATGATGAAGAGACTACAAATGATATGTGAGATGAAAGAATTGTTGAAGCTCGGTCAATGGTTTAAGAATGTAGTGGAATGATTACATGTTTATCATGTGTAATGTTGAATAAGAAATCTCATGGTACTATGGAATAAAGAGACATATAAGGATTGTTACACTGTTGTCTTTCCTTGAGTTATGAAAGTTTATGATTAATGGTACCACTATCCATGAAAGGTTATTCAGATATTTTTGGAAATTAGATGATATGCACATAATGAAGGAATAATAAGATAATGAGGTGTTTGATTGTATTCATGAGCTCATGACTGATATAAGGAGAAGGTTATATCATGGTTTGAGTATAGAGAATTTTTGAATTTTGGTATGTGGAAAGAGTTAACTTTTAACTGCATTCATGTTTTCACTATGGTTCAATGGGTATTCATTTTTCAAGAGAGTACATGATTAAGGCCTTTGAATGTTTGGAATGTGGCCAACAAGATATATCTTATGATATATGGGGATAAACGATGGTATTAAATCTCTGAGAGTGGACTGCAGTATTATGGATAAACCTAAAGATTGGAATGGATTGTGTTGGACATAAGTTATTATTGTTTGTTTTTCGATATTATTGATGGGATGTTATAGTAATATAGTTTTAGAAAAAGGACAACCTGCAGGACGGGCGACAGCCCATCGCGTCGGACAAGGCTGTGGGAATCGAACCCACAACCGAAGTGCGACTGGCCTTTATCGCCTACCACTGGCCTACAGGAAGTCCCTGTTTAGTAGAAACTAGTTTTATTATATTAAGCAGTATGATATATGAAGTATAAGTCCATTTTAGGAACCATATATGATTAATCTCACTATAGATCGACTTATGTATATAATTTTTGCTAACCTTTTGTTTGAGACAGATGGAATGACCCGTCATTCTATCACATGATCTGCTATCACTTCACGAATAACAAATTCAACTTCATTTATTTAAAAGATGAAGTGGAAATTGTTCAAGGCACGAACAACAGTGAGATTGTACCAAAATAAAGTAAGTATTCATTCTAATTTAAATTCTTTAACTTTAGGGAAACGATCTTGAAAACCAAAAATGTTGTCCTAGTGATCTTATAACTGATGAATCAGATGGTACCTTAGATTGTCACAAATTTATGGCTTTGTGATTGCTGGCTTTTCCATAGCCATGTTCTCTACCACTCTCCATCGGAACATGATGGTAAGATTTCTCTTCCATATCCATACTTTAACCTATGTGGAAACCCAGTGATTAGTTTATTTGGGTAACCGTTACGTTTCATACTTTAGTTTTTAAAGCCAAGTTTTGGTATTCTTTTTACGTTGTGGGTTTCTATCAAAGAAACTTTCAAATAGTAAACCATTTATAACCCCGACGAATTTCGAGGGTGAAATTCATTTTAAGGGGGTAGAATGTAACACCCCGAGATTTTATGAAAAATATTATTTTAATTTCATTAATGTCTTATGTTGTATTCTACACCAAGATTACCCTGCGCTATACGCAACACCGTATTAGTTTGCAGTATACGCAACACTATTCTTGGACCGTGTTACACATAATTTTGATAATAGTTATTCTACCCAACATTGAGTATATATATATATATATTAAATGTATAAATGAAATATGGTTGGATTATGTTATATGAAACAACAAAGGATTCTTTCACAACACGCAACCCTGACTTGGCTTACATTACACACAATCCTGACCTTCCTCGATAGCGTGTGTTGTACGCAATACCAGGTTTTGATAAACAATGTTATATTATTATAATATTGTCATGAACTAGCTGTTATGAATAGTATTAACTAAATTTTTAATTTTATAACATCTTACACATTTCTATAACATGGTATAAGAACAAAATAAATTTTTCGGGTAAAATAAGTATTTTTTAAAAAAATGCAGTTTTACCGCCTTTTGATGGCGCACCCACTTTAAATATAGTTTTTGACATGTTTATATGTTCAATTTGACAAAATAATATTCTTCTTTTGAATAAGGATATAAAAATTTACATTAGATAAAGTTTTGATATTTTTCCGATAACTTTCATATTTTGATGAATAGTGGAAATTACTAAATTTTAATTAAAAACAACTTTTTCAATCGAAATAATTAATAGTTATAAATTATTAATTTGAGTGGTTTTAAATTATATTTAGAATATATTTTTACAATTTAATACAATGTTGGACATTGGATGTAATTTCACATTTAAACCAGTTATAAACAAGTGTCAATCTTTTGATAGTTATTATCTCTTAAAAACACTCTATTTGTTGTGACAGCAGAAATTAATTATAAAATTAATTAATGCAACTTATATGTTGGGAATTTTGTAAAATAGAAATCACTTTTGAATTCGGAATATCAATTATAGCCTAGGGTGAAATTTTGGTACTTTTCTGAAAACTTTCAATTTTTGATGAATAATGAAACCACTAAGTGGTAGGTTAAAAACCAAATTTTTCATAAAACTTCATTTTACCGCTTCTGTGAATGGAATTTCGAAAATTCGACAGACACGGTTAATATCAAGGACTAAAATGTGGTTCAATGAGATGAAAATATTTTTTGGTGAATAGTAACTTTTTTACTTTTTTTTTACCACGGTTAATAGTAAATAGGGTAACTAAGGGTAAATATGATATTATTATTACCCTAACACATGTCCTAATTCTATTGGACAAGTGTAATTCGACCAAAAACAAACTTAGGAATAAAATATGACCATTTAGGTCCACTTGGATTAGATTAGGACATTTATTATTAATTTATTTAAAGAAGGGTTAAAATAGTTAAAATCAAAGTTTAATAAGTAAATAATTTTTAATATGGGGTTATACATAAGATAAATTCGACTATAAATATTCATTAGAAAGCTAAAACGATTTCCTACATTATGGTATTTTATTTATAATTTTTAGACATTAAATAATTTAATGTATTTATGACACAATGATGATGAAGTAATTATCTTATTAATGAAATATTGACATAATTGATGTTATAAACACCAAAATAAATGTAATTTGAGACGTTTTATGAATTCCACTAATTTTATAGGTTACTATGATATATTAGTGTTGATTTAATCAACTTGGTTAGAACATATAATTCTGTTATGACTTTCACAAAAATCATATATCAAATAGTGTCACAATTGACACAAAATAGTTTTTAAATCAAATATTATATTATTAATTGTTATTTTATTCCTAAAAATCTAAGGTTCGGCCAAATGACTTAGATAAGGATATATATATTAATAATAAAAAAATTTGGGTTCTTTTGGCATGTTATAGTAAGTGTATTAACCATATAGTGTAAGAAAACAAAAAGACACGGTAAAAGTTAAATTATTTAACTTAGAGTTAAATCTAATTGATATGGTTAAAATAATAACCTAAACTTGTCTAAATCCTATTGGTTGATAGTATTTCGACCCATCCCCACTTTAGATTCGAAATAAGACCCTTTGGAACCATTATAAACCGATTTTGTCTATAATATAAAATAATATTTTGAGATATTCCTAAGGTGCCCCTCTCCTCCCTTATAAAAGGGCACCTCCTCCCCCTCCTCCTCACACCAATTTGAACACTCAAGCTCGGCCAAACCCTGACAAAATCCCTTCTCCACTTCCCTAGAATAATCCTAGAGGTCCTGGTCTTCTTCAAAGACCAATCTTAGTTCCCTAAGTGAAGGATTCAAAGAGGCGTTTCAAAGAAGAGGTAATATCCATTACCGATCTTTTTCAATTTCTTTCTTCTTCAACTTCGTCTTCTTTAGTTGTTTCATGATAAAGTAATAACATAGGTATTTATTATATAATTATATGTTATTATAAATATGAAACAACTCTAATTAACCTTCTATCCATCCTACGGAAAAAAGGAAATCACCGCGCGTGCGTACGTACGGAATACCGTCTCCACGACGCGATGAGATTCATTTTCCACATTAACCATTCATGAATGATTAAAAAGCATATATAATAAGTACTAATGAAATATATGACATAATAATGATACTGGATTTATGTATATTTATATGTATGTCATCTACTTAATTCCATTCAATTCAATAAGGAAACGAAAACAACGTTCATGCGTACGTACGGACTACCGTCTCCATGAACGGTGTATTTATTTCCATTTAATAATTTATATTATATATGTATATCCAAAATATATATATATATAAATCATGTTTTATTTTCTGGAATTAAGTAATCATGATCTAAGTAATCATATGAATAATTACAAGTTAAAAACACGAACGACAAATGAGACGATTTTACGCAAAACGCTACTTTAACATGAATTTACAAAAGACAGGGTAATATAAAGCCATAAGAGAACCATATATGATATCATAACAATGAATATGATTCTTTAATAAGTAAATGACATTATTTAAATCATTATACAAAAGGTTCGGACACTTACGAAGAAAATTGGACCTAAGGTAAGGGAAAATATTACAATCTCATTTTTTTATCTGAGATTGTTTATACTTTAGTATTTACTGGGGTGTATTTTATCATCCACATCAATGTTTCCTCAATATGTAATATTTTTTCCATCCACCTACACTTTTTAAATCCAATTTTACCCTTCGGTAAGTTTTTAGTAAAAGATATGAAAGGAATCTTTTGTCGTTTTTCACATGAGGTACTTTTTTGACTTTTCTGACAAAAGTACGAGAAGAATGTTTTTTTAACTTATACGGCATGAATGGATTTTTAAAACATTATTTACAAGAAGCTTACTTTACAATTTTTCAAGTTTATTTTTAATCAACTTCTTTTATTTTAATGTTGTATGACATGTTATGAAAGGAAAAATGTTTTTGAAGAAGAAAGGATATTTTCCTCAAGAATGGAGTTTAAGTGTTTTATCAAAATTATTTTCCATCTAAGCTAATAAAGGGTTCTGTTTTTATCCCTATTATTACATTGATTTGATTATGTTGTGATGGAATTATTTTTATGAATTCCTTTATCGTATATGAATTGTTTTATGATGTCACGATTTTTAAGATTCCCATTTTTATTACATGGGTTATGCAATGATGTATGATTTATGATTTTGTGGCACACATAAGAATGGTATCATTATGAGATGGGTGGGACCTATATCTCCCTCCAATGCATTGGGTAAAGATTTTATATCTCATGAGATAGACATGGATGGAATGGTAGGTTATACCGGTTCAGTGAAACAGGACTGAAACGAGGGTTACTCGATTCAGAAAGGGACTTTGTCCACTAAGATAGTCTTGGCAATGAGTCTTGACTAACAAGAAATTATTATCTATGATTATGTGTGAATGCCACAAAGTTTCATGTTTTAAGTTATTATTATTGTGATTACATTTCACTGCCATGATTTATCCCATGTTATGAAATTATGCTCTCTTTTGCAGGTTAAGATTTCCAAAAGTTATGTTCTTATGAATATTATGTGATTGATTTTTCTTTTGTTTACCCTTACTGATCATTTGAGCTCACCCTTTTATGTTTTATTTTCCCCAGGATATAAAGAAAGGTTTTAGGTAAAAAAAGGGAAGACCTTTATGGGAGATATTGAAGATCTTTCACCACGATTAGAAGATTACGTTCCGAGTTTCCAAAGACACTAAACTATTACGATCCTTGTGTGTGTGTTTTTGTTATGTACTAAGTATTCCGAAAATGTAATGTAATGTCCATGTACGTCAGGCTTCGGGTCTCTATAATTTCTGTATTGACGGGGATACTTGACCACCAGCATGTTGATAGGTTACTCATCACGATAAGTAGGCCCAACAGATCGTGGAGCAGTAGGCGGAATGACCTTCAGAGCGGCTGTGGGAACCTGAGTTGGGTCTCGGGGGTCGTCACACCACCTGGGAAGATTGGGAGACACATAATGAAACCTCTTTCCATAAGTTCCAGCCTCAACCCTATCTGCAATTGAAGGATGTGAAGGGTAACCTAGAGGCAATTCACCAGGGGGAGTTGTGCCTGACTCGTTTTCCCTAGTCGAGGATCACCGTAGTCTGGTCGTCACTCCACAACACATTCAGTGAGGAGGCCATCGACCATACTCTTTTGTTTTAAAAGTTTCTGATGCCAGACAACTCTTTAGGGATCTTATTATACCTTAAAATGTAATCGAGATGGGTTCGAGGGTTTGACATCTCCAAGGTGTTCCTTTCCCTTGTTGGTATTTTGGCTGAGGGCCAACGCCTCGGTGGGCATGAAAAGACACAATTGATTTCTATGTTGATGAGTAATACATCCCAATGGATCTAATAGGTGAGATACTCTCTAGGGGGTAGGTCCTCTCCAAGAGTCTCTATCCCATTCTCACCCCCAGTGGGTCGACGATTTTAATCGCGACCCTACCTGGAGGAATATCTTCGATATCGCTTGGCAATTCAGGTTGGTGCCGGATAGAACTAAAATGGAGGGAAACATAATCCCGCCAAGCATGGATTTTATTGTCTAGAGAATCCTTCTTGATTATCTCCTAGAGTACTTTAATGCTGTAAATGCGTCTTTGTTGGAGGGTCATATGGTGGATTGGTGCTCAGGGCATTGGGCCACGGGGAGTGTGGCCAAATCAATCAAACCAAATTGTTGATCAAGGTCATTGAAGTGCTCTTGGATCTTGGGGTAGGCCACCCGTGGATGTCAAAGATGGAAATGAGTCACCCAGAGGGTCTGGCTAAAGCATCCAACCTTTTATTGGGTGAGTGATTCCAGCGCACTGAAATTTGGTGCTACAATAGGCCGAATCATTTCGGGGAAGTGGTCTAATGCAAGAATGTGCCCCAAGCTCCTCAGTCTAGAATAGGGGTCTAGACCTTCATTTCTCCACTCATCAACTGGAGGCGTTTGGGGAATCAGTAGCAGTACATAAGCATACCATTGAGACGGTAGGCTGGCCGATGGAGAGTATGATGAGCGGGCTGAAAAACCACTCCATCTCTAGCTATCCTTCGAAGAGTGTAGGGACTTGGACACCACAACATGATAATATGGGATGGAAACCATGGTTTCTGGAGTAGGGTCCAAAATTGATGGCAGTGGACCATGTTGTTGCTCATATGTCATCGGTCCCGAGAATAACACTTTGTGATCTCTGGTCGAGTTAGAGAATGCTCCTGATGACAACGGTGGCAATCACACGATCGAACCCTAGGGAAATTTCAAAAATGTTTCCCCCTTAATGTATCTATAGAGGGAAGAAGGGATCCAATGGACCCCGCATTCCAGAATTATGAGGCTAATGTGCCTCATTTCTGCCACAAACCTTGACATAGAGGACCGAGGTGAGGGTTCCATCGCTGAATCATATTCCACGTTAGAATCTAAAAAGAAGACAAGTTTGATCTTGGTCTGAATCTTCTCTGCATTATTTTCATGGTGACGATGACCTTAATTCCATCCCCAGATAGATCTTTAGGATAAGTTAGATTTCTAGCACAAGGAGGACCTTCAATCGAACTTGTGCTTGGATGGAGAGGGCTTCTGCCTGAGTGAGTCGGAGTGCGAGGAGCACCTGGAGAGATGTCGAAGGGAACACGGGGAAGACCTCTATGCCCATTGGATGATGTGTGGAGGAAATATCCGTGTGATGTTTTGGAGTGGGTAGGACCATTGTGGGAGTAGGTAGGAGAATTGGTAGGGACTCCAAGCTTACTTCACCTGTAAGTGTCAGTTTGAAGAGGGTCCTCGTACTGGTTAAGTCGAACACGGGTATGACCTATGTGCTGGGAGATGATGAAAAGAATCCAACCTTCACTCCTATGATTGCTGAGGCGGGGAGGACATTTGGAAACTTCTATAAGGATATGGGGATGCCCCTCATGCTGGAGGTTGACCGGATGTGTAACATCTCCATACCAGTGATTTGTGGCATGAGAAATGACTCTATATGTGATGTCATGAGCGTGGAAGAGCCTTTTGTACTGGGTGCGACTGCCATGGGGAGGAACCTCATTTATATTGAAGGTAGCATGAGGAGGACCTCCAAGCCATGCTTGGGAGCGGGGAGGACTTGTGTTCTCAATGGTAGCGGTACAAGCAGGACCTCTATAATGGGTGTTGTCTCAACGGGTCGGCCTGCGGTAGGCATTACCTGCGCTGATAGACAAGAGAGTCGACCGAGCCAACCCGTGGGTTGGTTGGGGCCTCGATCTAGGCCAAGTAGATGGATCCCATGCTCAACGTAAGTGTGGGACTGATGGTATACGTCGGTGGTGGCACGATCCATGGTAGTTGTTGACGTTGATTCCCCTTGGTAGGCATCCTCCTCAGCCTATGCCTGATGCTGGTGTCGGGATAGCCGGACTAGGGCTGGCAGTGCTGGCACATAGCTTACCTACTCCTCGACTTGTGGAGTCGGGTGATGGTGCTGGTGTAGCCTAGTGGGGCCCTTCTTAGAAGCCCCTCGAACAAAATCTCGACCGGGCTGGCCCAGACATCGCCCACCTCATCGGAGTAGGGGAGGGAGTTTTCAAAGAATTTCTGGGAGAGGATCTTGAAATGGTTGTGTATCATAGTGGGAAGAAGTGGCTCCCTGCATGGCCCTTGGGGGAAATGGTGGTGACGAGGCCTAGATGCCTCTAAATCTTGACGGACCATATCCTGAGTCGGGATGATCCCCTCCTCCTCGAATCGGTGGACAAGTTCGTTTATCACCAATCGTTGAATGAACTCAGAAAGGGAGACTTGGTGTGGGTGCCCAACAGCTGTGGGTGTGGAAGCTATTGCATAAATGGGGTAGCCACACTAGATTTCTCCGTTGAAACTGCCCCTGACCTTGTGTTAGGGGGTGGGTGGAGATTGGTTTCCAGTTATGACAACATGGGTCCTGAATGGCAGGACGATTAAACCATTAGTGCTGAAACAAGGAAATTGATGTCCAATTACCCAGCACCATTCCTTCTTCCATGGATAGTAATAAGGATCCACACATACAACCTCGTAGACTGGTATGTCCAACGTTCAACTACCCTGACATATGATGAGTTTCATGCCATGCCCACTATTTGATAGGCGGAACATGGAACTGGATAACTGGATCCGGTGACATGGTAGTCCACTAATATCTTGAACACTACTAATCTTCATAATGAGGATATGAACTTCACGTCGGGTTAAACATTTCTGTTTCCAACACTTTCGTTGGGGCACACATCCATCCATCGAGGACACACTGAATATATTCCCGCATTCCCGCTTTCCAAAGGTGTGCGAAATCCATCACTTATTCAGGGAGGTTTTCTTCTTGATCGAAATGGGATGATGGTATGTCGCTTCCTCATTCCATGGATTCCACCTCAGAACTTGTTTTCCTGTCGGGGTCTACCTCATTGACTTAAGATGTTGCTCATGAAACTCTTCCTAGTGTCATCTCTTCATGGATGCTAGTTAATTACGCTACTTCTATTAGGAAATTTCAAAGGGTCCGACCACGGAACAAACCATCGGTTAGGGTAATTGTCACATTGGAAATTATTTCCATTTCTGGACACCAGAACATAAGTACGTCTGGGTTTCCTCTCCTTATGATAGGGCTTCTGAATGGCACGGAAGCCCGAGTCATCGCACATCGAGTGCGGGGAATTATATTTTGTAGGAATGTCTTTGAGGTTTTCCTCATATTCCCATGTTTAACATAGGGTATGCCTTGAGTTTAATGTCTATAAGAGACAGATCGAACTGATCATAACACTGATAAGAGTGGATCGGATGGGTGCAACCTCAAGAGGGATCACTAATACTGGGGATAACACGTTCTTCATTACCTGGGTGCTACTATTAGTAGTGAGGTAAATGAGATTCAATGATCTCACCAGGATTTTGCAGACTAGGTGAGAATCAGGATGGCTGATGGAGGGTTGAATAATGTGGATGGGATGGAACCGTTGGGAAAGTGATGGTAGTATTGGGTCAGAGCCTCAGTAGGCTTCCTATGTATCCCCATGGTAGGTAATCAAAATCCATGTAGTTCTGTGGGGTGATGGGAAACATAAAGAAGTGACTTTTATGGATGGGATCTAGAGGAAGTGGAACCTCTAGGTTGGGGAATGAGATTAGGGTGCATGCAGAGGACATCTACCTCGTGACTTGCAGGGGATTACACGTGATTAGTAGCCCGTGGTGGTCTGATGCTCGAGGGGAGGATCAGAGATGTGGGTCCCAACAGGGGGACACTAATATTTACCAGTATTTGGGTTGGACCTCTAGAAGGCTTCCTACGTACCATGTCTTTGAGATATGGATCAAACCTGTGTAGTTCATAAAAGGATGGCTTACCACCGATTAGGGACTTCAATGATTTACCACTACTTGGGGTTCCAACTGCTTAGCGCAGGATGGGGGAACAATGTCTTACCATTGATTTGGAGACACAACGGCTTACTGCTGATTTGGGGACAATTTAGTGTCTTGTGGGACAAAAAGGGGAATACAATGTAACGTCATTAAGGACAGTGGTGTACCAATGTGAAGGGGTTGGAACCAGTAGGTGTTGGGATTGAACCTTAGGGAGGCTTTTTACGCACCTTTCCTTGGAAAGGATCAATGTCTATGTAGTTCAGAAGTTTGGTGAATTGACATGGGGGGTCAGAACCAATGGTTGTAGGTACAAAAACTCAGGGAGGCTTTTCACGTACCTTACCTTGGAATGGATCAAAGTCCACATAGTTCAAGAGTTGTGTGGTGAACCGACCTGAAGTGGTCGGGACCAATGGAGGTGTTGGGCTTGGTCCTCAGGGAGGATTACTACGTCCCTTGCATTAGAAATGATCAAAGTCCATGTAGTTCGTAAGTGGTGTGTTGAAATGACATGAAGTGGCTTGGACCAATGGAGGTGTTGGGATTGAACCTTAGGGGGGCTTCCTACATACCTTGCCATGGCAAGGATCAAAGTCTGTTTAGTTTGGGTGGTGTAGGGCTTACACTCTAGGCTTCCTAGGTAGGATGCCATGGTCAATGCCTACTCACTCTATTCCCTTGTGACTCCCGCTCAGTGTGAGAAACAAGAGGCAGTAAAGACCTGATGATCTCATCATGAAAGGGGCATTTCTGGGAAGTGGAATGGGGTTTACACCAGGTAAGTTCCCCAAATAAGAAACAAGGGCTTACGCATGGTTAGCAGCCCAAAGAGGAAATAGGGTATTATGCATGGTTAGCAACCCAAAGAGGAAATAGGGGCTCACGCGTGGTTAGCATCCCAAAGAGGAAACATGGGCATATGAGTGGTTAGCAGCCCAAAGTGGAAACAGGGGCTTACGCTTTGTTAGCATCTCAAATAGGAAAGAAGGGATTATGCATAGTTAGCATCCCAAAGAGGAAATAGGGTATTATGTGTGGTTAGAATCCCAAATAGGAAACAGGTGCTTATGCGTGTCTAGTAGCCCAAAGAGGAAATAGGGTCTTACACTTGGTTAGCATCCCAAAGAAGAAACAAGGGCTTACACGTAGTTAGTAGACCATTGATGAAATAGGGGCTTACACATGGTGAAAAACTCAAAGAGGAAACATGAGCATACACATGGTTAGTATCCCAAAGAAGAAAAAATGGGCTTACGCATGGTTAGAAGCCAAGAGATAAAATAGGGGATTATGTGTGGTTAGAATCCCAAAGAGGAAATAAGGGCTTATGTGTGGTTAGTAGCCCAAGGAGATGGAGACTGGTACTTACTCCAGGATGGAGGCCCAGGTGGCAACAAAGCCAAATGGGAGAGGGGTGGGATAACGAAGATCCTTGTACCCATCTCTCCTCTGGTCATTGGCACTGAAGAAGAGAGAAGGAACACGGATTCAACCTTCCAGTAAGAAAGGCTAGGGGCTTACACCAAGGTTGTTTCCCTTTCCCCACAGACAGACACCGCTCCAACAAAGAGGATCTCATTCCATGTAAGGAATGTATCACTCCCATGGAGACGAGCGGGCGTGCAGAATGTCAATGGTGGGTGACCCCGTGTGCGATGTATGGGGCGATGCCACGATTTAATGTCATTAAATAAGGATGATGGTTCTTGGATTTTTAATTTCATGTAGCTCAGATGAGGTGGGCTCACTCCACGCCCCCTAGGACTTACATAACTATAACCCACCCACCCTTGAGAAAGGGAATCCATCAGTAATGTTGTGGTGATGGGGTGTTGTGCAGTGATCCATTAAGGGGTCCATGTTAGTGTAGATATGCGAAGAAGTAATAGCTGTTTGCGTGACTATTCAAAGAAGCATAAGGTGAAGCAATGCAATGGGAAACACCACCCAAGATACATTGAAATCACTTCGTGCTAACCTAGAGGGTTGTACGGGAAAAGGAGTTGCAAAGAAATGGGGTTCACGGGAAGAAAGCTCACAAATCTCTAGTTCTTCATTTATTGAAGGGGCTTCATGAAGGGGTATTCTTCACGAAGTGAAGTGGCCTATTCTAGGAATGTGGCATATGTGAATATGGAAGGTGCTTCGAAAAGTGGAAATACTTTCGTGGAGCAGTGATTTGCAAAGCAAGGGTGCCCTATGAAGCGTAGAATTGCAGTGCACTGTGCTTTATGAAGCACAATGACCCAGCCTTAGCATGTGAGTTACATGTGCACGGAGGGTACTTCATGAGTCATAAGTTCTATGCAAAGACCTAAGTCTTCTTGGTGCCTCTTTCCTTCACGAACGAACATGGGACCAACGAAGGGAATACCTCTCCAAAGAGGGTATGAATTTAAGAAAAGGGAAAGGCACTCCATGATGCTAAAGTAAGATGAAGGTATCATGGTTCACAAAGTAGAAATTTCTTCGCATGGTTAGAGATAAAAAGGTGAAAGGGAGGAGAATGTGTCCTTTAGGGATGAGGGGAGATCAGTATTTACAGGAACCAGGCCCCGTGAAGTAGAGCTCACTCAGTGCGAAGACACGTGTCATTTTGTTGTAACCGCGGAGCCTCCTGCCTCCTTTCTCCCCGGTAGCTTCGCAAAAGTCAATCATATTCACAGAGCCTCCCACCTACTTTCTGTACGATGGCTTGCAAACATCAAATAAAGTAGCGGAGCATTCCTCCTCGATGATTTTTGATATCTTTAAAAAAGGGAGAAGCTCTGCACCAGCCGCAGTATTGCGGGGATCTGTGAACAAGCTTCACTAGGTAGCCCCTAAGGCTCTCTATTTGTTCATGTTCATCCCAAATTTTAGTTCCCACAATTATACATGATTTCAATCTTTTGTTTCCCATAAGAGATATCATGGTCATGTTATACTACATATGATCTCATTACATATAATTGATTAGAAATGTACTTCCTGTATAGTGATAAATGAAATAAACTGTATTCATGTGATATGTTTAGTCGAAGTGAATGTAGATAAGAAAATTTCCCCATGCGATCGACGATTTCAATGGGGAAATGTATCTGGGACTAGAAATTAAATTTTTTAAAAATATCATCACTATATTCCAAGGTCATATTCAAATTAATAACAAGTGACCAAATTAAACTTCATATCTCAATGGTTATTGTTAGTGTAGTGATTTTGTTTAACTTTTGGAGTTTTAATGTGATGTTGAATGTTTTGAATCTTTTTTAATTTCATTAGAAAGATCTTGTAACATCAGTTTACACTCTCTAACTTCATCCCAACTTGACGAAGTCTTAGAAATATTCCCATATAGAAGAACATATTTTTAAATTTGAATAATATAATAGAAATTATTTTTTTTATGAGAACTCTACCAAGGGAAGATGGAGATACCGTCCTACTTTGGAATCCATTAAAGAAGATATTAAGAAATATTCTAGATTTTTAATGGTCCTTTCATATTATCTATTAGCTTTAAAATTATTAGTTTGGATAAATGTCTGTAATATATCCAATTCCTTCTATAATCCTCTAGAATATTTATGTGAAACTTAGAACATGATCAGATGTAATTGAAAGTGGTAATCCATGAAATCATACTAGTTTCTTTAAGTCTATCTTGAAAAGATGGTCGAGTGAAAAAATAATCTGATATAATAATTAAATGTGAAGAATTTTATTGTATATACCCTAATACATAGATGGAATTAAACCAATATAAGTGTTTGGAAGACTAGTGATGAAATCCAAAGTAATGTTCTCGCATTTTGATACAGATATGGGAAATGGTTTTATCATCCCCTTAATTTTTTTCCTTTCTTCATATATTACTAGGTCATGTAAAATCAAGATATATATTTGGGAATCTCCCTCTATATGTTGTCCCTTGAAAATTATTCTTGAGATCCCTATGGATATTTTTTATTCATATATGGGTAGATAATGATGATACATTTTCATCATCATAGATCTTTTTCATTATTTATGTTATTTCTATAACACATTCACATTTCTGAAATATTATAATTCCATATTTTTAAATTTTAAACTCTTGGATATTACCAACTTCTCTTGTATCTCCATATCCACCTAATGCACCTCCTAGATCATTATATTTGTGAATGCTTGGCCTCTTATTTAGGAATTAAATGATTTAACACCTTATATTATGATTTTCGAGTCAATAATATGTAAATAAAGGAGTAATTTATCACTTTAAATTCTCAAAATTGATATGGTAGAATGATACTTCCTTATTATTAAATCATCCACCTTATTTTCCTTCATAAGGTGGCAATGTCAAGAGCATTCATAGTCTATAATAAACTATAACCATATCCTCTGGTGTATTCTCAACTCCATCAATCTGAATATATAAACATTAATATATTTTAAGTAGTGTATATTTCATTATTTTCCCCATATAGATAATTACTCAATATTTTTATTGAAAATATATCCACTATTAGCTCCAAGTCAAGTGGAAGTTAATTTTTATCAAGAATTTTTAATTTATGTGAGGTATAAGCTATAACCACTTCACCATTCATGGTCCTGTGATTACACATGTAATGAATAAAAATCTATTCACCACACTGAAACATTATTCATATTCATATATGTAAATAAACTTGACCCCATTTTGAGATAACATGGGTAGTTGATTTTGAAGTCATGATAAATATCTCACAAAGAATCAATAGTGTCCAGTCTATCAAATAAAACTACATATCATTATAAAACAGGTTAGCCCTTTTCTATATTTTAATTTATTCTCTCATTAAAGGATCCACATATATACCCTCAATTTTTATTATAAAAATAATTATTGATACAAACTACTATAATAATTCACACTTACTACATTTTTCATTAATCTTATTCTTTCCCAATGTCATTAGCACAATCCTAAAATTAACTTCATGACCTTCATTTATCCTAGAATATATGAAAATATCAAATATAAATTATATAATAAATCGATCAAGGTAGTCTCTAAAGAATATATTCATTAGATTGATGAATATATTGTGAGAAAGTTAAGTCTAAATGGCACCACAATGAATTTAAAGTTTCTATAATCCATACAAAAGGATGTCTTGGGTACATCCTTTATTTTTACCCTATATTGATAACATCCATATAAAAGGTCAACATATAAGAATTATTTAGCCCCGCGAAGATAATTTAACAAGTTGGTGTGTCGTTTTTCTTAAGTATTGTTTTAATCCCCAAATTAATTTCCGTAACTTATAACTAGCATAGTGTACAAGTAAGGTGTCGGTCCACAGAGAACCCATGTGGGTGTTTATTTCTATAGATTTGAAATTTCTCAAGTGAATGTGCTGAATATAAATACAGTTTTTAGGTTCATAATGATGGATCTCGAAAGAGAACTAATTGATTGGCCTTCTCTAACTCACTATGAATTAACATCAAAATCAAAGATTACTTAAAACTAGATATTAATGGATAATGATAAAAATTTGTCAGGGATGGACATTTATGCGCGATGCTAAAACTTATTACATATTGTGTTTTTTGGTTCATAATAACCCATATTTCTAGGTTTCATTTGTGTCGGAACTCCCTTGGTTAGGTGAGTTCCGATTAAGTCAGTAGAAATTAATCCATTGGTCTGGAAATTAATTTATACCGACTCTTAATTTAGGAACTGCCCTCTAGAAAAGAAAAGTATATTAAATGGTCAGCGATATCCTTGTCAAAAATCTCCAAAAGATCCCGAGAAACTCAATTCTTGGTCCGATATGGGGTTTCTAGTGAAATAAGAAATGGAAGTTGGGAGAATTTGGTGAGAGGGGATGAACAAAAACAAGAATAGAGAAATCGGTTCTAACGAACCCACATTTTTTCCTACCCCAACACAAATGGGGGGGGGGGGGGGGGGTTAGCTACTCATGATGAAAAGGATATTAAACTTACTAAAATTCATAAGAGAGTTCATTACAATAGAATATAGAAGAATCATAAGCACAAAAAAATACAGAGAACAATTGATCCAAAACCTTCATCTCATAGAAAACAAAGTTCCCAACACCCTTCTTCTCCTCTATCAAATCCTCTCCATCTAAGATCACCCCCAGGGCCTTCTCTGTCAGAAAGGAAATTTTTTTAGTTGTCCAAAAGTAGGTAGAATGGTAAACCACGGGTCAAGGATTAGGTGAAAACTAAAAATGCTAAAAGGAGAGGGTTGTAGTGGTCCGTACGGTTTTGGGCGCATGGTTTGGTAAGCCATGCACCATCCATGCAGACGTCACTTTCTAAAATCCTTAAGGCCACATGATTTTTCTGGATGGACCGCATGGTTTGGGTAAGGTGTGTTCCAACCGTGCATATGTCACTGTTTATATGTGCATGTCCCGCGTGGTTTCTCTGAAGGGACGCATGGTTTTTGTAAGCTGTGCGCCAACCGTGCGGACCACTTAGTCAATGGAATATTCTCCCACATGGTTTGAGCACTGTTTGGATAACCGTGTGGTAGTTGTATGAGTTTCCTTTCTCCCATAAATTCCTGAAATCGCCCATCCTTGATGTCTTTGTGCTTGATACGGGTTACTCCAATCCGGCATAGTCTGGGGAAAAGGGTCCAAAAGACTCTAATTCCCTTCTAAATCTCCAAAATTCCTAGAATTCCTACTTCATCCTCTAGTGACTAAAAACCTATTAAGGAACATCAAACTTTTTAAATCCATGAGAAAACCATCCACAAAAACAATTTAATAGATATTAAACCAAGCGGAAATTCCTTATGCATAGTAATGCATCAAACTCCCCCACACTTGATTGGTTGTTAGTCGTCAAACAAAGGCATAGATAGTCATTTCCAAGGAGTTACCAAAGAGACATGTAGAAACATTACAGATTATACCAATTAGATGAATATAAACATTTAACTAATTACCATTAAAAATTATAGCATTCGTACTTCATGGTTCCCCAAGTCTATGAGGTTAGCTTAAAAAGTAGGCTTAATCCAAAATAGTCAACCATTCATTCTTAAATAATTTTTTCTTAAAACTAAAATTTCCCTTATTCATTTAAAAAATTATGTACCTCAATTTTCATCTCGTTATACACTCAGATTAATTTAGCCCAGTTTTCGTCGTCACCAATTGGTGGGTTATCACTTTTATAGGTCATGCACCCTTATTGAATTTCATTATTTGGAACATGATTAAAGGTCATCAAAATTTTTGGTCATGCCATTTCATATTTCAAAAAAAATATTTGTAGTGGGGTGAGATACTAGAATAAAATTTTTCCTAAATTTCTCATGTAAACACTTGATGAGAATGTTTTAGAAAGTCATGAGTTCATGGAATTAAGACTTGGTAATAGCCACTAGTGTAGCAACAACAATTCCAAAAACCTCGCCTCTCCTTATGAACAATTTGACTTCAATTTTAAGGGGTTCCTAAATTAAAATTACTCCATCACAAAAATCATTTTTAAGTAAACTATTTTTCTAAATGAATGGCTAAATGTTCCCTTTCAAGTATTACATGGATTATTCACATCACAAATTAGGTTAAAAAATCCACACATATGATCCATTTTTAGAGATAATTTTAAAAATTAATTTTTAACTAATTGATATAAACCCATGCAATCTATAACAACCCTTTAGACACACGTAAGAAAACATGCTACCCTAAGTACATGGGAAAGAAATCAATTAAAATGGGTTTCCAATTAAGGGCACACTCCCCCACTCTTAAAACCAAGCACAGTCCCTCGTGAAGGTAATAATGTAGAGAAGGGTGAGAAAGGAAGAATGAAAATGAAGGGAAAAAATTAAATAATATAGAACAATGAAAAAGTGAAAAGATTTTCTGAATGTCCGCAATGTGTGGAAAAGAGGTGGTGTGCAAGTGCCTGACTAGTTGAAGGTGGCTGGCGTGGAACAGATGAAAGCCCATGCTAGCGAGACACAAGAACAAGACAAGTGAATAATGATAAATAAAAGAACACTATCATGAAATCCTAGGTACACTCAAACAGACAAATAATTTGAACAAAAAATGTTTCATAATGTTGGGTTACCTCCCAGTCAGTGCTATGTTTAAAGTTTCGAGGTCAACTTACCTGGGCCTTGAGCTACCCCAATTTCATTGTGGAAACTGTTCCTCCAATCTTTTCCATGCTAAATTAAGGATTCAGGTGCTTCCCATTGACCTTGAATGTTTGATCTTCTATGCCAGCCACTTCCATTGTGCCATGGCGGAAAACCGTAATCACCATAAAGTGTCCCAACCATTGGGAATTCCGCTTACCTGGAAAAAACATCAGACAAGAATTAAAAAGTAAAACTTTATCACCTAGATGGAAGGATTTCTTCGATATTATGCATTCATGGACTACCTTCGTCTTATGCATATATAGTTTTTCATTCTCACAGGCATTCCTCATTATCTCGTCGACAAAAATAAAGAGAACAAGTGAAACAAAAATACAGAGAATAAGTGTTGGGATTGAACCTCAGGGAGGCTTCATACGTACCTTGCCATGGAAAGGATCAATGTCTATATAGTTGAGAAGTTTGGTGAATCGACATGGGGGGATAGAACCAATGGTTGTTGGGACTGAACCTCAGGGAGGTTTCTTATGTACCTTGACTTTGAAAGGATCAAAGTCCATGTAGTTCAAGAGTGTTGTGGTGAACCGACCTGAAGTGGTCGGGACCAATGGAGGTGTTGGGCTTGGTCCTCAGAGAGGATTCCTACGTCCCTTGCCTTAGAAATTATGAAAGTCCATGTAGTTCGTAAGTGGTGTGGTGAAATGATGTGAAGTGGCTGGGACAAATGGAGGTGTTGGGCTTGAACCTTAGGGAGGCCTCCTACGTACCTTGCCATGGCAAGGATCAATGTCTATGTTGTTTGGGTGGTATAGGGCTTACAATATAGACTTCCTGGGTAGGATTCCATGGTCAATTCCTACTCTAGGCCCACGTGAGTCCCACTCATTTTGAGAAACAAGAGGCAATAAAGACCTGATGATCACATCGTGAACGGGGAATTCGTTGGAAGTGGAATGGTGTTTACACAGGGTAAGTGGACCAAAGAGGAAATAGGGGCTTACGAATGGTTAGTAGCCTAAAGAGGAAATAGGGGCTTATGCATGGTTAGCATCCCAAAGAGGAAAATTTGGATTACACATGGTTGTCATCCCAAAGAGGAAACATGGGCATATGAGTGGTTAGCAGCCCAAAGTGGAAACAGGGGCATATGAGTTGTTAGAAGACCATTGAGGAAACAGTGGCTTACGCATGGTGAGCATCTCAAAGAGGAAACATGGGATTACACACGGTTAGTATCCCAAAGAAGAAAAAATGGGCTTACGCATGGTTAGAATCCTAGAGAGAAAATAGGGGCTTACACGTGGTTAGCATCCCAAAGAGAAAATAGGGGCTTATGCATGGTTAGAAGCCCAAGGAGATGGAGAATAGTACTTAATCCATGATGGAGACCTAGGTGGAAGCAAAAAAATGGGAGAGGGGTGGGATAACGAAGATCCTTGTACCCATATCTCCTCTGGTCATTGGCACTGAAGAAGAGAGAAGGAGCACGAATTCTACCTTCCCTCGAGAAAGTCTAGGGGCTTACACCATGGTTTTTTCCCTTTCCCCACTGACAGACGCTGCTCCAACAAATAGGATCTCAATCAATGTAAGGAATATATCCCTCCCATGGAGATGAGCAGGTGTGCAGAATGTCAATGGTGGGTGACCCCGTGTGCGATGTATGGGGAGAGGACACAATTTAAAGTCATGTGATAAGGATGATGGATCTTGGATGTTTAACGTCCTGCAGCTCAGATGAGTCATGCTCACACCATGCCCCCTAGGACTTACATAACTATAACCCACCCACCCATGAGGAAGGGAAGGCATCAATAATGTTGTGGTGATGGGGTGTTGTGCAGTGATCCATTAAGAGGTCCATGTTAGCATAGATATGTGAAGAAGCAATAGCCGTTATCATACCTATTCAATGAAGCATAAGGCGAATCAATGAAATGGGAAGAACCGCCCAAGATAATTTGAAATCACTTCATGCTAACCTAGAGGGTCGTACGGGAAAAGGAGTTGCAAAGCAAAGGGGTTCACAGGAAGATACATTGTGAATCTATAGTTCTTCATGTAGTGAAGGGGATTCGTGAAGGGGTATGATTTGTGAAGTGAAGTGTCCTATTATAGGAATGAGTCATATGTGAATATGAAAGGTGCTTCGCTAAGTGGAAAGCCTTTCACGGAGTAGTTCATTGAAAAGCAAGGGTGCCCTGTGAAGCGTAGCATTGCAATGCACTGTGCTTCATGAAGCACAATAACCCTGCCATAGAAGGTGAGTTACATGTGCACGGAGGGTACATCATAAAGAATAAGTTCCCTACAAAGACCCAAGTCCTCTTGGTGATCCATTTCCTTCACAAAGGCACATGGGACCAGAGAAGGGAATCCCTCTCTAAATAGGGGATGAATTTAAGTAAAGGTAAAGGCACTTCATGATGCTAAAGTACCATGAAGGGATCATGGTTCACAAAGTAGATATAGCTTCTCAATTTTAGAGCTCATAAGTTGAAAGGGAGGAGGATCCATCCTTTGGGCTCGAGGGGAGCTCAGTATTTATCTAAACAAGGACCCATGAAGAAGAGATCGCTCAATGTGAAGACACGTGTCATTTTGTCATAACCACGGAGCCTCCCACTTCCTTTCTTCGCAGCGGCTTCGCAAACGTCAATCAGATTCACAGAGCCTCCGGCGTCCTTGCTCCGCAATGGCTCTCAAACATCAAATCAAGTCACGGAGCGTTCCTCATCGGTTCTTTGTGATAGCTTTGAAAAAAGGAGAAGCTCTGCACCATCCACGGTGTTGTGGGGATCCTCAAACAAGCTTCACGAGGTATCCCCTAAGGCTCTCTATATTTTCATGTTCATCCCAAAATTTAGGGCCCACAGTTATACATGATTTCAATCTTTTGTTTCCCATAAGATAGATCATGGTCATGTTATACTACATATGATCTCATTACATATAATTTATTAGAAATGTATTTCCTCTATATTGATAAATGAAATAAATTGTGTACATGTGATATGTTTAGTCGAAGTGAATGTAGATAAGAAAATGTCCTTATGTGATCGATGATTTCAATGGGGCACTGTGTCTAGGACTAGAAATTACCTTTTTTAAAAATATCATTACTATATTCCAAGGGAATATTCAAATTAATAACATGTGACCAACATCTAACTTCATATCTCATTGGTGATTATTAATGTAGTGTTTTTTTAACTTTTGGAGTTTTAATGTGACGATGAATATTTTGAATCTTTTTTTAATTTCATTAGAAAGATCTTGTAACATTAGTTTACACTCTCTGACTTCATCCCAACATGTTGAAGTCATAAAAATATTCCAATATTGAAGAAAATATTTTTAAATTTGAATAATATAATAGAAATTATTTTTATATGAGAAATCTACCAAGGGATGGTGGAGATACCGTCCTACTTTGGAATCCATTGAAGAAGATCTTAAGTAATATTCTAGTGTTTGAATGGTCCTTTCATATTATCTATTATCTTTATAATTATTAGTTTGGATAAATATCTGTAATATATCCAATTCCTACTATAATCCTCTAGAATATTTATGTGAACCTTGGAACATGATCAGATGTAATTGAAAGTGGCAATACATGAAATCATACTAGTTCCTTTAAGTCTATCTTGAAAAGATGGTCGAGTGAAAAAATAATCTGATATAATAATTAAATGTGAAGAATGTTTTTGTATATACCGTGATACATAGATGGAATTAAACCCATAGAAGTGTTTGGAAGACTAGTGATGAAATCCAAAGTAATGTTCTCGCATTTTGATACAGATATGGGTAATGGTTTTATCATCCCCTTATTTTTTTTTGTTTCATCATATATTACAAGGTCATGTAAAATCAAGATATATATTTGGGAATCTCCCTCTATATGTTGTCCCTTTAAAATGATTCTTGAGATCCCTATGGATGTTTTTTCTTCTTATATGGATAGATAATGATGATACATTTTCATCATCAAAGAGATTTTTCATTATTTGTCTTCTTTCTATAACACATACAAATTTCTAAAATATTATAATTCAATAATTTTAATTTTTAAATATTGGATATTACCAACCTCTCTTGTATCTCCATATCCTCTTAATACACCTTCTAGATCCTTATATTTTTGAATGGTTCGCCTCTTATTTAGGAAATAAATTATTTAACCCCTTATATTACGATTTTAGACTCCATAATTTGAAAATAAAGAAGTAATTTATCACTCTAAATTCTCAAAATTGATATGGTAGCATGATACTTCCTTCTTATTAAATCATCCACCTTATTTTCCTTCATAAGGTGGCAATGTAAAGAGCATCCATAGTCTATAATAAACAATAACCATATCCTCTGGTGTATTCTCAACTCTTTCAATCTGAATATATAAACATTAATATATTGTACGTTGTATATATTCCATTTTTTCCCCATACAGATAATTACACAATATTTTTAATGATAATATATCCACTATTAGCTCCATGTCACGTGGCAGGTAATTTTTATCAGGATTTTTTAATTTACGTGAGGTATATGCTATAACCATTTCATTATTCACGGCCCTGTGATTACACATGTAATGAATAAAATTTTATTCACCACACTCAAAAATTATTCATATTCATATATCTTAATAAACTTGACCCCATTTTGAGTTAACGTGGGTAGTTGATTTTAATGTCATGATAAATATCTCAAAACCATCAATAGTGTCCAGTCTATCAAATAAAAATACATATCATTATAAAACAGGTTATTCCTTTTCTGTTTTTTAATTTCTTTACTCATTAAAGGATCCACATATATACCCTCACTTTTTATTATAAAAATAATTATTGATACAAACTACTATAATAATTTACACCTACTACATTTTTTATTAATCTTATTCTTTCCTAATGTCAATAGCACAATCCTAAAATTAACTTCATGATCTTCCATTATCCTAGAATATATGAAAATATCATATATAAATTATATAATAAATCGATCAAGGTAGTCTTTAAAGACTATATTCATTAGATTAATGAATATATTAGGGGGAATTTAAGTCTAAATGGAACCAAAATGAATTAAAAGTTTGTATAATCCATACAAAAGGAGGTATTGGGTACATCATCTATTTTTACCCTCTATTGATAACATCCATATCAAAGATCAATATTTTAGTATTATTGAGCCCCTCAAAGTTAATTGAATAAGTTGGTGTGTTGTTTTTATGAAGTGTTGTTTTCAGCCCCAAATTATTTTCCCTAACTTATAACTAGCATAGTGTACAAGTAAGGGTTCAGTCCACAGGGAAACCATGTTGGCATTTAAGTCTGTAAATTTGAAATTGCGTAAGTAGAGATTATAAATTTAAATAATATTTTTAGGTTCATAATTATGGATATTGAAAGAGAAATAATTTCTTGGCCTTCTCTTACTCACTACAAAATAACATCAAAATCGAAGAATACTTAAAACTAGATTTTAATGGATAATGATAAAAATGTGTCAGGGCTAGAAATTTATCTGGGATGCAAAACCCTTTTACCTATTATGCTTTTTGGTTCATAATAACCCACATTTCTAGGTTTCATTTGTCTCATAACTCCCTTGGTTATGTGAGTTCCGATTAAGTAGGTAGAAATTAATCCCTTGGTCTAGAAATTAATTTCTAGTGATTCTTAATTTAGGAATGGACCTCTAGAAATGACAAGTATATTAAATGGTCAGGGATATACTTGTCATAATTCTCCCATAGATCCCTATAAACTCCACTCTTGGTACGATATGGGTTTTCCAGCGAAATAAGAAATGGAAGTTGGGAGAATTAGGTGAGACAGGATAAAAAAACACAAGAATAGAGAAATCGGTTCTAACAAACCCACATTTTTTCCAGCCCCAACACAAGGGGGTGGGGGATTTAGCTACTCATGATGGAAAGGATAAAAAAATTACTAAAATTCATAATAGAGTTCATTACAATTGGAAATAGAATAATTAGAAGCACAAAAAAAATACAGAGAAAAAGTGATCTAAAACCTCCTTCTCACAGAAAACGTAGTTCCCAACACAATTATTCTCCTCTCTTAAATCATCTCTATCTAAGATCACCCCCAGGGTCTTCTCAGTCAGAAAGGAAATTTTTTCGGTTGTCTGAAAGAAGGTAGAAAGGCGAACCCCAGGTCAAGGATTAGGTGAAAAGTAAAAAAGCTAAAATGAGAAGGCTGTTGTGGTCCGCACAGTTTTGGGCACACGGTTTGGTAAGCCATGCACCAACCATGCATAAGTCTCTTTCTCAAATCCTTATGGCCGCACAATTTTCCTAGATGGGCCGCACGGTTTGGGTAAGGCGTGTTCGAACTTTTCCGATGTCTCTATCCATATGTGCATGTCTCGCAGGGTTTCTCTGAAGTGTCGCATGGTTTTGGTAAGCTGTGCGCCAACCGTGTAGACCACTTTGTTAGTGGAATATTCTCCCACATGGTTTGAACACGGTTTGGATAACCATGTGGTGGTCGTATGGGTTTCCTTTCTCTTTGAAATTCTAGAAATCACCTGTCCTTGATGTCTCTGTGCCTGATCCAGGTGACTCCAATCCGGCATAGTTTTGAGAAAAGGGTCCAAAAGCCTCTAATTCTCTTCTGAATCATCAAAATTCCTAGACATCCTACTTCATCCTCTAGTGACTAAAAAAACCTATTAAAGAACACAAAACGTGTTAAATCCATGAAAAACCCATCCACAAAAACAATTTTGTAGATATTAAACCAAGTGGAAATTCCTTATGCATCGTAGTGCATCAAACTCCCCCACGCTTGATTGGTTGTTAGTCTTCAAACAAACACATTGATAGTCATTTCCAAGGAGTCATCAAAGAGACAGGAAGAAACATTACAGATTATACCAATTAGATGAATATGTACTTTGAACTAATTACTATTAAAAATAACAACGTTCATACTTCATGGTTCCCCAAGTCTCTGAGGATAGATAAAAAAGTAGGGTTAATCCAAAACAGTCATCCATTCAATCTTAAATAAATTTTTCTTAAAACTAACATTTCCCTTCCTCATTTAAAAAATTACCTACCTCAATTTTCATCTCGTTATACACTAATATTAGTTAATCCTGAGTTTTGTCATCACCAATTAGTGGGATATCACTTTTATAGGTCACACACCCTTGTTGAATTGAATTATTTGGAACATGATGAAAGGTCATCAAAATTATTGGGCATTCCATTGCATATCTCAAAAAAAATCTTTGTAGTTTGGTGAGATACTAGCATAAAATTTTGCCTATTTTTCTCATGTAAAAACATGATGATAATGTTTTAGAAAGTAATGAGTTCATGGAATTAATACTGCGTATTAGCCACTAGTGTAGAAACAACAATTCCTGAAACCTTGCCTCTCCTTATGCACAATTTGACTTCAAATTTAAGGGGTTCCTCAATTCAAATTACTCCATAAAAAATAGCATTTAAAAAATACTGTTTCTATAAATGAATGGATAAATGTTCCTGTTCAAGTATTACATGGATTATTCACATCAAAAACTAGGTTCCACAATTCAGACATATGAGCCCGTTTTAGAGATAATTTAAAAAATTAATTTTTATCTAATTGATATAAACCCATAAAATCTATAACAACCCGTTAAATACAACTAAGAAAACATGCTACCCTAAGTACTTGGGAAAGCAATCAATCAAAATGTTTTTCCAATTAAGGGCACCATCCCCCACTCTTAAAACTGAGCACAGTCCCCCATGAAGGTAATAAAGTACAGAAAGGTGAAAAAGGAAGCATGAAAATGAAGGGAAAAAAGTAAATAATATAAAACAATGTAAAAGTGAAAAGCATTCCTAAATTTCAGTCAAGTGTGGAAAACAGGTGGTGTGCAAGAGACCGACGCGTTGAAGGTGCCTGGCGTGGAACAGATGAAAGCCCATGCTAGCAAGACACAAGATCAAGAAAAGTGAATAATGAAAAATAAAAGAACAATATCATGAAGTCCTAGGCAATGTGAAATAGAAAAATCATTTGAACTAAAAATGTTTCATAATGCTGGGTTACCTTTCAGTCAGTGCTACATTTAAAGTCTCGAGGTCAACTTACCTGGGCCTTGAGCTACCCCAATTGCATAGTGGAAACTATTCCCACCATGTTTTCCATGATAAATTAAGGCTTCATGTGCTTCCCATTGACCTTGAATTATTGATCATCTATGCCAGCCACTTCCACCATGCCATGGTGGAAAACCGTAATCACCGTAAAGGGTCCCAACCACTGGGAATTTAGCTTACCTAGAAAAAACATCAGATGAGAAGAAAAAAGTAAAACATTATATCCTATATGGAAGGATTTATCTACAGCCTTGAGATCATAATTTAGGGACTTGACCGCTCAATACGCCTGGTTCCCCATCTCCACCATCAAGTGGCAGGGATTACAATATATTTACCAAAATGGTGACATACCCAATGGTGTTTTGAAGGCTGTCTGGTAGGCCCATAACACATCATCTAATTTCTTGGACCAATCCTTTATCGATAAACATAGTGTTTTCTCCAATATTTTCTTTAAAACATGGTTTGAAACCTCCACCTAACCACTGGATTGAGGGTGGTATGGTGTCCCTTGGTTGTACTTGACCCCATACATTAAAAGCACATTTTTCATGAGTGTTGTCAAAATGTGTACTGCGGTGGCTAATCAACACCCGTAGGGTCCCAAACCAACTGAAAATATTTTTCTTTAGAAAAGTGAGGATGACCTTATCCGTATTATGAGTCATTGTTTCTACTTCTACCCACTTGAAAACGTAATCAAAACATACCAGAATATACATTTTCCCAATGGATGGGGTAAACATACCCATGAAGTTTATTCCCCTCACGTCAAAAACTTCAACCTCAAGTATCAGGTGTTGCAGCATCTCAGCACAACGACCCACATTTCCCGTCCGCTTTCACCGATCACAGCAGGAGAAAAAATGATGAGTGTCCTTATGCATGGATGGAGAGAAATATCCTGATTGTAAAACATTTTCTACTATTCGATCTATCCCATGATGTCCTCATACTAGAGAACAGTGATAGAATTCCAAAATACATTGAATCTTTTCATCCAGGATACAATGGTGGATTACCCCATCACCACATGAGTGGAAGAGTAGGGGGTCTTCCTAGAAATACCTCTTTACCTCTAACAAACAATGCTTCTTCTACTAAAATGATAAGTATGAGTGGACAACTCCTATGGAAATGTAATTTCCACGTTTAGTGAACCATGGATGAGGTGGTACTCCAATGGAAAATAGTTGATCATCAGGGAAGTATTCCTTGATCTCCCGGTCTTCATCTCTCTCTAAATTGGGTAGTTTCATCTAGGAGAGATGATCAGACACCACATTCTCACTGCCCTTCTTATCCTTAATCTCCAAATCAAACTCATAGAGGAGGAGCACCCAATCAATGAGTTTTGGATTGAAATCCTTCTTGTTCACCAAATACCTAAGTGAGACATGATCTGTGTAGAGTACAACTTTAGAAAACACTAAGTAGGTGTGGAATATGTCAAACACAAAAACCACAGCTAGAATTTATATCTATATGGTGGTGTAATAAAGTTTTTCTTAGTTTAATTCCTACCTGGAATAATAGATCAGTCCAAAAATACGGTCCAACCACTATCCAAGAACTGCCCCCATGTCATAATCGCTCGCATCACACATAAGTTCAAACTGCTCCTACCAATTCAGAGCGATCATTACAAGTGCGACGACCAGTTTTTCCTTCAGAATAAGTAATTTTACATTACATTTATCATCAAACTAAAAACAACATCCTTGGATAGTATAGTGGATAAGGGATGAGTGATATTGGAGAAGTCATGGACGAATATTCGATAAAAACCTGCTATCCCCCAAAATCTATGAATTTCTTGGACTGATGTGGGAATGAGAAGCTATGAGTTAACATTAATATTTTCCAGGTCCACCTAAATTCCTTTCATCGAGATTCTGTGGCCTAAAAGAATTCTATTTTTCACCATAAAATGTAACTTCTCCCAATTTAGAACTAGATTAGTATGTTCGCATCGTTCAAGAACCAACTCCATATTTATCAAGAAAGTATTGAATGACTTACCGTATACTGAGAAGTCATCCATGATAACCTATAGAATCAGATCTACCATATCAAAGAATGTCGATAACATGCACCTCTAAATGTTGGATGGAGCATTGCACATCCTGAATGACATTTGACGGTAGGCGAAGGTTCCATAAGGACAATTAAAGGTACACTTTTCTTGATCCTCCAAGGTGATAGAGATTTGGTTATATACCAAATAACCGTATAGGAAATAGTAAAATTCATGCCCCGCTAATATTTCCAAAATTTTATCAATGAATGGAAGTGGGAAATGATCTTTCCTAGTTGTATAATTCAACTTCCTGTAATTAACACAAAGCTTCCATCCAGTAACAGTGCAGGTTGAGATGAGCTCATTCTTTTTATTGGTCACCACTGTGATGCCTCCCTTTTTAGGTACCACTTGGAGAGGACTCACCCACAGGCTGTCAGAGATGGGGTATATAATGCTAGCATCGAGTAATTTGATCACCTTTTTCCTTGACGACTTCTTTCATGGGGAGGGGCATCAGTCTTTATTGTGGTTGGGGAGAGGCTTTCCCCCCTTCCTCCATAAGTACCTTGTGGGTGTAGACCGTGGGGCTTATACCCTTAAGGTTAGTGAACGTCTATCCAATGGCATGTTTCCGCATTTAGAGGACTTGTAGAAGAGCCTCTTCCTGATCTTTTGAGAGTGAGGAATTTAGGATCACTGATAGTGTATGTTCCTCTCCCAAATAGACATATTTAAATGGGGAAGGGAGAGGTTTCAACTCAAGCTGGGGAGCCTTGAGAATGGATGGTATGATCGGCTCGACCATGGCTCACTCAAATAAGTCTAAAACAATTGCCCTTAGCCGGTAATGGCTGCCTTGGCCTACAATAATGCTTAATTCCTCCTGGTTTTCTTCAAGCTAGTCATCTTCTAGAACGGGTTCATTTCTAAATGAATAATATTCCATATCATCTTCCTCTAGGCCTAAGCAGTCTTCTGTTGTTGTCAAGGCACAAAAATCCTCTTGCTCTATCAATGAATCCTATTTCACCACCTTGGGGATGTTGTAGGAAACCTTCTCATCACCCACATAGAAGATCAGCTCGCCTTGGTGCACATCAATTAAAACCTTCTCGGTAGCTAGAAAGGTTCTTCCAAGAATCATAGATGCCTCTTGGACTTCTTCCATGTCCAAGATAATGAAATCCATTAGTAGAATTAATTTCCCCACTTTGACCAACTCGTATTCCAACATCCCGATAGGGTATTTAATAGAACGATCAGCCAGTTGGAGTGCAACTTGGGTTGTCTTGAGATCGAACTGCCCTATCATCTTGAATACTCCAAAGGGAATTAAATTAACACTCAACCTCAAATCAAAAAGGACTTTTCCATACCTTCAAGATCCGATAGTTAATAGGATAGTAAAGCTTCTTGGATCTTGAAGGTTAGGAGGGAGAGTGTGTTGGACAACCGCCGAGCTTTCCTTGGTCAGGGGAACGGTGAAAAATTCTTCTATCTTCCATATATTTGAGAGGATCTCTTTCATGAACTTTGTATATGTGGGAATTTGAATCAATGCCTCTAAATACAGAATGTTGATGTGAATCTTCCAAAAGACTTCCATGAACATGGAAAATTTCCAGTCCTGATTATGTTGTTTCATCATTGCTGTAAATGGCATGGGAGGTTCATACGCTTTAACCACTTCTTTAATCTTATCATGTGTGTCTTCCGGTTCTCTATCCAGCTCATGTTTTGGGGAATATTCCTCATCTACGACTTATAAACAGGAGGGGAGAATGTAGACTGATTTGATGGTGTAGCACCCTGACTCATTGTTACCTTCAACGTCAACTCCATCCCACAGCGTAAAATAATTGCATCATCCTCCTCCTTTGGATTTCTCTCAGTATTGCCCGGTAGTGTACCGTGTTGTCTATGAGAGAGATGATTGGAAAGCTACCAAATCTGGTTCTCGAGGCATAAAATTGATGCCTCCTGGTTTTAAAATATTTTTTCAGAAGTATTTATAAATTTAGAGATCATTTCCTCCAGCCTATATAGAGATTCTTATTGAGGTTGTTGGGATACCTTTTGGGGAGGTGGCTGTCTCAATAGTTGAGAAGGATGCGGGTTTTGATACCCATGCTGTTGAAATGCTCCTTGTTGAAATTGGTTACCTTGTTGCTACCTTGGATATAGATTCTGAAACTGTTGTTGACTGTAACCAGGTGGTCTTTGTGATCAGTGCTGAGGATTTTGATGATGCTGCCCCCAGCCAGTATTTTTAGTCTCTTTTCACCCCTAGTTTTGGTACTGAGGGTTGTTTTTGGGTCCCTTGTTCTATGCAACATAATTTACCATACTGGTATAGGCTCCCACAATTTACCCTTGGCACTCATCCATATCATGGTTGTCACTGTAATCACTACTTTCTGGTTGAATGACAGCTTGATCTTGAGATGGATGTTTTAGATTCAGAGCATCACACTTCATTGAGACAACATCGAGTTGATCTGCAGCATAGTAGTGGCATATATATTATGATTTCCCCTTTTCTGAGTGCCCCATTCAAAATTCTAGTGAAAAAATTGGCTGACATGTCTTCCAAAATTTCAAAAAGCTCTTCAGGGGACATCCTCATGATGATCCCTCCAGCAACTACATCAACCACACAATTTTTATTAACTATTAGACCTCTATAGAATGTCTAGACATGCATCCGAAATGGATGTCAGTGGTGTGGGAATTTCCCCAGAATCTCCTTAACTCATCCCCACAACTCATAAAAAGATTACGAGTCATGCTGTTAGAAGTTTTGGATTTCATTCCTTAAGATGACCATCATCGAGGGAGGGAAATATTTCAATAAAGAGGATTAGCTCAATGCCTCCTAGGTAAGAATATAACATTGAGGTAACCCCTTGATCTAGTCTTTCACCTTATCCATTAATGAGAAGGGAAACTACCTACGGAAGATTGCATCCTATGACACTTTGTGGTACCGGAAAGTGTCACATATCTCCAAAAAGTTAGATAGGTGAGCATTTTGGTCTTTACTTGGAAAGCCACCAAACTGATTTATATTTTGAATTAATTGCATTATCACCATCTTGATCTCAAAATGTTGTGCCTGCACTGCTGGTCTTACTATTCCAGTGTCTACTCCCAGAATTGAGGGTAATCCATATTCTATAAGAGTATGTTGTGGCGTCCTTGGTTCCTGAGGGTTCTTAGGGAATGAACTGTTGTTGCTCCGGAGGATAATAAGCTGGATGATACTGAGGAAAATAGGGAGTCTTCTCCTGTGGAATATATTACATCAGCTATGGATGCTTGAACCCCATCACAAATTGAGTCGATGGCCTATGTTGGTTCTTCGACAGGTATTCCATGTAAGCCCCTGGTGGATTCAGATGCTTCTCTTCCTCGAAAAACATTGTTGGATTTCCTTCAATAACTAATGGATGCCCAACTTATTGGACAACCCCCAATTCTTCCACCGGATTCACCATTGGATCATTTGCATTGTGATCACCTATTAGTACATGATGTAACCTAGACAACGTTCTTTCGATTTTTGGATCTATTAAGGGTAACTCTGATGACTCGGAAATCTGGGAACGAGTGACCCGGTCACTCATATGTCTATGAGTATGCACAAAACAAACAACACTATCATCTTAAAAGTGAAAAAATAATGAAAAACATAAATGAGATGAAGAAAATAATTTTTATAAATTTTTAATTTTTTTTCACACAATAAATCCAATTCAATTTACAAAAACAATCCCTTCCTTGGAAATGGTTCCAAAATATAGTGTTTCGTTTGTCGGAAGTGTTTTTTCAGCTCCAAATTAATTTCCCTATCTTGTAAACAAAATAGTGTTCAAGTACGAGGTCGGTCCATAGGGAAACCATGTTGGCATTTATGTTTATTGATTAGAAATTTCTCAAGTGATGATGCTGAATTTAAATACGATTTTTTGGTTCATAATGATGGATCTCGATAGAGAACTAATTTCTTGGCCTTCTAAAACTCACTACAAATTAACTTCAAAATCGAAGATTACTTAAAACTAGATTTTAAGGGATAGTGATTTAAATGTGTTGGGGAGGGACATTTATATGGGACGTTAAACCTTATTTCCTATTGTGTTGGATTGTTCATAATAACCCACATTTATGGGTTTCATTTGTGTCAGAACTCCCATGGTCTGGTGAGTTCTGATTAAGTTGGTATAGATCAATCCCCTTGTTTGGACGTTGATTTCTACTGACTCTTAATTTAGGAACTTCCCTCCAGAAATGAAAATTATATCCAATGATCATGAATATAATTATCATAACTCTCAAAAATATCCTTGGAAACTTAATTATTGGTCCAATATTGGGTTTATAGGGAAATAAGACAAGGATGTTGGGAGAATTAGGTGAGATATGATGATAAACAGATGAATAGAGAAACTGGTTCTATCAAACCCACATTTTTTCCATCCCCAACACGAGGGGGTTTTAGATAATCATGATGAAAAGGGTAAGAAACATATTGAAATTCATAAGAGAGTTCATTACAATAGAAAATATAAGAATCAGAAGCACAAGAAAAATATAGAGAAAAAGTGCTCTAAAACCTTCTTCTCACAGAAAACATAGTTCACATCCCCCTTCTTCTCCACTCTCGAATCGCCTCCTTCGAGGCTCACCCCTAGGGTCTTCTTAGTCAGAAAGGAACCTTTTCTAGTTGACCAAAAGAAGGTAGAAAGGGGAACCCTGGGTCTAAGATTAGGGGAAAAGTGAAAAATCCAAAAGGAGAAGGCTACAGTGGTCTATACAGTTTTGGGAACAATGTTTGGTAGGTTGTTCCCCAACCGTGCAGAAGTCTCTGTCTCAAACCCTTAAGGCCACATAGTCTTCCAAGATGAGCCACATAGTTTGGGTAAGACATGCGCCAACCGTGCATATGACTCTATCCATATGTTCTTGTCTCGCACAGTTTCTCTAAAGGGACTCACGGTTTTGGTAAGTCGTGCGCCAACCATGCCGACCTCTCTATCAATGGAATATTCTCCTGTATGGTTTGAACACAGATTGGATAACCGTTCGGTGGTTGTGTGGGTTGCCTTTCCCTTTGAAGTTCCCAAAATCACATGTCCTTTATGTATCAATTCTTGATCTAGGTGACTCCAATCCGGCATAGTCAAGGGAAAATGGTCCAAAAGCCTCCAATTTGAATCTAAATCTCCAAATTTCCTAGACATCATGCTTCATCCTCCGGTGATAAAAAACCTATTATGAAACATTAAACTTGTGAAATCCATGAAAAAACTATCCAATTTTTTTATAGATATTAATCTAGTGGAAATGCCTTATGCACAACAGTGCATCACAAGTCATAAATTTTTGGTAGAGGATATTTCATAATGATCGTGATTTTTTATGTAAATGATAATCAATTATTGTATGCATTGATCCATTTTTCTTCATAATAAAGAGGATCTGTGCACCCCATGGTGAAGAGCATGGGAATATAAACTCATTTTCAAAATTCTCATAACTTTTCTTCATAAAGTTATCCAATTAAATGGGATACATACTATATGTAATCTTTCATATTTTTGTAGCACTAGGTATGTGTTCTATAAAAAATAAAACCTCATGTTCTAATTGGATTATAGAGTGTAATTTATGAAATACATAAACATACTCTCATATAACTTTTCATGTTTTTAATGTTTAGTTTTTTCCCAACCATTATATATAAATAACCATATTAACTGCTTATTGAAACCAATATAATATATTTTATTCCATTTAGATTTCAAAGTCATCCTTACATTGGCATATTATTATGGGTTGATTTTGGATATAATATGTGGCTTCTATATATATGAAATTAATATGGTCCATGTTTTGAGATAGAAAATCTATTTATATAATCACATAGAATTTTACTAAATAATGAATAATATGATTTTTAGGAATAATGTTCCCCAAAAATTCTTTTGAAGAACAATTGTTGACCCTAGATGAAGTAATCATGCCACTTGGAATTTTTACTAATAATTAAACATTTACCTATTGAGTTTGTGATTTTATTCCCTAAGGAAATTTGTAGACATGTTTGAGTGGGTATAACCGAAATAAAATAAAACATTTATAGATATTGAGTTTATGATTTTATTGGATATGTACTAAACATGGAAACACCATGTTTTAGGGGTGTATGTGGATGTTATGGTTGATAGCCTCAACATCACTATTTTGTATTAATTCAATGAATTTTTTTATGACCCTATCATAGGGTTTCTAAATTATTTTTTGTATATATTATATTCATTTATCGGATGTATATTATTCATTTATGTGTTCAATGAATGAACACTCAAATTACTTTAATGCTTGAGTTTCTTTTTATTACAACTTTGTTGTTTATCGAAGTCAATAATTTTCATTTAATGAATAGCTTGAGGGGTGTATATTTACCAACATATGATCTTATCCTATTGATTTTGAGATAATATTTAGCCATAGACGATGCTCTCTTCTTCTTGAAATTTCATTTTTCATTCAGTGAAGGTGTTCGAACCCTATGTATTTTTTAAATCCTAATGATACATTAAATGATCTACTAGTCTGTTTATTCCCATCATAAGTAAGATCCTTTTTTATAATCTTTTTAGTGATAATCATTAAAAAAATACATTAATTATGATATTTTTACTACTATTTGGGATTTAGAGGTATGTACTTTTATGATATTATTTTGTATAAATTTTAAATGACTCATTCCAGGGAGAAATTTTTTGTTAGGGTTATATTCCACTTATATTGGTCATATGATCATAACAAATCCTCACATGCTGAATAGAAATTTTATTTAAATATTATAAGTATTTAATCCATGTCTTTCAAATATAATTTTATCACCATGGTGTAGAACTGGTTATAGTGGATCTTCACTAAGATTCTTATAGAATTACAGTCAAATCCAAAATTTAGGAGACAATTTGGTCCTTTAAAACTCACATATTATTTACACCAAATCATAGAGAAAGGCATGGTGTAAATTTAATTTTCAACTACAGAAAGGTTAGAATGATTACCTATAGGATATATACCTCTTGATGATGGATTAAACCATGGGTGGTGAAAAGACATGGTTATCTATTTTAATATTCTATTTCACCTAACACCAAAAAATATTACCTTTACATATATGGTCCGTGTAAATGAATTCCATTAGTTACATTTAAATAGGGGGTTTCACCTAATGGTTAACAAAATGTACCCTTAAAATGATTTGTATTGCATTAGGGTCATATCCACTTACACTTAAGTAGAATGTTTTTGTAAGTATAATTGGGACTTAATATTATTGATAATGGAGAATATACATAAGGTTAAATAGAAAATGTTAAAAAAAATATGGCATTTAATATTTTATATGGCTTATAAAATGTTTATAAATTATATTAAAAGTTATTTTAGGGAAGTAAGAATTTATAAATGGTTTGGAAATAAATTTATTATAAATGGTTTATAATTAATTAGTTAAATGTTTTTATATCATTTATATTACCCTATGTAAATGTTTAATATCGAAAATACATTATAATATATTATAAATAATGAATTGTGACCTATAAATAAAAGGGTTTATTTTGAAATCATAAGGTTTAATTTGTAAAATATGTATAAAATATGTAAAAATTCATAAATATAAAAGATAATTTATTTCTAATTATTAAATGTTTATAATTAATTTAATTTATGATTTTTAAAATAAATATTAGTAATATTTAAGAGATTATTTTGGCTACATATATATATTTTTAATGATTGATATGAGAAAAGGTATGAATAATATAATGTATATTATATTTTAATTATATATCATTTTTATAAAATTCATTTGTAAAAATGATTTTAATTAATGAAATATCATATATAAATTTGAAAAATTCATAATTGTATATCATGTTTTAGAAAATAAATGGAATTTTTATTTAATTGTTAGATTCCTTATAATATTGATGTTTTAAACAGATTAAGAAATTTAAATAATGTGTGTACATAATTAATGATATTAAATAATTCTAGAGGATAGTTCCCTACATATAATTTTATATACGAGTCTATAAAAGAAACTGAAGTTGTTATCTTGAATTGTTTTAGGTATAGTTTGTTAATATTAAGGGTTAGAGACATCATGAATTTAATGATCTCTTTAATAAATTATCTCTTGAGAGAGGGAACATGTGTTAAACTACTTTATATCTTGTAGGGTTTTGTCATCTCTAGAAAAGTATATGGGTCTTGTTTTCTATCACTCCAACCTTACACATGTATAGATTATCAATCTTACATAACTCTTTGTCTTTATTTGAAAATTTCTTCTACCTTATACATATGACGAACAAAAAATTGTGTGAATATTTTTTGGTTTATATTTTTTGGTTTCCAACACATACATTGAGTTTTTAAAAAATAAAAACATTAATGTGGTGTGAACATATAAATTTAGTGGGTGAAATATGGATTCTAATAACTAAATATATAGAATAATGCATAAATATAAATTTATAAAACATGAGAATATAAAAATTTCATGAGATGAAATATTTAAAATTTTGTACGAATGTGGTTTACATTAAATTAGTAAATCTTTAATAGAAACAACTCTAAAAAATTATTAGTAATATTCCATCCAAATTTATAATTATCAAGACCTTGATCATTCAACAGGGTAGGTCATTCCATTTTTAGGTTCTCGTGGATTTTATTGTGTAAGGAAACTATGTAATGGGTGACACTAGAACATTCTTGGGTAGGTCATTTCATAGTTGGGTTCCCATTGAAATGTATTTTTAGAATATTTTAGTAATTTTCATTGGGTTATACTAGCCAGAAGTACCTTTTCATATTAGGTTACTATTGGAAATGAGTTGATATTATCCATATGATGGATATGGAAGAAGTGTTGAAAAAAATATTATCCAACAGTTACAAATATAATAGTTGAGATTATTCCTTATAAAAATAAATAAGGGTTGAGAGAAATTCTATATAAACCCCATTTGTTTTGAAATTATAGATATCGGATAACTAAATGGATATGATTCAATTAGTCATCATTTTTAGCTATATCACTATTATTAAAAGTACTTAAAGAAGATAAATAAATTATGTTTCAAAACCATTATTTTTTACTTATTTTATATTATGGAATAATTTATGAAAAATAATTTTGAGATCATTTATAGGTTTTAGCTATAAAATGGTTATCAATTTTTATCTATGTTTCAGAAGTATTCTTGTGGGGGAACATTTTTACCATCTAAAATAAAATTTTATGTAGGTTAATTTCACTACCTCTAACTGATGGGTATTAGATTATAGGTATGTGTCATATATTTATACTAGCCTGCAAAGACTAATAGAAAAAATGGAATTAATAAATTGTGTACAATATCTTTATGTTTGAATGCAAAAAGAGTAGTTAAATTATAATTCATCACTTATGACCTAGTTTTATTACATGTATTAATCCATGAATTGAAAAAAATATTTTGGATCTATTAGAAACCAAGAAAAATTGACTTCTTTATATTTTTAGGACAATATATATTTTTATTCATTTTAAAGAAAAATATTTTTTCTATATATAAGAATGAAAAGTTAAATGAAATTTATAATATAATGATTGGTTTATATAATATTTATATCGATAGTAAAATTTAAAAAATTCATATTAAGAAGGTAAGGGTTTATTCTTATCCTAGATATCTTTTTCATTATCACCTCATAAAAAAAGAATTAAAATCTCATTCAATGACTCCATATAGTTTAATTTAAATAAATATTGGATTATAAATCATTTGAAATGTGATAATATTTTTTATTAGTAAAAATAATGAAGAAAAAGATTGGGAAAAAGTTTAAAGGGGTAGTGTAGTATTGGATCACATACATAGTAATTTTTATGGAATAGTGATCACACAAGTGACTGGTGGTTTTAGGTACTAATTTAATTTTACTAATGATTTTTGGTGGTTTAGATATATATTTTTGATGAATCACAACTATGAATCCTTTTAAAATATTAAAAATATTAATAATGAATATAATAATCAACTAGGAATTATTAGTTAGATTATCGAATTAGATCATAGAGGTCAATATGTAAGCGGTGAATTAATAGACCATCTCAGATATTTTGTAATTGTTTCAAATCTCACTCCCACTAGAACACCACAATAGAATGGTACGTAGGGATGGAGGAATCTGATATTTATTGAAATGGTTATATCTATGATGATTCTATGTGACCTTCCAATTATATTCTAGGTCTATTATATTAATGATTATGAATTCTATTAATATAAACTCAATATTAATAATTCATTTTGAAACAGTATGAGAAATTTTATAGAAAACATCATGGTTGGACTTTTTGGATGATTTGGTATTTGGAGCCACTCTTAGGATGATTAGATTTTGATAAACATGATCCTATGTAAGGAAAATGCTAGCTTGGTGTGTATCCAAATTAAATAAAGGGATATCCTTTTTATAACCCAACTGAACAAAAAGTGTTTGTGGCTATAATGAATTTATTACTTGAGAATTAATTCTTCATCTGAGGTGTTGATTTGAGGAATGTTCATTAAATATAAGTTAGATTAAAAAAAACATGAATTTTTTTTGAGATGGAAATTTATCTACTTTTGAAAGTTTTTTTGTTTTTTTAGAAATGGTAACACACAATTTATTAAAAAAATAAATAAATAAATTACACGATATCCTAGTAGGATTCATCAGGAACCAAATTGATATGTTTTTATTATGGATATTGGTGAGGAAGATGTTTTTATATAATATGAACCTACTACCTTCTAGGATTCCATTTAGAGTTTTAATTCCATAAAATGGTTAAATTTATTGGAATAGAAAATGGAATCCATGTACATTAACCATGTTTTTAATGTGGTGTATTCACTAGAAGGGTTAGGATTGATAGGGTGTAAGTAGGTTTCTTTTCAAGAAAATACAAATGGATTGTACAGTTTTTACTTATAAAGTTCTCTTTATGGATAATGCTTGTAAAACATTGTAGGGTATTGATTATAAAGAAACCTTTTCACCTATATGGATGGTAAATTTCATGTGTATATAGTTGTTTATAATATCCCATTATGATTATAAGATATACTAAAATGGGTTTCAAAACCAATTTTCTTTAGAGGAATTTATCCAAGAATTTGTATATGATACAACCTGAATTTTATTATGTTCTAAAAGATTCTGTAATGGTTTAAAGTTTTAACTTTCTATTTATGGACTAAATAATTTTTCTAGATGATGGAATATAATGTTTTATTATTCAATAAATGTGTTTTGTTTCATAAATTACATAGATTATCCATGTGTATATAAATAGATTAGTGTGATTATAGTAGTAGTTTTGATACTTTATATAAACAACATTATTCTTATGATAAATAATATCACAATACTTTATTATGTAAATATATGGTAAGATAAAGTTTTTTAAATAAAATAAATGGTTTAATATTACTATATAATGTTTTCTGAGATCTATAGTGATAGACATATGATACATCATTTAATTATTCAAGAAACAAACATTGGTAAAATACCAAATTATATGGCCATATAAAACTCTGAGAAAAGGATTTTTTACCAATGTGGGATGGGTTAATTCTAAGGAATATTGAAAATAGTTATGAAGAGCCTGAAAGGATACATAAAATTCATTATGTGTTCTCTGTATAATGATTCTTTTATGTAATATTATTTACTCAACTAGATGTATCTTATAATTTGAGAAAACATGTAGATACAAATCCAATCCAGGTGAGAGTGATTGGATTACTAGGAATAAAATTATAAATAAATTGATAAGTACTACAAAAATGTTCTTCTGAATTATAAGAGAAGATGATTTCCTTTGAAAAGGCTACACAAATTCATGTTTCAAATCTCATAATTTCGATATGAAATCTTAATTTGGATTTATATTGTGTATAAAATTTTGATCTATGAGATGAATGATTTGAAAAAATTCCAGCATAGTGAACTTGACAATAGAGGTAGAATGTACCGATTTACTAGTGAAAACAATGGGATAGTTTCTTAAGATAAGGACCCTTGACATAAGTAAAGTAAAAACACATCATATACAAATACTATCTCATACACAAAATCATTGATAACAGAATGGTAATTAATTTTTGGGTAGAATCATAAGAAAATGTTTAGATCCTTTGATGAAACCATTAGCACAACAAAATCATGTGGATCATGTTAAGTATCTAGGTATATAATACGAGAGAGATTGATGTAATGGTTGTAAAATGCATCTACTATTATTATAAATAAAATAATCATTTTTCATCCATTCATGTTGTTTAACCACATAAGGATCAATATAAGATCGCTGAGATGGGTTGATTCAGTGATCAATACTATTTATATATTTCTTTCAATATAACCTTTTACACCTATTGGGATATACTGATCATTTCTTCAAAAACCCCAAAATCACACCAACTCAATGGAACGTTGAATATTAATAGGATTTACCTATAAATTGGATAATGATAGTCCTTAGGTTGACATGGATTACTCTAAGATCACACCACCCACTACAGAATCATGTGAGTGAAATAAGCATGGTATAAACTTGAAACTCATTTTTCATGTACCCAAAATCTTTATTGGTGCATCTCTCACACAAGTGAATCACATAATTTACAATTATAATAATTTAAACAACAACTAAAAATTTTTCAACCAAAAATACTTCATCTAAGTGGTCGAGTGTGAGGAATTATTCCACTATAAAATTTCATGCAATGTATGAAAATGGAATAATGTAACCTTCAAACATATGTAAGAACAAAATTATTCTTAACTATGAAAACTAAACACATACAAACAACCACATTGATATTATTCTTCTCAAATCCAAGTTATTTATATAATAAATAATTAATTACTATACTTCACATATATATAACTTCTTCCTATCTTTATTTTCTATTTTTCCTTATCAATTATCACTCTATTTTCAACTACACTACAAATACCCTTATTCAACTACAACCTTTCGATCATATACCATCTTAATATTGTATTCCAAATTTTAATTGTTGTTGAAATATGTTAAAATAACCACCAAAATTTGAATATGAATCTATGTAATATTGGTTATTTTAAATACCTATATATTATTAAAAAAATTCATTTTTACTATGTGGGAACCTTTGTTGCGTCATATAATGTCAATTAAAAATAGTTATTTTTAACTACTTGGAAATATGGTGGTGTGGTCTCTTCTTTTCATCATAGATGTATCAAAAAATTAATTGGAACCAAATCTCCCTTAAACACCCATGCATAGGGATCCATTAACTATCATGTGGTCATTCACATTTTCTCCTTACTTGGGAAACTAATATGAGATGTAGCATAGTGGCCATAAATTTCTCAGGAGAAGATGAAATATAGCTCAGATAAGTTATGGTGTAGACCCTTACTACATAATTATGGTCCTAGATTTTATAGGGAAATAAAAATCATGACGTGAACCTAATTAAACTTTTGTTTTGAGACTTATGATCAAGTCCCATCTATTTCATGGACAATCATACTATGAAATGAGGTGACATGGAAATTTTTTTCATGCCATCGCTAAATTCATCTTCTCTATAGAGTTGAAACCTATAAGTAGATATAGTACAACTTGATGTCTTGTTGTTACAATAGGGACATCAATTACGGAATATAAACTTTTCTCTAATCAATTTTTATGGAATAATACCTTTTTTTTATGAATCTCCATATACATAACTCCTTGCATATGTGAGCATCATTAAATAAATTAATGTTAAGTATACACTTTGAACCAACTTAGTCATCAACCAAAATAGTCTATAAACACCCTCAGCCCAAAATTTATTGGTGTGGTAAACATTATTTTTTGTATTTCCAACATAATCTAATAAAAATAATCACATACACTCCGACCACTTTCACTAACTTATTGAAAAATAAATTTAAAACCTCTTGGCCTAAAAAATTTCCAAATTTTTGTTTTTTTCTCAACCAAGTAACATAAATCTCTATAAAACTACGAATGCATATAAATGGATCAATATTAAAAAATTTTAATCATATAAGAGAAAACATGATTTTGGATTCTAGAACATTTAATAAATAATTTCATGATGTGAATAACAGAACATTGATCTATAACATACAAAGTTGAACATCATTACCATTTATGAAGGTCAATATTGGGATCCAAGAACTCACATGTCTTTAATAAATAATTATAACAGTTCACACCAATTAATAAAATTTAAAATCATAACTTTTATATTTTATGAAACCACTCAAAAAATATTCTATCACTATAGAGACACACATATCTGTGGATACTCCCATTTTAAATATTCTCCCCTATAAAGAAATTTGATTATGTAATCCCAAGAGAATTGGATTATTCAGTTTAACATTCAAATATTCAAATGGTGTATTCATCAATAATAAGTGAGTAATTACATGAGTTTTAGGAACATATTCTTCCTGAATCATGCTAATAGTTAAAAAAAAAGTTTTATTTGACATCCAATAGACACTTATATCCATGATGGAGAACTCCATTGAATGTTGACCTCATTTCATCAAAACAGTCAGTCCAATTTTTTTTTGTGTATCCAAATAGAAAAATATTTCATCTTCTGTAAGATATTATCCTAGAATTAGTTATTCCATTAATATACTAGATATAAAATTTTACATCGACAAAATTGTACTATTTTAGTGATCATTGATACATGGAACAATTTTTATTAGAATACACTAAACTACAACATGCTGTTAGGAGATATAACATAATTCCAATAAACTTTTTAAATTTACAAAGATAGAAATTATTTCCATCATCATATTTTGAAATATTTTATTCCATTGTAATGGGTTTGTAATCAAGCATTGAATAATCAATTCCAATCCATTTAAATAGTTACATAACATACTTCTCTTGAGAAAGTAAAATATACCGTCTCTTTTAAAAGATATGTAATCCAATAATGTATTTCATCTCTTCAAACATAAAAATTCCAAATAAATCATTCATATAATTTATGAACATCTAAAAAACATCTTAATCATTTCCCAGAAATAAGAAGTCATCTATATAAATAGTAATGATAAGAGATACCTTTCTCTCATTTTTGATGTAGAGAGTGTTTCCACTCTTCCTTTTCTAAAATTCAAATTATAAAAAATTGTATACAATATATAATACCAAGACTTTAGGAATTAGTTCATCAAATATAAATCCCAATTTTACCATGATACAAAATTAACATTTTTTATAAGAAATAAACTATGTGTTTTCTCAATATACAACTCGTCTTCCAACTAACCATTGAGTAAAACAGACTTGATATCCATTTGGAATATATTTTATTTATTATGTAATATAATAAAAAAAATATTCTAATGCATTAATACCATGAAACATGTGGAAATGACTCATAAATTTCAAATCCTTCAACCAATGAATTACCTTTCCTTAACAATTGTTCAGGATTTATTACAACTTCACCTTTTAAATTTAATTTTTTCAATAACACCCATTTTATTCGGATGCTATTATTCTATTTTGTCTTCAGTACCAATTCCCATGTGTCATTATCTATCTTCTCCAATATTTAATATATATAATCAACTCATTAATTATTATTCTTTAATTATTCAAAATATCTATGTTCTAAATGACAGTAAAATTATGTAAGAATCACAATCCTTATAGTTATCCTATTTTTTTCACTTTCTATCTATGATCCCTATTACTATTTTGAGTCCAACCATCCCTTCTCAATCATTGATAAGATTTTAGAGATTTCTCCTCATTAAGTAATATGGTCAAATATTTTTCACCAACCTATAATATTCAAAATTTTCATTTCCATCTGAAAGAACATTAGTCTATTTAAAAAACAATCTCATTATCACTTTTGGAACATGATTTATCATTAAAAACATATTTCTTTTATTTCTCCATCATGTTCACTTTAGAAGAATTTGTGATCTTAATGCTTTTTTCAGGAAATGTTAACCACATATATTTCATCGAAATCCCATAAGGATCCCAAACACTCCTGGATTTTAAAACGTTATATGATGTTCATCCTTTAACCTGATATAACAACGTCTATAAGAAAACAACATACTCTATACATGTATATTATTTCTAATACATCTCATATGGTGAAATATCTTAATTTAGTATGGGAAAATAGTGGTTTTGGATATGAACTATTGTACCAATAAATATTCTCTAAAAATAGAAATAAGTATCATACTCATCCAACATTGTCAAAAACTACTCCACTAGAGATTTGTTCTTCAATTCAGATACACTATTTTGTTAAAGTATATACATTGGACTCGGTTATTTTATGAATTTATAATTCTCTAGATAAGATTGAAACTTCCTAATTATAAACTCAAACAAATTGTTAGTTTGAATATTCTTATGAGAGAGATCACATTCTTTTTCAGCACTTCATCAAAAACTCTTAAAAACTATTAAGGCCTTGGAATTGTTCTTTATAAACATGACAAAAGTAACAATAGTGAGAGCGTAAATAAAATAAATTAATTACTTATCTATTTTTTTAGTTTCTTCCTCATTATCATATAGACATATTATTGAATAGGAAATAAGAGTTGAGTATATAGAATCTCCACCTTGATATATAAATAGTTAACAATATCCTCCTTTTATAATGATGAGAACATCCATTATATATATCCACTCAAAAAAGAATCATTGTGAACATTTTATCCTGGAGTGATCAAATTTATTTTATCTATATAGTATGGATATGTTCTTGATTCCACAATTCATTTGTTTCACAAATAGATATAATAATTATTCACCATTAGCCACTTAAAACAAAATTCCACCCATTCATTTTCCTCTTTCACCACATTTTTATCTTCAATATTATTGGAAATGAACCTATATTTCCTAATCAAAAATTTATTAAATTTAGGAAAAAATTGTGAAAAATGGATGAAAATATTATATGGACTATCAATATATATATATTTTTTAGATTTTATCTTTTCTTTTAGAATGTCTATTGAACCAAATCCTTTGATATTGAGTGACCCATCAATTAAAAGTTCACTAATATTTCTTTTCATTTTTTAAAAAAAATTAAGAATTTAAAATATCATCTAATGTGTGATGATGATCATTTTACAAAATCCATGGGGTTTCCCCTTGGATTATTTAAGTGAAACTTTCACAACTAATGATATATCCTTTGTTTTTTTAATACTTTTCTTGATTTTGAGTACTAAAAATATAATGTTTATGTGTCGTTTAAATAATAAGACAACTAATTTCATGATAAAGAGTCTGATCATACCTTCCACAGACATCATCCAGTATATCAAACTTTTTATGTTATTTCTATAAAATTCCTCTAATAATTTTTTGAACATCCATAATTTTAGAGTTTTGACTCATAGTCAACCATTTTCTATCACAACATATAGTAATATTATAATATTTAATATTTAAGTAAAAATATTTTTGATGTATTCCAAATCCCTAAATTTTTAAAAAATAACCATGGAAATAATATTTAATTTTCAAAGTAACTTGTTGTATAAATTTTTTATACTATTGTTATATGATATTAGAGTCACCTATTTAACCTCATTATTGTGAAATATAGTTTTAGTAAACTCTAAACTATTTTATCTTCACATAAATGTTCATTTAATCTCTTTTGTACACCCCATAAGAAGAAATTATTTCACTCACATTGGTGATACCGCTATTTATTGATTTCGGAACATCAGTTATTTTAACCATACCATTGTTATTTATGAATTAGTCTTCCAAACTATTTTATAACAAAAAAATCAGTATTATTATTTTTATTATAGGATTATTTATGATTTTATTCTTGATATTAAAACATTTATAAATATCCTCAAACTTCAGAGATAGAATTCTTATCCATGGATATGAAATTCATCAAATACTATTCTGTTCTAAATTTTTTTTGAGTGATATAATTCATTCACATTATACATAAATAGTTATTATAACTTGATTTTAAGAGAATTTAAATCTTCTATAATCTTTATATATTTTTTCTGCTGCATTCCAATATTCACAACATCCTAAACTTCTCACAATTCAGATTTCAATTTGAATTCAAAATTTAAATCCCCATTTTAAAGTACAACCCTTGGATAATATACCATCCTAATAATGACTATTAAATTTCAATTGGTATTTAAAATTGGTTAAAATAACAACAAAAATTGAAAAATAAATTCAAGATAGCATTGTTTTTCAGACTGAAAATAAGTTATAAAAAATAAAATTTCATGGTGCATGACCCTCCATTACACTATATGATGTTAATTTAAAAATGTTATTTAAAACTTCATAAATGAATTACAATATAGACACTTCTATACAAAGTGGATTTAATCAAAATTCAATCAGAACTAATCCTCCATCAAACTCGTATGCATCATGTTCTATGAAATACAATGTGGTACATCACATTCACTCTTAACTGATCATGGAATAGGTTATATGACATAGAGGTCCAAAATTATCAATAGAACATTAAATAAATATTCTCATGAATCATGGTGTTAACATTTACAATGGTGTGGATGTCCTAAATTTTGCAGGATTATATTCTTCTTTTGGTACAACTAGTTTCACTATGGTGTGGAGACCTATGATTTATCCTACCCTATAGCATGGAAATCTACACTAAAACATGAAATACAATAGGCTATTTTTTATCTGACTACAAAATTCAGAATCTCCATGGTGTGGATATATCTATTGGTGAATTTTAAAACATTATGTTAGCTAGAAATGGTGTAGAAATCAATTTTAGTGTACAATAAATTCTCTAGTAAATTTATATGAAGCATACTATCATTTGTCATGTGAAACTCCATATATGAATCCTTTAAATATACTATAATTATGAAGCCAATTAATCATATGTAAAGACTCTGAGAAAACATAAATATACTATAAATTATTCTCCTAACATATTATAAACTTAATTAAATTTTATTTTGAACATGATTTATATACTATGCATAAAATACACTATAAATAATCACATCCACTACAAAAAAAACCAATATATCAGAAAATCAAGTCAACGATAATTGTCCTCAAAACATGTGTGTTGTATTTTTTTACATAAAAGTTAAAATAGTAAAATTCCATAAATGTACAACATTGAGTTTTTTCCAACTTGTGACCAATAAGGAGTATTATGTGTTTTGATGTTATGATATGGTTAACATGAATAGGTTCTTATACTGATTACAAATAATTTTATATTAGATATGATGAAAGGATCCATGATTTATTAAGTATAGACTTATAACCTCATATAATATGCTAAAGTATATCCCATGAAATGTCATAAAATCATTGATATACTTAGGGATGTATGCATATAGTCAATAATTATCACCTGAGTTTGTAAAGATACCTAGAATTATAATGTTCACACATTGATAACTTACTTAATAATATAAAAAGTACAGTTAGCTAATAAAGAAATGGTTGTATAATATTTTAATCATGTCATTGGTTTGAGAAAAACCAAGATATGATTTTTCAACTTATATGAAAAGAAAACACATCCAACCCTTAATTGAATTAAACTGAAAAAATTAATGTCTATTCTAAGTTGAGTCACATTTGAATAATTCTACTACATGGATGAGGTGAATGTGACACACTCTTCTATTAGATGTGTAACATATAACGAATTGACCAACATGGATATTATTCTTTATGAAATAATGAAAAGATATATGGATTATTCTAGATTGATGTATTCCATGTCTATTGGTCACTCAATGTCATTGGTAATGGTTTTATATTGGCATTCACATTATATATATGATACATATTATGGTTATAATATTTATAGATTCATATGAGTAGGTTTAATGGAGATTAGATGTGACCCCTTAGTTAACTTAAGTAGCACTGATTTTTTTCCAGAGGCTTCTTTTTCCATTCATATATGTAATGGTGATTCCATAATTTTTTTCAGGACTATAATGGAGTTAAATTTAACAAATTTATTCTTCTGGATAAGGGAAAAATTTTGGAAGATTAGGTTTTTGAAAAATAAAAAAAAACATTTTGAATCAATTTGAAAAGGTGTTTGGATAGATTCTAAAATATTTATGATGTTTTGAAAAAAATTTACGGTATTTCTATGATGTTGAGATATTTATTAGATATACACTAAAATTAGAAGAAATGCATTATAGTAGTGCATGTGGATGTTGTGGTCAGTAGTCTGGATATTTTCAATTATCATATATGTGATGTATGTGTATTTCCATATCCCAGATATATGGTTTATTTTCCATGAATCTAATTTTATGAATTATTTTTGGAATATACATTGTGAATTGAATTTTTCAACGAGTGAAAAATCCAATGGGTGTAATTCTTAGGTGTTATGTGATGACACCCAAGATGTTTCTTATAGTGTATGAACATCATTAAATGAATAACATTGATGATGACTATATAAGATGATGTGATAATCTCTTACTGGATTTGAGATAATGATAATAAATAAAAGATACTCTCTTATTCATGAAACATAATTTTTCATATTTTTAAGGCTAAAAAAATCCTTTTCATTTCAGAATCCTCAAAACAAATTGTGGATCCACTATTTTATATAATCCCCTTGATGTAATGAGACTTTTGTAAACTATTATTTATTAATCTTTCTCAAGAAAAGTCCACCCAAATGATGATCGATTTTTTTTCTTACACATTGTAGTCATGATATTTTATGGTTTATTTTTTTATTTATTTAAGAATAATTTATTCCATAGAGGTAGATTCTTCTATATATTTTGATTCACTTCCACTTACAATGGTCATATGATGATTGAGCGGACCCTATGAAATTTAACATTTAACCATATCATTTCATTAAACAACTTCAGTAGCTATGATGTCATCAAGTTTCCCTTTGTTTGTTGTTTTGTTGGGTTGTTGGCATTGGTTTTTATCATTAACATTTATATTGGTGTATTATTAAAATAATTCTCATACTCCATACAAATGTATAATTGAAGTGTGTTTGGACGATTAATTAGAAAATTATTTTAAATAATTTCAATAGTTAACCTCATCATGTCTATTTGAAATTTATGTTCTCAATATTCTTATCATCGTCATCATCATCATCATATATTTTTATTAAGAAGCACTTTTGAGGAAAAAGTGGGAAACCAAAAATTTAAAAAGCATAAAAAAACTCAAAATAAGTGGACGAATCTTCAAATTTCAATTTTAGTCTTTTAGAGCCCTTACCTCTGAGAAGACTCCATTGAGGAGTGGTATCCCACTCATCTGGTTCGTTTTTGATGAGGCCTTCAAAATAGATTATCTTCTTGTCCCAAGATTGAATGAGATCCTCCACTGAGATCTTCCTTCCATTAAATCCACAAGCCATGATACCTTGTTGTTTGTTGATCCATGATTCCTTCTCGGTGATTAGAGTAAACTTGATGCTCCTCTCAACCATCCTTTCAATGTCCTATGGAAAAGAATAGACCACTATATACTTCTCTAAGAATTATATATTACCATTAATGATGTTTTCTTACTCCTCACATTCCATCATTTACATTCCATACTGGAGTTTAGCAGTATCCGCACACTCATTTTCTTCGGGCACCAGATGCTTATCAGAATATTTGCCTTTACTCAGAGAGAGATTTCCGGAGATTTTGGACACCTTCATCGGTGAATTTTTTTTCTTGGGGATCTAGTAACCGGAGGGTTCAGCAGATCTAAATTTTCTTTCCTGTGACGTAGACTTTAGGTGCACTTAATAAAAACATCAGAGTCGATGATAGTGATTTTTTTTCCTTGCTGAGGGTCTAAGGAAGTTTTCCACCATGTTCTCTTCCTTGGACACAGCAGGGGAGTCTGATGAGGAATTAACATCCACATGTGAGGTATCCACTTCATGGACATCCCCATATGTTTGGAACTCTATTTCTCCCAATACAAAAAAAAAACAGATTTTGGGGGTTAGAGGACATTCCTCCAGACTTTACTTTCTCTGCATATGATTGTTTGACCTGCAAGTCAGACATTTAATTTTCCGAAACACCTGGCTTCTCGAAACCACGACCTATGAATTGGAATTGAGAGACTGGATCCTCCAATAATGGACCTAGAAGATCCTTACCTATGAGAAAATCATTGAAAACATCCCCAATCACCGCAACTTATTTGGATAGACTAGACATAGCTGGTTGAATGACCTATTCAACATCACAAAGAGCCACTACAACCATAAAATTCGAAGCTCCAGTAGCTCCCAGATCATATTTCAATATGTCAAATAAGTCTGAGACTTTGGGTTCAAGAAGTGTGGACATAGATGGTTTTTGGATAGCTTGATCCCCATCACACGGAAGATCTGGATCAGAGGAGATCTTATCAGAACTAGTAAAATTTCTCCATTCAATTTTCCCAATGTTTTCCACATTTAGAGGGAAAACTCGATGAAAGGATACCCCAACAGATAGTGGGATGACACCATTTCCCAGATCCATCCACCCACTAGAGCCTTTACTACCTTGCTGGCAAGAATGAGGTAGATTCCCCAGGTGAGAACACTCTAAGAAGAAAAGCGTCCAATACTAAAACACTACATGTTTTTTCCCTAGAAATTCCTCATGTAATGAGATCCTAACCCATTCAATTGGGGGTTTTGAAACATCAACTTCAACATAAATTTAAGGGGCATCCGGGGGACAAACGGAGCTGGTTCTTGAGTCCAAGCAGAGATACTGACCGACTAAATTACCTAGAATTCAGATTATAGAGGGGTTCTGAAAAGGGATAGGTAGCTCAGGAAAGCTTACCCATAGAGTAGTTGATGAATAATCCCACTTCAAATGGAGGTAGAAGGACCATTTGACTAGGTGGAAGCAGAGGCCGTTGTAGGAACGATGAGCTCCGAACCAAGTGGTTATCAGATCTTTCTGGGATGAAAAGAGGATCATAATGTGGCACTTATCAAGTAAACCAATAGTCTCTTGTTCACCAAGATCCCAGGATTCAATAATAAATTAGTCGAATGAGTCCACCAATGGATGCTGAGAAATGAACCGATAAACCAGAGTTTGAATACAAATAGATGAACCTTTAGTAAAATCCGAAATCGATAGCATGAGATGGGTCCAGTCATCTTGGAGGTCTCTGAATTTAGGGAAAAGTACCACACCAGGGAACACCGATATGAAATTCAGATTGGAGGATGGGGTGAAAGAAACTGTATGATCTGATGCTGAAGATGAATTTACTTTACTCTATGTTTTTTTATTATTTGGGATCACAAAAAACTGCATGTTTTAATTATTATCCCCAAAAACATAGGAATATTTAATCTCCAATTTTTATTTCTTCCATGGGAGAACATCAAAAAATTTATTCAAAGTTTCCAAAGACCCTTATAGATTCTACATTTAGGATAATTATTTTTATGACACTTATGAAATTGTTAGTTTTCCTTTTAGAGTTTATGATTTAACTAGGTGTGTACCTTGAAAGTCTTCTGATGTTTCCATCCTAGTTAAAAATGGGTTCATCTCCCATTTTTTTAAATCACGGAACTCTCTTTCAATTTTAGGGGGACTAATATATTTTATATATTTATTGAGAAACATATTCTATTATTTTTCTGATAATTTATTCTTATTGAGAGTCGATGTGTAATCTGATTCACATTATAAGTGGTAAATAAATAAAATAAACTTTTCATGTTTCAATCAACGATGAATAGAAATATATGTTTTATTGTGTTGATTAATTGATCAGATATTAGTGGATCATAGGAACCACTAATGTAGAATAATAAATTCCTCACGAAGGAACAATGATGATTTTTATTCATTACCTTTTGTGTTTGAGAGGTTTGAATGACTGTTGTCAAAGCATCAATGTGTTCTTGTGAGCATAGAAATGATATTTCGCAATCCAGATTTCATTTAGTTTAGTTTCTCATTGGGAAAATCATTTAATTTTCTATCTTACATAGTGTTAACCCAATTGTTCATAGTCCTAAAAATTGACTAAAACTAGGAAGATTAGTTTGACTATCAAAAATTGATAATCAGAGTAATAAATCATAAGTTAAAGAAACTAAATCCAAATATTTCCAAAATTTTGACACCACTATTTATAACCATGACTTTATTAGGTTCATTATACTTCACATTTCATTCATTTTTTTAATTTTAGGCTCTATCCAGTTATTCCTCATATATATATCCAAAAAATGTTCAATTCTTTACTCTGATACCATCTAAATATCCTTGGAACCAGAATCTCTTATTTAGTTCTAGAAGAAAAAAATTTCATTTTATTTGATATCAATTAAATTAACATCAGAAAAATATAAATTCACATTACATCATTTTACATTAATATTCATTATATCTAAAAATAATTCACACCCAAAAAACCTATTGGTTCAACATCTTTAGGGACTAGCATTGTAACTAACTTATTTTTAAAACCTTCTTAAACATCTCCCATAAATTCTCTTCAAATGTGGAACCCATATAGAAAAATAATATTTTACATTATTCTTAAGAACATATATAATCAAAACATAAAGAGGGGTTAATTTATATTCTCATTAGGGGTAAAAATGAGTGTCATCAAACAAATACCATATATGAAAATAATATAATCATATGTGTATTATAAAATTATAAAGTTCATGAACATATCATAAGGTAAATAACTACTAATAAAACATGGATTATAAATCATATATATTTTCATTATGATTTAGGAATAACATAAAAAATGGCTAATGAATCCAATCTATGTGATCATGACTAGGGTAAAATGTGCAACATAAGAACCTAGAATTAATATAAGCATTGAACTAATAACATGTATCAAAGATAACCATTAATAAATTTATCCCATAATGGACTCATATATACAACTATTTATAGTATAGTTTGTTGAGGATAACCATATATGTGCCTTATTAGTCTTGGGATTACCACTCCCATACCCCTGGGCTTCTGCTGACAAACCATATACCCTTGGGCTTGGTCTAGGCACCCGTATACCCATGTTCTTGGGAGGATCACCCATGTACACTTTTGAGATCATATCATATGAAATATTACCGAATATAACAGAGGGTTTTATTAGTCCCACCTATCAATTATTGATAAACCATACATATGTGTCACCGGGACCTCGAACCATTCATAACTCCATCATGGGTTAATTTACCTATTAGAAGGAAACATGTTTCATGAATATTTACACAAAACTAAATAATAAGTTATATGTTTTAAGAATATGGATCATACAGTTTTAATATACCCAAAAATTAAGTGTATGTAACATTAATAGATGTTGAACGAGATGATAAAATGTTTTATAAGAACATTAGTAAATTTCATTGAAAAATAAGAAAAAATAGCCTTTTCTATTGATGAATTTTATTCTAAAATATAAAAGGAAAAAATAAATTGGGGTAGTTATTAATTTTTTAAAACATAATTACATAGAGAGAAAATTTAATTATGAAAATAATTTATAAAATAAGGAAAATTCATTCATGTAGAAAGCATTAAAAAATAATATTTTTTTCTTACTTTTTAAAAATAATCAAAGTTAGTGAAAAACAATCATACCAAAAATGATAAAATAATATGTCTTTGTTAATAATGTAAAGTATATTGAAAAATATCTTTCTCAATAAAATATTCAAATATAATGACATTCATAAAAACAATTAATATTTACTTGTCTGAGGATGATTCCTAAAAAATATGACATAAAGTAAAATTTTCTTACATGATCACCTTATTAAAAATATGAAAATAATAATGGTAAAAAATAATAATAAATATAAAAACATGAATAATTGTGTTGGAATTAAATTTTTGGTTTTATGGAAAATATAGAATAATTTACATAGATAAAATATTATTCATAATTATTCTTTATTTAGAAATGAGAGTGGATGACAAAACCATTACCTTTACTATAATCATCAATAAATGTTGTTTATCTTACTATATAATAAACTTAATTATCTTAATTTATTATTTAAGAACATTTTTAGCATATATATAATTTTATAAAAGTTAATTATTATAATTTATTACACATGTATTAGATAATGTTTAGTTTCATCATCGGATGTTAGTGATGTCGACCGTTTCATGGAAGTTTAACAATAGAAATGTTGATCCCCATTATTTTATATTAAATTAATTATTCCTAGATAAATAAAATTAGTGGAATATATTTTATTCTATTATTCATATATCCCCATGTCCATTTTATGGAAATTATGGTTATATGATGTGAGTATGTAATTCATAGTGACATTGTTTGGGTAATTTACAGATAACAATAAGATACTTAATATTGATCATTAATTATAGCATCATAATTAAAGAACTGTATTCATGACATGTATTCATAATAAATAACATATAATACCTATCTTAATTTCCTAATACTTATTCATGTTGAAAATGATGATGTTAATATTTCATTTCTCTTATATTTTGTTGAACCAACCCAATCTAGAACATGTTATACTATTGAATGATTATGAGTTTGGAGTTATGTAATTGTATAAATATTCTTTAATAAGAATAATTATATCAATTTGAAATTAATAAATAATTATTTTGTTAATAAAGTGTTTCTTTGGGAAGGTAAATGATAATGTTATATAATGTATTAGATATATACTTGATGAATTCACTCTGTCTCAACATGGGTTCCTTTGTAATAAAGGATTTAGGATTCCTTATTGAAACTACATCCACCGAAATGTTTATAGGGATTTTCAAGAGTAAAAATCTATATATATTCAACATAGTTTTTATAAAATATAGTTTATTTTAAGGGGTATTGGAGAACACTATTTATATGTGAAAATAAGGGACACTTCCTTGGAAAATAATGATAGGTTAAGGGTAAAGATGAAATTATATGGGAATTATATAATATAAATGGGTAAATATTAGTGAAAAAGTTAGGTTTGAATCAAAAATATAATAAAGGACTTATAGAATTCAAAAAATTTATATTAAATAAAAAAAATTCATTCCATGATAATTTACCTCTTTTTACCCTGTTTTATTATTTATTGTGGAAATTATTTTCTTACAAAAAGTATATAAGATAACCCATGTTATCCAATTTAGACATTTATATCATATATTCTAACTCAATTCAATTCAATTTAATTTCTATGTTTGTGAAATTTATCAATTTAAAAATTATAATATATATATATATAAATCTTTTTATAGAAAAATGAATTTTAAAATATTAGGTTTTCTTAATATTATTTAATATAAACTCAAGATTAAATAATATTAAATATAAATTATTAGGAACTGGAACATTAATATGGATTCAAAATACAAAATTTATTCATTTAATATATTAGGATAAAAATCTAAAATACTTTAATAAAAATTTTCATTAAAAAATATCATTCATTTTGAATAAATATTTTAAATGACATCCTATTACAATTAATTATTCATATTATATTTATTTTATTTTATTAGTCAATTTGTTTGAAAGTAAATCGTTTAATTTTATAAATACATTAAATATCACCTTAATAATTACAACAACAACTATAATATGTAACACATATAAAAACAATTTTCATGATAATGTTTATTAAATAAATATTATCTATTTATTTAATTTAAAAACTACTATGTTGTTTCCACTTACAGAACTTACTTACTAGGCTCACCCAATGACCATATTTATAATGACCAAAGTTCCAATGACCATATATATAATGAGATAATTTAATTCATATATATCATCTCATATACATTACTAAAATTATTCATCCAATTTACATCTCTTTCCACAATATTATTATTTATATTATGATTGTTCTCTATTCAAAAAATTCGGCCAGTGTTATGATCTTCATGGAATCCCATGAGGATAAATATTTCATATTTTTTCCCTTTTATTTATCATGATATTTATTCTAAATTTACTTTTCGTAATAATTCATATATTATATTCTCATAATGTACTATTTTGTCTAACATTTTAATATTTTTTCAATATAAAATGTGTCATAGTTTTTTTAGTATCTAAAGTGAAACAATCTATTCACTATAATGTTTATTTAATTTAAAATTACTATGTAAAATCAAGGTCCAGTGTAATATTTTTGTAGCCTCCACATGTTGGGGATCCCTATTATATATATATAGAAAGAATCATTGTTGACTATTATAGCCTTGGGGAGGACATCTATGGAGTTTATCTATATTAGTGTGGCTCTATTCCTTTATCCATCTCTTATTAGTTATTATAACATGATCATTGTGATATTTATACCATTTTTCAAGGATAAAGTTACATATCGTGGCTTCTGAATCATTCCTATAGGGAACCCTAGACCAGTTGATGGATTGGGAATTATACACTCGTGGGTAAACTATATTAATCTAGGGGTGTAACTCAAGGTCATTTTTATAAATATCATAAAAGGTCCTAAAAATCTAAAATATGAGGTTTAAATTCCTATAGTGGGACCTTCCCCTCAGTACTGATGTTCATGTAATTTGGGTCTTGATATATTTAAAAGCCTTTAGGGTGGTTAGTGTAATATTGTGATTGTGATTATCATGTGGAAAATGATCCAACATATATGGAACATGGGTCACTGTTTGAATGATGGTGGTATTGTATTCATCATTCTCTACTTATAGTAGGATCAAAATTTCACACTTTGTAGAAATAATCCAAAAGAAATTGAAAGTTCTTATAGGGGCCACTTACCACTTATTGGATCTAAGATGTTAGGTCAACAATCGCATCTACATTTCATTGAGGTTATCTTAGGTGGAGACACAATTTAGAATTTTGTGATCAAATATGTAATCCTAGGTAGATATATTAACCATCTTTCAATGGAGTAATTTGAAAAGGGAGAGGGAATGAACCCCCTAAACACTGTGAAATTGGGGGTAGTAGAAACTACATATGTGGATGTAGTCTCAGTAGCTAAGAGTACATTGAAATCCACATTGATTATAAGAGAGTTGCTAAAAAAGTATTACCTAAAGAAGAAAAATATTATAGCATTATCATAAAAAGATAAATAGATTCGATTAATACCCTTTATCGGTAAATGATTTTATTGAGTCTCATTAAAAAAATTATTTATTTATGTTTTGATATTTAAAATCCAAAATTTTAACTATTTTAGTTTTTCCATATCACACGTGTAAAAGAAAAAGTTCTGAATTTTGTTTTAGCACTTTATAGAAAATAATTATGTTGAATTTTATTTAAAAGACATATTCTGCATTAATTATTTATTATTTTTATTTTAAAACATTCTAGTTATTTTTGGCCTATCTACATGAGTTTCTCTCTACCATACAGACTGCTTATCCTAAAAATATGATACATTTTCTAAACACTATGTGATATTTTCTAAACTATATGATTGAGTTTCATAACTATATTGGTAATTTTCTAAATATTATAGTTGATTTTATGTCCCATGCATGTGGATTTCTGAACTATAAAGTGATGAAATTATGGTGTATATGTTGTGTACCTTATAAATTTGGGGTTTTTTCTAAATATAGATCCTTATGAAGATTATGTTTCACCTTATGAAATTTTTATTTTAAATGTTTTTTAATCCCAATGGTTTTTATTAACTTTTTGAAGCTAGGAAAATGGACATTATGATGGAAATAAAAAATATATAATGTACCCTATGAAGTGTTCCCAATGATAAAAATGATCCTTAGGAATAATTTGAAACCCATGTTGAAGTTATACCCTAAAATGAAGAGAAAATCATATGATGAAATGAACCTTCTGATACACTCAATGGTGAACCTTATAAAGTAGATTATCCCTATGGGAAAACTTACAAATTTGATTAACCATATATAATTTTCGTAAACCGTATAAAAACATGATCCCAAAAATCATCTAAATGTTTTCCTAAAAATAAAAATATGCTATTTTTTACCTATAATTCATATTTAAATATTTTATATGAAAATTAAATTTGTTTTAATAAATTTATAAGTTCTATAAATATATATATATATTGTGATTATATATAAAATAATTTAGAATTGTTATATTAGCATTTAAATGTGGATCAAATTGGAGAATGTGAGTTCTATAAAAATGATGTATATTTAATATAGTAAATTTAAAAGATTAAACAATATTATTATTTTATAGAAAGATACCATGCTTCATTTAAGGGAATTTTCTAATATATTTATGGTTTATTAGTGTAATATTATTTAAATAAATGTTTTATTAGAATTAAATATTTATAAATTTATTATTCTAATAAAAATAGTTTTAGCCTGTTTATGGTTTAGAAAATATTAAACCACTTTATGTTTATATCCAAAAGAATAATATATTTTGGTTTATTTTGGGGGACGATCATGTACTTCAATGTGTTGAATATATATACTAATGTTATGTCTATAAGTGACCTAATAAAACTCATGTAGAAAAATATAAGGACTTATATGATAATGTGAATATAATTTATTACAATGTATTGTATAATTGGATGAAGATTCTTGGAGATTCAATGTTACATTTTTTTGTTAACCCATAGACGGATCACTTGAACCTAATCAATAAAAATATTGATTTATTATAATAACATTAATATTCCATAATTTTAGTTCATAACATTTTAGTGGGTTTGTTGTGTTTTGTATTTTTCTTTGTTGTTTTTACACAAAACTATAACTTATATAGGTTACACTACCCTTAAAATGAATTGAATATTTCATACTACATAAACAAAAGGTATTGAAAAGTGTTGTTCTTGATCTTATTAACAATGACTAGGTTGAGGATACTCCTTATAGAAAAACATGATCTTTTTTTATCCCACTAAATAATTGTGATTGATTTAGGGTTACTACATTTCAAAAAGTCTTGGGTTAGTTCTAATCACATAGTGAATGTATATAGTTTTCATGATGATGTAAAATTTCATTGTCTATAGTTCTTATTAATACTCTTAGGTTGGATTGTGATGAGTGGGAAAATGATAATTTAAATATGAACTAATATAAAACTATTTCTTAATATTATTTTATTGTACCATCACTTTTACAAGATTCACTACATTTATTTTGAAAATGATAATTTGTTAAATATCATAATCCCTTAAAGTAAAAAAAAATTAGTTTTTTAAGTAACTCTACCTTTTTATATCGATAATTCCCACCTCTTTTAAATTATTCACCTTATAAGGATCTAAAAATTATATTTGGTTCAGTCCCATGTATGTATTGTTTATATCTATTATATTATATTTGTACCACCAAAACTGGTATCAAAACATTTATTTTTTATGACTTTTGTTCTATTGGTTGAATTATTTTATGCCAAACTAAATTGTTTCATATTCATTAAGATGACTAATGAAAGTATTTATTTTCATCATTTTATAGTATTAAGGTAGATGTTTTAATCCCTTAAGGCCACCTAATTTCAATATGAATAATTTTGGTAATTTAAAGGATAGAATATATGTAGTTTTTAAAGCATATAGGTTTGAAATATTGGGCCATCACATTTGTATCATCCAAATTATCAGTGGTTTGTCATGAAACATTTTTTTAGTAATGATGATAGTAAATATGTTATTAATTAAAATGTATTGAATTTTTATTGTTTATATTTTAGTATTAATTTTTATAGTAACATTTTAACTTGTCAAAATTATTTTAGAATTTAGAAGACTTTAAATTTTACTCATCATGGAACTGAAAAATTGATATGAACAAAACTAAATGTTTATAAGTCTCAATTTCATGTGTTAAAGATGTATGAACATAAATATAAGGTATATGTATATAAAATATAATAAAATTGGGAAAAACATTTGTTATTTTTTGTGAAACTTGGAAAAATGATGTTTTGAGTGAAATAATCCTTCAAACTCCACCATTGAAATAAAATTCCAATAATTTTACTATTAATGAATGGAAGGATTTATATGAATATACCATGGATGAGATTATTGGATAATTACATTATAAATAATCTTAAATGAATAATATTTATAGTGAAGATAATGAAAAAATAGTGTAATTGTTTCAAAATATTCAAATCAAGTATGTTCAAACTCTTCCAAAGATTGATTTGGATCTGAAAGTTTTATGACTAATTATTTTTTGAATAGAATAGAAAATTGTTTAAATGGACCGATGAATAAAAGAGAAGGTAATGATTATTAATAGAAGAAGAAATATATGAATAAAATTATAATAAAATGAATTCCAAATCCTAAAATTATATTTTTTAAATTTAAGAAATATGGTAAAAATAAATATTAATTTTGAATGATAAAAATATAAAACATGAGTAAATGTTTTTGAAGAAAAATAAAAAGGATTTAGTTACAGGTTTTAGTTACCCAGAAGATTAAGATTTTATTTTAGATTCAGTATGTGAAAGTGAATATAGTCATTTTGTACCTTTTGCAAACTATAGTGATGTTTTAATATATCCTTATCTACAGTCAATTTCAATTTATTTAGTTGAATATTCTAACAAGGATGAGGCTATTGTTTTAGGTCACATGGATAATGAAAATAGTTTTAATTTAGGATCTAATTAGTCTTTTTATATTGGAAAAAACAATCTTTCCATATAATATTTTAATGAAATAGGTGATAAGTATCATTAGGAAATTGAAATACATTCTTCTAAGAAAAAAAGATTATCATCGATCACAAAAGTTGACAAAACCAAAGAATAGTATTGTCTTAAAGCTCGTAAGTTAATGAATATTGATTCTATAATTTAAGTTCTTATAGAAAAATTTATTAAACTAATTAATTTTATTTCTATAAATAGTGATAAATAATAAAAAAATCATTTTATTCTTCATATATTTTTTATAAACATATTGAACAAGAAAAATGAAAAACACTCAGTTTCATGTATAAAATATAAATTTTATAATGATTTATAATTTGTTAGAAAATAAATTTTGAAGTATAAGGATGACTTGAAAAGTTATATATAATTTTTTTCTAAATATTATATTTTATTTTAATCCTTCGATATGTTTATGAGACCATAGAAAATGTCAACAAGAAATAATAATGTAAATTGTCTTTACGATGATGGGAAACTACTAAAAATATAATATAATATGTTTTAAAATAAAACAAATTATATCATTTATTACATTTTTTAGATATGATTTACTTCTACACTATTCATGAAATTTTTCCATAAAGTTTTTTTAATTTATTGGTAACAGATTTTAATTAAATCAGAATTTTCTTTTAAAGTTACAATAATTTCCCCCTTGTTAAGAGTGGCCTGGAATATATCTGAACCTAATATTTGTGGGAATAGAGTGTAAGAATATTTCTTTATAGACAACATGAAAAACTTGAATATTTTTAACACTTGGTATTTTTTCATGATGTAAAATCAACTCATTTTCTTAAAGTCCAGTTAGCATATAAAAGCTTTTTAAAATTATGTTTATTAGAATATGAAAAAAACATCAGTCACATTTGATTATTAAAAATCAGTATATATTATTTGAATATAATTTCAATTTTGTTGATCCTTAACTATTTTAATGTATTTATATTGGGGGTTCAACACATTTTTGTTCAATAGTTTTACAATCAACAAAATCAACTTTTTTAAATAATCTTATAGTGACTTTTTTGTGAATTTGAAATTAATTGGAAGGTTTATAATTTATAATTACTATAATTTTATTTTTTTATGTTTAAAATGAACTAATTTAGGTAGAGATAATTTAATTTAAATATATTTAAATCTTATCATTTTTTAATGATTTCATCTCTTTTAAACTAAAATATTCCAAATATTATTTGTAATTAAAGCACACTGAAATCAAATTATAATCACTTAAACCCTGCTTAAATCAACTTAAAATGGTTTTTTTGTTTTTATATAGTGTTTTCATAATTTTTTTCAATTTTAAATTTTTAACTTGAGGAATGTATGTATATGTTTAGTAAATGTATGTTGATGTTTTTGATGAAAATTGACTATTATAGAAGAATATTATTTACAAAAAATGTATTTATTTTTTAAAATTAACTAATTCAAAAAACATGGAGATAACATAATGTGGGATATCTTAAATATAAGTATACTGTAAACTGGTAGAAAATCATTATCCTTATTGAAATTATAAATTATTATTCAATTTTTTTTTTCTTTTTGATAATTTAAAAATGTTGGAGAGATTTTTGTTGTTTATGTTTTTTTTTCAATTTATTATAATGGGTGAAATTATTGAGTGGATCATTGATCCACTTTATTAATTATTTTATATTTAAAAATAATTAATTTTATCTTTTTATTATTTATCTCTACTATGAGTAAAATAAAATCTGTTCATGATTCCACTACTTACTAAATAAAATAATGAATTTTAACATTATTTAAATTAATTATTCTAATTTAATTAATTATTTTTATTTTGGATCGTTCTAGTTATGTTTATGTCTCCATTTGATTTTCTCTCAACTATTCTATAAGATGTCCTATACATTACAAGATATTATATGAACCTTATTAGACATTATATGAACCATATTGTTTTGTGTCTAAAAATTATAGTTGATTTACTAAAACTTGTGGTGTATTTTATACACCTTATGAATTGTTTTATAATCCTTTAAATGAAAAAACAAATCAATTATATGTTGTGTACCTTAGAAGGTGGATTTTTTTCTAAATTGTAACACCCCGAAATTTTATGAAAAATATTCTTTTTAATTTCATTAATGTCTTGTGTTATACGCTACACCAAAAGGAGCTTTCACAACACACATCTTTGACCTGACTTGAATTACACGCAATCGTGACCTTCCACGATAGTGTGTGTTGTACGCAACACCAAGTTTCGCTAAACAACGATATGCTATTAAGATATTATTAAAACTAGCCGTTATGAATAGTAATAACCACTTTTTGAAATTTTGTAAATTTTATTTTTCAAAATGGACTTCATTTATGGATTCTGAGTATCGAATTTAGCCTAAGGTGAAATTTGGGTACTTTTTGGATAACTTTCATATTCTGATGAATAGTGAAAATTACTAAATTATAATTAAAAACAACTTTTTTAATTGAAATAATTAATAGTGAAAAATTATTAATTTGAGTGGTTTTAAAGTATATTTAGAATATATTTTTACAATTTAATACAATGTTGGTCATTGGATGTAATTTCACATTTAAACCAGACATAATCAAGTGTCAATCTTTTGATATATATTGTTTCTTAAAAACACGCTATTTGTTTTAACAGCGGGATTTAATTATAAAATTAATTAATGCAATTTATATGTTATGAATTTGGTAAAATAGACTTCATTTTTGAATTCGGAATTTGATATATAGCTTAGGATGAAATTTTGGCATTGTTCTGAAAAACATCAATTTTTGATGAATAGTGAAACTACTAAGTGGTAGTTAAAAAAACTGAATTTTTCATAAAACTTAATTTTACCGCTTCTGTGAATGGAATTTCAAAAATCCGAGAGACACGGTTGATGTCAGTAAGTAAAATGTGGTTCAATGAGATGAAAATAATTTTTGGTGAATAGTAACTTTTTACTTTTTTTTACCACGGTTAATAGTAAATAGGGTAACTAAGGGTAAATATGATATTACTATTACCCTAACACATGTCCTAATTCTATTGGATAAGTGTAATTCGACCAAAAACAACCTTATGAATATAATATGACCATTTTGGTCCACTTGGATTAGATTATGACATTTAATATTATTTTATTTAATGAATAGTTAAAATAGTTAAAATCAAAGTTTAATAACTAAAACATTTTTAATATGGGGTTATACATAAGATAAATTCGACTATAAATATTCATTAGAAATATAAAAAGATTTCCTACATAATGATATTTTATTTATAATTTTTAGACTTTAAATAAATTAATTTATTTATGACACAACGATGATGCAGTAATTACCCTTTTAAGGAAATATTAACATAATTGATGTTATAAATGATCAAATGAATGTAATTTGAGACTTTTTATGAATTAAACTAATTTTATAGGTTACTATGATATATTAGTGTTGATTTAATCAACATTGTTCGAACATATAATTCTGTTATGACTTTCACAAAAATCATATATCAAATAGTGTCAAAATTGACACAAAATAGTTTTTAAATAAAATATTATATTATTAATTGTTATTTTATTACTAAAAATCTAAGGTTCGGCCACATGACTTAGATAAGGATATATATATTAATAATATACAATTTGGGGTTCGTTTGACATGTTATAGTAAGTTTATTAACCATATAGTGAAAGAAAGCCAAAAAGACACGGTAAAAGTTAAATTATTTAACTTAGAGTTAAATCTAATTGATAAGGGTAAAATAATACCCTAAACTTGTCTAAATCCTATTGGATGATAGGATTTCGACCCATCACCACTTTAGCTTCGAAATAATACCCTTTGGAACCATTATAAACTGATTTTGACTTTAATATAAAATAATATTTTGAGATATTCCTAAGGTGCCCCTCTCCTCCCTTATAAAAGGACACCTCCTCCCCCTCCTCCTCACACCAATTTGAGCACTCAAGCTCGGCAAACCCCTGCAAAAATCTCTTCTACACTTCCCTAGCAACATCCTAGTGGTTCTGGGCTTCCTCAAAGACCAATTTTAGTGCCCTAAGAGGAGGTCTCAAAGAGGCGCTTCAAAGAAGAGGTAATTACCGTTACCAATTCTTTCATCTTTATTTCTTCTTCCACTTCTTCTTCTTAGGTTGTTTCATTATGAAGTAATAACATCTGTATCACTCATATACTGATATGTTATTATAAGTATGAAACAACCCTATTTCACCATCTATCCATCCTACGGGAAAAGAAATCACCGCGCGTGCGTACGTACGGAATACCGTCTCCACGCCGTGGTGTAATCTATTTTCCACCATCACCTTACATGGATGGGTATAATGGTGTAAAGAATAACTATACATAGTTATTACAAAATCATATTGATTCTGATATATTGTTTAATCCACTCCAATTCAATTCAATATTTATGGAAATGATATCATCGCTCATGCATACGTACGGACTACCGTCTCCACGACGCGATGAGATTCATTCTCCATGTTAACCATTTAAGAATGATTATAATGTATATATAAGAAATAATAATGAAATATATGAAATTATAAAGCTACTAGATTTATGTATATATATATATGTATGTCATCTACTTACTTCCATTCAAGACAATAAGGAAAAGAAAACAGCGTTCATGCGTACGTACGGACTACCATCTCCATGAACGGTGTTTTTCATTTCATTTATCTATCTATTATATATATATATATACTGAATATATATGATATATAAATCATATTTTATATTCTGGTAGTAAGTAAATCATGATATATGTAATAATAATGTCAGGAACAACAAGTCAAAACACCTACGATAAATAAAACGATTTTACCCAAAACGCTTCTATTTACAAAAGAACGGGTAATATAAAGTCATAGGTGGACCATATATGATATAATAACAATGAATATGATTCTGGAATAAGTCAATAACATGATTTAAATCATTATATAGTAGGTTCTGACACTTACAAAGCAAGTCGGACCTAAGGTAAGGGAAATATCACAATCTCATTTTTATCCGAGATTGTTTATTCGTAAGTATTTACTGGGGTGTATTTTATCATCCACATCCATGTTTGATCAATATGTAATATTATTTCCATCCACCTACAATTTTTTAAATCCATTTTTACCCTTAGGTGAGTTTTTAGTAATATGTATGAAAGGAATCTTTTGTCGTTTTTCGTACGAGGTACTTTTTGACTTTTCCGACAAAAGTACGAAGAATGTTTTTTTTAACTTATACAGAAAGAATGGATTTTTAAAACATTATTTCCAAAAATATTCCTTTATAAGTTTTCATGTTTATTTTTAATCAACTTCTTTTAGTTTATAATTGTATGACATGTTAAGAAAAGAAAAGTGTTTTTGAAGAAGGAAGGATATTTTCCTCAAGAATGGAGTTCAAGTGTTTTATCAAAATTATTTTCCATCTAAGATAATAAAGGGTTATGTTTTTATCCCTATTATTACATTGATTTGATTATGTTGTGATGGAATTATTTTTATGAATTCCTTTATCTTATATGAATTATTTTATTATGTCATGATGTTTAAGATTCCCATTTGTATTACATGGGTTATGCAATGATGTATGATTTATGATTATGTGTGTATGCCACAAAGTTTCATGTTTTAAGTTATGATTATTGGGATTTCATTTCACTACTATGATTTATCCCATGTTATGAAATTATGCTCTCTTTTGCAGGTTAAGATTTCCAAAAGTTATGTTCTTATGAATATGATGTGATTGATTTTTCTTTTTTATACCCTTACTGAGCATTTGAGCTCACCCTTTTATGTTTTCTTTTCCCCAGGATATAAAGAAATGTTTTAGGTAAAAAAAAGGGAAGATCTTTATTGGAGATATTGAAGATCTTTCACCACGATTAGAAGATTACGTTCCGAGTTTCCAAAGACACTAAACTATTACGATCCTTGTGTGTGTGTTTTTGTTATGTACTAAGTATTCCGCAAAAGTAATGTAATGTTCATGTACGTCAAGCTTCGGGTCTCTACAGTTGGTATCAGAGGAAAGGTTTAGTCAACCTTTGGAAACTAGGATGCAAAAACGTTAGTAAGATCCCTAGAGATATTTCTATGGTATGTCTAGGGATGTCCCTAAGGATAAGTATACGTATAGGATATAGTCCTAAAACTACGGTAACGATCTTAGAATTTAACCTAAGATGTTAGATATTGAGGGTGCTCCCCCTTTACTATGTTGTTTTCCCTAGCATGACTTTTGCCTCTCACACTATTATTTTTGGGTTTTAGAAAATGGCTGGAAACATGAAGATTCATGATAATGGAGGATATGACGGACAATGGAATGATTTTCTTCATGAGAAACCAAATGAAACGGGATTTGGAAGTCCAAACATCATTATTATGCCGAATCAGCAATCTCATAATATGATCAATAAAGTAAAATTTGGTAAGTTTCCTGACACGGCTAATAAGAGAAAGATGGAGTTTCATGATGATCATAGAGGAAAGAAAGTTCAATTTCCCCTATGTAAATCATGTGGGAAGAGGCATCAAGGAGAATGTTTCAAAGGAACTGGAAGATGCTTTGGGTGTGGAAAAGAAGGACACAAAGCAAGTAAGTGCAAAGGAAAAGGTTCAGTTAACACCATGGATGAGGATAATGGTATTGCTACGACATCAACAATGGTTAAATGTTTTAAATGTGGAATGTACAGGCATTATGCAAACCAATGCCCTAAGGGAAAGTCTCATGAAGATAATCAGTATGGTCGTATGGGAAGTATTTATGTTGATGATGATGAAGAGACTACAAATGATATGTGAGATGAAATAATTGTTGAAGCTCGGTCAATGGTTTAAGAATGTAGTGGAATGATTACATGTTTATCATGTGTAATGTTGTATAAGAAATCTCATGGTACTATGGGATGAAGAGACATCTAAGGATTGTTACATTGTTGTCTTTCCTTATGTTTTGAAAGTATGTGATGAATGGTACCAGTATTTTTGGAAAGTAGATGATATGCTCCTAATGAAGGGATAAGACGATAATGAGATGTTTGATTGTATTCATGAGCTCATGATTGATATAAGGACTAAGTGATATCATGGTTTGAGTATATAGAATTTTGAGGATTTTGGTATGTGGAAAGTGTTAACTTTTAACTGCATTCATGTTTTCACTAAGGTATTCAAGATAATACATGATTAAGGACATTGAATGTTTGGAATGTGACCAACAAAACATATCTTATGATATATGGGGATCGGCGATGGTGTTAAATCTCTGGTAATCATTTTCACTATGTTATGAGAGTGGACTGCAGTATTATGGATAAGCCTACAGATTGGAATGGATTATGGTAGACATAAGTTAGTATTGTTTAAGGATAGAAGTTTTGTGATATTATTGATGAGATGTTATAGTAATATAGTTTTAGAAAAAGGAAAACCTGCAGGACGGGCCACAGCCCATCGCATCGGACAAGGCTGTGGGAATCGAACCCACAACCGAAGTGCGACTGGCCTTTATCACCTACCACTGGCCTACAGGAAGTCCCTGTTTAGTAGAAACTAGTTTTATTATATTAAGCAGTATGATATATGAAGTATAAGTCCATTTTAGGAACCATATGTGATTAATCTCACTATAGATCGACTTATGTATATAATTTTTGCTAACCTTTTGTTTGAGACAGATGGAATGACCCGTCATTCTATCACATGATCTGCTAACACTTCACGAATAACAAATTCAACTTCATTTATTTAAGAGATGAAGTGGAAATTGTTCAAGGCATGAACAACAGTGAGATTGTACCAAAATAAAGAAAGTATTTATTCTAATTCAAATTTTCAACTTTAGGGAAATGATCTTGAAAACCAAAAATGTTGTCCTAGTGATCTTATACCTGATGAATCAGATGGTACCTTAGATCGTCACAAATTTATGGATTTGTGATTACTGGATTTTCCATAGCCATGTTCTCTACCACTCTCCATCAGAACATGATGGTTAGATTTCTCTTCCATATCCATATTTTCACCTATGTGGAAACCCAGTGATTAGTTTATTTGGGTAACCGTTACGTTTCATACTTTTGTTTTTAAAGATTTGTTTTGATATTCCTTTTTACGATGTGGGTTTCTATTAAAGAAACTTTCGAATAGTAAACAATTTATAAGGCCGACGAATTTCGAGGGCGAAATTCATTTTAAGGGGGGTAGAATGTAACACCCCGAAATTTTATGAAAAATATTCTTTTTAATTTCATTAATGTCTTGTGTTATACGCTACACCAAAAGGAGCTTTCACAACACACAACTTTGACCTGGCTTGAATTACACGCAATCGTGACCTTCCACGATAGCGTGTGTTGTACGCAACACCAAGTTTCGCTAAACAATGATATGCTATTAAGATATTATTAAAACTAGTTGTTATGAATAGTAATAACCACTTTTTGAAATTTTGTAAATTTTATTTTTCAAAATGGACTTCATTTATGGATTCGGAGTATCGAATTTAGCCTAAGGTGAAATTTTGGTACTTTTTGGATAACTTTCATATTCTGATGAATAGTGAAAATTACTTAATTATAATTAAAAACAACTTTTTTAATTGAAATAATTAATAGTGATAAATTATTAATTTGAGTGGTTTTAAAGTATATTTAGAATATATTTTTACAATTTAATACAATGTTGGTCATTGGATGTAATTTCACATTTAAACTAGACATAATCAAGTGTCAATCTTTTGATAGATATTGTTTCTTAAAAACACGCTATTTGTTTTAACAGAGGGATTTAATTATAAAATTAATTAATGCAATTTCTATATTATGAATTTGGTAAAATAGACTTCATTTTTGAATTCGGAATTTGAAATATAGCTTAGGATGAAATTTTGGCATTGTTCTGAAAAACATCAATTTTTGATGAATAGTGAAACTACTAAGTGGTAGTTAAAAAAACTGAATTTTTCATAAAACTTAATTTTACCGCTTCTATGAATGGAATTTCAAAAATCCGAGAGACACGGTTGATGTCAGTAAGTAAAATGTGGTTCAATGAGATGAAAATAATTTTTGGTGAATAGTAACTTTTTACTTTTTTTTTACCACGGTTAATAGTAAATAGGGTAATTAAGGGTAAATATGATATTACTATTACCCTAACACATGTCCTAATTCTATTGGATAAGTGTAATTCGACCAAAAACAACCTTATGAATATAATATGACCATTTAGGTCCACTTGGATTAGATTATGACATTTAATATTATTTTATTTAATGAATAGTTAAAATAGTTAAAATCAAAGTTTAATAACTAAAATTTTTTTAATATGGGGTTATACATACGATAAATTCGACTATAAATATTCATTAGAAATCTAAAAAGATTTCCTACATAATGATATTTTATTTATAATTTTCATACTTTAAATAAATTAATTTATTTATGACACAACGATGATGTTGTAATTACCCTTTTAAGGAAATATTAACATAATTGATGTTATAAATGCTCAAATGAATGTAATTTGAGACGTTTTATGAATTCCACTAATTTTCTAGGTTACTATGATATATTAGTGTTGATTTAATCAACTTTTTTCGAACATATAATTCTGTTATGACTTTCACAAAAATCATATATCAAATAGTGTCAAAATTGACACAAAATAGTTTTTAAATATAATATAATATTATTAATTGTTATTTTATTCCTAAAAATCTAAGGTTAGGCCAAATGACATAGATAAGGATATATATATTAATAATAAACAATTTGGGGTTCGTTTGGTATGTTATAGTAAGTGTATTAACCATATAGTGAAAGAAAACAAAAGACACGGTAAAAGTTAAATTATTTAACTTAGAGTTAAATCTAATTGATACGGTTAAAATAATACTCTAAACTTGTCTAAATCCTATTGGATGATAGGATTTCGACCCTTACCCACTTTAGCTTCGAAATAAGACCCTTTGGAACCATTATAAACCGATTTTGACTTTAATATAAAATAATATTTTGAGATATTCCTAAGGTGCCCCTCTCCTCCCTTATAAAAGGACACCTCCTCCCCCTCCTCCTCACACCAATTTGAGCACTCAAGCTCGGCCAAACCCTGACAAAATTTCTTCTACACTTCCCTAGAAACATCCTAGAGGTTCTGGTCTTCCTCAAAGACCAATTTTAGTGCCCTAAGAGGAGGTCTCAAAGAGGCGCTTCAAAGAAGAGGTAATTACCGTTACCAATTCTTTTATCTTTATTTCTTCTTCCACTTCTTCTTCATAGGTTGTTTCATTATGAAGTAATAACATCAGTATCACTCATATACGGATATGTTATTATAAGTATGAAACAACCCTATTTCACCATCTATCCATCCTACGGGAAAAGAAATCACCGCGCGTGCGTACGTACGGAATACCGTCTCCACGTCGTGGTGTAATCTATTTTCCACCACCACCTTACATGGATGGGTATAATGGTGTAATGAATAACTATAAATTGTTATTACAACATCATATTGATTCTGATATATTGTATAATCCACTCCAATTCAATTCAATATTTATGGAAATGATATCATCGCTCGTGCGTACGTACGGACTACCGTCTCCACGACGCGATGAGATTCATTCTCCATGTTAACCATTTAAGAATGATTATAAAGTATATATAAGAAATAATAATGAAATATATGAAATTATAAAGATACTGGATTTATGTATATATATATATATGTATGTCATCTACTTACTTTCATTCAAGACAATAAGGAAAGGAAAACAACGTTCATGCGTACGTACGGACTACCGTCTCCATGAACGGTGTTTTTAATTTCATTTATCTATCTATTGTATATATATATACTGAATATATATGATATATAAATCATATTTTATATTCTGGAAGTAAGTAAATCATGATATAAGTAATAATAATGTCAAGAACAACAAGTCAAAACACCTACGATAAATAAAACGATTTTACCCAAAAAGCTTCTATTTACAAAAGAACGGGTAATATAAAGTCATAAGTGGACCATATATGATATAATAACAATGAATATGATTCTGGAATAAGTCAATAACATGATTTAAATCATTATACAGGAGGTTCGGACACTTACAAAGCAAGTCGGACCTAAGGTAAGGGAAATATCACAATCTCATTTTTATCCGAGATTGTTTATTCGTAAGTATTTACTGGGGTGTATTTTATCATCCACATCCATGTTTGATCAATATTTAATATTATTTCCATCCACCTACAATTGTTTAAATCCATTTTTACCCTTCGGTGAGTTTTTAGTAATATGTATGAAAGGAATCTTTTGTCGTTTTTCGTACGATGTACTTTTTGACTTTTCCGACAAAAGTACAAAGAATGTTTTTTTTTAACTTATACGGAAAGAATGGATTTTTAAAACATTATTTCCAAAAATATTCCTTTATAAGTTTTCAAGTTTATTTTTAATCAACTTCTTTTAGTTTATAATTGTATGACATGTTAAGAAAAGAAAAGTGTTTTTGAAGAAGAAAGGATATTTTCCTCAAGAATGGAGTTCAAGTGTTTTATCAAAATTATTTTCCATCTAAGATAATAAAGGGTTCAGTTTTTATCCCTATTATTACATTGATTTGATTATGTTGTGATGGAATTATTTTTATGAATTCCTTTATCTTATATGAATTATTTTATGATGTCATGATGTTTTAGATTCCCATTTTTATTACATGGGTTATGCAATGATGTATGATTTATGATTATGTGTGTATGCCACAAAGTTTCATGTTTTAAGTTGTGATTATTGGGATTTCATTTCACTACTATGATTTATCCCATGTTATGAAATTATGCTCTCTTTTGCAGGTTAAGATTTCCAAAAGTTATGTTCTTATGAATATGATGTGATTGATTTTTCTTTTGTATACCCTTACTGAGCATTTGAGCTCACCCTTTTATGTTTTCTTTTCCCCATGATATAAAGAAAGGTTTTAGGTAAAAAAAGGGAAGATCTTTATGGGAGATATTGCAGATCTTTCACCACGATTAGAAGATTACGTTCCGAGTTTCCAAAGACACTAAACTATTACGATCCTTATGTGTGTGTTTTTGTTAGGTACTAAGTATTCCGCAAAAGTAATGTAAAGTTCATGTACGTCAAGCTTCAGGTCTCTACATAAATATTCAACCTTATGAAGATTAGATTTGAAATTATGAAGTTTGGATTCTAACAAACAGAACCATATGGTTAAAAGGATCCTTATGGAGAATCTATACAATATGATGTATTTGTATCATCTTAAGAAAATCAACCCTTATAATGAAATTAAATTTATTATGGACTATGTGGTGAACCTAATGAATTATATGATGTAAACAAAGTAAATTAAAATATTAATGAACCTTATCAATTTTTTTAACCTAATGAAAAACAAAAAACTTAACATCATTATACTTTGTTTTTCTAAAACTAAAAATATTCCTGATTTTTTTCCATTTTTCATATTTCGATCTATTGTGTGGACATAATATTTATTATTATTCATTTACGTATTTGTTATTAATTTGTTAACATTCTCACTTTTTGAAATATAATATCTCTTTGTATTATACATAATTAAATAATGATCACATGAGAGAAAGTGCGCTCTACGAAAAATTCTTATATTTATAGCAGTTAATTTTAAACATTTAAATTTATGTTTTTCTATAATAAGATCCAATTCATGATTTATCATATTTTCAATTCGATTTATTAATGATTATTGGTGTATTAATTAAATTTATTTATTATTTAAATTATTTATTTATTTATTTATTTATTATAAAAATGTAAATATACATCCTCATTATGATTTACATAATATCGATGCCATTTTAAGGTTGAATACATGTAAAAAATATTTTTTTTTATTTATGAAGAATAATCATGAAAATTGAAATGGTTAATATAGTTAATAATTTTCTCCTAAAAAACAGTTGAAATAAACACTTATATCGAAATAAGATGATCGAGATGATAACCTGTCTCCCTTTTACTATTATATCCTATATATTATAACCAAGAGTCATAAATCTTGAAAATCAAACTTTTATCTAAGGAAAATCTTCAATAATCAAACATTATCATTAAATTTATTTTTTGGACGAGAAATATATTCATATTATAGTATTTTCATTCATAAAATTCCATTGGGTTCATATATTTTATTTTTTTCTAGGAAATTTTATACAATGCACAATAACTTAAATGAGTTATACCACCCTTAAATGGAATTTACTGGTTCTTCCCATCTATGAAAGGCGGTGAATTGTTTCTTGATAGTATAAAAAATAACTAGGTTGGAGATTCTACTTGCTAAAAAGTTTTAGTTATGTCAACTACCACAAAATGTTGGGATAGATTAGGGCTACTCCTTTTGCAAAATCCCTAGGCACATTCTGATCCTACGTTAATAGTCGAGGATTGACATGAACTTTTATAAATACAATTTTCCAGTGGATATAAACACCCATAGGTTAGAGTGTGAGGAGTAAACATATAATCATTTGATTAAAAACTATTATAAAATCAATCTGTTCATATTCATTTTATTTTTCCTTCACTTTTCTCAGAACCACTAATTTTATTTTTAAAATTATGAGGTTTTAAATATCTTAATTGACAAGTACGTTTAATTATTTTATATAATACTATGACTTTTAATAATGATTATTCACCCCCACCCCCCACTGTTCTTATCATCACTTGGCTGGGACCTAATAGATTTCATGTTTTGTTCACCATTTATTATTCAAAACATTTTTGTCAAGCCCCATCCTTGTTCACTACTCAGTATCCTAATCATACATTAACCCCACTTCATGGGAACCTCCTTATATTCCATATGATACCAAATATATGTGATTTCTTGAAGTGTTATGGTGTGATGACTATACCACCATATTAGAGTGTACTCGGAATGTAAATAATACCAATAAAAAAGTAAAATTAAGAGAATATACATAAAAATAATTGCTAATAAATAAACCTAACCAATTTGATATCAAATAGATGTTATATAAATTTCAAACATGAAATAAATAATAAATAGATACCTTAGTGGTAAATCGTATACACTAATATCCATAATTAATAGAAATATAAAATCATGGAAACTGGAAAAAAGTGGTTCCATGTTCTATCCTGGCCCATGTCCCATGCTCCTCATTAGCTAATAGATCATGCCTCAGTCATTATACATGTGTCCTATCTATCTACCATAAAGTTTGATCAATTACCAATGACAACCTGAGAATGGTGTATGTATGTCTCGTTAAACCTCCAAAAATTGAATCCATAGACATATTAATAATGGGAAATAGTACACGTTGTTGTGTATAATCAATAAAAGAAAAACATAATAAAAATTTACTATCAGTCCATGGGATCTATGGTGTCATGTAGGATCAATAAAACATTATTTGTCCATTTTTTATTATCTATCAACATAATATAACCTAAGTAATCTCATGTTGAAATATCATTGGTGGTAATCGTATACATCACATGATATCCAATTCCTTTGGATTATAAGTTGGAAATACATGGAATATTTCAATAATCTAGTATCATGAGATCCTAGGGATGTGGTCTTCAGACATCAGTAGTCACCAAATATCATTGGATCCTAAGGAATGATCCCCAATATCCCCCAATACCCAAATTCCACTGGATCATAGAGAGGTAATCATCAATATCCCTCAATCACTAATTATCACTAGATCCTATGGAGATAATACCTCACATCCCACAATCACAAAATATCATTCGATCCTAGGAAGGTAATCTATGGAATCTCTAAATCATCCAGTATAACTCTGTAATGGGGTAATATCCCCTATAATTCCCCAATACTCAAATATCATTTGATCCATGAGACGTAATCCTTAATATCGCACAATCACTGAATATCACATGATCGAATGTAGGTAATCCCTAGAATCCCCCAGATTATATGTGTCTCATTTATCCATTTTTTTTACTTAATTCGTTCAAAATTCAGATATCATGGTCATTAAATTTAATTAATGAGTTTATCACATGATTCATATAATAGGTACTTTCACTTTAACCATGGTTTCATCCAAGGAATCCACACAAGTTCCCACCATCAAAATTAATTTAAGGCACCCTTGGGGTCACCTCACGAAAATACAAGGGCCTTGGTCTATAGTAACCAAGGGATACTAACAACCCTTTGGAGATTCATGTTACATGAATATTTGAACGAATTTATATTTTAATATTTTTAGATCAAGAACTAAGTAGTTCAGTGTAACTTCACATCACAAATACATTGATATTAATTAATACTTTAGGGATAGTTCAATATCCACCTACAAAATATATATATATATTTATATATTTGTCCACATGTCTAGTATTGTCCACTAATTTAAATTGAAACCTAAAAAATCTCAAATGAAGACAAAAATCCTAAAATATGGAATAATATTGTAAACCAATAAGATAATATAGTAATTAATGAAATAATAAAAAATTATTTTACTAAGTTTTATCCTTACCTAAATAATTTTAACATAATGAACATCATTTGATTCTATTAATATTTAAGAGAGAAATCAAAAAACAAGAGGAGAAAATGAGTTGTATATGTTATAGATTGAGTTTCTCAAACATGATTTGGTAAATAGGGGGTTCAGGGATTAATAATTACAAGTAGAACATTGGTAAATTAAAATTATTTTATGAAACTAGTGATACCACATGATTTGGTCACGTAGTTTCCTAAATTGTGTGGTTCCCACGATACTAAGAACCACAGCCCGTGTGGTTAAACAACATAACTTGGTAAACCATGTGCCCACCATGTGAAATAAAATTATAATTAATTATAGGTTTCACATGGCCTCATTTGGAAATCTACATTGTTTTTTGAACTTTTCCCCAAGTTATTCCCCTTGGTATTGTTTAAGTACATGTTTAACACTATCTTTATTCTAACCTGGCACCCCAACCGACAAATCATTTTTTAATTACTTTTAGGTGGGAAATCATTGAAATGAATCCAATGACACACAAAATCATCATAGTCACTACGATCATACATTAAATAAAGAATAATAAATGAATTAGGAGGAATTCAATTGGATTAACTCCTAAATAAAGTGGAAGACTCTATAATCTATCGACCATATAGTATATTATCCTAAAACATCAATTATAGATTTAACATGGCTCATCGATGAATCACCCCAACCACTAAGGCCAAATTTTTAACCATTTGTCCCTCATATCTACATATATAATCTTATTTTAACACTACACTAGTGTCATATCAACTCTCTACCCATGAAGAGTACTCTCACTTTAATAAACTATGCTATATAAACTATTTTCAAAAGTTGTGTTCACCTTGTGCTAAACATCATTCATTTGGATCATGATATATGGATCATGGTATTATTTTAGAATATGTAACACATATAATATATCATACATAGCACTGAAATTCTATTGAAGAACCAATACACATGTCATTGTACCGACCCTTTCCACAATCATGATCATCACTACAAATTTAGGTTCTATCTTTCCCTACCATTAAACATGATGATGTCTCAATCATGGTAATTCTAAAAAACACATGGTCACCCATATAGAACTCAATAGGATGAAAATGTAGGTCATAATATGACAATCATCTTCTTTAGATAGCCATTAACCATATCAAAATCAAATGGAAATAATATAAGGATTTCTATATGTGACTCAGTCTAATCATTAAAGAGTTACTAAAACTAGAAAATAAAAGAGAAAACAACATGGACTACCACACAAGTCTTGAAATGGAGTTGAGTAAATTTATTGATGTTAACTATTATTATAGGGTAAATATTCCAAATTAATGTAGTTTTCGAATGAAAAAATATATATTTTAGGACAGTTGGACTCAACACAAACTCTTAGATCTAAATAATAAATTCAATTATCCATCCTTCTAAGGATGAATAGTGGTTCTCTGAATCAACTATGTTCCAAGTTACTCCTTAATTTCTGTATAAATTTTGATGTGAAATGGGTTTCTTGATCAGAAACAATGCTTCATGGGATCTAATACGAGAAAACTATCTCTTGAAAAAAAAAAACTAACTCGACTCATAAACTGAAAATTTAACCTGAATTAATTAAAAGTGAGCTACTTTACTAATACAATAAATTATTTCCCATCATATTCCACTTCTCATGGGTGTCCCTGAAAACCCCATCTTGAAATACATATATATGTTTTCCCACATCAACTCAGGAGTGTGTTGGTGTTGTAAAATAAAATCAGTTTATCACTGCTTGACCATTACATATAGATAGACAAAGCACTATATGAGAATGCACACTATGACTATATCCATCCCATACCACTAATATTTTATTCATATGTTATTATTGTACTTAGTCAAAAAAAATTACCACCCATGTCAATGCATGTGATTCCCTCATTAGATCCTCACATATAATCATGGGAACTAATACCAGACCTCATATATGTGGGATATTGTATCCATTAAGAGACTAGTATAGAGGGGTATCTCTACCATGTATAAACCCTCTCATAATTAGACTATCTAAATATGATATCAGGATCCTTTTCACCTTACTCTGAAGAGAATATTTAATTGATACAGAATAATGGGCCACTCAGACATGAGAATCTTAGATTTCCTGATTCATATCGTGAAAGAGGGAAACCATATGACACTCTTTATTTTAAAAATTAACTTCTTGAGTTTGAAACATCAAAATAAATGAACTTGTAACTACATTTCCCTTTATATGTGTGTATGATATATTGAAATCAAAATATTGCATGTACTCTTGACCCTAATCGGGGCTCGATATGCAATTGTCCCAAGATTGTCTCTATCAGTCCAGGGGTGGAAATTAGCTCCTAAATGAATAAACTACACTTATGGACATTTACTGATGTTCCTATATCCACACACCCAACTAAAAATATTTCCCAACCTGAAAAAACAATAAAGTAATATTGTGATTAATCGTAGATCCTGATCTCTAAGCTTCGACCTCTGTCCAGCTTTTTTTCCGAATATTCATGTCTCAAGTGGATAAATTGAACTTCAAGATCATGTCATCATTATACACCATAAACCTCTTAGAAGGTATTTAATTTAACAAATAACTCATGAAATGTACCACTACTTCACTATTCTTGATATGGGTCAGATAGTTATGCTCATAGGGCCTGAACATTTTAGACCTATAAGAAACCACATGACAATCCTTCATTGAGACAACTCCCATCATTGATCCAAAAGTATCACATTATAGTTTACACTCCATAAATGACATAGGAAATATTAGGATCATGATTTTATTTATTCTACTTTTCATCTCTTGAAATAAATCTCATAAAAATAAAAAAATTATCACCTGTTTCTTGGTGAGACTTATAATAAATGTACCTTAATAAGATGAATCATGTATGATCCTCCTCAAAAAATTGTTTAAAATATAACTTTTTATGTTAAAAACGTTCACAGGTATATCCCAAGAAACAAATACCCAAAATTTATTAGTGTCTTCTCAAACACTATCTTCAATATATAATATACACCAACAAGTGCACCGGTTCGATCCAAAACTGACACTTTTTGAGCTTTGCATATAGTCGATTCTACCATAGTGTTCCCAAACTTTTCTCATGAAATAATTTTGTATCCTCTATTGGATTTGAGTACAACATAATATTTTCAAAAAAATACACCATAAAGGAATATAGATCTAGGTGTTTGATCTAATTTTCATGGACTATGAATATTGATTGTGTGTTATTCTAGCTAAATGGACTCACAAAATAATTATAAAAACTATATGAACAATTGAATGTTGTGTGAGGTATGTCTAATGGTCCACTATATCAATCAAACAAATAATCAGTACAAGGAAGTGGATTCTAGTTTATAACTATCACTTAATTTAGCTATTGCTATCCCAGACACTGCCTAAAATATTAATATGAATTTTTAGAGAAATAGACTACAGATCCCAAATAAGATGAGATTGGTTATAAAAATACCGCATCCTTCAACTCCTCGAACTGATCCATTAGCTGGAACATATCTACAGGTGATATCCTATATGGTAAGATGTAAATTAAATTTACATCTGGAAAAAGATCAATAGAATTCTCTCCCTCTCTCTTAGGTGGAAAACCTGAGAAATAATATCGAAAAATGTCCATTAACTGATGAACCATAGAAAGAAAATTGTTAGAATCACCTCAATGTCATCAAATACTAGAATATAAACCAGGTCAGTAGTCCTGCGAAACTGTGGGTGGTTAGATCTTACACAACCAACATTTACATCCCACTCTCCATCATATTTCCACTTTCCACCCTCTAAAGATGTTAAATATTCCCATAAATAATAAAATTCTATGTGGTAATGATAATGTACGAAAAAATCAATCTTAAAAAATAAAATTGAATATAATAATACCTATAGTGAAATGTTCTAAAAGGAATATAGAGTCGAAAACCTCTATGGCACATTCCATACACTAGTGAATGAGCTCAGATCACACCCTTTGTGGAATATCAATGGAATTCACTCCATGCTGATACTATAGGGTTATCACCAAATCTTCAGTGAAATTATTATTTGTAAAATAATGTGAATCTCCTCAATCAATTAATTAAAAATCTAATATATAGGCTTCCAGAAACATACCTCAGACTATAGAAGGTTAAATATCCTATTTTGTGGGAGTGGGTTTAATGGAATGCAACTAACATGTGACTGAAATCTATAATCCTATCTAATGGTCCTATAATTCTCAACTCTTGTAAAACTATTTTCCATTCCCCTAGGAACTATGTCCACCACCTCATCCCAGTGAACCATTAGAAATAATGTTTCCTTCCTGTCAAGGTATAGCTAATACCACTCCTAAACCCAATCAGTCATCTGAACATTGGTCACTGGAAAATCATTGGGCACTGCTATATAATCTCCATTGGATCTATATACACCCACATGATCTCCACTCAATATTTTCCTAATCATAATAATGTAAAATATGGATAGACCTATGACAATGACGACACTAAATAAAATTTCCCCTCAATGAAGGATTAGATGAATCCCTACCCAGGAAAACCAATCCACCAACTCCCTATTGATAACAATCGAATAAATGATTCATTTTTCCTAACGACCCCCTACTAGTCCCCCCACTATAATCCACCATCACTAAGACTTAACCTTCTCTAGGGTTCCTATCCACAATAAGAACATTATTTAGAACCTCTTTAAATGTTGTAACGTGAAACACATTATTCTAAACTCATACGGCATATATCAATCCCTACTCAGAACATATCCCACTAATCATATCATTTTATACCAACATTCTGTAAAAATGATGAAGGTATTTGAATAGATCATCATAATCCACCGATGTTATAATTTCCTTCATGAGGTGTATAATCTCCATATACCTATCAACCCTAAGGTCTCTGTGAATAAATAATGGAATAAATGGGTCTTTATATCTTCTTGGATAACCATATATATTCATCTTACCACACTAGAGTGTCCCATCTATTACTCACTAGATCTTGGAGAACATGAATGTCAAGTTTCACTCTCCCTTTTGGGGTGTCTCTAGATGGTCAAATATTTTCTATAAAAATATATATCTAGAGTATAGATACCTAAATACTTCCATACATAGTGGAAAATGTGTTATACTGCATCTAAACCTCTTTTGTAAGATCATACATCATAGGCATAGTTTAAGGAGCTTATCTCTCTTTCAATTCAATGACTATTTAAAATCTCACCCATAGTTGACAATAAACCAAAAAATATCATCCCTAAATGAGGAACATACCCAAACCATAGTGGGTAATTAACAACACTACCCTCAATTTTCTCAATAGTAGTCATTCATGTATCCACTTGTATAAAATTTGAAACACATACCTTATAATAAGAAACTACTATAATAGTATTAAATAACATTGTTTAGAGAAGTTATAACAGACATAATTTATCATTATTATATATAGACAATATTAGGTAAACTCAAAAATGGGTGTTATCTCTATAACCATCTACCCCTAAACAATATAAAGATAAATTCTTATATGATTCACATCATTTTATTTCATTTAATTTAAATTGGAATTTCATAATTGAGGCACAATTTAAAAAAAAAATTAATTTATGTTATTATGGAAAACACTTTATAAGTTTCATGTATAATTTTATTTAACTAGAAACATAATGTTACCAAATAAATATTCATCATTAAATTTTAAACTAATTGAAATACTGGGTTGATAAATTTTCACCATCATGTTATATGGAAAATGTCATTTAAGATGATGTCGAAACATTAAAAAAATATCATAATATTATATCCATTTAATCAATAAGAAGATATAATTTTAATTTAATGTGAATCCTATATTACTATCATGATTCATATATACATGCTCTCATGAATTTTTAATAAAGATATAAAACTCCTATAAATCATAAATATCAAATTCATACCTTTCATGCAGAGTGAAATCACTAAACTCTAAATGAGACAGTCAAGAACATCAATACCATCCTTGGACACATATTATTTTTCTCATATATGTGTTTGCTACTCCTCGGAACAATATTTATATAATGTTTTGAAAATTCCAAATATCCTATGTACCTTTCATAGATATTCAGAAAAAATAAACAAATGTAATACCTCTTTGTCATCCCACATCTCTACTCATTTCCTAGTAACTTGATCAGAGAGAAATGTGGCCTCATACATGCTTCCCTGTAATTTATAGGCTACCAACTCAAAGGGAGTGTTTATGGTATGGAGGTTACAACCTCATATCAGAGTGAAATAACATTGGATAATATACCAATATAATTAATTATGTGAATAATTTAAAAAAAATCATCATGAAATGTTCTAATAAAAAAATAAATAATTGATAATGAAATGAATATTTATAAATATTGACCAACTCATATATAAAAAATGGATCCTCTATGGGTGGATCATCTAAAAAATATATAAAATTAAAATAAGGAAAAAAATTGGGAAACTTGAAGAAACTAGTCATGATTCTTAGACCAGTCACATATCCCACGTTCTATACTAGATAATAGATCCAGTATCAATAATACGGAACTTACCCATGTCTTATACTATAACTATGATGTATTCCTAGGTACTAGTGGCCACATGAGATGTGTTTGAGTAAGAATACTTAGGCCACCACCAACATTTCCTATAAACATAACAAGGGTATGAAATAGTGTGTGACTACATGTATAACTAGTTAAATAGAAACAAAATAAATAAACCACCATTGGTCCTCAGTTTTTACGTGTCACTCAAGATTGAACATCCTTTTTCTTGATTATCTTGGATGTCTCTAAATATAACAATACCCATGGAAACCAATATTTCTTAATTATATGAGGAAATATAGGGATTACAAAATCATCCTCTCTAGATCCAATGGTGGTAATCCTTGACATCCCATAATCATATAGAATCACTCGATCCTATGGAAGAGATACATGACATCCCTTAGTCAACAAATATCACTAGATCCTTTGGATGTAATCCTAATCAACCCTCAATCACCAAATATAACTGGATCCATGGTTGGTAATCCCCACCAATCACCTAATATCATGGGATCTTAGGGGGTTCATCCCTAAAACCACATAATACCTGCTTATCACTAGATATAATGGATTTCATCTCTAGTGTCCCACAATTACCAAATATCACCCAAACATATGGAGGTAGTCCATATTATTCCCCAATCATGAAATATCACTAGATCCTTGGGAGGTGATCCATGTAATCCACAAATCACCAAATATCACTAGATCGTTTTGTGGTAATCCTTGTCATCCCTTAATCAAAAACTATAAATGGGTATTAGGGTGGTGATCCTCAACATCCCCAATAAAAAAATATCACAATATATAAGGGAGGTAGTTTTTTCTATCCCCCAATAAAAAATTTCATAGGATCATGTGGAGGTAATATTCCTCATCCCTGAAATCAATACGTGACATAATGGTACATTAATATTATTTAATTCATTCAAAATTAAAATATCTTTTTCAATAAATTCAATTATAGATTTTATCAAATGGTTCACATAATGTTTTCATTTATTGGATCCTATGTTATCTCCTAGGAGTATTCCCATGTTCACTCAACTACATTTACATAGGGAAACCCATGGTTCACCTATCTAAAATCAATGGGTCTCAATTTCCAATAACCAATGACTTCACACAAGCCATGGGAGATTATAATTAGATAAATTATAAAACAAATTTATTTATTTAGAATTTTAGTTCATCCACCTTTTATGACTTCATGACTATTTATCAAACACACATTAAATCAAGAAATACTTGATATATAGTTTATGAACCTTCATCCCTGCACTCATAGAACTCTACTCATCTAATATCATCTATTAGTTCAAGATGAAATGGAAACATATCAAAATAATTTTAAAACCTTAAAATATGGCATAATAGTCAAAAACATTTGTGATAATTCCAGCAATAATGGAAATAAAAAAGGAGGATATTATGATTTAGCATCACCTATATATTTCTATCGCATGGAAGGCCATGTGATTCTATTAATATTTTTTGTATAAAACATTAAATAAGTCGAGATAAAGGAGTATTGAACAATGGATAAGTGTTTGGTTGATTTATGGGTATGAAATAGGGTTTTCATGGATAAAAATAAAAAAGTTAAATTTTGTGAAGTCAATTCTTTAAGGAATTTGGAAGACCACATGGTTTCACCACACCGTTTTCTAAATTGGTCACTAACTGTATAGTTCTTGCTGACTATGAAATCAAAACATGCAATGTTATGTTGTGAAGTTATATAAACTATGCCCCAACCATGAGAAACACATCTACAATTAAGTATGGCATTTTTAAGCACTTCCTTGATAATCTAAATTATTGAGAAATCTTGAGCCATTTTATTCCCCATAAAATGGTTTGCGTGCACAGTTAGCACTAACTATACACTAACTATGTACCCCAACATACAAATCCATTTTCCTTACTTCAAAGCCTCCAATACTAAAAACACCTCAAATACCACACTAACTCTCTATAAACCCTTCCATCACACATTAAATAAGGAAATATTTAAAATTAAATTAGGATTTAAATAAAACCACAACACAATAATATCTGGGGATTTAACGTTTTTCCCTTTCAATCACAGACCTTCATTATAAATACAATTAGTTTATACCCATGATTAATGACACTACAAATTCACTAAGACTGGGAGGATGGTAGGTTTAATAATCTCACAAGAGACCATATTGTCCAGTCTAGGATTCCCTTAATTAGTTATGTTATATTATTGAAATCATTCTCAAAGATGACGTGGTAAATAGGGGGTATTGGGCATAATAATTACAAGTAGAACTTTGGAAAATTCAAATTTTTCTATGTAACTAGTGATACAACATGATTTGGTATAGCATCCCATATTTTTATAACATAACTTTCATTCCATTACACGGAACTGAGGATCTTTAAGGTTTAGTGTCTTGGAAACAAGGAACATAAAACATGAAACAAAAAAAACATTCTTCTTAAACACATGAAAGGATTCTACTCAAGTTCACCCTAGGCTCATTACTGCATCTCATAACCTGGGGGAATACATCAAAAGAAAGGGTGAGCAGAAGGCCCAGCAAAGGAAACAAGTGAAACATTTTACATATGAACTTGAGATACATCAATAAAGTCATGAAAAGAATTTTAAGGCATGAAAATGAAATCATGAGGCATATCATAATAAAAATAAAACTTTTTCATAACTTGAAGATGTGGATACATCATTTAACATAGAAAATCATGAACATATCACCAAGGTCCATCCCCAAGGTGTCATTTGAAAATTACCAAGGTTATTCACCAAGGTATCGTGAAAATTGTAATCTCTAGTGGTTACATCATTACCCAATGCATTGGAGCGCAATCAGGGTGCACCCTTAAATTTGCCTTTATTATCATGTGAGACACATATATCATCATCAAAAATTTCATAAATAACCCATATGGCATAAAATAAATGGGTTTCATTTCATAATCACAACGTTTTAAAAACTGCTTTAAAGACATGATCTTTATGTCACTTTAAAACCCACAGAAAAGGAAGGTGGGTCTCATGTATGTAAATCCCAGAATTCAAAATAGAAAATTTTGGTATATATGTGAATACCCCTTTATAATAAAGAGCTTTTGGTATTCACTTAATAATATAAAAGAACATTAGAAAAAGAGAGAGACATTTTGAGACGGAAATTCTGCAGCATAACGGCTATGTTATGAGGTTTTAGAAGACATTAAAAAGAGAGGGAAAATGGGTCAAACATTCATAAATGACCCATAAAATAGTAGATGGACAGAATAAGAAGGATACATGATCATGGTAGTGAAATTTCAAGGACATAACATTTGAAATGAAAAACATGGAAGGAAGACAAAAATTAGATTTCTCTTATGAAAGTTCGACAGCCTAACGGCGTTACTTAAACTTCAACAAAAATGATTTGAAAAGATCAAATAGGGTCTCTCATCATGTGAACATAAGAGTTAAGTATGATAGATATAGAGATAATTCCCCAACATAATTAAAAAGGAACTTGAAAGACTTGACATGAAAGTATAACTATGAAAAGAATGAGAAGGGTGAAAGAATCCCCTAAAAATTTCGGCAGCCTAACGGTGCCACTTAAAACTTCAAAATACTGAATTGAAGAGATCAAATGGGGTATCTCATAATATGAACATAAAAGTACAGTATGATAGATATATATATCATACCCCAACATAAAAAAAAGGAACTTGAAAGAATTGACATGAAAGTAGAACTTCAAAACGAGAAGGGTGAAGAACCACTTAAAAATTCGGCAGCCTAACAACGCCACTTAAAACTTCAAAATACTGAATTGAAGAGATCAAATGGGGTCTCTCATAATATGAACATAAAATTCCAGTATGATAGATATAGAGATCATACCCCAAAATAACAAAAAGGAACTTGAAATAATTGACATGAAAGTAGAACTTCAAAACGAGAAGGGTGAAGAACCACTAAAAAATTCGGCAGCCTAACGGCGCCACTTAAAACTTCAAAATACTGAATTGAAGAGATCAAATGGGGTCTCTCATAATATGATCATAAAAGATCATTATGATAAATTTAGATATCATACCCCAACATAACAAAAAGGAACATGAAAATAGATCTTGAAAAAAATGAGAAGGGAGAAAGAATCCGTTACAAAAATTTCGGCAGCCTAACGACGTCACTTAAAACTTCATAAAAAGAAATAATGAGAGTAAGAGGGGATATCTCATTATATGAACATGAAAATTTCAGTAAGAGGAGTATAAAAGTATATCCTCCAACATAAGAACATGGAGCATAAAAGGAATGACATAAAAGAGATTACTTGAAATGAAAGAGAGAGGTCAGATCGCTTACCTTAAAACGTAACTCTTAAAACTTAAAGGTTTGGACCTTGAGGGCTTGGGGGCACCTTGGGAGGACTCCTTGGGAGGTAAGGGGACCATAACTTCGTTGGGGGAGAGTGGGGAGTCGAATGGATGAGAGGATGACTTGGTATTTATAGGGAAAGTGAGGGGACACGACATTAATGGCCAAGGGAAACCTCATTAGTGGTTTTGGCAAACCCATGGGCTTGCCCATGGTATTTTCCCATGGTATTGGCCACTTGGGACACCTCATACCTTATCTTACTACTCATAAGTCGATCATATTGATTAAATACTTAATACATCATTTAATGATGTCATTAAAGACTCGTAACTTAAAAACTATATTTTCACTATTCATCGAAAATTCAACTTTCTCAGAATAGTCCCAAAATTTCACCTTAACCAAATATCAATGCTCTAATTTCAAAAATGAAATCCATTTTATAAAAATAATTTTCTAAATATTTTTAATTAAATTTTTAATTAAAAACGCTATTCATCGAAAATTTATTTTTTTCAGAAAAATCCCCAAAAATTACCTTAACATAATATCGATGCTCTGAGTTCAAAAATGAAGTCCATTTTATAAAAATAATTTCTTAAATATTTTTAATTAAAATTTTAATTGAAAAACACTATTCATCCGAAAAAACTAATACTTGAATAATAATTTATGAAACCGTTATTTAACCGTTTTATTGAATCACATTACTTAATAAAAGTGCCTAGCTTATTTTAATACTTTCTTTAAGTGAGATTACTAATCCATTTGGACACATTATTAATCCTAATCATAAAATCACTATTCATAATTTACTATTCATAAAAAATAATGTTGATCTTATTAGACTCTAAATTTTGTACTGAACATAATTGTAGAAGACTATTTGTTGAAAATCATTACACATTTTTAATTATTTAAGGTTTACATAAACATTTTTAAAATATCCTTTTTCTAAAATTCATCAAAAATATGCATACTATATTTATCCGGTCATTTGAACATTCATAAAAGAAATCGAAATTTTTATTTAAAACAAAGGATTACACAAGACAGTTACGGTCTCCTTACATAGACCCTTATCACACCAGCATAGGACCTAAGTGTAAGGTGTGCTAAGGTGAGAGAATCCGAGGGAGGCTCGACCAACATCTCACGAGTAGTAATTTCTATCAGTTTGAACTTCTCGCGAAGGAGATTCCGTTCTAGCTTTATACGATGAAGTTCAGCTTGGGTTTGGTCCAGAGCAAAGCCCAGTGGTGCTACCTCCTTCCCAAGTTCTGTTAGATGGGCTTCGATCGGTCCAAGACTACTGGGTGAGGCCATCGAATCTTCTTTCTATATTAATTAACCAAGATTGCTTGTATTTAGAGACAATAGTCAAAACGTTTAGTTTCCAGCGGTCATATTGACCAATGGTCAAATAACAGTCAAAACCCAACAGTCTCATTTTAATTATACTCATGTTATCAAATGAAACATTTTTGTTGAGTATAAAAATAAAATAAAATAACACATAAAATTAGGAAACAATATTTATTTAAAATTTCGGGTCGTTACAATCTTCCCCCCTTAAGAAATTGCGTCCTCGTAATTTTTTAAAATTGGGTTTTGAAATTTCATTGAAAGTCCCACATCGGAAAAGGAGTCAGTAAAACTATTACTTTAAAATAAAGAAAGGGAAGTACAAAGGTCACCCGAGTTAACCCACACTAGGATTCCATGTAGAAAAACATGGACATGGAGGAGAAAACCAAGGGTCAAGTTCTGAGGGAGAGTGATAGAGAAAATGATTATGAGAAAGTTAACCATAAGAAAATCCCAAACTTATGATGTGTGTAAACGGTCTTTGATTACCTAGTAGGAAACGTAAACCAACAACATTTTTGTTTTACGTTTCTTTTCATGATTTTGAGGAATTCATTTACTACATAGAACAAAAACATAAGAAAATTTACCTACCTTCAAGTGGAGTTTCATCCTTTAATAATTCCCTACCAACACTAATCTTTTCTCCAAATGATGGGACTTCAAAAACACTTGGTCTCATAAAAGCACAAGAATCATCTTTTAGAGAATCACATTATCTACAAAAGATTAACTATCTATTTCTCCTATCTTTAAAAATTATCCCAAAAACAGAAAGGTTAAGGTAAAAAAACTATTCAAAAAGAAAGAATCCCATAGGAATGGAAACTACTTTTAAATATCCAAAGTTCCATGGTACTACCCAAAGTTCATCATAGACCATTCCATAAATAACGGTCCTTAAAATTCCTCAAAATAAACCAAACTAAGATTGAAACCCAAATACAAGAAGGATTTGATAACATAGTCTTCCAAAACAACTTCATTGTTCATCTCCAGACAACATCAACCACTCCTAACATCTTATAACCAAAGTAGCTAACCTAAACATATTTTACCCAAGATAGGTTAATTATTCCCATAAGTAACCTAAATTACTATAAGTCCACCTTAAATTCATCAATTCTTCAAAATATAAGTCAACCTTACTCCTCAATGAAAATACTATATTAATATATTTACCTCGATCATATAGGGTCCCCAAAATAGTGAACGTCTTCCAAAATAATAATCATCTTTTAATCCCCTAATCATCTCAATCATATTAATACGGAAATTGTCGCATTTCCTATCACATTGGTTGTTGGGACACGTTATTCCATTTCCCACCATTAGCTAAGAAGAGAAAGTATAATTAGAGGCTTAAATACTTAACCAATAATCATGAAAAGGAACTTAAAGCATATAAGGATAACTTGTAGAAGAAAAGTATACCCTAACTTGTGATCCCCTAGGTTCCCATCTAGGTTATCCATGATCATATATTCTTATGTGAATCTTTATTTTATTTTATCTTTGTTCCTTTAACAATGGTTCATACCAAGCTTATGAATTTACCAAAGCATATCCCCCGGGAGTGTCGTAACCAAGAGTGCATCAAGGCCCGTTGTCGTGTACCAGTTCCCGTTTGAGTCTAGCTCAAAGCGGTGTTTTTGGGTTTTACCCCTATGTACATCTGTGCCAGAGCCACCTCTACCTACTCGTATCCAGACAGGGATGTATTTTCTTGGAAACCCCTTACTCAATACTCACCAAAATACTAGGAAGATTTCCTATATTTAAACTTTTCTATAGGGTTCTTCCTAGAGTTTTCATATCCTAATTTCCACATATAACTAAACCATCCTTTGATACCAACTATAGCATCCCATCTTTTTATAACATAACTTTCATTCCATTACAAGGAACTGAGGATCTTTAAGGTTTAGTGTCTTGGAAACAAGGAACATAAAACATGAAACAAAAAAAAAACATTCTTCTTAAACACTTGAAAGGCTTCTCCTCAAGTTCACCCTAGGCTCATTACTGCATCTCATAACCTGGGGACATACATCAAAAGAAAGGGTGAGCAGAAGGCCCATCAAGGGAAACAAGTGAAACATTTTACATATGAACTTGAGATACATCAATAAAGTCATGAAAAGAATTTTAAGGCATGAAAATGAAATCATGAGGCATATCATAATAAAAATAAAATTTTTTCATAACTTGAAGATGTGGCTACATCATTTAACATAGAAAATCATGAACATGTCACCAAGGTCCATCCCCAAGGTGTCATTTGAAGATTACCAAGGTTATTCACCAAGGTATCGTGAAAATTGTAATCTCTAGTGGTTACATCATTACCCAATGCATTGGAGCGCTATCAGGGCGCACCCTTAAATTTTCCTTTATTATCATGTGAGCCACATATATCATCATCAAAAATTTAATAAATAACCCATATAGCATAAAATAAATGGTGTTCATTTCATAATCACAATGTTTTAAAAACTGCTTTAAAGACATGATCTTTACGTCACTTTAAAACCCACAGAAAAAGAAGGTGGGTCTCATGTATGTAAATCCCAGAATTTAAAATATAAAATTTTGGTATATATTTGAATACACCTTTAGAAGAAAGAGCTTTGAGTATTAACTTAATAATATAAAAGAACTTTAGAAAAAGAGAGAGACATTTTGAGACGGAAATTCTACAGCATAATGGCTATGTTACGAGGTTTTAGAAGACATTAAAAAGAGAGGGAAAATTGGTCAAACATTCATAAATGACCCATAAAACAATAGATGGACAGAATAAGAAGGATACATGATCATGGTAGTGAAATTTCAAGGACATACCATTTGAAATGAAAAACATGGAAGGAAGAAAAAAATTAGATTTCTCTTATGAAAGTTCGACAGCCTAACGACGTTACTTAAACTTCAACAAAAATGATTTGAAAAGATAAAATAGGGTCTATAATCATGTGAACATAAGAGTTTAGTATGATATATAAGGAGATAATTCCCCAACATAATTAAAAAGGAACTTTAAATACTTTACATGAAAGTAGAACTTTGAAAAGAATGAGAAGGGTGAATGAATCCCCTAAACATTTCGGCAGCCTAACGGCGCCACTTAAAACTTCAAAATACTGAATTGAAGAGATCAAATGGGGTATCTCATCATATGAACATAAAAGTCCAGTATGATAGATATATAGATCATACCCCAAAATAACAAAAAGGAACTTGAAATAATTGACATGAAAGTAGAACTTCAAAACGAGAAGGGTAAAGAACCACTTAAAAATTCGGCAGCCTAACGACGCCACTTAAAACTTCAAAATACTGAATTGAAGAGATCAAATGGGGTCTCTCATCATATGAACATAAAAGTCCAGTATGATAGATATAGAGATCATACCCCAACATAACATAAAGGAACTTGAAAGAATTGACATGAAAGTAGAACTTCAAAATGAGAAGGGTGAAGAACCACTTAAAAATTCGGCAGCCTAACGGCGCAACTTAAAACATCAAAATACTGAATTGAAGAGATCAAATCGGGTCTCTCATCATATGATCATAAAAGATCAGTATGATAAATTTAGATATCATACCCCAACATAACAAAAAGGAACATGAAAGACTTTACATGAAAATAGATCTTGAAAAAAATGAGAAGGGAGAAAGAATCCGTTACAAAAGTTTCGGCAGCCTAACAGCATCACTTAAAACTTCATAAAACGAAATAATGAGAGTAAGAGGGGATCTCTCATTATATGAACATGAAAAGGGAAGTAAGAGGAGTATAAAAGAATATTCTCCAACATAAGAACATGGAGCATAAAAGGAATGACATAAAAGAGATTATTTGAAATGAAAGAGAGAGGTCAGATCCCTTACCTTAAAACGTAACTCATAAAACTCAAAGGTTTGGACCTTGAGGGCTTGGGGGCACCTTGGGAGGACTACTTGAGAGGTAAGGAGAGCAGAACTTCGTTGGGGGAGAGTGGGGAGTTGAATGGATGAGAGGATGGCTTGGTATTTATAGGGAAAGTGAGGGGACAAGGCATTAATGGCAAAGGGACACCTCATTAGTGGTTTTGGCAAAACCATGGGCTTGCCCATGGTATTTGCCCATGGTATTTGCCCATGGTATTGGACACTTGGGACACCTCATACCTTATCTTACTATTCATAAGTCGACCATATTGATTAAATACTTAATATATCATTTAATGATGTCATTAAACACCCGTAACTTAAAAACTGTATTTTCACTATTCATCGAAAATTCAACTTTCTCAGAATAGTCCCAAAATTTCACTATAACAAAATATCAATGCTCTGATTTCAAAAATGAAATCCATTTTATAAAAATAATTTTCCAAATATTTTTAATTAAATTTTTAATTAAAAATACTATTCATCGAAAATTTATTTTTTCAGAAAAATCCCCAAAAATTACCTTAACATAATATCGACGCTCTGAGTTCAAAAATGAAGTCCATTTTATAAAAATAATTTTCTAAATATTTTTAATTAAAATTTTAATTAAAAAACACTATTCATCCGAAAAAACTAATACTTGAATAATAATTTATGAAACCGTTATTTAACCATTTTATTGAATCACATTACTTAATCAAAGTGCCTAGCTTATTTTAATACTTTCTTTAAGTGAGATTACTAAACCATTTGGACACATTATTAATCCTAATCATAAAATCACTATTCATAATTTACTATTCATGAAAAATAAATTTGATCTTATTAGACTCTAAGTTTCGTACTAAACATAATTGTAGAAGACCATTTTTGAAAATAATTACACATTTTTAATTATTTAAGGTTTACATAAACATTTTTAAAATAGCCTTTTTCTAAAATTCATCAAAAATATGCATACTATATTTATCCGGTCATTTGAAAATTCATTAAAGAAATCGAAATTTTTATTTAAAACAAAGGATTACACAAGACAGTTATGGTCTCCTTACATAGCCCCTTATCACACCAGCATAGGACCTAAGTGTAAGGTGTGCTAAGGTGAGAGAATCCAAGGGAGGCTCGACCAACATCGCACGAGTAGTAATTTCTATCAGTTTGAACTTCTCGCGAAGGCGATCCCGTTCTAGCTTTATACGATGAAGTTCAGCTTGGGTTTGGTCCAGAGCAAAGCCCAGTGGTGCTACCTCCTTCCCAAGTTCTATTAGATGGGCTTCAATCGGTCCAAGACTACTGGGTGAGGCCATAAAATCTTCTTTCTATATTAATTAACCAAGATTGCTTGTATTTAGAGACAATAGTCAAAACGTTTAGTTTCCAGCGGTCATATTGACCAATGGTCAAATAACAGTCAAAACCGAACAGTCTCATTTTAATTATACTCATGTTATCAAATGAAAAATTTTTGTTGAGTATAAAAATAAAATAAAATAACACATAAAATTAGGAAACAATATTTATTTAAAATTTCGGGTCGTTACATTTGGTCATGTAGTTTTCTAAATCGTGTGGTTCCCACGATACTAAGAAACACAACCCATGTGGTTAAGCCACATAACTGGGTAAACCATGTGCCAACCATGTGAAATAAAATTACAATTAATTATAGGTTTCACATGGACTCATTTGGAAATCTACATTGTTTTTTGAATCGTGACCCAAGTTATTCCCCTTGGTATTGTTTAAGTACATGTTTAACACTATCTTTATTCTAACCTGGCACCCCAACCAACAAATCATTTTTTATTTATTTTTAGGAGTTAAATCATTGAAATGAATCCAAGGCCACACAAAATCATCATAGTCACTACCATCATACATTAAATAAGGAATAATCAATGAATTTGGAGGAATTATATTAGATTAACTCCTAATTAAAGTGGAATACTCTATAATCTATCAACCATATAGTATATTATCCTAAAACATCAATTATAGATTTAACTTGGCTCATCGATGAATCACCCCAACTACTGAGACCACATTTTAAACCATTTATCCCTCATATCTACATATATAATCTTATTTTAACACTACACTAGTGTCATATCAACTCTCTACCCATTAAGAGTACTCTCACTTCAATACACTATGTTATATAAACTCTTTTCAAAAGCTATGTTCACCTCGTGCTAAACATCATTGATTTGGATCATGATAGATAGATCATGGTATTATTTTATAATATGTAATATGTTTATATATATATCATACATAGCACTGAAATCCTATTGAAGAACCAATACATATGTCATTGTACCGAACCTTTCCACAATCATGATCATCACCACATATTTAGGTTCTAGCCTTCTCTACCATTGAACATGATGATGTCTCAATCATAGAAATTCTAAAAGGAATATGGTCACCCACATGGAACTGAATAGGAAGAAAATTTAGGTCATAATATGACTATCATATTCTCTAGATGGCCATTAACCATATCTCAATCAAATAGAACTAATATATGGATTTCTATATGAGACTCAGTCTAATCATTAAAGAGTCACTAAAAACTAGAAAATAAAAGAGAAAACAATATGGACTACCACACAAGGCATGAAATGGTGTTCAGTAAATTTATTGATGGTAACTCTTATTGTAGGCTAAATATTCCAAATTCATGTAGTTTTCACAGGAAAAAATATATATTTTAGGACAGTTGGACTCAACACATACTCTTAGATCTAAATCAAAATTCAATTATCCATCCTTCTAAGGATGAAAAGTAGTTCTCAGAATCAACTATGTTCCAAGTCACTCCTTAATTTCTGTAGAAAATTTGATGTGAAATGGTTTTCTCGATCAGAAACAATGCTTCATGGGATCTAATGCGAGAAAACTATCTCTTGAACAAAAACTAACCCAGCTCTACAACTGAAAATTTATCCTGAATTAATTAAAAGTGAGATACTTTACAAATCCAATAAATTATCACCCATCATATTCAACTTCTCTAGGGTGTCCCGGAAAACCCCATCTTGAAATACATATATATATTTCCCCGCATAAACTCAGGAGTGGCTTGGTGTTGTAAAATAACATCAGTTTATTAGCGCTTGACCATTACATATAGATAGAGAAAGAACTATATGAGAATTCAAACTATGACTATATCCATCCCAGACCACCAATATTTCATCCATATGTTATTATTATACTTAGTTAAAAAAATTACCACCCATCTCAATGCATGTGATTTCCTCATCAGATCCTCACATATACTCATGGGAACTAATACCAGACCTCATATATATGGGATATTGTCTATATTAAGAGACCAGTATAGCGGGGTATCTCTACCGTGTATAAACCCTCTCATAATTAGACTATCTAAAAAAGATATCAGGATCTTTTTCACTATACTATGAGGATAATACTTGATTGATAGGGAATAATGGGCCACTCAGACATGAGAATATTAGATTTCCTGATTCATATCATGAAAGAGGGAAACCATATGACACTCTCTATTTGAAAAATGAACTTCTTGAGTTTGAAACCTCAAAATAAATGCACTTGTAACAACATTCCCCTTTCTATGTGTGTATGATAGATTGAAATCAAAATATTTCAAGTACCCCTGACCCTAATCGGGGCTCTATATACAATTGTCCCAAGCTTGTCTCTATCATTCCAGGGGTGGAAATTAGCGCATAAATGAATAAACTAAACAGATGGAAATTTACAAATGTTCCTATATCCACACACCCAACTAAAAATATTTCCCAACATGAAAAAAATAAAGTAATACTTTGATTAATTGTAGATCCTGATTTCTGAGCTTCGACTACTGTCAACCTTTTTTGTTGAATATTCAAGTCTCAATGGGAGAAATGGATCTTCAAGATCATGTCGTCATTATACACCATACACCTCTAAGTAGGTATTTAATTTAAAAAATAACTCATGGAATGTACCACTACTTCACTATTATAGATATGGGTTATATAATTATGCTCATATGGCCTCAACCTTTTAGACCTATAAGAAACCACATGAAAATCCTTCATTGAGACAACTCCCATCATAGATCCATAAGTATCAAAAAATAGTTTACACTCCATACATGACATAGGTAATATTAGGATCATTATTTTATTTATTCTACTCTTCATATCTTGAAATCAATCTCCTAATAAAAAATATATGTCACCCATTTCTTGGTCAGATTTATAATAAATATAGCTTAATAAGAAAAATCATGTATGATCCTCCTGAAAAAAATTGTTTAAACAAAATATCTTTTTATGTTAAAAACGTTCATAGGTATCTCCCAAGAAACAAATGCACAAAATTTATTAGTGTCTTCTCATACACTATCTTCAATATATAATATACACCAACAAGTGCACCAGTTCAATCCAAAACAAACTCTTTTTGAGCTTCACATATAGTCGATTCTACCATAGTGTTCCCAAAATGTTCCCATGAAATAATTTTGTATCATCTATTAGATTTGGGTACAAGATAATATTTTCAAAAAAATACACCATAAAAGAATATAGATCTGGGAGTTTGACCTAATTTTCTTGGGCTATGAATATTTATTGTGTGTTCTTCTAGCTAAATGGAGTCAAAAAATAATTATATAAACTATATGAACAATTGAATGATGTGTGAGGTATGTCTAATGGTCCAATATATCAACAAAATTAATAATCAATACAAGGAAGTGGATTCTAGTTTATAACTATCACTTAATTTAGCTATTGTTATCCCACACACTGCCTAAAATATCCATATGAAGTTTTGGAGAAATAGACTACAGATACCCAATAAAATGATATTGGTTATAAAAATACAGCATCCTTCAACTCCTCCAACTGATCCATTAGCTGGAACATCTCCACAGGTGATATCATGTATGGTAAGATGTAAATTAACTTTACATCTGGAAAAAGATCAATAGAATTATTTCCCTCTCTCTCAGGTGGAAAACCTGAGAAATAATATCGAAAAATATCCATTAACTGATCAACCATGGGATGAAAATTGTTAGAATCACCTCAACATCATCAAATACTAGACTATAAACCAGGTCAGTAGTCCTGCAAAACTGTGGGTGGTCAGATCTTACACAACCAACATTTATATCCCACTCTCCATCATATTTCCAATTTCCACCCTCAAAAGATGTTAAAAATTCCTATAAATAATAAAATTCTATGTGGTAATGATAATGTACTAACAAATCCATCCAAAAATAATTGAATATAATAATACCTAGAGTGAAATTTTATAAAAGTAATCTCGAGTCGAAAACCTCTTTGGCACATTCCATACACTAGGGAATGAGATCAGATCACACCCTTAATGGAATATCAATGGAATTCACTCCATATATATACTCCTTGTTTATCACCATCCCCTCAATGAAATGATCATTTGTAAAATAATGTGAATTTCCTCAATCAAAGAATGAAAAATCTAGCATACATTCTTCCAGAAACATACCTCAGACTATAGAATGTCAAAAATTATATTTGGTGGGAGTTGGTTGAATGGAATACAACTAACATGTGAATGAAATCTATAATCCTATCTAATGCACCTATAATTCTCAACTTGTGTAAAACTATTTTCCATTCCCCTAGGAACTATTTCCACCACATCATCCCAGCAAACCATTAGAAATAATGTTTCCTTCAAGTCAAGGTGTAGCTAATACCACTTCTAAACCCAGTGAGTGATCCGAACATTGGTCACTGTAAAATCATTGGGTACTGCTATATAATCTCCATAGGATCCATATACACCAACATGATCTCCACTCAATATTTTCATGATCATAATAATGTTAAATGTGTATATACCTATGATAATGACAACACTAAATAAAATTTCCTCTCAATGAAAGAATAGATGAATCCCAATACTGGAAATCCTATCCACCAACTCCCTATTGAGAACTATCAAATAAATGATTTATTTTTCTGGAAGATGCCCTATTAGCCCCCCCAATATAATCCACCATCCCTAAGACTTAACCTTCTCTAGGGTTCCTATCCATAATAAGCACCTGATTTAGAACCTCTGTAAAAGTTGTAATGTGAAACACATTATTCTAAACTCATACCTCATACATCAATACCTACTCAGAACAAATCCCTCTAATCTTATAATATTATACCAACATTCTATAAAAAATATGAAGGTCTATGAATGGATGAACATAATCCACCGCTGTTATAATTTCCTTCACGAGGTGTATAATTCCATATCCCTATAAACCCTAAGGTATCTGTGAATATATAATTGAATAAATGGGTCTTTATATCTTCTTGGATAACCCTATATATTCATCTTACCAAACCAGGGTGTCCCATATATTATTCACTAGAGATTGGAGAACATAAATGACCAGTTTCACTCTCTTTTGGGGTGTCTTTAGATGGTTAACTACTTTCTATAAAAATATATATCTAGATTATAGCTACCTAAATACTTCCCTACCTAGTGGACAATGTGTTATACTACATCTAAAACTCTTTGGTAAGATCATACATCATAGGCATAGTTTGAGGAGATTTTCTCTCTGTCAATTCAATGACTATTTGAAATCTCACCCCGAGTTGACAATCCACCAAAAAATATCATCCCTAAATGAGGATCTTTCCCAAAAACTAGTGGTTAATTCACAACACTACCCTCAATTTTCACAATAATAGTCATTCATGGATCCACTTGTATAAAATTTGAAACACATACCTTATAATAAGAAACAACTATAATAGTTTTAAATAACATTGATTAGAAAAGTTATAATAGACATAATGTATCATTATTATATACAGACAATATTAGGGAAACTCATAAAATGGGTGTTATCTCTATAACCATATACCCCTAAACAATATAAAGATAAATTCTTATATGATTCTCATCATTTTATTTCAATTAATTTAAATTGGAATTTCATAATTGAGGCACAATTTAAAAACAATTAATGTATATTATTAGGGAAAACACTTTAAAAGTTTCATGTATAATTTTATTTAACTAGAACCATAATGTTACTAAATAAATCCTCATCTTTCAATTTTAAACCAATTGAATAATTGGGTTGATAAATTTTCACCATCATGTTATATGGAAAATTTCATTTAATATGATGTCGAAACATTAAAAAAATATCATAATATTATATACATGTAATCATTAAGAAAATATAATTTTAATTTAATGTGAATACTATATTAAAATGATGATTCATATATACATGCCCTCATTAATTTTTAATAAAGATATAAAACTCCCATAAATCATAAATATCAAATTAATACCTTTCATGTAGAGTGAAATAGCTAAACTAAAAAAGCGAAAGTCAAGAACATCAATACCATCCCTAGACACATATTATTTTTCTCATATATGGGTTTTCTACTCCTTGGAAAAATATCTATTGAATGTTTTAAAAATTCCCAATATCCCATGTACCTTTCACACATATTAAGAAAAAAATATACATCTGTAATACCTCTTTGTCATCCCACATCTCTACTCATTTAATAGTAACTTGATCAGAGAGAAATGTGGCCTCACACATGCTTCCCTGTAATCTAGAGGATACCAACTCATAGAGAGTGTGTATGGTAGGGAGGTTACAACCTCATATCAGTGTGAAATAACAATAGATATAATACCAATATAATACATTATGTGAATAATTAAAAAATTCATCAGGAAATGTTCTAATAAATAAAAATAAGAAATTCATAATAAAATGAATATTTATAAATATTGACCAACTCAGATATAAAAAATGGATCCGCTATGGGTGTATCATCTAAAAAATATATAAAATGAAAATAAGGAAAAAAATTGGAGACTTCAATAAACTAGTCTGGATTCCTAGACCGGTCCCATATCCCTTGTTCTATACTAGATAACAGATAAAATATCAATAATACATAACATACCCATGTCTTATACTATAACCATGATGTATTCCTATGTACTAGTGGCCACATGAGATGTGTTTGAGTAAGAATAAGTAGGCCACCAGCAATAGTTCCTATAAACATAACAAGGGTATGAAATAGTGTGTGACTACGTGTATAACTAGTTAAAGAGAAACAAAATTAATAAACCACCATTGGTCATCAGTTTTTACATGTCTCCCAAGATTGAATATCATTTTTCTTGATTATCATGGATGTCTCTGAATATGATAATACCCATGGAATCCAATATTTACTAATCCTATGAGGCAATATAGGCATCACACAATCATTGTCTCTAGGTCCAAGGGTGGTAATCCTTGACATCCCATAATCATCTAGTATTATTAGATCCTATGGAAGTGATACATGACATCCCCTAGTCAAAAAATATCACTTGATCCTTTGGATGCAATCTCCAGCAACCCTTAATCACCAAATATAACTGGATCCATGGTTGATAATCCCCACCAATCACCTAATTTCATGGGATCGTAGGGGGTTCATCCCTAAAACCAAATAATCCCTCATTATCACTAGATATAATGGATTTCATCTCTAGTGTCCCCGAATTACAAAATATCACCCAAACCTATAGAGGTACTCCATATTATTCCCCAATCATGAAATATCACTAGATCCTTGGGAGGTGATCCATGTAATCCACCAATCACCAAATATCACTAGATCCATGGGCATGAATCCTTGACATACCTTAATAAAAAATTATTAATGGGTATTAGGGTGGTGATCCTCAACATCCCTAATAAAAAATATCATAATATCTAAGGGAGGTAGTTTTTTGTATCCCACAATAAAAAAATTCATAGGATCATGTGGAGGTAATATTCATCATCCCTGAAATCTGTACGTGACTCAATGGTAAATTAATATTATTTAATTAATTCTGAATTCAAATATCTTGTTCACTCAATTCAATTATAGAGTTTATCAAATGGTTCACATAAATTGTTCGTTTATTGGATCCTAGGTTATATCCTAGGAGTCCGCCCATGTGCACTCAACCACATTAATTTAGGGAAACCCATGGGTCACCTCTCTAAAAGACATGGGTCCCAATCTTCACTAACCAATGACTTCACACAATCCATTGGAGATTCTAATTAGATAAATTATAAAACCAATTTATTTATTTAAAATTTTAGTTCATCCACCTTTTATATCTGCATGAATATGTATCAAACACACCTGAAATCAAGAAATACTCGATAGATAGTTTAAGCACCTCCATCCTTGAACTCATAGAACTCTACTAATCTAATATCATCTATTAGTTCAAGATTAAAGGGAAACATATCAAAATCATGTTAAAACCATAAAATATGGCATAATAGTCAAAAACAATTGTGATAATTCTAGGAATAATGGAAATAAAAAATGGTGGATATAGTGATTTAGCATCACCTATATCTTTCTATTTCATGCAAGACTATGTGATTATATTAATATTTTTTGTATAAAACAATAAATATGTTGAGATAAAGGAGGATTGAACAATGGAGAAGGTTTTGGTCGATTTATGGGTAAGAAATAGGGGTTTGATGGATAAAAAAAAAAGTTAAATTTTGTGAAGTCATTTCATTAAAGAATTTGGAAGACCACATGGTTTTGCCATAACGTTTTCTAAATTTCACACTAACTATATAGTTATTACTGACTATGAAATAACAACATGCATAGTTATATTGCGAAGTTATATAAACTATGCCCCAACCATGAGAAACACATCTATAATTATGTCTGGAATTTTTAAGCACTCCCTTGATAATCTAAATTATTGAGAAATCTTGAGCCATTTTATACCCTATAACATGGTTTGGGTGCACAGTTAGAACTAACTATGCACTAACTACATATCCCAACCTATAAATCCATTTTCCTTACTTCAGAGCCTCTAATTATAAAAACCACCTCAAAGACCACAGTAACTCTCCATAAACCCTTCCATCACACATTAAATAAGGAAATATTTAAAAATAAATTAGAATTTAAATAAAAACACAACACAATAATATCTAGGGATTCAACGTTCTTCCCTTTCAATCATGGACCTTTATTATAAATACAAGTAGTTTATACCCATGTATTAATGACATTAAAAATTCACTAAGACTAGGAGGATGGGAGGTTTAATAATCTCACAAGAGACCATATTTTCCAGTCTAGGATTCCCTTAATTATTTATGTTATATTATTGAAATCGTTCTCAATTATAATACTAGTTTATTTTGTTTGTATTTCCACATTACCTAGGATAACACCTATTAAATGTGAATTGATTGATCCAGATAATGAATAGAAACTATTATTTTTGAGTAATATCCTTTGTTAATTATTTTGGGGTGTCTATAAGGGTTCATTATATTTTTGAAATCCATATTAAGAGGCTAAACTAGATTTTAATAATGTATAAGGTGTAAATTAAAGTGCATTCTCATCAAGAATATATGGTTTTAAAGTTCTCTAGTATATGAAAGATATATAGTGGATGATATCACCTACCTACCACAAGTGAGTAGATGAGTAATACTAGCCTTTTAACAATGGATAGATAAGTGTTATTGAACTATCACTAATATATGAATGTATGTCATTGGTTTTCTAGTGAGATGTGGATGTGAATTAGTGTCATAACACCGATAGATGAATATGTGTCATAATAATCTCTCTAAAGAATGGATTTCTGACACTAACCATTATATATTGGATGGTAGTGATTCATTACCCACTACTGGAAAACTAACCTTTACCAACGGTTTGGAACCGTTGGTATAGGCCTCCAAACCGTTGGTATAGCCTATACCAACGGTTTGGAGAACCGTAGCCAAGTAAGCCGTTGGGATAGGTCTATACCAACGGTTTTCAAAAAACCATTGGTATAGACCTATACCAACGGTTTTGGAAACCGTTGGTATAGGTAATATGAAATCTATACCAACGGTAATGGAACCGTTGGTATATAAATTCCAAAAAATAAAACATCCGCTGGGATTTGATCCCAGGACCCCTCGTTTATAATCGAACGACTTAACCTCTAACCTAACATCACTTTGTAAACATAATTTCATAAATACATATATGTATTATCATAATTATTTAAAAATTTTATTTATATAATGTTCTTGGTTAGAAGGCCTGGAAAAAAATTAAAGAATCTATCCCAACGGTTTGGGAACGGTTTTGGTGAACCGTTGGGAAAGGGGAGTGAAAGAGGACCCTTTCCCAACGGTTTTGGTGAACCGTTGGGAAAGAGGACCCTCTCCCAATGGTTTTAGTGAACCGTTGGGAAAGGGGAGGGAAAGAGGACCCTTTCCCAACGGTTTTGGTGAACCGTTGGGAAAGAGGACCCTTTCCCAACGGTTTTAGTGAACCGTTGGGAAAGGGGAGGGAAAAGGGACCCTTTCCCAACGGTTTTGGTGAACCGTTGGGAAAGGGTAGCTATACCAACAGTTTTTACAAACCGTTGGTATAGAAGTGTTGGGAAAGATCATCTTTCCAGTAGTGACCCTATAGATGGTAAATGGATGAATATAACTATCCTATCACCAGAATATGGATAGTTCTCACCCACATATCTCCAATAGATGTATGTGTTTTATTAGAATATCAATGGTGGATAGAAGACACCATCAACCTGTCATCGGTGAATGAATGTGAATCATCAGGTAGTCATATGTGAATGTATGTATTTCACATGCCTACTAATGATGGATGAATAAACAAAATATTAACTAGTGGGTGGATGAATATCCTTATAATATGATTGGTGAATGAATGGATTTTATTGGCCTTTCATTGGAAATGGATGTGCATCATTGTTCTATTACCACAGGATGGGTTTGAATCTCCAACTAATCACCAATGGGTTGGATTGTGTCATTTTTAGGAATTGGAATATGATATATTCTTCATATATATCCTTATGAAAATAATAAACATTAGTATAGTTCAATATTTTTAATAAAATGTCTTATTTTTTATGTTCATGTGATAAGAATTATAGTCGAACTTTTATGGTCATGAAACCAGGAAAAGTACTGTTTTTGATTTTAATGTCATACAAAAAGAAAAATCAATGAGTATTTTAATGTCAAACAGAGTAGAATAATATGAAAAATAAAACCAAAAATGGTTTGGTGTGGGTCATATTCTTGAGAAGCCCATTTGGATTTGGGGATTACACCAGATCTATAGCACACTTGGGTTCACCATCTATTTATTGAAATATAGATTGTAGTGATGGTGATTGAAATAGTATGTGACGTGATCCAGGGTATAATAGATTATAGATTACATTATATCAATATCCTTGATGTGGGAAAATCTATGAACTCTCAGTTAATATTATCAATCGATTTTCCAAAATGTAAGGTATGTCAATACTAGGGACCTCAAGAGATAGAGGGGTGTGTTGTAACGACCCTGAATTTAGTAAACTATAGATTATGTCTACATTATTTAATTTGCATAGATACAAGGGATAAAATCATAATGAAACTATTCTTGTAGTATTATTTGAGAAATAGATTCATACATGATACATATTTTACACTCGTAATATAATATAAAAATTTAAAAAAAATACACGGTATCATTGAACTCATTCAAATAATTATTCTTCATGTCATATGGAAAGGGAAAAAAATAAATGTGACCTAAATTCTTAGTAATGGTTATGTACAATACGATAAATTATTTTTAAATATGTTTTAATCAATATGGATTGGTAAATAACTTAAAACACCTTCCATTTGATTAATATATTGAGCATGAAATGCATCCATGAATAATATCAATATAATAATATCATGAATAATAATAGAAAAATTATAAATGATACAAATTGTTAATATTGGACAAAATGATCTCAGAAGTCAAGATATATATATCATTAACACCCTCTGCCAAGATAGTTTATAACTATGGCTGAAAACCTATTTAATTTAGAAAACTGAATTGTCTAATAAGAATTTTTAATGCATCGAGGGGATATATAATTCTACAACACACATGTCACTGCATGTTTAATTCAATCCTCATATATATAATGGTCTATTTGATTCATGAACAATATTCCTTATCAACAAATTTAATTTTTAACAAACAATACCTAATATAAATATATCCATAGTTAATAAAATAACATTCTATATAAAACATTATCTGGTGAAATGATATATAGTTTAAGTAATAATAATATCCATGATGTTGAATATAGATAATTAAGGTAAGATTAATTTACAAAGATCATATGGAGGTGACGTTTTCAAGAGAATATAACAACCACAAAATTAATAAGAGACTAGATATGACCATTGGTTCACCGGGAATATTGTTTTTATAATAAACTCATTTCCTTTGAAATAACAAATTGAATGGATGAGAAATATTAAAATAATATTTCATAATATTGTTTTCTTTTTAAAACCACTGAAATTGTGTATAATAATCTAAATTCAATAAAATTGATATGGAAAAGGTGAATTTCATTATCTTCATATACATTAGAAACATCCCTTCTGACTTTTTATAAAGAAATTCGAAATCATAAATTTTAGAAAAAATTATAAAAATACTATTTAAATCCTTTTTAAAATTAAAGGATAACTAAATATTTACTTAATAAATTTGTTGATTAAATAAAATGAATCTCAAAAAAAATTAGTGACATGGACATCAAAGAGAAATATATTTTATTAAAAGTGAAATAAATGAATTTTTTATTTTAAACATTTTTTTGATTCAATTAACAAATTGTGGAAACATTAGAAGGAAATATAGAAACACCTTAAATATCTAGTGGATAATAAAATTTATGGATTTTAAAATGTATAGGTTATAAGTTTTATTCAATGAAAAAATGATCAATACCAAAAAATTGGCACTATAAAACTGATTCATAACTATTTGGGTACTTTTAAATTACAAACCCTTCAATGAATAAAAATGATTTTTATAATTAATAATAAATAATAAATGTTTATTCCTATTATATACATAAAAAGGTAATAATATACACCAAAGATAAGTGAATAGGTACAAGATATCAAATATGTCTCAATGGAGTGTAAATGGAGACGAAATACCCTACATGAAGCTTTTTCATAAAGAGAATGCTTTATTATCCTTTATAATTGTTTCATGAATGTTATTAATTTAATAATTTATCATATTCATATTTATAATATAAAATATTATCCTATAATATCCTCTTACCACGTATTTAATTATAATATATCAGTATTACCATTATTTCAAGTGTTAATTTCTTTGTTTTCTCATGCATGTTGTTTCATAGAAGTTCATGATATTAAGAAATGTATATAGATATATAATATCCATAGTTATATTAATGTTATAAATGTCACATTTAAACATTCAATAACATTTTATAACAATTATTCAATGTTTTAATGGTAAAATCAATCACATATCTTCATTGAGATGGTACGCCATATGTATGCATGAGCGCCAATACCATCCCCTTAATGGGTGAAAGATTATGGAAGAGGATAATATATTAATTTTATAGAATTAATATCATGTCAAATTTATTATATATATATATATATATATATTAATTACTTCCATCATCCTGACTATCCGTGTGAGTTGGGGATGAAAAATAGATTACATAGATTCCTGAGGTGGTAGTTTGTTGTACACACGAGGGTGGGTGTTTTCCGCATTTGAAATAGAAGGGGATATATAAATATAATTCAACAAACATAATTAAATATTATTATATGGGTTATAATTTTTTTTATTTTTTAATTATTAGGATATAATTGAATGTGTAAAATAAGTTGAATAAAAGAAGTTTCTTGGTGAAGATGATAATTTTCAATTAGAAGAACCTCATTTAGATCTCTTATTAAGGACAAAAAAAGTTCATATTTTGGGAATAAACCCCCCAAAATAATGTGTCTATGGATTACGAGTAACTATTATAGTAGTGTTAAACTGAGTTAAATGGATTTATATGTGTGAATAAGTGAGGTAGGTAGGATACCTTTTATAATTGAGGTGAGTGGCACACTCTTAATTTTTCGAATATTTTCAACAATGACCTGTCACTTTCAAGAAAATATGGATCCAAAATGGATTTTAATTGAATTAAGGAAGGATAATTTTTATATCAAACCAACCAATTAAGTTTTATATAATTTTTAGTTCATTTTTATATTTATAGTTTAACCCTTGGTAAACTCTTATTACCTTAACCATAACAATTAAGTTTTACTATTTTTTAGTATTCATTATGTTCAAAATTTAATTTAAACCTTTTAAATAATTTTATTTATTTTTATTACGAATATTGAATCCATTTTTAAAAGTAAAATCATAATATTAGAACATATTACTTTAGAAATGAAAACGCAAATTAGGTTGAAAAATGATCATTTTATGAAATTCATTTTTCAGTCATAAGATGATCTTATATTAAATATAGGAATTTTAATCATCATTATATGGATTTGAATTGATATAGTTATATATATAATATATTAATTTTATTTATATAATTTATCATTAAATATTATGTTAATTTATTAAAGTGGATAGATATTATTCAATCAAAAAATGGTTTTCTGAAGAAAAAAAAGTTTTCTGAAGAAAAAAACATTTACTGCTAAACTATCGTATATTTATAAAGATATAATTGATAGTAGATAAATTATTAGTTATACTTTTTCTTACAAGTTATTATAAATAAAAGTAAAAAATTTTAAATATAATTTATTATTTATTCATTAGATCTTTAAAGAAAACCAAAAAAAATCATTTATGATGTATTATGATCATGTATGTTGAAAATTAATACTTGTCCTACCAAATTAAAATTTATATACCATGAAATATTATAAAATGGGTTTTTTAGTTTTATAAAAATAATATATTCACTTAAAATAATTAAGGCTCAATTGATAAATTCTTCCCTCTTATAAACATTTCACCCTCAAAAGATTTATGTATATTACCTTCTAAACAAATAAGGGTAGTTTTTATTCATACAGTACTCTGGTTACCATATTACATTTTCTATTTTATGATTTCTCTAAAGTAACTTTACTATTCTAGTCATATGATTTATTAACACTTTCTATGTAGTTTCAAGAATCTTGATAGGCTCTTCACTATAGTATTGATTAGCTTCCAATTTTAATCTTCACAGGTGGGAACATGCATTGGGTTTGAAATGTACTCCCTTAATAATGATATATTACACACATGATGAAGATTAGGTAGGTATAAAGGTATTTAAAATACATAAGACACATCGGCAATTATTCCTAGTATTCCAAAAGGTTTGCTGTTTGAAACGCACGACCGATTGTCACCTATCAACTAGTCAAAGTTCCGGTGCTCTGCTAATGTGTATAGCAGCACTCGGGTAGAATCCTCGGCGATGATACATTGTAATAGTCTTTTGTTTTTAGTTGAATGTATTTTGATTAGGGGGTTTATTTACAGAGCATAATTTAAATTATTGATTTACTATAATTGATTTAACAAATTGATAAAGATTGGGGTGAGTTCATTATTAGGTATTTGAGCATGTGATATCCTTGAGTATTGCTTTATATTGCATTAAATTAACACCCATGTCACAAGATGGCGTTGATTTTGAATTCCTAAGTGTTAAGGCTTTAATCCAAGCCTTAACTTAACTTAGGGTTCTAATCACTACCATTACTTGTTTATGGTAGTGTATTTATGGTTCCAATAATCCATGGAAACCACATGTTAAACAAAATATTTCATTAATCCATGACATGTTAAGTCCAAAATATACAATGTTAATTCAAACAATATTCATCAAGAAAAAGCTCTCAATCACTTAACATACCTAAATTATAACACACCCCAATGATAAATTTACTCATCCATTTGGGTTTTTAATAATCTGGTGATAATTATTATGATTATAAATTTAGAAGAGATGAAAAAGAAAGGGATAAGAAAAGAGTGGTACGTCGAATACACACACACACGACCAAAGATGATAATTAAAAACGGATTTTCGATTGAATTAGAAAGAAAAAAAAGGGAAGGTGATTAAACTGAATTTAAACTATTTTATGAACATTAATATTAACCTACATAAGGTGGAGTATAATAAGAGATATTGAAGAAGAAACTTGCATTAAAACATAATTACAAAAGAAAGGACTTGCAAAATTACAAAAACGAAGAACACAAAAGTAAGTGAAAAAAAAGAGGGGAGGAAAGGCCTCTCAAGTGAAAACAGGAGTATTTCAGATCCTTCCAAGCCTTTGGAAAGGCTTTTTTCATGCCAATATTATATCCTCTCTTCTTAAATGCCAACCCCTCTCAAGGAGAGAAGGGGAGAGTATTTATAGCCCATGGAGTGGACTGTTTGCATTCCCAATTTGTCCCTCCACATTCATCGAAAAATGTGTCTATTCAGACAGTTTCAAAGTTATAGATAATAATGTTGGTTGAATACTGTCAATATTTGGAGGCATTTGGACATGTGGAGCCAATGTTATGGTGGTTTTATTAAACAAATGTAAACTGTCCATTTCTATCCATGCTTTTTTGATGGAAAAAATGTGAATGGATTTTGGAACAGGACGCTACCTTCAAATCTGAATGATTTCTTCAACAAAGTCGGCCGCCTATATCCCTTCTTTCACACTGCAAAATACCAACCTGATTGGATGCTTAAATCATAAGATATGTCATGAATAATGTACTAATTTTATTTCACTTCCAGAATGGTGGGCTAGAATTGAAGGCATATGTTGGGCCCCTTGGGTTTGGAGTTGGGCCTTGAAATTTTTATCCAATACTCCTTACATAGTCCCCCAAACAATGGTAGAGAATAATGGAATTTGGACTTCTGTATTTAGTCCAGTAAATCAATCATCATGAATAGTCCAGTTTCTTCAAAGATAATTTGGTCTTGTTTGTGAGGACCATATGACCCTTCAAATGGAAGAATTGGCTCATGCTACCTTCTAATGAAATGTTTTATATTGAACGTAGAATACTAAAAAACAATAACAACACAATTTGTATCTATTTAGTGATAGTTATCTTTAAAATAGTAAACTGACTCAATTGGACTACTTCTAAAAATGCTCAACAATTATACTTAATATTAAAACATTAATATTTTCACACAAATTATGCACATTTAATATAAAACCAGTAAATGGAGTATATAATAAGACATAAAAATATTAACAATATCAACTCCCCCACACTTAGTCTTGTGCATGTCCTCATGTGCAACAAATATAAAAACCTGAAAAAATCATTTTTACTCACCAACAAATATTGAATTTTTTTATCCAATTAGGGGAGGTTTAGACTATTTCACTCATCCATTTTGAATTCCACCACAAGTTGTTACAGAAAAAATGTTTCAAAACTAATTCAATTTTTTCATGCTCATATTTATAAATGGAAAATGTGGACACTCGAAACTCACACCTCTCAAGATGATAAAATTCATTTGTGGAGGTTCACTCTTTCACCAACCAAAAGTAAAAATCTTAGAGTTTGAAAGAGCTAGCAATTTACAATCCCTATCCAAAGTGAACAAGAATCAAGAGGTATTTTTAAGGGGTTTTTCTGTGGCTATGGGATGGTAGGAATATAATGTCTAAGAGAGAGAAGAAGAGGGTTAAAATACCAACATAGAACAATCAATGCACGTTTTTTTGAAATAAAACATGGAAGGAAATGAAAACACATATTTACAAGTGAATGATTTTGTGAAGAAAGACACAATAGAGGAAAAAAATATGAAGGTAATGAGATGATGGAATATTTACAAAACACAAAACTTCTCCCAATAATAATTTAATGCAAGTGTTCTTTTTTTTATTTTCCTTCTTTTCTTTGTTTTTTCAAAAGATGACCTTCAAATAGATCTCACAATCATATCCCAACCCATGTTTGATATCCTCATGACACTAATTGTAATAGTTATAACAAGATCAAAGGTTGAGGAAGAGTGATTTTTGACCCACCCAAGACAGAACCCATTTTTTTTCATTTTCTTTTTGATTTTTTTTCATCATTTTTGAATTTCTTTGAACACTTGTCAATAACATTTACAAAATTACATAAATGGAAGTAAATTAAATTCCCCAAAACACACTGAATGACAACCTCTCCCCCACACTGAAATGGATGCTTGCGCTCAAGCAGATGATAACTCGTTGAAAATCAAAAATAGGGTACCGAAACAATGAAATCTATTCCTCCAACACTTAAAATTAAAAAAAAATATGCAATGAAAATCCATTTTGATATTGGGTGGGAAAAGGTATTGGTCTTGTAATGTGGCTATCAAAGAAAAGGTTTTCATAGGCTCAAAGGGGCTTTCAAAAGGAGGATTAATGTAAGGGAAATGGGAGGTTATTTGGCTAGTGTGATTCTCATGTGGTTCAGAAAATGCCTCTATCATATTAATACACACTAAGGTAAGAAATTCAGCTCGAAGGTCCACAAACTCAAGACTCACAAATGGGGTTGAAAACACACATTTTGAAAAGATGGCCATAGGTGGCCTTGGCGTGAATGAAAATTATGTTCCTCACTGTTCGGGAAAAGAAGTTTTCAGATCAAAAATTGAGCATTTAAAATTTGTTAATTTTGACACAAAATTCCTTATCCAATGTCATGACAAAAATAAAGAATTTTTGAGATGAAACAATGTATTTTAAGACCCCAAAATGGTTGGAAAAAATTTGAAAATTGGAAGGTGAGTAATGATGACTCTTGATTTTTTTTAGTTTTTTAGGTTTTTTAGGTTTGGTGTTTTTATAAATATACACCCACAGAAAAGAAAAATCGAAAATAAAGTGGTAAAAAAATTAAAGGGAGAGTAAGAAAAAGAAATAGGTAGAGAGAGGAAGTGATATAAAGAGAGTTAAACGGTAAGTGGTGCCCCCTGGTTTGGATTTGGCAGGTTGCCATCTCCATCTAGTGGTAGGTTGACTACAGAAGGTGGGGATCCAATGGAAGTTGATGTGGATCCAAGATTGTGCGTCCTCTCATGGAGATTCTTTAACCGATGTCCATTAACCATGAATGTCCTTTTGGAATAAGGGTCTTGGACTTGCACTGCACCAAATGGGTAAACATTATTAATAAAAAAATGGCCATCCCAACGAGAATTAAGCTTACCTGGGTGAAGCCGAAATTGAGAATTATAGAGAATTACCTTTTCACCTTCATCAAATACCTTTCTCAGGATGTGTTTATCATGGAATGCCTTGGATTTTTCTTTGTAGAGATTATAATTCTCATTAGAACCAAGTCGAAGCTCCTCCAGTTCAGCCAATTGCAATAGTCCCTCTTCACCAGATTTTTCACAATCAAAATTACAGGTTTTCACATCCCAAAAAGACTTATGTTGGATTTCAACTGGTATGTGACATGCTTTACCAAAAACTAGCCTAAAAGGAGACATCCCAATTGGTGTTTTATAGGCAGTTTGATAAGCCCAAAGTGCTTCACCAAGTCTTTCAGGCGAGTCTTTTCTGGTGGGTTTTACAATTCTCTCAAGCACTCATTTCACAACCCTATTAGAAAGTTCAACCATGCCATTTGTTTGGGGGTGATATGAAGTTGAAGTTTTATGTACAACCCCATTCTTTTTTAAAAGATATTCCATGGTTCTATTATAGAAATGGGTTCTTAAGTCACTGATCGAGGCACGAGGCATGCCAAATCATTGGAATATGTGGGTTTTGGGGAACTCGGTAACAGTATGAGCATCATCCTTCCTAGTGGGTTTGTCCTCAACCCACCTTGTAACATAATTGACTGCAAGAAGAATGTATGAGAATCCATTGGAAGGGGGAAATGGTCCCATGAAATCGATACCCCAAACATCGAAGATCTCACAGAAAATTAAAGGCTTTTGGGGCGTGAAGGCCTGAAGAATCCAGAATCAAGGACCTTTCGGGAGGTCCTTTGTGGTCCAAAGTGTCCACCTCCAGGAAGTTAGTGACAAAATTCTAAAATGGAAGAATTTTCATTTTCATCGACACATCTCCTTATTACCATGTCAGTCCCAGTTTTCCAAAGTTTATTTTCTTCCCAAAAAAAGTATTTTGAATCACTTTTCAACTTCATTTTCTGTGCCTTTGAAAGATTTTCAGTAAAAACACCAGAAACCAAGTAATTTACAATTGGGGAATACTATGGTAACTTTAGAGTAAGAGATGAAAGGTGGTCAGTGGGGAATTCAGGATCGATGATTTTAGAATGAGAAGAATTAGAAATTCTACTCAAGTGATCAGCCACAGGGTTTTCTTTTCCTGGTCTATATTTTATTTCAAGGTAAAAATATTGGAGAATTAGGATCCATCTTATTAGCCTCGGTTTGGAATCACTTTTTTTGAGTAATAAATTTATAGTAAAATGGTCTGTGAAGATGATGATTTTGGAACCTAAGAGATAGGATTGGAATTTATCTAAGGCAAAAACCACTGCTAAAAGTTCTTTTTTAGTGACAGTATAGTAAGAATGAGTTTCATCTAATGTTTTTGAGGCATAATAGATGACATGAGGAATATTTTGTCTTCTTGGACCAAGAATAGCCCCAACAGCTTTATCAGAAGCATCACACATCAATTCAAAGGGTAAGGACCAATCTGGGGGTTGGATTATTGGGGCGGATGTTAGAGAAGTTTTGAGATCATCAAAGGCTCTCTTTCAAACCTCATCAAAATAGAATGTGACATCATTTTGGAGCAAACGAGTGAGTGGGAGGGAAATTTTACTAATGTTATGGATGAATCTCCGATAGAAACCAGCATGACCGAGAAATGAACGGATGTCTCAAATAAAATTGGGTTGAGGAAGTGATTGGATCACTTCAATTTTGGCAGGATCGACTTCAATACCATCTTTTGAAACTATGTGCCATAGAACAATCCCATTTGCAACAGTGAAGTGACATTTTTCAAAATTTATCACAAGGTTACACATGACACACTTTTGGAGGACTAGATAGAGTGAATTCAAACAAGATTCAAATGACTCACTATAAATGGTGAAGTAATCCATGAAGGTTTCCATTTAGTGGTCAATACATTCAGATAAGATACTCATCATACACCTCTAGAATGTTGCAGGAGCATTGCAATTTCCAAAAGGAATTTTTCTATACGCATATGTTCCAAAGGGGCATGTGAAAGTAGTCTTTTCTTGGTCCCGATGTGCAATTGGGATTTGGAAGTAGCCGGTGTATCCATCAAGAAAGCAATAGTGTGACTTTCCAACTAATCGTTCCAGCATTTGATCAAGGAATGGAAGAGGGTAGTGATCTTTTCTTATTTCCACATTCAATTTCCTATAGTCGATGCACACACACCATTTGTTCTTCACTCGAGTTCTGACTACCTCTCCATGTTCGTTTGTGACAATAGTTATCCCACCATTCTTAGGTACAACTTGAATTGGACTAACCCATTCACTATTAGAAATTGGTTAGATAATACCAGCTTGAAGAAGCTTGGTGATCTCTTCCCTAACTACCTCAAGTATGAGTGGATTGAATCTTCTTTGTGGTTGTCTAATTGGTTTGGATGATTCTTCAAGATGGATGTGATGCATGCGAAGGGCAGGGTTGATTCCTGGTATGTCATCTAGGGTCCACCCTAAGGCCTTTTTGTTTTCCTCTAACACTTGTACAAGTTTGGACTCCTCTGTTTCGGTAAGTGAAGAAGAGATAATGATAGGATAAGAGTGATCATGGAAAAGGAATGCATATTTCAGGTGTTCTGGAAGAGGTTTCATATCAGTCTCATCTTTTATTTGTGGGTTATACATCTCAAGAATGGATGAAGGGAGTTCAGTTTCTTCAGATTCATTCTCCTTAATACTGTCCAACGTGGAGCAGTAGATATCAGAGTTGATGTGGGATTCAAGAGAGTTTTCAAGTTCTTCTAGATTTATGGAGTCTATGAATGTGAGTCCCACGTTAACTTCACCATTTATGACTTGGTTAATCCTAGTGCAGATTTCACAAGATCCTATCTCTTCAGAACAGGAAGAACATGATGGAATGGGGTTCAATTGAATCTTAGAAAAGTCCTCAGAAGCATGGATTGAGAATGCAGAGTGATCCTCAGATGGGTATCGCATGGATTGGAAAATGTTGAGCTTGACCATTTGGTCACCGAATTCCATGGATAAGATGCCTGAATGGACCTTAATCTTGTTTCTCGCAGTCATGAGGAATGGTCATCCCTGAATTAGGGGAGATCTAGAAGAGTTCGTCTCACCTTCCATGTCAAGGACATAGAAATCAGTAGGGAAGATAAGATCATTGACTAGGACAAGGACATCCTCAATTATTCCCTCAACACTGGTTGTGCTTCGATTGGCTAACTAAATGACAACACCCGTTGGGTGTAAGGGACCTAGACCAAGGTTGGAGAATATGGATTTGGGCATGACATTAATTGAGTCTCCTAGGTCTATGAGTGAATCATCAAAGTTGGAACTTCCAATTTGGCATGGAACTATAAAGGTAAATGGATCTTTGCACTTAATGGGTATGGACTGCTGGGTGGAAACATTTTCAAAGTTCCTATGTTGCCTCTTGTAGGTACACAACTCCTTGAGAAACTTGGCATACTTAGGAATTTGTTTTATGGCATCTAAGAGGGGAATGTTGACTTCAACATGTCTAAAAATGTCGATCATTTCAGGATCAGGTTCAAAGGACTTCTTTGGTTTAGAAATATCTTGAGGAAAAGGAATTGGATTCCTAAGTGGAATTTAAGGAGGTGAGGGAATGGTTTCAGGTTCCTTATCATGTTTCTTTTTCTTTTCATTTTCTAGGTCAACATTCAAAGGAGGGTTGGAGGACATATCTTGAGGCATAAAAATTTTCTCTCCTGATCTAAGTTCAATTGCACATACATTACCCTTGGGATTTGTTAATGGTTGAGCTGGAAGTTGGGAAGAATTAGATGTTTGCTGATGACTAAGGTGGGATGCAAGTTGACCAATTTGAGTTACAATGTTCTTGAGGCTAGAACGGGTGAAAGAGGCAAGATCTTCCACTGAACATTCCCATGGTTTCATAGAAGAAGAGGCTTGACCCGAATTGGGATTACCTTGATTTTGGTTCCAGGGAAAGCGATTGTATTGGTTTTGGAATTGGGAAGGATCACTAGGATAATGAAATCCAGGAGGAGGATTGTTCCTTTGAGGTGGAGGAAGAAAAGGACAAGGTTTTTGGAAGATACCAACACCATGACCATATTGAAACTGGTTTGGGTTTTGAGGAGGGAATTGAGGGGGATGAGAGATGGGATTACCATACCTCAGGCCTTGGTTATAGGAAGAAGAGAAGGGCTCAGATTGAGGTTGGTTGAAGTTTCTAATAAACTGACCTGATAGTTGAGGATTGGTGTTCCGCTAAGCATATGCTGCATTGAGCTCCATTGGTCCAGATGAATCAGATTGATCCTCTTAAAGTTGTAGACATGTTTCAGTTGGATGAGATGGAGAGTTGTAGATTCCACAGTTTTTGACAGGTCTAGGAAACATGGATCGTGGAGAAGATGAGGTTGGAGATTTTGTAGCCACACCTAGTTGTCGCACAAGACTTGTAAGTTCACTCATCCAATCAGTCATCTTTTTTGGCTCAATTGATTGATTATCTTGGGCTTGTTTGACTTGAGCATGTGCTCGAGTATGGAATTGTTGTGTGTTTGTAGCCATGTTACTTATGAGATCTCTTGCAGCTACGGGAGTTTTATCAACAAGAGCACTGCCACTTGCGACATCAATGAGAGTTCTCTCCATAGCTAATAACCCCTCATAGAAGTATTGGATAAAGATTTGGTCAGGAATTTGGTGGTGTGGGAAGGTTGCAACAAGAATTTTTAACCTCTCCCAGTACTCATGGAGTGATTCACTTGGGAATTGACGTATACCACGTATTTCCTTTCGGATAGAAGTAGTACGAGAAGCAGGACAAAAATTTTCTACGAAAAGTCGCTTCATGTCATTCTATGTGGTTATGGAACCAGGAGGAAGGTAGTAGAGCCATGACATAGCGGAGTCATCTAGGGAGAAAGGGAATGCACAGAGTTTTATTTGTTTCTCAGAAACCCCTTGAGGCTTCATGGTAGAGCACACCACTTGCAACTCTTTAAGGTGGAGATGTGGATCCTCAGTAGATAGCCCGTGGAAATGTGGAAGAAGATGAATCAAACCCGATTTGAGTTAAAAGTCAGCCTCTATGTTTGGATATTGAATACCAAGAGGTTGGTAATTCATATCAGGGGCAGAAAGTTCTTTAAGTGTTTGTTCCCTAGGATTGGCCATATCTAATTCAATTGGTTGGACAAGGACTGGTTTTTGAATTATTTGATTATCTCTTATGTTCCTCCTAAGTTGGAAAAGTGGTCGCTCAATTTCAGAGTCAAACAAATCTGAGGGACTATTTGAGAGGCTACGGGGAATTCAGAGAGATTTTTGAAGAAAGGGGAAGACGGGGTTTTCTTTGTATTCTTTTCAGTGTATTATTTTTAAGAGGAAGATGAGTTTGTCTTTGTGTTTTTTTCAATTGTTTGTTCAATTTTGTTTTTTTGGGTTTTTTGACAATAACCAGAAACTAATTACTTCTTAAAGAACCATCCCCGACAATGGCGCCATTTGAAATGCACGTCCTGTTGTCGCCTATCGACCGATCAAAGTTCCGGTGCTCTGCTAATGTGAATAGAATCACTCGGGTCGAATCATCGGCGATGATACTTTGTAAAAGTCGTTTGTTTTTATTTGAATGTATTTCGATTAGCGGGGTTTGTTTTCAGAGCTTAATTGAAATGATTGATTGAATATTATTGATTTAACAAATTGATAAATATTGGGGTGAGTTCATTATTAGGTAGTTAATCTTGTGATATCCTTGAGCTTTGATTTATGTTGCTTTAAATTAACACCCATGTCACAAGATGACGTTGATTTTGAATTCCTAAGTGTTAAGGCTTTAATCCAAGACTTAACATAACTTAGGGTTCTAATAATTACCATTACTTGTTTATGGTAGTGTATTTATTGTTCCAATAATCCATGGAAACCACATGTTAAACAAAATATGTCATTAATCCATGACATGTTAAGTCCAACATACACAATGTTAATTCAAAGAATATTCATCAAGAAAAATCTCTCAATCACTTAACATACCTAAATTATAACTCACCCTAATGATAAATTTAACCAGCCATTTGGATTTTTAATAATATGGTTATAATGATTATGACTATAAATTAATAAGAGAAGAAAAAGAAAGGGATAAGAAAAGAGTGGTACGTCGAATACACACACACACGAACAAAGATGATAATTAAAAACGGATTTTCGATTGAATGAGGAAGCAAAAGAAGGGAAGGGGATTCAACTGAATTTAAACTATTTTAAGAAAATTAATATTAAACTACATAAGTTTGATGATAATAAGAGATATTGATGAAGAAAATTTCATTAAAACAGAATTGCAAAAGAAAGGACCTACAAAATTACAAAAACGAAGAACACGAATGTAAGTGAAAACAATGAGAGAATGAAAGGTCTCTCAAGTGAAAACTGGAGTATGTAAGATCCTTCCAAGCCTTTTTCAAGTATTTTTTCGTGCCAATATGATCTCCTCTCTTCTGAAATGCCAACCCCTCTCAAGGAGAGAAGGGGAGAGTATTTATAGCCCAAGGAGTGGACTGTTTGCATTCCCAATTTGTCCCTCCACTTTCATCACCAATTTCGCTATTCAGATAGCCGAATCTCCATATATCTGTAGAGACCTGAAGCTTGACGTACATGAACATTACATTACTTTTGCGGAATACTTGGTACATAACAAAAACACACACACAAGGATCATAATAGTTTAGTGTCTTTGGAAACTCGGAACGTAATCTTCTAATCGTGGTGAAAGATCTTCTATATCTCCCATAAAGATCTTCCCCTTTTTTTACCTAAAACCTTTCTTTATATCCTAGGGAAAAGAAAACATAAAAGGGTGAGCTCAAATGCTCAGTAAGGGTAAACAAAATAAATATCAATCACATCATATACACAAGCACATAACTTTTGGAAATCTTAACCTGCAAAAGAGATCATAATTTCATAACATGGGATAAATCATGGCAGTGAAATGTAATCACAATAATCATAACATAAAACAGGAAACTTTGTGGCATTCACACATAATCATAAAGAATCATTTCTTGTTAGTCAAGACTCATTGCCAAGACTATCTTAGTGGACAAAGTCCCTTTCTGAATCGAGTAACCCTCGTTTCAGTCCTGTTTCACTGAACCGGTATAACCTACCATTTCAGCCATGTCTATCTCATGAGATATAAAATCTTTACCCAATGCATTGGAGGGAGATATAGGTCCCACCCATCTCATAATTATACCATTCTTATGTGTTCCACAAAATCATAAATCATACATCATTGCATAACCCATGTAATACAAATGGGAATCTTAAACATCATGACATCATAAAATAATTCATATAAGATAAAGGAATTCATAAAAATAATTCCATCACAACATAATCAAATCAATTTAATAATAGGGATAAAAACAGAACCCTTTATTATCTTAGATGGAAAATAATTTTGATAAAACACTTGAACTCCATTCTTGAGGAAAATATCCTTTCTTCTTCAAAAACACTTTTCTTCTCTTAACATGTCATACAATTATAAACTAAAAGAAGTTGATTAAAAATAAATTTGAAAACTTATAAAGGAATATTTTTGGAAATAATGTTTTAAAAATCCATTCTTTCCGTATAAGTTAAAAAAACATTCTTCGTACTTTTTTCGGAAAAGTCAAAAAGTACCTCGTACGAAAAACGACAAAAGATTCCTTTCATACATATTACTAAAAACTCACCGAAGGGTAAAAATGGATTTAAACAATTGTAGGTGGATGGAAATAATATTAAATATTGATGAAACATGGATGTGGATGATAAAATACACCCCAATAAATACTTACGAATAAACAATCTCGGATAAAAATGAGATTGTGATATTTCCCTTACCTTAGGTCCGACTTGATTTGTAAGTTTCCGAACCTCCTGTATAATGATTTAAATCATGTTATTGACTTATTCCAGAATCATATTCATTGTTATTATATCATATATGGTCCACTTATTACTTTATATTACCCGTTCTTTTGTAAATAGAAGCGTTTTGGGTAAAATCGTTTTATTTATCGTAGGTTTTTTGACTTGTTGTTATTGACATTATTATTACTTATATCATGATTTACTTACTTACAGAATATAAAATATGATTTATATATCATATATATTCAGTATATATATATATATAATAGATAGATAAATGAAATGAAAAACACCGTTCATGGAGACGGTAGTCCGTACGTACGCATGAACGCTGTTTTCCTTTCCTTATTGTCTTGAATGGAAGTAAGTAGATGACATACATATATATATATAAATAAATCCAGTAGATTTATAATTTCATATATTTCATTATTATTTCTTATATATACTTTATAATCATTCTTAAATGGTTAACATGGACAATGAATCTCATCGCGTTGTGGAGACGGTAGTCCGTACGTACGCACGAGCGATGATATCATTTCCATAAATATTGAATTGAATTGGAGTGGATTATACAATATATCAGAATCAATATGATGTTGTAATAACTATTTATAGTTATTCTTTACACCATTATACCCATCCATGTAAGGTGGTGGTGGAAAATAGATTACACCACGACGTGGAGACGGTATTCTGTACGTACGCACGCGCGGTGATTTCTTTTCCCGTAGGATGGATAGATGGTGAAATAGGGTTGTTTCATACTTATAATAACATATCCGTATATTAGTGATACTGATGTTATTACTTCATAATGAAACAACCTAATAAGAATAAGTGGAAGAAGAAATAAAGATAAAAGAATTGGTAACGGTAATTACCTCTTCTTTGAAGCGCCTCTTTGAGACCTCCTCTTAGGGCACTAAAATTGGTCTTTGAGGAAGACCAGAACCTCTAGGATGTTTCTAGGGAAGTGTAGAAGAGATTTTGGCAGGGGTTGTCCGAGATTGAGTGCTCAAATTGGTGTGAGGAGGAGGGGGAGGAGGTGTCCTTTTATAAGGGAGGAGAGGGGCACCTTAGGAATATCTCAAAATATTATTTTATATTAAAGTCAAAATCGGTTTATAATGGTTCCAAAGGGTCTTATTTCGAAGCTAAAGTGGGGATGGGTCGAAATCCTATCATCCAATAGGATTTAGAAAAGTTTAGGGTATTATTTTAACCTTATCAATTAGATTTAACTCTAAGTTAAATAATTTAACTTTTACCGTGTCTTTTGTTTTCTTTCACTATATGGTTAATACACTTACAATAACATGCCAAACAAACCCCAAATTGTTTATTATTAATATATATATCCTTATCTAAGTCATTTGGCCGAACCTTAGATTTTTAGGAATAAAATAACAATTAATAATATAATATTATATTTAAAAACTATTTTGTGTCAATTTTGACACTATTTGATATATGATTTTTGTGAAAGTCATAACAGAATTATATGTTCGAACAAAGTTGATTAAATCAACAATAATATATCATAGTAACCTAGAAAATTAGTGGAATTCATTAAACGTCTCAAATTACATTCATTTGAGCATTTATAACATCAATTATGTTAATATTTCCTTAAAAGGGTAATTACTGCATCATCGTTGTGTCATAAATAAATTAATTTATTTAAAGTATAAAAATTATAAATAAAATATCATTATATAGGAAATATTTTTAGATTTCTAATGAATATTTATAGTCGAATTTATCGTATGTATAACCCCATATTAAAAATGTTTTAGTTATTAAACTTTGATTTTAACCATTTTAACTATTCATTAAATAAAATAATATTAAATGTCATAATCTAATCCAAATGGACCTAAATGGTCATATTATATTCATAAGGTTGTTTTTGGTCGAATTACACTTATCCAATAGAATTAGGACATGTGTTAGGGTAATAGTAATATCATATTTACCCTTAGTTACCATATTTACTATTAACCGTGGTAAAAAAAAGTAAAAAGTTACTATTCACCAAAAATTATTTTCATCTCATTGAACCATATTTTACTTACTGACATCAACCGTGTCTCTCGGATTTTTGAAATTCCATTCACAGAAGCGGTAAAATTAAGTTTTATGAAAAATTCAGTTTTTTTAACTACCACTTAGTAGTTTCACTATTCATTAAAAATTGATGTTTTTCAAAACAATGCCAAAATTTCATCCTAAGATATATTTCAAATTCCGAATTCAAAAATGAAGTCTATTTTACCAAATTCATAACATAGAAATTGCATTAATTAATTTTATAATTAAATCCCGCTGTTAAAACAAATAGTGTGTTTTTAAGAAACAATATCTATCAAAAGTTTGACACTTGATTATGTCTGGTTTAAATGTGAAATTACATCCAATGACCAACATTGTATTAAATTGTAAAAATATATTCTAAATATAATTTGAAACCACTCAAATTAATAATTTATCACTATTAATTATTTCAATTAAAAAAGTTGTTTTTAATTATAATTTAGTAATTTTCACTATTCATCAGAATATGAAAGTTATCCAAAAAGTACCAAAATTTCACCTTAGGCTAAATTCGATACTCCGAATCCATAAATGAAGTCCATTTTGAAAAATAAAATTTAAAAAATTTCAAAAAGTGGTTATTACTATTCATAATGGCTAGTTTTAATAATATCTTAATAGCATATCGTTGTTTAGCGAAACTTGGTGTTGCGTACAACACACGCTATCGTGGAAGGTCACGATTGCATGTAATTCAAGCCAGGTCAAAGATGTGTGTTGTGAAAGCTCTTTTTGGTGTAGCGTATAACACAAGACATTAATGAAATTAAAAAGAATATTTTTCATAAAATTTCGGGGTGTTACATTCTACCCCCCTTAAAATGAATTTCGCCCTCGAAATTCGTCGGCCTTATAAATTGTTTACTATTTGAAAGTTTCTTTAATAGAAACCCACATCGTAAAAAGGAATATCAAAACAAATCTTTAAAAACAAAAGTATGAAATGTAACGGTTACCCAAATAAACTAATCACTGGGTTTCCACATAGGTGAAAATATGGATATGGAAGAGAAATCTAACCATCATGTTCTGATGGAGAGTGGTAGAGAACATGGCTATGGAAAATCCAGTAATCACAAATCCATAAATTTGTGACGATATAAGGTACCATCTGATTCATCAGGTATAAGATCACTAGGACAACATTTTTGGTTTTCAAGATCATTTCCCTAAAGTTGAAAATTTGAATTAGAATAAATACTTTCTTTATTTTGGTACAATCTCACTGTTGTTCATGCCTTGAACAATTTACACTTCATCTCTTAAATAAATGAATTTGAATTTGTTATTCGTGAAGTGTTAGAAGATCATGTGATAGAATGACGGGTCATTCCATCTGTATCAAACAAAAGGTTAGCAAAAATTATATACATAAGTCGATCTATAGTGAGATTAATCACATATGGTTCCTAAAATGGACTTATACTTCATATATCATACTGCTTAATGTAATAAAACTAGTTTCTACTAAACAGGGACTTCCTGTAGGCCAGTGGTAGGTGATAAAGGCCAGTCGCACTTCGGTTGTGGGTTCGATTCCCACAGCCTTGTCCGATGCGATGGGCTGTCGCCCATCCTGCAGGTTGTCCTTTTTTTAAAACTATATTACTATAACATCTCATCAATAATATCACAAAACTTCTATCCTTAAACAATACTAACTTATGTCTACCATTATCCATTCCAATCTGTAGGCTTATCCATAATACTGCAGTCCACTCTCATAACATAGTGAAAACCATTACCAGAGATTTAACACCATCGCCGATCCCCATATATCATAAGATATGTTTTGTTGGTCACATTCCAAACATTCAATGTCCTTAATCATGTATTCTCTTGAATACCTTAGTGAAAACATGAATGCAGTTAAAAGTTAACACTTTCCACATACCAAAATCCTCAAAATTCTATATACTCAAACCATGATATCACTTAGTCCTTATATCAATCATGAGCTCATGAATACAATTAAACATCTCATTATCGTCTTATCCCTTCATTATGCGCATATGATCTACTTTCCAAAAATACTGGTACCATTCATCACATACTTTCAAAACTTAAGGAAAGACAACAATGTAACAATCCTTAGATGTCTCTTCATCCCATAGTACCATGAGATTTCTTATACAACATTACACATGATAAACATGTAATCATTCCACTACATTCTTAAACCATTGACCGAGCTTCAACAATTCTTTCATCTCACATATCATTTGTAGTCTCTTCATCATCATCAACATAAATACTTCCCATACGACCATACTGATTATCTTCATGAGACTTTCCCTTAGGGAATTGGTTTTCATAATTCCCGTACATTCCACATTTAAAACATTTAACCATTGTTGATGTCGTAGCAATACCATTATCCTCATCCATGGTGTTAACTGAACCTTTTCCTTTTCACTTACTTGCTTTGTGTCCTTATTTTCCACACCCAAAGCATCTTCCAGTTCCTTTGAAACATTCTCCTTGATGCCTCTTCCCACATGATTTACATAGGGGAAATTGAACTTTCTTTCCTCTATGATCATCATGAAACTCCATCTTTCTCTTATTAGCCGTGTCAGGAAACTTACCAAATTTTACTTTATTGATCATATTATGAGATTGCTGATTCGGCATAATAATGATATTTGGACTTCCAAATCCTGTTTCATTTGGTTTCTCATGAAGAAAATCATTCCATTGTCCGTAATATCCTCCATTATCATGAATCTTCATGTTTCCAGCCATTTTCTAAAACCCAAAAAGAATAGTGTGAGAGGCAAAAATCATGCTAGGGAAAACAACATAGTAAAGGGGGAGCACCCTCAATATCTAACATCTTAGGTTAAATTCTAAGATCGTTACCGTAGTTTTAGGACTATATCCTATACGTATACTTATCCTTAGGGACATCCCTAGACATACCATAGAAATATCTCTAGGGATCTTACTAACGTTTTCACATCCTAGTTTCCAAAGGTTGACTAAACCTTTCCTCTGATACCAACTGTAGAGACCCGAATCTTGACGTACATGAACATTACATTACTTTTGCGGAATACTTAGTACATAACAAAAACACACACACAAGGATCGTAATAGTTTAGTGTCTTTGGAAACTCGGAACGTAATCTTCTAATCATGGTGAAAGATCTTCAATATCTCCCATAATGATCTTCCTTTTTTTTTACCTAAAAACTTTCTTTATATCCTGGGGAAAATAAAACATAAAAGGGTGAGCTCAAATTCTCAGTAAGGGTATACAAAAGAAAAATAAATCACATCATATTCAAAAGAACATAACTTTTGGAAATCTTAACCTGCAAAAGAGAGCATAATTTCATAACATGGGATAAATCATAGTAGTGAAATGAAATCCCAATAATCATAACTTAAAACATGAAACTTTGTGGCATACACACATAATCATAAATCATACATCATTACATAACCCATGTAATACAAATGGGAATCTTATACATCATGACATCATAAAATAATTCATATAAGATAAAGGAATTCATAAAAATTATTCCATCACAACATAATCAAATCAATCTAATAATAGGGATAAAAAGATAACCCTTTATTATCTTAGATGGAAAATAATTTTGATAAAACACTTGAACTCCATTCTTGAGGAAAATATCCTTTCTTCTTCAAAACACTTTTCTTTTCTTAACATGTCATACAATTATAAACTAAAAGAAGTTGATTAAAAATAAACTTGAAAACTTATAAAGGAATATTTTTGGAAATAATGTTTTAAAAATCCATTCTTTCCGTATAAGTTAAAAAAAACATTCTTCGTACTTTTGTCGGAAAAGTCAAAAAGTACCTCGTACGAAAAACGACAAAAGATTCCTTTCATACATATTACTAAAAACTAACCGAAGGGTAAAAATGGATTTAAACAATTGTAGGTGGATGGAAATAATATTTCATATTGATGAAACATGGATGTGGATGATAAAATACACCCCAGTAAATACTTACGAATAAACAATCTCGGATAAAAATGAGATTGTGATATTTCCCTTACCTTAGGTCCGACTTGCTTTGTAAGTGTCCGAACCTCCTGTATAATAATTTAAATCATGTTATTGACTTATTCCAGAATCATATTCATTGTTATTATATCATATATGGTACACTTATGACTTTATATTACCCGTTCTTTTGTAAATAGAAGCGTTTTGGGTAAAATCGTTTTATTTATCGTAGGTGTTTTGACTTGTTGTTCTTGACATTATTATTACATATATCATGATTTAATTACTTCCAGAATATAAAATATGATTTATATATCATATATATTCAGTATATATATATATATATATATAATAGATAGATAAATGAAATGAAAAACACCGTTCATGGAGACGGTAGTCCGTACGTACGCATGAACGCTGTTTTCCTTTCCTTATTGTCTTGAATGGAAGTAAGTAGATGACATACATATATATATATATACATAAATCCAGTAGCTTTATAATTTAATATATTTCATTATTATTTCTTATATATACTTTATAATCATTCTTAAATGGTTAACATGGAGAATGAATCTCATCGCGTCGTGGAGACGGTAGTCCGTACGTACGCACGGGCGATGATATCATTTCCATAAATATTGAATTGAATTGGAGTGGATTATACAATATATCAGAATCAATATGATGTTGTAATAACTATGTATAGTTATTCTTTACACCATTATACCCATCCATGTAAGGTAGTGGTGGAAAATAGATTACACCACGGCGTGGAGACGGTATTCTGTACGTACGCACGCGCGGTGATTTCTTTTCCCGTAGGATGGATAGATGGTGAAATAGGGTTGTTTCATACTTATAATAACATATCAGTATATGAGTGATACTGATGTTATTACTTCATAATGAAACAACCTAAGAAGAAGAAGTGGAAGAAGAAATAAAGATGAAAGAATTGGTAACGGTAATTACCTCTTCTTTGAAGCGCCTCTTTGAGACCTCCTCTTAGGGCACTAAAATTGGTCTTTGAGGAAGACCAGAACCTCTAGGATATTTCTAGGGAAGTGGCGAAGAGATTTTGGCAGGGGTTGGCCGAGCTTGAGTGCTCAAATTGGTGTGAGGAGGAGGGGGAGGAGGTGTCCTTTTATAAGGGAGGAGAGGGGCACCTTAGGAATATCTCAAAATATTATTTTATATTAAAGTCAAAATCGGTTTATAATGGTTCCAAAGGGTCTTATTTCGAAGATAAAGTGGGGATGGGTCGAAATCCTATCTTCCAATAGGATTTATACATGTTTAGGGTATTATTTTAACCTTATTAATTAGATTTAACTCTAAGTTAAATAATTTAACTTTTATAGTGTCTTTTTGTTTTCTTTCACTATATGGTTAATACACTTACTATAGCATGCCAAAAGAACCCCAAATTGTATTTTATTAATACATATATCCTTATATAAGTCATTTGGTCGAACCTTAGATTTTTATAAATAAAATAACAATTAATAATATAATATTTGATTTAAAAACTATTTTGTGTCAATTTTGACACTATTTGATATATGATTTTTGTGAAAGTCATAACAGAATTATATGTTCGAACCAAGTTGCTTAAATCAACACTAATATATCATAGTAACCTAGAAAATTATTTTAAGTCATAAAAAGTCTCAAATTACATTCATTTGAGCATTTATAACATCAATTATGTTAATATTTCCTTAAAAGGGTAATTACTGTATCATCGTTGTGTCATAAATAAATTAATTTATTTAAAGTCTAAAAATTATAAATAAAATATAATTATGTAGGAAATCTTTTTAGATTTCTAATGAATATTTATAATCGAATTTATCTTAGGTATAACCCCATATTAAAAATGTTGTAGTTATTAAACTTTGATTTTAACTATTTTAACTATTCATTAAATAAAATAATATTAAATGTCATAATCTAATCCAAGTGGACCTAAATGGTCATATTATATTCATAAGGTTTTTTTGGTCGAATTACACTTATCCAATAGAATTAGGACATGTGTTAGGGTAATAGTAATATCATATTTACCCTTAGTTACCCTATTTACTATTAACCGTGGTAAAAAAAAACTAAAAAGTTACTATTCACCAAAAATTATTTTCATCTCATTGAACCCGATTTTACTTACTGACATCAACCGTGTCTCTCGGATTTTTGAAATTCCATTCACAGAAGCGGTAAAATTAAGTTTTATGAAAAATTCAGTTTTTTTAACTACCACTTAGTAGTTTCACTATTCATCAAAAATTGATGTTTTTCAGAACAATGCCAAAATTTCATCCTAAGCTATATTTCAAATTCCGAATTCAAAAATGAAGTCTATTTTACCAAATTCATAACATAGAAAATGCATTAATTAATTTTATAATTAAATCCCGCTGTTAAAACAAATAGCATGTTTTTAAGAAACAATATCTATCAAAAGATTGACACTTGATTATGTCTGGTTTAAATGTGAAATTACATCCAATGACCAACATTGTATTAAATTGTAAAAATATATTCTAAATATACTTTAAAACCACTCAAATTAATAATTTATCACTATTAATTATTTCAATTAAAAAATTTGTTTTTAATTATAATTTAGTAATTTTCACTATTCATCAGAATATGAAAGTTATCCAAAAAGTACCAAAATTTCACCTTAGGCTAAATTCGATACTACAAATCCATAAATGAAGTACATTTTGAAAAATAAAATTTACAAAATTTCAAAAAGTGGTTATTACTATTCATAACGGCTAGTTTTAATAATATCTTAATAGTATATCGTTGTTTAGCGAAACTTGGTGTTGCGTACAACACACGCTATCGTGGAAGGTCACGATTGCGTGTAATTCAAGCCAGGTCAAAGATGTGTGTTGTGAAAGCTCCTTTTGGTGTAGCGTATAACACAAGACATTAATGAAATTAAAAAAAATATTTTTCATAAAATTTCGGGGTGTTACAATATCTCCTTCTTCAAAGTTGTTTATAATAACAGTTTCTAACTACTGTCAAAATTTTGAGGCATTTGGACAGGTGGAGACAATGTTATAGCGTTTTTATTAAACAAAGGTAAACTATCCATTTCTATACATGATTTTTCTATAGCCAAAATGTGAGTGGATTTTGGAATAGTATTATGCCTTCAAATCCGAATGATTTTTTCAAAAACATCATCCGTCAATATCTATTCTTTAACACTGCAAAATCTCAGCGTGATATGATTCTTAAAGCATGAGATATGTCATGAATACTATACTAATTTTATTTCTCATCCACAATGGTGGGGTGGATTTAAAAGCATATGTTGGGCCCCTTGTTTTGGAGTTGTGCCTTGAAATTTTTATCCGAGACTCCTTACATTGTCCCCTGAACTATGGTAGAGAATAATGGAATTTGGACTTCTGTATTTAGCCTAGTAAATCAATATTCATGAATAGTCTAGTTTCTTCACAAATTCTTTGGTCTTGTTTGTGAGGACAATATGACCCTTCAAATGGCATAATTGGATCATGGTACCTTCTAATGAAATGTTGTATATTGAATGTATAATCCTAAAAAACAATAACCACACAATTTGGATTAGTATAGGGATAGTGATTATTAAAACATTAAACTGACTCAATTGGACTACTTCGAAAAATTCTAAAAAATTATACTTAATATTAAAACATTAATATTTCAAAAAAATTATGCACATTTCATATAAAATCAGTAAAGGGAGTATATAATAAGTCATGAAAATATTATAAATATCAATGTTCTAGGGGATTCTTTTCTCTTTAATACTGAATATTATAACACCCTTCCATTGAGATACTTTCATGAAAACTTGATATACCACTTGAAATTCAAAATCATTCCATCGGTTATTGAAAAAACTATTTTTTATTATTTGAGATTCTTTAATTTGAGTCTAATAATTATATACCTTTTTCAATGTTTCCTTAACGTGTTCCTTTCATACAAATTTCCATTCACCAACATCATTATAAAAAAGTTAGAACATCTAATCTATTTCCATATATTGGTTCATACAATTCCATTTGAATAATTGAAAGAAACAATTTTTATAAGAAAACTATACCTAAAGTAAATATTGATTACCCATATTTATAAAGTCAAATGAAAATTACCTTAAAATGAGTTTTGATGTTTTAATAGTTCTTTTAGACTATCTATAAATTTGTAGATGGTAGGAAGTGCTCCAATGAAGCTCTGTGTCAAGATCCTTTTGGTGACACCTCTCGAAATTTAATGTAAAAAGGGGATCATGATCAGAAACAATTGAAATAGGTTTTTAATAAAATATTATAACTTAATTAATATAAACCTTTATAAGTACAACTTTTTGTAAATTTTCTTCTATTGTGTTTAAATTTGAAAATTTATTAATGCGATCAAAAATAGCCATGTTGCATCATTTTTTCGATCATTATCTGGAAATATAATGACAAATTCCATAGAAATGTCATCCAGTTTCCACATATGAATATGTAGAGGCAGCATGACTCCTCCAAAATGTTGTCTCTCAGCCACACCTTTTGAGAAACCATACATCTTGATATGTAATAATAAATTTACCACTTCATGTTTTCCCATAAATAAATTTCCCTCTAATACATATATATATATATATTGGTCCATCAAGAGTGTATTAGAAAAATTGGGTTATGAGAAACCTCTAACAATTAAATTTAAAAATTTGATATATATGGAATATATAATCTTGTTCCAAATTTATGAATTTAATCTTTATAAATGGTCTTTTAATTTACTATCTTTCAAAAGATTCATTTCTTTTCAAAATTATCATCATTAGGTTGAGTTAATTTAATCTTTTCAAATTAATATAGTTTCATAATCATTATAAAATTGAGTATTTTTTCAACTTCTTTATTAATTTTCTTATCCATGTTTACTAGATTCATGGTCATAGGATCCCTCCCAATCCTCATTTTTTTCAGTAACCCATGACACTTCTTTCTCAAAGATTCTGATACCTTATTTTCCTTCCACACGTGGTAGTGTATTGAATACTAATAATCCATGAGTGGATAAAATAATCTACTTCAACTCATATTGTGATATTCCTTTAAAAATAATTATTTTAAGCTTATATGGTATGTGCATATCTCACATCCGTCACCATAGAGAAAATGTAACCATATATTCAATGAAAAGATTATTTTTATCAACTCAAGATCACGAGTTGGATAGTTCTGTTCATGATTTATTAACTAACTTCATGTATATACCATTACATTATCATTTTTATTAATGAAACAATCATGTATGATCTTCTATGCAACAATATATTTAATTAACCCGTCATTTCTTATTGGTATAGTCAAAATTGTGGAAATTACTGATCTCTTCTTCAATTATTCAAATATTCTTCACATTATTGCCTCCATTTGAGGTTAAAAAATTTATGTTTAATCAGGGTGAAAAGGTTATACAATCAAGCAAAACATTCAATGAATCAATATTAGTAACCTACCTAACAAATGAAACATTATAGCTTAGTCATGTTAATTGGAGTAGGCCATTTATTGAAAGTTTAATCAAAATTTATATTTTATACAGATTATGCCCTGAGTATTGAAAATCAAAACACACATCCAAATAGAATATGTTTTACTAAATTTATATTTCCCATATTTAATTAAAAATATTTTTTGGAAAACTCATTATTCTACTAGATAATGAAATATAACTATACTAATGAATATAAACTTTTTTAAAATATTATATTTGATCAGAAGGAATAATTCTAGTCCATCGAACTAACTAAATCTAGTCTGTTGTCTAGACTAAGTCTATTCCATAAAATTAACTATGTTTGGTCCATCGTACTGACTATGTCTACACTTTAAGATTAACGATGTATTTTCCATAATACTAACTAAGTCTAGTCCAAAAACTCACTATGTCTAATGCATTAGATTAACGATGTCTCGTCAATTTGATTGATGAAGTATAGTACCTCATATTGATGAAGTCTAGTCCATTGGATTTATGATATATCGTCTATCATACAAACCATGTTTGATCTATCTAATAAGGTTAGTTTTGATACACTTGATAAAAAATAATTTATTCCATCATAAGACCGAATATTTTAATGAGATGATCATAATATTTTTACCAAACAAAATACTCTTACATCATTTTATGATGAAATAAAAACAATATCAGTGGACGATATACAGAACATGATGAGCTTTCAAACTAGAGTTCATCTGATGCCATTGATACCTACTTCAGAAATCATGAAATATTACCATTGTAGTTGGGCCTATAAATAGTGATTCTTTGACAAAGGTGGAAAAGATTTATTTTTTCTTGACCCATCTGAAGCATACACAATGGTAAAAACTTTTTTTCTTATGATTTTTAAATAATCAAATATTTTTTGTTCTATAGAATCCATTTGAGAATTATTTATTCCATGTGACCTTTTTAATTTTTATTTTTGAAGTCTGATATAGGTCTAGATCATGCGATTGTAAGGATAGGATGACTATTGATTCCAATATGGATGATCGATGGCTTCTATAGTTTAGATGAAAGATCTGGTTTTGATCTTTGTGATCTAGGGATTTCTTTCTATAGAATGTTAAACCGTATAGTTAGGATAAAAATCGGGTATACCTAATGTTCGGTTTTGTGACTTCCTTAACCCTAAAGGTTAGTGAGTATAAATGTTTTATAAATATTTTTTTAAGTCATTTTTTCTTTTGTTTTTAGATTCACTTTTTATGTTTTTATCATGTTATTATTTTCCACTATGAATTTTTGTGGATATTGTTTTTAAACATTACTAAACTATTATTTATCAAATGAACTCTCTGTTTAATTAAAAAACATTGAATATTAGACAATATCTATGTCAGATAAATCAAAATTAATATGTTTGGGTTTTTATTTTGTTTATGCGTTTAAACTGTAATTATCCCATTCTTTTTTCTATTTTTTTTGAAAAGGTATAGGGTAAATATCCCTTTACTAAAATATAAAAAACTCCATTTGAATACTAGGAAAAATGAGGAACCCATTACAAATACCGGATTTAAACATCATAAATAACTTATAGAAAAGGCCTTATAATTCACCCCTTATTGTTTCCATTGATATACTCTTTAGTAGATAAATTATTATCGCATAAGGTTATACTTCTTAACCTTTTATGTTTTTACATTGTTTTATTTTATAAAATTTTCTATGGTATTACAACTGTTATATATGCTTTTTTATTAGAGTTTTTTTATAAATAATTTCACCCTAAAATGTATTTTTTAAAAATTGTACTTTTTATATATACAAATATGAAAGGTTTAAATTTAATAACATATGAAAATTTAATCCTAAATGTAAAAAAATTTTAAATGGTATTTATTATAAATATTGGTGAGACCATATGAAGTAATTTTTTAATATCATTTGAGTAGATAAAATTTGTGTTCATATTAGGAATTATAAAATTCCTAAGAAATATGTTTCTACTTTTACAAATTAAGATAATATTGAATATCAACTGAATTATCATGTAAAGAATAAATTTTTATTTTATAGGATAAGGAATATCTATAGTCAAATTTATTCTTTTGAATCCAAAAATAATAATCAGATAATGTTTGTGATTTATAATTTTTATACTACCAAAGTTATAGAAACTAGAAGAGAAATATTTAGATATTATAATCAAGAATATATTTTTTTCTCATAGAATATGTTTATAAAATGAATCATATATTCTTTGAAATTGTAACTTTTTTACTCTATATGGGTGATAACTATATTAAACTTGTTGTTTTATTTAAAAGGGTCAATTTTGAAATTTCAGGAGAGTGGGAATCCGAGAGAACATCTATTGGTGATACAAAACATTTTACTAAAATTAATTTAGATGTTTGATTGTTTATCATAAGTAAAAAAGGAAAATATAAAATATATTATAAGAAAGAAAAGAAGAAAAATGGAGTAGATTTTTCTTAGACTTTGGTTGTTACTAAGTACGTGAACTCTACAAAGAATGTTTTTATGTATTTAAAGAAATATGATGTTCAAGATGAAATAGAGAGAAATTATGAGAACATTAGGAGAATGAGTTACCCAATATTACTAAAATAATGAAAACGATTATTGGGATAAAATATTTTAGATATATAATTATAATAATAATTTTAAGGATAAAACTGAGAATAAGGACTCTTTTGAAATGATATGTTATCAGTATAAGAAACATGGCCATATAAGACCATATTATCAAAACATTAATAGAAATGATAAGAAGGACATAAATATTAAGGTGAATTATAATAATTTCTATAAACATAATGGTATGAAAAGTCTAAAATCCTCAAATATATGGGGTTCTACTATTGGTGATATTTCTTCAAATAGTTCATAGGATAGTGAAAGTAAATATCAGAAGAATATCATTTTATTTCCAAAAAAATTAAATAATAATAATTGTTTTATGGACACGTTTTCTACTAAAATTGCCACTAATATTACTTTGAATTATAATTATACTTATAGTGATGTTGATAATACTTCTAAAAATTTAGCTGTTGAATCGATTTCATTTGCACATAATAATTAATTACCTAGCATTGAGGACGTTTCAAGATTTTCTGAACTTTTAGAAAAAAAATGAAAATTTTATAAAAACATAATGATGCTAAAGAAAAACATTGAAATGTGAATTTCAGAATATTAAGGATTACAACTGAAAATATCATATTTCAAAATATTTATATAAACATAATCCTAAAAAAACAAAATTTTAAAATAGTTAGAAAAACATAATTATAGTACAACTTCTATTGAGTATCAAAATTTCATTGTGAAAATAAATTATGAAATTTCATGTCTGAAAAAATTACAATCAATATTTACTACTAGTAAATAATTTTTTTTATAAAATGTAAAAACAAATAAATCCTCACAAGAATGTTTTTAAAATTTGTTTTACTAATAATAATGAATTTAAAAAAATATTTGGTAAAAAAAAAGATCCCCATTCTATAAAAAAATTAATAGTGGATTACATTGGACAAAAATAATTTATTTAAATAATTTTTAATATTTTGGTTTTTATAAAATTTATTTTTATAATGAATTACCATCTTATAATGACAATAAATTTGGAATGATGTATATTCTAATAAATTTGGTTTTATAATAATGATAAAAACTAGATGGTTTGGGTTTTTAAAATATTAATCTTCTTAGGTTATGCACAATAATATGTTTTCCAACATCAATAACATTTTATAAATGGATAGTGGATGTTATAGGAATATGACTATGAATAAGTATTTCATCATCAATGTTATAAAGAAGTAATTTATCAAAGTTACCTTCAATGATAATGCTCAAGGAGAAATTAATAGAATAAATAATATTATTCTTAATGGTAAATACTTGATATAAAATGTTTTATTTTTTGTAAGTCTTAAGAACAACCTTTTTAGAATATGTTAATTATGCGATGAAAGATATATTCTGAACAACATAATGATAAATGTATTGTTCATAGATTAAAAGATAAATTTATTAATTATATCTACATCTATGAAAATATTTAAACAAATAACTTATAAAAAACATTAGGATCCAAGATCTACCTTGCTTTAGTGCAATGGAAGATCAATCTTGGTTATGTCATAAAATATTAAGACACTATAATGTTATAACTTTAGCTGAAATCACTAGGAAATGACTATTTAAACATCTACAAGATATCGAGTTTCATTCTTATAATGGTTATAATCCTTTTCAATTTGGAAAGCTACATAAGTCATGATTTAAATCTATTTGTTCACTCTCAACATCTAATTATTTACAGTTAGTGGACATCGACTAATTTAGTCCAAAATAATGGAAGTATCATGTATCAATATTAGGTATATGATTTTGTTGAGTATTTAACATGATATACATGGGGATATTTTCTATACAATGTTACAAAGGTTTTTTCTACTTTAAATATTTATTAGCCCATGTTAAAAATGATAAAAATCTACCCTTGCAAACTATTTTTAGTGATCATGGTGAAGAATTTTAAAATATTTATTTTGAAACATAATTTAGTTAAAAGAATATAATGAATGGTTTTTTAACACCTATAATACCATAGAAAAATGGTATTTTTTAAATAAGAAATAAAATTCTCTAGATGATTATAAGAAACATGTTGAGTGAATACTCAATTGCTAATTGTTTTGGGACGTATCAGTCAGTAGTTCATTCTATACTCTAAATAATGTTTTTATAAGACCCTTTAGTAATAAAAATCATTCTTAATGGTAGAATGGACGAAATCCCAAACATTCTCACATTAATTTTTTGATGGAATATATTTATTATTAATATTAAAGATATTTTACATACATTTTATCCAAAATCTAATGATGTAATTTTTATTTCCTTTTTTACATAGAGTAAATACAATATGGGATTTAATAAAAAAATCAAGTACTATTGAATAAACTATGCATGTGAAATTTGAAAAAACTACTCCTTTTTTCCAAATAACCAAAATCAAAACCTTCAGATGTTATTTCAAAAACTAAATTTCAACCCATGTTGGAAAGTTCATCTTATGAGAGAGCAATGAAGGAAATGATTTTGGAGGTTCTACCTCATGAATAATTTCATTATATTACTGAAGAATATAGTTTCATAAACTAATGGAATCAATTTATTTTATGAAATCACCCTAGTGATAATATCATGTATAATCTTGGTCAACCATTAGAACTAAAAGGTCCTTCAAAAACAAAAATGAACATTTTATATTATTGCGATAATTTGAACCTAACACTCCTTATGAGGATTTTTGTGATGAATATTGGATAAAATATTTTCAATATATACATAATGATTTCTAAAGCAATAAATTATGAAATATTGTTTAATGACATATAGATTCACATTTTATTGGTGTGAAATGGATTTTTTGAAATAAAAGTGCTGAAATTGGAATTAAAATTAGAAAAATATGCTATACATTTTACAAAGGTTTATATTAATCAAGTGGGAATAAAAAATTAATAAACTTGTTCTCTATTATATATAATTTATGTTATCCATATTCTTCAAGAATACATAGCATTAATTAATTTCAATATTTTACAAATGTAATGGATGTTTTTTTCATAATAGAAAAGTATAGGTGGAAGTTTATGTAGAACAACCACTACTTTTGAGAATAAAAAATTTTCAAACCATGTATTTAAAATTAATTGGGATATTTATAGTCTTAAACTTTCCCCTAGAGCCTTATATAATATATTAACGATATTTTAATTGAAAAAAATTAATGGGAGATACAAACACACCAGTTTTTCTTAAAAATGATTCTTTAAACACCATCAATTTTCTAAATTATGATGATGAAATAATATTAGGATAAACTCAAAAATATATTACATAATATTCTATGTATCATATGTAATCCATTATTGATATGAGTATAATGGCTGAACTTACATTAATTATTGATTTAATTTTTTTTACTAAACCCAAAAGGAAATTTTTATCTCAAAATAAATATATAAAATATTTTATTAATAAATATATATATAACAACACCAAAAGTATAATTAATAATATAATAACCACAAATACATTATATATTGATGCATCTAAAAAACTAGTTGATAAAAATATATTTGGAGTAGTGATTGGTTGTAACTAATACTTAACAAATTGTTTCTGATATTTAATATTTTTTGTATGAATGTGCACAACATATCAAGATAATCCAAATGGTTCACATCTTATGGTTGTAAAAAGAAGTTTTTATTATCATATAGGAACTATGGATCTAGTATTATTTTACTCTTATGGAAGTTATTTTTAACTTAAATTTTTTCTAATTTCATAATCTAATGGATGTAAAATGGATAAAAAAAAGAACATTCAGAACTTCCAATTTCCCTTGAGATGTTTTATTTTATCTTTATTATAATAAACAATATTCAAAATCGTGTCAATACTGTATCCGAATATGTGGTATCTATAAGTTGTTGTGCTCTAGTTTCATGGATTCAACACATAATCACTAAGTTGTGCATTATTTTTAGAAAAAATAAAATATTTTATAACAAAAAATGATATAGTTTTGTAGAAACCTAGAACATCACTCTAGAGCTAAGGACATATATATAATATTCCATTTCCTTAAAGACCCCAAGTAAATATTATAAATCTTTTTATAATTTATCAGAATGCAAGAACAACTTGATTGTATATTTCATAAAACACATAATTATGGTATATTTGAATATTTAAAATCGAATCTAGTAATGTTCAATAATAAATGATGATTCATATCTAACTATTATTTATCTATCTTCATAAATTAATTAACTCATTTTCAGAAGTTATGGTCTCAAGAATAATAAATATTATATCCAAATAAAAAGAATTTATGTCTTGAAGAAGATGTTGTGATGTTAAATGTTGAGAATAGAAAATTTAGTTTCATGAAGAAGAAATTTTTAGTTTGAAGAAATAGAATTGAATATATCATGTTCAAGAAGAGAATTTTGTTAAGATAGAATCATCTGTAGCAGAGTCAGAGACAAATTAATATAAATTTTGAAAGATGAAATTCATTATAATGAAACTGGAAAATATTGAATGATAAATTGTTCTTTTAAAACTCCATTGTTTGAAAAGAAGAATTTTGATTGAATATTTTTTTGAGAGAATCATTCTCAATAAAAAAAATTGGAATGTATTTCTAATAATAGTTATTCAAATTTTCCTCTTATATTCTTAGATGTATGTTTATTTATTATAAATTGTATCAAATTTTTCTTGAAAATATTTTTGGTATACTTTCTACCTCACTTATTATTTTAGAAAATAAAAAAGGATAGAATTTATTGAGGGATATTTTATTATTGGGGTTTATATTTTAGAATTACATATATTACACGTTTTTCAATACATTTTATGGACAATATTTAATGAGAAAATAAAGATAAAAAGATACGGTGAGATAGGAAAAAAAGTGGAAAGTGTTTTTAAATAGAATAATATAATGATGTTCTGTAATGTATAAATGGATTGTAAATTTTTAAAATTTAATAGTTTTAAACTTCAATTGTGATGTTTTTTTATTTTTAAAATGGGGAAATTGTTGATTCAAATGTTATAAAATCTATACTATATATCCTTAATTATGAAAATAAAAACACACATTCATAAAAACTATGTTTTACAAACATTGTATTTCTAGAATCATCTTAGAATATTTTCGTAGAAAATTCTTTATACCATCTGATATAGAAATCATTCAAAGTTGGTGTAAAAATTAATTTAATACCATGTCCAGTCCATCATAATAAATAATTATAGTCTTTCAAATTGACAAAGTCACATCTATCATACATAATATTTATTGTCCATTGGACTGACTAAGTCTTTTCCAATGGACTGACTAAGATTAGTCCATTAGACTGACTATATTTATTCCATTGGAATGACTAAATTGCAGTCTATTATATTTACTTTTTCTAGTCCTTCAAACTAACTATTTTTGTTCTATCAAACTGACTATGTGTTCTATATTAAACTGACTATGTGTGGTCCATCAGAATAATTATGTATTTTCCCCTATAATGACAATATATACTCTATTAGAACAACTATGTCTTCTTAATCCAATTAACAAAGTCGATTCCATCAGATTGATGAAGTCCAATCCATCGGATTGAAAAATTACAGTCGATTGGATTATTGATGTGTCATCCACTGGACCAACCAAGTTGATATATCTTATGAAATTAGTTTTTATCCATTGGATAAAACATAAATTATTCCATTTTAAGAATAAATTTTATAATCTGATAATTAGAATTACTTGTACCAGATGGAACATTTATACAGAATTGAGATTATGATATCATAAAAATAGTAGATGAAGATGTATAGAACATGATGAGTGGTCAAACTAAAGCTCATCTAAGGCCATTTATTCCAACTTTTCAAAATTTTAATATAATCATTGGATATATTCCCATAAATAAAGGTTCACTCATTGAGGTGGAAAATTTATTTTTTTAATCAACTCATCTAAATTTTAACTATGTTTGATCTAGGTTAGGATCAAGGTATTTTAGAGACAGGAAGACAACACATTTTTATTTGGCTTATCAAGGGATTATGGGGCAAGGAAAATAGAGATAGTTCTAATCCATATGATTGAGGGATTTCTTGCTATAGAAATATGGTACTTATGGTTTGGAAGAACACCATGGATACCTAAATTAAGGGTTTCTAACTTCCTTAACTCTTAAGGTTAAATAGTGGAAATATTTTATAGAGCTTTTTAAAGTTATTCTTATTTTTGTTTTTAGATTCACTTGTTTATAAAAAGTTATTATTTCCCATCGTTCATTTATATAGACTATTTATTTCACTAATCATTACTAAAATATCATATCTTAGATGACCAATATATATAGTTAATAAAAACTTATGATCTGATGATACATTGTATTGATAAATCATAATTAAGAGCATTGGGTTTTTAGTTGGTTTAGGTTTTTAAACAACAATTACCCCCAAAAAATGGCCATTTATATACTCTTTTATCAATTAATTTCAACCGTTTTCATCACATGATTAACATAGATTACATTATTAGAGAAAATATGGAAAAAATTATTGTTTTGAATATAGAATTCAATCTTTACAAATTTCCCACATAACTCATTTATTCTAAGAGTCTCAATAATGATACACAAGTGGTTCTCATAGATCTCATAGACCATAGAATACACAAACATATTGTCAATTAATACAAAAATTACACTATCAAGATATTACATGAATATTATATTCATTATATCCATATAAAACGATGGTAAAACATTCGATCCAAATGGAATTACTATAAAATTGTAATTTCTATACCTTGTTTTGAATGATATCATGAAAATTCCATCATTTATTACTCATAATTGATGATACTCATAATGAATTTCAATATTGTAGAAATAATTACCTCCATGATGTTGATCAAATAAGTCAGCAATATGAGGAATATGATACTAGTTCTTTATTTTAATAGAATTGATTTCCCTATAATCAATGCCTAGCCTTAGGGATTCATCATTCTTTTTAACAAAGAGAACATTTGTTCTCCATGGTTAAACACTAGGGGGAATAAATCCCTTAACACAAAACTCATCAATAATTTTATTAAACTACACCAATTCAATTATTACAATTATATATTGATTCTTTAATATTGGTCTAGAATTAGGGATTAAATCAATGGGAAACTCAACCTCATTATCTAGTGGATTTCTAGGTAATTCCTTAGGAAATACATTAATGTATTCATGGATAATAGGTAAATCCTAAATTTTAATATTACCTTTTACATCCATATTTTTTTCTCTTCCTTACTCGGAATATCATTTACAAGTGACACTGGGGGTGGATCTACACATAACCAGCATAATGTGGCATCCTCTCTAAAGATATGGAATTCAACATCTTGACTACAAATTATAATTTAATCCCCTTTATAGTAACTATTTGAATTATTTTTAAATATATTACATACTATGGAATATATCTATATCAACCAATGTTATGATAACAAATTTTAAAATTAGAGCATGTTTATGTGTCATAATGAGAACTACGTGACACATCCTTGCATAATGAGATTTACACTACGATTTTAGAATGAAAAATAACATATTAATGTAATATAGAAATATTAAAATTCATTTTTAGACATGAATGATATAAAAGTTTGTGTAGATCCGTAATATAATTTATAATTAGATATATTTGAAACTCTGATTAATGTATCTACCATCACAACATTGGGGACTTCCACCTCAACTATAGTGATCCCGTAAGCTTGGGCTTCTCTACTTTGTATATTATAGGATATGATCCCCTGACTCTTGGTGAATTGGGGTGAATAATTATAAATTTCTCAAAATTTGAGTCACTGGACATCAATAATTTGTTTCTTCTGTAAATATTTCTTATCTAGATGACCCCTAGTGTCATACTTGTAACAAACTCCCATGCATGTCAAACATTTTCCAGGATGTTTCTTCCCATAATTTTCACAATATTAAAAATGATTCACTTTATTATAATTATATTAAATTTTATATATTTCATGGTATTTTAATGACCACATATTCTCTTGGTTCCCCATGAATATATAGGAACATAAAAATTCATTATCTATTTTTATGGATTATAAAACTATTTCATCATATGACAAAAATGTTTGAAAACCATCACCCTTAGGTGACTTTTCTTAAGACCAAAAACGAAATGGTTAATATTATATTACATATTGTTCTTAAAATCATCATTATACATGGATAGTTTTGTTTAGGTAACCTCAAATCACCAACACTTTTTTAGTCATTCTTTTTAAGATAATTATCATTATCTTCATTTAAGGTCATTTTTAACAGGGAAAATATTTATCAAACATTGTTTCTCTAATATACAACCATTAAATGTGTTATATATATTCATGCTCCTATAATTATTAAATAGTGATTACTATTGATTAGAATCACCCTTGAGAAAATTTACCAAAATTATAACCTTTTCTACTTCATCACATCGCAAGGATTGAAATATTTGATCATGAAACATAATCCATTTATCATATACCACAAGATTAGTAGTCCACCTAAATAATGGGGTATCTATCACATAATGAAATCGAACAGAGGTTAATTTCACATTAGAACATCATGTTTCTTTATTCAAGAAGTTGTATTTTTAGAAACCTAATTTTGATTCCCTAATATTGTAATGATCTGCCAAGTTTCACTATATGTTTTATTGGATTACTCAATAGATAAAATTCTACATTGGCCATGAGTGTTGATAGCATTGTATATTCTAGTAGAAATTTCTAAACAATGTAATATACCATAGTCAATCATGAAATTAGGAATTTTAAATCATAACATTTACTTTCGAATTTGGTGTAACACATAACATAATTATAATATTTTTTCATTATTTATCTCCAGATCATAAAAATTGTTTCATCATTAATATCATTAAATCATAAAAATACATTCAGAACTATCATAATAGTTTTTAAATAAAATTTTAATTATAAATTTAATATCCCCTAGGAGTGTCAAACTAGGTGTGTAGTAAGGCCCATTTTTGTGCACTGGGTGACAATTGACTCAAATCCTAATGCACCCTATCCAAAGTTATTACCACTAGGTATAATTTTACCAGATCCATATCCACTTTTAGTATCCAAAATTGGATTTGAATTATTGTATAAAACATATAGTCCTTTAATTAATAAAAATTTTGGATTATATTCCACAATTTTAAATATCCTCAAAATATATCATAGGTTTATGTTCCCTTATATATTTTTTCTTAAATAATATTACCATGGATTCTACTAAACATTCCTTGATTTCAAATATAAGAACCCAAATATAGTAACACAGATATGGTGGCTATGTTATTATGTTATCATAGTTATAGAGGATATAATCTCAAATTACCTATCAGTTTTGAGGTCATATAGAACCCGATACATACATGTTACACATTTTCCATTGGGAACAAAATATAAAACATAGAAAAAGAAATATGCTCGAAATCCTTTTACTCATTGAAATAATTATTCTACATATCCTCTAAAAGGGGAAAAAATAAGGGTGTCAAAATTTCCAAGTAAGGATTATATATAGTAGAATCTATGATGGTTAAATATGATGTATTAAATATATTAATTTAAATAACTGAAAATACCTGAATTTTTTGCGATAACTTGGGAAGAAAATGAATAAAGTGATAATATCAATGATACAATACCATGGATAATAATAACTACATTCTCAATGAATTAAATTCATAATATTGGATATGATGTTCTCAGTCATCATGATATCAATATCATCATGAACATTCACCAAGATAGTTTAAAACTATGAGTAAAACCCAGATTTAATTTTTTCAAATGATTTGTCTCATTAAAACAACTGATGATTGAGGGGATAATTAATTCTGGTCCCTGCCAATCAATACATGTCTATTTACTGCCTCATTTATTTAATGATAGATTTAATTCTTGAACAATATTCCTTATAAATTCAATCCTATATTAAATAAATATTATATAATATCATCATTTTCACAGAAAATCACATAACTTTCTAAGTAAAATGCACAATCATTAAATGATATACATTTTATGAAATAAGAATATCATTTATAAGTAGTTTTATACTTAAGTAAAATAATATTTATAATGATAAAAATAATTTGAACATTTCAAGATAATATAATTACCAAATCATTAATAAGATATCAGATATTAACATTAGTTCATTATAAATGTATGACTTTTAAAACAATATTGTATTTTAGGATAATAAGTGGAATGTAAGGAAAATTTTAAAATAATATTTCATAAATTATTTTTTTTATAAAAAAATTTCAAATTTTTAGAAGAAACTGATTTATATAAAATGGTTATGTCAATGGTAAATTCTATTATCATCGTATAAATTAAAAACATTTCTTTCTTGCTTTTTGATAAAGAAGGTAAAAAATATACCTTTATAAAATAAGTAAAATTATTCCATTTAAACCATTTTATAAAGTAAATGATAACATAAAATGGATGAAATAAATGGTTTGAGTAATTAAAATTACATCAATAAAAAAATTTAAAATATGGATATCGAAGAAAAATATATCCGATTAAAAGAGAAATAAAATTGATTTTTCTCTTGAAAAATTATTTTCTTGATTCAAGTACACAAATTAGGAAAAATTGGAATGAATATATATAATATATATATATATATATATGATAAAAAATTATATATTGTTTAATAAGGATAGTTAATAAATTCCTTGAAAGAAAATAAGAGCAATCCCAAAACGTGAGATTATAAAACAAATTAATAACTCTATGGTGACATTAAAATTAAAACCCATTGAAACTATAGACAAGAATTAAAAAATTAATAATAATTAATAAATATTTATTCTTTTTATATAAATAAAAGGGTTATTATATAAACCACTAAAAATTAAATATGTCTATAATATCAAATATGTCTCAAAGGAGTGTGAATTTAGATGAAATCCCTTACATTTTTCTTCTTGTAACACCCCAAGATTTTTATGAGATAGATTTTTTTTAATATCTTTTATTTTTATTGTTTTATGCTACAACAAGGTAATAATTCACTATAAGTAACATTGTATTAGCTTGCAGTATACACATCACTTTTCTTCTCTTGTGTTACATAGAATTTCTATTTATTTTCATAGAATTCATTTTACACAAGGTTGAGTGTAATCATGTTTATAAAATAACAAAATCACTTTTGATTGATTTTAGTAATGAAATATATATGTAATATATTAAATAAAATGTTCATAATCCTCTTTTTATGTTTTATAGACATGATATAATCAAAAAATCAATTTTCAGATAAATGAAATATTTAAAAAAAGTAGTTTTTCAAACTTTTGATGGATAACCCATTTTAAATATAGTTTTTTGACACATTTATAAATTACATATGAAAAAATAAACTTCTTATTTTTATGCAGGATATAAAAATTTAGTTTGGATAAATTTGTGGTATCTTGTTGATAACATTAATATTTTTGTGAATTTTGAAAAATACTGCATTTTAAATCAAAACTATATTTTCATCTAATTATTTTTTAATGATTTATTATTTAATAAAATGGATAGTGTAATTATATTATGATTTTATAATTTGACTCAATTTAAGTTATTTTATGTAATTTTAAATTGAAATTTTATTTAAACACATGTCAATCTTTTGATTGTTTTAAATTTTTTAAAACTCATTTTCTTATTTTGTCAACGGGATTAATTTTGATTTAATTAATGAACCTTATGTGTTTCACATTTTAAAAAATGTATTCCAAATTTGTTATAATAGGGTATAAATTATGTTAACTGGTTACTTTTATTTCTTGGATATTATGAATTGTAACTACAATAATTTATAATTAAATTAGTTAAAGGTTAATCATGTACTTTAGGCAACAAATTAATATGATAATGAAAATAAAATTACCCTAACACCATCAAAATAACTATTTTATGAGTAACCATATACATTTAACACCTAATAATCGTAATTGACTCATTTAATGAATATTTTGTCATGAAAATTATATAAATATTTTTAAAATAAATGAATGTTCGATAAAAGTGATAAAATGGAACCCTCTTATTTATTATAAGTATACAGATTTAAATACAGAAAAAAAGATAAAACATAAATAATAAATATTCTCTATAAATATAAATAAATCATCTACATCATTAAAATTTATTTGCAATTTTTATAGATTATATAATTACCTTATAGGCTTATGCAATGAAGATACATAAATAATTTAATTGATGAAAAATATATAAAATAATTTTTATTAAAATCATTACTACCATTAAAAGGAAAAAAAACATTACCAAGTCTTATTTTTAGAGTATAAATCTACCACCTTTATATAAGGGTTGAGTTATTGACTATTTTGAGGCTTATAGAAGAGATTATGACATTTATATTATTTTATTTAAAGTGATTTTAAACTTGTGACATTCATTATTTAATAAGTATACCATTTTTTATGATGGACTTTCCAGAAGATATATTCTACTAAAAGTGTTATTTTTAAATATAGTAGACTTATTGTCATCATAGTATTTTATTTTTAATTTATATCCAAAAAAAATTATGTTATATAATTACACAATACTCATGTAGTAATTATTTTATTAATGGAAATATCAAATTAATGTTATTAAAAATTAAAAAATAAATATAATTTGGTATAATTAATATACAGATATATATAAATATATACATGAACTAGACTCATTATATATAATAAAATATTTTCTTTGAGGTTAATATCTTATCTAGATATTTTTAAAATCAATTAATTTAATACTATCAAAATTGACACTATTGATATTTTTCCAAAATAATGTTTTATAAAATTATTTAAAAATAATAAAGTAATATAAAAATGTAAAATAGTTATTTATTACACCAAAATATTCTATATTTTTCATGTGTGGCCTATTTTAAACCAAATAAATAAAAAATACACTATTTTAATATTGAACAATTTATTAACTTAGTTAAAATTCCAAGAGAATAATTAACTGTAAAATGAAATGATAATGTTTAAAATTGAATAAAAAAATATCTAAAAATTATTTCATGATGATATTAAAACCTTTTCTCATCTCATCTTAGAAATTAATATTTTTTTGTTGTTTTTGAATGGTGTTTGATTTTATATAATTTAATATTTTTGGAGATCCCAAAAGTACCCCTCACCTCAATTATAAATGGCCACATTGTCCCTCAACTCTAAACATCACATTGGGAATTCATGATTATAAATCATCTAAATATTTCACTTAAAATCCCTATTAGTATTATAGACTTTATAGTATTCTCAAAAGTCCAACTCTAGTAATTAAAGAGGAGATCTAGAGGGAGCAGGTTGAAAAAGATGTAATTTCCTCTATCGATTCCTTCAAATTATTTATTCTTGTACTTATTCTTCACGAGTTATTTAAATTCTGAATTAAAAATTCTCATATAAATTATATAATGAGATGTCATTATAATTATATAATAACCATATTCCCCCTTTGATTCATCCTATAAAAAATAAAATCACCGCATGTGTGTACGTACGGCTTACCATCTCCACGCCATGGTGTAATATGTTATTCAGCACCTCCTTACATGGATGGATATGATAATATAAATAATAAGAATATATTATTATTATAAAAATAAATTTATTATTTAAAAAAATATATACCATCCACTTCCATACCATTTCAAAATTATCTGAATGATATCGTCGCTCGTGCGTATGTACGACCTACTATCTGCAAGATGTGATGTGATTCATTCAACGCGATATAAATAGAACCGTGATTATATAAATGTAAAGAATAAATAAATATGATATATATTATGTTAATATCATTTTTAATGAAATAACTATGAACTCTAAAGGAGAAACATAACTTATTCGAAAAAACATGCGTAAGAACATAAACCAGTTAATACCCGAATAATGAGTAACAAAGAAATATTACTATGAAATGGATGATAATATGACTATATGTGATTTTATAAAAATATATATGATTATATAATAAATAAATGAAATTATTTAAATCATTATATAATATTTTTCGGATGCATAAAAAGGATATCAGAACTAAGGTAAGGGATTATTTTGTCTCACTTTTATATCTTTGGAACATATACCTTACACAACACCTATATCTTTTGTGTGGTGTTTATGTTTCATGTGGATGGTTTTATGATTATTTTTATGAAGTTTATGATATTTAAATATTAATATAATTTTATTTATTTTATATGGAGTACTATTATACTGATTGTAAATTAGTATGGGATAATTTTTCAATCTCATTATTATCCTAGATTGATTATACATAACTATTTACTATGGTATATTTATCATCCATGTGCATGATTTATAAAAATGTTTTCATAAAATATTATTATATCATTATCATGATTTTTAAGGTAGTTTACCTATTTTTACATTTTACTACATGGTTTTAAATGAATCATTCATTAATTCTCCAAAGGAGGTACTTTTTTACTTTTCTGAAAAAAGTACGAGTAAAATGTTATTTGTACTTATACTGGATGAATGGTTTTCTTATGATTTAATTATTATTTATTTCCATGAATCTTACCATACATTATTTCAAGGTCATTTTAAAATAAATTATTTTCTTTTAAAATTGTGTGGCGTTTCATGGAAAAAAAAATTTGAAGAAGAAAGATTATTTTCTTCACAAATTAATTTCAAGTGTCTTATAAAAATTATTTTCAATCTCATATGGAATTATTTAATAGGTATATGTTACATGAAAAATATACCTCATATTCTAATGGTTTGATTCTAATTATTATGGAATTATATTTATAAAATCCATTCGATTTATATGGAATATGTTATGATGGAATAATGTTTAAGAAACCCATTTTATTCCATGTGTTATGCTATGATGAATGATTTATGTTTTGGTGAAATAGCTAAGAATGATTTTATTATGAGTTATATGGGACCTATATATCCATCCAATGCGTTGGGTAATGATTTATACCTCATGAGGTCGAAAATAAAAGAATCGAAAGAAAATATGGTTTAATAATGTAGGGATGGAATGGTACGTAAACTCAGTTTAGTAATACAAGGCTAGAATAAGGAGTAAACTCAGTACTGTAATGGACATTGTCTAGTATGATGGTCTTGTAAATGATCCTTGTCTAACATTTAAATTATTTTCTTATGCTTATGTATTTTCCATAGTTATATGTTTTATTCCAATTAGATTTTGTTATGGTTCATGTTCCATTATTATTTATGCCTTATTAATTGCCATGATTTATTTCCTTAATCAAGATTTTATATTTTTGTTATACATTTTATGATTTTTAAAAAGTTATGTTCATGTTTTTACATTCATATATTAATGTTTTGTTGGATTTTTTTCATGTTTACCCTTACTGAGCATTTTAGCTCTCCCTTTTTATATGTCTTCTTTTCCAGAACATATAAAGAATGGTTTTAGGTAGTAAAAGTAAGGGGGAAGATCTTTATGAGAGATGTTCATGATGGTTCACTAAATTAGAAAATTGTGTTCCAAGTTCCAAATGCACTAAAATAATACGGTATTTGGTAATCTATTTTTGTATTGTATTTTGTATTCCGCAAAAATTATGAGATGTCCATGTACATCAAGATTTTATCTTTACTGTTATCATCAGAGCGAATGTTTAGTCAATATTTGGAAACTAGGATGCAAAAAATTAGTGAGATACCTTGAGATATTTCTAAGGATAAGTATTAGTATGTCATAAGGATAAGTCTTTGTATAATTTACAATCCTATAGTTCTTGTGATAATCATCAATAGATAATAATTAAACCTAATATATCATATGTTGGAATATTTTATGTGATTTACCTTTATTATGAGTTTTTAATCTCTGATATTTATTTATCACACTTTTATTTTTAGTCTTATTCAATGGACATAACTAGATAGAACATAGTTAACCTTGAATGTTACAGATGTGGAAAGAATGGGAATTAGAAAACCTGATTTCCTAAGTAGAAATCTCATAAAGAGAATCATTAAGGTGTTATGCATATTGGTTATAGTACTTAGAGAAAAGTGATTATAAACGACATGTGAAAGGTATGGATTGTTCTAGAATTATTGTGCACATTAAACCTAAGAGTCCTAGTTAGATTAAGGTAGAGGAACCATATGACATGACTCAAATTTTAGGAACGACTAAGTTGAAGGATCCTGAGTAATAGTTTAAGAATAATGTTGTATTATTGAGGTGTATATGTTTCAGAATTCAAATCATATATTATTTGAATTAGGAAATATATAAGTGTTTTTAGTATAAGTTTATTATTAACAATTGGATAAGATATGTTAAATAGTTTGTAGGACCTAGAAAATTGATTTAAGGGTAAGGTAATATACATGGGGAACACATGATTAAGGGAAAGATAACCCTTAATTTGTCCCTTATGTTAAGATAATGATGTTTGGATAACAATATTTTATATTTGAATATGTAAATTGGATGCTTCTAGTTTCTTGGGAACTAATTATGGATTTGTTTTAAAGAGGTTTATGTTTTCATAGATAAAGTATACCACTTTTGTGGACTTAAGGAATACATCCAATATGTTTTGGAATAAAGAAACATGCATGTTTTTGATAACGATATATAGTAATTTAGGTTATTACCATGACTCGAGAGATTACATAATAATGGAGATCACATGTTTGGAATACGACCAACAAGAGATTCCTTATGATAAACATGGGATAAATTTTAAGCCGAGTTAATGAACATTTTTCTCATTTTTGGTATTTTTTATTTGTTGGAAGGATTGTAAGGTTATGCATTTATGGATAATATAAGTTAAACTCTAAATGATGGTTTTTAGATTAAATTATTATATCAATATAGGTAGACATATACATATATTTGATAATTTTTTATAAACATTTTGATGATATAGATAAAATGACATATCATTCTATTTTTGGATCACATGATCTATTAATGCTTCTGGAATAAAAAATACAACTAAATTTAATTGAATAAGAGTAGAAGTGGAAATTTTTTAAGGCAAGGCCAATAGTGAGATTACACTTAAATAAAGTATGTATAACTTATCATGCAAAATCATCAACATTAGGAAAATGGATCGTGACGTAAAAGGGAATCCTAATATAATATTTCTTTATGATCCCAATGACCTCTTTTGAACTTATTCAGTCTATGATTTTCTATTTTTAACTTTCTTTGGATCACCCACTTTTTTTGGATCAGTAATCTTTATCAATCTCTATGATTATTTAATCTTTTCCTCCATACAAAAATCTTTTCCTATATTTTCTTACATAGAGACTGAGTTATGATTTAATTTCAATAACTATTATTTTGCAACTATTCCATTTTAAAATTTATTTTTAGTCTTCTTTTTTATGTTGTGTTTCTCTTTTAAATAAAAATTCATTTATTATTCCTTTTATAACCTAGAAGAATATCCAGTGAGAAATGCATTTTAAGGGTGGTGGAATGTAACACCCTGAGATTTATTAGATATAATTTTATAATTTCATTTATGTATTGTTTTTTATACTACAATAGGTTATGCCTTTTCTATATGTAACACTGAATTATCTTGCGGTATACAAAACACTATGTCTAGCTTCTATTACAACCAAATTTTTAGTTATTTTGATAAAATTTATTTCATTCAAGACTGTGTGTAATTGAGTTTATAAACTTATAAAATAACTCTTGATATATTTTATTAATGAAATATATATTTAATATATTCAATACAATGTTTAAAATTAATCTTATATGTTTTCTAGACATCATATAAGATTAAAATCAATTTTTCAGATAAAAGAACTATTTTTAAAAAATACATTTTCTTCACCTTTTGATAGAGAATCCATTTCCAATCTAGTTTTTGATAATTTTATAAGTTAAATTTTGAAACAAACATATTTTTTTTGAAAAGGGGTATCAGTATTTAGTCTGGATAAATTTTTGGTATTTTTTGATAACATTCATATATTTGTGAATAGTGATAACTACTGAATTTTAATTTAAAAATGTTTTTCATTTAATTTTTTTATTTAGATAGATTATGATTTTAATTGGTTTTAAATTATATTTATTTTATTTTTTTATAATATAATCCAATTTTGGTCATTGAAGTAATTTCACATTGGAATTTTATTTAAACATATGTTAATATTTTGATGGTTTTTACTTTTCAATAAACTATTTTCTCATTCCTATAACGAGATTAATTTTAGTTTAATTACTGGAACTTATTTTCGTTAAAATTTTGAAAAATGGATTCAATATTTGGAATCAGTGTGTCCAAATTATGTATATAGGTTACTTTTATTTTTTAGATATTATGAATAATAACTATTGTAAATTTTATTTAACTCGGTAAAGGTAAGTCAGACAATTTAGGTAACAAATTAATATGACGAGGAAAATAAAATAATCATAACACCTGAACATATCTAACTATATGAGTAACCATCTCCCCTTAAAACCTAAGGATCATAATTTACACATTTAATGTACTTTTCTTTATGAAAATGATATAAATATTATTAAAATAAAATAAAGTGACATGAATGTGACAAAATGTCACCCTCGTATTTCTTATAAGTATAATAATTTTAATATAGTGTTAAACATAATAAAACATCGATAATAAATATTTTTAAGAAATCTAAAAAATATATCGACAACTCTGAAATATAATTAAAATTTTTAAAGATTAAATTATTACCTGAAATGATTATATAATGATGACAAAAAATCTAATTAATTGATGGAAAATCAATAAACTAATTTTCATTAGAAAGATAATAATCACTAAAAGACACAATCACTTAAGAAAATATTATTGGTCAAGTATATATTGACCATAATCATCTATGTGTACGGTTATTGACCATTTGGATGCTTATTGGTCAAGTATATATTATTGGTCAAGAATATATTGGTCAAGTATATATTGACCATAATCCTCGCTGTGGAACGTGGATGGGATGATATCATCATCGAGTCTGACTACCTTTCGGTTATCAATGCTATTAACCACGATGATGCTGGACTCCAGGCCTTTGGATTTATCATCAGAAGGATCTGCTCGTTGTGCCAAGGCTTCTCTTGTTGCACCTTCTCCTTTACCAAAAGTGAAGGTAACAATGTGGCCCATCAGCTGGCGACCTCAGGCCCCTTCGACGTCAACCAACTATGGCTGGAAAATTTCCCTTCTTGGCTCTGCTTATGTACAACTGCTGATATTCGCCGTTAATATAAACTTTCTTTCCTAAAAAAGTATAATATTTTTAATGTTGGATTTTTTTAAAGATATATTATACTAAAAGTATTCTTATTAAATCTATTATATTTATCATCATCATAGTATTTTATTTTTAATTTTTATTTAACAAATAAGTATATTAGATAATTACACAAAACTGATATAGTAATTATTTTATTAATGGAAATATCAAATAAACTTAGTTAAAAAAACTAAAATAAATATATTTTGGAATAATATGTATTTCCAAAAAAAATTATAGATGAACCTGACCCTTTAGGTATAATAAAATATCTTCTTTGTGGTTAATAAATTACCTTAATATTTGTAAAAATCCATTAAATGAATAGTGTCAAAATTGACAAAATTGATATTTTTTCAAAATAATGTTTTATTTTATTATTTAAAAATAATAAATTACGTTCAAAAATATAAAATAATTATTGATTACTCTAAAATTTTCTATATTTTTCATTTATGGCATATTTGAAATCAAATATAAGAAATTACACTATTTTATAATTGAATAATTTTTTTCCTTTTTTAAAATTCAAACAAAATAATTACGGGTAAAATGAAATAATTAGGATTAGAATTAAATCAAAAAATTTCTAAAAATTATTGTTTGATTATATTAAAATCATATATCATCTCATCTTTGAAATTAATAAATTTTTCAGTATTTTGAATGGGGTTTTATTTTATTATAAATTAATATTTTTGGTGATCCCAAAACTCCCTGCACATGAATTATGAATGGTTACACCATGCGTCATCTATTAAGTTCACTTTGAGCCTTCAATCTCAGCCTTCCTCTACCAATTTTCCTTCTAAACATCCCTAGTAATATAATATAGGTTTTGGTCTTCTCAAAATACCAACTCTAGTGCTTTATATCTAGTTACAATTATATACTAGGATATTATTATAATTATAGAACAACCATATACCACCTCCTATCCATCCTATAAAAAACGAAATGACCATGTGTTCGTACGTACATCTTACCATCTCCACACTGTGGTGTAAACTTTTATTCACCACCACCTTAATTGGATAGATATCACGATGGAAGTAATAGGGATATATGATTATTATAACATGATATAGATTCTGTTAAAACATATATACCATCCTCTTCTATACTATTTCACAATAATCGTAATGATATCCTTACTCCTATGTACGTATGGCCTACCATCTCCATGAGGCGATGTGATTAATTCTAAAAGATACCAATAAAAGAAAGATTATATAATTGTAAAGAATGAATAAATATGGATTGTATTAGGTTTATATCATTTTTAACAATATAAATATGACCTTAGAAGGAGATCCAACACTTATTTGAAAAAATATGCATAAAAACATAAAGAAGTTAATACCCGAATAAAGAGTAACAATTAAATGTTACTAACAAAGGGTTGATAATATGATCATATATGATATCATAAAAAATGAATTTCATTCTGGAATAAATCAATGACATTATTTTAATCATTATATAGGAGTTTCTGATACATAAAATGGGTATCAAGCCTAAGGTACAAGATTATTTTGTCTCACTTTTATTTGTATGGGACATATTCTTTATACACCACCAATATATTTTTTTGTGGTGTTTATGGATCCCATTTTTTTTAATTATTTTTATGATGTTTATGATGTTTAAATATGAATATAATATCCTTTATTTTAAGACTCATATGATTCTACAAATTTTTAATTGGTAAGGGATAATTTTTCAATCTCATTATTTTCCTAGATTAATTAAATGTAAATATTTACTAGGGTATATTTATCATCCTTTTCCTAGTCTTATAAACATCTTTTCATAAATTTTTTTGCTGATCTTCTATTGATGTTTGATGTTATTTTTACCCATTTGTGAATTATTCATAAATGGATTGAAATGAATCTCTCCTTCATTCTCCAAACGAGGTTCTTTTGGGATTTTCATTTAAATGTATGAGAGGAATATTTTTTTAACTTATACCAAAAGAAATAATTTTTACAATTTCATAAAACATTATTTTCATGAATATTCACTAAATCGTTTTCATGGTTATCTTTAAAGAAATTATTTTATTTTAATATTTTGTGGAGTTTTATGTTAAAGAAATCATTTTAAAGAAAAAAGGAAATATTCCTTATGAAATAATTTCAAATTTTTTATCAATATTCTTTTCCATAAAAAATAACATTATTTAATAAAATATGTTTTGTGTATACAATCCCTATTATTCCTATGATTTAATTTTATTTATGATGTAATTAGATTTATGAAATCCATTTCCTTCATATCGAATATATTATGATGGAATTATGTTAATGAAACCCATTTTATTCTTTAGTTTTTGCTATAATGAATTATTTAGGTTTTAGTAGAATAGGTGTGAATGATTTCATGTTGATATGGGTGGGACCAGTATCTCCCACCAATGAATTTGAAAAAGATTTATATCACATGATATAGGCAAAACTAGAATGATAAATAAATATTGTTCTATATTGAAGGTCTTAAATGGTATGTAAACCCAGTTCAGTAACAAAAGATCGAAATGCGGAGTAAACTCAGTTCATTAATGGAATTTTTTTATATAACAAACTTTTAAATGAGACATGGAAAATATGGAAATTATTTTTTGTGATTCTTTTTTCCACAATTACATTTTTAAGTCAATACTATTTTATTATGGTTTATGTTTCTTAGGGATTCATTCCTTATGAATTGGCACGATTTATTTTATTACTCAATATTTTTATATTTTCCGAACATTATATTTTTTTGAAATGTTATGTTCTTGTTTTTACATTTTTATGTTAATGTTTCATTTTATATTTTTGATGCTTAACCTTACTGAGCATTTGATCTCACCCATATCATATTTTTTCTTTTCCTCAATATATAATTAAATTTTTTAGGTAGGAAAACTATAGTGGAAGATATTTATGGAAGATGTTAAAGATATTTCACCAAATTAGAAGAAATTTTTCCATGTTTCCAAAGGAACTAAAATTATATGGTCATTGGTCATCTGTTTTTTAATGTATTATGTATTCTTAAAAAATTATTAAATCTTTATGTACGTCATTCTCGGGCCTTTATAGTTGGTATTAGAGTGAAGGTTATGTCAACCACTGGAAACTAGGATGTGGAATCATTAGTGAGATCCCAAGAGATATTTTTAAAGATAACTCTTTTGTTGTCCTAAGGATAAGTCAATTTATAGGTTACAATCCTAGAGTTTTTTGTTAATCATGAATAACCTAGGATTAAACTGAAGATATCAGATATTGAAATATTATATGTAATTTTCCATACTTATGTTTTTTTAATATATGATATTTATTTGTCATACTTTTCGTTCTGGTCTTAGTCAAAAACCATAACTAGATAGAAAATAGTTAAACTTGAATGTTCCAGATGCAGAATGATTGAAAATTATGAAAACCCGTTTCCTAAGTGGAAATATCGTATATAGAATCATGAATATTGTAATGTATTGGTTATAATATTTAGGATAAATATATTATAAATGACATGTGAAAGTTATGGGATGTTCTAGCATTATTTTTTACTTTAACCCATAGAATCCCTATTAGATTAATGTTGAGAAACCATAATAAGTTATTCATATTTTAGGAATGATTAAGTTGATGGATCCAGAGTAAAGGTTGAGGAAAAAACATGGATGATTGAGGTGTATATGTATCATAATTCAAAGATTATGTTATATGAATCCTAAAATATATAATTGTTTTCAGAATAATTTATTCATTAAGGAATGAAAATGACATGTTAAATATTTCTAAGGACATAGAAAAGATATTTATGGGGAATGTAAAATACTTGAAGAACATGTGATTATGGTAAATATATCCATTAATATGTCCCTTGCATTAATATAATGATATTTGGATAAACATATATGGGATTTGAATAAATAAATTGGATGATGCTAGTTTCGTGGGAACTAATTGTTGATTTGTTGTCCAAAGGGTTGTGTTATCATAGATGAAGTATTAAAATTTTTTGGGAAATAAGGAATATATCTAATAAGTTATGTAATAATGAAACATGAATGTTTTCAATAAGGATATATGGTAATTCAGGTTATTACCCTGACTGGAGAAAATACACAATGAAGGAGATCACATGTTTGGAATATGACCAACAATAGATACCTTATGATATATGGGGGAGAAATGATAAGCTGAGTTAGTGAACGTTTTTTCCATGTGTTATATTTTCATTTTTTGGAAGGATTTTAATGTATTCCATTTATTGAAAGAATATTCTGAACTTTGGATGATTTTTGTTAAATTAATGTATTATCTCATTATAGGTGGAATTATTCATATTTGATAATTTGTACTAATCTTTTTGTTGAGACAAATAGAATGACCTATAATTCTATTGATCGATCTCATGACATGATAATGCTTCAAGAATGAAAGATACAACATAAATTCAGTGAATAAGATATGAAGAGGAAATTGTTTAAGGCACGACCAAGAGTGAGATAATGCTATAATTATGTAATTATATCTTCTCATGAAAATTCATCAACATTAAGAAATGAGATCATGATATAAAAGGGTGACATATTATAATCTTTTCTGGATGATATCAATGACCTCTTTCATGCTTCTTTAGTTTATGTATTTGTGATTCTTATCTTTCTTAGGATCACCTACTTTTTTATGAGTAAACTTTATCAATCTCTATGATTATTTATTCTTTTCCTCCATGCCCAAATCATCACCTATGTTCTCATACGTAGAGGCCGAGTTATGATTTACATTGGGTAACTACAATTTTTAAATATTCCTTTTTAAAATGAAGTTTAGCCTTCAATTTTATGATATGGGTTTCTATGAAAGAAACATTTAATTATTAATCCCTTTATCACCAAGATTAAATTTGTGGGTGAAATTCATTTTACGGTTGGTGGAATGTAACACCCCCAGATTTTTATGAGATAGAATTATTTAATTTCTTTAATTTATTATTTTGAATGCAACAACAAGATAATATTTCTATATATGAAACTCCATCCTAGCTTATGGTATACACAACACTATACTTTGCTTTTGTTATAAAAAATTTCTTGATATTTTGATAGAATTCATTTCATGCAAGACTGAGTTAAATCGAGTTCATAAAATACTAAAATCACTCTATATTGATTTTATTAATGGAATATATATTTAATATTTTCAATATAAAGTTTAAATATTAATCTTATATGTTTTCTATACATGACATAATAACAAATTTTTTTTTTGGATAAAATATGTGCTTTTCAAAAAATGTTGTTTTGCCGCCTTTTGAGGGAGAAACCATTATAAATCTTGTCTTTGAAACTGTTATAAGTTCCATTTGGAAAACAAAAATTTTTATTTAGAATCAGGAAATCAAAATTTAGTGTGGATAATTTCTTTTTATTTTTTTGATAACATTCTCATTTTTACAAATAGTTAAAATACTAAATTTTAATTCAAAATTCTTATTTTGTATAATTTATTTATATTTTTAGATTATAATTTTAATTGGTTTTAATGTATAATAAGATTATTTTATTTATTTAATCCAATTTTGGTCATTGAATGTAATTTCACATTGAAATTTGATATAAACACATGTCAATCTTTTGAGGGTTTTTACTTTTTAAAAACCAGAATTCTCATTCCCACAATGGGATTAATTTTAATCTAATTAAGAAAACTACTATGTCTAAAATTTTGAAAAATCGATTCCGTAATTGGAATTAGAGGTTACAAACTATTTAAATATGTTAATTTTATTTCATGGATATTATCTATAGTGACTTCAGTAGTTTTTTTCAACTTAGTTAAAAGTAAATCATGAAATTTAGGTAAATAATTAACCTGATAAGGAAAATAAAATTACCCTAACAACTTAAAATATTATATTGGATGAGTAACCATCTACACATAACACCTAAATACTATAATTGACTCATTTAGTGGACTTTTTTCAACAAAATTGATATAAATATTATTAAAATAAAATAAAGTGACATGAAAGTGAAAAATGCCACCCTCGTATTTCATATAAATATAATGATTTTAATATAGTGATAAACATGGTAAAACATGGATAATAAATAGTATACATAAATATACTGAAATTATATACATCATTGACATTTATTTAGAATTTGTAGAGAAAAAATAATTAACATAAAGGCTTATATAATGATGATGGAGAAATTATTTAATTGATGGAAAATCAATAAACCATATTTTATTAAAATGATAATAACCATTAAAAGACACAATCACTTGATTAAATATTATTTTTCGAGTATATATTGACCCTATTTATCCAATGGTTGTGTTATTGACCATTTTAAGGCTTATATTAGAGATGATGTCACATATATTATTTTAGTTAATGTGATGTCAAACTTGTCACATTCATGATATAATATGTATATCATTTTTAATGATAGAGTTTCTAGAAGATATATTCTACTAAAATTATTCTTCTGAAATCTAGTATAGTTATATTCATGGTAGTATTTTATTTTTAACTTTTACATAAAAAATAAGTATATTAAATAATTACACAAAACTCATGTAGTAATTATTTTATTAATAAAAATATCAAATTAATGTTTATATAAATAGTAAAATAAACACAATTTTGGATACTTTATATATCCAAAAAACTTATAAATCGACATAAACCCTTATATATAATATAATATTTTTATCTAGTTTAATATATTATGTTGATATTTTCAAAAATCCATTATTTGAATTGTGAAAAATGAAGACTATTGATATTTTGTCAAAATAATGTTTTATTTAATTATTAAAAAATCATAAATTATTTTCAAAAATATAAAATATTTATGGATTATTATAAAAAATTATATATTGTTTATTTATGGTCTAATTTACTTAAAATAAATAAAAATTACACTATTTTAATATTGAACAATTTGTTACATTAGTTAAAATTAAAAGATAATAATTAATGGAGAAATAAAATGATAAGTTATAAAATATAATGAAAACTTGTCTAAAAATTATTGGTTGATGAGATTAAATCATTGTCTCACATCATATTCATAATTAGGTAATTTTTTAGTTTTGTTAATGGGTTTTGATTTTATTATAAATTAATATTTTTGGAGATCCCAAAATGCCCCTCACTTGAATTATAAAAGGGAACTTTCTCCCTCACCTCTTCACTTCACATTGAGCCTTAAATCTCATCCATACCTAGAACATTTCCCTTATAAACGTACCTAGTAATATTACAATGCTTTTGGTATTATCAAATTACCAACTCTAGTACTTTTAGTGGAGAACTAGAGATATCACATCAAATAAGAGGTAATCGCATCTACAGATTCTTTAAAATTATTTGTTATTATACTTACTCTTCATCAGTTTTATACATTCTAATGTAATAACTCCAATATCACTTATATACTTATATGTTATTATAATTATGTAACAACCATATGATAATTTATATCCATCCTATGAAAAATTAATTCACCACGCATGCCTATATACGACTTACTGTCTCCATGCCCTGGAGTTATTTGTTTTTCAACACCACCATACATGGATGGATATAATGCTATAAATAATAACAATATATGATTATTATAACATTATATTGATTATGTAAAAACATATATACCATCCACTTGCATAACATTTCAAAATTATGGAAATGACATCATTGATCGTGCATACGTTCGACAAACCCTCTCCACGATTTGATGTGATTTTTTTATAAGATATCCATTAATGAATCATTATATAAATTTAAAGAATGAATACATATCGTATATATTATGTTAATATTTTTTTTAATGATATAAGTATGACCTAATAAGGACAACCAGAACTTATTTGACAAAACTTGCGTAGTAACATAAAGCAGTTAATACCCGAATAATCTGTAAGAATGAAATGTTACTGACAAATGGTTGATAATATGGGCATATATGGTATCATAAAAATGACTAGAATTTTAGAATAAATAAATTAAATTATTTAAACTATTATAAATGTGGTTTGGAAACATAAAAAGAATATCATACATAAGGTAATTGATTATATTTTCTCACTTTTATTTTTCTAGTAAATATTCCTTATACGACACCTATATCTTTTGTGTGGTGTTTATATTAACATCTATGATTTTATGATTCTTTTTATGAAGGTTATGATATTTCAATATTCATATATATTTCTTTATTTTATGAGATATTTTAAATTGGTAAGGGATAGTTTTTCAATATCAGTATTATCCTAGATTGATTATATATAAGTATGTACTGGGGAATATTAATCATCCATATCCATGTTTTTTAAAATTGTTTTCACAAAATATATTAATTTTATTCTATGCATGTTTAATTTCATTTTAACCATTTTTTAATTTTTACTACGTTTTAGGAAAGGAATATTTTTTTCATTCCCCAAACGAGGTACTTTTCGACTTTCAAAACAAAAGTATGAGAATAATGTTTTTTAACTTATGCGGCATTAATGGATTTTTATGATTTCACAATTCCTCATTTTCAAGAAGTATCCCTTATATGTTTTCAAAGTTTTTTTTCAAATAAATTCTTTTTTTAGAAAAAATCATCATTTTAAGAAAAAGAAAACGTTTTGAATAATAAAAGATATTTTCTTCAAGAATTAATTTCATGTTAAAAAATTATTTTCCATCTAAGATGACACTATTTAATAAAGATATGTTTCAATTATACAATCCATATTATTCATATGGTTTGATGTTTTTATGATGGAATACTATTTATGAAATGCATTTTTTTATATGGAATATGTTATGATGGAAAGATGATCATTAAACCCATTTTATTCATGGGTTTATGCCTTAATAACTGATTTATGTTTTTGGGGAACAGGCAGGAATGATTTATTTATGAGATGGGTAGGACCTATATATCCCTCCAATTCATTGAGTAATTATTTATATCTCATCAGATATATGGGACAATAAGGACAATTAATTTGGTTCAGTATTATAGGTCCAGAATAGTATGTAAACCCAGTTTAGTAATACAGACCATAAACATAGAGAGAGCTCAGTTTAGTAATGTAATTTTTCTTCTATGATGGTCATGGTAATGAGACTTGTATAATATGGAAATTATTTTTCTATTTTTATGTTTTTAACACAATTCTATGATTTATTCAAATACAATTTTTTCCTGGTTCGTGTTCCTTTATGATTTTTTCCTTATGAGCTGCCCAGATTTATTTCATTACTAAATATTTTGATATTATATATATATAGTATGATTTTTATAAATTTATGTTCATTTTATTACATTCTTATTTTTAGGTTTTGTTTGATATTTTTCATGTTTACCCATACTGAGAATTTGAGCTCACCCTTTTCAAAAGTTTTCTTTTCCTCAGGATATAAATAATGGTTTTAGGTAAGAAAAATAAAGGGGATGATCTTTATGGGAGATTTTGAAGATCTTTCACCAAATTAGTAGAATGTGTTATAGGATTCTAAATGCACTAAACAAAAATGGTCTATCGGAATTGTTTTGAGTAATGTATTATATACTTCACAAAAATGATGAAATGCCCATTTATGTCAAGATTGGGTCTTTAAACTTCTCTTTAGTTGAAATATATTATCTAAATTTATAATGGCTTTAATAATTTTTTTAATTAATAATATAACAGTAATCATATTTCTAATATCATATAAGATCCTATTATAACATCCTACAACACATTTCTTTGTAATAATTCATTATGACCATTTTTTTGGGTGTCAACTACTTCACTTTGTCAGGGATATTTTTTCATGGAAGTTTAGGTTCTTCTATATGGGATACAGATCCATAATATCTTTAATTATATTAATTTTATAAATATATACCATTAATTAATTATATAAATTTTTGAACCATTATTAAAAGTTATCCATGGAAAATAAACTATATCACTTTGGGAAGATGGTATATCGTACATATGCACAAGTAAAGATATCATTCAATTAGTGGGTGAATGGGTATTGTAGTGGATAAAATATCAATTTTAAATAATAAATATATTTTTATAGGTATCATATATCTTAATAATTTCCATCATTGTGAATATCCGTGGTATTTTCGGATATAAAACAAATTACATTGGTTCTTTAGGTGGTAGTCCACCATACACAACAGTGATGGTTTTGTCCAAATTTATGGAGAATGATATGGATAAATATTATTAGATAAACATAATAACATCTTATTATATGGTATATAGTTTTTTTTATAATTTTATTTTTATTAAAAACTAATTGATGGTGGAGAAATGAATCCAAAAGAAAAATGTTGGTGAATATGATTATCTTCCCTTAAAAGAACCTCCTTTGGATCTCTTATCAAGTACCCTAGGGTCTGTATTTTGGGAATAACATAATCCCTAAAACATTGTTGTGGATTTTGGGGACAAATGTTAACTCGGTTTGACCAATAAAAATAACTTTAGAGGTGTAGAGTAGTGAGTATAGAAGATGCACATTTATAAATTTGGTGAATGGAGCACTAGTAATTTTTCAAATATTTTAAATAATGTTTGCTCACTATCTTAGTAATATAGCTCAAAAATGTGAAATTATTGAAGGGGAAATAATATGGTAAAAATAAATCAATAAAATGGGGTTTTAGAAATTTTTAGTCATTTTTATCCAAATTTTTATAGATTAACCCATAAAACACATTTTTTTACACAACTATGTTGATTAATTAGTACTATTTCAAATATTAATTAATGCAAAAAACAATGTTTACCTTATTATATAATAATAATTATGATTATTTTAAATTTAGAATCCATTTTAACAAATTAAAATCCAAAAGGTTATATAAGTTTGTTATGAAAACACTAATTGTGTCGAAAATGGTTTTTCCATAAATGATTTTTTCAAGCATAAGATGTTGTTATATTAAATATAAGACTTGTAATGATAACTAGATGTATTAAAATTAATATATTTATATATATATAATATAAAATTTAAGCTAAATTATTCAAAATTAAATATTATTTTAATTATTTAAAATGGATATACATTATTCTTTTTTAAACAAAAAATGTTTTCTTGAAAAATAAATTACTAAAAAAACACCCATTTTACATCCAAATGATATTATCTTTATTTCTATAAAATTGATATAAAATAAATTTTTATTTATAAAAACGTATTATTATAAATAAAATGATGATTATTTAAATTATATATCTTTAATTATTCATAAATGTATATTTCTAAGTTAAAATATCAAAAATTCATTCTAGCCATATTTTGACCATGTATGTTGAAAAGAGATATTAATCCTATAAAATTTTAGTTTTTTTCGTGGAAATTTTAAAATTTACATTGAATTGTTGTTTAATTAAAATAAATTGTTAAATTTTTATAATTGTGGTTTGGGTGTTACATGTATGTCTTTCTATCCAGTCAAACATTAAGGTCTATAATAATCCAAGATGAGAACCATAACCTGTGTAGAGGGGAAAATACACTTGAACATGTGAATTTCAATACTTGAAGAACTTATATTTCACATCCTCATAATGGTGACATCCCAATGAAAATTAATGATCAAACTATGGTGAATCACACTCTATTTTTTGGCAGTAGACAAACCATGAATCCTTATCTCTTAAATGACACTGATGTTTCAGAGTTACAAAAAGAATCTAGTAACCAAATAGACAACTTAGACTTCTACACCCATGCTCAAGGCTCTTCTATTATATGCTCTAAATCTCAAGATTCCACTGGACCTACTTAAAAAGAAGAAAAATCAATGACTAACCAGAAAGACATTCAGGGCACAACACTATCCCTTTCTAAAAAGGTGACTGGAACTATCAACAAAAAATTGGAATATATTAAACCCTATAAGGGAACTTCAACCTTGGAATAGGTTCCTTCAAAAAGTCAAAAAGCCAATAGTTTCAAAAAATAGATAGATTAGAGAAACATGGGGTAGAGAAGGAAACTGATTCAAGTACAAACAACCCCACTTCCATAAATACCTATTCTGATGGGCCTCAACCTGCTGGCAGTAGTCACAATACTTTTTATATGTTGATGTGTAATATGAAACCTACATCCCCAATCCTTAAGGTCCCAATAAAAGAACATGCTGACTAAGACATTCCTTTAGGTCCCAAAAATGAAACCAAAATTAAAGATGATGAACCAGTTGCTACTACTCACATTAATAATGTTAACAGTACTACCAATTATGGGTATGTCGAGTCCCTATAGATGCACTAAAAATATGTGATCATGGGCTTTGAATTGGTTGAATTTTCCACACAAATGTTACGGGAATCTAGGGTAGTGCAGGTTATGAATATCTCTACAACGCAAACCCAGCGCTTTCTGGATCTGGGATACATCAAACAATAGAACATAATTTCTTCAGAAGCACCAGGTACAATTTATTTACCTAAAGAGAGTAAAGACTATTCTATTCACTTTGAAAATTATTTTTTAACTATAATTCAAATTCTTTGTTGTTTTGTTCTATGGAATCTACATACTCTTCTTTGAATGATCTATATGAACCTTCAGATAAAAACATGGATAAATCGATAAATAAACCAGAATATACCTTGGATAATAAATAAGTTAAAATGTCCTCCAGAAATAATGGCTCTAGGTAAAAGAAAAGGGGGGGGGGGGTTCTAACTCCAAATCGAGATTTTAATAAAGATCCTTTTTTGGAATTATCATGGGATTTCTAACTCTTACACCTTCATTGTGTTAAAGAGAATGGTTCACACTCAAAATCCTTTATTATTTTCTATTGCGGAACCAAAAATATATTATTCCTCTAAATACTCTTACTTATGTTAAAAAATTATGTTTTTACTGGTGAAATCCCAAATAACCTCAATGCAGAGTCATTATGACTCTTTTCCATGCTCTTCAGTTGGAAAAAACTTTGGATTGAAAGTGACTCGACGACTATCGTTAAAGTGATTTGGAATGGTATAACTCATCTTGCTTGGCTAATTACTACTAGATGGATGGATTTCATCCTTTCGCTTATCGATCATAACTATATCATCACACATGCTTATTGAGAAGAAAAAATGGTTGCAGATGGTCTGGACTATATGGGGGTTTCATAATTTTTTGGAGTGTTGTATATATTTTTCATCTATATGTATAATGATAATATAAGGCTAGGGATAAAATCTTTTTCATCACATAGTTAAGATCCTCATTGTTAAGGGATTACATGATTAGTTATACTCCAATAACTCTACTGATAAGGGAAAAAATATAAGGATATCTCTTATAAGATTCTTGTATTTTGTTATTAGATGAATAAATTATCATTGTTTGTTTCATGAGTTTCCAAATTAACCCTACATTGTAAATTGTGATTCCATGTAACAAGATTTTTGAATGTAGGATTTATTTTATTTTGACCTAAGAAAATAGTTTCTTACAAGGTCATTTGTGTCACTAAAGCTGAAAGGCTAGTCATGGCCAGTAACTACTAATAAGACTTGCAAGAGGATAGTAAAATGGTCAGCCTCTAACTCCATAAGTGATGAATGATGGTCTATGGGTGACTTCCCATTTATTAAAGGATCATGTGTGAGAGTGAAAAGTCTTAACTCCAAAGTATGATGTTTGGTAAATATGTAAGTGAAATATAATATGATTTTGGTTTTCAGACTTCTAGTCTAGAATGATGTTTTGGAAAATCCATTCATATAAACCAATGTCTGTGTGTGGGGAAGTGGGTCCTTGGGGGTTCCTTGAAAAATATTCATCATTTGGAGCCAAAATGTACATGTTGAGTTACACTCATGGTATGGTTGATGTTAAATTCAATACTACAGGTTCTAAGAGTTAGATTAGTCATCCATGGTTCGATAATATATATTAAGTGGATTCTAGAGCTAGACTATGTGTTATATCAGATGGGTGTGTTGTGTTTTAGAGTGTTCTAAAGATTTCATCTCATTGAATGATATATATTTTAATAATTTTCAATGTTTGACCATCATATCCTATTTAATATTATGGAATTAATGGGGTATTTTAAAGGAAATGGGTGGAGACTTATTGGGGTGATGGTACTATCACTAAATCTAGCATATTCCAATATAAATCAAGAATATCTATAGAGTTTTGTGGTTGTATTTAACATGAAAATGTGGTAAAAAAATATAATACTATAATTGATGTGACTTTTGGTTTTTCCCACATGCTATGCATTGTATTTTTTTAATAATTTTTTATCTTACACCTGTTAAACTTAAAATTATCTATTAAATTAGAAAAAATTATTCAGGACCATTTTTTAGTGTCTATCATATATCAAGGGGATCAATACATTTTTTTATATATATAAGATTCTTTTGGATATATATTTTAACCCTTGGGTTGACTATAATAAAATATTGAATCCCAAAATGAATGGATTATTAAGGTTGATGTGATTATGATACATGATTCTATAATTGTGTTATTTAAAAAATATTGTTCTCGATATAATACATATCAACTATTTCTTATAGAGAGAGGAATTTTAGTTATGTCTGATGATAAGAATATGTTCATTTCAATAAGTGTATTGAATAAATATAAAGTGTGTATAGAATGTAGAGAGTTGAATATAGAAACTAAAAAATATCACTTTTTTATTACCTTTCATTTATATTATTCTAGAGATACATATAAGGCATGAATTAAACTTTTTTGATGGGTACATAGAATATAACCATGTGGATAATGATCCTAGATATCAAAAAAAGAAAAAATGCACTTATCAACAAAAAAAATATCTAATCGAAGAATGGATTTTCGATTTTTTTGAGCTCATAAAAGTTTCAAAAGATGATGGAAGCATTATCATATTTTACTAATAAGTAAATAGAAATTTTAATGGGTGAATTTTAATCTTTTTTTTAAACTTTAATTAGTGATTATATAATATTTTCATGATTTTTAATAAGTGTGTGGAGGAATATTTTGTCATTTAATTATAAAAATTATATTTTAGTAATGAAGAAGAAATTTTACATGGGCCCATGTTTTCTATTGTAGGAATAATGTTTATGAAGATAATATCTAAGTAATTATAAACATGGCACCACTTAATATTTTTTTGGGTCATACTCGATTGTAAAAATAGATCTATCCAATATTTTTATATATTTTTAAGACCGATGTACTCATTTCCAGAGAAAGATTTCCAATTTAGTTATTTATTAAAACTTATTTTTAAAATTTAAATTTATTAAATATATGTTAATTTCGTCACCTTCCATAACTTTTATATATTAGAGAAAGACTTTTTATGATGTGGGGTATGAGGATGAATTTTCCAATACTGTTTTTCATAGGTAAAAAAAGAATCAATATATCATCATTTTCTAATGAATATTATTAAATGGATATCAATTGAATTACTCAACTACAAGAAATGCTATTTTTTCTATTGTACTTGATATGTATAATTATTAATATATTTTATTTGTTCTATTGTTTTGGCATTCATCAATCACTCAACATTGAAATATTTAATGACTAATAAGGATGAAAAACCGATAATCATCTGGTGGGTATTACATCATCATGATTTTGTTTTATAATCTGAAAAGAAGTAGGGATCCAAGAACCCTATGGAAATAGTTTTATCAATAATTACTGGATTATGGAAATATAATACTAAAATTATTTTAAAATCATTACATAGTGATTAACTATTTTTATGATGACATATAAAATACCATTGTAATAATATTTGATGAATATCTACTAAAACCAGTGAATTTGTGTTTCATTGTTTATCAATAAGATATATATCATCATGATTAATGAAGGGTGTCAATATGTTTAGCATTAATATTCAATATTATATAACTAGTCATCAGTTCAAATACATGTGTCAATAGAGTTATTAAACTGAAAAAGAAATTAAAACAAGTAGGGAAACAATGTGAATAATACCTTGAAAATAATTATTTACTTGTGGAATTTTAATACATTTGAAATAAATTTTTTAATGAATAGGATAGAAAAGAAATTATAGAAGGCTATATAATAAAATAAATATATCTTTTTATTCAAGATAAATATTTTGAGGAAGGTTTGTCTTGGAAAATTCATGACATTTTTTACCATCATAGCCATTAAGGCTAGGCCAGTTCAATACCACAATTATGAGAGTATGTTAAATCCTATGGGAGATATTTCCTAACCATAAATCATGGGGAAAATAAGTTTTCAAGTATAGTGACCATAGGGAGTCTATATAGAACAACCAGGATGTCCGGATGGCTGTGCAATGGTTTGGCATGGCCTATGAGGGGTACTGTGTGCATGTTTATAATAGTTATAACAAGAGTACATACTTGAGAAGGATGTAGAAGGGAATTAATTATAATGTATTGGTCATCCAATGCACAACTCGATGTCGAAAAATTGCTCCATGGAATTGTAGCTCCATTATTAAAATGGATGGACATAACCATGATTGTCTGATCAATCTCATATACATTTTTTGATTGAACCTACTCATCATGTTCAGTATCTCGATGAGGATTTTTTTGTGATGACTGACTCTAAAAATCAGCATTCAGGATTCTATCCATGACTGATGATCACAAAAAGATAATAAGACTTACTCGATTGTCTTGATAATGTCAATGACATATCGGTATTTTATAGATGTGATAATTGAATGTTTATAAAAACTATAAAGTATTATATGAAATTTGTGTGGTTTTTATATGAAGAAATGATTTTGAGCATCGATGATTGATTGAGAATAAAATTATAACGATGTGAACATGATTATTATAATGTAAAGATGCCATTATTTTTTTCAATATTAGGAGATAACGAAAAATAAGGAAACCAACATTTAAGGATTATTTGAATGAGAATTTATTTTAGAAGATTAATGTCAGCCTTGATGCATCTTATCTTTATGAGGAAAAGTTGGTGAAGGAATGAAGGAGAATTTGTGGAAATATTCTATAAAATGATAATCATTGATTCCCAAGAGAGGTGAAGCCTCTTGAAAGAGGAACATTTTTTATAGAGAAATTTGGAACAATGAAATATTGTTTCCCCAAGAAGATATCAAAAATAGCGCTATACTTAAATAAAGAATAAGGACCCCATAATCCTTACATAGTTACATGAAGAAGATGAGATCCCAATAAAATTCGCAAACATTAGAAAATCATTTTGAATACCCCGTACTATAGTTTACATTATAATCATCATTGTTTTAAATAGATGTCTTGTGTAGCCCCTATTGTTTTAAGTAACATTACAAAGTTTACACATATACTTTCATGAAATGGAAATTTTATTATCACAAGAAACATGTACCTCAAGGAGCATAAGAATAGTGAGTTACTTGAACTAATATGTGATATATATATATATATGCATCATATTATACATGTGAGTCTTTACATATCCATAATTAGACATATAACCAAAAAATGATGTAATTAAAATAATAAGTGTGCCATGATTTAGGATGAAAATTTCATTCTTTATATATTACACCTACATGAATATAGAAAAATTAACTAGTGATATGGTTTTCATGTATAGTATTCACCACATGCAAAATTTTATGTGAGTTTGGGACTTCAATATTAGATGGAAGAATTTATTAAGAATTGTAGGAATGGGGTAATAAATCACATGATGTTAATCATAATTATTTGAGAAAGTACAAAGAGCTATAGTGTATTCTAAAGTGATCATGAGCAAGTCAGTTTCAGCAAACTCAAGAAGGATGGTCAAGAGATCATCCTATAGTGGATCTACATATAAACTAAGTAGGGTCTTGTGATAGGGGGTATAATGGGTTTCTAAATAAGATTGAGACTGGGGGTATAACTACTCAAGAGTATAAGATTATGTTAGATTGGTATTACCAACCGTAGAAAAAGTGTTGGAGTTCTGGTGCTATGAAAAGGGTCAGCTTGAAGATATATTATTAGGGTGTATATTCGGTTTCTTTTGAAACCATTAAAATTTATTATAATATTATAGTGTTGAAACCATTTTTTGGGGTATAAACAAATTTTAACGGAGTATGTTCATAGTATCATACATTATAAACATTTATTTTTTTCAGTTATATTCTACATTTTATTCAATATCCACTCATCCAAATAGGTGGTATAGGATTTAATTGGAAGGGGGTATATGGAATATAAAATAATTTTGTTAAAAACAGACACACCAGATTCGTCACCCCCATCCCCCTCTCAGTGTGACTAGTTGATGAATTGTGAACCTCAATTGGTATCAATGTAAAGGTTCCACCTTTGGTTTCATCTATAATACTTTACAAATTTTTATACAAAATTATATGATTTCATGGTTTGAGATTGGTGATTTTTCATAAGGTACTCATATGGAAAATACAATATCAACTACTAATGATTAAAATATTGATGTTTTAAAAAGGGGTCTTAAAAATGAACGAATAGTGTATAAAATAATTTGAAGGAGAACTCAAAGATGAAATAATATTAACTACTATTTGAGGACACTATGAGTTAAAATTTTACTATAAAGTCATTTGATTATAATTCTGATGAATCATGTTTATTATTTTATGAATATTTATTAAATTATAAATCCATAAAAAAATTTAATAAATTTACCAAATAAGTGTTACATATATAATTATATTTTTTCAATGAAATTGCTAATGAAATATGTAAACTGGGCGTGGAAGCTGATGCAAAGGATTAGTAACTAGAAAAGAAGGTACATAACTAAAACAAAGTATTAAAACATAACTATGTCAATTAATAAGATATCAAAATATATTAAAAATAGTCTTCGTGGATGAATATATAAAAGATAAATTAGTATATCTTTGAAAAAAATACTCTGATTGAAGAATACTTGTAAAAGAGTTTGTGTGATAAGTATGTGGTGTAAATTATTGTTATATAACATTTCCATGCACATGAAAAGAAAAAATAATTATGAATTTCAATGATTATTAGTTTATGGTTAAATCAAAAATATTTATAGAGAATAATCTTTGTTAAAAAAGTCCGACTAGATTCTTGAAGATGATATTAAGAATATATCGATTAAGTGGGGATAAATTTGTAAATGATATATAGAGTAGAATATTTCCCACAATAAAAAAAATCATGATATTGAAGTGATATGAAGAAATATTGAATGTACACATGATGATACTTCCCAAACTACTGAGAAATAGTTTTTCCAAGAATGAATCTAAAAATTGTATTGTTGGTGAATTGAATAATCTTACTCATAAAAATATCTTTAAATTTTATAAGGACAAATCTATTATAGGATCATTCAAAAATGTTACACTTTCCTGATAATTCTTAGAATACTAATTTTGTTTTTACGACTTTCAAATATTCACAATTAAAATATAGAAAAACATGGGTGAATGAAAACTATTAGGAATCCACTACGTCTTTAATGATATGTGTGAAAAAGTGAACAAATTATATTCCCCAAAAGAAAGAAAAAAATTAGTATTATGTTATATAAAATCCCTAGGGTATCAAAGATTGGAAGAATGTTCCATTAATTTAGGAAATAAGTATTTTTTTTCTACTGTTGGTGGAATTGGATGTTTGGAAACCATGAATATATTTTGGAAAAAATATTCTAATGTATGAAAATTATATAAAACTTACATTTATGGGGGTGTAAGAGAAAAGAGTAAACCACCATAATATAAGTACAATTCATTTAAAATGAATTAATCTATTATTAAAATATATGAATACTCTAGAAAAATCTATGATTACTACAATCTAAGTGGCCATTTTTAGGAGGATCGATGGTATATACCAATCATGAACAAATCATCTATCGAGAAAAAAGACTACAATAAAAGGAAACTAATTAATCAAATTATATTATAGGTCTACCTTAAATGATGAGAAAATAAAGAAGATTATTAAATAAATTAGCACTAATACTTTTGTGAAGAAAGACGTGAAGGTTGTGACACAATTAAAGAGGTGATTCTACTATTGTATGAAAGGTTGCATCACAGACCATTGTTTATTTTCTATGAACATCATTACAAAAGGATGTAATATAGAATAGAATAATGAATCAATCTATAAAAGAAATAATTGGATTTATTTGGTGTGATACATAATTGATGATGAATCAAAAAAATTTCATATAATGCCTAAAATGAATAATGTTCAATATGTGTGTGAAAGGTATAATCTTTCTGTTCATTTAGCTAAATATTTTTAACACGTTTTGTTACATAAGATTAATTCTTGAAGAAGAAATGAAATGAACTTATGATATCTTGTATGAAAAATTTTATTTGAGAAAAAATAGTTAATAGAAAAATGTAGGCAAATAATGAACTTATATTATTCTTGATCATAAGGAATGAATAGTTTAATAAGGACTGACTGATGAAGTAATCATAGAAAAATGAAACTACCTATCAATATAATGTGAAGAATCATTTTTCATATAAGATTATAGATTTTATAGAAGAAACTATCAATTAAATTTCACCAATTTAGGAACATTGAGGTCCCTCCATATTATAGTACTCTTATTTATCTAAACAAACATGTTGGGAATTGAAGAAAAAGTGATTTTTGTCATGGAATCCTTATAATTTTATGATTATGAATAGAGTGTATATGTTATTGTGTAGAAACGTTGATGTTGAGGTATGAACATCACCATTGAATAGATTGCTTAATGTTTTCAAATTATATCCCTAGGGGGAGTGATGGATCATTATTAAGTTGAATTGCAATTGAGTGATATTTAATGAACTTAAATTTTTTTGATGTGTTTTATTAAGTCATATACAGGTTATGTTTGGATTTAATTTCCTTAAAATACCATTCAATAAATATGTTGAATTATATTAATGATGTAACCATAGATAAATATTCTTTAGGGACATTTTTTACACTTTGGTAACATCACCCTTTTTCTAAATAGGGTTATCATATATAGACTTATTGATGACTAACTAAAATCTCATTTCTTTAAGAAATAATGTGGTCCCATTTATTATGTTTATATGAATTCCCACAATTATTCTTTTTCATTTTATTTATTAAGGGGGATAAGAAATAGAAAATTATTAACATATTAGTATGATAGATTTGTTTATAGCATTGAAGAAAAATAAAAGGGTGAGATTGTTGATGCCAATTAAGTTGAGGTTTATTTTTTTCAATAAATTATTAATTCTTGATTATTGAAGAAGTTTGTTAATATTTGTATCTCTAATTATAATGATTACTAAACTAGTCTTTTGTTCAATGAAATGAGTCAACAGTGTTTGAGAACTGAATTTTTCTTTACTAAAACTGAAATTAAAATGTGTTGAATTCTAAGAATATAATTATATCCTTGGTGAATTTCAAGATCATAAAAAATAAATATTTTCATGATGATGAATAAGTAGGATTTAAATAAGGCCCAATAAAAATAATTTTTTTTCATGATGAATATTTCGAAGAAGGGTTTTCATGGAAAATTTGTAGAAAATAATTGGCCAACTGTAGCCAAATAGCCTATTCTATATAAATACCACACATGTGGGAGCTTTTTCAACCATGTGGAAGAGATATCTAGGCCATCCATCATTATAGTTGGAACTGGGAATCCATTTATCCCATAGAAAGCACACATGGAATTTACTGGATACCTAGAGGATCCTGAAATTTTATGGCATGACATGTAAAGGGGGGTTTGTGAATTTGTATCTAGGTTTCAAAATAAGTGATTGCTCATAAGTTTATATAATAGAATAAATTATAATGGAGAACACATTGGAAGAATGGTTCCATATTGGATAGTGGCTATATGATAGTGTAGATTCCTCATTAAAATACACAGATATAACTATGACCATATGATCAATCTCATATTCATCATCAGATCAAACCTTCTTATCTTTATCATCATCTTGATGAGGATTTTCTAAACCATCCAGCTCTATCATTCAATGTTTATAATTTTATCCATATCTACTAATCCAAACAAGGGAATGAGACTCGATATATTATATTGATATCATGATTATAATCTAAATCATTAAGTAATGTTATAGTTTGAATTGTATGTCATTTTCCTACGAAGATATGAAGTTAAAAGATTAAATTAATTATATAATGAGATTGAGAATCTAAAAATGATTTAGAAATAAAATACCATCGCATGAATATGAGGATTTGACCATGATTGTGCTATTATTATCGATGTCAATATGAACCATGGAAAATAAGGAAACCTGCATTTGAATATTAATTATTTTTTAGGATAACTATGTATTTTATCATCAACCTCGATGAGGCATATTTTATAGAAGATATGTCAAGGATTAAATGAAGCAGAAATAGTGGAACTCTAATATAAAAGGTGAATCTCCAATGCCTGAGGTAGGTACTTCTCTTTAGGAGAATCTATCATTTTCTAATAAAATAGAGAACTGTGAAACATTATTTTGTGGTGAATTGATTATTTTATTATCTATACTTATATGAATAAGAAGGCCTCCAATGATCCTTAGTCATAAATCTTAATGAGATTATATTTCTTAAAACATTCTACGATTTCTTGAATATTTTTTTAGTATCATTTACTTGAGTTTATAACATACACCTCATTTTAACAAAAAACTATTTTTTGATGACTCACTGGTCTATATGAAATTTTCTATGATATCATTTATTAATTCATGGATATGGAGGAGGATGATCATACAAGAAACTTATTCCAAGGAGCTTGAGAATGTTAGACACCCAATCCATGGTGTGATTCTTACATGCACATGGTATTATGCATGTGAGGTTTTACATATGATGAAGAATACAAAGATCAAAAAAGAATGTAAAATAATATGAAAAATATGTGTGATACATTTTTAGATGAGAATTACATTAATTGGATGAAACATGTATTAATATTTTTATGTGAACAAGTTATATGGTTTCCATATATATTTTTTATCACTTTCACAAATTTATGTGAGGACATGACTTCAAATTCACAACGAATAATTCTCATAGAACTACATTATTGATTCAAAAAATCATATATATGTGATGAGAATCAAGTGTGTAGTGCCAAAAAGGAACAAATATCCTAATGTGTATATGAGAAAATTAGTTTTATAAATCTCATGTAGAATGATCAATATATAAATATTTAGTGGATCAATGTATTCTAGAGAAAGGTTCTTGGTATTATGGGAATAACCACTTACTAAAGGGGCTTCAGATGGAGGGTATAACCAATCAAGAGGAGAATAATATGGTTGGTTAGTAAAACTAATATAGGTATAAGGGTTTTATTTCTTAGGGTATAACCAGGATAAAGTGGTGGATTGACTATTGTGGTGGATTACTAGTTATTGCCTAAACTATAGTAATAAATAATGGAATTATAGTATAGAATCCATACTATGGGATATAAACAGCATGAAAATTTTTAGGTCTTAGTAATGAACCTTTCAAATACCATGTGTTTTTTTTCATTTACATTATGCAATCTATACAATATCCACTCATACTAACATGTGAGAAAGAATTGAGTTAGTCATGGGTAGAAAATAAAAATAATTCCTTAAAATAGGGAACACCTAATTCACCCCTCCTCCTATTAGTGTTCTTGAATTGGAATGATGTAAAAGATTCCTCTTCTAGTTTGATCAATGGTACTATCTCAATTTCTTATAACAAAAGCATATAAAATAAAAATTTGAGTTCAATGAAGATTTATTGGGGATTGAAATGGATGATACTAACACAAATCATGATGTTGGAATTGTTAATGTTTCATTCATGAATCAAAAAAACTGAAGAATAGTGTGTAAAAGAAGAAAAAAGAACTAAAATATTAATTAAGACCAACTACTAGTTGAAGAAACTCTTACTGATAATTATTAGTGATTTAATATGATTATAATATTGAGGAGTCAATTTCAATTTTTGATGAATATGTATTGAATTCTGAAATTAGAGATCATTTAAAGAATGTTCACAAAGAATCAGTTAATGATATTGTCTTATTTTATAAGGAACTTTTAATATAAAATAATAACTAACAGAAGAAGGTAATGCAATGGATGAAGAATTAGTTAAGAATTTTATGAACCATTATACTATTTTAAAACATTCCATATTCAAGGAATAGAATCTGATGATATATAAAACAAATATTCTCCATGGATGAATTAGAAAAACAAAAATCAATGTCTCTTTTTAACAAAAATATCTAATATATTGAATAATAATTGGAATAGATTTTATGCGATAAATATAAGGTAGAAATGGTTTTTATGGAAATCATCCATGAATTGGAAGACCAGATTCATAATATTAAGATTCAGTGGGATGAAGTCCAAAAATGATTTTAATATTTATATATTTCTTTAAGAATAATATTTTTTGAAATAAAAGTGAAACATTGAAATTTGGTGGAGAGGTAAGTCGAGACATCCCAATCTATTGAGAAAAGATAAATTTCAAATATTTATTTTATAAAATTTCTATTTCTACTAAGACATAACCATGTGGTAATAATATATTTTGATTATCTAATGATAAAAATATTACAGGAACATTGAAAATGGTAACATATTTTCCTTAACAATTAATTCATACTAATGTTGTTTTAATGGCTAGTTTTGATTCAACTTTAAAATATGAAAAAATCAATTATGAAGCAAAATTCACATAAATCCACTACGTATTCAAGTATGGATGTGAATATGTCTAGGAATTATTATTCCCCAAATTAGGAACAATGGTAGAACTATGATATCCATAATCATTAAGGTGTCAGTGATAGTTATAATGCTTCATAAAATAAGAAATCATTCTTTGTTGTATATTGTTGGTGTTGTTAGATGTTTGGGTATCTAGAAATAAATTATCACCGTAATATGTAATTCTATAAAAATTATATAATTCCAACATTTAGGGGGACTAAATCTTAATAAACAATTAATCCAACCCAACATAACAATAATCCATAAACAATTATCATTCTATTAATAATATGTTTGATTACATTGCAAATTTATGTGATTACGTCAATAGAAGTGGGAACTATTATGATGAGTGCCGGAATATACCAATCATGGAAAAATAATCCTCTTATCTAAGAATAATACCACAAAAAATGTATTTATTTAAGAAAAAAATATGATATCTCAACCATAAAATGTGAAAAACAATGCATAATGTTTAGCAAATAACTCACATGAATTTTGTAATGAATGATTAAAAGGGTGTCACACTAATGAAGTTATTATTCTATTATGGTAGGAAATTTTACATCATGGACCATTGTGAATAATCTATAAATATCAACACTATTGTAAAAAAGGGGGAATTTAATAATGAATCAATGAAAAAAATAACATGATTGGTTAGGGGAAATATATATTTGATAAAAAATCAAAAAAAGTAAAAGGATAACAAGATGAATGAAAATGATAGGAATGAAATGTGTGATGTGTCTTGGTATCCAGAAAAAAGTTCTTCACATTGTTTCCTAGAATGTAAGAATTCATAAAGAATAAATTGAATGAACTTGTGAATTATTTTAATAAAACTTTTATTTGGAAACATTAGTCGATAGACAAAATAGAGACTGATCATGTTCAAAAAGAAATGCGTGATCATATGGATAGAAGAATTGGAATAGGTATGAAATATTAAGAAATCATAGAAAACTGAAACTTCTTTGCTTGAAAATATGAAGAATAATATTTCATCAAATTAGATCACTAGGTTGAGAAGGAACCCTCATCTATATTTCTTTGATTAAATAGAATTGATCTCCCACTTAATTCATATACTCACATTTATAATAACTAACATGAAATCAATTGAAGGAGAAGTGATGTTCGTCAAGGATTTCATCATTTTCTATGATGATGAATAGATTATGTCCCTTAAGGTAGAGAAACAATTATTTTTAGGTATGACCATAACCCTTGAACAACATCCTTGATATTTTTAGACTAATTATAAAGGGGTATTGATTGATCATTAACATGATATGTTATAGGGTGAGTGACATTTATGAACATGAATGATTTCTATGTGTTTTTTCATATGAATTCATGTTATCATTTGATTATCATTCACTCAAAACACATTAATAAAATAGGTTTAATGATATTTTGGATGTCACTAAATATAAAATTTTTTGGGACACATTTTATGATTATGTAACATATCAATTTTTCTCTACACTAGGATAGACCATGTGGAATTATAGTTTACAATATAAAAGCTCGTTGCCTTCAGAAATAATTTTGTTCCACTATCTATTTTGATATGGATACCCCAAAATTAAAAATTTCGTTCATTTTCAATAAGGGGGATAATAATTATTGAAATATTCACTTATTCACATTATTAATTTATTCATGATATTCACGAAAAATAATAAATGGGATATTGTTGAGACTAATTTTGTTTAATTACATTTTTTCAATAATGTTTGATAGATTGATGATTTGAGATGGATCTCACTATGTATAGCTTGAATTGTGAATATTTTTTAATTGGTATTATGATCAATGAAAAGAGTAAATAAAGTCATATAATATAAAAAATTCTTACAACAATTATGGAATCCCTATAAAGAAGACCATGAAAATAATTATTTTCATACAGAATTTGTAGACTATGGAAAACATGATTTTAATGATAGTGAAGAAAAGGTAATTAAAGAGATCCATGAAAAAGTATATATAAATATATTTTTTCCGTGATTAATATTTTGAAGAAGGGTTTCCTTAGAAAATTCATATAAATTTTTTCCTAGACAACTAGGAGAGGCCACCTAAATACAACACATGTGAGAGCATGATCAACCTTGTGGAGAGTTAGTTTGGATATCCATGAGTGTGGGAGGAAGTGAGGAAGTATAAGGAAAAATGGTATAATATAAGGCTTGTGTATGATACCTGGGGGACTATGCCGTAGTGTGGTGTGGACCATGATGGAAGGTACATGAAATTGTATTTGGGTTCCAACCCTCATTTTATATTGAGAATGATATAGTAGGGAATTAATTAAAAATTATTTCTTAACCAAAGTGTTGTATGATATGGTATAGTGTATCCACAATAATATTTCCCCATTATTAAATGATATAGATATTACTATGACCATTCGATCAATATCATTTGTTCCATCTAATCTAACCTTATCATCATCTTCAAACTATTGATGAGGACTTGTAGTTTTATCCCACTCCATCATTCAATGATCATTATTTTGGCCATATCAATTGATCATTATATAAAATTAAGACATTCATGATTGATTCGATATCATGCATGAAATATATATCTTTCATGCATGTGGAAATTATTTGTTTATCAAAATTTTCAAGGAAGATATAAATTTATATCTATTTTCAGAAAATAAAGAGTAATATAATCTAAAAATTATGGACCATGAAATTATCATCACAAGAAATTGACTAGTTAATGGAAAAGACTCTCCACTTTTTATTTTCATAAGGATCCAAATAAAATTAAAGAACCTCATGTTTGATGATTATTTGAGTAAAAATATCTTCAAGGATATTAATATCACACTTAACACTAATTAGTTTTTTGAAGTATAAGATGGTGGAAGAGTGGAGGTGATGTAGGGAAATCAATTATAAATGGAGGAGCATCGAGGCAAGAGAGAGGTACTATTAGTTGAGAGTAGATCTATTTTTTTAGAGAAACAATGAAAATTGAAACCTTTTTTCCATAGAAAATAGATCCAATAAGGATCTCTATATGTCTGAAGGAGAAGGCCACTCATTATCCTTTCTCAACCACTTAAAGTAGGGGATTTTTTTTATTTTCAATCTTTTGAGAAGTATTTTGAAAACCATGAACTTTATTTTATAGTGTGAACTTCATTTTTGTGAAGAAATGTTCCCAAATTCGCCCCATCTTTTCATGAACTTCACAGAGATGCCATGTATTCTTTCTCAAAGGTGAAGAATACAGATTCCTCAACACACTTTTGGGAATTACCATTAGAATAATGTGATGCCTAGACCTATATGTGATACATACATGAATTTTGCGTTTTTATATGTGGTTTTACATGTGAAGATGATCACATATAATTAAATAGAACATAAAAAATAATTGAAATATATATACTAGGATTTTCAATGATAATTCTATAAAATGTATTAAATATGTATGAAGATTGAGAAATACATGTGTTATAGGGTTGGTATATATATATTCTTCATCACATTCACACATTTATGTGAGGTTAAGACATCAACATTAAATGGATGAAATAGTTGAGCATTGCTGAAATGAGTTAACTGATTATATACAGGTGATTGGAATTACTTGAGCAAGAAAGAAAACAAAAAATTGTTTTTGATGTGTATGAGATAAATTATAATTCCAAAATATAATGTAGTATGATCAAAATATCATCATATTTTTTATCAGCACAACTAAAATTATTGAGCTTGTGAGTGCGTGATATTACTAGCTGATGAAGAGGCTCTGGGCATGGGGGTATAACTAGTCCCGAGCTGAAGGAAATTATTTGGGTTATAACAAAAAGTTATAGAAGAGTTGGATTGTTTGAGGAATAACTAATATCAATTAAATAATTGAATATTGGTGTGTATAATCGGTTACATTCAAAACAATTTCAATCAATAATAGAATTATAGTAGATAATCCATGTTGGGGGAATAACTAACATAGAAAAGAGAATATCTTAGTACCGAAACTTATACATATTTTATATTATTTTTCATTTACATTATACACTACAAAAATTATCCACTCACGGTAATAGGATCTAGATTTTTTAATTATAATGGATAAAATAAAAGGAAAACAATTTCATAAAACAAGTCACACCAAATTCCCCCTCTCCTCGAAATTAACATTTTTATTAAAAAGCACACTTTTGTGGAAGAAAGTGAGAAACCATCAAGAGAAAATAGTAGAATCAGGCCCTACGACATCCTTAATGAACAATTTAACAAATTTGAATCATCCTCTATATATAAAATCTAGGAATGTTTAGATACCTTTTTATCAGGGTCATCTCGTATTTTATCTTCAAATTGATAGTTCAATTTGTCCTGCATCTGCACAAACTCTTCCACTGTAATCGTTTTTCCATTGAAGCCTCTAGTCATGATTAGGTGTATATTGGTGATCCAGTCTTCCTGCTCCTCATTAGTGTCCACTTGAATTGGTTCACCATTCAACCTTTCATCATCCTCATTAGAAGCATTAAAATACAATACCTTCTCAAGCATATGTTCCTTAGAGTGCATAAGAAGGTCACATGGCTCCTTCATGGCCTCTATGACAGCATCCCGCATAGTGCCAGCTGTGATAACAACTGGTTTTCCCCCATCATCTTCCTTACCCTCCTGAGGTGCATGGGGATGGGAAACATAGACCACCATGGCATCCTAATTCTGAGGCTGGTCTTCCTATTCATCGTCCTTATTATCCGATCCTTTCTTCTCTGGCCTTGGATATTCACCCAATCTAGATCCACACACTAGGTCATCCTCCCTCTCTTGTTCTTTTTTAATAGCCTCTCCAATAAGTACATTTTTTATCACAATTCTTAGATGATCTAGTCTCCATAGGCTTTAGAAGATATGAGTAATCCTTACAGCATTTGGGATTTCTCCTATTACGCATGATGTAACTGCCTTGATCCTTATTTTCTTTTTCCCCTTCTTCCTCCTTGGGTTGTGGAGCCCTCTACTACATCCTTAATGTGAGAATTCTTCCAAGGGAAGGTGATCTTCCCCCTCCCCAGACTCCATCCCTAATGGCCAGGCCTCCCCACTAGACATAGGATCTGAAGAGTCTGATCCCAGGCCCTCAAACTGATTACTAATGTTAACCAAGGGAAGGTTCATGTTCTGATTAACTCTTCCCACACCCTTTATCCACTTCCCTGGTTCACTCGGTGCTCTTATTTTTCTCGTTACTCCCTGCATCTGCATTTTACTCTCCTTTTTTTTTCATCCATATCATTTCCTATAATAGCTACTTCTTCATAAGAAGGAATCCTCAGAGTCTCTGTTGCATCGGTACCCCCTAACCCGCGAATAGCCTCTTAAAATATTTAAATCCTTTGATCCATCCTTGGATCCTCAATTTCTTTAGGAACATAATCCTTAATTTTTCACTCTTTTCACCTCATGAAGAACCACTTTATTTCCCTTCGGACTACCATTGTGGATCCACTCACTGCAGGAAGATGGTTCGGCCAAGTCCTGCCTAAATCTGCTAAAGACCTAAGACACATTCGGGTTGTTCTGATGCACTGCAGCCTTCTTCATAGGTCAGGCTAAGCCAATCATGACCACAATGTCCACTTTTCCAATCCTTGGGTTGCTTTCAGATCCCCCCTTCACCCTTTACTCCATTAAAATCCAAAACAAATTGCCTTTGCTACAACACCTCTTCATTAGGAGCATCAAAATCCTTGCCATGAACACTGTCCCTCTTCCTTGCACCTGTCTGAGACCCCCTCTGACAGATGTCTAGTGAATGTCCCAGGCATTTGCATCCAGAACCAAAATCTGTCCATGATTTATAGACCACCTGCTACTTGCAGTGATACTCCTCACCCATTGTGATCCACCCAGATTCAAACAGATTTTTGGACACATCAATTTCCACGCAAACATGCTAATTAACCAGGTGACATAGACCCTCAGTCCGACTATCCGAGCACATATATCTTCCAATTATATTTCCTAGAATTCTCACAATAGACGGATTTTAGAACTGTAGGGGAAGATTGGGAAAGCTTACCCACGTCGCCATTGTAGGAGTATCACGCTTCATATGAAAATCAAATGGCCACTGGAGTAGGTAAAAGGTGAAGTTGTTGAACCTACGAGAAGCAAATGCCCAAGCCTTTATGAGGCCCGAATCTGAAGAAAAATGAATCATTATGTTCCTGTTATCCAAAATACCCACCATCACCCTATCTTGAAACTCCCAAGCGCCAAAGACATGCATGTCGAATGAATAAACCGATGGACGACACTATTTAAACCTGGAATTCAAGGTGTTTTTTAGTACATTCGAGGACTCCAAGAATGATAGAGTGATAAAACAATTTCAAATTTTCATCTATGTAGGTTTTAATAGAATACGATATTCAATAATATAATATAATTTGAGTTACCATTTTACATTTGAAAGAGGAGTTGGATAATTGGAAGAAAGTCATAAATGTAATCGTCTTGAGAATTAGAGGGTCCTTTTTTCATCTTTAGGGTCTTCATTTTAGGGTACCACATCCTAAATCAGAATGAATTGAACAAATATTAATGTTAGTGGAATATGTATTACGGTGGGTTCAATATATTTCCTTACCCAACAACGAGGCAGTTAGTTTGGTGTTGTTTGTATGAAAAAAATTCAAACAATTTCGGATGCTATGGTCTACAATTAGTTATAATGGAGTTATTTTTTTAATAATATATATATATAAGTGGTTTAAGAAATAATAAAATTAAAATCATATGACCTAACAACTTATAATCCATAGGAAAATGGTCAAGTTGATGTGGTAAACATAACTATAAAATGTATCATAGAGAAAAATATCAAGGAATTAACCAAAAATTACTTTCTTCAAGATAGATGATGTATTGTAATCTTATATAAAAACATTTAAAACCCCCATAGGAATGACACCAGATTAAAATATTTTTGTGAAACCCTGTTACTTACCAATTAATATTTCTCATGGGTAATTTTGGGATATTAATGGATTGAAATAGAATTTGAATTGAATTTAAAATAAGTGCCTTTTTTGATTAAATAAGATTATGTAACTGAGTAGGGAATAAAATAATAATTTCAGGATATTCAATGTAATAACTAAGGAACACCATGCTTATCACATTAAATAATCGTAATTAAAATAGATATATACTTTCTTATTTTACTCAAAACATTAGTATGATTATATCTAGACGGTTAAGACAATTTCCAATTGATAGATTGCATGCTAACAAATATATTAAATTTCAAGATCAAAAGAAAATATATGTTACTTCAATGTTTTGAGTTTTATAAAATATAATTTAGTCAACTATATAAATATTACATTCACATCAATCTTAGGGGAATGATTTAAAGGTAATTCAAGTTGAATGCTCTAAAGGAATCCTTTTTGGGAGGCAACCAAATTTTCCTATATATAGATTTTTAAAAGTCTTGTAATTTTAATAAAGATTATATTTTTGTTGAGATATATTTTTATTTATTGAGTACTAATGATAGATCTAAAACACCTTTTAAATTTTAGCAACTTTGAATCCCAGGATATTAACACGAGGTTTTTCTCTTCTTTATTTGTGTTAAGTAATGTCTTATATGTTTTTATATAAAATATTTATAACATTCCACTAACATTAATGAGGGATAATAATAATCATGTTGGAGTTGATTTAAAATCTACGTTTGTTGATGAAATTAACAGTATATTCATGTTTTTAATTAATTTTATAATTTTGATGGGATTGATTTGGTTTTTATATCTAGGAATACGTGATGGATAGAAAAAACATAATTCAAGTTCATTTTTTATAGAAATTCTAGAAAAATCCCCTAATTTCTTTTAAACCCTTCCCAGGAATTATTTTACAATTCCAGTTTTACACCCATGTGAGGCTCTAAAGCTATTTACATCTTCTTACAATACCCACATTTCTATTTAGTCTCAATTAAAGGATTCTATAACTAAAACTTATTTTCTATATTGATAATTTTTTTAGAATAAAACATTTTTCCAATATAATAAATGAATATTTGAGAAGACATATAATTGGGATATATTGAGAAAACCATGATATAAGCACATTGTTTTAGACTATCTTATTTCTTGGAAATCCTTAAAGGTAGCTATATTTGAATTTTATATCCTTAATTAGCATTTATTTAGGTGAATTGCCGGGTTGATATAGATAAAATGTGTGGGTAAAGTAAATTCAAGATAATCAAGGGATCACCAATATATATTATTTTTATAGTGTTATCACCGAACCAAATAATGATTTCATACTTTAATTTTGAATTATAAAACTTATCTATTCCCCCAAATGATTTATAAAATAATTAAAATGATAATTTTTATATGATTAAAAAATATACAGGTAGAATAAATGAATATTCATTCATATTCATAAAATCTTCTAGTGTTATTATCAATAAGGGATAAAACCATATAGAAAATTCATTATATAATAAATGGTTTAGATACCTATGATAATTTTTTTATTATTGATAGTGACTTTTTTTAAATTAGTTCAACATTCTCATTATGGACATTATTTTTTCACAATTTTTCACCCATGTTTAGAAAAAAAAATCCATGAATTTATTTGAAATTGGAACAGTTCCTTGAATCAATTTATGGATACGAACATGAATTTATAGATTTTGGTGTCTCTTTTATGTGTTGGATTAAAGACTAATATTGATTAAAAATAAATTCGATGATGAGGTAAAAAAATCTAGGAATGTTAGTTTAAGTGAGAATGGGTGGAGATTTGGAGTAGATAAAACGTTAATTTAATAGAAAATGAGTACATAAAAAATTTATCTATGAGGTAAAATAGATTTTTGTTATAATAATAAAATAAAATCTCATAGTGATGGGTGTTTTTAACATGACATGGATAAATTTTTTAGCCATTCCTAGTAGTTAAAAGAATGATGGTTGGAGGGATAGAATACTAAAATATTTATCAAGGTATTGGTTCAATTGAATTTGGTTTTAACCATTATTCTTAATGAGTTTTTGATTATTTAGGAAAAATAAATAATTGAAATCGTATTTTAATGAAATTTGTTATTTGTTACAAACCATCAAAAAATATAGATTGATTTTTTTCAGAATTTTTTATATATAATTATATTCGTTGAGATTCATTTGTTGTTGTCTTGATGATTATCAAGAGAATGAATGACTGGTTGATATTTCAATAAATTCATAATGAATTAAGAAACAATGTAATTGATTTTTTATAATTTGAAACATTGGTATTTAAAAATAAGAAACAATATCACCCACTAAAGAAAATGTATACCATAGAAAATGATGACTAAAAAAATTATCTCAGAACTATTAAAATTGGTGGATAGTTCATTATCACTATTTTTACTATAAGTTATTTAAAATGATATAAATATATAATTTTTATAGCATATCCAATTATGTGGAAACCATGAAAGGTGAAGGATGTGACACTAGAGAATTGTATTCATGAATTAACCAGAAGATGTAAAGAGCATGAAGTTATGAAAACAAAAATAAGTTATTGTTACATTCATCAGAATAATTATTTCGAATATACATATATATTTTCATTTGATGGAGTTATTGAATATGTTGAGATGTTATCAAAGGATGCAACAGAAAATTTGTGAAAGAATATAAATCATCCATCTATACTGATTAAATGATACTCTAATAATTATATTATCACACCATATGACACGGTTCTACCATGAATAGTTTTTAATACTATGTTTAAGGAGATTATCATGAATAGTGGTAGACACAATTTATATTTTGTGAACATTTTTGGGAATAATGAAGGAATATGATAGATTAGAGTTTATGAAAATGCGATATCTCTAGGAAATTATATTAACAAAGACATATCACTAAATAAAATCCTCAATTATAGGTTAGAAAAAATAATTTTCATTATGTCATTGAATGAATAATGGAATATCATCCCTATTTATTCGAAAATGACATATACCCTATGGGTTTTCACCATTACAAAATGATGAAATTATCATCATTTTTTTGGGACTGAACATGATATATCTATCTATGATATTAAAATATCAATGTTTTATGAATGAAATCATGAATTAATTATGGAAACACAAATTCACTACCTTGATGATTTTGAAGGATCAAAATTACTTCAAAATGATAATTAGTAATGATTTAAAACGAAGGAAGCCATGATTATTCTTGGGATTTATTGTTTACTATAAAAGGAATCATACAACACATGAATATACTGTGAATCTTATTATATGAACTTTCTAGATACATCATGTAAATACATAAAAATATAAAGGTTGAGATAATCTAATGAAATAAGGATAAGGGTGAAGATCATGGGAATTTTATCCAAGAGGGATATGAGAGGAAGTGGGAAATATTTTGAATGAAACAAGGTTAGCTTGGAAATGATCTTAGAGTTTCAGGTACAAATGTATTCATAAAAAAAAGAAGAAAAATAAAGTACTTGAATTGATGGATATAAAATGAGAAGAAGGACCCCAAATAAAGGATTTGGTATTTTTGATAAATAGATACATGTAGAGAATATATTATTGTAATGAAGAAAGATTACTAAGATCGAGATGGATCATTAGTATACATTATTTTGTTTTATTATTCTATTTATCATAAGTGGTGAAGTCTATATAGTGGGGATATAGGGTATATATCTATACAAAGTATTTTATATAGATGAAACATGTTTTTTTAAATAACTTACACTTATTTACAAAACTATTCCACAAAAAATTATATTATCCTAGGGTGAAGGTGATGGGGAAAGATTTTATGACTAGGTCATGTAATAAATATTGAGAGAATAACTTTTAGGGAATGATATTTCAAATAATTTTGATGAAAATATAATCATAGATAAATTATGAAATATCATTATTTAACAGAAATGATAAACCTCTGATGGACTATTTATCTTGGGAGTCAGTAATTAGTTATTTCCTGACTGTCTGATCAATCTCATCTACATTTTAATAACGGAATTGTTGGTCCATTATTAAAATATATGGACATAAACATGACTGTATGATCAATCTCATCTACATTTTTTATTGAACCTACTCATCCTGTTCAATATCTCGATGAGGATTTTTTTTGTGACGACAGACTCTAGAAATCAGCAATCACGATTCTATCCATGACTGATGACCATACAAAGAGAATAAGACTTACTCTATTGTCTTGATAATGTCATTGAAATCTATGTCTTCTATAGATGTGATAATTCAATGTATATAAAAACGATCAAGGATTATATGAAATTACTGTGGTTTTTATTTGAAGAAATGAGTTTGAGAATTGATGACTGATTGAGAAAAAAATTACAACCACGTGATCAAGATTATTTTAATGTAAAGAAGCCATGATTTTTTGAAATATTTCGAGATAAAGAAAAATAAGGAAACCAACATTTAATGATTATTTGAATGAAAATTTATTTTAAGAGATTAATATCATCCTTGATGAATCATATCTTTATGAGGATAAGTTTGTGAAAGAATGAAGGAGAATTTTTGGAAATAATATATAAAAGGAAAATCATTGATTCCCAAGAGAGGTGAATCCTCTTGAGAGAAAAACATGATTTCTAGATAAATTTGGCACTACGAAAAATTGTTTCCCCAATAAGATATCAAAAAAGGATCTCTACTTACATAATGAATAAGGACCCCATAATCCTTACAGAGTAACATGAAGAAGAGAATATCCCAATAACATTCTCAAATATTAGAAATCATTTTGAATACCTCGTACTATAGTTTAAATTATAATAATAATTGTTTAAAATAGATTTATTGTGTACCCCTATTGTTTTTAGGACCATTACTATATTTCCACATATACTTTCATGAAATGTAAATTTTATTATCTCAAGAAACACGTACCTCAAGGAGCTTGAGAATAGTGAGGTACTTTAACCAATGTGTGATACATATATCGGTATCATATTATACATGTGAGTCTTTACATCTGTATAAGTAGACATATAACCAAAAAATTATGTAATTAAAAAAATAAGTGTGCCATGATTTTGGATGCAAATTTCATTTATTATATGTTACACCTACATAAAGATAGAAAAATTAACTGCTGATATGGTTTTCATGTATAGTCATTATCACATGCACAATTTTATGTGAGTTTGGGACATCAATATTAGATGAAATAATTTCTTGAGAATTATAGGAATGGGGTAATAAATCACCTGAAGGTAATTATAATTATTTTAGAAAGTACAATGAACTACAGTGTCTTCTAAAGTGATAATGATTAAGTCAGTTTCAAAATATCAATAAGGATGATCAAGAGATCATCCAATAGTGGATATACATATAAACGAGGTAGGGTCTTGTAATAGGGGGTATAATGGGTTTCTAAATAGGATTGAGACTGGGGGTATAACTAGTCAAGAGTATAATATTATGTTAGATTGGTATTACCAACCGCAGAATAAGTGTTGGATTTCTGGTGCTATAAAAAGGGTTATCTTGAAGATCTATTATTAGGGTGTATATTAGGTTTCTATTGAAACCATTGTAATGAATTATAATATTATATTGTTGAAACCATGTTTGTGGGTATAACTAAAATTTAATGGAGTAGGTCATAGTATCGTACATTATAAATATTTATTTTTTTCATTTATATTCTACATTGTATACAATATCCACTCATCCAAATAGGTGGTATATGATTTAATTGGAAGAGGGTATATGGAATAGAAAATAATTTAGTTAAAAATAGTCACACTAGATTCATCACCCCATCCCCCTCTAAGTGTGACTAGTTGATTAATTGTAATTGGTATCAATGTAAAGGTTCTACAATTGGTTTCATCTATAATACTTTCTAAATTTTTTATAAAAAATTATTTGATATTATGGTTTGAGATTGATGATGATTTAGAAGAGACTCATATGAAAAATCCAATATCAACTACTAATGAATAAAATATTCAAGGTTCAAAAAGTTGTCTTAAAAATGAAAGACATTTGTAGAAAGTAATTTGATGGAGAACTCAAAGATGAAATAATATTAACTACTATTTGAGGACACTATGAGTTATAATTTCACTATAAAGTCATTTGATTATAATTCTGATGAATCAAGTTTATTCTTTTATGAAAATGTATTGAATTATAAATCCAATAAAAAAAATTGAATAAATTTCCAAAAGCAGTGTTACATATATAATTATATTTTTTCAAGGAAATTTCTAATGAAATATGTGAACTGGGTGTGGAAGATGATGCAAAGGATTAAGAGCTAGAAAAGAAGGTACATAACCACAACACTCTATTAAAACATAATTATTTCAATGAATTATATATCTTAATATATTAAAAATAGTCTCCATGGTTGAATATATAAAAGACAAATTAGTATAATTTGAAAAACAATACTCTGATTGAATAATACTTGTAAAGGAGTTTGTGTGAGAAGGATATGGGGTAAATGATTTTTATATAACTTTTCCATTCACCTGAAATGAAAAAAAATATTTATGAATTTCAATATTATTAGTTTATGGTTAAATCAAAAATATTTATGGAGAATATTTTTTTTTACAAAAGTCCAAATAGATTCATTAAGATGATATTAATAAGATATCGTTTAAGTGGGGATAAATTTGGAAATGAGATACAGAGTAGAATATTTCCCAAAATATAAAAAAACATGATATTGAAGTGAAACTATGAAATATATAAGGTACACAAGATGATACTTAGAAAACTGCTGAAATATATTTTTTCCAAGAATGCATCTAATAATTTTATTATTGGTGAATAGAGTAAACATATCCTTAAAAAGGTCTTGAAAATTTGTAATGATAAATATGTTATAGGATAATTGAGAAATGTAATACTTTCCTGGTAATTCTTAGAATAATAATGTTGTTTTTATGACTATCAAATATTAAAAATTAAAATATAGAAAAACATGGGTGACTAAAAACTATTAAGAATCCACTAAATCTTTAATGATATGCTTGAAGAAGTGAACAAATTCTATTCCCCAAAAGAAAAATAATAATTATTATGTTATATAAAATCCTCAAGGTATCAAATATTGGAATAATGTTCCTTTAAATTAATAAATAAATATTTTTTCTACTCTTGGTGCAATTGTATGTTTGGAAACCATGAAATAAATGTTGGAAACAATATTCCACTATATGAAAATTATATAATACTTAAATTTAGGGGGGTGCAGGATAAAGTAGGAAAACACCATAATATAAGTACAATTCATATAAAATGAATTAATCAATTAATAAAATATATGAATACTCTAGAAAAATATATGATTATTACTATATAAGTTGCAATTGTTATGATGAGTGATGGTATATACCAATCATGAAAAAATAATTTGTCGAGAAAAAAAATACAATAAAAGTAAACTAATTAATAAAATTAGATGATTGGTCTGCCTTATAAGGTGAGAAAAGGAGTAATATTGTTAAATAAATATGTACTAATACTTTTTTGAAGAAATATGTGAAGGTTGTCACACAATTGAAAAAGTGATTCTATTATTATATGAAATGTTACCTCATGGACCATTGTGTATTTTCTATGAACATAATTACAAAAGGATGTAATATAGAATCGAATAATGAATCAGTCTATAAAAGAAATAATATGATTGATTTTGTGTGAGACATAATTGATTAAATATCTAAAAAGTTTCATAAAATGGCTGACATGATGAATGTTTAATATGTGTGTGAAAGGTATAATTTTTCTGGTTATTCAGCTAAATATTTTTAACCTGTTTTATTATATAAGATTAATTCTTGAAGAAGAAATGAAATGAACTAGTGATATATTATACGAAAAATTTAATTTGAAAAGAAAATTAGTTGATAGAAAAATGAAGGCTAATAATGTACGTATATTATTCGGGATCATATTGAAATAAAAGTTTAATGAGGCCTAACGGGTGGAGTAATCATATAAAAATGAAACTACCTATCAATCTAACGTGAAGAATCATTTTTCATATAAGATTATAGCTTAGTAGAGAAGAAACTATCAATTAAATTTCTCCAATTTAGGAGCGTTGAGGTCCCTACATGTTATATTACTCTTATTTATCTAAAAAAACATGTTGGGAATTGATGAATAAGTGATTTTTATCATGTAATCCATCTAATTATATGATTATGAATATAGTTTATATATTAATATGCAGAAACATTGATGTTGAGGTATGAAAATCACCCTTGAATAGATTTCTTAATCTTTTAATATTATATACCAAGGGGGAGTGATGGATGATTATTAAGATGAATTGCAAGGGAGTGATATTTAATGCACATAAATTGTTTTGATGTGTTTATTTAATTCATATATGCTTATGTTTGGATGGAATTTCATTAAAATACCATTGAATAAATATGTTGAATGATATTAATGATGTAACCATAGATAAATATTCTTTAAAGACCTTTTTGAAACTTTGGTAACATCACCCTCTTTCTAAATAATGTTATCCTATATAGACTTATTGGTGACTAACTAAAATCTCATTTCTTCCAGAAATAATTTGGTTCCATTAATTAAGTTGAGATGAATTCCCATTATTATTCCTTTTCTTTTTATTTATTAATGTGGATAAGAAATAGAAAATTATTAACAGGTTAACAAGATGGATTTTTTTATAGCATTAAAGAAAAATAGAAGGGTGAGATTGTTGAGGCCAATTATGTTGAGTTTTATTTTTTCAATAAATTATTAATTCTTGATTATTGAAGAAGTTTGTTATTATTTGTAACTCTAATTTTAAAGATTTATAAACTAGTCTTATGTTCAATGAAATGTGTCAATAGTGTTTGAGAATAGAATTTTTCATTACTAAAAGGGAACATAAAATGTGTTGAATACTAGGAAAATAATTATATCCTTGTGGAATTTCAAGAGCATAAAAAATAAATATTTTCATGATGATGAATAAATAAGAATTAAATAAGGCCCAATTAAAAATAATTTTTTCATTCATGATGAATATTTTGAAGAAGGGTTTTCATGGGAAATTTTTACAAAATAATTGGCCAACCATAGACAAATAGCCTATGATATATAAATACCACACATGTGGGAGCTTTTTCAACCATGTGGGAGAGATATCCAAGCCATCCATCATTATAGTTGGAACTGGGAAAGCATATATCCCATATAAAGCACTCGTGGAATGCACTGGATACCTAGAGGATCATGAAATTTTGTGGCATGACATGTAAAGGGTGGTCTGTTAATTTGTAACTAGGTTTCCAAATCAATGATTGCTCAATATGTTTAAATAGTAGAATGAATTATAATGGGGAACATAGTGGAAGAATGGTTCGATATTGGATAGTGGCTCTATGATAGTGTATATTCCTCCTTAATATATTCAGATATAACTACGACCATATGATCAATATCATATTCATCATTAGATCAAACATTATTATATTTATCATCCTCTTGATGAGGATTTTGTAAACCATCCAACTCTAACATTCAATGTTCATAATATTAACCATATCTACTGATCCAAACAAGGGAATGAGACTCGATATATTATATTGATATCATGATTACAATCTAAATCTTTAATTAATGTGATAGTTTTAATTTTATGTCATTTTCCTTTGAAGATATGAAGTTACAAGATTAAATTATTTATGTAATGATATTGAGAATCTAAAAATGATTTAGAAATAAAATACCATCACATGAATATAAGAATTTGACCATGATTGTTCCATTTTTATCGACGTCAATATGAACCAAGGAAAATATGGAAACCTGTATTTGAATATTAATTAATTTTGAGGATCACTTTGTATTTTAGCATCAACCTCGATGAGGCTTAGTTTATAGAGGATATGTCAAGGATTAAATGAAGCAGAAATAGTGGAACTCTAATATAACTGGTGAATCTCCAATGCCTGAGGTAGGTACTACTCTTTAAGAGAATCTATCATTTTCTTATAAAATAGAGTACTGTGAAACTTTCTTTCATGGTGAATTGAACATGTGAGTATCTATACTTACATAAAGAAGAAGGACTCCAATGAGCCTTAATCATATAATTTAATGAGATTATATTTCTTAAATCATTCTAAGATTTCTCGAATATTTTTTTAATATCATTTACTTGAGTCTATAACATACACCTCATTTTAACAAAAAACAATTTTTAGATGACTCACTAGTCTGTATGAAATTTACTATGATATCATTTATTCATTCATGGAGATCGAGGAAAAATATCACACAACAAACTTATTCCAAGGAGATTGAGAATATTAGACACCCAATCCAAGGTGTGATTCTTACATGCACATGGTACTATGCATGTGAGGTTTTACATATGAAGAAGAATATAGAGAACAAAAAAGAATGTGAAATAGTATGAAAAATATGTATCCTACATTTTTTATGAGAATTAAATTAATTGGATTAAAAATGTATGAATATTTTAAAGTGAACACGTTATATGATTTCCTAATATATTTTTCATCACTTCCACAAATTTATGTGAGGGCGGGACTTCAAATTCACAAGGAATAATTCTCCTAGAACTATTTTATTGATGCAAAAAATCATATATACTTGATGAGAATCAATTGAGTAATGCCAAAAAGGAACAAAGGTTCCTAAAGTGTATATGAGAAAATTAGTTTAATAAATATCATGTAGAATGATCAAGATATCAATCTTTGTTGAATAAATGTATTCAAGAGAAAGGTTCCTGGTAATATGGGAATAACCAATTACTAAAGGGCATTCAGATGGAGGGTTTATCCAATCAAGAGGAGAGTAATATGGTTGGTTAGTAAAACTAATATAGGTAGAAGGGTTGGATTTCATGGGGTATAACCCGGATAAACTGGTGGATCCACTATTGGGGTGTATTATTAGTTATTTCCTTAACCATAGTAATAGATAATTGATTTATATTATAGAATCCATACAAGGGGGTACAAACAACATGAAAATTTGTAGGTCTTAGTAATGAACCTTTTAAATACCATCTGCTTTCATTCATTTACATTATATATTCCATACAATATCCACTCATCCTAACAGGTGATAAAGAATTGAGTTAAGAATGGGTAGAAAAGGAACATAATTCATTAAAATAGGGAACATCTGATTCACCCCTCCTCCAATTAGGGTGCATGCATGATCCACTGGGTACTTCAATTGGAATGAGGTAAAATATTCCACTTTTAGTTTGATCAATGGTACTTTCTCAATTTCTTATAACATAAGCATATAAAATCAAAATTTTAGTTCAATTAAGATTTATAGGGGATTAGAATGGATGATACTAACACAAATCATGATGGTGGAATTGTTAATGTTTCATTCATTAATCAGAGAAAAAGTGAATAATAGTGTGGAAAAGAAGAAAAAAAGAACTCAAATATTAATTAAGACCAACTACTGGTTGAAGACACTCTTAGTGATAATTATAAGTGAGTTAATATGATTATAATTCTGATGTGTCACTTTCAATTTTTGAGGAATATTTATTCAATTCTGAAATTAGAGATCATTTAAAGAATGTTCACAAAGAATTAGTTAATGATATTTTCTTATTTTTTAAGGAACATGTAATATAAAATAATAACTAGTAGAAGAAAGTAATGCAATGGATGAAGAATTATTTAAGAATTTGATGAACTATTACACTATTTTAAAAAATTCCAATTTCAAGGAATAGAATCTGATGACATATAAAAGAAATATTCACCATGGATGAATATGAAAAACAAAAATCAATGTGTCTTTTTAAAAAAAGTATTTAATAGATTGAATAATAATTGAAATATATTTTATACGATAAAGATAAGGGAAAAATGTTTTTTACAGAAATCATCCCTGAATTGGATGATTAGATTCATAAGATGAAGATTCAGTGGATGTTTGGGTATCTTAAAAAAAGGAAATCAATCTTTGTTGGATACTATTGGTGTTTTTGGATGTTTGGGTATCTTAAAAAAAATTATCACTGTAATATGTAGTTTTATAAAAATTATATAATTCCAACATTTTGGGGGACTAAATCTTAATGAAATATTAATCCTACCCAACATAACAATAATCCATATAAAATTATCATTCTATCAGTAATATGTTTGAATACATTGCAAATTTATGTGATTATGTCAATAGAAGTGGGAACTATTATGATGAGTGTCCGAATATACCAATCATGGAAAAATAATCCTGTTATCTAAGAATAATATCCCACCAAAAATGTATGTACTTAAGAAAATAATATGATAGCACAACCTTAAAAGGTAATAAAAAAGGGCATAATTTTTAGAAAATAACTCAGATTAATTTTATAATGAATAATGAAAACAGTGTCACACTAATGAAGTTATTCTTCTATTATTGTAGGAAATGCTACATCATGGACCATTGTAAAGAAGATTTAAATATCAATACTATAGTAATAAAGTAAAATTTAATAATGAATCAATGTAAAAAAAAGAAATAACATGATTAGTTAGGGGAAATATATATTTGATAAAAAAAATAATGGATAACTAAATGAATGCTAATGATAGGAATGAAATGTGTGATGTGTCCTGGTATTCAAAAAAATTTTCTTCACATTGTTTCCTAGAAAGTACAATTAATGAATAATAAATTGAATGAACTCATGAATTATTTTACTAAATCTTTTATTTGGAAAATTTAGTCGTTACACAAAATGGAGACTGATCATATTCCAAATGAAATACGTGATCATATAGATAGAAGAATTGGAATAGGTATCAAATATTGAGAAATCATAGAAAACAAAAACAAAATTGCATAAAAATATGAAGAATATTTTTTCATCCAATTAGATCACTAGGTTGAGAAGAAACCCTCACCTATATTTCATCAATTAAATAGAGTTGAGCTCCCATCTAATTCATATACTCATGTTTATAAGAATTAACATGAAATTAATTGAAGGAGAAGTGATGTTCATCAAGGATTTCATTATTTTCTATAATGATGAATAGGTTTTGTCCCTTAAGGTAGAGAAACAATGATTTTTAAGTATGACAATCACCCTTTAACAACATCCTTGATCTTGTTACACTACATATAAAGGGGTATTGATTGATCATTACCATAATATGTTATATGGTGAGTGACATTTATGAACTTGAAAGATTTCTATTTGTTTTTTCAGATGAATTCATATTGTCATTTGATTAAATTTCCCTCAAAACACCTGAAAAAAATACGTTTTATGATATTTTCGATTTCACTAAAAATAAATATTTTTTAGGACAAATTTTATGATTATTTAACCTCTAAATTATTCTCTACATTGGGTTAGACCATGTGTATTTAGAGTTTACAATCTAAAAGCTCATTTCCATGAGAAATAATTTTGTTCCACTATCTATGTTGATATAGATTCCCCAAAATTACACATTTTGTTCATTTTAAATAAGGGGAATAATAAAGAGTGAAATATTCACTTATTCACATGATTGATTTATTGGTGGTATTTACAAAAATAATAAATGGGAGATTGTTGAGAATAATTGTGTTTAATTATATTTTTTCAATTAGGTTTGATAGATTGATGATTCGAGATGGATCTAGATATGTGTCTTTCGAATGGTGAATAATTTTTTAATTGGTATTATGCTCAATGAAATGTGTTAATAAAGTCATAGAACATAAAAGGATTTTACAACAAGTATGGATTCCCTATAAAGAGGCCCATAAAAATAATTATTTTCATTCTAAATTTGAACACTATGGAAATCAAAATTTTCATGATAATGAAGAAAAGGTAATTAAAGAGAGCCATGAAAAGGTATATATAAATATATATTTTTCTCTGATTAATATTTTGAAAAAGGGTTTCCTTATAAAATTCGTATAATTTGTTTCCTACCCAACCAGGAGAGGCCACCAAAATACAACACATGTGAGAGCAAGATCAACCTTGTGGGAGGGTTAGTTTGGCTATCCATGAGGGTGGAAGGATTTGAGGAAGTATAATGACAAATGTTATAATATAAGGCTAGTGAATGATACCTAGGGGATTATGACGTAGTGTGGCGTGGCCCATGATAGATAGTCCATGAAATTGTATTTGGGTGCCAACCCTCATATTAGCTTGAGAAGGATGTAGTAGGGAATTAATTAAAAATTATTTCTTAACCAAAGTGTTGTACTATATGGTATAGTGTATCCACAATACTATTTCTCCATTATTAAAAGATATAGATTTTGCTGTGATCATTAAATCAATATCATTTGTTCCATCTAATCTGACCTTTTCATTATCTTCAACCTATTGATAAGGATTTGTAGTTCTATCCAACTCCATCATTCAATGATAATGATTTTGGCTATATAAAATGATCATTCTATAAAATTAAGACTTGCATGTTTTCTTTGATATCATGCATGCAATCTATATCTTTCATGCATGTGAAAATTCCTTGTTTATGAAAATTTTCAAGGAAGTTATAAACTTATAAATATTTTTCAAAAAATAAAGACTTATATAATCTAAATGTTATGGACCATAAAATTATAATCACAAGAAAGTGAGTAGTTAATGGAAAAGACACCCCTCTTTTTAGTTTCACTAGGATCCACTGAAAATTAAGGAACCTCATGTTTGAAGATTATTTGAGTAACAATATCTTCAAGGATATTAATATCAAATTAACCCTAATTATTTTTTAGACATATAAGATGGTGGAAGAATGGAGGTGATGTGGGGAAATCAATTATAAATGGAGAAGCATCGAGGCAAGAGAGATGTACTATTAGTTGAGTCTAGATCTATTTTTTAGAGAAACCATGACAATTGAAACCTTTTTCCATAGAGAATAGATTCTATAAGGATCTCTATATGTTTGAAGGAGAAGGCCACTGATGATCCTTTCTCAAACACTTGAAGTAAGGGACATTTTGTGATTATTTTTCAACTTCTGAGATGTATTTTGAAAATCATGAACTTGATTTTATAGTGTGCTCTTCATTTTTATGAAGAAATGTTCCAAAAATTCTCAAATCATTTCATGTACTTCAGAGAGATGCCATGTATTCTTACAGAAAGGTGAAGGATATAGATTTCTCAGCACATTTTTGTGAATTATAATGAGAATAATGTGATACCTGAGCCTATTTGTGACACATATAAGAATGTTGTGTTTTTATATGTGGTTTTACATGTGAAGATGATCACAGATAAAAAATAAAACATAAAAAATATTTGAAATATATATACTAGGGTTTTCAATGATAATTCTATAAAATTTATTAAATATTTATGATGATTGAGAAATACATGTATTATAGGGTTGGTATGTATATTCATCATCACATTAACACATTTATGTGAGGTCAAGATGTCAACATTACATGGAAGAATTAGTTGCTCATTATTACAGTGGGTTAACTGATTATATATAGGTGATTGGAATTACGTGAGCAAGAAAGAAAACCAAAAAATTATTTTTGATGTGTATGAGAGAAATTATAATTCAAAAATATTATATAGTATGATCAAAATATCACCATATTTTTTATCAACACAAATAAAAATATTGAGCTTGTGAGTGGATGATATTACTAGCTAATGATGAGGCTCATGGCATGGGGGTATAACTAGTCCCGAGCTAAAAGAAATGATTGAGGTTATAACCAAATGTGGTAGAAGATTTGGATTATTTGAGGAATATCCAATATTAATTAGATAATTGACTATTGGTGTGTGTAACTGATTACTTTCAAAACAATTGTAATCAATAATAGAAATATAGTAAAGAATCCATGTTGGAGGAATAACTAACATAGAAAGGAGAATATCTTAGTACTGAAACTTATATATATTTCATATTATGTTTCATTTAAATTATACACAACATAAATTATATACTCATGGAAATAGTTTCTAGATTTTTTAATTATAACGAATGAAAGAAAAGGAAAACAATTTCGTAAAACAAGTTACACCAAATTCACCCTCTCCTCCAAATTAATATTTTTTTAAACAGCACACTTTTGTGGGAGAATGTGAGAAACCATCAAGAAAAAATAGTAGCATCAGGCCCTATGACATCTTTAATGACCAAATATAACATATTGGAATCATCATCTCTATATAAAATCCAAGAAAGTTCAGATACATTTTTATCGGGGTCCGCTCGTATTTTATCTTCAAATAGATAGATCAATTTGGTCCATGTCTTCACAAACTCTTCCTCCATTATCTTTTTGCCATTGAAGCCTCTAGTCGTGATTAGGTGTTTCTTGGTGATCCAGTCTTCTTGCTCCACGTTAGTGTCCACTAGAATTGGTTCACCATTCATCACTTCTGCATCCTCATTAGAATCATTAAAATACAAGACCTTTTTAAGCATCTCTTCCTCAGAGTGCATAAGAAGGTCACATGGATCCTCCATGGCCTCTGTGACCGCATCCCCCACAGGGCCAGCCATGATAACAACTGTGTTTCCCTCATCAGCTTCCTTACCCTCCTGAGGTGCATGAGTATGGGCAACATATACCACTAGGGCATCCCGTTTCTGAGGTTGGTCTTTCTTTTCATCATCCTTATTATCCGGTCCTTGCTTCTCTAGACATGGATATTCACCCAATTCAGAACCACACACCAGGTCAACCTCCCTCTCCTGTTATTTTTTAAGAGACTCTCCAATCTTTACTTTGTTATCTCCCTTCTTATCCAATATAGTCATCATAGACTTAATAAGATATGAGTAATCCTTACAGCTTTTGGAATTACTCCTCTTACACACGATGCAACTGCCGAGGTCCCTATTTTCTTTTTCCCCTTCCTCCTCCTTGGGTTGTGGAGACCTCTACTGGATCCTCCCTGTGAGATTTCCTCAAAGGGAAGGTCATATTACCCCTCCCCAGACTCCATCCCTAAGGGCCAGTCCTCCCCAATGGACACAGGATCTAAAGTGTCTGATCCCAGGCCCTCAAAACGATTACTAATGTTAACAAAGGGAAGGTTCAGGTTCTGATTAACTCTTCCCACACCATTTATCCACTTCCCTGGTTCACCCGGTGCTCCTGTTGCCCCCGGTACTCCCGTATCTACATGTTCCTCTCCCTATTTTTTCCCTCTATATCCTTTCCTACAATAGCTACTTCCTCATAAGAAGGAATCCTCAGAGTCTCTGTTGCATCGGTACCCCCTGAGCCCTGAACATCCTCTTCAAGACTTTTAGTCCTTTGACACATCCTATGCTCCCCCATTTTTTTAGGAACATACTCCTTAATTTCCACTCTTTTCACCTCACGAAGAACCACTTTATTTCCCTTAGCACTACCATTGTGGATCCACTCACTATTGGCAGATGGTTTGGGCAAGTCCTGCCTAAATCTACGAAAGACCTGAGACACAATCAGGTTGTTCTGATGCACCGAATCCATCTTAATAGGCCAGGATAACCCAATATCGACCTCAAGGGCCACCTTGTCGATCCCTAGGTTGCTTTTTGAGCCCCCCCTCTGTACCCTTACCTCCATTAACATATAAAAAAAATTCTCGTTTCTACAACACCTCTTCATCAGGAGAGTCATAATCATTACCAAGACCACTATCCCTCCTCCATGCAGTTATCCGAGACCCCCTCTGATAGATGTCCAGTGAATGTCCCTGGAATTTGCATCTAGAACAAAAATCTCTCCATGATTCATAGACCTCCTGCTGCTCGCAACGATACTCCTCACCCACTATGATCCACAATGATTCGAATAGGTTTTTGGACACATCCATTTCCATGAAAACACGTAGATTAATTGGGTGACATAGAGCCTCAGTCTGAATATCCGAGCACATGTATCTTCAAATTATATTTCCTAGAATTAACATAATAGATGGAATTCGGAACTGTAGGGGATGATTGGGAAAGCATACCCATGTCACTGTTGAAGGATTATCACGCTTCATATACAAATCGAATGACCACTGGAGTGGGTAAAAGTTGAAGTTGTTGAAGCTATGAGAAGAAAATTCCCAAGCCTTGATGAGGTCTGACTTTGAATAAAAACGAATAGTTATGTACTTGTTATCCAAAAGACTCACCATCAGCCTATCTTGAAACTCCCATGCGCCGAAGATGTGCCTGCTGAATGAATCAAGGGATGGACGATGCTATTTAAACCTGGAATTCAAGGTGTTGTTTAGTAGATTTGTGGACTCCAAGAATGAGAGAGTGATAAATTTTTTTAAATTTTCATCTATGTGGGGTTTAATAGAATATGATAATCAATAACATAATATAATTTTAGTTACCATTTTACAATTGAAAGAGGATTTGGATAATTTGAAGAAATTCATAAATGTAATCGTCTTGAAAATTAGAGGGTCTTTTTTTATCTTTAGGGTCTTCATTTTATGGTACCACATCCTAAATAAGAATGAATTGAAAAAATCATAATGTTAGTTGAATATGTATCACGGTGGGTTCAATTAATTTCCTTACCCAACAACAAGGTAGTTAGTTTGGTGATGCTTGTAAGAAAAAAATATTTCATACAATTTCAGATGCTATTGTCCACTATTAGTTATAATGGAGTTATTTTTTTAATAATATATATATACATAAAAGTGGTTTAATAAAAAATAAAATTAAAATCATATGAACTAACCACTTATAATCCATAAGAAAATGGTCAAGATGATGTGGTAAACATAACTATAAAATATATCATAGAGAAAAATATTATGGAATTAACCAAAAACTGCTTTTTTCTTGTGAGATGATGTATTGTAATCTTATATAAAAATGTTTAAAACCTCCATAGTTATGACACCAAATTAAAATATTTTTGTGAAACACTGTTACTTACCAATTTATATTTCCCATGGGTAATTTTGGGATATTAATGGATTGAAATAGAATTTGAATTTAATTTAAAATAAGTTCCCTTGTTTATTAAATAGGATTATGTAAAGACCCGTAAATTTGAAAAAAAAATTCTTAAAATCCTTTTGATTTTATGAGTACACAGTTTCTAACGACACTTGATTCTGAGGGCCGGTTTTCTCATAATCAATTTCCAAAGTTTAGCTCGGGTATGTTTAGTGAACGAATGAGTGGGTTTTTCTATCTTTTGAACCAGTGCTCAGAATTGAAATTAGAGGGCACCGATGAAACCGCAACACCGGTAATTGTTTTGTAGTACCTTTACCAAAGATGCGTTTGCTTGGGAGGTGTTGTTAAAAAAAGTGGTTTAAATAAAAAGTGAATAAAATTGTGGTACAATTTTATTTCTAACTATGGTGGTTTTATCCTAAATGGGGGAGTTAGGGTGGGACCCACTAGCATGCTAACTACCCATGTGAGGATAAATTTGAGGTGGGGCCCGCACGAGCCCCAACCCTTCACATTACCTAAAACTCCCTAAAACCGCCCATTAAACTCCTTGTGTTTAATGTTGGAAAACCCTTGAACTTATTTCACTAACTCCTCTCCCACTTTAATTCATGCCAACACATGCTAAATTAATTGATTAAACCTCTTCAATTAATTTAACTAAGTGTTTGAATTTTATGTTTTTGAAAATTCATGGAAAAGCAAAATAAAATAAGGAGTAGATTATTTTATTTTGGGTTGGAATTGTTGTGTGAGATGATTTGGGAGAACTCTATCTTAATTTGAAGAACATCATCCTTCCTTGAAGAACATCATCCTCCCGCGAAGAACATCACCTCTTCGACGAGGAACTCCATCACCACAAGGAGAGATGATGTGACATTCCTTCTTTTCTCCATGACAAGTGAGGAGACGCCACTTCCACCTTGGACTTACTCCAGCGACGTCTACGGATCCTCATCCCGTGACTCCAATGATCATCATCGATTGTTGAGGAATGGGTGTGTTTTTGATTGAGAAATATTGATTTTCCTTCCATGTTGTCATTCCTCTTAAACCACTTGTTATCATACTAATGCGGAAGGGACCAGACCAAACTAACACGGTTTGATTCCTCCACCATTCTTGTGAATAAGTGGAGTCCTTATACTGTTCTTGAGCGGTGAATCAAGTTATGTTTTCAAAGCCGATCGGATGCCCGAAAACATTGTAAACGACCTCAGAGCATCGGGGCGAACTAGAAGAGGAAGTTTCATAGAAATTGGATCATAGGAATGAAGAACGGATGCCTCGGGAGGCGTGCTGGCCAGAGGCGTCGTTTCTGGAAAATTCCAGAATACACAGCGTGTCCTCCAGAAGCACACACCGTGTAGTTAAAGCGTAATGTGGCTTCTATTTTGGACGTTAGAAAAGTAACACACAGAGTGTGACTCTAGAAACTCGGTGTGTACTCTCCACATAGTTTGACAGAGGAGAAATCGATGGACATGGAATGTATTCAGGGAAAATACATGGACATGGAGAGCAACACAAGACCAAGAGGCACGACGTGTAATTCCTTCACCATGGAAGAGGCGGCTTCGTGATGACTCGACGTGTATTCCGGGAATACACAAACATGAGGTGGAGTACACAAGCATGTACTCCACCACACGGCTAGGCATGGCCAGTGTACACAGAGCCGAACCCAAAATTTGGACACGTCGTGTAACCATACCACAAGTTGTGTACTTAATTTTTACACGAACAACCCTTCGACATAGGCTGTGGTACATGGAAAAAACCTGTGGACAGAAGACACAAAGTGTAACCATACCACACACCGTGTAATTACTTTTTACACAAACAGCCCTTCGACTGGGCCGGGGTACTTGGGCAGTACCTGAAGTCTGAATACACGGTATGTAACCATACTAACACGCCATGTACTTTTTGGAAAATGATTTGGTCGTCTTTTACCCAGTGTCTTGGACACGTTTTTTTGGATTATCTTCTATGAAGTGGTAGACCTTCAGAATAAATCAACTCTGGACTTCATGATATTTGATGTATCAACCCTCTCTTTACTCGTGGAGTGGACCCTCCTGGAATCGAGTAAGCTGTGTGTAGGAACCCTAGAGCTGGCTGCGACTGCGACGGCGATGGCGACTATAATTGGTTACTACATGGGTTTGGCAGCGAAGACGACTGTACTTGGATCCTCTGTGGTTTCGACAGCGATGACAACTATACTTGGATCCTACGTGGCTTCAACATCGATGGTTACTGTACTAGGATCCTACGTGGGTTCGATTGCAATGACTTCTGTACAAGGATCCCACGTGGGTTCGACATGGGAGATGATTCAGAGGCTACATCTATCATCTCCACCGCTCTTCATGAGTAGTATACCTATGTGAGCTAAGTCTTGACTTTTAATCATTATCTTCAATATGATTGTCTTACTTTCCTGTATTGATTAGGTTATGCTTTCCTGTGTGGACTAGGTTGTACTTGGGCGCGTGAGTTGGAGCAGAACTAGAATTGATGACTTAGGTATATGTATGGGAAACACCTAAGTAGATTTGGTTGATACTTCGTATTTGTATCTTTCCTTTTTGGTTTATCCTTTGTGGATTTTTGAGACCTTCGGGGGTCTCTGGGTCCCTACGGAGTATCGTATACTCACCCCTGCACGGGCTATGCCCGTTATACGTTGTGTTGGATGTAGACGACGGACAATGCTGATCGTGGTTGAGACTTGTGGAGCGGGATGGTATCTGGAGGTGGACTTTCTGGTGATACCTACACAGATCAGACAGACGGATTCGAGGAGCCGAGGAGACCATCTGTACCCACCCTACAGGTGGGATTTCCAGAGGAAGTCTCGGTGGTTGTTGTTTTACTTTTCATTAGTTGTACTTTATTTTTCTTAGTTTTACTGTACTTTCAGTTGGGTTTGCATACTGGACCATTTTCTTTCCAGCACTTACCTTTGTACTCAGTTTACATAGTGTTTACTTCATATTGTGTACTCTGTTGTGTTTGTTTACTTATATAAAGGCAATGACTTCCCTTTTTATTGGGATTTATGCCTTTGGTGCAAGTCCCCAGCCCCTGGCCTATGGAATGTGGGCTTGCGGTAGTCACGACACGTGCCTCGAGGATGAGTCGTGATAGATCAAGTAACTGAGTAGGGAATAAAATAATAAATCTAGGATATTAAATGTAATAACTAAGTAAATCCATGATTATCACATTAAATACTTGTAATTAAAATAGATATATAATTTTTTATTTTACTCAAAACATTAGGATGATTATATCCAGACGGTTAAGACAATTGCAAATTGATATATTTCATGCTTACAAATATATTAAATTTCAAGATCAAAAGAAGATATATGTTATTTCAATGTTTAGAGTTTTATAAAATATATTTTCGTCGAATCTATAAATATTAATTTCACAACAATATTAGGGGAATGATTTAAAGGTAATTCTAGCTGAATACCCTAAAGAACCCTTTTGGGACGCAACCCAATTTTGTGATATATAGTTTTTTCTAAAATATTGTAATATTAACATAGATTTTTTTTGTGATATATTTTTATTTACTGAGTACTAATGATGGAACTAAAACACCTTTTAAATTTTATCATCTTTGAATCCCAGGATATTAACACTAGGTTTTATGTCTTCTATTTTTGTGTTAAATAATGTATTATTTGTTTTTTATATAAAATATTTATAACATGCCACTGAAATTAATGAGGGATAATAATACTCATGTTGGTGGTGATTTAAAATCTACTTTTGATGATGCTGTTTATGGTATATTCATGTTTTTAATTAATTTTATAATTTTGAATGGATTGATTAGGTTTTTATAACTATGAATACATGATGGATAAAATAAACATAATTCATGATCATTTTTTATAGAAATTAATGAAAAATCCCCAAATTTTTATAAACCATTTCCATGAATTATTTTCCAATTCCAGGTTTACACCCATGTGAGGCTCTAAAGATATTTACATCTTCATAAAATACCCACATTTCTATATATTCTCAATTCAAGGATTCCATAACTAAAACTTATTTTCACTATTGATAATTGTTTTTGAGAACAAAACATTTTTCCAATATAATCAATGAATATTTGAGAAGACATTTCATTGAGGTATATTGAGAAAAACTTGAAATAAATGCATAGTTTTAGACTATCTAATTTCTTGGAAATCCTTATAGGTAGCTATATTTGAATTTTATATCCTTAAGTAGCATTTCGTTAGGTGAATTTCATGGTTGATATAGATAAAATTTGTGGGTAAAGTAAATTCAAGATAATCAAGTAAGGGATCACCAATATATATTATTTTTATGGTGTTATCAATGAACCAAATAATGATATGATGCTATTATTTTGAATTATAAGACTTATCTATTCCCTCAAATTATTTATAAAATAATTAAAATGATAATTTTTATATGATTATAAAATATACAGGGGGAATAAATGAATATTAATGAATATTTGTAAAATCTTCAAGTGTGATTATCAATAAGGGATAAAATCTGATGGAAAATAAATTATATAGGAAATGGTTGATATGACTATAAAAAATGTTTTATTATTGATAGTGACTTTTTTTAAATTAGTTAAATGTTCACATTGTGGACATTATTTTTTCAGATTTTTTCACCCACGTTAAGAAAAAACCCATGAATTTCATTGACATTGGAATAGTTCCTTGTATCAATTTATAGATACAAACATGAATTTATAGATTATGGTGTCTCTTTTATGTGTTGGAGTAAGTAATAATATTTATTAAAAATAAATATGGTAATGAGGTAAATAAATCTAGGAATGTTAGTTTGAGTGATAATGGGTGGATATTTAGAGTAGATAAAATGTTACTTTAATAGAAAATGAGTACAGAAATAAATTTATCTATGAGGTACAATAGATTTTTGTTATAATAAAAAAATAAAATCTTGTTATGATGGGTGTTTTTAACATTACATGGATAAATTTTTAAACCTTTCCTAGTAGTACAAATAATGATGTTTAGAGGGATTGAATACAAAAATTTTGATTTGGGTATTTTTTCAATTTAATTTGGTTTTAACCATTATACTTGATGAGTTTCTGATTATTTAGGAAAAATAAATAATTGAAATCCTATTTTAATGAAATTTGATATTTTTTACAAACCATCAAAAAATATAGATTGATTTATTTCCATAATTGTTTATAAATAATTATAGCAGTTGAGATTCATTTTTTGTTGTCTTGATGATTATCAAGGGAATGAATGATTGATTGATATTTGAGTAAATTCATAATGAATTTAAAAACAATGTAATTGATATTTTTTAATTGGAAAATTTGGGATTTAAAATTAAGAAACAATATCTTCCATAAAGAAAATGTATACTATAGAAAATGATGACTAAAAAAATTATCTTAGACAAATTAAAAGTGGTGGATAATTCATTATCACTATTTGTAATAGAAGTTATTGAAAACGATATAGATATATAATTTTTATAGCATATCCAATTATGTGGATACCATAAAATGTGAAGGATGGGACACTAGATAATTGTATTTATGAATTAACGAGAAGACGCATAGAGCTTGAAGTTATGACAACAAAAAATATTTATTGTTACATTCCTCAGAATAACTATTTCAAATATACTTATATTTTTTCATTTGATAGAGTTATTGAATATGTTGAGATGTTATCAAAGGATGCAACATAAAATTTGTGAAATAATATAAAGCATCCATCTATATTGATTAAATGATACTGTAAAAATGATATTATCACATCATATGACATGGTTCTATCATGAATAGTTTGAAATACTATGTTAAAGGAGAAGATCATGAATAGTGGTATACACATTTTACATTTTGTGAACATTTTTGGCAATGATGAAGGAATATTATATATCAGAGTTTAAGAAAATGTGATATCTCTAGGAATTTATATTAACAAAGACATATCACTAAATAAGATTCTCGATCATAGGTTAGAGAAAATAATTTTCTTTATGTCGTTGAATGAATATTAGAATATAATCCCTATTTATCGGAAAATGTCATATTCCCTATGGGTTTTCACCATTACAAAATAATTAAATTATCATCATTGATTGGGATGAAATTTGATATATCTCTCTATGATATTAAATTATCAATGTTTTATGCATGAAAACATGAATTAATTATATCAACAAAAATTCACTACCTTGATGATTTTGAAGGATCAAAATTACTTCAAAATGATAATGAGTAATGATTTAAAATGAAGGAAACCATGATGATTCTTGTGAGTTATTGTGGACTATAAAAGGAAACATACAACATATGCATATACCAGGAATATTATTATATGAACTATATAGACAAATCATGTAAATCCATAAAAATATAAAGGGAGAGATAGTCTAATAAAAGAAGGAGAAGGATGAAGATCATGGGAATTGTATCCAAGGGGGATATGCGATGAAGTGGGAAATGTTTTGAATGAAACAAGGTTAACATGTAAATGATCGTCGAGTTTCAGGTACAAATGTATTCATCAAAAAGAGAAGAATAATCAAGTACATGAATTGACAGATATAAAATGAGAAGAAGGGCCCCAAATCAAGGATTTGTCCTTTTTAATAAAAATATAAATGTATAGAATATATTAGTGAAATGAAGAAAGAGTACTGAGATCGAGGTGGATCATTAGTATACATTATTTTATTTTACTATTCAATTTATAATAAGTGGTTAAGTCTATATAGTGGGTATGTAGGGGATATATCTATAAAGAGTATTTTATATAGCTAAAACATGTTTTTATAAATAACTTACACTTATTTCTGTAACTATTTCAACAAAAATTATATTATCCTAGGGTGAAGGTGATGGAGAAAGATTTGATGACTAGGTCATGTAATAAATATTGAGAGACTAACTTTTAGGGAATGAGATTTCCAATAATTTTGATGAAAATATAATCATAGATAAATTATGAAATATTATTATTTAATAGAAAATATAAACCTCTGATTGACTCTTTATCTTGGGAGGAAGTAATTAGCTAGTCTGAGAGAATAACCATTTGAGTCAGTGGTATAGTACATATAATTCTATATTAATCTGTTTTACATGGATACAAATATAATTATTACATGGATCTACCCACCATCTTGTTATCAATTAGAAGATCAATGTTCTGTGAATTTATACCAATATAATCACACAAAAATAAAATTCTATAATTAATAGATAATAAAAAACATTTAAATACCAGTTACGATTTACACACATGCCCATTAATTTTTATTTTTATTCGTAATACATAACTAATTCATTGGGTAAACATATTTTAATAACTATGAATATGACCTAGATTCTTAAATATTAATTTACTTGAAGGATTATATTCACTAATGGAATTCAGTGGGTTACACTACACAATTACATCTTGAAATTTCCCAATGGAACCCAACAAAAATCCTATTATAATCAAGTACATTCTATTGAAATTTCTCAGACTCATTCTTTAATCTATCAAATTTATAAATACATATACTAAAAAAATAGTTTTATAAGAATACATGTAGTGGGTTATCATTGAAATATAAATGAAAGACAAATAAAATTGTTATTTTTATATAAATTCTATTTTTAAATAAAGAATGTTTGAAAAAATGAAATAAAACTATGAGATTATCTATATATATAATTGTTACCATATTAAATGGAAATTATTTTGGTCAATTTTTTTTTATAAAACCTATTTTTATCCATTAAATAATTTATAATCATTTATACTAATAAATTAGTTTCATATATTCCATAGTAGAAGAATATAACATTTGAGTAAAAGTTTAATAATGTAGTATGATTTATAAAATAATACATATGATTGATAACCATGTCATATCGAACGATGGAAATGATTAAAAAATATGTTGAATATATAGATATGAGATGAAAATAAAATGTACTGGGAAGATGGGAGAATTTAATTTGGACATACAATTTGATTAACAGGGTGAATCAAATCGCGGTTCATGAATCATGACCCAACCAATTTAATTTTAGGTATTATCCTATAATAGAGTTGTGGAATCATTGAAGGTAAATATTTTATAGAATTCATGAATTTCAAATCTACTAAGGTTATAGGAACATCACTATAAATGAGGGTTCCTCAATGAAATATGTTAAATACCATAGATTATTTTCGAATATTTAAGAAAAACCACTATGATCCTATATGGAAATTTAAATGATATATTGACTGTATTTTATAGTCTTGGATATTGAATTCGGATCAATCAAAAACTATATAGAATTTACATACATTATGGATCAATGATGTATAATATACCATGGTTTGTTAGTTTTCATAATATCTACAACAGTTGGTTTGAATTTTAAAATAACAATATTTCATGAAATATGGAAGATTTTATTAACTATATTGGAAGACTTTGACCAAATTTAATTTTGTGAAAATAATTCAAGATCATGCAATATTATAGTGTGGAATTTTAATACCAACAATTATACAAAGGGTTGGTTTCTAAGAGTATATTTATAAATACTACACATAGATGATATAGATAAATCTAGGTACATTTCATATTTTGTTTTCATAGAGGAATAAAGACCCAAGAATGGGGGATGAGTTTTATTGATTTTGTTTCCCCAAATGAAGAATGAGTTATAGAAGAAAGAGTGAAATTTACCTTGAAATATATGGTAATTGGAAAAAAAATAATGATATAAATAATTATTTTATGGATTATTCTTTGTATAGAAATGAATTTTAGTTACTGTAATTATTTAGACGACAATATATTAACACCCACATTGAGTAGTCAGTCTCATCAAGACTCTGAGGATTAAAAGAGTAGTGAAAATTGATTTAAATTGTGATTAAAATGCATATCTTAAGATGCAATGAGTTCTAGTAACATATACTGATATAGAATATACCCTTATGTCTATAAATTATTGGAAGAAATTCACCTCTATAAATTGATTTTTTATTAACCAAATCAGTGTGTGGCGGAGGATAAGAGAGAGAGGAACATGAATCAATAGTGTTAACTTTTTTAAACTATTTATATGAAGGGATCTTTAAAAAAGAGTTAACATGACCTAAAAACTTATATTCACTAAATATTTCTTGATAGTGGATAATTTTACACTAGCACATCTTCTTGTGTATGGTCCTTAAAATATACCTCAGGGCTAAACAATGTAAAATCCTAGTGTTTTTTATATGTTTTCCTAAATATGTGTCTAAATATCAGTATGTTCAATGATGATAGAATGTGATATTGAAAACATTCTTTCTAGTGATGAAACAATAACTATATGAGAAATGAAAATTTAAATAATAAATTAGTTATAATTTTTTTCACACTAATTCATCCCCACCCACATTTCCGAACACCCTCTTAGGATGGTTACATTCAGTTTGGTCTCAAAAAGCAGTATTCTAGACATAGGATATGATTTTAGGTTCAACCTATATGTATAATAGTATATTTTTTGTGAAATTTATTTATTTATGAAGCCATTGATTTTATGTTTTACTAGCTTTTATATATGGAATGAAGGAGATGTATTGGTTTGTACCGGATTGTGAGGATGATATTGTGGAATATTTATAATGATATGATTCCTTGATAAAGAAAAAATAATAAGTTTGTGATGTACAGATATAGAAAATTCAGTATATAGTTACTTTTAAGGAATTATTTTAGAAACAATTCATTGTGATAGTATTTATGATATATGGATATTTTTTCAAGGAAATATATGTAAATTTAGATGAGTAAAAAAATTAGATCCCACCACAAATATTTTTTTATAAATATTGATGTGATGAGAAAAAAATGAACAAATCTGGTGAGGAATTACTTCTATCAAAGGGGAAAAAGAGAATGAATGAGATTAAGAGTCTTGATAAGATGAAAACAATTGTTTATGTCAGTGAGTTTGAGATCAATGTTATATATTTATGTAAGTTTTTTTAAATTATTCTTAAAAATTTGTAATTTTAGATTTACCCCTGAATAATTATATGTATAGTACCTCAATTAAATAGTGGAAAAGATATATAATTCTTAATGGAGAAGGTATTATTGAAAAAACCATGATAATATACAAAAGTAGATCAATAATAAATCATTCATACTGTCAATTGATGAAACACATTTATATTGATTTTTTTATTGATAATAAATGATATTTTATAAAAATGAAAATGAATATGTTCATTTTTAGAAAAAAAATATGATTAGATCATGCATTTGGAAATTTGATAAAAATTATAGTTCTAAACCATTATTATATACTATAGTATTTTTTAACATAGCTATTTTTTTGGGAATTTTACGGACATGATATTTTATGAGAGTATTCACCAATCAATGGGGTACAATGTTCTATATGAATATTGTAATGCATCAACACCAGTTAATCAAAGTTAGTAAATTATTATATAACATTGGCATGATATAAGGAATCATGTCCCGAAAGTCTGATCAGTTTAGTTTCCTTTGAAGTAATAGATACATTTATAAGTTTTAAATTATGTCATGAAATAAAAACATCAACAAAATTTTGTCCCCTTTATAACACACTTATATCCTTTTCCTATCCCAACAGTTCAACCATAAGATACTTCTTCACATCTAGGGAAAAATAAATCATAGAAAGCGGTGAGCTCAAATGATCAATAAGGATAACAATATAGCGGAAAATTTCATAAATAAGCATAAACATTTAAGGCAATGTATAAGAATAAACCAAAAGCCTTTTAAACTCAAACTTCAACATAATATGAAAAAAGATAAAATCAAATAATTCCATTTACATATTCACATAAAATTTATACTAGTAGAATAATTGCATTCAATATAATTAGAAACTTTTATAATGATGTAATGCATAATACCAGACTTCATAACCACATTATCAAGTCCTTGTGCCAAGACTACAAATAATATTTTGTCAAGCCCTTGTTCCAAGACACTATTTGGTCTCATGATACCTACCGATGCATCGAGGAGCTATAGCGGGCTCCACCCATCACTTACTATGTCCAATGCATTCCTCATAGGAAAAGGTTTAAACATAACATAAAAATTCATATTAAAACTAGCATATGAAATGTCAATACTTTATCCATAAACCATGAATAGTGTAAAAATGACACATCCACATTCAAACATATCACAAAACCTTCAATACAATATGGAAGATATATATCATAATAAATCAACTTTAAACAAGATTAAAATCCATTATTGGATATTGACCTAAATGAAATGAAAAATATTTGAAATAAATACCTACTTATATTTTGAAATAATTTCAAAGTCACATAATTATAAAAGAAAACATTTATTTTGAAAATAATCTTATAATCTTGAATGGGAAGATACAACTATTATATAATGTCGAAAAATAGCCACACCCACCGTATAAGTTAAAAAAATACATTCTTACCTTAATTTTGTCAAGAAGGTCATAAAAAACCCTATTTGGAAAATGATGAAAGGATTCCATTCAAAACATATATTGTCAAATAAGGGTATAATTGACTTTAACCAATAGTATAGTAAATTTTAAAATAAAATTGTATTACATTTTTAAGAAAACACGAATTATGATGATAAAGTGGCCCCAGTAGATACTTTTGTATTAACAACCTCGGATAACAAAAGAGATTGTAGAATTAACTCTTACCTGGTACTTTTCCTTAGTCAATGGTATGTCAGAATTATGTATAATAGTTAAAAATTTGTTATTAAATTATACAAGAACAATATACCTAAATATTATATCATATATGATCCTTTAATATTGCATTGTTAATAATATTTCAGTAGTATCATCATTTCAGGTGTTAACTGATTTGTTTTCCTTTAGATGATTGGTTACGTAAAACGTGTTTGTTATAGATAGAACACATTTGATTCATATACATAATGATATTATGTTCATAAATATTATTTTTAATCATAAAATGAAATGTATTCTTTAATGATTTCGATGGGGAATGAATCTCATCACGTTCTTGGAGACGGTAATCCGTACATACGCACGAGCGACAATATCATTATTTTGATGGTGAAATCGTATATAATTGGGTGGTATATCATATATAAATTTTTTTAACATGTTATAATTTTTATTTACATTAGTTATACTCCTTATTATACCCATCCAAATAATTAGGGGTTTGAATAACAAACTACACCATGATGTGAAGACGGTAAGTCGTACGTACGCACGTATGGTGGCTTTGTCATTCATATGATGGATATGATAATGAATATGGATGTACCATTTTTATAATAACATCAAATTATATTTAATATACTGGAGTTATTATTCTATAATGGAAACAACAATGAAATATGAAGTGGAAGAAGAAAAGAACTTGAAAGAAATGATGAAATATTAACCTCTTCTTCGGGTTCCTCCTTTTTATTGGATCAAAAGGGATTCTTATGTTGGCCTTTCGAAAAAAGGAATTCCTCTAAAATGAAGGGAGGATATTTTGGTGGATATTTTGGTGGGTTTTGGCCGATCCAAATGGATTTGGAGTTGTGATTTTGAGAGAAGGGGAAGTGACTTTTTATAAGAGAGGTTAGAGTAACTTTAGGAAAAGCCAGAAATATTATTTTATAATAAACTATTTTTGTTTTCTAATGGATAAAAATTGATTTATTTTTTTGATAAGGTGGGTATGGGTCGAAAAACACTCAAAAAATAGGTTTTACGTAGGTTTAGGTCACCATATTAACCTTGTCTTTTAGATTTAACTCTTTGATAAATAGTTTAACATTTACCATGTCTCCTTTTAATTTTATATTACGTGGTTAATAAACATACTATAAAATACATAGAGAACCCAAAGTGGTTAATTAATGACATATCTATTATTTTATAAGTCATTTTTCTTATCCTTATATTTTTAGGATAATTATTTAATTTAATAAACTAGTATTTGTTTTAAAACCTCATTTGTATCAATTTTGACACTATTTTGTATTTGGTTTTTGTGAAAGTCATCACAACTTGATTCCTTCAAAACTGATACATTGAATCACTCCTAACAGGTCATATCAACCTTAAAAATTCATGTATGTCATAAAAATGTTGAAATTATATTTATTTTAATATTTATTTTACCATTTATTTGATTCTTTCATTAATAATGCTATTACGGCATCATCATTGTCTTATTTATAAATATAATTATTTAATGTATGAAAATTATAAATAAAATAACATTATATAGTAAATCGTTTTATATTTATAATGAATATTTATATTTGAAAAGATAACTTATATAACACCTTGTAAAAATAGAATTACTCTGAGATATATGTTTATGTCATTTTGGTCTTTATTTTAAATTAATTAATAAAAACTGTCATTATCACTCTCAAGTGCCTCCAAGTGGTCAAAAATCGCCTGAAGGTTGCCCATGGTCGGAAATGTATCAACAAAAAGTAATAGGACCCATGTTGGGGTAATTTAATATGAATTTCATAATATTTGTTTACACTTATTTACCATATTTACCCTTTAACCATAATAACTAAAATATTTACTAAAGTAAATAATCATAATGTATAAAACTAAAAGTTGCATATCTTCAAAATTTGGACATCATGATTTCAAATATGGAATCTATTACTCAAAATTCAAAATTCATAAGTGGCATAAATTAATTTAAAATTAATTCTCATTGTCAAAACAAAAAGCGTTTTTTTTAAGAAATAATAACTATCAAAAGATTAACACTTGTTTATGTTCGGTTTAAATGTGAAATTACACCCAATGACATAAATTATATTAAATTATATAAATATAATCTAATTATACTTTAAAACCACTCAAATTTTAATTTAATATTATAAATTATTTCTATTAAAAAATTTGTTTTAAATAAAATTTAGTATTTTCCATTATTCAGCAAAATATAAAAGTTATTAGAAAAGTTCCAAAAATTTATCCAAACTAAATTTTTATATACAGATTCTAAAGAATAATTTAATTTCATTAAATTTAAAATATAAAAGTGTAAAATATTGTTTTTTATAAAATGTTTTTCCATTAAAAGGTGGTAAAATTTCATTTTTTGAAAAATAGTTCTTTTATCTGGAAAAAAAATTAATTTTTTCTTATATTATGTCTAATAAATACATAATATGGATTTTAAAATTATATATATTATATAAAATTCATAATTCAGTTAATAGTATTCATAACCATGTTTTGAATGACTAGTTTCATAAGTCGTGATGCGACCGGACTAAATGTTGTGTGTAACACAAGTTATTGAATTTCTTTGAAAAGACAACGTACTTTGAAATATTGGGGTGTTTCTTTCTCCCCTACTTCAATAAATTGTTTCCTAACAATTTGAAATTCTTATTCAAAAATAAATGGTTAAAAATAGAAAAATACCTTCATGGAAAACCCAAATCGGAAATTGTGTTAATAAAATTTATTCTTAATAAGAGGGAAAGGGAAATGAAAATGTCACCACCAAATTCTGATCTTGATTAGGAGAACATTAGTGGAAATTAAAGACACATAATTAGAGAGAAAACTTAAATATTTATAGGGATTTACTGAGGTCATCAATCACAAACAATTTTAAAAATTGAGGGCCTCAAAGCGATCCATCTATAATGATTTAAAATAACATCGGTTCAACAAAACATAAGGTATTATGATAACACATTTTCTGTTTTATGATCCATTCCCTAAATTTTAAGAATTAATTTATTCATAGAATAAGAGGAAAAAATATACTTGAAAAGTAGAGAATCATCCTTCAAATAATTCCTGCCAGAAACTCATCTCTCACTCGAAAAGATAATAGAATTATAAAAACTTCTATTTATCCTAATCGTATAGGGTTCAAAAAATAGTGAATTTATAATTAATTTGTCAGAATATTTATAAAACTACATTATACAAACCAGGACATCACATAGGCCAGTGGAAGGTGATGTAACCTTTTCACGCTGTAGTTAGGGTTCAAGTCTCTCGACCTTGTCAGACGCGACGGGTTGTTGTCCGACCTTTAGGTGGTCCTTTTTACAACAATCCAAAAATAATATGAAGAAATTATTGAACCCAAATAATAGTATACAACATAAAACTTAATCTATTCCAACCTATATACTTATCCAAAATAAGTCTGTCCAAACTCATTGTTCAAAATTTGTAATGAAGGTAACAAAATGAAGATCTATTTTTCCACATAATAACATATGAATACCTTCATAATGTATTCTTTTAAAACATGGTAACACCATGAATTACCATAAAACCTTTTTGATTACATTCATTCTCCCTTATTCCTTATAGAATACTAGATATATTCTTTATATCCAAAAATTTTGAATATTCCAACAATGATGGAATAAAAAAACCATTAATCAGTTCCAAGGTAGTCAAGAATATCAAATATAAATTATCCAAATCAACCATATCTTATTCCAAAAGTCACTACCTCAATATTAGGACCATAGTATGGTTTACCTTTCCTTCAACCAAGTATTTTCCAAAAATTTTAACCTAAAACCGGGTCACTTTACTAGGTACCATACAATCTCAAATCCTTAATGAAATAGTACTGCAATACAATCCTTATTTATTTTTATAATTAATATAACCAGTACATCATTGATACAACACTCAAATGAAATAATTATTTAATAAGAACATAATAACACTAGTCATTCTTCTTCATCTCGGGTATTATCATAAATTGATTATTATACAATAGCATCATTTAGGGCATACTCCGATGACATGGACATTGATTCGTGTAGTCTCCCAACTCCTTGTAAATGAAGAATTGTACATATGAAACCTTTATCTTATGCTTACAATCATGTACATGGTGCCCTTTTTCTCCACACTTATAAAAAAAATCCAATTCCATTCAATAAATTTCCAATGTGATTCTTTCCACAGTTCTCGCATATGGGAAAATCATTTATTCCCCCCATCCTTTTATGCATCTTTCTCTTTTCCATAATTTTATTCCCTTGCATCCCTTTAAATCCATAGGACTCATAGAATTCATTACTTATCTTATTAACCCATGATACTATTTCTTCATATGATGAGAATTTTTGGGAGACAATTTCATTTCTAAATATTGGCTTAATACCATGAATGATATGATCCTTCTTAATCATTCAATAAAGCGTATTGCTGGAATTATCATTCCTTCTACTAGGCACCATTTCAAAAAAATGGTATACACTAGGTTAGTTTATGAATCACAATGAATAATTTCAAACATGTAAAATACCTAACGTAAATTAAAAATATTAAAAATATAATCTATAATCATAAAATGTTTTCTTTGAGAAAGTATTTATTTTTAAATCCATCATAATGGCTTGTAATGAAAATGTTAGTTATCCTAGGAATATCCCCTTGGAGTGTCATAACCAAGAGTACAACAACGCCCATTGTCGTGTACCAGGATACCCTAGGTCAAGCCCGAACCTCCATGTTAGCGTTTTTACTCCTAGGTAAATCTGTGCGAGATCTGCCTCTAACTGCTCAAATCCTAAAAAGGATGTATTTCATGGATAATTCACAAAATCTATACATTACCAAAATTCTAGGAATTTATTCTATACTAATCCTAAAACTATATCTTAGGGAAATGTTCTCTAATCAGAGTATATCTAAATCTACTACCATGGTTGTTTCCAAACTTTCTCTGATACCAACTATAATGCCCTGACCCCAGAAGCCTAGAGTCGGTTCATTATTTTAATACATTGGAATGATTACAAGGAATCAAGTCCCAAAGGATTGATCAGTTTAGAAGTCTTGGAAAATTGATTACATAAATGAATGTTACATTTCAATTTCAAACATAAAACAAATCATAGATAGTTTTTGATAATTCCATTATTCTCTTTAGCTTAACCCTGAATATCAATCATAATACACATCTGGTAATCCTGGGAAAATAAAACATAAGAAAGGGGTTAGCTCAGATGCTCAATAAGGATAAAAATATAGTGAAAACTTTCATAAATAATCATAGACATTTAAGACAGTGTATAAGAATAAAACAAAAGCCTTTTAACCTTAATCTTCATCATAATATGAAAAAGATAAAATCCAGTAATTTCATTTACTTATTAACATGGATATTCTAATAGTCTAATAATCCCATGAAATATCAATTTCCACTTTCATAATGATGGAATTCATAATTCCGGACTTCATAAGAACATCGTCAAGTCCTTGTGCCAGGACTACAAATAAGATTTTGTTAAGGCTGTGTGCCAGGACACTACTTTTTCTCAGGAGAATACTGATGCATCTAGGAGCTATAGAAGGATCCACTCATCAATTACTTCGTCCAATGCACTTCTTGTATAAAAAGGTTTAAACAAAACAAAAACATTCATATTAAAACTAGCATAAGAAATGTCAATACTTTATACATAAACCATGAATGGTGTAAAAATAACACATCTACAGTCAAACATAACACAAAACCTTCAATACAGTATGGAAGATCTATATCACAATAAATCAACTTCAAAAATGTTTAAAATCCATCAAAGGATATTGACAAAGATGAAATAAAAAGTATTTGAAATAAATTCCTATTTCTATTGTGAAATCATTTAAAAGTCACATAATTGTAAAATAAAACATTTATTTTTAAAATATTCTAATAAGATTGTATAAGAAGCATCGATGATCATATAATGGTGGAAAATAGCCACACCCGCTGTATAAGTTAAAAAAATACATTCTTAACTTAATTTTGTCGAAACGGTCATAAAGTACATTGTTTGGAAAAAGACGGAAAGATTCCCTTCAAAACATATATGGTAAAATAAAGGTGTAAATAACATTAACCCATATTATAGTAATTAGTAAATATATTTTGAATTAAATTTTTAAGAAAACACAGAAGTGGATAATATACTGGTCCCAGTAGATACTTACGTATTAACAACCTCGGATTAGTAAAGAGACTGTGGAATTCACACTTACCTTGTACTTTTCCTTAGTATATGGTATGTTAACCTCTTGTATAATAGATAAAACATTGTTATTAAATTATAAAAAAACTATATACATAAATATTATATCATATATGAACCTCTAATATTGCTTTGTTAATAATATTTCAGTAGTATCATCATTTATGGTGTTAACTGATTCATTTTCCTTTATATTCTTGGTTACGTAAGACATGTTTGTTATGGATAGGATGTATTTTATTCATATACAAAATGATATTATGTTAATAAAAATTATTTTTAATCACAAAATTAAAATTAATCTTGAATTATTATGATGGGGAATTAATCTCATCGTGTTTGGGGAGACAGTAATCTGTACGTACTTACGAGCAACAATATCATTATATTGATGGTGAAATCGTATGTAATTTGGTGTTATATCATATAAACATAATAATTAACGTTTTATATTTATTATTTACATCAATTACACTCATTATTATACCCATTCAAATAATTAAATTCTTGAATAACAAACTACACCACGACGTGGAGACGGTAAACCGTACGTATACACGTATGATGACTTTTTCATTCATACGATGGATAGAATAATGAATATCGTTGTACCACTTTTAAAATTTTATCACAGTATATATAAGATACTTGAGTTATTATTTATGAAAGGAAACAACAAATAATTATTAAGTGGACGAAGACAATAACATGAAATAGGTGATGAAATATTTACCTCTTCTTCAGGTTCTTCCTTTTGATTTGATCAAAAGGGATCCTTATGTTGGATTTATGACTAAATTAAGGCATACATGATAAATGGAGGAATGTTGGGAGGTTATTTGTGTAGGTTTTGGAAGAGACAAATGGATTTGGACTATTATATAATATAATAAAAAAGTATTTTGTTTAAAAACTCATTTATGTCAATTTGGACATTATTTAGTATTTGGTTTTTGTGAAAGTCATCACAACTTGATTATTTCAAAAATGATACATTAAATTAATAATAACTTGTCATATTCAACTAGTAAATAATTTTATGTCATAAAAATTTTGAAATTATATTTATTTGAATATTTGTAATACCATATACTTGATTCTTTCATTAATAAGGTAATTACTGCATCATCATTGTGTCATAAATAAATTTAATTTTTAATGCCTATACCATTATGTAGGAAATATTTTTATCTTTCTAATTAATATTTATAATCGAAAAGATAACTTATATAAAACCTTTTAAAAATTGTATTACTAGGAGATATATGTTTATGTCATTTTTTTCTTTACTTTAAATTAATTGATATAAAGTGTCATTATCACTATGAAGTGGCTCTAAGTGGTCCCCAAATCAACCCAAGGATTCCCATGGTTGGACATGTATCAAAAAATAGGAATGGGACACATTTTAGGGTAATTAAATATTATTATAATAAAAATTTTTTGCCCTTATTTACCATATTTACCCTTTAACCATGGTAAATAAAATATTTACTGAAATAAATATTCATAATTTCTAAAAATAAAGGTTTCTTATTTAAAAAATTTTGACCTCCTGATTCCAAATATGGTATCCATTTTTTCAAATTTAATACACAAAATATCCATAAATTAATTTAAAATATATTCCCAGTTTCAAAACAAAAAGCATGTTTTTAAGAAATAATAACTATCAGAATATTAACACTTGTTTATGTTCAGTTTAAATATAAAATTACATACAATTACCTTAATTGTATTAAATGATAAATATATTATATAATTATTCTTTAAAACCACTAAAAATTATAATTTAATACTATAATATATTTCGATTAAAAAAGTAGTTTTTAATAAAAATTTTGTATTATTTACTATTCATCAAAATATAAAAGTTATCAAAAAAGTACCAATATTTTATTCAATCTAAATTTTTATGTCCCGGTTCTAAATAATAATTTAATTTAATTAATGTTCATTTATAAAATTTTCAAATATTGTTTAAAAAAAGATCGCCATTAAAAGACGGTAATATTACATTTTTTTAAAAATACTTCTTTTATCTGAAAGAAATGAATTTTTTCTTTTATTATGTCTAATAAACACATAATATATATTCTAAAATTATATGAAGTATATAAAATTTAAAATTCAGTTCATACTATTCATAAATGCTTTTTAAACAACTGGTTTCGTAAGTTGTGGTGCGCTCGAACTCAGTGTTGCGTGTAACACCAGTTATTGAATTTCTTTAAAGAGATAATGTACTATGAAATATTTGGGTGTTACATATATAATTTGTATATATTATATTTTGGGGATAAAATTTTCAATAAATTCAATGCTTTATTGGACTCATAAATATGGTTACCACTTAACCATTTATGACGTATCACATTTATTAGGACTTTCATTAAGATCAAATATGGATAGTTGATAGAGGATATAAATATAACTACATCATATTCTATAAATAAATCTGTTTCAAGAATTTTTTGTGACAATCTATCAGTTAAATTTTGATTAAAATATCTGGTTCAATTTTACATTCAAACATATAACCACTTTTTAACATAGCCTCCACTTCACTCTAAAAATGTATATTTTTTACTTAGTGGTTTTGTGGAAATGCATTAGTAGATTTAAGGAATATAGAATGTTTTTTCACATTATTTATCTAATAATTACAATAAGGATTTATCTTGAAGTAATGATATATAAAATGATTCCTTTATCTTCTTCTTTACATTGTTTTTTTCATTTAATAAAATAAAATTATTCCCTTTTTCCTTAATTTGTATTATAATATTAAATTTTCATCTTTTATTATTGGCCTATTTATTCTTCAAATCATTTATAAAAAATTATTATTTAACACCCATTATAGACCTTTTAAGATGTAGGTTGTATCTATGATGAATACTTTATCCATTGAAGAGTAGTATATTATTTTTCATTATAATTTGAAAATTCATTAATGATTAGTTTTTAGAATACAATTTTACTATAATTCATACACATATAATCTATAAATTGGCTTACAATTTCAAAATCATCCAAATGTTAATTACATTACATGTGTTGTTCAAAAATCTGTGAGTTGCGAGAGTGAAATCATAATCGATAAGAGTAAATTAAGAGGGTCTGATTTTTAGTGTTCATACCTATTCCCTAAACCTAATTAATTTATATGAATAGTTTTGTTTTTTTCCAAATTAACTACCAAACATAAGATGGGAAAGTAATGATAGTCTATATAGGGTTCCAAGATTTTATGTACAAGAGGTTATCTAATAATTTTATTCTTTTCATATTATGGGTTTTCTTAATATCCATTTGGGTTGGAAGTTAATGATTTATGGGACTAAAATTGAATAAATTTTAATTAAAAGGAAAATTATTAATACAAATTTGAAGTTTTATAGTAATATTTATTATTCATCATCATCTAATTTTCCAAAAATATATATTCTTCAAACATATTCTACTTCTGTTATAAACATAAAACACCCCACCCCTATTAGTATTTTATATTTTATATTCATAATACATTTGATAAGTTGTATTATGTACTATCAAAAGTAGTGAATGATTTTTTCAACCACTTTATTGAACCCATGTACTAAAAGCTACACATCATTATATAGTACCCATGAAAACACTATTCATGTATAAAAAATCCTAGTTGATTTTGTGTTACAGAAAAAAATGATAAATAAAGAGTGTGTGGCCTTGAATGAAGATATTATGAAGATGGTTTCAGAAGTTAATGGACAAAGTGACATAATTGAAGAAATTATGCATGGTGTGGGAAATAAAATGGTTATGGAGAAGGAAATAAAAGTGAGAATTATTCCTCTTAAAACATAACGTGGATAGAGAATAAAATATTTCATGAAAATTTTCTCATGTTTATAGAATATGGATTATCAATTAAATGATATGGATGAGAATATCAAGGATATATAATCTAAGAATAACTCCACAATGGGGAAAGATAATATACAGATCCCCTTTATGGTTGCCTCAACAAGTGATCTATAAAAAATGAGTAAATCTAGAATTTATAATATTGTATAAAATTCATGATAAATCAGAAATGGAAAGATCATAAAGGAAGGTAGATAAAAAGTTAAATTATTATGGAATCATGGGGCATGACATAGGGTTTTTTATATATTCACAATGGATCAAAGTGCGACAAAATATACTTCAATGAATTTTAAAAAAGGAATAACTACATGAAGTACGATTTTATCATGATAGTATTTACATATGCTAACTATGGTCATATGAAAAGAAATTGAATAAAGGTGTAACTAAAAGTGTTATATGTAAATTGGCTTATCTAACTGAATGGAGAAAAGTTCAGACAAAGAGAAAGTCTGTTATGTTGGAAAATGGATTTACACCATTTAAGAAATGGAACAATGGTGATAAAATAAAGGTGAACTACATAGGAATAATGGAATACTCAAAATATTACTTTTGAAAATAACAAAAAATATAGGAAAATAAGGAATTGTCCCTAACTATAACAATATAATATGAACACTTGAATAAATACTCACCAAGGATAAAAAATACAAGCTAGTGTTAATGGTTATCAGAGAAGACAATAATGATTCATGACTATGTGGTCAAAAAAATATACCACATGGAATGAAATGAAGAACACTGTAATACCCCTCCAATGGGGGAGGAGTCATGAATATAGATGTTTCAATGATGCACTGATGAAAACAAATGTGCTCATGGGTTTATAATCACAATTAAGTTGAGTAAAAATCCACGTAAGATAGGGAATTATATAACTGATATCTAGAGTGATGTTTATACAATTTAAATTTTCTTGGAAACCACTATAAAAGATTTTAAACAAGTCTTAGAGAATGGGATTATTATATATGGAAAACCACATTCCACAACTTGAGGATTTCTACGAACTACCCCTTTACCATGGTTCATAAATTTATTTATCATTATATTTAAATTGATGTAGATTTAGGGGGGGGGGGGGTCAAATTCATGGAGAGTGAATGTTCTAAAAATAAAATGTGTTTATTATAAAATAAGATAAATGATATAAGTGAAGTTATTGTATCATAAGTAATTAATTTTTATCAATGAAAACGAATTTTCAAATGGTATGAAACATTAATATGAATCAAGAAATGGTGGTGAGAAACCACATTAAACATCAAAATACTAATATAGAATTTCATGTTTTGATGAAGATGTTAAAATGATATAGATATTGGTATATAATTAATATGGTTTCATAGAACTATAAAAAATATCTAATTGTATAAAATAAATCACTGATAAACATTTGATATCATTCCACATGTCAGGTAACATTAGATTGCTGAGAAGGAAGAAGACAGGTCAGTAGAAGAAGAATCAATTTTCATGAAATTCATTTTTTTATGAGATAATGAAATGGTATAAACTAATAATTGTTAGCATTCTAAATGAGTCTAAAATAAATATTTATGTCCAATACATTATATCCTTATACTAAAGTTTAAGTCAATATTTATAATCAAGTAAAGAATAAATCAAGTGAGAGTTGGTGATAGGAATCCAAAGGATTATTAGCCTTATTTGAGAAAATAGAACCCTGTAGTAGAAGAATTATATTGGATATCAACTATTATCATGAGTTTATTATAACAATTTGCATCAATTGATTCAAAATGGGGTAATAATCACAAGTTTAGTTCATTATTTTTTCATTGACAATCTTTTTTATGTATAATTGAGATCATATAGATAATTTTTGGAAAAAAATAAAATACCAAACTATATGTGTTTATGAATATAAGTGATTGAAACAAACAAATATGAAATTATTAACATTAAAGTTCATTATATATATTGTCACGACCCATCCTCATGGCCCGTGCCGTGACTACCCCAAGCCTGCCTTCTATAGGCCAGGGGCTGGCGACTAGCACCAAAGGCGTAAATCCCGATAACTGGGAAGGAATTGCCTTTATAAAAGTAAACAAAACACCAGAGAGTACAAGAGGAAGTAAAACACTAAGTACAAAAGAAAGTGCTGAAAATAAAATGGGCCAGAATACAAACCAAACTGAAAGTACAACTATAACTGAACGAAAGTACAACAGAAAAAAAACAAACAGCAGGAAGAAAGGAAGCAGCTCCTGGGTCATCCTCCTCAGATCCTACCTGAATGGTAGGTACAGACAGCACAACTCCTAGATCGTCCACCAAGGATCCTACCTGAAGGGTAGGTACAGATAGCGCAGCTCCTGGATCATCCACCACGGATCCTACCTGAAGGGTAGGTATAGATAGCCTCCACAACGCTCTCACCCGTCAACCTCCTCCGAGTGTCATCTCTCCGTGAATTCCACCTTCGAATACTGACTCGTCTTGTGGTCCACCTCCGGGTACCATCCAGTCCTCGAACACTCGGCCTCTGTCAGCGCTGTCTGTCGTCTGCAACCAACACAATGTGGTGCGAGCATAGCCCGTGCAGGGGTGAGTATACGATACTTAGTAGAGACCCAGAGACCTTCAAGGTCTCACTAAATCCAACAAGGATAACCACAAATAAGATCTCAACAGATTACCTCTACTTAGGTATATGCCCATATATATACCTAAGTTATGAAGTAACCCATCTCAATCATGAGGAAACACAAAGATTATGAAATCAACGGATAACCACTACCTAGGTATATGCCCATACATATACCTAAGTTATCAAGTGATCCATCACAATAATGAGGTAAACACAAAGATTATGAAATCAACGGATAACCACTACCCAAGTATATGCCCATACATATACCTAAGTTATCAAGTGATCCTTCTCAATCATGAGGTAAACACAAAGATCATAGACTCATCTCAAACCAGGATTTTTATTATCGAAACTGTAACTGCTGAAGAGCCCTGTCTCTGGAGTGTACAGTGGTCCTATCACAACTCCGTGGTACTGCTCACTAACGTAAGACTGCTGAGGTACTCCTCCTGTCGAGTACCGCGGGTCAGCCACCCAAACACAGTAGTGCTTCCCGCCGGGGTATGCCACCCAAACACAGTAGTGCACACCCCCTAATAGCCTGTAGAGGTACTCTCCAGACGAGTACTGCGGGTCTGAAATTTCACACAGTAGTGCTCCGTCCACCATGGGTTTGCACCAAAACAAAGTAGTTCTCCGTCCAATGGGCTATTCGACTCACTCCAAGTCGAGTTGGTCAAGCTATCGTAAGGTCTCGGCCGGCTACACGGTCTCCGTACTCCATATGATCATCTCCGAGAGGGTCCGCTCCACAAGCTATAGGTTGATACTCCAAGTATCTCAAAGTCCCATGAATAAGTTTCTCAAAGGACCGCCTCATCATAGTGGTCTCAACGCAACAGACGGTGCGTCAATCGGACGCCCGGTCTGTGAGTTATTAGCCTTTTCGTCCCAGGGGCCCAGTTGGTTTCATGCGCAAACCAACCCGGCCGTATCTCAACTACACCCCGAACTCTCAAAGGTTATACTCATAGGGACCGTTTCTCAACATGATCACCAACGCCGCTGACGGTTCGTCAAATGGGAGTCCAGTCTGAAAGTTATCAGCTTTTCCGTTCTAGGTGCCCAGGTGGATTTCGGGTACAATCCAACCTAGCCACTATCCAACTACAACCAAAACTCAAAAGAAGAATTCCAAAAGTTCCGTCTCATCAGGAGGAAACCAACAATGTCGACGGCACGTCAATCGGATGTCCGGAGCTCAAGATATAAGCGTTTCCGCTCCGGGGGCCCGGTTGGTTTCATGTTCGAACCAACCCGGCCATACCCAATTTTCTCCGAAACCCTGATTTTTATATACCAAAACGACCGTCTCAATCCAAGTATCGCTACTCAACTGACGGTGCATCGATCAGAGGTCTGTGGCCCAAGATATGGGCGTTTGAACGGAAACTGCCCGAAAATAGGGGGTTCGGGCCCAGTCCGACCCGGCCCGAGACCCCCTGGGTCGGCCCGAACCGGGTCTGGGTCCGGCCCAATAGGGCACAGCCCGGTCTGGTGGGTGCGGCCCGGCCCGGCCTAGGCGGCCCGGCCGGTTGGCCTACCGCGCTGGCACGGTCGCGTGGCCGCTTGGCTGTCCGGTTGAGCGGACATGGGGTGCAGTCGCCCCCTTGAAAGAAACTGCGCGCCCCCGCGTGGGGGCCACCCCATGCCAACAGATGCGGCCGAGTGAGGCGTCTCGCCTCCCTCGGGACCGCGCGGTCGCAGGACCAGTGGCCTGCCGCCGCCTCCATTCGCAGGCACCGCCATGCCGACGGGGTGCGCCGGTAGGATTTTCCGCGGACCACCGGACATGCTCTGGTGGTCCTTTTTGCTCACCGCCTTCGCCAACGGTCCTCCCAGGACCCGACCTTCACTACGGAGGCTAAAAAATGACCTTGCAGCCCTGTTTGTCATCACCCGTAAATCCGCGCACAACGATCAACTAGAGGAGTCTTCAATTCACCTTCGCGGCCCCGACTCCGTCCGTGGTTTCGTTCGGCCTCAACGGCGCGGCGCGACGGCGCCATGATTCTTCTTTGCCTTATTTCTTGCTTCCACGTGGTGCCACTGCACCGCTCCGCCTTTTTTCATTCCTCAATGAACAAAACAACAAAGGGGGAGGAGAGTCGACCGTGTTCATACGGTCCGACCTCCTCCCATGAAGTTAAAAAAAAGCGGCCAAAAAGACGAAGAACAACCATTGATTTTTGACGACCAAAAGAAATCAACCCCAACAGTTTTCCCCGCAAATAAATATTCCCAACCAGAAAAAGAAAACATTCACAGATCAACTTGAGAATGAGTTGATCTGAGTTCTTTGTTTTAGAAGGAAAGAACCACGGGAATATAAACTTACACAAAAAAACCCTACCTAAAGCGTCATCATCGAACGAGGTTGTCGCTGAAAGGGGACGTCACGGAATTGATCGCTACAGAAGAAGGCATCGCAGAAGGAGGATCGTCGCGTCACGGAGAAAGGATTCTTCGGTGTCGTGTCGTCAATCTCCGAGGATTCGGCGTTCTTGTCGAACTTCATCGAAGGTTGGCGTTCTTAATGTTCTTTGCGTTCTTCGTGAGGAGGAAGAACTTCAAGAACTTCAAGCAAACTCTCCCAAGCCTCTCACAACCCAACAATGCTTAATAAAATAAGAGTTTTCTTATTTTATTTCTCAAGACATGCATTATGAAATTAAAAAGTGAAACAATCAATTATGTGAATTAATTGCAACTTTTAAACCGCCAAATTAATTGCGGAATTTCATAACAGAAAAACGCAACGGTTGACTACCACTTAATAGGGGTGCAGGTGCATTACCTTAATAAAGGAAGTAGTTTAGAAAGAAAAGAAATGGTGGGGCTCGTGTGGGCTCCACCGCATAAATATCCTACCTAGTGGGTAGGATATTGTGGGTCCCACCCAAACACTTAGGTTAGGTTGAACATCTTGAAGTAAAATAAAAATTGTGCGTCCAATTTTTATTTTATTCCTTTACTTAACTCCAAATATTAAAAACCACACCCAAGAAAACGCAACTTCGGAAAAGGTGTTTCTAAGCAATTATCGTCTATGCGATTCCATCGGTGCCCTCCGAATTCGATTCTGAGAACCAGTTCAAAAGTTAGAAAAACCCGCTCGTTCATTCATTGAACATACCCGAGCTAAATTTCTGAAAATGATTTCGGGCACACCGGGCCTCAGAATCAGGTGCCGTCAGAAACTGCATTATTGTAAAATCCCAAAGAAAATTAAGAAAAAATATCCCTTTAAATTTACGGGTCTTTACATATATAGTTCTAACTTAGTATTCTTAGAGGATTTTATAATAAATCATTTACAATTGGTAAATTCTCTCACTGGAATCATTGAGGAAACAAAGCTAAGAGAGAATGTGGTTATGGGATTGTAAATGTAAAAAACTGGAATTTTCATAAAATTGGTTGAGAGAGAACATAAAAATACCTACTTTGGGATAGTATTTTTGGTTGGTGAGGGAACCTTGATTTCATAGTTATGATCCCCACAAGTTTTTCTTGCATCATAATTTGGCATCATTGATTCTGTAACACATCAAAAGTCATGGGATTTGTGGAAAGGCCGGTTTTACTCACTCATTTTTTGTCTTTATTTGAGACCTAGGGCTTGGGAAACCCCCCATGGAATGAGATATACTGGGAATAAAATGTATTGTATGTGTTGATGGGTTTCTATTTAAAAAATATCCTAAAACGTTTAATGTTGGTAAATGTTGCCAAAGGTTTAAGAGATTATTTTTTTAGAAGCGGTTAAAGGATACTACTATTTTTGATGAAAATAAACAAATGTTTGATATATCCTAGAGAAATTAATTTCAAATAATTGTACTTAAAAGGTTATTGATAAATGGGGGTAAAAACTATCTAAATATCGTGTATGGATTTTCCCAATAAGTGGCGGAACAGTGGAAAAGTTACCTTAAAGTAAATCTATGATGATGGAGTGTAAAATGAAAAGAAAAATATATATATTATGAAGAATTATCTAAAGAAGGATGCAATTGTTTTTTAATATCAATGGGTGAGAATAAAATGTATTATAAATATATTAATGTACTTGGAATAAGTGGAGTCACATGGTGCAACTATATTTATTGTAGAATTTACAAAAAAATCAAAAGGGGTGAACATTGAAACTAGAGGTTTTGATATGGATTTGATATGCAATTTTATTTTCAATATAATGGATAGATATATGAGAAGAATATTTTGAAAATAATATTTAACCCAATGGTGAAAATTGAATTTAAAAACATGGCTCTCAAGAATTTTATTATGATTATATATTTTCATTAATATGTTATGGAAGACGTAAAACATTTTTTTATTCTTGTTGAATGAGGTTGTAAAGGAAGAATGATAATATATATAATGGATTATAATTGTATATTAGAGTTTTTTTAATGAAATATAATCATTCTAATTAGATGTGACCATTCTATAATATACACTCATTTGTGTTTAAATATATTCTATAATAGAACAAGTGAGGTGATGGTTTAATGGATACCATAAATGAATATTTTATCCCACCACCATAGGTTTCATGTTAGAATAATCTTACTATTATGTAATATTATTCTTGGATAAACTAATAAATCCACACTGTAAATAAAACAAACCATGATTTAAGGTATCACATGGAATAATAATTTGATATGTTTGAAAACTATGTGAGATTAAATATTATGACCTATATAAGGTTAAAACCAACATATTTTGGGAGTATCGTGTCATGGAATACATTTAAACTCTTCAAATGGAGTTATATATGAATTATCTATGTTTTAATAAGAATTTTCAATAGTTGTGGAAGTCTAATTTAATAAGGTAACTATAGAACTGATATGTCATGGAGATGATGACCACAACATAATAAGTGATTTGGAATAAAAAACCCCATTTTTAAGAGATGGATATGGTATAGATCTATGAAAAACTTAGAAGATGGGAGAAATATGTGTGGTCTTGGAATGTATTGAACTAGAGGAACCAATTCAAAGTTCATGAGTCACATTACAACTATTTGAATGTGGACAAGGTCTATGCCACAACATAGAAGTTTATGTCATGTGTAAGATCCTAGATTTCCCTATAAGTTATGTTTCTGTTATGTTTCAGTTTATGCCCTTTATTTTAGTAAATTAAGTAAGAGGCTTGTGGTGTTCTAAAGGTTCGGTTCATGAAAAAGGGGAAAATGAATTTTTTGGCCTAGCTGCAAGGACTGTGCACGGTTAGTGCTAACCGTGTGGGCGGCCTAGGTAAACTGTGCAAGAGGAAGATTTTTTAGACAATAGCCTCCACAGAGTTTACACACGGTTTGGAAAACCGTGTGGGTAATCAGTGTGAGGGAGCTCTTTTTGGATAGAAGTATCCTCACAATTTTCACATGGTTTGGAAAACTGTGGGTGTAAAATGTGTGGCCCAGATACATTTTAAAAAATTACAAAAATGCCATTGCAGGATTTTAATACCCAACTCAGGATTTCTTCCTCCTCTTCCTCCTTCAACCCTATTGATGAGACAAGTTTCCAAGATATGCAATGTGGTCGATCTGCTTCATTCCTAATCCATTTGGAGCATCGTTAGTTGCAAATTGAATATCAAGGTAAGGCTAATATACCTCTTGTTTTTTTTGGTTTAGGGTTTCTATTTCATTCCCCTCTCCATATGATGCTCTCAAAACCTTCTTTTTCAGTGAGTTTTATGATAATGCTTCAAGGGTTGGTTGAATTAAGATCCAAGTCTTTAGTTGGAAGTTTTCTCACTAACAGATTTAAGGTAGGTAATCTATAAATTATATCTCTTGGGTTTTGTGTAGATTTGTGCATGTAGGGTTTTTGTTCATTCCATCTATTGAAGAGTTCTTGATTCCTTTGACATGATGTGATTTTGTGGTGTCTAAATGGCTAATTGAACCCCGCTTGATCCCCATGAGATTTAAGAAGGATGACTCGACCAAATTAGGGCCACCTGAGGTGCGGGCTAATATTACCTGGACTTAGAGCTAGCCATGTAAGTATAGGATGTTGCGTGAGAACATAGATCCCATGATGAATATGTTAATAGGCTTAATGGATGTGAAATTATTTTTTAGTAAAACACTTAGTTTGGGTAATGGAAAAAAGGGGATATTTGGTTGCCATGAAAAAGGGTTAAATGGATTAATGGGAAAATAATAGGGAATTAGCTTATTACTTGAATATTCTTAGTGAGATAGGCATCAGAAATGGGAAATCAGGCTAAAGGGTTAAGTACTTTAAATGATGAATATGTTATTGGATTGATGCAATAATGTTAATTTATTGAGATTATTCTGATGTTGGCTATTTAGTTGCAACATAGTGTTTTGTGGTGAATGATAAATAAGCATGTCCAAATGGCTTGGTAGAGTGGGGTATTGACTTGAGGTTATACTCCAACGGATTCTGTTGGATTGAGGTTCTAGCTCCTCCCCTAAATGAATGAGTTAAATTATGGGGTGGATTTCTATTCCCCAAATGGTTGCATTCCACCCGGACTGATGCTTCGAGGTGAGGATATTAAGGATTTTTGTCAAATGATGCCTAGTGAGATAGGACTTGTTTACCACCCACATGTTTAAATTGTTTTCATGCCTAATCCGTTGAACACGGGAAAAGGGTGACATGATAAATTAAAGTTCTTAGTATTAAACATGGGTTAATTGGTAGGTTGAAAAAAAGAAACATAAATAAATAAATCAAATTAACTATTTACCTTAACATGCCTTTATTTAACATTTTCATGCACTATATTCGGTGAAAGATATTTTGTAGACACTGTTGGTTCTGGATTACTGAGTTATACTCACACCCTTCGATGGATGATGTTGGGTACCCGAGAAGGTTTCATGCTTGCAGGTAAGGACAAGGGAATGGGCCCTATGCTAGGAATATGAGTTGGACATGGGACATATTTGGTTGAGGTTCTAGACTTGGAGTCCAAACCATTTTATGGATTCTACTATTTTATTTATTTTGGGTTTTTTCACTTGACACTATAGCATGGTATGGCGTATTTATTGTTGTTTTTTATTGTACTATGTTTTGGGATTTTTTTATTTAGTCATGTTATGGATTTCTCTCTTATGTTTCTATTATTTCAATTATTATCTATTATTGATTACTCTAGTATTAAGGGTATAGTCTCTCCACAAGACCTATTGGACCCTTGATGCTAGTCAGAAACCTCTAGAATACGGGGAGGCGCACAATAGGTCATGTAACTACCTGTATCAGAGCACCGGTTTAGTGACTCCTGGGTCAGGGACATTACAAAGTGTTATAAAAGGAGTTCATTTCTCTTTCTTACTATTTTGGGATGGTAGAAAGATGACTGGGAATGTGTCGGGCCATGGTAATAATCTTGTTATTGGGATTATATAACCCATGTATGGTGGAAATACCATGTCACCCTAGGAGGGGATTGTTGTTCTTGTTGTGTGTTGTTACATTTGATGATATTTCTCCTTTGGGTGATACACTTGTTGTGTGATTTGAAAATTTTGTGATATTTTTCTCATGGCCAGAAAGGTATGAGGTTGTGCATTCATGCATCATTCTAGGCACCTATATTGGAAGTTTACATGCATCATGATAGGCACACACACAGGATAGATGTGAGGGATGTCATGGTGAAGATGCATATGTTCTCTTAAATGTCTTGAATTATTCTTAATAAGATGGTATGAATGAGTAAAAATGGGAAGTGAAAATTTCATTTAGTAATTAGAAAATAGTTCTTGATAAAGAAGTAAAAGTTGAGTAATTTCTTGTAATGGTAAATTGAAATATAAAAACGGTTTGAATGGGAGTAAAATATAAGGCTTTTAACCATGATAATTAGATATCCTGCTCGCCTTGGACATTGGGAGATAGGTGAGGGTAGTGAGCTAATTGTGAGTGGGATATTTTTTTTAGTGTAAGATAACAGGTTTGGTTATTACAAGTGATGAGACAATACATATCTCTTCCTTCCCATAAATTCTATGGTTTCATTCTAAAGCTCAAGTTTGGCATTGTAGAGAAATGACACCTCAAAGATGTGCACCAGTTGGGATACATGAAGGCGTTGCCGAGAAATCTCCGCCAGTAGTGGAGAAAGAGAACATAGTGGCCCAAGGAGATAAGGAAGATCATCTCTGGAAGAACATTGATTATTTTATGCAGATGATTGAATGACACCCAGGGTGGGTTGCACCTAGCATGTTTTATCTGACTAGGGAGTTTCTTCGGTAGCACACTCCAGCCTTTACTAGAGTGGGTGGGATAGAAGCAACAAAGTTCGATATAGAGTCCATCCAAACTATTCTCAACCATCTAGAGACTCCTCTCGATAAGTGAGTCAAGTTAGAAGCTTATATTCTGAGGGTGAAAAAAACATTGGTGGGACATTATGGTTCAGACAGAACATGATAAGGGGATGGTGTGGAAGGATTTATAGGAGACGTTTCTTGAGAACTTCTATCTAGAAACCTTGAGGAAAGATAAGGCTGTCGATTTTATGAGGTTTACTAAGGGGATAATGTTGGTGATGGACTATGCTAGCTGTTCCACCGGTTTGAGACAATTCGTTCCAACGTTGATGGGAGGTGAGGCAGCTATTGTGAATGCTTCACAGATGGGTTACAACATGTGATCAGATCTTAAGTGAATATATTTCTTTTAAAAAGTGTTGTTGAAGTGGTGGATCAAGCCCTTATCTCAGAAGGAAACCTGAAGGGAGCTTCAGGTGGTGAACTTGTGGCGCCGGCTGGGGGAGTAGGTGGTGTGGCTTCTGATAGTAGAAATCACCACTTTGGAACCTTCCAGCAAAGGGGAAGCATGTAGAGTAGTCAGAAGAGGGGGTCATGTTCTCCAGGTGGTGACCCGGTCTTCTGTTTTTAGTGTGGTAGGATAGGGTAAAATCCTGACTAGTGTCCCCACCCACAAGTTGAGTGCTGAGCGTGAGACATCCTTGGCCACATGTAGATATTCTTCAGGAACCCGCAATTGTCGGGGAATGATGAAGGTTAGAGGCCGATTCTGGCTATAATTAGGGGGTCGGTTACCCCATATCTATTAGGAAGTTAGAGCTCCACGGTCCATACTAGTAGGGGTGGTGGATGTGGAAATCTAGTGTGAGATCACCCATACTAATAGAGCAGTCTAGTGTAGGGTGCTCAGACAGGAGCCCACAAAAAATGGGAAGGTAATCTCCATGCAGTTCCGTCTACACATGAGGGTGGTGAGGTAGGATCGTCTACTATTCGAGGTATGATTCTTGTAGGTTCCACGTTTCTAGTGAATTATTAGATACAACTACAATGATTTCCTTTCTTTCTTCTCAGTTTTCATTTGTTTTGGGCTTAATCGTAGAGAATACACGTGGGGTAATGACTCTTGATACTCTGCTAGGGGTGCGAGTCGAGGACATCAGGAAGTGTAAGGTTTGTGCTTTGAAAGATGGTGGGTATCATTTTTTATGGGATCTGTTTGTCCAAAATATGTCATGTTTTGATCTAATTTTGGGGAATGGATTGTTTGGTGTTATATCAAGACCATATTGGATTTTACCGACGTCTGGTTACATTCACATCACTCAATGGGATCACTCATGTCCTTCGTAGAGAGAGGGATTCTTGAGTGGGCCGCGTAAGGCCCCTGCGCCATCAGATGGGAGATCCCACAACCCAATAGGCATGCATTATGATAGATGATGGGGAGAAAGTATAGCTAGTATTTCCGTTCTCTTGGATTAGTTTTAGGAAATATGCCCTGAAGAATTCTCAAGGTTACAACCTAAGAGATATGTTTAGTTTACGATTGAATTGTTGCCTATAGCAGAACTAGTTTCAATCCCACATTACCGAATTTCACCAGTAGATCTCCAAGAACTGAAGGTTTAGTTAGAGGAATTGGAGTGTAAGTGGTTTATACGTCCTATTACATCACCTTTGGGATCTCCTGTGCTCTTTTTCTATGAAGGATAATGGATTATTGATGCTGTGTGTTGATAATAAGAAGCTAAACTAGATGAATGTTAAGAACGGATACCCTCTTTCTAGAATTGATGTCCTTTTTGATTAGCTTAGAGGTGCCCCAGTGTTTTCCAGGTTTTATTTGAGATCGAGATACCATCGGTTAGGGTGTGAATTTCTGACATACCTCAGTCGGCCTTCTGATGTTGTACGAGTTGTATGAATTCCTAATAATGTCGTTTGTTTTGACCAATGCACCAGCTGTGTTCATAGCCTTGATAAACTGGATATTCCACCCTTATCTGGATTAGTTTGTAGTTGTTTTTGTTGATGACATTTTGGTTTACTTCATAACTCATGATGGTCATTCCAAAAAACTTGAAATCATCTTGAGTACACTAAGAGAACATAGGATTTATTATAAGAAATCAAACTTTTAGTTTTGGATTGATGAGGTCCACATTTTGGGAAATATCATATCTATTTCAGGAATTTTTGTGGATCCAAAAAAGGTACAGTCTGTGGTGTCTTGGGAGCATCCCATGAATGTCTCTGATATTAGAATTTTTCTGGGTTTGGTCGGTTATTACTAAAAGTTTGTTAGAGATTTATCTCATTTGGTTGTTCTGATCAGAGGCCTAACCATGAAGGGGGTTAAGTTCGATTGGTCTGGGGCTTGTGACGATGCTTTCCCAGAGCTGAAGAAGTGGTTCACTATCGCATCGATTTTGATCTTACCCGAACTAGGTAAGAGGTACACCTTGTTTTGTGATGCGTCTAGTGTTGGACATGGGGCAGTGTCAATGTTGGATGATTGGGTTATAGCTAATGGGTCGAGGTAGTTGAGGCAATATGAATGACATTATCCTACTGAAGACTTATGGCTAGCTGTTGTGGTTCATGCCTTAAAGTGTTGGAGTCATTATTTATTGGGAGAAACCATTATGGTGTTTACCGATGATAAATGTCTCAAATAAATTTTCTCTCTATGGAATATTAATATTTGACAGCAAAAGTGGGTCGAGTACCTGTAGTATATTGATTATGAATTGGTTTATACACTGGGAAAAGAGAATAGTGTCACTGATGCTCTTAGCCATAAGACTCGGAATCATGTGGTTTAGGATTCCAGTTCAGAGTGGGTGATGATATCCATGCTTGCATATAAGCATTTGGATGTACTGGAGGGACAAATGCAGATGATCCTTGCATCTATATCAGTTGCGTCTGCAATTTTGATCCAAGTTAAAGAGAGTCAATTGGTAGATCTAGAGTTCTTGGATATGAAAGAATGGCTTAACGGTGGGGAGTCACCTTTCAGTTGGGCCTTCAGTACTAATGGAGTTTCTTATGTTCAATATTGTGTTGCGGTGGCTGCAGATGAGGGGGAAGAGTTGATGCATTAGTTCCATGAATCATTGTGGGCAGTACATTCGAGCTTTATTAAGATGTATTGCAACCTATATAGGCAGTTTTGTGACCGATAATGAAGACGGAAGTGACGTTTTTTGTGGCAAAATGCCTTTCCTCTCAGTAGGTGAAGGATGAACATCATCATCCAGGTGGATTTTTGTAGTCATTATCTATTCCATAGTAGAAGTGGAAAGAAATCACAATGGAATTTGTGGTGGGTCTTCCAAGGATGCCTCTGAAGAATGATGTCATTTGGGTGGTGGTATATCAGCTGACCAAAGTGGCCCATTTATTTCCAATTCAACAAACCTATACAGTCAACTAGGTGGGGGAGTTGTATGTTCAGGAAATGATATGGTTGAATGGCGTGTTGAGAACTATAGTTTCATATCAAGATCTTCATTTCACCTCTCACTTTTGGAAGGGACTACAGAAGGCACTTGGTACCTAGGTGTTTCTGGGTACAGCTTACCATCCATAGATTGATGGGTAGTAAGAATGTACAATTCAGGTATTAGATGACATGTTGAGAGCATGTGTTCTAGATTTTGGTGGTTCTTGGGAAAAGAACTTGTCAGTTGTTTAGTTTTCTTATAACAATAGTTTTCCGGACACCGTTTAGAAGGAACCTTTTGAGGAACTTTATTGGAGAACATGTAGATCACTTTTGTGTTGGTTAGAGGCTGCATAGTCTGAGCTGTTAGGGTCAGGTCATGTGCAGGAGATGTCCGAGAAGGTATGTTTGATTCAAAAGCATATGGAAATAGCTCAGAGTAGGTAGAAGTCATATGCATACCAGCATTGTAGACCTCTTGAGTTCTTGGTGTGGGGTAGTTTGTTTCTTTGGGTGTCACTAAGGTTGGGTAACCGTCAGATTATGAAATAGGAAAAGTTTGTGCCTAGATATGTGGGTACATTTGATATTGTTGGGAGGATCGGACCAGTGGCTTACCGATTGGTTCTTCCACAACGATATAGTGGGATTTTGACGTCTTCCATGTTTCACAACATTGCCAGTATCACCCAAACCAATCTCATTTGATACATGCCGAGGATGTTTATCTTGAGTATAATGCATCCTTTGAGGGGAACCCAGTTCATATTGTATATCAGAGAGAGAAGGTTTTGTGGGGAAAAGATGTTACCATGGTTCATGTTCTATGGAAACATAGAAACGTTCAGGAGGAAACTTAGAAGCGGGAATCAGATATGCGGGTCCCATGGTCTGATCTATTTTCTTTAGAAACTCAATGATTCTCAGGAAGAGCAGCTCTAGGATGAGATATTATAAGGTGGGGAGGATTTAAAATATTTTATTTCACTATAATTTATCTTTCACTTACGTTTCAGTTTAGGCCCTTTATTTTTGTTAATTATGTACATTCCAAATACCTTAAGGAGGATCAAGGGTGTTCTTGGGGTGTGAGACATGAAAATGGGAGAAAATGAGTTTTATGGGCTAGTCGTATGGTCTGCGTAAGGTTTTTACTAACAGTGCAGGCAACCTAGGTAAACTGTGCAAGAGGAAGATTTTTTCTAACAGTAGCCTCCGCACGGGTTACGCACGGTTTAGAAAACCGTGCAGGTAAACCGTGTGGCCCAGAAACATTTTAAAAATTAACCAAAATGCCATTTTGGGATTTTTATACCCAACTCAAGATTTCTTCCCCCTCTTCCTCCTTCAACCCTAGTGAAATTCCACTATTCCAATATCTTCCAAGAGGTCAATCCCCTTCATTACTAAGACATTTGGAGCACCGTCAGTTTCGAATTGAAGATCCGGGTAAGGCTAATCTTCCTCTTGATTTTTTGGTTTAGAGATTTTATTTCATTCCTCTCTCCATATGAAGCTCTCAAACCATATTTTTTGGTATTTTTAGGGTAAATATTCAAGGGTTGGTTGAATTGAGATCTAAGGCTTTCGTTGGGAGTGAGTTCGCCAATGGATTTATGGTAGGTGGTCTATAACTTATATCACTTTGATTTTGTGTAGACTTGTACAAGTAGTTTTTTTTCATTCCCTCTTTTGAAGAGTTCTTGATGCATTTGACACGATGTGATGTATTCGTGTCTATGTGAATAATTGAACCCCTCTTGATACTTATGGGATGCAAGGAAGATGACTCGACAAAATTAGGGACACCTGAGGGGCGTGCTGATATTCCCCAGACTTATATCTAGATAAGTAAGTGTAGGTTATTGTGGGAGAACATAGAGTCCATGGTGAATATGTTAAAAGGATTGAAGGATGTGCAATTGGTGTTTATTAAAACACTTCGGTTGGGTAATGGCCTAAGGGGTGGTATGGTTAGAATGAAAAAAGGTTAAAGGGATTAATGGGAAAATACTAGGGAATTGGATTTTTTACATGAATATGCTTAGTGAGATGGGCATGAGAAATGGGAAAGGGGGATACATGGTTGAGTAATATAAATTTTGAATGTGTTAATGGATTGAAGAAATAATGTCATTTTCCCATTTATTGAGATTATTGTGATGTTGTAAATGATGTTATCTATGTAGTTGTGATATAGTGTTTTGTGATGAATGATAAATAAGATTGTGAACATGGATTGGTCGAGTGGGTTATTGACATGAAGTTCTATGCCCAAGGTATGAGTTTTACTGAGGTTCTTTCTCCTCCCCTAAATGCATGGGTTAAAGAAGGGGACAAAGTTCCATTCCCCAAACGGTTTCATTCCATACGGACAGAGTCTTTGAGGTGAGGAAATTATGAATTGTTGTCAAATGATTCCTAATGAGATAGGACTTATAATACACCCATATGTTGAAAACTTTTATCATGCCTAATCCATTAAACACATGAAAAGGGTGACCTGATAAATAAAAGGTCTTATTAATAAACATGGGTTAATTCATATGTTGGCTTAATTAAACATAAATAAATAAATATTATTGAACTGTTTTCATTAAATTTCCTTTATTTATTATTTTCATGCACTGTATTCCTTGATAGATATTTTGTAGACACTGTTGGTGGTGGATTAATAAGTTATAATTACACCCTACTCAGTCCGTAGTTGGGTATCAGAGTAGATTTCATGATTTTAGGTCAGGACAAGGTCACAGGACATATGCTAGGGAGATGAGTTAGACATGGTACATTTTTTGGGCGAGGTTCCAAACATGGAGTCTGGGCCATTTTTGGGATTCTAATATTTTCATTCTTTTGGGATTTGTTCACTTGACACTATAGCCTGGCATGTTATATTTATTATTGTTTATGATTGTACCCAGTTTTTGGATTTTTTTATTTATGCATGTTATGGACTGTTCACTTATGTATCTGCTATTTCGATTATTATCTATTGTGGATTAATATAGTATTGAGGTTATAGTCTCCACATGTGACCTATTGGACCCTCTCTGCTAGTCGGAAACCTATAGAATATGGGGAGGCGTTCTTGAGGTCATGTAACTACCCAGCGCGGAGCACCGATTTAGTGTCTCCCGGGTTGGGGACGTTACATCATGGATGGCATGTCTTTGTAAGAATTAAAAAATTCTCAATATATTTAGGATGTGGGGAATTAAACCATAAATCAAAGTGTCATGTCACCACATGTTCTATGTTAAATTATAGTCAAGAATATTTTATCGAACATGCTCTAATCCTTGGATATGTTTAGAATGATATATTGGGTCAATTTCATAGATTCATTTGATAACATAGGATCATAACAATGTGAAGAACATGACAATAGAAACTAGAGAAAAGAAATGTATATAATAACATAATATAGTATAATATTTCATGATTCATAATTTTCTATAATATATTATATATTTTGGTTTAATTTTGGAAATGATAAGATATATCATAAAATTATGGAGATTTTCAAGAATTATTTGGAAGCAATTGGTAGCATTTAATTATGTGGGAAACATTGAATGATCATGCATGATTATAAAAAGTAGTATTAATCAAAAACATTGGATCATGTTTTGGATAATTGAAATAGAATTATAAAAAAAATCATAGATTTTATTCAAAAGTGGGGTAGAATTTGATATATGGTTTATAGAGAGAAAATGATATCCATAAAGGGTAAATGGGTTTGAATAATTATATTTGGACCATTAAAAACAAACAAATAATGATGAAGAGAGATTTATGTTGACATATTCAATTATTGGATAATGATGGAAACAATAATAATTCCACTTTTGGACTAATATTCTTCAGGATAATAAGGGATGATACTATTATTGTTTAGAAGACCATATATTGAGACTCTAATAGATTATTCATTCTCATCAGTGAATGGAGGATTAAAATAGTAGTGAACATGGGCATAAATTGATCATAAAATATAGATTAATTATGAAATAAGTCCTAATTCATTATACTGATATGAAAAATAATTTCAAATATATAAACTATTAAAGGTAACCTCATGCCTATAAAATGTCTTTATCAACACTAAAGTAGTTAATAGTGTAGAATAATAAGTTAGGACCTTATATCATCTATAATTATTATATTAGCATATAAAATGTATTAAAATTATCATATATTGTCCATGAAAAAAAATATTGTACCCATATAACAAGGAATGATAGTTAATTGAGATACACATTCAAATCTTTATGTTCTTGCTTCGTAGAAGACCCCTTAGTGGTGATCCATGTAAAATAATTGGATTATTGTTCTTTAATTTCCAATAGATGTGTTTGATATTTGGATTGATATGATATGATAGAAATCAACATTTAATGTGTTCCTTCCAATAAATGAAAACATATGTATGGTCAAGGGGAATTAGAAGAAAAAACTTTTTTTAGTATGTACCCTAATTCACTCCCCAATTAGGGTGCCTATATTCAATTTTCTAATATCTATCAAATGATAAATTATACCTTTGACATTAAAGTATGTTGAACAATGAGATATAATGAACACATTGTCTCCAGTTTTATAAGAATCTATAGATTAAATTTTGATATTATCTAAGGATACAATTTAGTGTAATTTTCATTAAAATAATAGTAAAGTTTTATTAGACTGCTTAAAAATCTCTAACATACCAGGTTGGAATGGTCTCAATGAGAAAAATACATTATTGATTGAATAATTATGATTAGATTTTGGTTGTTTTAGTCAATATAATGAATTTTTTTCACGAATTCCATTATCACACAAACATTTTGGATGCGTATAGTCTAAATAATGGTAAATATTCCTCAGACTTGGAATAAAGGAGAATGAGAATTCTGGAGTATCATGTTTGACATACATCTAATAAAGTCAACTTGGACAAACTATCCATAGTAATAGTCGAAGTTTATGTCATTAGAAGACTAGTTGGGGACCTCATCTGCAGGTTTATAGCCATTAGAGTACTAATTCTATGTCTTTGAAGTGACCACATTGTTTTGATAGGTGATTGAAGCATATGGATTCTGTAGATGATGAAATCCATTAGATCATATGAATTAGAAGGTGTATCAGGTGTCCATTTATACCTAAAGGGAGTAATAGTTGAGGTTCATTCCATGTGGATTACAATCATCTGATGAGACCATTTTATATATTACGGAATATAGTATAATTAGGCATCTAATGTATGTAATAGATCAACCATAACCATCTAATCAATTGATCAGGTAATTTCTATCCATATTAGGGTCACATAATTCTGTGAATTTTCGATCATCTGATCAAAAGACCAAATGAATCTAGTATAATGGAGTTAGTTGTGCTAGTTTCATGTGTACAGGGCACATGGGGGCACTCTATGGAACCCCTTATTGGAAGAATCATTTCTTGGATTTTCAGGGCATATATGAAACCCAAATTTGATATCGAAAATTGAATTTGACACCCTGAGGCATCTCCAATCCAATAGAATTATGTTTTTTTCATTCTGAATACATTTTATGGATGAATTATGTTCTTGTGTTTAAGTAAATATAAAAAAAATATTATGTAAAATAATAATAATGTCAATTGTATAATGTTCCTAAACAATATGATAATTATTTTGGGCCACTCTAAATTTATGTAATGAGGGAAATAAATTTAATTAAATATCATATCAAGGATAGGGATGTTAAATTACATAATGGTAAATTTACAAAATATTATAATAACATAATCATAATGTTATTTTAAGAAAAATAGTTGAACATTAGGATAAATCTTGAATTCATCACTTGGGTGATTTTTCATAGACACAAGAGGTCATGGATTCCATATTCTATGGAAAAAGTATCAGTGATATGTGGATAATAACAATGATTATATTATAATTTAATTTTAAAATAAAAATCTCTGGAAACATGTTGTCAATGTTTATAGGCATCATAACCGCTTTATAAAATAGTTATTTCAGCATAATAAACACATATGATAGGATCTGATGGTCATAAATTCAGGGAATAAATGTAATTATGGAAAATATAAGTGTGTTTTCAAATAAATAATTGATAATATGATTTAACTAATTAAATGAAATAAAGTAGGTTTAGAAAGAATTATTGGATTATAAAAATGTGTCATCAATGATGGAAATATATGGAGTTATATTTTTAGTATAAAAATGATTAATTATACTTTGATAAGGAATAATATTTTTTATAATAAAAATATAATAAATGATAAAAACAATTTGTATAACAATTGTGGTTATTGGAATAAGTAAATTATGTAAATTATGTAATGTTTTTAGACTGCGGATGGTGATTCCCACTACTAGTGTACATAATCACAATAGAAATATATGTACTTAATAAATTCCCTATAATTTATAATGATATAATAATTAATGATTATTAGAGTCCCTAGGAACTATAATAAATGAATAATTTTTATATATATTATGGTAAATTATGTTGATGTTTTGATCAATTAATAGAGTAACATTGGTGAAAAAAGATGGATCTCTAAGTTAATATATTGGTATCAGCCTATATTTGTGGTTCCCAAGTGAATAATCCAATGATAATTTTTTTCATTATTGATTTATTACTTCCATCATATGAGGAATGATGAATAGTGTAACCCATTTGTGATTTTATGGAATCCATAGATGATCAAGTGGAAATTATTATTGATTAGTTTAGGATATGACTAGGTTGATAATTCAATCTCTAATATTCATTTATTATTGACTTATATTATTAATCCTATGAGTGTGTTTGATGGGTGAAATTGTTGAGGATGGTGTAGAAGCCCCATATTTCTAGTCAATAGATTTTCATGATTGATATGGGATCCTTGATTTTAAATGAGGTGGTTTACTATGTGTGACCATCTTCTTTAAGATGTGTTGTATGAAAAAAGGGTGGAAAAAATATTGATTAGATATAGAAATGGATTATCCTTTAAACTCACACTCTTCCATGGGTTAGAGTAGAACAAGATTGTCTATACTCTTTCCTACCCGTAGAACTAGGTAGTTACAAGTGATGAATTGTTCATGTATTTACAACTACTCACCAAACATTTATGTTAACATAGACAAGAAACCACTAAGAAGATAATTAGGTATATGTATTTTGATCTTTTTGGATTTTCTTTGAGATAAGTGAATGGTCCAAATGGCCACAATTCCTCAAGATCACTTCTTCATATACCAAAGGCTTCTTACTAGTAGCTAGTGTGTATAGTGGTATGGTGGGTAGAATATACCACCATTATAATAATACAAATACATTGGTGAATAAAGAAACATAAATAATAAATATATATATTGGAAGTATAATAATGAATAAAAAACAATCCATCCATATAATAAACAATAATGCATAAATTAGTAAACAACGCAATATAACTATGATTTCATGGCTATACAGAAGATGAAACTTACATGAAAGGTGGTAGGAATATAGTAGTACTCATATATAAAAAAGGAAAAAAAGACCAAAAACTATTATCTTCATGGAAATCCCAATAACATTATCATTCATCTACTCTGAAGTCCCCATACTAAATATAATTCAAGTGTTAGTGGCTGATATATTCCTTATATCATTACTTTCATCCATGAAGTCTACCCGGGTACCAAATAGAGGCCCAAGTAGGGTGTGAGTAAAACAAAATTGGCCACCCCAATAATGTAGAATGAAAATGTGGTATATGAATATAAAATATACAGTGTAAAGGTATAATAAATATAAATTAGAAAAGTAATGAATAACAATGTCGAGTTCAAGTTCCTTTTGGGTTACCTGGTCGACCATATCTACATCATCCTATCCTAGACTTATATGATCATATAAACTTTATTCATCCAGATATCCAAGGAAAATAACCATGTTTTACAAGTATAATAATGAAAATAGATCTCCAAGAGACCTATAGAATACATTAATTTAGAAATTCATTCCCACTCACACTGATCAACTAAGATGTTTTACTTTGGGTTGAATGTAATACAAGGGGTTAAGATTTAAAATTCTTGCCTAAAAGTTTTTAATAGAGCCTAAGTAAATTCTATGGTAATATTGAGTTTAATTTGTTAGATTTATAGGAGACAATATCTAGAAGACCTTTTTTGATATTATAAAGATAAATCCTTAGAGCACATACCATGCATTAAAAAATTATAGAGTTTATAAGAGAACATCTGGTGATAAACATAGGTGTTCAAGAATATAATATATTGACTAAATCCAAATGTGTTTTCTCAATTTTTAGTCACACCATTCAATTGGTTGAATTCCTATGAGTTCACCCAAGGCATCCCAGGTTTGGAATCCATGCCTTTCTCAAGGAAATCCATATCTATAAACATTTCATAAAATTCCATAACAATACTAGGTTATAAAATAGTATGTTATCAAATGTCCAAGTGAAGTATCCATTCCATTTAACAATTTAATTTTTTCAATTTAGTTATTATTTTTAGAATTCATAAAAAACCCCACCCAAGGGTTGTTGTTTTTTAAATAAAAGAATGGTTTTCAGGGATATTTATTTGGAAACACGTTAAGGGGTGGTTTTGGTTGATGTCATCAACCTCAAAAGATATTAGAGGGTCTTACAGTACATCTAAGTTAAACATTAGATGATTAATTGAATGAGTTACCCATTTTGGGGAAATGTATGGAATTTTTGGTTTTCACCACAATGGAACATGTTTTGAACCCAAGAAATTATGGAAAAGTAATAGAATAGCTACCTTAGAACTATAGCATACTTCTCTTCCAGTATCAACTATGTATTTGGGATGGAATGATGGAAATTAGAAAACTACAAAAAAAATTCTTGAAAATAGGTTATACATTCTTGCATGGATATAACACCAAATATAGAGAATAAAACTAAATACGTAATTTAAAATAGTGTTAGAATTATAGAAGGTGATCTAACACAACCAATACTGGTTGAAATAAATATTAGATTAAGGAATCCTACTAAAACCATGAATATGGGAGGATGGAGAACCATATTGAAGATACTTTGTACTAATGAGGAGATGAAATCGATGTATTTCAATTAAATAAAATATAGTAAAAAAGAAAATTTACTTTTTTTTAATATAATGTATGATTTTGATGCATGGTTTGTTTGACCCAGGATGCTCCCAAAACAGATCAAGATACTCCCCAGCCACTACACCCGGGTCACTAGGCGCTTAACTAGGCCTCTCAACTGGACTGAGTAACATGGATATCACCCCTATCCAACTATAGATTTATTTATCCTCCCTAGATAATTGAACCTCGTGTTGATTAGTATATGACCAACGAGGTATTTTCTTTGGTACCACTACCCCATATGGCGTAGTGGTACTCATGACGCTCCCTAGTGGATGTTAAGCCTGAGGACCCAGGTTCGAATTGTGGGGGAGGCATATTAAATCCTAGAAGGGGAGAGTAAGAGTACCTCCTATGTGGAGGCGTAACTACCCAGTATCCCAGTTCATGATTTAGTTGGAATGGGGTGTGGTGTTGACTGTGGCCTAGATAGTGGGGTAGGACTATTAAAAAGTTTCCTTTTTGTTAGACCCGTAACACTCTCAAAAATGGACCAAGATAGTTACCAGCCCTTACACTCAGCTAACTGGGCTGAGTATCTAGGATATCTCCCATACCTATTTGGTGATTAATTTGGACATCATATAGAGTCGAACCTGGGGGTGATAGGTATTTAACTAATCAAGGCCAACCGGGGAGATTCTCTAGTACAACTACACCATATGGTGTAGTGGTACTCAGGACGCTCTCTGGCGGCTATTATGCCTCCAGTCCCCATGTGCGATTCATGAGGTAGGCGAGATAAATCCCAGTGGGGAATAGGGACAATACCTATCACATGGAGGGATAACTCCCCAATAGAATGGTCTGTGAGTTAGCGGGGGTGGGGTGTGGAACAGACTATGGTTCAGTTTTTGGCATATGTCTGTTAAAAAATGTGCCTTATGTTGGACCCTTGACACTGTCGATAATGAACGAGAACCCCGCAGAGCCCACTTACTCATGGGATTCACTCTACTATGACACTAACTGTGATAGTTTCAGGCATTTTACCCTAGCCTGCTGGGGATTTAAACTCACTTATATGAAGAATCGATCTCGAGGCTAACTGGGATTTAACCAACTAGGGAGCTTCTCTACTACCGGCACACCATATGGAATTTCAATAGCAATGAAGGTCCCCTATTTTTTTAATTCCAGTGATCCATGGGTTCAATTCTCCATTGAGTAAAAAAAATCCCCAGCTAATTAGGGGTGATATCGATGATACTCAGCCCAATTGAGAGTCCTAGTTAAGAGTCCAGTGACCCCAAGTGTAGGTGATAGGGAGTATCTTGGCCTGTTTCAGGATAATCATTTTCCAATAATGGTTAGTGTCATAGGTCTTTTAAAAAGGTTCCTTTTTTAGGTCATGTGATGCTCTCAAAAAAAGACCAAGATACTCCATAGCCCCTATGCTCAGGTCACTGGGATCTTGACTCAGGCCACTCAACTGGGCTGAGTATCATCAATATCTCCCCAAGATAGATTGGGATTTATTTCACATCCATAAAGAATCCATCCTAGGTCTAACTAGAATTTAGCCACTGTATTGGTAGTAGACAATATCTATGGTTTTTTAAATGCCAGTAAACTATGGGTTCGATTCTCTATGGGGGACAAATAAATCCCCAGCTGTCTAGGGTAGATATCAACGATACTCATCCCAATTGAGTGGCCCAGTTAAGAGCCTAGTGACATAAGTGTAGGGGTTGGGGAGTATCTTGGTCCATTTCTAGGAACATCACTGGTCCAACATAGTTGTCCAAACCATGCACCAATCATGTGTAGCTACTCTCTAGGCACACCACAACATGCATAGTTTGTGTAAATTATTAGTTAAACCATGTGAAAACTGTCTAAAATGGACATAAAATAAAAATAATAATTATAGTGTTTTACTTTCCCCATACACATGGTTAAAAAATTGTGATCCTTACTTCATGGTCCACATGATTATGGTGCATATTTAGTAGAGTAATGTGTTAACTATGTGGCTCATCTAACATCAACAAAACCAACAACTCAAGGCCCTAAAAACATTTAAAATCTCTCAGAGACTTCTATACTACATGGGGAAATTTTATTATTATAAAATGAGTAGTTTGAAATAATGAAAAATATATATTCATATCGAAGAAAAATGGGATCTTATAACCTGCCCTCCTAAAAACAACTCATCCCCTAGTGTTCCTTCAAAGCGTGGTTGAGCTACATCCCATAATATTTCTGACCATTGATTTTTTATATCAACCAACCAATATCATGTATCCTTATTTATACATTCAAAATACCATAACTCCAAAAATAGAGGAACAATCCTTCCTTATAGTGTCTTCATGCTATGATTGAAGATACATACAAGATATTTGTCAAAAAGAGAATCAACCTCCAAATCAACTTCCACAGAACAAGGGACATGTTATGGTCTAGAGTAATAATGGCAGAGATAAAAACAAGGAATTATCATTCATATCCCTAAGCCAGATTGGAAGACCTATCTGATATTGTAACGACTCGACTATTTCCAATATATCATAAGGTCCAATACATTTGGGTACCATCTTACCCTATATTCTAATCTGCTGATGTCCCAATATAGGATAAATTTATAAGAAGACCTGATAGGTGGAACACTGAGAAACAAAACCTATGAGCTTATTTCTCATCCATGGACAATAATTTTGGTGGATCATATCATGATACCACTTTGTGAGTCTATGAGTTACTTCCCATAAAAAATGGTATTCTTTCATCAATTCCTCTTGAATATCTACATGAAACTACACATGTTGATGAATATTTTTGGTATCATCCTCATCAACAACGCAACATGGTGGTGATTTCTCACTAGAAACACTATCCCTCAGGAACTAGCCTTCATGATATGGACTTTTTCTCATCATTAAATAATCCAAGGGTGTTGAAGTAATTTATAATGACATAAGGATATGGTAACATAGATATTATTAAACATCCAAATGCATTTAATAAGTAAGATCCATTAACATCCCTTAAATATTATATTCTTGAACAATTAGAGTTTACGTCTTTCAAATCAAAGCGTCAGGGACTAAATTTCATTTCCATGGTGTGTAACCATGATCAAATCCAAAATAATGAAGATATTAAACCCATATCGTCTATTATTTGTTAAATTATTACTGAGGTAATATTTATTTAAGAGTTTTATAGTCTTTGGGTACCCTAAACCACTATCCCATTGAATAATGTATCTAGTAATATAAGGTGTGAAAACATCTTCTAATTGATATTTTGTGTCAGGTAATTAATATTAGGTGGCTATAACTGATGAAAAAAGACACTAAAACGTGTTCCTATTAAATAAAATATACTCCCCTACCAACACCAAATGTGTTATAGTATATCATGTTTCTTCATCCATGCTCAGGCATAATTAGGATTAGTGATGAGTCAAACCATGATTTTAACTCTTGAGTATCCTTCCCAAAAGCTTCAGACCTTGTCAACATTAAACCATTAATATTAAATCATCTATGTTTCCTTTCAAGGAAATAAAATTTTTACATGAAACACAAACTGTAATTTTCTAGTCCAAAAAATCTTTGAATATCATAAATATTCGTGGTATTCTCCCATGAATTAATAGCAATAACCTTCTCTGGATCCATAGAAACCCTATATATGATATAATGAGACCCAAGATGTAAAATATATCTATATATTAGTGGATAATTGTGATCGTAGCTTATAATAAATTCTCACATAGTGTACTTAATATAATTTCAATGTGTTTGTCATGATTGTGTCTAATATGAGATTAATCTAAGATGTTATCTGTAAAAAGGACCACAAATGAATCCATGTTAGGGTTCAAAAAATGATTCATAAAGAACATTAAATCCGCAAACATGTTAATTAGATGGAACAAGAGAACCAGATAATTAAAAATCCATGCCTACATTGAAGAGTCATTCATGGTGTATCTTAGTGCATGAATCTCACCAGATGACAACCTGAACTCAAATCAATCATTTTCATGACATTGAATCCTTGGATATTGTTAAATAGCTCTTGTAGATGGGTAAGTGGATTTCTGATCTTAACTACGAGTTTATTATTCTATCGATAATCCTTTCATAGCATCAAGGTATCATTCTTCTTCATGTTGAAAAAGATAAGTGAATCCTAAGGGGATATACAATTTCATATAATCCTTTTGACTTCTAGGTCCCCTAAAAACCTCTTGAATCCCTGAAGCTTTGTATTACCCATTTTTATAGAGGAATTTAAACTATTTCTATTCATGGAACAAGGTAAGTGGTGAAATTTACCACTCTCATAGAAGGTAGGTGATAAGAGTTGTTAAGAATGAAATATCTAAATCAACCGACCACTAGAAGAAAGACAACATTTCATATTCATTGACCATCAAGATAATGGATGGAAATTTGGGTCAGCACTCTGCCTAGGCCCTGATGCATTGGTATATCTAGAGTTTTAGGGAAATATAATTTACCCTTATAAACATATTTTACACCATAAAATTATGATAAGTACACACTATAGTGATAAAATCAATATGGGCCTAATAAGGTACTGACAAGCCCATCATGAGAAATATTTTTAATACCTTCATCTCAATGATGAATAACGCCTTCCAGAAATGGTAATCACCATTATTAAGAAGAAAAAACACTGTATCAGTGAAGACACTCTAACTGTATACCCAAAAAATAGTCAAGGGACATCACACCACAAAAATATTTAATCTTGAGACCAGGATTACCCATTAAATTCATGGATATAAATGACTGTGAATATTATATGTTATACAAACCACAAAATAGTGTTAAGGCCTCACATATAGATCCTCATACTATAGATAGCCTAAAAAATTACTACATAAGTATATGTTTCACTCCATATATATTACTGGATCAATGACACTAAGGTAAAACCTGACCACTCTGAGAAGGTATGATCTATCAGTTCTCCACAATGTGTTTCTTTATTCCCCATCCTCAACTACTTCCTCATCCCAATTGGCTAGTGTCACTTCATATTCTTTTAATATGGGGATCTATATATCCTAATCCAAGTTCAATAGATGGTAAATAATATCTATCTTTTAAAAATGGTTTAATGGTACTAAAAAAGCAATAAATACTTTTAACTCTTTCATTGGATTGGCATGCTATTGGGTCTCTACTACATTAAGGAATCGGGTGTCCCTACCATCCACACTAATGACAACCCAACAAACATCTAATGTGTATAATTTATTTTCCACTAACCTTATGATTAGTTAAATAGTGATGCTTCTTTAAACTAATGAACCACTAACCTATCTTGGGGTTGAACTACCTCCCCTCATACTCCCGAATTCCCTCAGATTACACTCAGATATAAGGGCTTGGTACACCATCATAAATATGGAAATTATATTGATGTGTTTAACCTTATATCTAATGGAATGCTTGGGACCATCCTCAAAAAACCCTTCCCTTATAAGCTCAACCCTTACCAAAGAGTGTGAAAAGAACATGATCTCTCTAAAACAAGATAAGTATTCCATGATGGATGTAAAACCCTCTTCTAGATTCCTGAACTCCCAATATCGATCCGCACATAGTGTATCTAGTAAAACGAATCCATATAAACTAATTAGGAAGTACCTCATGTCCATATCCTGTTGATGATCTTCTGGAGTAAGAAAATCCAACCAATGCTTGGTAGATCAATAATTTATATAATCTATGATATTTACCTTCCTATCTAGATGCGTCTCAAGATGGTTAAAAATTGAGATTATAGCTTCTAACCAAGACTCTAGGTAATTGTATCCACCTTCCATTAAAAATGTATGTGGACTCTATTGTTGGATCACCCCTGTCAAATTCTACATAGTTAGTGCAGGACACATAATTCCCTTCGTGGACATCACATGATGTCTGAAACCCTCTATAATATGAGTATTAATTCCTACTCTAGGAATAATAGGAGGAACTACAAGAGGTTCACTAGTGGTACTACCAATGGTTAAGGCACCATAGCCTCCAAAACATGATCATAACCACCCTCCTTACACTCAAATTGATGTATTCATGTAGGCATATGTCTATAATTCCGATTACACAAATCACACAAGATACATATTTGAATAGATTGTATATAAGAAAATGATATAGGTATAAGGCCTCTCAAAAAAATATACACTATCCCACTAGAAACTTATAAAGTTAGGTCAAATGATAATATTTCAAGTCTTAATCATTTAGGTTCTACTATATGGTATGGAACATATAATACTAATGTTATTCATATTTTCATAAATTTTTCTATACTTCCTTTAGTAAATTTTATTTAAAAGTTCATAATTGTTGTGAGATACTCATGTATTAATATTAAATATAATCTTTGAGCATTATTTGAAGTAGTCCAATTGAGTCACTTAACTATTTTAATTATAACTCTTACCATACTCATACAAATTTCATGGTTATTGTTTTTTAGGCTTCCTAATTGAATATCCAATTGTTAATTAGGAGGGAACTTTGGACAAATCATCCATTTTAAGTGTGATATGGACCACACAAGAAGTCCTAAAGAATTTGTGATGAAACTGGACCAAATATAAAGATTGAATTGCTGGGATCAATCCATACCAAATTCTTTTATTATCTTCCAATGTTAAGGGTAAAACTTAAGGAGTCATGGATAACAATTTCATGTCCCAACTCCAATAATAAGGGGCCCAAAAGATTATATGAAATCCATCCCATCATTAAACCTAGGAAATAAAATCAACACACCAAAATTGACATTTCTCCTAATCAATAAATCAATTGGGGAATAGAGTTTTCAGTGTGAAAGAGAGACTATATTCAGCCGACGTTTTTGAAGAAAGAATTCAGATTTTAAGGTATATTACTCTTCAAAAATCCATTCATATTTCGGCCATCGAAAATCGATTGATTGAAATGGATAGTTTAAAATTTCTTATAAAAATGCCATAACATGGGATCCATAAGTCCAAATGTCTCCAACATTTAAGGATCAATTGAAAACATTAATATCAACAAATTTTAAGAATCATATTCCTCTATATTAGGCTGTATGAAATATCAAATTGTTGATTCAAGTGGAGGGGTAGTTTTTGAATGAAAACAGTCCACTTCCTTGGGCTATAAATACTTCCCCCTCCTCTCCATGAAAATGGTTGGAAATTCTGAATAGATGAGGATTAATTGGCACGACCAAGGCTCTGCCAAAATCCTATAAGGACATTCGAAACTCAATTTTTCACTTGATAGACCCTTCCTCCTATTTTTTATTTCATTTAATTTTAATTTTTTCTTCATTTGTAATCTCATAAGTGTTGTTTTTGTAATTATCTTTTAATTCATGTTTCTTATTCATATTCTTTTTTAATCATCCACCATCTGTTATTAAATATTAATTCTATATATATATTTTATATCAAGTTGAAACCCCTTCCCTTATTTCTCATTCTCATTCAATCTAATGTTCGTTTTTAATTCTAATCACCCTTCATGTGTCTGTGTGTTTTCGATGCACAAATATTTTCTTGTCCTATTATTTTTGTTCTATTTATAATTCATCACCATAAAAACACATTACCAAATTAATATCCATCTTAATGGACGAGTAAATATACCAATGGGGGGAGTCATTATTATGGGGTGTTATGTGATTCAGATATTTTTCTCTATGAATATTCATTAAATTATCATTGTGTATGTTAAATATAAAATTTCATGGATTAATGAAATGATTTTATTGATGTGTGGTTTCTGTGGATTATTAGAACCATAAATACAAAACCATAAAGAATTTTTGGCAATGTTTAGAACCGTAAGTCACGTTAAGGCTTGGATAAAGCCTTAACACTTAGGAATTCCAATCAACATGATCTTGTGAAATGTTTGTTAATTTAATGTAATATAATGAAATGATCAAGGATATCACAATATTAACTCCCTTACAATGAACTGACCACAATATTTATCAAATTGTTAAATCAAATAAAAACATTAATAACTTTGTTTAATCTCTATTAACACCCCCCCACTAATCAAAATACAATCAATAAAAAAATAGACAATTAAAAAGTATCATTGCTGAGAATTCGAACCGAGTGCTGCTATATACAATTTGAGAGCATCAGAACCTTGAACGGTCAATTGGTGGAAATAAGATGATATTTAAAATGGCATTGTTGCTAAGTATGGTTCAAATAATTAGTCATTTGTTTTTGGTTATTATTAAAAAACAAAAACAAAACAAAATTTTAAAAAACAATTCTCTTAAAAATCGTAAACGGAAAACACACAAAGAAAAATCTGCCTTCCTCTTCCTTCCCAAAATCTCTATGAATGCCTCGTAGCCTTTAAAATAATACATCAGATTTATTTTACCCTGAAATTGAGTGAAAACTTTTCCAACATAAGAGGAACATTAGTGATAATCAAATAATTCTAGAACCAGTCCTTGTCTAACCAATTGAATTAGGTATGGCCAATCCTAGTGAACAAAAACATGATAAACTTTATGCCCATGATATGAATTTAAAACCCCTTGGTATTCAATGTCAACAAATAGAGGATAACCTTGAACTCAAATCAGGTTTGATTCATATTATACCTTAGTTTAATGGGCTAGCCAGTGCAAATCCACATCCCTACCTTAAAGAGTTACAAGTGGTGTGCTCTTCCATGAATCATCACGGGGTTTCTGAGGAACAAATCAAACTCCAAGAATTCCATTTTCTCCATATCTCACACTACTAATTCATGGATTTAATACCTCACTCATTGTTCCATAACCACATGGAATAAATTGAATCGACTTTTCATTGAAAAATTCTTTCATGATTCTCGTACTGCTTCTATCCGAAAGTAAATAAGTGGTATCCATTAATTTCCAAATGAATTACTCCATGAGTATTGGGAGAGGTTAAAAAAGCTAGTGGAAACCTGCCGACATCACCAAATCCCAGATCCACTCTTGATCCAATAATTCTATGAGGGGTTATTGTCTATGGAGGGAACTCTCATTGATGTCGCAAGTCGTGGTGCTCTTGTTGATAAAACTCCTGAAGCTTCAAGAGATATCATATGAAATATGGAAGAAAACACACATAAATTCCATACTCAAGTACATGATCAAGTCAAACAAGCCCAAGATAGTCAGTCGATAGAGTCAAACAAGATGACAGATTTGATGAGTGAACTTACAGGTCTTTTGCGACAACTAGTTGTGGCTACCAAAGACCCAACCTCATCTTCTCTACAATCTATGTTCTTGGGACCTATCAAGAACTATGGAATATGTAGCTCCCAATATCATCCAATTGACACATGTCAAAAACTTCATGGAAATCCATCTGATTAATCCAGAACAATGGAGCTCAATGGCGTATATGCTCAGAGGAACACCAACCCTCCAAAATCAGGTCAATTCAGTAGAAACATCAACCAACCCCACTCTGAGCCCTTCTTTTCTAACTTTATTCAAGGCTTGAGGTGTGGTAATCCCATTTCACATCCCCCTCAATTCCCTTCTCAAAACCCAAACTAACTCCAATATGGTTAAGGTCTTGGTAACATCCAACAAACTTACCATTTTGTTCCTCAACCTTAATGAATCTATCATCCTATTTCACCTCCTAAATCTCACTATACTAATGAGCCTCCCCAATTCCCAAACTGATACAATCGATTTCCCAAGAACCAAAATCAAGGAAATCCCAATTCGGGACATGCGTCTTCTTCTAAGAAACCATGGGAAAGTGCAGTGGAAGATCTTTCCTCGTTGACTCATTCCACCCTTAAAAATATTGAAACTCAAATGGGTCAACTTTCATCCCACCTATTCCAGAATCAATAATAAAATTCTTCCCAACTCCCAGCTCAACCATTACCTAGCACCGATGTTAATGTATGAGAAATTGTACTTATATCAGGAAATAAAATTTCTATGCATCAGGATGAGTCCTACAAGTCCCATTTAAATATTGACCTAGAAAATGAAAAGAAAATGAGACTTGAAAAGGAATCAGAATCCATTCCCTGACCTCCTTCCATTCTACTTAGGAACTAAATTTCTTTTCCTCAAGCCATTTCTAATCCAATGAGTTCCTTTGATCTCGATACTGAAATTGTTGACATCTTTAGACGTGTTTAAGTCAACATTACCCTCTTAGATTCCATAAAAAATATCTAAGTACACCATGTTTCTTAAGGAATTGTGAACTTATAAGAGGAAACTTAGGACCTTTGAAAATGTTTCCACCCAGTAGTCTATTCCCATAAAGTGAAAAGATTCAAGGACCATTACGGTTCCATGTCAAATTTAAAGTTACAACTTCAATGATGATATCATAGAATTAAAATCCTCAATTAATGTCATGCCCAAATCCATATTCTCTAACCCTTTTATTGGTACCTTACATCCAATGGGTGTTGTCATTCAATTGGCCAATTGAAGCACTACTAGTCCGAAGGGTATAATCGAGGATGTCCCGATTCGTGTGAATGATCTTATCTTCCCTACTAATTTCTATGTCCTTGACATGAAAGTTGAGACAAACTATTATCGATATCCCTTAATTCTTGGAAGTCCATTCCTAATGATAGTGAGAACCAATATTGATGTCTATTCAGGCATCTTATCCATGGAATTTGGTGACCAACTTGTTAAGATCAACATTTTCCGATCCATGCGATACCCATCTGGGGATCACTCTGCATTCTCAATCGATGCTTCTGAGGACACTTTTGAGAGTCAATTGAAGCCCATTCCATCATGTTCATCTTGTTCTAATGAGAGAGGATATTTTGAAATCTACTCCATGATTTACCAAGTGATAAATGGTGTAGTTAATATAAACCTTTAACTCATAGACTCCACCAATCTAGAGGAACTTTAAAACTCTATTGAATACCACATCAACTATGATCTTTACTACTCCACCTTGAACAGTAATAAGGAAAATGAATCTGAAGCAACTGAAGTCCCTTCCTCCACTCCTAATTTGTATAACCTATAAATGAAAGATCAAAACTGATATGAAACCTATTTTTGAACACCTAAAATATGAATTCATTTTCTATTATCACTCTTATCATGTCATTATTTATACTTCACTCACTGAAACTCAAGATTCCTAACATGTTTAGGTGTTAGAGGATAAAAAAGGCCTTAAGTTTGAACTTAGATGACATACCAAGAATCAACCATGCCCTTTTCATGCATCACATCCATCTTACAGAATCATCCAAAAAAATAGACAACCACAAAGAAGACTCAATCCACTCATATTTGAGGTAGTTAGGGAAGATATCAACAAGATTTTTCAAGCCTGTATTATCTACTAAATTTTGTATAGTGAATGGGTTAATCCAATTCAAGTTTTACCTAGGAAGGTTGGGATAACTGTTATCACAAATGAACACGAGGAGGTAGTCACAACTCGATTCAAGAACAAATGGCGTGTGTGCAACGACTATAGGAAATTTAATGTTGAAACAAGAAAATATCACTACCCTCTTCCATTACTTTACCAAATTCTAGACCAGTTAGAATGGAAATCCACAATATTTCTTTCTTAATGGATACACCAGCTACTTCCAAATCTCAATCTCCCTATAGGGCCAAGTAAAGACTAATTTCACATGCCCATTTGATACATATGCATATAGGAGAATTCCTTTTGGCCTTTTTAATGCTCCTTAAACATTACAACGGTGTATGATGAGTATCTTTTCTGACTTCATTGATCACTGCATGGAGTTCTTCATGGATGAATTTACCATTTATTGTGAGTCATTTGAATCATGCTTGAATTAACTCTCTCTAGTCTTTAAAAAGTGTGTCCAATTCAAAAATTTTTTAGATTTTGATAAATGTCACTTCATGGATGAAAATGGGATTTTTCAAGGGCACATAGTTTCAAAAAAGGGGTATTGAAGTTGATCCTACCAAAATTGAAGTGATCCAATCACTTCTTGAACCCACCTCTGTTTGAGACAACTATTCATTCCTCGGTCATTTCGGTTTCTATCAGTGATTCATCCATTACAATAGTTGTATTTCCCTTATACTCACTCAGTTCCTCCAAAATAATGTCACATTCCATTTTGATGAGGTTTGCAAGAGAGACTTCATTGACCTAAAAATCGATCTTACATATGCACCGAAAATCCAACCCCAGATCCGTCCTTACCCATTGAATTTATGTGTAATGCTACTGATAGAGCCGTTGGGGATGTTCTTGGTCAAAGAAGAAAAAAATACGTCATGTCATCTATTATTCCTCAAATACATTGTATGAAATTCAATCTCACAACACTGTGACTGAAAAAAAAAACTTTTAGAAATGGTTTTTGTCTTAGATAAATTCAATCCATATCTCTTAGGTTCCAAAATAATCATCTTCAAAGACCATTCTACTATGAATGTTTTACTAAGGAAAAGTTATTCAAAACTGATGCAAATAAGAGGGATCCTAATGATCCAATGGTTTAACCTTGAATTCAAAGATAGACCAGGAAAAGAAAACCAGGTGGCTTATCACCTGAGTAGAATTTCTAATTCTTCTCATCCCGAAATCATTGATCTTGAATTCCCCACTAAGAACCTTCCATCTCTCACTTCAAAATCACCATGGTATTCCCGAATTGTATATTACTTAGTTTATGGTATTTTTTCTGAAATGTTTTCAAAATAAAAAAAATGTAGTTGAAATGTGATTCAAAACACTATTTTTTGTATGATAATAATATTTGGAAAATTTGGGCTGACATGGTAATCAAGATATGTGTTGATGAAAATGAATATTCTTCCATATTAAAAAATTTCATTCAATGCCTAGTGGTGGCCAATTTGGACCAAAAAGGACCTTCCAAAAGGTCCTAGACAATGGATTCTTCTGGACGTCGCTCTTCAAGGGCTCACATGAGTTCTATCAATCATGTCCCACTTGCTAAAAGTTTGGCACAGTTTCAAATAGAAACAAAATGCCCCAAAATCCATTAATTTTCTGTGAAATCTTCGACGTTTGGGGAATCGATTTCATGGGACTATTCCCCCATTCCAATGGATTCTCATTCATTATTATTGTGGTTGATTTTGTTTCTAGGTGGGTCGAGGAAAAATCCACTAGAAACTATGATTCAAAAACTGTTAGTGAGTTCTTAAAAACCCACATCGTCCACATATTTAAAACTCACCATTCCTTGATCAGTGACTTAGGAAACCATTTTTGTAATATAACCATGGAATATCTTTTGAAAAAGAATAGTGTTGTACATAAAACATCAACTCCATATAACCCCCAAACAAATTTCATGGATAAAATTTCTAATATTGAAGTCAAAAGCGTTCTTGAGATAATTGTTAAGCCCACAAGAAGAGACATGTCTGAGAGACTTGGGAAAGAACTTTGGTATTATCAAAATTTCCATAAAACACCCATTGGGATGACTCCTATTAGGATTTTGTTTGGTAAATCATGTCACTTACTAGTTGAATTCCAACATAAGTCATTTTGGGTTGTGAAAACTTGTAATGTTTTTGAGAAATATTGGGTGAAGAAATATTGTTGCGGTTGACTGAATTGGAGGAAGTTCAAATTGATTCCTATGAGAATTCCAATATGATAAAATCAAATGATAAGGTACTACATGCAAAGACATTCTGAGAATGGTTTTCCATTAAGCCAAAAAGGTATTTCTCGTCAACTCTTGATTTCGGCTTCACCTAGGTATGCTTAATTCTCATTGTGAAGGTCCTTTTATTATTTCTCATATTTACCCATTAGGTGTAGTTCAAGTCCAAGACCCATATTCCAATAGGACATTAATGGTTAATGGACATCAATTAAAGAATCACCATGAAAGGATACACATACTAGGAACCACCATGACTTCAATCAGATCCACAACTTCCACTGACCCACCACCGGATAGAGACGACAACCCTCCAAATCCAAACCAGGGGCACCTATTTCCCTTTAACTCCATCTTTCTCTCTTCGTCCTCCTTCTCTCTCCCCCCCTTTTCTTATTCTTCCTCTCATTTTTATTTTTGTTTACAAGTTTTCTACTTTCATTTTTTATTTTCTATTTATATTTTTTGTGGGTGTGTGTTTATAAAAAAAGTATAAAAAACCTAAAAAAACTGAACAACAGTAATACAAATCACTTACAAGTATGGAAAACCCCAAGTCATAAATACTCTCCTTTAACTTATGAAATTTTTTCTAACCATTTTGGGGAGTCAAAAGACATGGTTTCATCCCAAAAATTTTGTGCTTTCATCTTATATTTGGATAAATAATATTGTTTCAAAACCAACAAATTTTGATTGCTCAATTTTTTTTTCGGAAAATGATTTTCCCCAACCATGAGGAAAAATATTTTATTTCATTGTAAGGACACATATGGAAATATTTTCAAAATTAGTTTTTTACCCCCATTTGTACGTCTTGTGATTATAGACCTTCAAGTTAAATTTCCCACTTTTTTGTGCATTAATATGATAGAGAAATTTTCTGAACCTCATGAGAATCACAATAGCCAAATATCATCCTATTTCACTTACATTAATCCTTCTTTTATAATAACCTTCTATCAAATGATAACATTTTATTTTATTTCCACATTACATGACCATTAAATTATCCCTCCCAACATCTACATGGATATACATTGCATTATTGATTGAATTTCAAGTGTGGGGGGAATGGATTTCATTTTTCTGTTCCCTTTTATGGATTTCCAATGTGTTATCATATGATTTAGGGAAAAAATCTATTTTAGTGTGGGGGAGATGTTGTTATTCAGTTAGTTTTGGGGAATTTACTTTCATTTATGTAATGTATTAATTGTTTTTGACAAGTGTTCAAAAAAATTAAAATAAAATAAAAAATGGGTCGTGTCTTGGGAAGGTCAAAAATCCCTCTTCTGAAACCTTTGAAATTGTGATAACTATTACAATTAGTGTAATTAGGGGACAAATAATGGGTTGGGATATAACTGTGAGATCTTTTTGAAGTTCAACTTTCGAAAAAAATGAAAAAAAATGAAAAAAAGAACACTTTCATTGTATATTATTATGTCATTGGTATATGTTTTGTGTTTTGTAAATATGTGATATTATCACACCTTTCTATTTTCTCCCCTCCCTTAGGTCTTTATTAACACAATTTTTTACATTTTAAATATGTGTTTCTATTTCCTTCCATGTCTCATTTCACAAAAAGAATTCATTGTTTTACCCATGTTGCTGTTTTACCCCTCTTCTCCTCTCTCTTGGAAAATAAATTCATACCATCCCATAGACCTAGAAATACCCCTTTATAAGACCTATTGATTTTTTTTCACTTTAGGATATGGAATGGAAGTTGATATCTCTTTCAAACTCTATTATTTTTACTTTTGGTTGGTGAATGGGTGAACCTCCCTAAAATTTGTTTTACCATCTTGAGATGAGTTTGTTTCGAGTGCCCAAATTTTCCATTTATAAATTTCAGAATAAAAAAGAATTGTTTTTTGATCATTTTTTCTGAAACAATTTGAGGTGTAATTCAATATAGATGAGTGAAATAGTATAAAACTTCCCTAAGGGATGAAAATATTTTATTATTTTTTGGCGAGTGAGAATGATTTTGTTATGTTTTAATATTTTTCGCACATGAGGACATGAAAAAGACTAAGTGATGGGGAGTTGATGTAATTAATATTTTCATAACTTTTTTGTATACTTCCTTTATTAAATTTCATGTAAAAGTGCATAATTGGTCTGAGATATTAATGTTTTAATATTAAATATAATTTATGAGAAATATTTGAAGTTTTCCAATTGAGTCAATTTACTATTTTAATTATAAATCTCATCCTAATTATCCAAATTGCATGGTTCTTATTTTTTAGGCTTCCTTATTAAATTTCATATAGTTAATTATAAGGGATCTTGGGCCAACTCTTCCATTTTAAGGGTGATATGGACCACACAAGAAGGACCAAATAATTTTTTATGAAACTGGACCAAATATAAAGATTGAATTAATTGACTCAATCCAGAACTCCAAATTTCGTTTTTATACTCCAAAGTTTGAGGGGAAATTCAAGGAGTCATGGATAAATCTTTCAGATCCCAACTACAATAACAAGGGGCCCGAATGATTCTATGAAGTCTATCCCACCATTCTGTCTAGGAAATAAAATCCAAACACCAAAAATGAATTTTTTATTGATCTACAAATCAATTAGAGCTGATCTTTTGCAGTTTTAAAGGGGTGATATAGACTGCTGACATTGATGTTGAAAGTAATCATATATGAAGGCATCTTACTATTTAAAAATCTATTCACATTTCAACCATCGAAAAATCATGGATAGATATGGATAGTTTAACATTGTTTATACAAACTACTATAACTTAAGCTCCATAAGTCCAAATGCTCAAAAGTTTGAATGTTGAATAAAAACATGAATATGTACAACTTTGAAGAAGAATATTTCTCCAGATTCGGCTATTTGAAATATCAAATTGGTGATGCAAGTGGAAGGGTAGTTTTGGAATGCAAATATTCCACTTCCTTGGGCTATAAATACTTTTCCCTCCTGTCCTTGAAAACGATTGGCAATTCATAATAGAGGAGGATCAATTAAAAAGAACAAGGATCTACAAAAATCCTAGAAGATCATTCCATACTAAATTTTTCACTTGAGATTCCCTTCCTCATTTCATTGAGTTCATTTTCTTTTAGGTTTTTCTTCATTTGTAATCTCATAGTGTTGTTTCGGTAATTCTATTTTAATGAATGTTTCTTCTTCATATTCTCTTTTAATTGTCCACCCTCTACTATAAAAATATTAACTCTCTTAAAATATTTTAAATCAAGTTGAAACCCCTTCCCTTATTTCTCTTTCTCATTCAAGCTAATGTTCATTTTTAATTATCATCACCATTCGTGTGTGTGTGTGTTTGTTTGATGCAAAACTTTTTCTTATCCTTTTCATTTTGTTCTATTTATAATTCATCAATATAAACACGTATTACCAAATTAATAACCATATTAATGGCTGAGAAAATCTACCATTACGGTGAGTCATTATTAGGGGGTGTTAAATAATTTAGAGCCTTTTCTCGATGAATATTCTTTAAATTAGCATTGTGTATGTTAAACATAAAATGCAATGGATTAATTTCATGATTTGTTAGATGCGTGGTTTCCATGGATCAATTTAATAAAAAATACACTACCATAAACAAGATTGGACAAATTTTAGAACCATTAGTTAATTTAAGACTTAGATTGAAGCCTTAACACTTTAGAATTCTAATCAAAGTCATCTTGTGAAGTGGGTGTAAAATTAATGCAATATAAATAAAAGCTCAAGGATATCACAAGATTAACTCCCTAATAATGAACTCACCCAAATTTTTATCAAATTGTTAAATCAATCAGAAACTATTAAGCACATCATTAATGTTCTACAAACAACACCCCAATCAAAATACAATCAATTATAAATAATCGATTATTAAAAAGTATCATCGCCGAGGATTCAAATCGAGCGCTGTTATACACATTAGCATTGCACCAGAACCTTTAACGATTATTGGGTGACAAGTTTATATTATTTTAAATGGCTTCATTTCCAAGGATAGTGTAATTAATTTGTCATTAGTTTCTGGTTATTGTAAAAAAACAAATAAAATTAAAAACAAAAAACTCATAGAAATCATAAACTGAAAGCACACTCAAAAAATACACCTTCCTCATCCTTTTCAAAATCTCTCTGAATTCCCTGTAGCCTTCCAAACAATACATTGGACTTGTTTGACCCTAAAATTGAGTGAAAACTCCACCAAATAAGGAGGAACATTAGGGATAATCATATAATTCAAGAACCAACCCTTGTCCAACCAATTGAATTTGATATAGCAAATCCTAGGGAATAAAAAATTAAAGATCTTGCTTCCCTTGATATGAATTATCAACCCCTTCTTATTCAATATCCACACGTAGAGGCTGAATTCAAACTCAAATCAGGTTTGATTCGTCTTCTACCTCAATTCTGTGGGCTATCCGGTGAGGATACACATCTACACCATAATGAGTTCCAAGTGATGTGCTCCGCTATGAAGCCTCAAGGGGATTCTGTAGAACAAATCAAACTCTGAGAAATCCCTTTATCCCTAGATGACACTGCTAATTCATGGCATTACTACCTCCCTACTAGTACCATAACCACATGGAATGAAATGAAACAACATTTCTTATAAAAAAATTTCCTTCTTCTCGTACAACTTCTATCCAAAAGGAAATAAGTGGTATCTTTCAATTCCCAAATGAATCACTCCCTGAGTATTTGGAGAGGCTCAAAAATCTTGTGGAAACTTGTCCACATCACCAAATCCCCGACCAATCCTTGATCCAGCACTTCTAAGAGGGGGTTTTTATTACAGAGATAACTCTCATTGATGCCACAAGTGGTGATTCTCTTGTTGATAAAACTTTTGTAGTTGTAATAGATCTCATAAAAAACATGGCTGAAAACACACAACAATTCCATACTCGAGCACATGATCAAGTCAAACAAGCCCAGGATAGTTCATTAATAGATCTGAACAAAATGAAAGGGTGGATGAGTGAACATACAGGACTTGTGTGACAACTATTTATGGCTAGAAAAGCACCAAACTCATCTTCTCCATAATCTATATACCCTTGAACTATCAAAAACTATGGAATATGTAGATCCCCATCTCATCCAACTAACACATGTCCGTAACTTCAAGAGGATCCATCTGATTCATCAGGACCAATGGAGCTCAATGTAGAATATGCTCAGAGGTACACCAACCCTCAACAATCAGGTCAGTTAATTAGAAACATCAAGAAAACCCACTCTAAGCCCTTATCTTATACCTTCAAAACAAGGCTTTAGGATTGGTAATATCATTTTGCATCCCCCTAAATTCCCTCCTCAAAATCCAAACCAATTACAATATGGTCAAGGTTTTGGTAACTTCCAACTACCTTACCATTTTTTTCCTCAACCACAATGGATCAATCACCCTCTTTCTCCTTCTAGATTCCACTATCATAATGATCCTTCCTAATTCCCAAACCATAATAATTTCTTTTCCAATAACCAAAATCATGGAAATCCCAATTCTGGACAAGCCTCTTCTTCCAAGAACCCATGGGAAAGTGCAGTGGAAGATCTTTCCTCCTTCACCCATTCAATCATTAAAAATATTGCAACCCAAATGGGCCAACATTCATCCCACCTATTCCAAAAAATAGTAAAATTCTTCCCAACTCCCAACTCAACCATTACCTAATCCCAAGGGAAATGTAAGTACAATTTCACTTAGATCAGGAATGAAAATTTCTATTCCTCATGATTAGTCTTCCAAATCCCCATATAATGATGACCTAGATAATGAAATTAAAAATAAACATGAAAAGGAATCTAAATCCATTCCATCATCTCCTTCAATTCAAATTAGGAACCCAATTCAGTTTCTTCAATCCATTTCTAAGCCAAGGAAGTTCTTTGAACCCGATCTTGAAATTCTCAACAGTTTTAGACGTGTTGAATTCAAAATTACCCTATTATATTCCATAAATGAAATCCATATGTACACCATGTTTCATAAGGAATTGTGCACCCATAAGAGGAAACTTAGGACCTTCGAAAGTGTTTCCACCCAGTTTTCTATTCCTATAAAGTGAAAAGATCTAGGGACCTTTATGGTACCATGAAAAATTGGAAGTTGCAACTTTGATGATGAAATCATAGACCTAGGTTCATAAATTAATGTCATGACCAAAACCATGTTCCCCAACCTTGGTATTAGTCCCATACATCCAACAAATGTTTCCATTAAATTTTCCAATCGATGCACTTATAGTCCTGAGGGTATAATCTAGGATGTCGTTGTTCGTGTGAATGATATTATCTTTTCAACTGATTTCAATCTCCTTGACATGGAAGGTGATACGAACTATTCTCGATCTCCCATAATTCTAGGAAGACCTTTATTAATGATAGTAGGAACCAAAATTGATGTTCATTCAGGAATCTTATCCATGGAATTTGGTGATCAACTGGTCAAGTTCAACATTTTCCAAGCCATGTGATACCCATATAAAGATCCCTCTACAGTCTCAATCCATGCTTCTAAGGACACTTATAAGATTCAATTGAACCCCATTCCATTAGTTTCATCATGTTGTAATGAGAGAGGATCTTGTGAAATTTTAACCATGATTAACTATGTCATAAATGGTGATGTTTATGTGGACCTTTCATTCATAGACTCCAACAATCTAGAAGAACATGAAAACACTCTTGAATCCCACATCAACTAAGATATCTATTTCTCCACCTTGGACAATATTAAGGAAAATGAATCTGAAGCATTTAAAGTCCCTTCTTCCATTCCTAAGTTGTCTAAACCACAAATAAATCCTGATACTGGTCTGAAACCACTTCCTAAACCCCTGAAATATGCAATCCATTTTCATGATCACTCTTGTCATTTCATTATCTCTGCTTCACTTACTAAAACTGAGGAGTCCAAACATGTTAAGGTGTTATAGTAAAACAAAAATTCCTTATGTTGGACCTTATATGACATACCATGAATCAACCGTTCCCTTTTCATGCATCACATCCATCTTGAAGAATCATCCAAACCGATTATACAACCACAAAGAAGACTCAATCCACTCAAACATGAGGTAATTAGGGAAGAAATCACCAAGCTTCATCAAGCTGGTATTATCTACACAATTTCTGATAGTGAATGGTTTAGTCCAATTCAAGTTGTACCTAATAAGGGTGGGATAACAATTATCATAAATGAACATGGGGAGGTAGTCACAACTCTAGTGAATGAAAAATGTACTACATGCATCGACTATAGGAAGTTGAATTTTGAAACAAGAAAATATCACTCCCCTCTTCTATTCCTTGATCAAATGATAGAACAATTACCTGGAATGTCATATTATTTGTTTCTTAATAGATACACCATCTAGTTCCAAATACCAATTTTACCTCAGAACCATGGAAAGTCTACTTTCACTTTCCACTTTAAAACATATTCATATAGGATAATTCCTTTTGGCCTCTATAATGCTTCTGCAACATTCCAATGTTGTATGATGAGTATCTTTTATGAATTCATTGAACAATGCATGGAAGTATTCATGGATGACTTTACCATTTATGGTGAGTAATTTGAATCTCTCTTGAATTCACTCCCCCTAGTCCTTCAAAAGCGTGTCAAGTGAAACCTTGTGTTATATTTTGAAAAATGAAACTTCATGGTTTCCAATGGTATTGTTCTAGTGAACATAATTTCATAAGAGGGTATTGAAGTTAATCCAGCCAAAATTGAAGTGATCCAATCACTTCCTGAACCCACCTCTATTCGAGACATCCATTTATTCCTTAGTCATGCCAGTTTCTATTAGTGATTCATCCATAACCTTAGTAGTATTTCACTCCCACTCACTCAGTTTCTACAAAATTATTTCACATTCAATTTAGAAGGGGTTTTCAAGATATCCTTTGCTAAAATAAAAATTGATCTTACATTTTCCCAGATAATCAAACCCCAATATTGGTCCTTACCCTTTGAATTGATGTGTGATTCTTCTGATAGATTTTTTGGGGTTGTTCTTGGTCATAGAAGAGAAAATATTCCTCATGTCATCTATTATGCCTGAAAAACGTTGGATGAAACTAAATCTCACAACAATGTGACTGAAAATTAACAATTAGTAGATATTTTTTCCTTAGATAAATTCCGGCCCAATATCTTATGTACCAAAATCATCATCATTATAGACCATTCTGTTATAAAGTTCTTACTTAAGATAATTGATTCCAAACTGAGGCTAATAAGATGGATCCTAATGCTCTAAGATTTTGACCATGAAATCAATGTTAGAATATGAAAAAAACCTTGTGGATTATTAGCTGAGTACAATTTCTAATTCTTCTCATTTAGAAATCATTAATCCAAAAATCCCCACTGAGCACCTTTCATCTCTCAATCCAAAGACACCATGGTACCCCCCAATTATAAATTACTTGGTTTCTGGTGTTTTTCCTATAATGTTTTTAAAATAACTAAAAATGAAGTTGAAATTTGATTCAAAACACTATTTTTGGGAAGATAATAAACATTGGAAAATTGGGACAGACATGGTAATCAAGAGACGTGTTGATGAAAATGAACATTCTTTCATCTTAAATTTTTTTCACTTAATGCCTAGTGGTGGCCACTGTGGACCCTAAAAGACCTCCCGAAGGGTTCTAGACTCTTGATTCTTCTGGAATTCACTTTTCAAGGACTCACATGGGTTCATTCAATCATGTACCACTTTCCAAATGTTTGGAACAATTTCTAAATGAAATAAAATGCCCCAAAAGCCTTTAATTTTCTGTGATATCTTCGATGTTTGGGGAATCAACTTCATGGGACCATTCCCACCTTCCAATGGATTATCATACATTCTTCTTGTGGTTGATTATGTTTGTTGGTGGGTCAAGTCCAAACCCACTATAATGGATTATTCAAATACTATTAGTGAGTTCTTAAAAACCCTCATCTTCCATAGATTTGGAAATCCCTATTCCTTGATCAGTGACTTAGCAACCCATTGTTTTAATAGAACCATGGAATATCTTTTGAAATATAATGGTGTTGTACATAAAAATTCAACTTCATATCACCCATAAAAAAATGGAAGGGATGAAATTTCAAACAGAAAAGTCAAACTAATGCTTGAGAGAGTTGTTAAGCCAATAAGGAAAGACTAGCTCGAGAGACTTTGTGAGACACTTTGGGATTATCGAACATCCTATAAAAAACCATTGGGATGTCTCCTTTTAGGCTCATTTTTGGCAATGAATTTCACTTTCAAGTTGAAATACAACATAAGTTATTTTGGACTATGAAACATTGTAATTTTATTTGTGAGAAATTGGGTGAGGAATGATTATTTCATTTGACTGAATTGGATGAGATTCAACTTGATTTCTATGAGAATTTCAATCTTTACAAAGAATAGGTTACGGTACTCCATGACAAACACATCCTGAGTAAGGTATTATATGAAGGTAAAAATTTATTTCTCTTTAACTCTCGATTTTAGCTTCACCCAGCTATGATTAATTCTCATTGGGAAGGACCTTTTATTATTTCTCATGTTTACCCATTTGCTGCAGTGCAACTCCAAGACCCATCTTTCAAAAAGACATTCAGGGTTAACAGACATCGGTTAAATTATAACCATGAGAGGAAACATAACCTAGGAACCACCTTGACTTCCATCAGATCCGCAACTTCCACCGACCCACCACCACATGGAGACGGTGATCCACCAAATCTAAACTAGGGTGAACCTCTTTCACTTTAACTCCCTCTTTCTCTCTTCTTCCTCCTCTCTCTCTCTCACACTTTTTTTCTTCCTCCTCTCTTTTTCATTTTTTACCACTTTCCTCCTCAAAAATTTTATTTACACTCCCTATTTTGTGTGGGTATGTCCTTATAAAAAATATATAAAAAACTTATAAAAACTGATCAACAATAATAAGAATCCCATAAAAAATATGGAAACTCTTGAGTCAACATTACCCACCTTTCCCTTTTGAAATTTTGTTTAACCATTTGGGGGAGTCAAAAGGGATGGTTTCATATCAATTTTTTTTGTTTTCATCTCATATTTGAATAAAGAATATTGTGTCAAAACAAACAAATTTTGAATGCCCAATTTTTTATTTGGAAAATGATTTTCCCCAACCATGAGGAAAACCATAATCTTTCATTCCAATTCAACCTATGGCTATATTTTAAAAAAACCTAATTTGTGAGCCTTGAGTTTGTAGACATTCAAGTAGAATTTCCCACTTTGGTGTGTATTAATATAATAGAGGCATTTTATGAACCTCATGAGAATCACAATAGCCAAATAGCCTCACATTTCCCTTAAATTAATCCTTCTTTTGAAATCCCCATCAAGCCTATGAATGTATTTTCTTGGATAGACACATTACAATCCCAATACAGTATCCCACCTAACATCTACATGGATTTACATTGAATTATTTATTGAAATTCAACTATAGGGTAGTAGATTTCATTTTTGGGGGCCCTGTTATTGATTTTCAAAGTGTTTTCATAATATTTAGGGAAAGAATCCATTTTAGTGTTGGGGAAAGGTTTTCATTCCGTGTGTTTTGGTGAATTTACATTCATTTATTTAATTTTGTAAATATTATAGGTAATTATTAAAAAAAAGTTTAAAAAAAGAACAAAAAAATGGGTTCTCTCTTGGGCCGATCAAAAATCACTCTTCTTAAACCTTTGATCTTTTAATAACTATTAAAATCAGTGTCATGAGGAGATCAATCATGGGTTGGGATGTGAGTGTGAGATATTTTTCAAGTTCAACATTTGAAAAAATTGAAAAAAACGAATAGAAACAAAAAGAACATTTACAATTTATATTCTTATGTCATTGGGATAAGTTTTGTGTTTTGTAAATATGTCATATTCTCATCTTCATAAATTTATCACCTCCCTTGTGTATTTCCTCAAAAAATTGTAACCTTGTAAATATTTTCTTCCATTTCCTTCGATGTTTCATTTCAAAAATATTTTTAATTGTTTTACCCTTGCTGATGTTTTACCCATCTTCTCCCCACTCTTGGACATTAAATTCCTACCATCCCATAGACATAGAGAAACCACTTAACATGACTAATTGATTATTGTGTACTTTAGGATAGGGAATGGAATCTGAGAGCTCTTTAAAACTCTATGATATTCACATTAGGATGCTGAATGAGTGAACCTCTAGAAATAGATTTTTATCATCTAGAGAGAATTAATTTTCGAGTGCCCACATTTTAAATTTATAAATTAGAGAATGAAAAAAGAATTATTTTGGGAACATATTTTCTATAAAAATTTGAGGTAGAATTCAATATGGATGAGTGAAATAGTCTAAACCTCCCCAGAGTATGGAAAACAAAATTTCAATATTTTTTTGTGAGTGATGATGTTTTTGTTATGTTTTAATATTTGTTGCACATGAGGACATGCACATGGATAAGTGTGGGGGAGTTGATTTTATTAAAATTTTCATAAATTTATGTATAATCCAATTAGTAAATTTCATGTAAAAGTGCATAATTGGTGTGAGAGACTCATTTTTAAAATTAAATATTATTTTATATCATTATATGAAGTATTCTAATTGAGTCAGTTTACTATTTTAATTATAACACTCACCCTACATATCAAAATTTCATGGTTTGTGTTTTTTTGGATTCATCATTCAGTATAAAACAGTAATTAGAATGGATCGTGGTCCAATTCGGCCATTTTAAGGGTGATATGGACCACACAAGAAGGCTCAAAGAATTTGTGTTGAAACTGGACCATCTATGAAGATCGAATTACTGGGCCCAATCCAGAGGTCCAAATTCCTTTATTATCCTCCAATGTTCGATGAAAAATGTAAGTAGTCATTATTAAAAATTTCATGTCCCAACTCTATAAACAAGGGGCCCAAATGATTCTATGAAGTCCAGTTGACCATTCTATCCAGGAAATGAAATCAGCACACCAAAATTAACTTTTCTCCGGATCTAAAAAACAATTCAAGCTAAGAAGTTTCATTATGAAAGAGGAGATACATAAGGGAGACTTTTTTAGAAGAAAATTAGATTTTAATGCATTTTTTTATTCAAAATATATTCACATTTCGGTCATTGAAAAATAATTGATAGAAATTGATAGTTTATCATTTTTATACAACACACTTAACTTTGGCTCCATAAGTCCAAATTACCCTATTTGATGCGAGTAGACTGAAAACCTTAATATATACAACTTAGAAGAAGAATATTTCTCTATATTTAGCTATCTGAAATATCAAATTGGCAATTCAAGGGAGGGGTAATTTTGGAATGCAAACAATCCACTTCCTTGGGATATAAATACTTCCCCCTCTTCTCTTTGAAAATGGTTGGAAATTCAGAATAGAAGAGGATGAATTAGCACGGCCAAGGATCTTCCAAAATATAGTGAGGTCATGAAAAACTCAATTTTTCACTTGATATACCCTTCCTACTCTCTTTGATTTCATTTAGTTTTAGGTTTTTCTTCATTTGTAATCTCATAAGTGTTATTTTTGTAATTCTCTTTAAATGAAAGTTTCTTCTTCATATTATCTTCTAATAATCCTCCCAATATTATTAAATATTAATTATCTTAAAATATTTGAAATATTTTTGAAACCCCTTCCCTTCTTTCACATTATTATTCAATTTAAAGTTCATTTTTAATTCCCATCACCCTTCGTGTGTGTGTGTGTGTTTGACGCACACCTCTTTTCTTATCTAGTTCTATTTGTTCTATTTTTAATTAATCACCATAAACACATATTTCCAGATTAATAACCATATTAATGGATGATTAAATCTTCTATTAGGCTGAGTCATTATTTGGGGATGTTATGTGATTGACAGATTTTTCTTGATGAATATTCTATAAATTATCATTGTGTATGTTAAACATAAAATGTCATTGATTAACGACATTTTTTGTTTGACATGTGGTTTCCATGGATTATTGAAACCATAAATACACTACCAAAAACAAGATTTGACTATGTTTAGAACCCTAAGATATGTTAAGGCTTGGATTAAAGCCTTAACACTTAGTAAATCCAATCACCATTATCTTGTAAAGTGGGTGTTAATATAATGCAGTATAAAGAAAAACTCAAGGATATCACAAGATTATCTCCATAATAATGAAATCAACCCAATATTTATCAAATAGTTCAATCAAACACCAACCATTAATCACATCATTTATTCTCTATAAATACCCCCCATGAAAATAAAATCAATTAAAAATAATCTACTATTAAAAAGTATCATCACCACAGATTCGACCTGAGTACTGATATACACAATAGTAGAGCACCAGATCCATGAACGGTTCATAGGAAACAATCTTCTGTGCTTTCAAATATATATAGAAAAACTCTTTATATTTCAATTAGAAACCCCTTTTTATGGAAATATTTTTTTTCAACATTCTAAATTTATTTTTTTATGTTTTTAGAAAGTGATTCTATAAGGGTTCCGTTGTATGAATTTAGATTCATTTTTTAAAAATATAAAAATATTATTAGTTACATTTAGAATTCCATTTAACTTCAACCAAACTTACACATCTGGTATAAGAATATATTAATTCTATATAATTTTTTTTTTCTTTATGGAATATGATTCCCAATTTATACAGGAATAATAAAATAATTGAAATTTGAAGTTAATTTCAGGGAATTCAACTTAACTTTTAAGGTTATATAACAGAATATCCATAGTTAAACCATGTAAAAAAATATATGATAATTTCAATCACTAAGATATCAGGGAAATAATTATTTAGGTTAATGTAGAAACCTTACATACCCAATTTTTTCTTCTTTCATTTTCTATAATGTTAGGAATTTTAATATAGAAATACATGAATACATTATAAGAAAATTAAGGTAAAGAAGTGATATATTCATGGCATAGAATATGATTGACATATATGTACCTACATTCTAATGATGTTGTTTGAACTAATTCTCCATTATCATACCAGGACATGGGTAAATACCCATAAAACAAAATAAAGTAAATAATTTTCATCACCTAATAATAAAAATAGTACTACAATAATAGGTGAAATCCCAAATTGTAAGTCCAATCACTATAAATATGGATTTTTCAAATCACATGGGTTAGGTGCTCCAATGATTTTTCTCATTACCAATTTATGACAGTTCCTAGTCTCTAGTATACCAACACCAATTAGTAAAATAAATTAAAAAAAAGATCTAGTTCCACTTTTTCATATCCTGGACCTATTTTATAGACATGTAACTAATCCTGTTGGCCACAATGTACCAATCATAACCCCCCAAATAAACTACATGGTTCCAACTATAGGTGAGGGTTTTTAGTGGTATGGTGGGGAGACTATACCCTCTTTATCATAGTAATACACAATAGTGAACAAAGTAGTTGAAATAATAAATATATGCAGTGTAAGTATAACAAGTAAGTAGAAATAAACCATCCCCATTATGAAAAATAAGACATATAAAAATTAAACAACAGTTTATAAGGTTGATATCATGGTAATTCAAAATGTGAAATAAGTAGACGAGGTAAGATTTATACAGTAGTACCATCTTATATGAAAAGAAAAAAAATATTAGACACAACTATTCTCATGGGAATCCTAAGAATCCACTCAGTCATCTACACTAAAACAAACATCCATGAAAAGTAAGTTTCCATAGATGGGTGCACCACTTCATCATTACTTTCATCTATGTGATCTCCTCAAGCACCAGATAGCTTCCTAAATAAATTTTGAGTAAAAATCAATAGGCAAACACTAACAGTATCTAATGAAAATATAGTATGTTAATATAAAAATATTTTTTTATGTTGTAATAAATGTAAAGTATAAAATTATATAATAACTTTGTTGAGCCCAGGTTCCTTATGAGATAACTTGTCATCCATTCTTTGTTCGACCTAAGACAAATATCATTGAGTATCTGTCATTTATTTTGAAGAGAACCAAATGAACAGATTCTCGGTATCTTAACACAATAATCATAAGTGACCCATGGGTTACCCATGGAATCAATGAATTTAGAAAGTCAATCCCATTCATAGTTATCAACCGAGATGTTAGGTTATGGGGTAGAGTGTAATCCAAGGGTTTAACCCCTAGAATTCAACCCTAAATGTTTCTAACCTTGCATGGGGAAAACTCTATGTTAATAACATGTTGATCTTTATTGGTGTCCAAGGGTATTTCCAAGGTGTACCATGTTCTAGTAAATCATGATCAATATCGAGAATGCATTCTATGCACTTAAATTTTCAATAGATTGTAAGTTAGTTTTTGATATTGGGATGAAGAATTCATGAATCATATACATTGACCAAATAAATTTGTTGTGTCTCACATAGAAGTCACACCAATGAATCAATTGTCTTATTCTGAGTTCCCCTAAGGATTCCTATGTTAGGAACCCATGTCCTACACAAGGTAGGTCACACAAATAAAATTGTCATCAAGGTGTAAAAAATTAAACAAGAATAAAATAATTTGTGAACAAATTTATATGTAATGTATCTATAACATTAAACAGTTAAATTTATTCAATTTATCCTTTATTTTTATTAATTGACAAAAAAACACAACTAATGGGTTTTTGGTTAAAATAAGAAGTGATCATCAAGGATATTTAATCAATAACATCCTAAGGGGTAGTTTGGAATGAATTTTTAAAACTATTATATTATCAAATTGTATCATGGTATATCTACATCATGTATTATGTGAATAATTGAAAGAGTTTCACATTTTAGGAGAACGCATAGAAATTTAAGTGTGTACAACAACATCATAAGTTATAAACCTCAATACATTTAGGGAAAAGTAGTAGTCCATCCACCTTTTCCCCATAGAAGACTTCTATTCCAATACTAACCTTTGATTTTGGAAGGAATGAGGTAAATTATAAAACCTAAAAAATAACAAAAAAATAGATATAAAGGATCAAATAGAGATAACACTAAAGGAAGATAAGAAAACCAAATAATCAATGTAAAGGAGTGTTATATTAATTGAGGGTGATCCAAAAAATGGATTGTGAAGGAAATGATGTCTAGATAAGGGATATCTACAAAACATAGGAATATGGTAATATAGATAGTCGTGAGGAGTGATGTGTGAAAATTAGAAGATGAATGGGGTATTTAGATAAAAATTAAATTCGGGTAAAAAATAAATTTACATATTTTCAACAGGCCACATGATTTGGCCACACAGTTTTCCAAATTGTGCACTGATCTTGCACACCAACAATCTAGGTGAACCAAATGCATTATAGTTTTGGAAAATGATTATAAATATTATGTACAATCAATTAAATATGGACCTGTAATAAATTAAAAACCATTCATAGTTTGTTGGATCCATGTTCATAGATAAAAATACCATTCTCCTCCATTCCACGGCCCCATGGTTGAGGTGAACGTCTAGAAAAACCAATTGCTAACCATGTTCCTCATTATTCTCCACAAAAAAACCCAAAACCCTTCACCTTGAATCCCTTTGATTGCACTTGGATCCTCCTCTACTTCATCAGGTACTTTCATTAATGTAAAATAAAGTGTGATATAATGGAAAAAAGCTTCATACATTTATAAAAAACTATGATATTATAGGTATTTTCTCTAATAACTATAGTAATGGATATATGGATATGGGTAATTACATTAGTATCCTTTTTATGATAATATTATTGATGGGATAGTAGGAGATTTATAAATCTTCCAACATCCATAATATAATAATTTGAGAGATTGTAATTTACCTAAGTGGTCATACTCTTCCTTACCAATGGATATGTGGTTGAGGTAGACTATTATATTACTTATATTATTCCCAATGTGAGGACATAATGGATAGAGAGTGATTGGTTTATTATGGGTGATTGTTCCCATGATTTTGTGGATATTACAATACAAGTTGTTCGCCCTTGACAATTTAGATGTAGGTCTGAGGAGTTCAAATATAGGTATGAAATCATATGAAAAAGTATAACAATTCTCCACTCATAGGGATGTTAGTTATAGTTATAATGGTTTTCATTTTTCCATCTTTATTGCCTCAAAGTATTATCTGGTGTCCCCCTATATAGACTCTCCCCAACTTAACATACTTCCTCATAAAAAATTTCCTCTTTACAATACTGGTTGGGAAGATTTTCACTCATAGGAACACTCTTTATTATTAGATATCCACCCATAGGTACTATTGTGATGCCCCTTCCATGAACCACCATTCAATATGAGGCACCACGTAGCCCAAATCATGCCTCCAAGTATGTCAGTGGTGAATGACTAGCAGAGAGGGCCTTATCTATAAATAGGGATAATATTCACTTAAATTAATGTGAAAAAAAAGAAAATAATTAAATAACTTACACATCTATAAACCATAAAGTATTTATGACAACAACCACAATGCTATAAAAAATTTAAAGCTACCATATAGACCAACGTCCATATAAAGCATACATTGGTCAACCATTATGCCTATAAAATATATAAAATAGACAATAGAGGAAAATACACATGGACCCTTCTACCACCATAGGTTGGTACCTCATCCCCAATTCCTGATTTCCCTAAGAATTCCCATCGAAATCCACTATACGACTTCCACTAAACCTAAAAGAAAATATATGGTGTTCACACATGCCAATATTCCCATGCAGGGTGTGAGAATACATCTCGGTAGTGTTTATGCATGTTATTAAGGTATGTACTATCATATGAAGGTATATATACGAATATTAAACATGGAAATAATGCACATAAAATTTCATGTGACAACCATGCCACAATAACTCCATGTCTATCATATCACTGTGTGATAATTATACCACCTGGACACCTGATCATACATACATCAGTTCAGGCATAAATCCAGGTTACCTCATCTGCCTCATGCCATCATACATGATGTCCATCCTTATACCTAGAGACTCAAGGCAGGGCATCGTACAAACCTTGAGCCACTACCTAAAGGAATGTGGTATATTCATAATCCTACCTCTTTAGACATAGCCTTATTACTCAAGGAAATGTCTATTGATTATATGATGTTTCACAATATGACCCACACCTATCATGGGTGGTCATAAACCCATGTCCTCTTTGGAAAGTTCCCTCATCCAAGTTTTGTGAAACAATGTGATGGATCCCTATAATGGGTAGTCCGTGACCAAAGACTATAAATGCATAGAACAATAAGCACATGACCCAATCCATATAATGAAATGTCCAATAACAGCATGAAATTATCAACCCACAAGTTATCCATCGCATCACATAGATCACCAAATTATTGTAAGGTACTATTCACATGAACCTAGCCCCTCATCTCTAACACATCATGTCTCAGTAGTTATGGAATCAACTATGTACTATAGAAAAATCATAGTCTATATCCATAAATATGAACTTATATTCTTCACTCATTGGTGAAAACTCATCATGTAGCATCATCCCAACTGGTAACTCAATAATCAATACAAACCTCATCCAAATCCACTCATCAGTCTTGATTCTACAATCCAAGGACCATCTCGAGTTGTCCTACTCTAATCACTTGAATCACCAATGTCAAGTCCCAAACAGAACCCACAACCGACACAATGGAACTGTATCAAATCTTTTATGGGGAATATATCAACACATCACCTATAGGAATCCCTCTCTTACACACTACATAAATCCCAAAAGAAGTAACTTTTTTGTAAATTTACAACCCTAATACCACCAAATAGAAGGATTCAGTCACTATGAGTGTGATTTATGGTTTTCCAACCCATATTCAATAAGTAGAATACTATCATACTCATACAATGAGCCTTGGGGAAGCCATTCATGGATACCTAAATCTCTTCTAATACTATGAGAACTTCAATAAAAATCTCTTCAACCCAGGTTGACCTTATTCAAAAATATACATAAATATTTTAGAATACCAACTGCCAAAAGTGCTCAAGATCACTTATCCCGAGCCTAGGATGTAAAAAAAATTCTATCTCTCCATTAAAAGGACCTATTTATCCCTCAGTCCCACCCATGAACCCTCAGAAATTGAATCCATGCACAAAATCATTTTTAATAGGTATATACATTTGTATTATATGGGAGAATAACCTCTGAAATGGAGTTACTACCCAAGAGCTACTCCACACCACTATGGCCAAGCCTATCCATTCCCCATCATACCTTGTTTATCCTCCCAAGCTCTTATATGAAGTAATAAAACATATATAATTAATTATAGAAAATTATATTTATTTATTTATTTAAAACCATGCTGTAATATTTGGATAAAATCATTGAGCATCACTATCAAACCAAAACCTTGACCGAACGCCCATTGAAGGTCCTCAACACATCCAAGGAACCATCCTGATAAGGAAACCTCCCACTGACACTTGGCCAACCACCAATTTTTAAAAAAACACAAAATAAAGCATGTAAAAGGTCCTCTTTAATTTTTTTTGCATGAAAAGAATATCATCCCATGTTAACTCCACCATGCTTATGTGGAATGGATGCTAACCCCTAGCCTGGAATTGAAACAAATAATATGTGTAGAAGTAAGGGAAAATATATAGAATAATAATTAATGAAATCACCTTTGGTAACTACCAAATCACATCATTAATCCTTCACCGACACAGGGTAATAAAAAGTGGAATAAAGGGAGGAAAAATAGTCCGAAATGGCCTCTCCCACCCACCATTTAACCTAAAAACATGAAGCACCCCAACCAAGAAAAATGAGATTTTCCGCTTATATAAACACACTCATGAACCATTCGAAGTGTGAATCATATGTTTATACAATGAAATACATGGGGATTGTGGATATACCCTTAGTGAAAATTTATTCATTAGGTGAACCAATTGTGTTCACATTGTGAGCCCCTTTCATTATATGAATTCACGGCTTGAAAGTCCCAAGGTAGTGGATACCTCCTTCAACTAAACCTCATTTATGGTTTCAACTAGTATTATCCCTTGAAACAAAACTTGGGATGGAACTCATACCCTATCTAAAATGCATTCACAACCTAATAGAACCTCAAAAGGTCTATTCACTTTTTTAACTTCATTAATCACACCGTGAGTGGGATACTAATATAATTTTTAGTAGCCTGGACACTAAGACAGAACTATTATATCTTCTTGAACATTCAATGAATCCAAAACTCCTTAAAATATATCCAAAAAACATTCATGGACCTCCAAACACATGGAATCCCACCTCAAAATGAACCCCTCACCAAACCTAAAATTGAAATTCCTCCAAAATGCAATGAATGGAAAATCCATGGGGAGTTACCAACTCCCTAAATAATTATTTTGTATCCCTTATAATATATGATTTTCATCAATACACTTATTTGAACCGATCATGGAAGTTAATTAATTGATTACTCATTGTGTTCTTCTCTAGAACACCAAGCATGCTTCCATTGTGTAACTCCATCCACAATGTAGAACTACTAACCAGAATCCAAGACAACCACTTATAATAAATGATAAAACCTCGATATTTCTAACCAAACCCGTCTCTATAGACTCATTGGGTTATATTAAACTGATTCATCCTGTGGTCTATGGTGATATCCATCATAATTACCCTCTCATAACAACCAATTATGTGACATAGAGCTCCCTAATATAGGAATGGATTACCAAAAACATACTATCAGTGATATAAAGAAAATTTTAAAATGTCCCAAAAAATTATCATTTTTCAATTTCTCCCTCACTGTGTCAAACACCATACAAATAATACACTATTCAGACCTCTCATGGTTAACTATTTTGGAAATGCTAGTTTTTAATCATCAATGCATCAGAAAACCACCTAGTCAAATTAACATAAATCTTGAAGGCATTCAAAGATCATTACCACATCGAAATATAAGTATGAACATAAATCATAGTGTAATTAAATAGTGGATCACCAACTATAGCCTTCGACTATCACAGGGAATCCATGATTATTTTGCATGTCTGATAAAACTCTCCCTCGGTTCGCATCAAATCTGCCTTGATCCCGGTGCCAAATCACCATCCCCACAAGACACAATATCTGAATCATGATTTTGGAATATAAAAACTAAATAGATCACATTTGATATACCATAGAAAACAACACATTGTTTTCTCAACCATCCACTAACAGGTATCACCATAACATTGAATCATCTTTCACAATGGGAATACATTCATGACTAACATGATGCTCCACACTATAAGTGTATTTTAGTTAAATCCCTAATAACCAATCATTGATATCAAAAACACATGATCTGTCCCTTAAAAATGTAATTACTAGACACGACTGACCCACTTAAACCTGACCACTACATGAAACACCAATGTCGATCATTCATAGCATACCTGGAACAACATCCTAGATGCTGCGAAAATTTAATCCAAATGAGGGCCACACCATACAAAATATAATGGTTTACTCCCTAACTACTACATACCTTCCATTTATCCTCAATACCTAACTAAAATAGGTCTTATCAACATGCCACCTATATTGTCCATACCAAGGTTCACACTTGAGATGATAGTATCACAATACCCCAATATATTTCCAATGTCACCTCATTGCTCTTATGGACATCCCTTGACACCCCAAGCCAATATAAAATGGAGTGTCTCGTTGTTATAGTACCATAATATCACATCTTGAGTTCATACCCATACTATTCAATTCTAAATTGACCCACACAATGCCTTTTCACTATTCCAAATCACAACCAGGCATCACACATAACCAGCATTTAGCCACTCCCACACTGATTACACCATGATTCATATTTTTCTTTAACCATTACACCAATGTTTGACACTGATTTTGTTTTTTAAAATCCAAATATTATACAAAATAAATTCATGTTTGATTTCGTAATTTAATTTTTATCTTAATTAAAATGGGTATTGCACTTCTTATTATGTTTTCATTATAGTTTGAGGAGAGTTGGAGGGCCCATGATGAAGTTGAAGAAAACCTGGCCAAAGTTTTCAAAACTCCGTGAACACCAGAAAACTTAAATGGACAATATAGCTTATCAGTGCATTCAATTGGGAACAAATATAATAACTTGATCCAAAATTCATTGTTCTACAACTTTTATGAAGACCCCCCAATTCCTATATATCCACTAAGGGGACCAAAAAAACACATATATACAGGAAAAAGAATCTCCCGAAATTAAAAAAAATTGTGTTCTCTATTTCGTCCATATCGTTAGATTTTGCCCTCTAAATGATTCAAAATGTTCTATGTATATTTTCATGATTTTAGGTAACAACTATATATTGTTCTCAAAAGTTCAAAACTACTTCCTGAATGCTGAAAGCTATGGAAAAAATGATTTTTTAAATCCATGTTCCCAAACCACCTTCTATATTGCCTAAAAAATACCATCTTGGGCACCCCATTTCAATGTTTGAACTAGGAGGAATGATCTACCATTTTAGAGACCCAATGGATTAATCTCATCATCCAAGAAGTTTTTGGGGCCTCCGATCCTCATAGGGGTCAAGAATAGAGGCAAAGTTCCACCTAGTCCGTCTCCTCCTCTAGGTGGTGAGATAAATATTGGATGATCATTTCAAGGGAGCTACACATAATGTTAAGGGAGTTAAATAAATTATTCTTCTGATGGTTTGGTGTAATTTTTATCTGAAACATTTAATTTCACTATTATCATAACATTATCCTCCTTTTGATTAATTTCCTTGTTAAACTTATGTGTAACACAGTTCATTTCACTTCCTAATAGATTGATAATTAAGAGGGAATATTTGGATGTTCTGAATAGAAAACACAAGAATCCTTTTTATCTCACACATTCATAATATTTCAATATTATTTGGTAGCTATTGTTCATTTATTGGGATACAAACCTTGACAATGTGATTATTTTGTTAAGGGTTGGATATTTGACCATCATCATAAAAGGAATGGGAGGAATTTATATCATTATTACCATCAAACAAAAGCATCCATTAAACTAGGTGTATTTTTCAGAACAATGTACTAATCAAGATGTGTAGTGAACTTTAAATGACATTATTCTCTAATAGTTCGTAAAACACCTCCATTAATAACAAACTTTTAAACTCTTTAATTAAGTAATTTTATTATTATAAATATTTTCAAAATGACCCCCTATTTTAGTAATATTTATTAATAATACACACTTAAATGTACAACACCCCTTGAGAGATAACTTAGGGTCTTCTATATAATATAAATAAACATTAAACATATAATCAATTCCACTTGATATGACCAAACAGTTAGATTTTGGTGACATTGTCGGCGAATACATTGGTTTTAGTGCGTGTTTTTATTAGATTTTTATAAATGTTGTGAATATTAATTTTTATTATGTTCTTTATTTATATATATATATTTTTTGTTCTCATTTATTTATTATGTAGGTTATTTTCATGAAGTGTTGTACTCTGGGATATTTTCCACCTTTTGAAATCTAACCCTAGTGTATCCAATGTTAGTTACACCTAAAAACACAGGAGAACCTTCAAAAGGAGGACACACCAAACATTTAATCTCTTCTCCATCCTTATTCTTCTTATGCAACCCATGTTAGTACAAAAATAAAATTAAATAATATGGCTGAAAATAACAAGACATTTAAAGAAATATCCCTTGCTGATGTAGGGATCCACCCCACATACATACAAATACAAGGACAAGAACATAATTTAGAAATAAAATATAGTTTAATTAAATTATTAAAAAGATTCCAGGGAATCATAGGAGAAGATCCACATAAGCAGTTAAAATAATTTCACATGTTGTGTTCAACATTAAAACCTACTAATTTGGATAAAGAACAAGTAAAGCTTACATAATTCACTTTTTCATTAAAAGACACTTCATAAGATTTAATATATTATATTAATTCTCTAATTACAGGATGGGAAAACATGAATCTCCTTTTCTAGAAAAGTATTTCCTAACCCCTTGAACTGTAATAATAAGGAATGAATTTTGTGGGGTAATATAATCACATGGGGAAACACTTCATTGATAATAGGAGATATTTAAAATGATTTTTTCAAGTTTCCCACACCACTAAATATGTGATAAAATTTTAATGTAGTATTTTTATGAAGGTTTAATTACTATTGATTGCATCATGATTGATGTTGGTGTAGGTGGTGCACTAGTTAATAAAACCCTAATCACTACAAAGGCCCTGATTCAGAACACGGTGTAGAACACTATAACTAACCCATTATGAAAATTTGATACTATTGATATATAATTGTGTTGAAATAAAACAAGACTATTGGAATGGTGGCATTCAAACCAACCTCAATAACCATGGAACCAACATATGAAGAGTAATCATCCATAACCACCACCCAAAAATCCTCATCCCCCAAAAATTCATTTCCACCCTCCCCTTAAAAACCCAAGACTAGACAAGAGGAAATGATGAATCAAAAGGATTCAAATAACCTCTGATTCTAACATACCACCCAAGCACCCATCCAAGACTCAAACCCCAAATTAGGAAAAATCGCTAACTGGGTGGGGGAAATCCAGAGTCATAGGTTGGGTAAACTACCGTCTCAACAAATAGTAAATCTAAGGGATAAGTGAAATGTCAATTATATCACTCTACGTAGTGAAAAAAAACATAAAAGTAAAATAAACCCTCAATTATTGTGACCATCTCCTAAAGAACCCACTATACCAACCATTAAGTATGCTCCAAATGAGAAAAAACCTTGTCAAGAGAGAATTCATTCCAATGTAAAGAGAGATTAATTGGATGAATCTCTAATACAACACATTTATCTTCCAGTTCCTAAAAGGGCCACCAAAACAAGGAAACAAGAAGAATAAAAATATGATATGTAAATCATAGAAGCTTCTCAAAAAGTGTAGGTTCTCATTCCCTTGATTGATGTTGTAAAGAAAATTCCATGGTATGCCATGTTTCTGAAGGAGATGTTTTCACTCAGAAGGTGAATTTGTTGTGATAAAAATGAAATCTTGGGGAGGGACGTCTCGACATTGATGGAGTTGTAACTTCCCCCTAAATGCTATGACCCAAGAACTTTCTCAATTCTCTGCACCGTATGGGGGTATTTCTTTTACAATTTTATGCTGGATTGGGATGATACTATAAATGTAATGACATATTCCATTTTCTCTTCAATTAAGGTCAGGGAATTGAATCCTGTATGAACTATTGTTCAACTAGAATACCAGAGTACATCACACCTCGCCAGTGTGTTATAGGATGTTCTTGTTAGGATGAAGTTTTTAATTTCTCCTACTTATTTTTATTTGCATAAAATTAAAGATTATATGATGAATTGACATTCCCCAATTATATTGGGTAGTCATTCGAATAAAACCTCAAAAACCTGTATTTGATGTACACAATGGTACATTATGTATAGAGTTTTGTGGGGACAATTCCAACTTCAACATCCTTAATTTTCCAAAGCACCCCTAGGAAGAACATTTCTTACTTTCAGTTAATTCTATTGATGTACTCACTTCTGCTGCAAAAATCAATTCATTCCCCTAATAAAAATTAATTTTTCTCAAAATTTATTGATGTTCTAGATAGTAAATCACGCATTGAATTTTTTAGTGGTCTCAAAAAATGTCATGCATATTATTTAATAAATGATTTCATGAGAACTAAAGAGCACAAGTCCATTGATCATACTTCTAAGATTATGAAAACTTATTCTTCATCTGAGGATGTTACCATTGAGCAGATAGATTTGATCATTGAACTCCTACATTCACATTAAATCCCATCAATCCAAAGTCCCCATAAATTGGAACATTTTCCACAACCTCAGAATATGAAATATACATACCATGAGAATAAAAAAACCTTTCCTATAATAATTTCTAGTTCACTCCCTCTAGAGAATAACTTGAGACTGATTAAACATTTGAGGGAGTATAAACAATCATTAAGTTGGATACTAGTGAACATTCCTTGTATTATCCCATCAATTTTCCAGCATCATATATTTTTAAATGGTGAGGCTGAACCACTGGGGCATACACAATATTGAATAAACCCAAACCTAATAGATGTTATGAAAATGGTGGAAACAAAATTTTTGGGTAATGAAATTGTTTATCCCATCTTTGATATCCAATGGGTCTGTTCAGCATTGGTATTTTCTTAAAAAACTAGATTAATGGTAATGAAATTTGAAAATAATGAATTGATTTCCACTCATGTGAAGAATAGTTGGCATGTTTTTGACTAAACCAACACACTAAGAAAGACCATTTACCATTGTTGTTTATTGACCAGATTCTATAGATGCTTGTAGGGAAGTCCCACTAATTTTTCCATTATGGGAATTCTAGATACTTTCATATCCATATTTACCATGAGGATCAGGAAATGAAAAACTTCACATGACCCATTTTCCCATTTCTATTTAAGATGAATCTATTTGTTTTGTGAAATGATCTATGTAATTTCCAATGATACATGGAAGATATTGTTTTGGATTACCTAGAGGATTCCATGGAAGTATTCATGGATGATTTCACTAATTATGGACCCTATTTTAATGAATGTTTAATTCGTCATGGTTCTATCATACGTAACTCTATTGAAAAGAATCTTGAATTATATTATGATAAATTCCATTTCATGATGAGATAAGGTGTTCTAATTTGACATCTCATTTTTGGGGATGGTATCCATGAATATAAATCAAATGTGCATTTAATTTCTTCCCAGCCATTTCCAAAAAATATTTGGGATGTGTGTTCTTTATTATATCATGCTGGATTTTACCATCATTTCATTCAAAAATTTAGTAAGATTTTGTTTCCCCTCTCCCACTTACTTCAAAATGATAAATAATTTGCTTTTGAAAAGGAATCTGATTATTTTTTAACAAAATTTAAATAGTGTCTCACATCACCATCACTAATCCAAACATCATGGTGGGATTTACCATTTCATCTATTGGGTGACTTCTATAACTATGTAGTTGGGGATGTATTATAATAATGGGTCGATCGAGCTCTACATGTCATATCATATGCCTCACAAACACTGGACCTGCCCTAGAAAATAATACCACAATTGAAAAATAGTTCCTTTTCATTTTATTTCCATTGGATAAATTAATTTCATACCTTTTAGGATCTAAAGTCATTGTGTTATAAGATCATTCATCCATTATATATCTCCTTCAGAAACAGGAATCCAAACCATGTCTCAATCATTGGATAGTCAATCTTCTAGAATTTGACCGAAAAATTAGGGATAAAAATGAGCATAGAATGTGGTGGGTGACCATATAAATAGTATATTAATATCCTCATTCATTTACTTCTCCCCATATATTAAAAAAATGACATGTTTCTTGATGATCAATTGTACCATGTGCATGATTCTATTCCTTAGCATGCTAAAATTGAAAATTATATGGTAGCGTCTTGCATTCCTGGTGATTTCTGAAAAAACCAAGATGACCGTCAAAGTCATGAGTCTTGTTGGTACATTTTGGGTGACCTTTACCTTTCTTGAACATTTATTAATCAAGTCCTTAGGCATTCTATTCCCAATCACGAGTTCCAGTCTGTCCTTAGGTTCTTTCAAACTCTTGCTTGTGGGGTCCACTTTAGTCCCCAATGGACTGCCCACAATATCCTCATTTCTAGTCTACATTGGAAAACATTATTTTATGATGCTCATGATTTCTATAAATATTTTCATTAATGTAAAATAATGTAGAATATCAATCCAATAAATAAAATTTCATATAAATCCTTGCTCTTCTATGACATTTTTTGTGTTTGGGGGATTGAAATTATGGGGCAAACTCTCAATTCCTTTGGAAATTTGTACATTCTTATAGTATTTGATTACATGTCAAAATGGGTAGAGTCACAATCCATGGAGATTGATGATTCTAATATAGTTGTATAATTTTTGGGAAACCAAATTTTCTCTGGGTTTGGATTACCAAGGATCGCCGTCATTGACTAGGGATCTCATTTCTAGAATTGAATAATGATGTCACTTTTTCATTATTATGGGGAAAAGAAATTATGTGTCTACTACATATCACCCCCAAAATAATGGTTAAGCTGATGTGTCAAATAGAGCGGTACAAAAAATTCATAAAAATGGTTCATCCTAATAGAAAATATTTTATTTTTTGTCTCGATGATTCATTATGGGATTAGCATACTACATGAAAAAATCACATTGGAATGTCACCCTATCAGTTAGTTTTTTGAAAAAGTTTTCCACTCCTGATTAGGATAGAGCACTAGGCTTACTAGGCCATTAAACAACGTAAGTATAATATTTATAGGTAAGGTTCTTAAAGGAAGTATAAGATCAATGAGTAGGAGTAAATTTGTACAAATTCATATGATAAATCCAAGATTTATAATGAGTGAACAATGGCTAGCCACGACAACCTCATCTTTTATCATCAATTCCAAATTTGTTAGAGAGTAAAATATAAGTATGATGTTGCATCTAGACAAGTTCCATTCTCATTGTTTTGTTCCATACACTATTACTATTGTTTATCAATTTGGTGTCATTTCTATTGAAATGGTTTCAACGAAACAAACATATATTGTCAATGGGTAAAGGATGAAGCACATTCATGAAGCCCTTCTAGATTCCTCGATGGAGGAACTCCACTTTAAAGAAGCATCATAAAAATGGATCCTTCCAGGTTGTATCCATTATTCCCACATTCACATCTATTACAGTCTAGAAAATTAATATTCTGGTTGTGGGAAAATGGGTCAATTCAGAGTTTAGTTAATATTTTTTACTGTATTTCTTCTTTTCCTCTTTTTCCTTTGATAAATAGTATTTTTACTTTATTCCACCTTGATGAGTTCATTATTATTTTCATATTATTTCTTATTTATTTTGTTTTAATATTTCTAAATAGTATTGTTACTTCCCCCACGTTTCCCCCACAATTTTGTGCCGAAATATTCATTTTCAATGATCAATTAGTTATGGAAAATGGTGCCCATCTAATCCTGGAAATTAATTAAAATATATTATGAATTTCTCAATTTCATGAATTTTTAACATTTAAAAAATATCAATGATAGAATGTATGTTTTTTCATGAATTGTACATTGATTTCTGACTTTTTTATGAAAATATTTTTTTTTTATGATATAAATTGTTTTATCCCTTCAAAAACATTTACAATAATGGTACCCTTTGTGTGATTAGTTTATGGGAAAATTGTGTCAGTTAATATCTCCACACATCTTTTCACCCATCAATGAAGTGTGAATGTTTCTACAAAATAGAAGGGGAATATAATTTAGCTTAATTTTTATCATCTTTCCAAAATGGTTTTTCTATATATTCATCCCTAATCCAATTTTATTCATTACTATACCAGATTTACCTATGCATGTGTACTTATTATCATACAATTGTACTCCCAAAAAACTTATTTTCAAAAAATGGTTGTGTATTGGAGAGGTCAGAAACCACTCTTCTTTGACCTTTGATCTTCTTATAACAATTTAAATTAGTTTCTTGATGTGATCAGACAAGGGTTGAGTGTTAAGTATGATATTTTTTCCAATTTAATCTTTTGAAAAAACAAACAATAAAAAATAAAAAATGATGGGGGTGATGAAACGTAAAATAAATGGGGAAATATAGGAAAGGTTCTTAAGGATTTAATTTCAAGAATTATTATGATATTGGGTTTTTGAAATTTGATTTCAAAGGATCTAGGTTGGGTTTGGTGGATAGAATCATTTAAGTCAAAAAAATAATCAATATGTATAGGATTGGAAGTGGAAAAAATATCATAAAATATTTTTCACACAAACATGTAGAGTTATAGAAATTGTTTAATTTTGAATTATTTTCTCAAATTTTTAACATTCACATCCTTCAATTTCGTTCTTATACAATTTATGAGACATCTTTTCCCATGATCACTGAGAATAACTCCTTAGTGTGATTCTTCCATTGATAAATTTTCTCTAAGGAATTAAATTTTAATTGAATGTAATTTATTTATGATGTTAGTAATAACTCTATTCATAATTTTTGGGAAATGTGACTTTTCCTTAGAATGAAAATTTTTAGGTGTGGGGGTGTGATCGCATCATGATTCTCAATTGTTTTCACCCTTAACCTTGTGTATTAAATTTTTTTTTTGTAAATTATAATTATTATAAAAAAATAACTTCATGTTTTATTTAAAAATTAAATATTTATCATTATTCATTTTTGTGGGAGGTTATTTGGGGGTCCCAGATGAAGTTGATGAAAAATGTGTCAAAATGTGCAACATTCCATGAACACTAGTGGGATCAAAATGAAACTGAAGCTAATACATGTATTAATTGGGATTAAATTTTGTGATTTTATTGAAAATTCATTGTGATACAACACTTATAAATACAACTACATCCAATTCGTCCATTAAGTGTCCCAACCAATGTAATCTATCCAAGAAATAGAATCATCCCAGTGTCATAAATTATGTTATTTATGTTGTCCATATATCAAACATTCGACCTTCAAATGATTCCATATTTTAGGTATAGTTTTTCATTAAGTGGTTTAAAAAAAATTTAGATTTTTAAAATGAAATATAATACAATATGGGTTCTAAAAACAATGGTCTATGTAGTTTAAAAAACAATTTGTGCCCAAAACTACCTTCTACTGCCTATAAAAAGGCACCATTGTCACCTCATTTGTATTTTATTACAAGGAGAAAATATCTACCATTATTGATGAAAAAAGGATTCCTATATTCATATAAAATTTTATGGAGGCCTATATCTTCATAGGGTGGTCTTGGATGATGGAAAAGATCCATCATATCCTCCTACTCCTCTCAAGGGAGAGTTAATCAGTGGATGATCATTTCAAGATAGATACACATCTTATTAAGGTAGTTATGGAACTTGTTCTTCTGGTGGTTTTTTTGTAATTTATATGTGAAACATTTAATTTAAGTGTTTTCTTAACATTATTCTCCTTTTAATTCATTTATTTGGTACAATTATGTGTATAAATTTTCATTTGAATAATGATTGGGTTGATAATTAAGTGGGAATTTTGGGTTTTTCATATTGGACAAAACTAGCATCCTATTTCACTCACACATACATAAGATCTCAATATTATTTGTTATCTGTTATTCGTTTCATTGGATACGAACCTTGAAAACATGTTTTTTTGTTAAGGGTTAGTTATTTTTGCATCATTTTAAAGGTAATGAGTGTAATTTGTATATTGATTACCCTCAATTGAAGGATTCCATTAAACCATGTATAATTTTCAGAAAAATGAACTAAACAAGATATATAGTGAACATAAAGTGACCTCATTATCTCATAATTCTTAAAAACCCACCTTTATTTATTTACTATTAAACTATTTAATTAAGTCATTGTATTTATAAAACTATTTTCCAAGCCACACACACTTTTAGTAATAATTATTAAACATACACATTGTAAACATCCAACACTCCTTGAGAGACGAACTAGGACTACCTTATACTATAGATAAAACGTAAAAACATTATCAATTTGATGTTTCATGACGACTCGATCACACACACCATGGATTTTTTACAAAAGCTACATCAATTCTCACTCTCATCCATAATATAGAGTGATTTACCAAGAACCAGTCTTTGGTTCTGGATACTATTTACCTCTATCTCACTTGAAACCAAGAATTTCACCCTTCCATACCATCTAATCAAATAACATGACTCATTCCACCATGAGTATCATACTTCCTAACCTATCCCCACAAACCTAACTCATTAACCATTATTTTCATCCTATCCACATGCATCCAATATCATGAGGCACCTCTCTCATGCAAAGGATAACTTCATGATCGTCCTCCACACATGAATCATTTTAGAACCAAAACAATATACCCCACAGTATTTTAATTCCATTGAAATCATTTCCCAAGAACTATAGGAAGGTATCCAGATGAACCCTCACCCTCAAAATAAAACATTGATACTAGAAACAGACTTAGTGTTTTAGATTTTGATATCCTAAGTCATTTAACTTACCCTTTCTCAAAAGCTTAGTTCAGTTGGTCCAATTCCACCAAGAAACTATATGTGAAAACACCATATACGTTTTTCTAAAAATTCGTGTAACTGAACCTACATTCTCAAGGGAACCTATTCCTATATTTAGAACATTCCTCATGTGTAAAATCATGTATAGACCCACTAAGGGTCCTTATACATCCCATTATGAAGGGACTGTATTCCATCATGAGATAATATCCTACCATAAGATCTACATAATATTCCATGAGATAGAAATACATCACGATGTAGTTGAGAAAAATTCCACCAGAAAGTTATATAAAAAACCAATATATAAGTTATATTTGACACTTTAAAATAATGAACCGCTTATTGATAAAAACCATTGCACAAAAACATGAAAATATAATGTGTCTCTTATATAAAAATAAGGATTCACATATGAGGTCCAGTTACTTGGGATACAAATCCAAAAAATCACTTTACTAGCCTCCATAAACTCATCATATACAATAAATATCTCGTCAATAACATAAAAACCCAAGGAAATAAATCTCACACCCATGGTAATAAGAATATCCCACTAGAAATTTTTCCATGAATCAAAAGTCTGAGGTATATCACAAGTATTAAAATATTTAAAAACAACATGTCAACCATTAATACAAAGAGTTTTACAATGAAGATATCTTATACCACTTGGTGACACCCCATTAAAGATCTCCCATCCAAAACAAGGTTCCATGTGGCCTGAAGCATACCTCTAGGTACTCCAGAGGGTTCTGAATAGTAGCGAGGGACTAATACATATAATAGGGATAATATTCCCTAAAATTAAAGTGTGGTAAATATGGAATCTTATTACATAACATTTTATTAAATTTTACAAATATATGATCTCCTATAATTTTGTATCTTGGAAATACGGAATTCAATGCTTCGAAATATGAAAAAATTATTCCCATCCACTTGAAATGATTCATAATAGGTATATCTATAGTAAAATTCTTTCATGTCATAACTTTGGGAGACACAATGAATGAAAGGGTGAGCATAAGGCCCTATAAGGGAAATTAAGGGAAACAATTTATAACTGATCATTAGAATTATCTATAAGAACATGAAAAATATCATAAAGGAATCAGAAAATAATAAAGAGACATATCATAGTAAACAAAACATGAATCATAAAATGTTAATGTGGCTACAAAATTTAATAGAATCATTAATAAACATATCACTAAGGATTTTCACTGAGGGGTCATAAAAATTACAAAGGTTATTCACCAATGTATCATAAAACATGTCATCTCTTGGGATTAAATTATTTACCCAATGAATTTGAGTTCTATTAGGGTACACCCTTCATATTTATTAATTAATTTTATCCTCATAAATCACAATAAAACATTTCAAAAATAAATCATGCATAATAAAAGAAATGAGTTTCATATCAAAATCATTGTGTTTTAGAAAGTGCTTAAAATAATATCCATTTTTTAAAAACCCATTGAAAAGTAAGGAAGGCCTCCTGTATATTAGTTCTAGAATAAAATGAATAATGTTGAAAAATATGTTAATACCACTTCTTAATATAGAGTTTTGGGTATTCACAACATAAATTAAAATATTTCCTTGGAAAAAAGAGAGAAACATTGATAAGAAAATTCTACAGCATAACGGTTTTGAAACATGGTTTAATAAAAAATTTAAATAGAGGGGAAATGGGTCTCCCATTCATAAAATACTATACATAAAGTAGAGTTAGATATTAAAATGTAAATAAGAACATAGTATGGTAATTTTAAAGTCATACCACATAAATAGAGAACTTGAAAGTAAAAGTGAAGTTGATATTTCTATTACCATGAAGAGTTACTACTAAAACTCGATGATTTGGAAATTGGGGGATTTAGAGCACCTTGGGAAGAATTTTTGGGAGGTAAAACTATCTTATATAAGTGGAGGATGAATTGGGAAATATATCTAATCGATAATTGGTTGGATATTTATAGAAAAAGTGAGGGAGGTTTTTATTTGTTTCCTTGGACACCCCAGTAGTGGTATTTACAAAATTGTGGGCTTAACCATGGTATTTGATGCTAGTATTGGCCAACTGGGACACCTAATATCATATTGTATTCCAAAAGATTTGAAAATAATTTCATATTACTTATTACATCATTATGATGTCGTTAAACATACCAAAAATTCATTATAGTATTTTTTACTATTCACTAAAAAACTAAATATTTTATAAATTTCTCATAAATTCACCATTAACAAATTTAGATGTGATTATTTCAAAAATAATATTAATTTTATCCCAATAATTCTCTAAGTATGATAAATATAAATTTGAAATATAAAAAACTTTATTTAATAAAAATAATAGTGGACATAAAACGCATAGTAAAATTGGTAGAAATATTTTTGAGACTTGAAGAAAATAAAATTAATTTATCATTTAAATTTAAATAATAGGGATTTAATCATACTATTTCATTAAAAAATATATTATTTATAAGACATTAGTTTATTATAATTTTTATTTATTTTAGAAAAAGTACAATTGTTATAAAAAATATCAAATTATCAAATACACCGTATTTTTTAGAAAAACTATACTCTAAATGGAAATTTATGGAAAAAAAATTATTTATATAGAATAGATTATACAATAATTAACTAAGACTGTCGATCATAATCTCCTATAACACATACATACTACCGAAGGGTGAGTTGTCTGATAGTGATAGACTCGTTGGGAAGCTCGGCTAACATTACCTGAGTGGTAATCTCTACTAACTTTAATATCACTTTAATGAAATTTTATTAAAGCTTAATGTGTTAAATTGTGGCTTGATATTTCTTAAATAGTGAATCTCATTGATGATACCTCCTTCCCAAGATCTGAATAATTCTTATCGATGTATCCATCAACTCTTATTTATGCATTAATATACCACAACCATTTCATTTTTTAATTTTAATTATAACAATAAAATTATTATTAACAGTATTTTATTTCAATAGTCATATTGAACAATGATCATAATTGAAAAATGGTGATATATCGATCAAAACTCAATGTTCAAATTTTTATTATACACACTTCATCATTAAAAGGATATATTTTTTTTGAGTACAAAATAATATAACACACATTTTCAAGAAACAAATTTTATTCAAAATGTTCTGGTCATAAAGTTCGTCCCCCGTTAGAAATTTTTCCCTCGAAATTTCGTCTCATTCACTTGGATGAAAAATGGATTGGGTATTTTTACCACATTGTCTTCTCTGGTTCCCATGTGGATGCTTCATATTTTTGGTTCCTTCACAACATTTTAACAAGGTGGGTGGTCTTGTTTCATAGAACCTTGTCTCTACGGTCTAGGATCTCCAACGGCTGCTCCTCAGAAGAGAGGTCATGTTCATGTTGTTTCACCTCTAGATTATGTACATGTTATGGGTCGGTTATGTAATTACTCAAGAGAGATACATTGAAAAGATCATTAACTTGATATAGGTTACGTATAAATGCAAATTGTTAGGTCACTACTCCTATATGATGAAGGATTTCATTGGGGCCAGTGTACCTATTGCTAATATTTCATTTTTTACAAAACCACATGACTCTCTTATAAGGTGAAATTTGAAGGAAGACTATGTTTCCAACATCAAAATACTTGTCCCTTCGATGATTGTTAGCATATCTCTTCTGCTGACTCTAAGCTACCTTTATGTGTTGTTGGATGGAATGAACCTTCTCTGTCATCTCATGCACAAGATCAGGCCCAATAAGCGTTCTCCCACCATATTCATCCCAGAAATTAGGTGTTCTACAATACTTCCAACATGGAGCATCATAGGGTTCCATTTAAATACTCGAATGGAAGAATCTTTTTTACGAGAACTCAACTAGTGGGAGATGTTGATCCCATCAACCTCTAAATTTTATTGTGCATGTTATCATCATTTTATAGAGTGTTTGAATATTCATTTTAGATTGGCCATCAGTTTGGGTGTGATAGGTTTTACAAAATTTCAATTAATTACTTAGACAATGTTGAACACTTATCCATCATTTTGATGTGAACCTTGTATCATGATCAAATACGATATAATGTGGAACTCCAGGAAGCCTTACCACTTCCATTATGTATATATTTGTGAGTTTCTCAAGAGAGAAATATTCCTTAATAGAGAGAAAATGTGTAGTCTTGGTGAGATGGTACACTATAACCCATAACACATTATTTCCTATGGAGGTTTTTGGGAGAGTAGTGAAAAAATACATAGTGATATTGTCCCACTTCCATGCCAGTATGGGTAGTGGTTTTAATACCCCTTTAAGAATTTTTCTCGCTTTCCTCACTTTTTGACAATCTAGGGAACTTATATTGTAGTCAAAATTTTTCTTTTTCATGTTATCCCACCAATAATTGACATGAAGTTCTCTATACATTTTTGTGATTCCATTATGTATAGAGAAAGTATATCTATGAGATTAATTCATTAGATCCTTCTTTGTTTCTAGAATATATGGAACACATAGCTATTTATGAAATTTTAGTATGCATTCTTAATCAATATTGAACTCAGGAAACTTCACATTATTCATAGCCTCTATATTTTTATATTTAAAATGATATTCTCTTTGATATTTATTTATCTTCTCTAGTAATTTTGGTTGATATGTCACTTGGGATAGGGTTGATGATGTCCCTTCCCTTACGATTCCCATGTCCAAATTTACTAGGTCTTTTTTCAACGGATCTCCTTGAATGCTCATCATTTCCAAAAAATAGGGTCTTTCCTACTTAATGCATCAATGACTTTGTTGTCTCTACTACATTCATAATGAATTGAACAATCATTGTCTCTATGATGTTACAACCATATCCTACGTGCCATTTTCAATTTTTGTTGTGTGAAAATATACTTCAAACGTTGGCGGTCTATGTATATATCACATTTGTCCCCATAAATTGTGTTACTTCATATCATTAAAGAAAAAACAACATTATTCAGCTTTAGATCATGTGTAGGTTAGTTCTTCTCATGAGGCTTCAACTACCAAGATGCATAAGGAATCACCTTGTAATTTTTCACGAGGACGCACCAAATACCTTTTAGAGATTCATTGCTAAAAATAATGAATATTTCTCTAATAGAGGGTAGGTTTAACATGACTGTAGTAACCAATATATTCTTCAGATCTTGGAAGAATTTATTGAACTCCTTCTCCAAATGAACTTGAACACTTTTGAGTTAACATGGTTAATGTATTATAAAGTTCTTTAATTTTTTTCACAAAAATCATATAATATCTTGATAAACCAAGGAAACTGTGAATCTCAGTTATTGTGGTAGGATGAGGCCACTCCTCCACAACCATTGTCTTTATAGGGTATATTGTGATCCTTCATTGGTTGCAATGTTCCCCATTAAAGAAACTATTTGTAACCATAATTCACATTTGATAACATTCCATCTAGCCTCTCCTTCCTCTGTATTTGTAATATAACCCTTAAATGATCCTCATGCTCCTGGCATCTTTTGAAATATCTCTGAATATAATCAAATAAACTATTACAAAGTTATCAAGGTAGTCCTTAAAGACTATATTCATAAAATCCATAAAAATAAAAGGATCTTTAGTCAAGATTAAGGGAATAACAACAAACTCATAATTCCCATGTCTTGATCGAGAGGTGGTTTTTTTGAATATCTTCTTTCTCCACCTTAGATTGATGATATCAAGATCGAATATTTATCTTGGATAAGAATTTATCCCCATGAATTTGGTCAAATAAATCATGAATTATTTGAATAGGGTACTTATTATTCATTGTGATGTCATAAACATTTCTATAATCAATACATAACTTCATTGATCCATCCCTCTTCTTCAAAAAAAGGACATTTCCTACCCAAGAGACACCATTTTCTAGATAAACCCCTTCTCAAAAAGATATTGGAGTTGCCTATTTAATTCCTCAATCTCCACATTTTCCATTCTATATGGGGTCTTTGAATTGGCCAGGAACTAGGCATGAGGACAATGGGGAACTCTAACTCTCTTTATAGGGGAGGTCCACATAACTCTTTAAGAAATACATATATGTATTCATGAATTTTGGGGACATTCACTATTTGTACACAATCATTTATTTCTTTATCTTCATCAATCATGTCTATAAAGAGGGATATGGGTGGTGCTTCAAGAAAAAACCCAAGTCGAGATATCTCTCCATTGAAAACAACTTTAGGTTTCCCATTCAAGACTACATATATTTTATTTCTTCTGAAATTGATCTTAGTATTATACTTTAAGATCCAGTCTATCCCTATTATAATGTCGAATTCTAGGATGGTAAAGACTACTATATTTTCAATTATATTGTGCTATCCAAAAAGAATACTTAAGTCTCTATACATAATTGATTTTTAGAAAACCCCTTTGGTATTCCTGACTAATAATAATACTTATATTAGTTCTGGGATTGATTCTTTATTATTTTCAAACATAGAAGAAATAAAGTAACGAGTTGAAACAGAATGAATCAATGTACTGGCTAGATGTGGGATATCAATAAGTGTACCTGACACCACATAATTTTGAGAGTTAACATCAGTTGTTGTGATTAAAATATCCATACCTTGCTCCCATAGCCTATTCTAAGGTTGATGGTGGTTCCCATCTACTGTCTCTAGTTTTGGACGGTGATTGGAAAAGTCACCAAGTTGACCACACTATAAGCATTGGACATCAGGATGAACATGACCCCTATTTTCATTGACATTATTGTTAATAAGTTGAATATTCACCTCACTATGACATTTTCAGGTGATCTGGACATCTATTTCACACTTGAAACACTTCTCGCTCTCAAACCGGTAGTTCCCCGAATGCTTCTTCCTCATTTGTTTCATGTGGAAATTTTTACTTGCTTTCCTCAACTTCTTTGATCAAAGATTTTCCCCCAGTTTCCCACTAAAGGTATCATATTTTCATTAGATCTATGGGACCACTACTCCTATCTGAAATGAATCTCAATATTCATAGAACTCCTCATCATCTCCTCGTAGTTTTCATAGTCTCAGTTTTCTTGATTCATCCATAGATGGAGTCTTAGTCCATCGAAGAGTTTATCAACCGTGTCATTAGGATTCATGGAAAATCTAGTGGGGTAATGGGAATGACTTATGAAGTTCACCTCATAGCTTCCAAAATATTCATTTTCATTCAGTTTCAGCTCTAGTAATTACTTCTCCATTTATATTCTCATTGAATGGGGAAAATATTTCATGAAAAAGTTTCCCTTGAACTCATCCCACTCTATTGCTTTAATATCCCCTCCTGAATTCATTTTTTATCAACTCCCACCACTAAATAGCTTCTCCCTCTAAGTGGTAAATAGTAAGGGTGGTGTTTAGTTTGTACTAGACAATGGAGTCCAAATAAGATCTTTTTGATAGATCTCATCTACTAGTAAGAAATAAATGGGTTAGTAGATCCAATAAATTATGGTGTTCATTGACACATAAAGGACTCATCATAAAGTTATTCCATCCATGGTGAATCCAGTCTCCCAACCTGATTCAATTTATTTCCCATATCTCAAGTCAGTTGATTCATCATTCTCAGAATGTTTTACATCCCATCTTCAAATATATGGTCATCACCTCCAGACCGGTTGCACTCACCATTTTTGCGGTTTATAATTTTTACAACTATTATCTAAAAGAATAAAAACATTGTGAGAAACTTGATTATTTAAAAAATTTATTGTTCAAAGGGAACTTTTATGTCATATAAAATCATTCTTAAACATGTTATTCATTAAAAAAAACTATCTTTTCTATAAATCATTCATAATGGTTTTTAAAAAGCTTGTGATTAACCAAACATATATCCCAAAAGAGTACAATTATGAGTTTAGTAAGTCCTATTATTGTGCACATATTCATGTTTGAGTCTAGATAAAATCATAGTTTTTGTGTTTTACCCCTATATACATATGTTATAGAGCCACACCCATTGGTTTTTATCCATACACGGTTTTATTTTTTCTAAAGCCACATAGATAATATTTCAGAAAAATACAAGGATGATTTTCTATATCTTATCTTTTCCCTAAGTTTATTGCTAATTTATTAAAATTACAATTTTAACAATTAACTAAACCATCCATTCATACAAAATATAGTATCCCATCTTTTTATTACATAAATTTTCATTACATTTTACAAACATTAGATCTTTTAAGGTTTAGTGTCTTATAAATAAGGTATATAATACATGAAAATATGAAAAAAAATCCACTTGAAATGATTCATCATAAATTCATCCTTAGTGAAATTATTGCATCTAAAAAAATTGTGACATTCATCAAATGAAAGGGTGAGCATAGGGACTAGTAGGGGGAAGCAAGGGAAATAATTTAAGAAGTAAACATGAGAATTATCAAAAAGAACATAAAGAATGTCGTAAAGGTGTGAGAGAAGGAGAAGGAATGGTATCATACAAAAAAGAACATGAATCATGACATATAAATTTTGATACAATATTTAATTTATTAATTCATAAGCATACAACCCAGGTTTTTCATCGAGGTGTCATGAAAATTACCAAGGTTATTCATCAAGGTATCATAAAACATGTCATCTCTAGGGATTAAATTCTATACCCAATGCATTATAGTGATATCAAGGTTCACCCAAAATATGAATTAACTAATTTGATCCATATGAATATGAATAAAAAATTTCATAAATAACCCATGGAGACTAAAGGAAATTGGTTTCATATCAGAATCTTGGTGTTTTATAAAGTGCATAAAAGATCCATTTGTCATTTTGGACCCATAGAAAATGATTGGATGTTTCATGTATGATAATAACATAATAAAATATATTATTTTTATATCCCTTTGAATACATTGGGAGAATAAATATTTTTGGGAAATCAAAAAATAATAAAAAAATAATTTCTCAGGAAAAAAGTGATATTAGGATAATAAAAGATTGCATCATAACATGTATGAAACAAGGTTTTAGAAAACAATAAAAAGAGATAGGAAAATGTTATAACATTCATAAATGACTCCTAATATAGTATAGGGATTGAATAAAATTTATATAAGAATATATTATCAAATTTTTATTGACATACCACCTTAAAAGTAACTTGAAAGGAATATATAAGTAGATATTTTGATTACCATGAAGAGTAACTCATAAACATAAACGACCAGGGAATTGGTGGCTCGGGGACACCATTGGAGGACTCCTTGGGAGATAAAACTATTATATATTCATGGAGGAAGAATTGTTAATTAAATCTAAAGGATAATTGGTGTGTATTTATAGAAAAAGTGAGGTAAATGTTTGTTAATTTTCTTAGACACATCAGTAGTGGTATTTGTAAAACCATGGGCTTTACCATGGTATTTTCACATGAAATTGGCCACTTGGGACACCTGATATCATATTTTAACCCACAAGAGTCTAATGTTATTTTATATTACTTGTATATTCATTATGATGTCATTAAACATACCGAAAATCAAAACTATACTTTTCCTATTTATCTATAAAAATTCTCATAAATTCACCCTAACATAATTTTGATGTGATGAGTTCAAAAAGTATTTTTATTTCATCATAATAACTCTCTAATTATGAAAATTTCAATATTTAAACATAAAAACCCTTATTCACTATAAATAATAGTGGACAGAAAATGAATAGTGAAATGCATATTAAATTTCTAACACTTGAAAAAAAAATATTTTTCATTTAAATTTAAATAAGAGTGACTTAATGATATTATTTCATTAAAATGGGCATTGTAAAAAATAACTTATTTTATTATATTAATGATATATGCTCTTAAAAGTACAATTTTATTCTGAAAAATCAATTTATCAAATTTGTTATATTTTTCAGAAAAACTAAACTCAAAATTGAAATTGACAGAACAATAATTTTATTTATACAATATGGATTGTAAAATAACTAACTTAGAGCTTGACACATAATCCCTTATAACACCCACATACGAGATAAGGGTGAGGTGAGTGATAGTGATAGACTCTTCGGGTGGCTCGACTAACATCCCCCGAGTGGTAATCTCCACTAAATTGAACATTTCCGGAAGGTGATTTCATTCAAGCTTAATGTGTTAAAGTTCAGAATGGGCGTTGTCAAGAAATAAGCTTAGTGACACTACCTCCTTCCCATGCTCTAAAAATGGGATTCTTAGTCTACAATTCTACTCGATGAGGCCATCAACTCTTCTTTTTTTTATTAATTAATCATTATCACTTTTATTTATAATAATAATTATAATGTTAAAATTATTGTTAAGGGTATTGTTTATAAAGGTCGTATTGACCAACAGTCATAATTGTAAAATGGTCATATAATAGTCTAAACCCAATGGTCACATTTAAATTATACTAATTTCACTATTAAATGAAAGTATGATTTTTGAAAACAACGTAATATAACACAAATTTTCCGAAAACAAGTATTAATCAACAAGATAAGGTCATTAAAACAAATAGATTAAAACAAAAAAAAATCATACACATCCATAAAATCATTGTATACATAAATGTTGAAAAAATTCTATAAAAAGTGATTTATTTCATATAAACCCATGGTCATAAAAAATAAAAACTGACCACATAGTTGGATGATATCACAAAAAAATTTCAAAAAATACACATGTTTCCTATATCAATAATCTGGTCATACATAATTTTTATCTCATGATACCTTTGAGCTATCTTGGATCAATATATTATAAATATTTTGTTTTTCCTGAAAAAATACAAAAGTTTTTCACTCACAGAAGAGTACCTTTGAAGTGTGTGAGAAATATATCTTAGTAGGGTCTCACTAAGTGCCCATGATATACAACATCATATGCATGTATTCACAATGATAGTTAATATGCCACAGATGTGAATAAAATTTCAGGTTCTAACTAGGAAACCATGACTCAATTTGAATCAGGTCACTATGTGAAAATAAGGCCACTATGGAACTTGATCATACATGATTCATCACCATTTCAAAATCCACACAGTCACCTAAATTTTCTCATACCATTGATCTTATCCAATGCTACCCACATCTTGTATCAATATTTCAAAACTACCTAGGGTCTCTTGACAAATCATATATTCCATAACCAATTTATGACATAGTCTCTAGGAAATCCCAACTTTCTAAAGTGATAATTTCCACTTATCTTGAACATAGGATGTAGAACATTGTCCTATATCACCCACCAAAGTCCCTCTCAGTCCCTAATTCATGTACCTAAACCCTTGAAACATGAATTTAGTCACAAAATTATGCCTATATAGTATATGTATTTCTGTTAAATGGGCTACCGACCTCAAAAATGGAATTATAATATAAGTTATTCTCTAAACCACCTTTTCCATGCCTGAAATACTCATCTAAGATCATACCACTATATGATCTCATACCTCACACTAAACAACAAAAAATTATAAAAATTGTAATTAATTATTTAATTTAAACAAATGAGGTATATTCATCTAAAAATTAGCTTAGAATCATCATTTCACTGAAACCTTGATCACCCCCCTATTAAATTTCATTACCACAACCTGAACACCATCCCAATAAAAAAACCCCATCACTCCACACCTATTAATATCAAATTTCATACCATTTCATAAAACCAAAAAAATTAATAAGGAAATGGATTACCTCTAATAAATGATGAAATTCCTTTTTTCATCATCTTTTTGAGACCTCCTCAAGTAATATCATATAAAAATATTGTCATCCTCAGGTGATTTCACTATGATTAGTTAAAATCAATTCGAAAATTAAGTCCAAAATCATACAAAATCAAAGGGATAGAAACTATGGACCAATAATGGAAAGAAAAAAAATCACCTTGGATAACCACTAAAATTAATCAAAAATCATTCCCCCAAAGGTGAATCAAAGGAGGAAATAAAGAAGGGAGAATCAATTAGAAATAGCCTCTTCTAATCCTCATGTCACCTAAAAACTCAAAGAATGCTGACATAGAAATGTTGATTTTCCTGCTATCTAAAAGCACACACCCATGAACCATTCATGATGTGAATATGAGGTTCATGTCGTTTATTACTTAGGAAGGGGGATCCACTCTCAAAAAAACTCCCTTAATGGTGCAAACCAACAAGGTTAAAGTTATGAACCCCTTCCACTAGGTGAATTCATAGCCTAAATATCCTAAGGAAAAGGGGATCTCCCTCAATAAAACATCATTTATGATGTGAACTAGGTTAAAAATGTGAAAACCACTCATATGGTATCCTCTCATAGGCCTTCCTCATTCACTGTATGAATTCACTATATGAATATCATTCATGGTGTGAGAACCATATGTCATTCCATGAATGGGTTGTTTCTAAAGTTATTAACATCATAAATACTATACTGAAACCTGAAAAAATACATATGGGGAATCAACTAGGCCTCAAATTACATCTAAAAACACTATTCTAGGATGTAAAAACATTCAATATCCCAATATGCATCCCTTTTCTAAAAAAACTTCTCAAAAAACAAAACAAATTATTTCAAAATGTAACTACCCAAAAATTTACTGAGCGTTATAAATCATTCCACCATAACCCATCACCATAACAATATAATGGTTGGTTTGTTTTCCACTCATTTATACTGTCACTATTTTTAGATTTCCACCCATGAAGTCTCTCTATACCTTGACTAGAAATATCATTATTTTCTAACCACAACTCTAATGTATCTCAAATGTTTCAGAATTATCCACCCATACGGAAAATCCCCACCTCAACCAAAATCATCTAAACTTATTATATCAAAACACTAATACATATATAAAAATCCACCAATTCATAACTAGAAACTTCCAAAATACCATCCTCATTGATATTCATAATTAGAATCAGAACCCGAAACTATATTAGTTAAAAGCATCATCAACATTCACCACAATACCAATCATCGCAAATGGATTCAAACCATCTCCTGCCATTTTATCTCCCACATAGGATGAACAAAAATAAAAAAATTCCTATTGATTATAATAATATAAAGTGGATAAAATTTTTTCTCTACTATCTGCACAATAACCCATATCCTTGGAACTTTTCCACCACATCCCTGAAACTCCTCATATATTATGCATGACCACCTTCAATAATCTCATCACTAATCATACAGTAAATATGTACTCTATTTATTCATTTTATCCTTCCACATGGTTTTTTATCATATTATAGAATATTGATTATAGATTTCATACTGTTTCATGGCCCTAGGACACCATACCAAAGTGGTATATACCATATGATAATTACACCACCTTTGTATACCTCACTACCAATGTCCCACATTAATATAAAGTGGATCTATATTAGGAATAAGTGACATGTCCCCGTGTAACACAGTACCCATTGGTATCACATTATTACCAACACTGAATAATGATTCTAAAAAAGTGGAAAGGCTACCATGCCTATTTTAGAAGGATTCGTGATAATGTTTATAAGCATTTCCTTCACACAACCTAGAGTAATTTTCAATATATTTACATCACATGGGTCTCAAAACTCAACAAAGTGACTTAAAAATGAGTCATATATTATAGTTTATAATTACTTACCATGTTCATCATGATAAACATATTAATATAATACAAACTTTTATGATTTTTTAAATAAAAATGGAAGTTATTGGTTTTTCCCTATAAATCTATGTAAATATATCAAGTAATTCTTATAAATATTGTCATAGAGAGGGAATGATATTTTGAGGCATGGTTATCCTTAAATTGATATTTGAGAAATATTATATATATTAATATCAAGAGTAGTAATTTTTCATGAAAAGGTTAGGTAACACAAAAAAGGTGTCTAAAATATTAAATTTTAGACCGTCATTGAGTTAAAAATACAGTCTTTACCCTATGTGTGACAAAATATTTTTCCGCTCCAGGAATTTTTCAAAATGATATCATATGTGTAAATAATGAATGAATGAATTATTTTTATTTAAAGTGATTTTGTGTCCTAATATTCCTATATTTGATCACACTTAAGAAAAATATTTTATGGTAAGCCACATAACCCTATGATTTTTGGGAGAGCATTGGAGGGAGGCTTGAAAAATGATGATGATGTGTAAAGGTTCATTCAATCCAACAAAAATCAAGGATATATCTATTTAATATGATATGGATTAATTCTTCATCAGCGATCATCTCATATCATAGTCAGATGTTTGTTTTATATGGATTTAGCCAAATCTTATTATTCTTTGATGAGTGTGAATCAATCATCTAATGTATTGATACATAGATTGATCATACTATGGGTATGGTATTATTATGGTGGGAATTTTTAGATTTCTATTTATTGAATTGATTTTATCTCTTTATTCTCTGGTCTAATGATAATGAATTATGTCCAACATAGAAATTTTTGAGGTCCATTACTTATGTTTGTGTGTTGTGAATTTATTCCCATGTTCTCCATTCATTCATCCTCTATGTTCTTTTTATATGATGGTTCAAAAAATACATGATAATAAATCATTGTGCAATAGTTTCATAGCACAACAGATTGATACCATAGATCTAAGTTTGGATTGATGATGGGCTCGACCTATGATGGTAATGATTGTGAATAGATATTAGATTTATTATCCCTGATTATACTTTGGATATATGATGGTGGAATAAATCAATGATTAAGGTCTCTAGGTCAATTCATATGGATGAATATCAAATCATCCGTGAGGATCACATTCGATTGAATCAGATCTTGGTCTTAAGGAATTTTCCATAGAGGAAATCAGTATGGGACACCAGAGGAGGAATATAGGTATAGAACTGCAGTTTGTGGGTGTTTTCTCACAACAAGGTGTGTAATAGAATAACACACACCATGTGTGGGGACATAGTTTGGGTGCTAGTGTTCCAAATGAAGTTACACATCACACACCGTGTGACACATGTCATACGCCCTGTGAACCTTACCCTATGGATCAATGTGTGTCACAAAGATTACATTAATATGGAAAAGGATAGGTACAAAGAAATTCCAGAGTACATGGGATAATCTCTATACTTTGGTGTGGCTTATTACACATACATGGTCAGGTACACAGACACATCCAATTATACATAGGAATGGACATGGTAATGGGGCATGATACATGGTTCGACCCTATTCCAAAGGGAAATTCCATATAATTACAATACATGTTGTGTACTCCTTCAAATATGACATGGAGACCATGTTCCCCTCTATATGTACTAGTCACCTTAAGGTTGTTTTTCCTCAATGAATCCCAATAAGGGTAGAATATTGAATTACATCCTGAAAAAAGTATTGTGATCATATATAAGGGATTAGTTTTTGATAGATTTATAAGAATATCTCCTAGAGGTTAGGATGTGGAACAATATCATACTTTTCTCTATGTGGTGTTCAAATAATTTTTTTACCATCTCTATAAGGGACACAATCCCCTACTTAGCGGGTTAACTCGAATTGGGTTGTTAGCATACCACATGGCCCTTGACGTGATCCCAATATATGTATTGATATTTTAAAACTTATATAGTGAACATCCTTATGTTGGGAAATTATGATAATAACATCTTATAAGGACACTATCAGTATAATAAAACACAGGGAGTGAATTCCCCTAGGCGAGCATGGTTACACAATCTCAAGTAGAATCTTAGCCTAGAAATGTGGTTGTGAACTAATGTAACGACCCGATATTCTATTAGTGAAAATTAAATTATTGTAATTATGTTATATTTTATAAATAACATAAAATACTATATAGAACACCACAAAAACTTTATAAATGGAAAAATTATTGACATATGAAATATTTATTTAAAATAAGGATCCAAAACCAATAGAATAGTAACATGACTGATGGAGTAGTAATGTTACCCTTAAGAATAGTAACTCTCAAATTAGAATAGTAACATAATCTATGAATGTATAAATAAAATTAATCTATGTTTTAAATTAATGTATGATATAGTTATATCATAGTATAAGTAAATAAATATTTTGAAAATGATAAATTTATCGTTGGTATTTTTATAAAACATAAATTTTTATTTACAATTTTATAATTAATATAATTATTTAAAAAAATTAGTTTATTAAAATATACTCATAAATTGATATTTTATTATCTTATTATTATGATATAATTTTAGGAGAAATTAATTAATTATTTGATGTGATTAAAAAGTAGTGACAATATAAAATCTGTATTTTTGAGTAAATGATGATTTTAATTCAAAATTAAATTTCTTGTATTTAGAATCATATTTTCACAAAATGGATTCCATTATTGAATTATAAACATTTATAAATGGTTAGAATGATTATTTGGGATTTATTTAAAATTGTTTACTTTTTTGAATAGTGAAATAAAGTAATATTCAGTATAAGGTAATTAATTAGATTTTTTGAGTCATGAGTGCGTCATAAATGATGTAATTATTCATTTATCCAAACTCAAATGAAATGTTTTCTTTATTTTGTCATAATAATCCACAATAATCATAGTCTTGAACCAAAATTATAATCTAATGGATAAAATAATAAAAAACCTATATCTTCCACTATAAATACCAACCAATGCCACCTCTTTTACTCACATGTATAAAGCCTAGAATCATGAAAATATTCTTCCCAAAACTCTTCCCATTTCTCTCCACAATTTCCATGAGATTTAATTCTCAATAAATGAAAATTTCATTTGCTTTAAAGAGGTTCTCAAGGAGAACAATTCAAGAGGTAAAAACCTATTTTATTTTCTTTTAATTTCATAATAATTTCATTTATTTTATTAGTATCTCCTAAAATCCCCCTATCCAAGTGGAATGGTATATCTAGTATCTAACATATAAATTAATTTTATTATGTTAATTAAATATTTTTTCATCTTTTATTTCCACTCCCCTTTTTGTTCTAAAAATAAAAACATTTTCTGTGATGTGTTAATTTATCACATTCAAGGATATCGAGTGTTCGATTTCCTTTACAGACTTCAAGGATAGTCATAAAAACATTTTTTATGGTTAAATAATACTATAATATATTTATTGAAACTTATTTACTGCAATTATACTAGTATATTTATATAATTTTAAATAATTGAAAAAAAACTAGTTCGTGATGATCGAGAAATCACCAAATTAATTTAAACAAATATGATTACCATTTTATCTAATGATTCATCCAAAAAATATATAAATAATTATATATATGGAAAAGAAGAATTTTTAAAGATAAATAATAAATTATAATTTCAATTTTGGTTAACTATTCCTATTTACATGATCCTTCATACCTTTATACAAGTTAACCTATCATGAAAATCAAGGAAACATACACTACTGAATGATGAAATTGTTTCTTATAACTCTTCAAAAAGGCCATAAATGTAATTAATAAATTAAAAATAAATAAAATAAATTTATAAAAGGTTATTATTTAATTATTTCTTATATTTAATTGTATTATTGACGATATTAATCTCATGTGAACAACACTTCTAGACATAAGGTTACAGATTTAATTTGAACCCCAATTTTTTCCCTTTGGGTTAGGATTTCTCTCTTTTTACTGTAATGGAACTATTATTTATTAATATATAATTCTTATAATTTATTTTTAATTTTTCTTAACTCATGTATCAATATCATTTCATCCTTTTTAGGATATAACTTTTCTAAAAATGTTCCCTTATCAATTCTTATCAATAAGCATGCCTAATTAATGGGAACTTTTTGATTTCATACCCATTTTAATGTTATCTCCATAAAATGTCTTAATAGACCATTTTATTATAAAATCAATCATTTTATCATGAAGAAAGAAATATTGGTTCATTTCTATTTTTATACAAACAAATATGACTTTTCCATTTTAAATAATATTTATTATTCTTCTTAAACCTCACTAAAATGTTTTATTTATAAAGTTTCTCAGAAACTATTTTTACATGTTTTCAATTTAGTTTTAAATAAACCATAATTATCTATGACAATTTTCACTTATAAATTTCAATTTATAAGTTAAATACATTCATTCCTGAACACCATTATGATATTTTATGTTTTTATTCCTTTTGACATGATTACGATACCTATTTATTTACATGTATAACCCTTATGTTTATGTCAGATTCCTTTTGTATAATTATTTATGTGACACATGTAATTTTGATAATATAATTATGGGTGAGCCTACATAGTACTCCAGTTCATTTGGTAATTTTTAGTCTCATGAGATTTCATGTCCAATGGTCTTAGTAGTTATCCTTGACTCATGCTCCATGTGAAGATGTCTTGGTGGTTAGATTTGACTCAGGCTCTATATAAAATGGTCTTGGTGGTTGTACTTGACTCATTCTACTCCATGTGAAATGATACTTTACTTGTGATTATTTCATTGTTTATGTTTCATTCACATTTTCTACTATTCAATTATTACATGATCCAATATTTTATAAGTTATTATTCAATATGTTTATTCATGTTCCATGATTTTTTTATTTCATCATGTTATGAATTGTATCCCCTGTGATATTCTTTATTTTTATGTTTATTCCATTACTCGTATTTTTAGGTCATCCCTTCATTCATGTATTTCTCATATTATCCTATGTATATTTAATGGATCAAAGGTTGATAGGAGGTCATTGTGAAGATTAAATAAACTATGTATTTTATTTTGGTTTCATGCTTTCTAATTATGTATTTAATATTCCAAAGACAATATACTTTATAATCCTTGGCATGTATATGAATACAAATTATGCTTAAAATCATCAAATAATATTTTCCAAAGGCTATAGTCATTATAGTTGAATTAGGGAAAGATCTAGTTATTTTTTGAGACTAAGATTACAGTACTTTAGTAAGAACCATAGGGATAAATCTATCACTATAGATAACCTAGATTGGAACATAAGGAGTTAAAATAAAGGATATACCTTTCATTTACATGTTTTCATTCAATTTTCAATGTTTTTTAATTATATTTTCATTAGATAAGTAATAAATCCCCTGAATTTCACATTCATTTTCTTAGTTAATTTCTAGAAATAGAATATCAGTTGCCAATGATAAATGTTCTAGAAAATGTAATTATTTCCCTCATTAAATGAAAAATATGTATGGGAACTCAAAACATCATGATAGTACTTTACCAACCAGATTATTTTATTAATAAAAACATGAATATCATGTAACTCCCTTCATCATCTAATAATGATAATGTTACCGTAAAATTATTTATGTGAAAAAAGAATAGCATGTTTATTGGATCTTTTGATCGCCTCCTCATGGGACAATGGATTAGCTCTATTGAAAATATATTATATATCTTCTTGTACTCAGAATTAGATAAAGTTATGATAGTAACCTATCATTTAACTGGGGAAGATGATAAGTTGTGGAAACTAATCAAGAACATGATGTCAAATGAGGAAATTGATTCCATGGAATGAAAATATTTATGGAAAATATTTTTCAATAAATAGTTTCCTCCAAAACTCTATTTTAAGATAGAGAGGGAGTTCCTTAATTGGAAGCAAAAGGAAGATTATTCTATCAAGGCATATGATGAAAATTTAACAATACATTCCTGAAGCACCTTCAATTTGTCATTAAAACCAAAATTAAGGTGAATTACTTCTTTAGTGGAATAAATACGAGTCAACTAAAAGACTTGGGGATTCAAGAATTTGACATCTATGAAGAGATTTTATATGGTGCCTTCAAGGTTGAAATAGATCCTACATAATCTTAGTGGTCTCATGGTCCTAGAGATTAAAATTAAAATTAGAGTGTAATAAGGATGGATCAATAAATAAATTCCATGATGAAAAGAAATACCAATATCCCATGTGTCAATATTGTGGGAAGAAGTAACTAGGGAACTATCTAAAGGGAACTGGGAAATGCATCAAATATGGAATAATTAGGAATCTGTCTAATAACGTCTGAAGGGATATGAATAATTCCACTAATGTGGAAGAATAAGAGAAGGTTCATAACAATACTCATCCTATAGTTAAGTGTTTAAATTTTGAATCCCACCTTTTATTTCAAAACCTTTCCTTTACATGGTATAAACAAATGATATTTTAATGATTAGTTTTTTTGTAAAAAAGGTACATAATACATTAAAACATAAACATATTATTCTAATACACATTAAAGGATTCATAAAAGGATAATCATAATTATATTTTCTATATTTCATAACCTGGGACATACATCAACAGAACATGTGAGCATAAGGCCTAGTAATGGAAAATAAGGGAAACCGTTTACATGTTACCAAGAGAAATATCAATAAGAAATTGAGGATTAAAATCATGATAAAACTAAAAAAGGTAAATTTCCTAATAAAAACATAAATAATATCATGTATAAGTTTATAAAACATTTAAATGGGGCATTCATAATCATATCACCAAGGTTTCTCACTGAGGTGTCATAAAAATTACCAAGGTTATTCTTCAAGGTTTCTTAAAACCTGTCATCATTAAATATTAAATTATTTAACCAATGCATATGGTTACCATTAAATAACACAAAAAGTAGGTCTTAATTAATTTGTAATTCATATATAATAACAAAACATTCCATAAATAACATTTGGAGAAGATAATAAACTTGTTCTATATAAAAAACATGGGGTTTTTGAAAAGTGCATAATGGCCAGATCATTATATAATATATAACCCCCAAAAAAGGAGTGAGCATTTTATGTATGTCAGTTACTGAATAAAATAAATAATGTTCACATATTATAGAATAATGCTATAAAATTGGGGGGTTTGGGTATTCATATAATGAAAATAAAATGGAATTCCTTGAGGAGAAGAGAAAAATTTTGAGAAGTAAAATCGGCAGCATAATAGATATAAAAATGGTTTTAGAAAGGGTAAAGAAGAGAAAAGATATAGGTATCCCAATGATAAAACATTTTTTAAAGTAAGGGAATGACTAATAAAGAAAAAAAATAAAGAGTTAAAATAACATTCATAAGACAGACAATAACAAGTTCTTGAAACGAATAGAAAAAAAGGATATTTCCCATACCTTGAAGAGTAGTCCCTATAACGTGAGGATTGGGACCCTGGGGTCCTGAGGACACCTTGGAAAGACTATTTGGAAGGTTAAACTATCAAGTCTTAAAGGACGAAAAATTGAGATTGGATGTAAATGGAGGAATGGGTGAGTATTTATAGAAAAGGTGGGATATATGTTTATTTATTTTTAAATAAAGGGCTTAGAAAACTAGATAATGGTAAATTCAAAACCATGGTATGGTCCATGGTATTTTAAAATGTTATTGGACACATGGGAAACCTATTATGTTATTTTAGTCATCAGAAATTGACTACAATTTTATATTACTTATTTTTTAATGGAAAGGTAATGTTTATATAAAATAACATTTTTAAAGTTAATGTTTCCATTTTAGAATTTTGAAATTTAATTATATATTTGGAAATTGTTAAAAATATATTAAAATACTTGATATTAATAAAATAAAATATTTTAATTCTTTGATTATGTTTACTTACTTATTAAATCATTATAAAATAATTATGATGTCATTAACATACCAAAAAAATAAAACTATATTTTTACTATTCAATAAAAAATAATGTGTTTTAGAAAATTCTCATAAATTCACAGTAACCTAATTTCAACATGCTTATTCAAAAAAATAAATTTATTTTATCGTAGTAATTCTATAAATGTGACAATTTTAACATTTAAATATAAAAATCCTTATTTATTACAAATAATAGTAGGCTGAAAAAGCATAGTAAACTTTATGACACTAAAAAATAAAATTATTTAAAAATTTATTTTTACATAAGAGTGTTTAATATTATTATTTCATTAAAATAAAAATTATTAATAATTAGAAAGTTATTCATAATATGTATTTATTTTCAGAAAATTAACATCTTGGTCCAAAAAATCAATTTATCAAATTTCATGACAATTTTATTAAGAAAATCTATTCTTAAAATTGAAATGATTAAATAAAGATTTTATTTATACAATGGAATTACAATTTATGTAACTGGGGCCTTGATACATAATCTCTTTTTACACCTACATAAACCCTAAGAGTAAGGTGTGAAATAGTTATATTTTTGTGGGGTACCTCTATGATCGTCGACCGAGTGACAATCTCTACTAACATGAACTTCTCTCGTAGTCATTTTTGTTCAAGAATCACATGTTTATGGTCAAATTGGGCTTGGTCAAAGGTAAACACTAAGGATGATTACACCCTCCCATGTTCAGAAAGATATAATTTAAATCAAATGACTCTACTAGTTGAGGCCATCGAATCATTTTTCTATATCAAATTTCCTTTGTCAACATTTTACTTATAAACTATAATGATAACATTAAATTTATTATCAAGAGTATAGTTCACAACTTTCAAATTAACCAACAGTCAAAATTGACCAATAGTCATATGAATGTCAAAAACTGATGGTCACATTTCAAATTATAATCACTTAATTATTAATGAGATATATATATTTTGATTGTAATATAATATATCACACATTTTCTTAACAAACAGATATTATTAATAATGTTTGGGTCGTTACAATCAACTATAAAGAACATACGTAATATGAGAACCATTTCCCAAAGTCAGGGGTTTTTTGAGTCAATCAGCAAAAACCTTCAAGGAAGCAAGGAAGGGAATATGATATCACTACTACTGAGGTGGATCCCAAAAATGATGTGGTGAAAGGTTCAATAGTTATTATATCAACAATAGAAAACATGTTATTTGATTACAGTTCTACGCATTCCTTCATATCTTGCACGTTTAGTATAACTATTCAAAACCACTTCAAAAATATGAAGGATGAGTTATCTATGAGAACAGAAATGGGGTAATTATTGAATCTAAAGTATATGCCTCTTACTCAGTTATTGTTTGTGAAATGAACCTCCCAAAAAATCTTGTTTTGATTTTTTGGTGGAGTTTGATTATATATTGGGGAGGAATTTGGTATATTTATACAATTACAACATTGAATGTCAATAAAGGGTGATCACTCATCACATCATGATGCATCTTCCAATTATATAAAATTATTAGTATGAGGATGATTCTCCATCAGAATAATCATCTCAATTGTTGATATTATTTCCTTATGAGAAAACTTATCTAGCTCAAATTATTGATTCAAAGGAGATAATCATGCTCAAATACATTCCCATTATGGGGGACTATATTTATGCATTCCCAGATTAATTTCTTGGCCTTCCTCCTAACCAAGAGGTTGAGTTTCTTAATTGAAATTATTCTTAGATCTTCACCTATATGAAAGAAACCTTATAGAATATCCACCATTGATTTGGAGGAAGACAAAATGTAGTTACAAGATAATATGGACAAGGGTTTTTATATCGATGTTCTTCAATGTGGGTTGAACACATCCTTTTTATCTAGAAGAAAAATGTTTCAATTTGCCTCTACATTGATTATCATCTTATTAATAAAATCAAGATAAATAACATGTATCACCTCTTATAGATAGATGACTTATTCTATCAAACATGTGGGGATATGTATTTCTATATGGTGGAATTTAATTTAGGATATAAACAAATAAATATGAAGAATGAAGATATTCCCAAGACTACCTTTTTAATGATGTATAGACACTATGAGTTAATAATGATTTCATTCACACTCACTAATGATCCAAAAAATCTCATGGATTTAATGATTATACTTTTTATATATTACCTCAAAAATATTTTGGTAGTCTTTATTAATGATACTATGATATAATACAAGAGAAAGGATGAACATGTGGGAAATTTGAATACATTTATAAAGAAATTTATCAGGGATAAAATATATGAAAACAATGTTAAATGTGATTTCTGGATGGAAGAAGTATCATTCAAGGGGTATGTAATCACAAGAAAAGGGATATCTTTGTACCCTTATATGACAAATAAAGTCGATGTGTGGCCTAGGCCAACATATGTAATATTGATTTGTAGTTTCAATAGTTTATTTATGTATTACTAGTGATTTGTGAAGAAAATATAAGTATTTTCAAACCCACAAAATAAGATGACTCGAAAGGGAGAAATGATTGTCTAGACCAGTGAATGTGATGATTTATTTAATAGTTGAAAAACCGTTTTATCATTGCACTAGTTCTAACACTACTAAAAACTCGAGAACTATTTACAGTTCACGTAGATGCTTCAAAGAAGGGATTAGGCTATTTATGGATGAAAAATTGAAACATGATACCCTACATATCATGGTAGTAGAAAATTCATGACCAATAATATCTTACGCATAATATGGAGTTGGTGGCTATGATTGTTTCATTGAAAATATAGTGGAATTATCTCTATGGGGAGATGTGTTAGATATATACTGATCATAAGAGCCTCAAATATATATGCCCATAGAAGAAGATTAATATGGGTGAATAAATATGGTACGATCTCATCAATTTTTATGACTACTCAATCCACTACCATCATATAAATGAAAATACAGTGCAGATCCTCTAAGTAGAAAGGATCTGGAATCTTTATCAATAATTTGAATGGAGAAAGATCCAATCTTTATAGATAATGCATGTATGAAAATATACTCATTAAGTAAATTCTTCAATCCTTTCTCAATGGATTTATCAACCATACCTTTTTGAGTAAGTAAAGGATGATCAATGAAATGATGTGGAAATTCTGAAAAATGTGGAAGATATCAGAAATGGGAGATCCTCAAACATCCAAATGGATTAGAAAGGGGTTGTGATATTTAGGTCATGAATATGTATACCATGAAATAAAGAGGTTAATATAGAGATTCTGAATGATTCACATAAAATTACCTTCTCTATTCCCCAAGGATCACGAAGATGTATCATGTTTTCAAAGAAAAATATTGGTGGGTTAATATGAATACAGAGATCACTAAATATACACCAAAGTGCCTGGTATGTTAGCAACTAAAGGATGAAAGAAAAAAGTATAAAGGGATGACATAAACATTACACATACAAATATGGACATGGGAAAATATTACCATAGACTTTTTCACTAGACTCTTGAAGACATCTAGTGGAAATAATGCTATATGGGCTGTTGTGGATCATATTATAAAGATAACTCACTTTGTTACAATTGAAGAGGAATTCTCCCTGGATCAAAATTCAAGAATATACATTAGAGAAGTTATAAGGCATAAATTAATAAAACTATAGATTATATCAGATTGAGATCTAAGATTCACCACCATTTTTTTTGGAAAAGCTACCAAAATTCTCTAAACACTATGCTGAACATCTGTATAAACTACCATCCTCAAATTGAAGGCTGATATGAGCATACTATTCAGACACTGGAAGACATGTTGATAGCATGATCTATGAGCTTCAAGAGAGGATGGGACTAACATCTAACTCTAGTTGAGTTCTATACAACAATATTTTCCACTCAAGCATTCAAATGACTCCATATGAATCCATTTATGGTAAAAGATGAAAAATAAAATAATCTTGGGATGAAGTTGGTGCTTATAAGATACTAGGATTTGAAATGGTCAAATAAATAGTATAAAAGGTGAAAACCATTTAGTATCACATCTGGGAAGCCCAAATATGAAATAATATTTATGAAAATAATCATCAATGAAAATAAGAATTTAAGTTTATAGACATGTTATTCATATACATACCTCCATGGAAGAGGATCATGAAATTTGGGATGAAATGAAAGCTGAGTCCAAGGTACATCGGACCCATCGAGAATCATGATAATGTTGTAACTATGAACTATTGACTGGAACTTCCACCAACCATGTATCAAGTACCATATGTATTCCATGTATCCCACTTGAGTATGTACATACCATATCCCTCACATGTACTTAATTTAGAGGTTGTACCGTTGGATAATGATCTCTCTTATGGGGAGTAGTGAGTGAAGATCTTGGATCATTTAGATAAAGTTATAAGAATGAATACTACTCACCTGGTAAATTTAATATGGTGGAACCATAAGTATTAATAGGAAACTTGGAAACCAAAGTACGTGATGAAGAAGAAGTACCCCCACCCATTTTCACCTTAGTGTGTAAACCGGAATTTCTAGGGAGACATTTCATGGGGGAGAGAATGTAACAACCATGAATTATATCAATGAAAATTATCTCCTTATAATTATTTTATATAGTATAAATCACATAAGATCACATATATAACACAATAAAAACATTATAAATGAATAAATAATTAAATAAGAAGTATTTATAAAAATTAAGGAACCTAAAACAATTGAAAATGAAACAAGAACTATGGAATAGTAATGGGACCAATAAGAATAAAAACCTTGTCAATAGATTACTAACCATACATATGAAATTATAAATAAAATTTATCCATCTTATAAATGAAAATATGATATAATTATACCATATTATAATAAAATAATTTTTTTTTAAAATGAAAATTTATGTGTTGTTATTTTTATAAAACTAAAATGTTTGTTTACAATTTTATAATTAATATAATTAAATAAAAGAAAATTTATTGTCATAAAATAAATTCATAAATTGATATTCTTTTCTTATGATTATAACATAATTTTATGATTTCTTAATTATTTGTTCAATGTGTTATAAAATAAGTTATAATTTTAAATTTGTATTTTTTAGTAAATGATGAATTTAATTTAAAAACAAATTTAACATATTAAGAAAATTATATTCATAAATTGGAGTCATGTTTTGAATTCTGTACACCAAAATTTTTTGGGTTGATGTTTTGGTATTTTTCTAAAATTGTTGAATTTTGTGAATAGTGAAATAAGATAATTTACGGTAAAAGGTAAATAAATGAACTTTTGATTCATGCTTGAGTCATGAATGATGTATGTTTCCATTTTATAAAACTCTCACTAATTAGTTACTACACTATGTCAGTGGAATCCACACTATACCTAGCCTTGAGAAAAAGACTATTGAACAAAATAATACAAAACACCCCTCTTCCCCACTATAAATACCAATAGTCACCACCTCTTTTTTCCACACCTCTAAATCCTTGAATATAGTAAAAAATCTTCCCAAAAATCTTTTCAAGTCTCTAATTAACATCGATTATCCTTTTAGATCAATAAAATCCAAAACTCTAGTTCCTCAAGAAAGTTCTCATGGATAAGAATTCAAGAGGTAAAAACCCATTTCCTTTTCATTGAATTTCATTCAATTTTTTTTATTTTCATATTATCTAATTACCTCCCCTTTTCAAATTAGAATGGTGAATCCATTATATCCCAAATATTGAAATTTTATTATGTTAATGTAATATTCTATCATCATTTCTCCCCCATCCATTTTATGAGAATGCATCATGAATTTTAGTGTTAGTGACCCTTTTGGTTCTTCGGAGAGACAGATCCATGGGAAGGTGTGGATTGGTTCTTGGTGATTACGTGAGTCTTTCATATCACTGTGATACTTATAAAATATATGGTGATCCTAGTGGGGAGCCTTCTTCATGTATTTACATCATATTATTGGAGCTTAGTGGTTCTTTCTTATGAATAGTTGACTCTTTCTTGAAATGATTTTTATCATCTCTTCCAGGAGGAGTTCTATATAGAAACAATTTCAATAGTGGACATATAATAAATTTTATAGCTATAACAAGGATGAAGAATTATGGATAATTATACATCAATGTTTACTAACTTGTGATGTTAATCAATTCTTGTGGTTCAAGATCTATTATTTTATGTGATTACCTTTGAGAGAGGTCTGTGAAGATACATATGGGACATTTTCATACCTCTATTTATTCCTACTTATGCGAGGGTTTTAGAGAATGACATGAAAATAGAGATATTTAAGGACAATTAGACACTAAAAGTGGATTCCAGTAGTGGTAATGTAAGAGTTGAGACCATAGAAGTAGGTAAATTATGTTTGATATAGGGATCCATACATGTAAGAAATTTCATGTGGTGGACTCACGGGTAAGGGTAAGCAGTTTTGGGCTCTTGGGAGTAGTATAGTTAGAATAAAGAGAGGTGGTTCTACTCTTGTGGTGGAAGGGGACACCTCATGTGGGATTTCAGGACCCACTATATGACTTATAGAAAGAAAGTGCAATGGATTGTTATATAGAGTAAACAACACGATAAATAGGTCCATAGGATGGTGGGTGTATAATAGAGGAATGTAGAGTGGTGGGAGGTGGAATACATTTTGAAATGTTTTCACCACCACGCCTAGGTAGTTCCTGAAAGGCTCAAGGAGCTGGTGGATAGGTGTGTGGAACGTTTCATGCTATAAAGTCTTATGATCTAGAGATTATGAGGATAACTAGAGGTATGACATGTATCTTGTATACCTATGATATAAGTTTGATATACATAAGCCTCATCCACTGTTTTATTTTTATATCTATAGTTCAAGACCTAGAGGTTATAGAGGAACCCTTGGCTCAACCTTTACACTTGAGACTCCTACCCGAGATGACTAAGCAGTTAAATACTATTACAGAAACTATTATCTGATTCTTGGATGAGATTGTTTCTAATGGGTTATCCTTGTGGAAGTGTTGAGGCATTGTGATTTAATTTTAGTCAGTGACTAGATATAGATCCCTTAAGAAAATATTGACTATTTTTTACTGCAGGATTTGATGTGTCATCATTGATGGGGTTATGTTTTATTTTATAGAGAATAAGAAAACCCATGATGGTTATGTTACACTCATATTTAGAAAGGTATAACTGATTAATCACAAATTGGATAGAATGAATCTTTGAATTGTGGATGCTATGTGATATATGTTTCCTGTTTTGGATGAGAATAGGGATGTATTTCTTGAGGACATGTCAGGATTTCCTCTCTTGTGATATATAGACTTATGCATTAAATTACACATCAGGATAGCCCTAATATCTATTCTACAATATCATATGGAACTCATAGAGGTTTATGAGACAAGGGTGTCTTTGTAATACTTGTAGAGTAAGGGCTTCATGAGACCCAGTGTTTTACCCTAGGTGGTCTTAGTGTTATTCAACAGAAATTCAGAAGGGATCTCTAGGTTATGTATCAATTGTCAGTGCTAAATTAAATTGATAGTGAAGAACAAATATCCACTACTGATGATTAAAAACCTATTGGATTGGATGATTAGAGCATGATTGTTCTTAAACATTTGCCTCAAATCAAGCTATCACTAGGTTTGAGATTGGGTTGAGGATACAATGAAGATAAAATCCAGATATTTCTACATTCAATATGATTACTTAGTGATGTAATTTTGTTGGGAAAAAATCCCTCAAGGCATCATTGAAGTATTTTTGAGGTCATTGTGTTTGTTGAAAAACTGAACATATGTGTTGTGATTATTGAAAATGAAGACCATGACATACCAACTTGATGAAAAAGGAGATTTCATGTTGGAATTTCAAGATCAAGAGCTCTGTTCAATGATCCATGTTTGATTCAAGAACTTCGACAATGGAATGGATGATCTGGAGGTGGCATAAAAAGAATAAATACAAGGTGGCGTCGTTTTCCAGTGTTTGCCGAATTTTTGGGCCTGAAAATCGACAAATGAATAAAAGCTATTTTGGAAATGGGACTTGTGTGCCAAGGTCTTGGATTATATGAAAAATGTGCACCATATGTTTTCTAATATCATATCATCATAATATGGAAAAGGGATAATGTTCACGCAAGTATTGGTGTGGTTGCATAGGTGACTTGCGCACCGTGAAGAGACTTGTGCACTGATACCTATGAGGCTTGGGAACTTGCACACCTGTTGTTTTTCATGATAATAATAATAAAATATGGCAATGGAAAGAGGTTCCTTTAGGTATTTGGTTTGGTCGTGCAAGTGTCTAGGAGGACAGAAGACTTGCATTCCATAACCTGCGCGCCGAGGGGTGACTTGTGCGCCGTTGCGTAGGGTATTCAAAATTCCTATAAATACTGGACCACCCCACCTCATTTTTCAATGGAGTTCAACACTTTGAGAAATATGAGAACCCATCGTGCAGGTGTGGTGGTCGTGCAAGTGGTGGTGTGTCGCGCAAGTGGGACTTGCGCGCCAGATTTGAAGAAGTGTGGTTGTAGTTAATTGCGTGCCAATATTGGTTTGGGCGTAAAGGGAAGTGAGTCGCACAAGTTTGGAGATGAAGAAGCTTGTGTCGTGAAAGTGTCTAAGGTGGACTTGCGCACCAGTTGTGATTTTCACATCATATTGGACTTACGCGCCATGTATGGTTGGTTCATGGTAGATATTCAGGGCTGCGTGAAAGCTGGAATATTTCCCGATACCTTCGGTGCAATGTGAGATTCATCTACGGGTGAAAGTTGGACTTCAACAGAGCATCCAAATACAACAGAGGATATATTCATTAGAGACAATGAAGAGAGCTATAGGTCTATAACCTGTGAGTGGATCTTTTCCAGAGAAGTGAGTGAAGGAAGAGGAATAAGGTGATCCTCTCCACCGATACTGAGCCAGAGAGAGAGAGAAACAGGGAGTGACCCTTGGGAAAGTAGTGAGATGACCCTAAACTTTGTAAAGGCAGTGAGCCTGGGAATAGAAGTGATCTATCCCGAACCATTGTATCCACATATAGTGAAGAATAGTGGAATTTGGTACGACCAGTAACTTGTCGGTGTATGCTCCTTGGACATAGCCCAGTGAGGGTGAACCAAGTAAAAATCTATGTGTCTGTATACTTACTTCCCTACATTGCATTTAAAGCATCATCATTAGATAAAGAAGAAAATAAGTGATCATAATAGACACACAAGTGCAAACAACATGACCCTAGTAATAAAGAGGTCATGATTTAGTGGGGCAGGAAGAACTTTGAAAAAAGAATATACATACCCTGATTCACCCCCCCCCCCTCTCAGGGTATATAGGCCCCTATTGGTCCTAGCAACTTGGGCATAAAGAACACCCTAGAAGTGTTCATGGAAATCATGAACTATATCTTTAAACGTTTCTTAGACCAATTTGTGGTTCTCTTCATGATCAATATCATCATATACTTGAAATCCATGTAGGATCATGAAATACACATGAGGATGGTTCTAGGAACACTTCAAGATCATCATATTTACGGGAAGCTTTTGAAGTGTCTGTTTTGGATTCATGAAGTCCACTTTTCATACATGTTATATCAGGTGATGGTTTAGTCATGGACTTATAAATACTTAAGGTAGTGTTAGCTTGAGATACACCCAACACTACGACAGAGGTGCATAATATACTATGATTGAAATGATACTATAGGATATTGTTCCCTATTTCTCCAATATATCCTCACCTTTGACATCTTTGAAATAGAAGGGATATCCTTTCATGTTCTAGAAATTTGAAAAGTTTTTTTTGGGATTTGATGTAGAGGATGACGGGGGCCCCCATCCTAAGATTTTTAATGGAGGGTTATGAGTATATGAAATAGATAGTTCAACTCCAATGAGTACCGTCAATAGTCATTTTGGGTCATGATTCTCTCTTCACCTCATGATTTTGGAAAGTATTATAGGTGTCATTATTGACTTAGTTTAATTTGTGAACTATGTTTCAACCTTAACTAATGGTCGTACTTAGTGGACCATTCAGGTTTTGGAGAATATATTTTGGCCTTGAATTTTATACTTTAACTATATTTGTGAGGATTTCTTTGCCATAGTGGAGTTTGTGTAAAATAACAACTACCATTCCACCATCAGTATATCTCTATTAGAGTCCTTTTATGGGTGACCCTATTTGCCCCCAATATGTTGGACCGATCTGGTGAGTCATAACTCATGGTCCTAGAGTTGGTGTAATCTATGGTTGAAAATGTGTAGATCATCCAAGAGTGGATTGAGACTCCAAAGATCCATCATTATTTCTATGAAGATTGACTAAGGAGGGATTTGTGTTTATGGAGGGTCACCATGTGTTCCAGAAGGTCTTGTGTCAATGTGGATTATAGATATTTTCCCATGGTGGAAATGTTTATCAGATATTCATTGGCCCTTTTTAGATACTACATATAGTTGAGGAGGTGGTGTACCACCTGGATCTACCATCGCAGTTAGACTGGGGACATGATGTCTTCCTCGTGTTGCAACTAAAGGGACATCTGTATGAAACATCTCATGTAATGGACTTGGGTGAGCTAGGCATTGGGGATAAAGATACCTATTTAGAGTAATTGATATAAATCTATGATTAGTAGCTGAAAATACACCCCAAGAAAGGAGTTCCTTTGGTGCATGTTGAGTGGTAGCATGGGAATATTTTGGAGAGAACTTTGGAGTACGTTACCCAAATGCATGCTCAGTACCAAAATCCGTACAAGTAGCCCATTTTTATTTTTGAGACCAAAATCACAATGGTGGGGAGAATGTAATGTCTTGGTTTTTTCATGTAACACTTTGAAATATATCATGTTATATTTTTCAATCTATGCATTGAGACAGTACAAGATTCTGAGGCTCAGTGAGCCCAAAATTGTTTCTATAAAAAACATTAAATATATTAACATCATAGGGGAGAACTTTTCTAGAGAAAGTGGGATAACTCTTAAATAGGATCATGAATCCAAAACATGAGACCAACTTTGTGTTTATAATCTGATCATTAACCTATTCATGATATAATCTTTGTTAGTGTTGAGAACTTGTGAAAATGTTTTCATGAGCATGAATAATGATAATGTATTTTATTAATTACATTTTATAAAATGATGTAGTAACCTAATATTTATCAATTTAAAAACATATATGACCAATTCCAATAGGTTTACACATGCATGGACATTGTCAAGATCCATTATAAATGGTTAGATCATAAGTAGAACAGATACACAATATACTATAAGTACACACCATTTACTCCTTGAAAGTGGACTTGGATTCCTTATTCCCTTATGTTTAGACTATTTCTATTAAGGGTTTTCTCTTGAGTTCTTTACTAGTGAGTGTATATTATGGTATTACCTCTTAAAAAAGGATTTTGATCCTCTATAGGGTATTATTTTAAGATTGATCTATAGAAATTCCCCCCAAGTCTGGTATGAGATCCTCTATCATCTTTGTCACTATATGGGGTTTTTAATGTCAGTTTTCCCAACTATATATGGTTTTTGATCCCATACTTAGTAAGCTAAACTATATTGGGTTGTTGGTGTAACCCATGTACTAGGTTGTGATCCCCATATTTGTATCAATATCTTTAGACTTACAGTGTGTACATTATTATAGTGAAACTTGATGATCATGACAACTTTGATGGTTTCCATTAGTACTATTAGAATCAGGGAGTAAGTTCTCCCTAGAAATAATAGTTACAGACTCTTTAGCATAATCTTAGGATATAAATGAAATTATGACCTTACCTTGTGACCTAGTTCGAACTATTATTATGTATGGATGTTTTTCTATTTGACTCACATTATAATTGAAATATATGGGAATGTTATTAATAATCTTGATGCTTTATTCTTAGTTATTTGGTATTTTCCTACTTGGTATTGTTATATTTTCCCTTTCATGGGACCTTCCCATACATGTAATTTCTTATAGTAAAGACCACATATTCAATGGGTTTCTTGGTGGACCAAGAGAAGTTGGAGCCAATAGTTGGGTTTTAAAGACCATGATCCATTCCATGAATCACATTTTATGGTTTTATCCTTTTCCAATCAGGTCGGAATACATTATAGTTTTGTGTGGGCCTAAATATAGTCCTTATTCCTTCCTAGTATTTTTTCCACCCTGATTGTGGGATTTAGACGTATGAATTCATTTGGTGTAAGTTATATTTTATATTAAAGTATTGTATAGTCTAGAATGTTTGTGTGTGTAGTTACATTATGCTATAACATCCCATTTTTGTTTTATTCTTACTAGGTGTAAGTTAGCAGCCCATGGACTACTCGTGGTGGAATTGGGGAAGTAACACTTGACTTATCATCATCCAGGATTTCCCTAGTGGGTTGGGTCATGAAAAAAAAACATCACTGAAAATCCACTAAAATATTATGTATTCATAAAATAAATTATTTCGTCAAATCCTATATTTCATCTCCATCATTTATTTATTTTTACCTATAATTTTCAACATCTAAATTTTTATCCATATTAAATATTGAAATTGAATATGAATTAAATCAATCTCATATTCCTCATTTGTTTATTCATTTTACTAGTAAAATATCTATCTCAGAATATTATGAATTATCTACCCATAATAGAAGATAGAAATCGTGGTGGACTCACATGGATTATTAAAGATAATGACAATATTGTGTCTATTAACTCAATTCCAGGATGTTCTCTAATATTTGGTTTCTGCCAATCAGTCTTCTAATTACATTCTAAAATAACCTCTTTATTGGATCTTTCATGTCACATGAATTTTGGAAACTATATAGAGGGAATATATAATAAATGGGAGAAACTGTCTTGATGGAAAGATACATGAATGTGAGATTCAATACACTATCCCCCGATCAAAACCATGTCATAGTTTAGGTACAATTTTAAACCATTTTCCTCCATCAATCAATTACACTCCAAACTTTTATAAATGGAGAGTAATAACATGATAACTATATAATATGGGACCTCTTATGCATCTAATATATCATGTAAAAAATTGTAAAAAAAATATTTCACATAAATTATTTTTATAAATAATCTAAAAAAACCAAATTACATAATTAAATAATTTAATAAATAAACTCCACTATCAACCAACTTTTACCAAAATTTCATATCACCACAAAAAATTATTAAATTTAACCAAAGGGTGAATAAAACATCCCAAATTCAATGTAATTATCAAAATGTCATTTTAAAATGAATAAATTTCTATTTTTTTTTCTTTCACAGTCAGAACTATGAAAATAATCTGAAGAAGTTCACAAACACTTAAAAATTAATTTTTCATGTCTCTGTGTTACATTCCATCCTTGAAAAATTAAACCACAACCATAAAGATGAAATAATTTCATAAAAAATATCATCATTAAACATTAATCTTCACAACATGGTTTCATATAAAAAATTAAATAAAATAATTTGATAAAATTTACGTTCTTTCACATAAATCATGGATTCTATTTCCTAATAACATTCCACCACTCCACTATGTTCCCAAAAAACATGCCCTCAGGTAATAACTTAATTATACTAGACTATGAAACTATTTCCCATTAATTTAAACTATTTTTTCTTCAAAAATCATAAATATCACCCAAGTCAACAAATTATGAAGTATCAAGACAAGAATTTTAAATCTGGAATAGATGAAAAATACTATGAATCATTACTACCCATGATGGTTATACTGACCAATATGTTATATCTCTAACTTCCTCTAATACCATAAATGTACTTTGTGACATGTTTATTCCCTTTCTACACCTTCATTACCCATAATGAGGAGAAACTCAAAATAACACAGTATCTATAATTGAAAACGCCAATGTTCACCTCCTTTTGTCCTCATAGGACCTTTATCTTCTTTGAGAAATCATTATGTGGTCTCAAATAACCAATGCATGTTTTATCATTTCTTACACTACTCCCATAAAAAAATACCCACCATGAAAAACTCAACTAAATATAGTAGATAATGACATAGTCACCCATAAAAATCTTTATAAGGGGACATAATAATAGTGGAATAATAATTTTAATTGTAAGAAAATTATCCAAATAGAAAATGAATGGAAAATAATCATTTAAAATCAAATAAATATTACCTCAATATATATTTCAATAAAATATTAATTTTCATGGATTAACCCTCATTCTATGGATAAAATGTGATGCTAAGACATAACATGATAAGATATTATTTTTCTAATCCCCTCCACTATAGAGATGTAAATTCATCTTGGGATAAAATACTATCATGATGTGAACTATATGAATCAATACAAATCCAATCCCTTAAAAAATTACAAAAAATAAAAAAATATTGAATAAATAATCAATAAAAAATATGGTTTATTCATTTATAAATCATTTATAATATAATTAACATAATAACCTTTGAGAGTATGATGTAATCCCATAATAAAATATAATATAAATTCTAAAACATCTTTGGGGAATATAAAAATGATGAAATAATGCAAAAAAAATATGGATTTTACCTATGCACATATATGAAATTTTAAAGCACACTCATCCTATGATTAAATCACATTTCCACTAATTCTGCTTCATTAAATCATGATACATCATTACAATACCAAGTTGTACTGCCAATGATGAACAATAAAACCCCACAATAATACATTCAACAGACTCTAAAGATAAAATAACATCATATATAATAAAAAACAATACTAATAATCCTCATTCCATTTATCAATAATTTCACCAAGAAATATTCACATTCATTACACTAATATATCAGGATCTGAAACTGAGACACCTCCACTTATCGCACTATAAATGATCTCACTTCCTTGAATAAAGATATCCTACATCACTAATCTCATCAAAGTTAAGATAAAAAATAAAATAATAATATCAATTTACTTTCTTTTGTAGCACGATGAACAATATCATCATAAGAATTGTAACTCAGTACATCAGCTACTAAATTAACATTTATAAGGGATATATGTGACTAAAAGTCCAAATTTATGAGATATTAAATCAATATTTTATTGGATTGGTGATTCTATAACCAGCTGTTTATACCTTATATTTCATGTATATTCAAAAAGGAGAATATTAATTATATATTTTATTAAATATTTTTCTTTTTTCTATGTGAATTTAATGTAATAATGTCCAAGAGTAATTTTTTCATTGAAGAGGGAATAAGAGTTATCTAATATAGGGAAATACTTAAAATACCATGATGAATTTATTAAAACTTGTTCCACATATCAATAACATTCTATTATGGGACACATATTATGTTGAATCTCAATTTTGATCACTCATAAGCATATGTAGCTTGATCTCATGATGTTCCAACATTGTAATCTCCAAGAGGAATGATTACGATAATCAACCCACCTATAAGAAATCTAAATTTTTATTATTCATTGAAAATATCTATCTATAATATTGTGAACATATAATTTGAATCAATATTATTATTAATGTATGTCATGACTCACATACATTGATGTATTGTCGTAAACCATGATGACATATGATCGTGATGAAGTCAGGTATGTTGGGTGCATCATGAATGATATGTTATTAGTGAATATGTCAAGGAAATATTTATCCATTAAATATTTATAAAATTTTATGTCTCACCATTTGACTGAAATATCACTATAAAATTAAATTCCATCTCCATTGTGTTTTGATGGGTTCATTTCAGATATTCCAAAAAACTTATATCAATCATATATGTTGATGATATAGGTATGCAATATTCATGATGATATATCACGACAAAGGTATTATATTATATATTGAGAATTTTTACATGGTTTTTCATTTTGAAATACCTTCTTACATTATGGGTTCCTTCACCCATTTCTAGTAAATAATCATAGGCATTTTTCAATCCATTCTAATTCCACTGAGGAAATGGTGCAGAGGGCCACATAGAATGTTTTTCCTTTGATAATTTTAAAATATTATTTATATTTAACAATTTAAATAAATATTTCTCTCTGCATGCATAAGAAATATTTATTCATGAACTAATTTAATTGATCTCAAATATTAAAAAAATTATTCTCAAGACAATTATTTAAGATCAAGAATATATAATATTAATTAATTTCTTAGTATTAAAATTATAATAAATAACTATTTATTTAAAAAATAAATAATATATTTAGATAAATTAACTTTAAATATTTTTTTATGTTAACCTCTGAATAAAATATTTATTTATATATTGAATCAATAATATTTATTTAAATGTTTTTTCAATAATTAAATAAATATTAATAAGGACGAGAGAACCATATGTTTTTATGGTGAATATTTATTTACCATATTGTAAAATAAATATTTATCATCGTTTAGGATATTTCATGAAATAAAATAAAACAATAAATTATTTTAATATATGGAATGAGGTTTCTTTTGGGTTTAATGTATTAATAATGGACTTTGAGAAATTAATTAAATTCATAACCTTAATCCTAGGTCTCTAAATTTACTCTTATGCCAATTAGAGTAAGGATGATTTTTGGACACAATAATTACCTCTCATGATCATGCTCTTCCATTCTTCCACTAAATATTAGGAAGATCAAGATAAATTCCTTCTAGATGGGAATAACTTCAACTTAACAAAGTCAAAAACAAAAGATGGGAAATCATCCAGGATATTACCCAACATTTCATTAGTGTAGTTCAAATATTAGAGGAGAACATCTGGATCACTACTAAAGGGGATCTGGTTTGGGTACTCAAAACATATTGAAAATTCACTAATTAGTTTAGAATAATCAATGTCATCAATAAGTAAGGATCAAAATTTTGAGGAAATACATTTACCTATTTCTAAAAATAATTATTTATTAATGTGAAAAGATCCTCTCTATTGATTCTAGAAACAATATTTTTCAATATTCTTTAGCAACAAAATATTCATCATGGAAGTCAAATCATGTTTATTTTCATGGAACCATTTAATCGGAAAAAATTGATTTATACAAATTCCAAATAGGAACCTCTACTACTTCAACAAATAAAAATTGGTATCAAAGTAGTCACATTAAATTTATAATTATTTAGTTATTATTTTTCATTGTAAGGATTATAAATTATTTTTCATTTCATGAATTTTTCTTTAATCTAATAATATGTATCTATTATTCCCCCATTCATTTATGACTCATTTAAAACAAATCTAATAAAATTTTAACAATGAAAATTTGAAGAAACTATCTAGTGGTTCCATGTAGTCTTTTTGAACAATGTGGGATTATACGATGTGTAGTTGATGTACATGTAATATATCCTTGTTAATCACACAAGGACAAAGAAATAATTAATTATACAAATCTTGTAATGAAGGATACATTATTAATTAAATTCCCTATGTGTTTACATATCTAGAATATGTCATTGAATGTTGAACTAATTTTTTTTTGGTTACACATCAGGTAGTCTATAATTTTTCATGGTGAAACAATATTTTCAAACACAGGTTGAGTATTAATTACATGAATTGTTATGACTGATGACCATGAAAAAAGAATGACACTCTACATGTGATAGTTATACACAAATTTTACCCCAAACATGTTCATGTAGAAATAGACACTGAGTCCCTAGGATTTTATCATATATATGAAAGGATAATCATAGATGGTGTGTATCTAGATATGCATTCTATGTACCAAAAATGTGTATAAATAAAATTATATTTTAATTTATTACTCTATAAAAAATCAATAACATGTGTTTCATCTGTAATTTCATTCCTTTTACACACCATGTGAGATTTTATATATATATAATGATTAATTAATATCACTCTTATTTTATAAATTTCATACCATGTATAGTAATAATTCATTGAATACTCCATGCATAATAAAATAATTACATGCTTCATTAATTAACATGTGTTCTATGTTTCATTTATCGACTCATATATTCCATGTAATTACAAGATCACATGTGTCTTATAAATGTTGCATTATAAACTGTACGTGATCTCTATACAGGTTGAGTAGTATAAAAAGGTACTCATTGAGTTTCTTTTAATTATAACTTGTGTACATATTCTATTGATTTTAAAATAAAAGTAATTTATAAGATTTATTTAAAATCATTTTAGATGGGTATCAACATAACCAATTAGAGTGATATTAATGTAAATTGAATTAATTCATTAATCATATAATAAATCAAATTAATTCAATTGGGTTTATGTTACTTAAATATAGAATCAAAATTAATTATTTATGGTTATTTTAAATGTGTATTTGTATCCATATTAGATAATCATGAGCTTATACTGGCCAATGTATGTGTATAGTTTCTTTTAATTTAACTATTTCATGAATTTTTTAAATAATTTTGTTAAATTAAATTGATGGCATGAGATTGATCCCTCCTTATTATGTTTGGCTAGTGTGTCCGAGGATTGTTTTATGAAATCCCCCCTTTTTTGTTTCCATTACCTTTGAGTGAATTAAAAACACTGTACGGATGGATCTCCCATGTGTAATAAGTTGTTTCGAGATGGATCTAATTAGAAATCAAACCACGTAGATAAATAGGAAAAAAGTGGAATGTTGAAAAAATGATCCCAGAATGGATCACCAAGTTTTTACCCTCGGTTCAATGGTTTTCTTATGATCCACTAAATAAAAATCTAGAAGTTAAAGAACATGTCCATTCGATGATTTATTTATTTTATTTATGTTCTATTCATGATTTATTTTGTAGAGAAAAGACTGATATCAGATAAATAAATGACTTATTAAAATAAAATTAAAATAAGTGGAATGTGCATAAATATTTTTTAGTACATGGTTAAATAATTATATAAGACCGATATAATATTTAAATTAAATTTTAAAGATGAAATAATACAGTTTATGTATAATAAAAAACCCCATTGGTTAAAATAAGTCAATCCACCTACCATATTTTGAATAATATTGATCCTATGGTCAAAGTGTTTGGTTAGCCTCTGTTTGGATATCTTTTCATTATTAAAAATTACTAAAAAATATTTTGGATAGGCTAAACCAAATATGTATTTGGTTAATGGCCATATTTTTTCAGTACATATTTGGATGTATGAGTGGAGAAAAGTTGTGTTGGGATTTTTGGTTTGGGTGGTTCACTCAATGGATCGAGGAATTATCATGTTATAGTTGTCATGAACAACTAACTTAACACATTATAAAAATCATCATGTCATCTATTTAGATTATAATATGGGATTTTTGGATATTTTAACGTATAATTTACACAAAATATGACATTAAAATTTTAATGGTGATGGCTACTGAGACTTAATAAAATAGTAGGATATGTAACAAAAAATAACTTTATTATATCTCACGTAATTTATAATCAAATTACCTAGTAATAATTCTCTCTATTATAGTTATAGGATGATAAAAATAATTTCAACCACGTGATTCATGTGACCGATTCTGAAGAAAGTATATCTTATATATTATAGTAACATCAAATAATTGTTTAAATGCCTATTGGTAATATTTCTCTAATAACATAATTTAAATGTTAAAAAATCTTTGATCCATTATCTACCATCTAAAGAAGTAATTTATGTGATGATTTATTTCTACGAAAAAACATGAACGATGCACTGTATGGTTGGTGTTTGATTATTTCATCCTTGTTTAGAGAACTGTTGAAGTCAAATGAGAACATTCATGCTAATATGTTTCTCTAGTATATCTTTTATCTTTATCAAGAGAGAAAAAGACAACAATGGTTGAGATATCAAAGAAAATATTCATAAAAAACCTTAGAGAAGGTTCACCAGATCAGAGTCATGTAGTAAAACGCATTCGTAAAATTGATCTCTTAGGGGTTATAATATTTAAAATTCATAAATAACTATGATAAACACCATCTTTGTTACACATTATTCTATGATTTATTACATAAGAACACGATTATTACAACCAAGAATATTTATACGTCAAGTGTATTTTTTTAATTAGTAAAGTTACATTACAACTTAAAAATATTTAGTAAATCAACATTATTGAATCTTCATTAACATGCTCATAATATTCTATCATTCTTGAAACTACATGGGATAACCTAGAGACATACATAAGAAATGGTTTAGATATAAATCCCAGTAAGTGAATAAACAAGCAAAAGTATGGATAATGTATTATATGTTATCCAATAATCATTTCAATGGGAGATAAAATGGTTGAGAATCGTAAATATTTACAAATAGGTACGATGTATGATGATATCATAAAGGAAACATGGGAAAGTGGTAATAACATTAAAAATGACAATATGAACATAGGTCAATGATGACTTCCAAGACATCATAAATGGTGGAAAATGACACATAATAGATTATGTTCACTCCCTAATCCTATAATTTAATTTTCATGACACTAAAAGATAACCCAAAGCATTATAATGCTACATAATTCTGGGACCTGTAACTTTCATATCACTTATGTGCAAAAGTGTGCCACATAGATCATTCAACATTGCTTCATATTTCATTACATTTAAATTCATGATAAAGTAGTTTGGAATAAATAAATTTAATTCCCCAGTAAAATAATTATATTTATTTCTCTATGAATAACCTTGAGTCTAAATAGTTTTGGTATTTACAATACAAATGTTTGGCATGAAAAAAAATGTAGTGAAAGTTTGATAGAATAATGACATAAATTAACGATTCGTTAAATGGTTTAATGGGAGATAAAGGGGTATCTAAAAATTTTAATGTAAATTGAACAGTATTATTGATGTGAAAAAATATATCCTAATATTATGAATTGTAAATAAATTTCATAAAATAGAGAATATTCTTTAATAAATAGGAGAATGAATGGATAAATTACTAAATTTTGGAATAGTAATGGCTTAGGTAAATGCTATAAAGAAAGTGGATAAAAGATATATCATTGTTATTACATAAATAGGATAGAATATGGGTCTTTATAAACTCAGGAAAATATAACCAATTGATATTCAAAAGCCTAATTACAATTAAATTAGTTGAATGTAAAAGAAGATAGGGAAATCCCTTACATTGAAAGGGTGATTCCAAAAGGTTGGGAGGAGCTTCTTGATATATTGGGTGAACCATGTGATAAATATTAACAGGGGAGGGAATATTAATTATGGGATCTATGGTTTTTTAGTGAATATTAATGGGATCGTGGTTGGGTTTATGTTTGAATGGTGGGGGTGGTTCATTATTATTTCTCAAATTTAGGTTTTAAAATCTATATAATGAAGTAATAAAAAAAACAAACTGAAACATGTATTTTTTTCCCATGGTGTCTGAAAAGGTATATTTAATTATATTATTTTATAATTATGAGGTTTGAAATCATTAAAATATTACCCTTTATGATTTATAAGTGTGTCATGTTCATAAATGAATTATTTTAAAACCTTAAAATGTATTATTAGTCTTGGATGATTCATTAATGATTTATAAAATTAATTTAATTACTTAAAAAACAATTTCATTTAAACATAAAAAATATATTTGGTAATTCTTACCCTTTATATCATTTATTAAATATCTTTTTGGTCATTATGATATCCTAATACACACCGCATATTTATATGGTATTAAATTTGTACATGAAAATTTGTATGTCTTAGAAAATTAAGAAAAATTCAATGTTGGATAATTTTGATTTTTTGATTCCTAAAATAATTTTTATTTTATTAAAATGAGTTTTTTTAATATGATTTTATACTTTTAAAATGATAGTGAACATTTATTGCGAAATGATGGTGTTTTTTTGACAATAATAGTTTTTGAACCCTTAAATAAATTACATTTGACTTAAAAACCTATATTGTCATTTATATGTAAAAAATATAATTATATTATTTAATTAAAATATAATTTATTTTTGAAGTTCAAAAATTCATCAAAAAGGAATTTCTTAATTGAAATTTTTTATTTTTGAGAAATACAATTTATGTTTTATCGTATCAAAATAATAATCATTAATAAAGTAAAAAAATAAGAAGTAAATATAGTCATTATTATAAATAAAATAAAATGAATATATTCATATTATTTGGGTCTTGATACATGCCCCATTATTACAGCAGAAAATGTCATAATGTTAATGTGCATGATGGTGATATTTTCTTATGCTGGTTCGGCATACATGTTTTGGGTCGTGATCTCGAAGAGATTGAACTTCTCCCATAAACCATAATTATTATGATTTAATTTTTAGATCTCATATTGGTATTGGAAAAATTAAAATCCAAGTAATGTTATATCCCTTGGAAGATCTGATAAATTTGCTTCATATAGAAAGATCCAACTAGTTTAGGGTATCACATCGTTTGCTTGTATCAACTAGACCTATCAAAACCTAATATATATACTAATCATATGATCATTGTTCAATGGCTATATTATCAAAATTTATGATGATTAATGTTATTTTAAATATTATAGGATATAATAAAAACAATTAAATTCATGTGTTTTATATAACGATAATATATAATAAGAAATTTAATTCAATCACAAAAGAAATTTTATTTATAAAATCTTAAGTTGTTATAATTTACTCCTTCAGAAATTTCCCAAAGAAATTTTATGTTCACAAACTAAAATAGATGGGGTATGTATATTCCATTACCTCCAATAGACACCACATTTATTCTTCATAAATTTGGTTTCTCCATACCACTGTTACTAGGTTCATTTTCTTATTTCATAGAACATCATCTCTACAATCTAATATCATCACCAGATGATCCTCATATGATTGATCATTCTCAAATGGTACAAATTAATGATTCAGTACGTGTAAGTATTATATTATTTACTTCCTCAATGGGAATACATGGAACACATCATCTACATGTGATAGGTTAAGATTCCATTCAATTTAGTAGTCCACTACTCTGATGCAATCAACGATCTCAAAAGGACTGATCTATCCTTGACTAATATTTAACTGATTCAAAAATCTTATTACTTTATTCCATGAAGATATGTGGATTAAAACCTTATCTCCCACCTCAAAGTATAGTTCAAATAAATGATTGTAAAAATAACTTTCCTATAGACTTCGAGTATCCATGATGTGATGTTGGGTGGTATTGAACTTTTCAACTATTTCTTCAACAATTTTAGGACCAAGTAGTTTGTGTTCACCAACTACATCCCAACATTAAATTGTTCTAGTAATATTACAATAAAGGGATTCATATTGAGAAATTTATATTCTTGAGTGGAAACTATTTTTTATGAGAACTCGACCGGAGGGAGATATTGACCTGATCCACCTTCGATTTGAACCTGATCTAAAAATGTCCTTGATTTTCTAGATAGTTCACTCAGATTGGACCTAGAATTGAAGTTGATAAACCATGATTAACCTCAAGTCAATATATATATCATATTAAAGACTCTTCTTTAACATGGAGGTAATTTTTTATCTCAATAAGATAAAATCGATAGTGGTGTTCCATACACCCTCACCGTATATATAATTTATATCCATTAAATTTGATTGAGTGAATGTAATATTGAATTGAAATTTATTTGGTAGTTATTTATGATGATACACTACATTCCATAATTAAATATTTACTCTTTATGAATTTGGAAGACTAGTGAAAAAGTATCGGGTTATGGTTTCCCATTTCCGTGTAGGTATGGGTAATGGTTACATCATCCTCATGGATTTTTTCCTTTCACCCGTCACTTGATTACATAAAATACACCATGATGTATAATCTGTGATATCATTAATCATATTGTACCACTAATAGCTCTCTTGAAGATATCGATATATCATTTTGATTTCCAGATGGATAGAGAAGACAGAGCTATGTGAATCATCAAACAATGCCTTTTTTAACTAAAGATTTGATGGTATAATTATTCGTGATGAGACTCATACAACTCATTTTTCATTAATTTTTAACTCTATGTATTTCCCATTTATTAGACCTTCCACCTTCTTTTGAATTTCTACATCATCTCTTTGAACATCCTTTATCATCTTCAAAAGGGATGGTAGAAAAGTCATTTCTAAAAGGTTTAAAGATGTTCCTTCTTTATGATTCCCATATCCATATTTTTCATTTCCAAGAAGATCATAACCTTCTCAATTAAAATTAATGATAAAATTGTGGGATTATTTCTACATAGAGTGTCTCTCGCTTTATTTTCTTTCCCATTATGGTAATGGACTGATATGTTATAAACCTTAATCAGATAAAAACATTTGTCCTAGTTCATATTCATCTCATTTTGTGATAATATATATATGAGTATCTTATGATTCATATAAATTTCACACTTATACCGAAAAATATAATACATCCATATTTTGAATGAAAATATTAACACAACCATCTCCAGATCATTCATTCTTTAGTTTTGTTCATGAAATTTCAATTTCCATGAGGCATTGTCTATCACTTTTTCATTGTGCATCAATACACAACCCAATTCATTCTTCAAATCATATATATATATATATACAACATAAAAATATCCCCACTTGTGGGTATCTTACATACTGGTGCAGTGAAAATCCATCTTTTCAACACCTTGATAATCTCTTCATATCCACTATTCCAAAAAAACATGACTCCCTTCTAATTTAACATGGTTAGATGGTTTTAAATACATGATAAAATTCATATAAAACATTGATAATACCTAACTAGTTCAAGGAAACTATAGATATCTTTCACAATTGTTGCCTCAGATATCCTTCAATTTCTTCTATCTTTGACGGGTGAACAAATATCCCACTGCATGCGATAACGTACTCCATGAATGAGACCTCCTTCAATCGTAACTCACATTTTTAATAATTTTCATAATGATTATCCAATTGTAAGGACTTGAATCACAGGAATGATAAGATTTTAGAGCATTAGTGAGACCTAATTTCATTGATATGAATGCATATTTCTCTTACCTTTTATGGAAAGCTATATTTGGTATGTCCTCCTTCTTAACCCTTACTTGATAATACCCCAACTGAAGATCCACATTGGAGGATTATTTAGCTCAACATAGCTGATTGAACATGTTTTCAATATGTGGAAGAGGATACTTATTCTGTATCATGATCATATTGAGATCATTATAATCAATGTAAAGGTGCATTTACCTATCCTTCTTCTTGATGATGAGGACTATTGAATCCATGGTGAAGCACTTGGTTGTATGAACCCTTTATCTAGATTCCCCTATAGTCATTTCATTAGAACAATTTAATTCCTAATTTATCACATAAGAAAACAAATATTAGAACCCATAATATTAAAAGGTATAGTGTATTTTGGTATTTAGGTACATTAAAATAAAACATAAAAATTGGTGGTGCATTGGAATTATTGAAAACAACCTTAACAAGCTCATTATATTCCATTGTTCATAAAACTACATGGGATTACCTAGGGATATACACAATAAAGGAATAATCTATAAATCTCAGTAAGGGAATAAAAATGTAAGAACCTTGAGTAATTATTACTGGTTATAAAATAGTAATTTTAATGGGTAATGAATTGGGTGAGAATATAAAACATGAACAAAGAGGAATGATATAAAATTATAAAATAATGGAAATATATGGAGTGGAAGTACCTTTAAACATGATATCATAAACATAGGCCATGGCTAGCATCCAAGACATAGTAACATGGTGAATCATTTCCCATAATGGATTATTTTCACTCCCTAATCCCATAAATGAAATATCATGAGTCTAAAACATTACACAATGCATTAGGGTGTTATATTATTTTAGGTACAATCGTCGCTTTCATATCAGGTACATGCATAACTGTTCCATGTAGATCATTCAACATAAGAACATATTTCATCAAATTTAATTTTATGATAAAGGATTGTGGAATACATACATGAAATTACCCAACAATTTAAGTATATCCATGACTTGGAAAATACCCTTGAGTGAAAATAGCGATAGTATTCACAATATAGAGTGTTGTCATGGAAATATCACAGTGAAATTACAATAGCCTAATGACAATATTGATGATTTATAAAAAAACATTAATGAGAGGTAAATGGGTATATTATCATTTTATTTGAAAATTCATAGTAATTGGTTTTCTAAAAACAGGTCCCAACAATAGGAATTGGAAATAAAAGGCATAAAATGAAGAAGATGCAGGAATAAAGTGGAGAAGGAAAGGACCCCTTACTAAATTTCAAAATAGTAATTACTTTTGTACATAGTATATTGGCAGGTGATAAATGATATGTAATTTATAGGAAATAAATTATATAGTATTGGGGTCTATATAAAGTCATGAAAACATAAAAAATTGATATTCAAAAGGTTATTTAAAAATATGTTTCTTGAATGGAAAGGAGGAGTGGGAATTCGTTACCTTATGTGGGTGATTCCAAAAGCATGGGAGGAGCTTATTGAGAATATGGGGTATACTTGGGATGAATATAGAAAAGTTATGGTAGAGAAATAATATTATCTATGATATTTTAGTGAATAATAAGGTGATATTGGGTGGGTTTATATATGAAAATATTTGGGAATTATTTATTATTTGTCAAACTGTGGTTTTGGACACTACATAATAAAGTAATCAAAACCACAGACATTCCTATGGTTTCTACCAAAGATGAGTGGTTTCATTTATTTTATATTTCCATGGTATGAACTCATTAAAAAAATTTCCTTGGTGATGTGAAAGTGAATGATGTTCATAATTAAATGATTTTAAAACATTAACATTATTTATAGGTTTTGGATGATTTATAATAGATTTATAAAACTAATCAAATAACCTCGTAATCATATTATTTTAAAATTGAAACAAAAATTTGGCCATTGGTACCATTTATAGAATTTATTATATCACATCTAGTACATTATTATGTCATAATACCAACCAAATATTTATTCCATATTTAAGGTTTACATGAAAATTTGAATTTGTCAAAAAATTAAAAAAAATAAACTATTTTATAATTTTGGCATGTTGATTCCAAAAATAATATTTATTTTTTAAAAATATTTTTCTAAAAAATAGAATTTTACTTAAAAAAATATTTACTAAGAAACGCTGAGGTTTTTTGATAATAAAAGTTTTTGAACCCTTATAAAAATCAACTTTTACTTCATATATATTATATTATCATTTATATTTAATAATAATTATTTAATTGTAGAAATTTTTATAATATATAAATTTTTTAAAAAATTAATGAATTCATCACAAAGAAACTGTTGACGCCAAAATGTGGAAAAGAGAAGAAAACACCGAAACAATGGCTGCCTCGTGGAGCCCATTCACGGAGAACCGGCTGCACCACGCCGCCGCGAAGCAAGGAGGCAGTAACGCTCTGCGACTCCCCTTGACATTCGCTACCCACCGTGAAGTAAGGAGGCGGTAACGCTCCATGACCCCCCTTGATGTTTGAGACCTGCCATGAAGCAAGGAGGCGGTAACGCTCCATGACCCCCTTGACGTTCGTGACCCACTATGAAGCAATGAGGTGGTAATGTTCTGATACCCCTTGACCTTCGTGACCCACCGAGATGCAATGAAGTGGTAACACTCTGCAACCCCCCTTGATGTTCGCGACACGCCGTGGAGCAAATGACTTCCTCTTCATGCCGAGAGAGCGCTGCTTCGCGACGCCTCTCCCTTATAAATACTAGCATCCCCCCAAGTTTAGGGTATAAGAAATCCGACCTTTTGACTTCCCAGCTCCCAAATCGTGAAGCACCCTTCTGCTCTGCGAAGTGCCTCCCCTTTGTCTCGTTTTGATCCCCTCTTCCGAGAGGGATGCCTTTTGCGAAGCCTAAGGGCCTTCACGAGGGAAACATATCCCCATGGGGACCCGGGCCATTGTGGAGCATTTATTCTTTGCAAAACACCCTTCATGTACATATGATCCCCATGCTAAGGCAGGCTTACTGTACTTCACAAAGCACATTACTTCATGACACCTTTCTTCATGAGGCATTTTTGCTTCATGAGGTAGTGCTTCGTGAATTCCTTTCCAATTCAAGAAGCACCTCCCATATGCACCTATGTCTTATGATTAGGTTGAGGCACCCCACTTCATGATGCACACCCCATTGCAAGTGCCCTCCACCGCGCGGAGCAACATATCTTCACAAGGCCCCTGCCTATGAACTCCTCTACTGGCAAATTCCTTTTCCCATGCGACCCTCCAGGTTTACATGATGTGACTTCAATGTCCCTTGGACAATACTTCCTATTGCGTTGATTCGCCTCATGCTTCTTCACATAGGAACGCTAATGGCTCTTGCTTCTTCTCATAGCCACACTAACGTGGACCCCCCGATGGTTCACTCCAGGACACACCCTCACCACAACTTTTTCTGTCCCCTCTCTACACCAAGGAGTAGAGGGTACCAGTTATGTAAGTCCTAGGGGTGCTGAGAAAACCCACCTTGTCTGATCTGAAGGACGTTAAACTACCGAGAAACTTCATCCTCAACACATGACATTAAACTGCGAGCTCTCCTCATGCCTCGCATATGGGTACCCCCACCTTGGACATTCTCCATTCACACTGGTCTCCATAGGGGATGATACCCTCCTTATGGGAGTGGCTTTGTCTACGTGGGAAGGGAGACCAACTCGGTGTAAGCCCCTAGATTTCTTGTAGGAGGAAGAATCATACTCCTCCTTTTATGTTCGGTCCCCACGGCTAGCGAAGGGTGTGACGGGGAACAGTGCTTCTCCTTTCTTCAGTCCCAAGCCCCTCTCCCACTATGCTTTCTCACCATCAGGCCTCCATCCTAGAGTATGTCCCGAATTCGTGGGCTGTTAACCATGCATAATCACCTATTTCCTCTTTGGTTTGTGATCACGTGTAAGCCCCACTCCACTTCCCACAGATGCACCTTTCGCGATGTGATTGTTGGGTCTCTGCTATCTCTTGTTTCTCACATCGTGCATGACTCACGTGGGCTTAGAGTGAGCACCGACCATGACATCTACGTTGGGCCACCTCAAAGAGTAAACCCCAAATTACACTATTCTAAACTACATGGAATTTGATCATTGCCAAGGCAAGGTATGTAGGAAGCCTCCACGAGGATCAAGCCCACCACTCGGTCATCCCAACATCCTCCACGTCGGTTCACCAAACACCTTGGGCCGCCACAGAGCGTAAGCCCCAAATGACCCCATATCCAAACTATGAGGACTTTGATCCTTTCCAAGGCAGGATATGTAGGAAGCCTCCACGAGGTTCAATCCCACCACTATCTATTAGAGCCAAGTTCCTCCACCATGTCAGTTCCCAACCACCTGAACTACGGAGTCTTTGATCCTTCACAAGGCGAGATATGTAGGAAGCATCCACGAGGTTCAATCCCAACACCCAGCAGTACCAACCCCCTTCATGCTAGTTCACCCCTTTCCCACATGATGTTAAACTATGGACCCAATTCAGTAGAAAGTTGGTTTCATTCCATCTAGCAGTATGCTGTTGTGACCTTAATCAGTGGTAATTCGTTATGGCCTTAATCCGTGGTAAGTCGTTGGGTCCTTAATCATCGGTAAGTTGTTGCAACCTCATCAGTGGAAAGACACTGACAGCGTCATCCATCTGTAAGTCGTTGTGACCTCAATCAGTGGTAATCCATTGAAATCCCACCAAGTGGTAAGTCGTTGACAACTTATCCAATGGTAAGCCATTACGATCTCATCCAGTGGTAAGCTGTTGAAAACCCCAATCGGTTGTAAGCCATCATCACATGAACTATGTGGACTTTGATTCCCTGCTATGGGGATAGGTAGGAATTCTCTTCGAGGCTCAGGCCCAGAAACATCATCATCCTCATGGTGGTTCTATTCCATTCACCACACCCTCAAGATTTCTTCCATCATCCATCCTGGTTCTTGCTCGGGACGCCACATCCTGGTGGGATCATGCCACCCCAATTCCCATTCCCACTAATAGTATTTGGGAAACCTGTAACACCCCAATATTCCATGGTATGCTTTCATATGAATAATACATTAGCATGTATTGTACGCAACTTCAAGTTCTAACACACACCACAACCAATCAAACTAGCCGTTATTAATAATAAAACCCACTTTTTGAAATTTTATACATTTTATCTTTCAAAATGGACTTCATTTTTGGATTCAGAATATAGAAATTAGCTTAGCGTGAATTTTTTGTACTTTTTGGAAAACTTTCATATTTTGATGAATAGTGAAAATTAGTAAATTTTAATTAAAAACAAATTTTATAATCGAAAAAATTAATAGTGATAAAATATGAATTTGAGTGATTTAAAAGTATATTTAGAATATATTTTTATCATTTAATAGAATGATTTTAATTTGATATAATTTAACATTTAAACTGGATATAAACAAGTGTCAATCTTTTAATAGTTATTATTTCTTAAAAACACGCTTTTTGTTTTGACAGCGGGAAATAATTTTAAATTAATTTCTGCCACTTATGTGTTTTTAATTTATAAAAATGGTTTCCATATTTATAATCAGGAGGTCCAAATATTGTAAATAGGTAACTTTTATTCTTATACATTTTGAATAATTACTTCGGTAAATATTTTATTTACCATGGTTAAAGGGTAAATCAGGTAAATAAGGGTAAAAAATAATATTATAATAAATATAAGTTACCCTAAAACGTTTCCAAACCCTATTGGTTGATACACGTCCAACCATGGGCATCATTAGGTCGATTTGGGGACCCCATGGATCCACTTGTAAGTGATAATGGCACTTTATATTAATTAAGTTAAAGTAAATACAAAAATGACATAAGCATATATCTTTTAGCAAACCAATTTTTACATAGGGTTATATATGTTATATTTTTGACTATAAATATTCATTAGAAAGATAAAACGATTCCATAAATAATGGTATTTTATTTATAATATTTATACATTGAAAAATTATGTTTATTTATGACACAATAATGATGCAGTATTTTTCTTATGGATGAAAGAATCAAATAATTAGTATTATAAATGTTAAAATAAATATAATTTGAAAGTTTTTATGCCATCCACGAATTGTATTGGTTAATATGACATGTTAGGATTTCTTAAATGAATATTCCTTTGAATTAATAAAGTGTTTATGACTTTATCAAAAATTTATTATTAAATATTGTCAAAATTGACATAAATGAGTTTTTAAAACAAATATTATATTATTAATTTATATTATATTCCTAAAAATATAAGGTTCAAAAAAAGGAATTATATAATTATATATGTATTATTAATGGACCACTTGGGGGTCTCTTGGAAGTTTATAGTATGTTTATTGAGTATATAATATAAAACTAAAAAGGGACATGCTAAATGTCAAACTATTTAATTAAGTGTTAAATCAAACAGATAAAGTAAATATAGTGACCCAAACATATATAAAAACTATTGGTTTAGTGTTTTGCAACCTATCCCCACCATAACATTTAAATAATCCATTTTGGAGCCATTATAAACCTAATATAAATTTATTATAAAATAATATTTCTACCATTTCCTAAGGTCCCCCTCACCACTCTTATAAAAGGGAACTTACCCTTCCCTCTAATTCACATCTTCAAAGCCATTTGGATCAGCCAAACCTAGCCCAAATATTCTATAAACTTTCCTAACTTCATCCTAGAGGCCTTCCTTTGGTCATAAAGCCAACCTAAGTATTCCTTTTGATCAAATAAAAAGGAAAAACCCGAAGAAGAGGTAATGTTTTCACCACCCTCTTTCAGGTTCCTTTCTCCGTCCACTTCTTTTTTCATTGTTATTTCCATTATAATATAATAAATCTAGTATAATATATATACTGTGATGTTATTATAAATATGGTATAACAATATTCAGTATTCTATCCATCCTTTGAATGACATGTCACCATACATGCGTACGTACGGCTTACCGTCTCCACAACGTGGTGTAATTGTTATTCAAAACATTATTATTTCGATGGGTATGATAATGATGTGTAATTGAAGTAAATAATAAATATAAAATTATAATGATTCTGTATATATTTTATACCATCCAATTATATGATATTATAATATAAAAAGAATGATATTGTCACTCGTGCGTAGGTACGGACTACCGTCTCCACGAATGCGATGAGATTCATTCCACATCGCATCCATTCAAGAATAATTTTCATTTGATGGTTAAAAATAATGTTTAAGGACTTGATACAATTATGGAAAAGAATAACATACAACCTATGGATAACAAACATTGGTTATGTAACAAAACATATAAAAGAAAACGAGTAAGTGAACACCCAAAACGACGATAATACTAAAATATTATTAACAATATTAAAAGATCAAATATGATATCATATTTATGTATATGATTCTTATATAATTTAATAACAATTATTTAACTATTATATAGGAGGTTAACCCACCCTCGATGAAGGTAAAGTACAAGGTAATGGTTTATTTCACAATCTCTTCATTATCTGAGGTTGTTTATACGTAATTATCTACTGGGACCTCTTTATAATCCACATCCATGTTTCTTTAAAATGTATTTCAAATCATTATTACTATTTTAAAAACTATGGGTTAAAGTCATTTATACCCTTTTTTTGCTTTTATAAGATGTTTATAAAGGATTCTACTTGTTTTTTTCCAAACAAGGTCTCTTTTAACCTTTTCGACAGAATTAAGGTAAGAATTTATTTTTTAACTTATACGGTGTGTGCGGCTATTTTCCACCATTATGAAATCATTGAAGCTTCCCTTACAACATGATAAGAATATTTTCAAAGTAAATATTTCCTTTTATAATAATGTAACTATTAAATGATTTCAAAAAAATAGATATTTGTCTCAAATAGTTTGGATTTCAATTATGTCAACATTCTTTGATGGATTTTAATTTTATTCGAAGTTGATTTATTATGATACAAAACATTCATATTTTATTGACGGTTTTGTGATATTTTTGACCGTGGATGTGTTATTTTTATACCATTCATGGTTTATGGAGAAAGTATTGACATTTCATATGCAAGTTTTAATATTAATATTTATGTTATGTTTAATCCTGATCATTAGAGGAATGCATTAGACTTAATAAGTGACGGGTGGAGCCCGCTATAGATCTTAGATGCATCAATGGGTCTCATGAGACAAACCAGTGTCTTGGAACAAGGCCTTGACAAAATCTTATTTTTATTCTTGGCACAATGTCTTGACTATGTGGTTCTGATAGTCTGGCATTATGCATTCCATCATTATGAAAGTGTTTATTGATATTTCATGTGATTATTCGACTAGTAGAATATCCATGTAAATAAGTAAATGGAATTATTTCATTTTATTTCCTCCATATGATGCTGAAGTTCATGTTTAAAAGGCTTTTGTTTTAGTTATACATTTCCTTAAATGTTTATGCTTATTTATGAATGTTTCCGTTATATTGTTATCCTTACTGGGCATTTCAGCTCACCCCTTCCTATGTTTTATTTTTCCCAGGATGTGAAGAAGTATTTTATGAATGAACTGCAGGGATAATATAAGGGTATATGGCTGTGGAGACAAGATTGTTTTTCACTTTTCACTTTATGATGTAATGTATACTTTATGAATTTATCTAGTGATTACAAGGATACTAAACTAATCGGTCTTTCGATACTTGATCTTTTGTGATCATGCCAATGTTATGTAATAATGCACCGACTCTAGGTAACTGGGGTCAGGGCGTTACAATTGGTATCAGAGTAAGTTTAGTACAAACCTTGGAAACTAGATTTAGATAAACTCTGATTAGAGCACATATCCATAAGAGATACTTTGATGATTAGTATATCAGAACTTCCTAGAATTTTGGTATTGTAGAGATTTTTTGAGTTTTCCAAGCAATACATCCCTATATGGATACGAGAAGGTAGAGGCGGCTCTGGCACATATGTACCTAGGGGTAAAACTAAAAAAAACACTTTTGAGGTAGGCTCGAATGGGAACTGGTGCATGACAAGAGGCCTTACTGCACTCTTGGTTACGACACTCCTAGGGAATATGATTAGGATAATTCTCATTTTCATTACAAACCATTATGAAGGCTTTATGAGTATATACTTACTCAATGAAAACATTGTTATGATTATGGATTATATCCATAAACTGTTCAATTTATGTTAAGTGTTTTACATGTTTAGATTTATTTATTCTGTTTCATAAACTAATCTAGTGTATCCCATTGTTTAGAAATGGTGCCTAGTGGAAGAAATGGAAACTGTATCAATGCACGCACTCCATGTAGAGATTTACCTCCTGCTCAAGATAATTATAGTGGAGTTATTGATGCAGCTCTTTCTGATCACCTAATCACCATACTTGGAAAACTCACTCAGATTATGAATAATTACCTTACCTGTATAGAGAACCCTGATCCGCAGCGTATAGGATAAATGTTAGATCGCTTCATGAGGCAAAAACCACCAAAATTCAATGGGAGTACAAATCCCTTAGTAGATGAGCAATGGATAAATTCGTTAGAGAAAAAATTCCATTCCTTGGGGAGTAGTGAAAGGGATAAAGTTATCAGAGCAGTTTATCGCCTCATTGGAGTTGCTAATCAATGGTGGTCATTGATTCAAAATAGAAAGGAAGATGATGAAGTATAAAATATGGAATGGAGGGATTTCAAAGAGCTTTTCTTAGAAAAATACTTTCCTCGTGACCACTGAACATATATGAAAAGGCAATTTATGAGTATGAGAAAAAAGGAGGATGCGAATGTCGCAAAGTATGAGGCTAACTTTACAAGGTTAGCAAGGTATGCTGCAGATTATATACATAACCCAAGAAGTAAGATTGATCATTTCTTGGATGGGTTAAAACCATTTCTCCTTCGAGCAATAGTCTCATAATCCTTCTTGTCGAATGAAGATATTGTCTCATGTGCTATCAAGACAGAAAATGATTTCTCTAAGACTTATGGCTTTAACGAAAAGCAAGAGAAGAAGAGATCTGTTGATCACTCTGGGAATGGAAATAAGGGGAAGAACGGAAAAGATGATTAATCATCCCGTAGTAAATGTGGGAAGAAACACCCAGGTACTTTCTTGAAAGGAATGGGAGTCTGTTACATGTTTGGAGAAAAATTCCACCAAGCTTATGATTGAAAGGGGAAGAAAGAAGCTACCAATGTTCAATTATATAACTGTAGGGAGATGGGACATTATGAAAATGAATGTCCTAAGAGTTAGGTCAACTTTCCTCAGAAAAGGACAAGGGATCAAGGCCAAGATTCTGCTATCACTACTACTAAGGTAGAAGCTCCAAAAGACATGGTGGAAAGTAATTTAATGGTTTCCTCAAGTTTAGCAAATGCTTTATTTGATTCTGGATCATCTCATTGTTTCACATCTTCCCAATTTGCTACGAAAATTAGATATTTTTAATTTGATTTAACAAGGGAGTTGTCAGTCAAAACTCCTAAGGGAAGCATCAATGCAATAATGTTTTGTGAATCGGTCCCCATTAGAGCACATAAATGTTCTTTATCCGCTGATCTCATTTTCATACCTATGATTTAATTTGATATAATCCTCAGTATGGATTGGCTTTCGGACCATGATGAAAAAATTTGTTGTAAGAAGAAGGAGGTTACGATTTTTGATGATGATGTTAAAGAACACCTTATCTTTAGAGAAGAATCTTCACCACCTAATTCTTACCTAGATCCACCCCCAGTAGCTCAACTAAATTCAGTTATTAGGGAGAAAGAGAATGAAATAACTTTGGGTGAGGAAATAAATGTTCAAATAGAGGATGTACCTTTTGTGAGAGAATATGTTGATGGGTTTTCATTAGATTTACCTAAACATCCTCCAGAATGAGAAATTGAGTTTTCCATTGATTTAATTCCTGGTTCAAGGCCCATATCGAAGACCCCTTATAGAATGGACACTGTGGAATTAGTTGAACTAAAGAAACAACAAGAGTAATTGAGTAATAAGGGACTTATTCTCTCTAGTGTTTCTCCATGGGGGTCCACTTCCCTTTTTGTTAAGAATATAGATGGATCTATGAGGTTATGTATCGACTATAGGGAAATCAATGCTATATCAACAAAGAACAAGTATCCCCTACCTCGCATTGATGATTTATTTGACCAACTGCATGGAGCTCAATACTTTTATAAGATTGAACTTCGATCTAGATACCATCATTTGTGTGTGAAGAAGGAAGAAATTCCAAAGACAGCATTTCAAACCAGGTATGGGCATTACAAGTTTATAGTAATGCCTTTTCGGCTGACTAATGCACCCTCTATTTTCATGGATTTAATGAGCAAAGTTTTCAAGGAATATCACGATGATTTGGTAGTGTTATTTATTGATGATATCTTGGTATATTCAAAAATCTACTAAGATCATGGAAATCACTTGCGGATTATCATGAAGACTCGTAGAAGACATGAATTATATGGGAAGTTTAGAAAGTGTGAATTCTGGATTCAAGAGATTCCTTTTCTTGGATGTATTATCTCTAAGGATGGAATCTCTATTGATCCTTCTAAGACCAAGGTAATCCAAGAATGTTGAGCCCCGACAAGTATAACTGTGGTACACATTTTTATTTGTTTAGCAGGTTATTATCAGCATTGTGTCCAAAATGTTTCCCGATTGGATAACCCATTAACGAATATCAAACGTAAATGGGTCAAATTTATTTGGGAAAAAGAGGTTGAAAAATGTTTTGAAGAATTGAAGAGAATATTAGTCAATTCTCTTATCTTGACTCTACCACCGGGGAATGATGGATTTGTTATTTATAGTGATGCTTCAAAGAAAGGACTTGGTTGTGTCCTTATGCCAAAGGATAGAGTTATTGCCTATGCATCACGACAGCTAAAAATTCATGAGAAAAACAATCCTACTCATGATCTTGAGTTAGCCGCTGTAATATTTTCTTTGAAGATATGAATATATTTTCTCTATGGTGAAAATGTGAGATATATATTGATCACAGGAGTTTGAAGTACATTTTCTCATAGAAATAACTCAACATAAGGCAAAGGAGATGACTTGAACTACTCAAGGATTATGATTTCATGATACACTACCACCCAGGGAAGGAAAATAAGGTGGTAGATGATTTGAGTAGAAAGGATCATGGAGTTTTGAACAAAATGAGATTTGAAAGGGATCCTATTGTCACAGATATAGTAAATATAGATATGGGAATTACCATGGAAGGTGAAACGTAAATACTTTTTCAAATGGTTGCCAAACCATCATTACTAGAATGGATAAAGAGTACTTAGACCGATGATGAAGAGTTTCAAAATAATATTAAAGCTGTGATTGATGGGAGATTGAGTGACTTTGTTTATGAAGATGTTATTTTGAAATATTGGGAGAGGCTTTGTGTTCCCGATATACCAGATCTAAAAAATGAATTATTGGATGATGCTCATAGTTCCAATTTCTCTATACACCCTGAGAGCACCAAAATGTATAGAGATTTAATGGAACATTTTTTGTGGGACAACATGAAGAGCGAGATTTCAGATTTTGTGTCAAGATGAATGGTTTGTCAACAAGTGAATGACGGAAGGAAAAAGCCTGGAGGATTCAGGAAACCTCTTCTCATACATGATTGGAAATGGGATAATATCATGGTGGACTTTGTCATGGGACTACCAAAGACTCCTAGAAGGAATGATACAATATGGGTCATTGTTGATTTTCTTACCAGGTCAGCACATTTTCTTGCTATAAGGAAATATTTACCACTTGAACTTCTAGAAAGACTATATATTAATGAAGTTGTGAGTCTTCATGGAGTACCCCTATCAATTTTTTCAGATCGTGATCCCCGTTTTACATCATGATTCTGGAAGAGTCTTCAGAAGGCCTTGGATACTGAACTTCGTTTGGGCACTACTTACCACCCTCAAACAGATCGAAAATCAGAATGGAGTATTCATACCTTAGAAGACATGTTGAGATCATTATCCCTTGACTTTCAGGGTATGTGGGATCAATATTTACTTCTGGTGGAATTTTCCTATAACAATAGCTTCCATTAAAGTATTTAGATGGAACCATATGAAGCGTTATATGGAAAGAGATGTCGCACACCAACCTGTTGGGATGATGTTAGTGAAAGAAAACATTAGGCCCAGAACTGGTGGAGGAAACGATTGAAAAGGTGAAGTTAATCCAAAACTACATTAAAGCAGCTCAAAGTAGGCAAAAGAGCTATGTGGATAACCGAAGGAAGGATTTTGAATTTCAGGTGGGAGATCATGTATTCTTGAAGGTACCTCTATGGAAGGTAGTTATATGTTTCTTTAAGAAAGGTAAATTGAGTCCCAGGTACATAGGACCATTCAAAATTTTTGAACATATTAGGGCTGTAGCTTACCGTTTGGCAATGCCGCCAAGTCTCTCCCAAGTTTACGAGGTGTTCCACGTATCAATGTTGATAAAATACATCATGGAACCAACACATGTACTCACCTATGAAGAATTAGAACTAGAACCCGATATGTCTTGTTGTGAAGAGCCTGTCAAGATTCTTGATACAAGAGAACAAGTTCTAAGAAACCGGACGACACATCGGGTAAAAGTTCTATGGAGAAACTATAAGATGGAAGAGGCAACGTGGGAACCCGAGAAACATATGATGAAGAACCACCCAAGTCTTTTCATGCAGTAGTATTCTAGAAATTTTTAGGATGAAATTATTTGAAGGAGGGGAGAATGTAACACCCCAAGCTTCCACGATTTGTTTCTCTTTGAATAATAAAGTAGCGTGTATTGTACGCAACTTTGAGTTCTAACACACACCACAACCAATCAAACTAGCCGTTATGAATAGTAATACCAACTTTTTGATATTTTATACAATTTATATTTCAAAATGGACTTCATTTTTGTATTCTTAATACCAAAATTAGCTTAGGGTGAATTTTTGGTACTTTTCGAATAACTTTCATATTTTGATGAATAGTGATGATTACTAAATTTTAATTAAAAACAACATTTTTAATCAAAATAATTAATAGTGATTAATTATGAATTTCAGTGATTTAGAATATATTTTTACAATTTAATACAATGTTGTTCATTGGATGTAATTTCACATTTAAATTGGACATAAAAAAGTGTAAATCTTTTGATAGTTATTATTTCTTAAAAACACGTTTTTTGTTTTGACAACGAGAATTAATTTTAAATTAATTTCTGCCACTTCTGTGTTTTGAATTTAGAAAAATGGATTTATTATTTAGAATTAGGAGGTCCAATTTTTTTAAATAGGTAACTTTTATTTTTAGACATTTTGAATAATTAGTTCGGTAAATATTTTATTTACCATGGTTAAAGGGTAAATCCGGTAAATAAGGGAAAACATAATATTATAATAATAACAAATTACCCTAAAACGTATCCTAACCCTATTGGTTGATACATGTACGAACGTTTTCATCTTTGGGTCGATTTTGGGACCTCATGGATTCACTTGTAAGTGATAATGACACATTATATTAATTAAGTTAAAATAAATAAATAAATGACACGAGCATATATCTTTTAGAAAAAAAATTTACATATGGTTATATATGTTATATTTTATACTATAAATATTATTTAGAAATATAAAAATATTTCATACATAATGGTATTTTATTTATAATTTTTAGACATTGAATAATTAAATTTATTTATGACACAATAACAATGCAGTATTTTCATTATTGATGAAAGAATCAAATAATTAGTATTATAAATGTTAAAATAAATATAATTTGAAAGTTTATATGCCATCCAAGAATTTTATTGGTTAATATGTCATGTTTTTTTTGCTTAAATGAATTTGGTTTCAATTAATAATGTTGTTAAGACTTTAACAAAAATCAATTATTAAATATTGTCAAAATTGGCATAAATGAGTTTTTAAAAAAAGTTTTATATTGTTAATTGATATTATATTCCTAAAATTATATGATTCGTCCAAATTACATATAATGATAGTTTTATTATTAATAGACCACTTGGGGGTCACTTGGAAGTTTATATTATGTTTATTGACTATATAATATAAAAATACAAAGAGACATGGTAAATGTCTAACTATTTAACTAAGAGTTAAATCAAAAAGATAAAGTTAATATAGTTACCCAAACCTGTATAAAACCAATTTTTTGATTGGTTGGCGACTAATACCCACCTTAAAATTTAAATAATACACTTTGGAGCAATTATAAACCAAATATTAATTTATTATAAAATAATTTTTCTAGCTTTTCCTAAGGTGCCCCTCACCCCTCTTATAAAACGACACTTTCCTGTCCCTCTAATTCACACCATCAAAGCCTTTTGGCTTGGAAAAACCCTGAAATCATATTCTATAAACTTCCCTCACATCATCCTAGAGTCCTTCCTTTTGTGAGAAATCCATCCTAAGGATCCCTTTTGATCAAATCAAAAGGAAGAACGTGAAGAAGAGGTAATGTTTTCACCACCCTCTTTCAAGTTCCATTCTTCTTCCACTTATTCATTCTTTTTTATTTATATTATAAAATAATAATTCCAGTATATTCTATATAATTTGATGTTATTATAAATATGGTACAACCATATTCAGTATTCTATCCATCCTTTGAGTGACATGTCACCATACGTGCGTACGTACGACTTATTGTCTCCACGTCGTGGTGTAATTATTATTCAAAACATTATTATTTGGATGGCTATGATAATGATGTGTAATTGAAATAAATAATAAATATAACATTATATTGATTAATTATATATGATATAAAATCCAATTATATAATATTTTAATATCAAAAGAGTGATATTGTCGCTCGTGCGTACATACGGACTACCGTCTCCACGAACGCAATGAGATTCATTCCACATCGCATCCATTCAAGAAAAACATTCATTTTATGATTAAAAATAATTTTTAAGGAATTTATATAATTATTGATATGAATAATATACAACCTATTGATAATAAACATGTCTTATGTAACAAAACATATAAAAGAAAATGAGTATGTGAACACCCGAAACGACGATAATACTAAAATATTATTAACAAAGAAATATTAAAAGATCATATTTGATATCATATTTATGTATATGATTCTTTAATAATTTAATAACAATGATTTAACTGTTATACAAGAGTTTAACCATCCCTCAACCCAGGAAAAGTACAAGGTAAGGGTTTATTTCAAAATCTCTTCATTATCCGAGGTTGTTTATACGTAATTATCTACTGGGACCTCTTTAAAATCCACATCCATGTTTCTTAAAAATTTATTTCAAATCATTCTTAATATTTTACAGAAAATGGGTTAAAGTCATTTATACCCTTTTTTGTCTTTTATAAGAAGTTTATAAAGGAATATTTCCTTCATTTTCCGAACAAAGTCATTTTTATCCTTTTCAACAAAATTAATGTAAGAATGAATTTTTTAACATATACGGCGTGTGCGGCTATTTTATGCCATTGTAAAATCTTCGAATCTTCCCTTAAAATATGATAAGAATATTTTCAAAGTAAATATTTTCTTTTATAATTATGCGACTTTTATGTGATTTAAAAAAAAGATATATTTCTCTCAAATAGTTTTGATTTCATCTATGTCAACATCCTTTAATGGATTTTAAGATTATTTGAAGATGATTTATTATGATACAAAACTTCCATATTGTATTGAAAGTTTTGTGATATGTTTGACTGTGGATGTGTTTTTTTTATACCATTCAAATTTTATGGAGAAATTATTTACATTTCGTATGCTAGTTTTAATAAGAATGTTTATTTTATGTTTAAACTTGTTCATATGAGGAATGCATTAGACTTAATAAGTGGAAGGTGGAGCCCGCTATAGCTCCTAGATGAATCGGTAGGTCTCATGACACAAACTAGTGTCTTGGAACAAGACCTTAACAAAATATTTTCTTTATTCTTGGCACAAGTCCTTGACTATGTGGTTATGGTAGTCTGGCATTATGCATTCCATCATTATGAAAGTGGTTATTGATATTGCATGTGATTATTTGACTAGTAGAATATTCATGTGAATAAGTAAATGGAATTATTTCATTTTATTTCAACCATATTATACTGACGTTCAAGTTTAAAAGGCTTTTGTTTTAGTTATACATTGCCTTAAATGTTTATGCTTGTTTATGAAAGTTTCTTCTATATTGTTATCCTTAATAGGCATTTGAGATCACCCCTTTCTATGTTTTGTTTTTCCCAGGATGTGAAGAATTATTTTATGAATGACATGCAGGGCTAGTATAAGGGGATATGAGTGTGGATACAAGATGTTGTTGTAGTTGTCACTTTATGATGTAATGTAAACTTTATGAATGTATGCAGTGATTCCAAGGCTACTAAACTAATTAGTCTTTTGAGACTTGATATTTTGTGATCATGAAAATGTTATGTAATAATGCACCGACTCTGGGTAACTAGGGTTGGGACGTTACCAAACCACCCACATTTTGGCCACAATATCGGTTCCCTCCAGGGGGTCCCTCTATCTGATCCACTCTAGTTAGTGTTCTAATACGACTGATCCATCTCTGCTACATGTTAAACTTGTGGCATACCCTGTTTTAAATATGGTAAGATGAGGAAAACCTCATATACATGCCCATGTCATAGGATTCCCCGCATTCTATGTGGGATGCCTTGGGATTCCGTGCCCTCGAGAAGCCTTATAATAAGGGACAGAAGACAGACACGCCAATCCCCAGCGTCTAGACATGCCAGTGATTCCTAACGTGACTACTACCCTAACCAAAGGTTTCTGCCCTGACTGGACCCCTTAGAATGTCCTAACATAAGCAGTATAATTAACTTGTGTCTATAGAGATATGGCGCCAGGAAGATTTTCACGAAAAACATCTTAACTCTATAAGGGAGACCCGGACTAGGTGATGAGTTTTGAGGAGGAATCCACATCAAGGAGAACCAATATCCCATCATCCCATTTCGATCAAGGAGAATACATCCCTAAATAAGGAGCGGATTCCGCCCACCTTTGGAAATCGGGAATGCGGGGCAAAAAAACCGCATCCCTCATCCCCGAATGAGACGGACACCTGCACCCTGGAGAAAGCGTCAGAAACAGAAATGGTGAACCCAACATGAAATTCTTCTCCTCAAAATTGCGATTTGTAGTTCTCGGGGCTTCAATATATTGACATGTCACTGAATCTAGTTATCTGGCACCAGGTCCTGCAAAACAAATAGTGGGTTTGGCGTGAAGCTCACCAGAAGATGGGGTAATAGAACGTTGGACATCCCGTTTTGTGACGTTGTTAGTGTGGATCCCTCTTACCGATCACAAGATATGGGATGGCACTGGGGAATTGTTCGTCGATTCCTTTTTATTTCACCATTGACGAATTTATCTCCCTACTTATCAGGAATCAGGTTGCTGCCTCAGGAACGCGATCAATGCCTACCCGTCTACACAGGGGTAGGGGCAGCGTCGGCACAGCCGCTCCATATAGCTTCACCACTTCCGTGACGGCCTTTGTGTCCATGACCGTGGGGTTCCCAAGCCCCATCTCCCCATTGGAAGTTATCCATCAAAGGGAAATTAACGACCTTGTGCGTCGTTATGAAGAAGAGGGCATAATCCCAACCCAGGATATGGCCCGCCTGGACCTGGAGGCGTCCGTGACTCACTATCAATGCTGCCCCGGAGGGCCGCGCAGGGAGCCATTGCTCCCCACCCCGACATACAAATGGTTCAGGAGCCTGTCCCTAGAGCACCTTGACGACTCTCGGCTTTACGTTGATGAGGTAGGTGATGTCCAGCCCCGCCTGGTAAGAGTCCCAATCCAGGGGATCCCGACAAGGTCTCCCACCGGGCCGCGTCAGCGCCACTGCCCGGTCTTTCAGGAGGATCAGGTAAGCTATGTGCCTGCACCACCATCCCTGGTTTGTCTAGCCCGACGCCAACATCGGGCGCAAGCAGAGGACGCCCACCAACGGGCATCAACATCGGAAGGTGTTGTTTCCCGAGCCAGCGTCGATGCATATCATTAGGTCCCTTCACACATTGAATAGGGGAACTTATATTCCCAACCGGGATCAAGGCCCCAACCGCCCCACGGGTAGGCTGGGTCACCTCTCCTGGTCGTAGGCATGATCATTGGTCACCGAGAACCAACCCGCAGCAATGCCACCCCATACGGAGGTCCTCCCCGTACCAACACCATGAAAAGTGCGGGCCATCCCCACTTCGAGACTCATCATGGAGGTCCACCCTTTGCCAACCCCAATTCGAATGACGGTCTGCCCTGTGGCAGTGATTCTCATCATAGAAGCCTCTCCTATTCCTATTACACTGGGTATAGAGTCCTTCCTCCAACCCCCCACTGCCGATGTAGGGACATTTCCCATTTGGTCTCTCTCCAACATGGGGATCCTACCAACATCCTCTCCACAGCTCATGAAGGTCCTCCTTTCCTCGTAAATTAGATGGGTGAAGGTCAGTCTCGCTCCACCTGCCCCCGGCATGGAGGTCCTTCCCATTCTCCTCCTAGTTCAAGAATAGTATTTTCCCACTATAGCACTATTCATAGAGGTCCTCTCCATGTCCCCTTCGACATTTGTCTCAGTGCTCCTCGCACCCCGATTTTCTTGGGTGGAAACCCTCTCTGCCCCAGCACCAGTGCTGCTGAAGGACCCCATGTCAGAAATCAGTCCTGTCCCAAGGAGCCGCCCAAGGGTAGGAAAGTGTGTCATTGCCGCTACAAGAAGAATCCTGGGAAGGCCTGGATGGAGATCAAACCGGTCTACTTCTCAGGCTCTGAAGCGGAGTATGACTTAGCTCAGGAATCCTCCCCTCGCTCATCCGAGTCAAGGGCTAGGGCAGGGATAAGTCGCATCAGCCTATTAATCCTGGAATACGAGGTCTATAGGATTCTTTCCTCCCTTCGCGGGTATATCTAGAAGGATGAAAATCTGGATACCCTACAGTTTACGGTCATGCAGTCGCCACCATCGTCTCCAAAAGCACTCTCTACCTCTACAAGAGATCACAGAGAAAAATTCTGGGGGACCAATGGCGGGTGATCATCATTGCGGCCTATCACTGGTATCCTTAGCGCTTGAGAAAGGAACGATAGCCATAAGCTCGTCTTACCGTGACGTAGCGGCCAGGTCGCTACACTCTTTGGATGAGAGACCGAGATTCAGCGGCCAATCATCCCGTTCATCGTATTCTCCACCGTCCGACCTATCATCCTAGCGGTCTGTCTCAGTACCAATACCAGTTTCTCAGCCACCCCCAGTTGATGAGTGGGGAAATCAAGGGTCAGACCCTGAATTTGAGCCGAGGAGATTCTGGAACATCCTTGTAGTGGACCACTTCCTCGAGAAGTTTTGGCCCGTGGCAGCGCAGAATTTTTGCATACGAGAATCCCTCACCCCGGAGAAAGTTGAGTGTTTCCGCTACACCCTCTGGGTGACAAATTTTAATATTCATCATCAGTGCATGTTCTATCCAAGGATCCAAGTATATTTTGAATATATCAGCGAGAAATGTCATCTGGTTGATCTGGTTATGCTTCTTGTGGCCTTGCGCCCTAAGTCACCAGGTCGCTGTGAGTATCTCTAGCAGTAATGCGTTCAGAGTCTCAAGGTACTATGAAAAATTATTAGGGAAGCTACACCCACATGAAAATATGTGGCTGGGGGTAGTATGTTTCCCTCCTCTTCAGTCCTATTCGGTGGAATCCCATCTTGCTAGGTGATATTGAGGACATTCCCCCAAGAAGGGTCACCGTAAATATGGCTGACCTAGTGAATGAGGAGGACGAACTAGAGATTTTCATTAGATACTTACCCCTCGAGGGTATGCCACCACTATTAGACCCGTCAGGAAGGGTTATGTGCCAGCAGAGGAACTTACTGGGTCTCCCTGCGCCCACCGAGGCATTGGTACTCATCAAGAATTCTGGTAAGGGAAAAGAGAACATCAAAGTTGTCAAGCACTCCGACCCATCTACTTCAATGCAGAAGATGGAGGAGGACCCCGAGAAGGCCATGTGGCCCCAACAACATGATAAGAAGAAGAAGATAGCCGATGAACTCCTGGCTTAACATGCCGCAGAGTTACGGCCCAACTACAGAAATCCTAGGCCAGTACAGTAGGGGCAGGAACAACTTCCCCTTGGCGATCTTCCCCCAGGAAACCCTGAACATGCCGCTCCAGCGGACAGGGCTGAAGCCAAAGCTCATGGATAGAGGGCACAGTATGTCTCACCAAACCCTCTTGAACGGCGTCGCAATCCAAGGAATCCGGCCCGAGTTCCCCCACATTCCCCGCAAGTCACTCCACGAGCCACTCCACGAGCCTCTGAGCCTGTCTACCATGTTGAAGAACCCGACAACGTTCTTGTAGTATGGGATCCCTATCAAGATAGGGACCCCCACCCAGATGATCTTATGGCGGCACTTATATCCGGCCTTGAGGCATTATAAATGCGGCAGGTGGAGATCCCACCAGATAGTAAGCCACATCCAGCCTGGGTGGATGATATGTCGGCAAATCTGAGCTTCGAGAATACCACCTTCTCCCCCTTTAACGAGATGGGGGACCCGTCGCAGCATTTTCCCACTTCAACTCAAGGTGTGGGCCCATGTTAGGCACTCTAGTATAGCAGGAGGCTTCCAAGATCTACTATTGTTTTCAGACGTTGGAGGGGTCGGCATTCGTTTGATACAGTCAGCTCCCCATCAGATCTGTGACCAGCTGGGAGGACCTTCGCATGCAATTCCTCTAACAGTTCAGCTCTACCAACTAGAAAACCTGCATCTCATACCTCTTCATGTGCAAGAAAAATCTTGATGAGTGAGTCGTAGACTTTATCGCCTGGTGGAAGTGGCTCACAGACTCCCTTAACATGCCACTGACTCAGGAGAATCTACTGATGATGTATGTAGGGAATGTCAAGATGGAACTGGTTCCTTCTCTGATCACCAAGAACTACCCAGGAGGATTTCAAGAATTCTCCGACAAGGCCCAGCGCCATGAGGAATCCCAACAACAGGCCAGCCAGGCATGTCTATTTCCCCATGTAATTACAACAAGGAGAGCTTCCAGAGCCGAGCCCGCCATAGTGGCCCAGATAGAAGCCCCCAGACAACTGGAGTTACTACTAGTGGAACTATCCCTGCAACCTCACAGAGGCCCTCCTCTTTAGGAAAAGCCTCTGGCTCAGCAGCATCCACCTCAGAAGCAGCAAGCACCTCTGCGGAATGTGCCACCATTGCCTAGGTAAAACAATTAAGGTACCCCTCCTCAACAGGACCCTCCAGCTCCTTGGTAGGGCTAGGCTCCGAGGGCCCCCTTTCCAGAAAGAATAAATTGTACATACTATTTCAATGAGAATCAGGCCCCTTGTTACTTCTGTAGCGCCTTAGAGAAACGGACTGTACGCTTTCTTGATTGAAAAATCTCGGAAGAGGTGAATCTCACTGACCACCCCAACTACTTCCCCTATCATTGGATTCTGGGGCACACCCTCAGGCAGTTCTATGTGTTCAAAGACTAGATTCAAGAAAATTTTTAGAACAACATAGTCAGGCATGGTCTGGCCCTGGCACTACTGGAGGGTGTTTTTTTAAGGCTAGACAGTAGTAGCGACAGCGAGGGAGAGTGGAAGAAGGTTTCTAACTATGGTTCGTAGAAGTACGATGATTGGATAGATCAAAAGATGGTTCCTTGCAACCATGGAATCATTTGGGCATGCCTGAATCAGCCAGAGTCTTCAAAAGCTGCAACCACCACTTCGGCATCATTATCTCAACCAGCCTCTTACTAGGAGACAAAGCATCGGCGGTGCAAAGGGAAGCATGACTCCCTGCCAATTCCATTGTTTTCCCGCACTCTCGGTGACTTTATACCCCCCATAGGTGGGAATTCATCCATGAATCCACCTAGTAGTGGATGACTCTTAAATTGATAGTCTAGGGTACGCTGTGGTTAATACTATGGAGTTGGCAAATCCCTATATGACTCCTGATGAGGGGGAGAGCCAGGAGAACCTCCCCAACGTCCTCAGTCAATGCCAACTTTGGTAGAGCTGTGGCCATATGGGTCATCGAGGCGCATCAGTTGGCACCTCCAGCCAGGCAGTGCATGCCACTAGGACCAGACATCAGGCCCTGCGTAGAGCTCAGCACACGCAACCTCTTTATCCAGTGTCAGCAAGACCGCCTCCATCATTGTTTGTGCTGCTAGATTAGGCAGAACCAATTCATCCATGCCACGACTAGCTTCGCCCAAATACAGGCCGATCACAGTCGTCTAGTCCTCATTCGATAGCAACTCTCCGGGCTTCCACTAGTGAACAGCGGGACATGCCTAGCACCAGCCAGCCATCAGTCCAGCCGACATGTCCCACCATGCCTCCAATCACAGAGCGGCCTCCTGTAAGCATAAGTTCATTCCTGGAGAGGAAGAATAATTTCCTCAAGCACCTAGATGGCATCCCAGAAAGGATTTCCATCCTTGAATCCCTTCCCCTGTCGTTAGATATGTGTGAGGCCCTCACTGAGGCTTTAAGAATCCACCTCTAGTTTGAGACGGAGGTAGCAGCTAAAAAATCCTTTTATGATAAAGCGGTCGAGGACGCTGAATTCCAGGCAACCATTTCATTCTCAGGAGAAGTTGAAGGCTCCCCCATACAGGGGCACATCTGCCCACTATACAGCATGGGCGAATTTATTGGTGTGGAGGTTCGCCGCTATCTTTTTAACACTAGCTCTGGGATCAACATTATCCTAATGTGGACACTATAGAAGATGGGGTTATCCGAATATGACTTGAATACATCTGATTTAAGAATCTAGAGGTATGACAGGAAAAATTCAATCTTGTTCGGCAAGATCTATTTGAAGACCCAGTTCAATGGCCTTGTCCTAGTACCGAGTTTATGGTTGCCTCCCAGGACACCGCATACAATGCGTTGATGGGAAGAACATGTCTCCACCGGCACACAGTGGTCCCTTCATCATATCATCAGTGCCTCACGTACTCCCAAAATGGACGAGTAGGTATACTCCAAGGTGATACATCTCATTGTTTCCTCTTGTAAAGCCCGCTACCTGGATGCCGACTATTACAAGTGAAAAGATAAGAAAATTCTGGTAAGTGAGGTTGAGCCCACCACAGTCACAACTATCCCCTGGGAAGGTCTAGAGGATGACTACATCATTCATATCCATCGATTGGAGGCCACGACCCCAAGAATGGGGCAATTATTTATTGGCTCCTGTACAAGAGGAAAGCATATTCCAAATTCCAGGAGATGATGTAAAATCAACTCGTACTCCTACACAAACCAGGATCAGGTGATCCTAGAGCCTCCTACCCCTATACGGTATCGGGATGTCCGCCCCATGGAAACAGAAGTACATCATACGTGTTTGTTTCGCAGGGATGGTATTAGCCAACTCAAGATGATGTGCCACTATTGCTTTGATATCATCATGAGTGGCCCATTGGGCTGAAGACCAGATGGGATCAGATCTATTACATTTATCGCTATGGTCTATGTGGCGCGCAAATCTCATGATATGATGTCTACTACTATCCAGGACGGTACCAGCCCCCTGTCAGGATCTTCCGACCTAGAGGAAGCTTCTCCCACTGGGAACCCATCTTCCACAAGCGATGAAGTGGATCTGGAGGATGATCCACCTCCTTTGAAGAGGGTGTCTCCACTAAGGTTGATGAACTGGTGCTGGTGAACCTTTGTAGCAAGGCATATCCGAGACCCATAATGATCAGTGCTGCTATGTCCCTCGAGGAGCAGTAGAGGTACCTGGACTTTCTGAAACAACATCATGATGTAGTCACTTGATGTTATGATGAGATTCCAGGACTAGATCCTCATGTATCCATCCACCGCCTTGTTCTATTGACAAATCATCATGAGTTCAAGAAGCCTCCCAAGAAGATGCACCCTTCTCATGGTGCCATGGTCAAAGCTGAAGTTGACAAGCTCATGAGATCCAACTTCATCAAGGATGTCCAGTACCCCATGTGGATAGCCAACATTGTGCCAGTCAGGAAGAATAACAGACATATCAGAGTCTGCATCGACTTCTGAGATATCCACCGTCACTATCTGAAGGATGATTTTCCCCTTCCTATGATAGAATTTTTGATCGATGCTATGACTAGGTTCCAAGACCTCTTCTTGATGGATGGTTACTTTGGATATAATCGGATTCGTATGGCCCCCAAAGATGAAGATTATACTGCTTTCCAGGATCCCCAAGTTACATTCTATTACCAGGTTATTCCCTTCAACTTGAAAAATGTGGGTGCCACCTATCCGCGGGCCATGCACCGCATATTCAAGATGATCCTCAGGTCATTGGTGGAATGTTATGTGGATGATATGGAGGTCAAATCGCACCAGTTCCAAGACCATCTCAAGGACCTCGAGAAAATTTCTGGTTTCCTCCATTCTCGCCACTTGAAGATGGACTCACTGAAGTGTGCCTTTAGGGACACCTCTGGAAAGTTTCATGGATTTGTTGTCAGGTACTGGGGCATCATGATAGACCTAGAGATGATCAAGGAAATCTGCCATATGCCTCCCCCGAGTAGTATTTGAGAGTTTCAGGGTTTCCAATGCCACATAGCCAACATACATCGATTTATTGTGAATCTTTCCAGCAAGTGTAAGCCCTATTCTCACCTAATGAAGAAAGGCTCTACCTACGAATGGGACGAAGAGTGCCAGAACACCTTCGAGGAAATCAAGCGGTATCTACACCAGCCTCCAGTCTTGAAGCCACCAGTCCCTAGAAAGACTCTAATCCTGTACATGACTACCGTGGAATGATCTCTCGGCTCCCTTCTCTCCCAGAAGAACAATTAGGGGATATAAAATGGCCTCTAATACCTTAGTCGCATGCTCATCGATATGGATACCAGATACTCTCTCATCGAGAAGAGATTACTTGTGCTGGTATTTGTAGTGCAGAAGTTGCGACATTACCTGTAGCACCACGAGGTACAACTGGTGTCTCGGGTAGACCAGCTGAAGTATATTCTGAACCGCCCCATGTTGACAGGATGACAAGCACATTGGGAAGTAATCCTCTAAAAGTTTGACATTAGGTTCATCCCTTAGAAATCCATCATGGGACATGCATTGTTAGATTTTCTAGCTGCCCATCCATCCTCCGCGGACTAGCCCCAGGACCTGGATTTTCCCGATGAGGCAATCCTCTCAGTAGATCATGCCATCCCGTTTTGGCTGATGCACATCGACGGTGCCTCCCGAAGGCCCACCAGAAGGAGTATCAAGGATCCTTGGCTCAAAAGAGTGGGTCTGAGTATTTTATTTATTACCCCGGCATAAGCCTTTCCGCCATACTCATTTCTATTGTCGAAAGGCTACACCCACAATGAAGAAGAGTATCAGGCTCTTATCACTGGCCTCGAGCTGGCCCTCGAGATAGATGTTGCCCATTTGCATTTGAAAGGTGATTTCTAACTAGTCATCAAGAAAGTCAATGGTGGATATGTCATCATTAATCCAGAGCTCGTACCATTGTTGGAGCGCACCCGCAAGCTAATGGCCCAATTTCCATCACGGCCAGAAGTTACTCATGTCCCTTGATCTCAAAACGGTCGAGCTGATGCCTTGGCCCGCCTAGCTATATCGCTTGCAGAACCTGAGCAGGATAATATTATTATACATGTGGCACATTGGATAGTCATTGATCCCATCACCCTAGACAATGAAGACAGCCTACAGGTAAGCCATCTTACTACCGAAGCCTCCATGTCAGGACCCTCAGGTTCTTTAGATGTAGTGGTTGAATAAAATCCCGACTAGGGAGCCCCTTTGGTCGAGTATCTCCAAAATGGTTGTCTCCCTGCTAATTGGGTCGAGCGCGAGTGAATTTGACTCTGCGAGCTATAGTTTACCCTCCAGAGTGGTCCCAGTCTTGAGAATATCCTTTACAAGCATGAGTTCGATGGTGTTCTCCTCCTTTTCATCCAAAGAGGCATGATTTCTTAGGTCATGAAAGAGGTCCATGCCAGTTCCTACGGTGCCCACCAGGCTGGCTTGAAGCTATCCCATCAGATTGGGAGACTGGGGTACTTCTGGCCCTCCATGATCCATGATTGTATCTAGTTCTCCAAGAGATGTCACACGTTCCAAATCAATTCTATCTTCACACATCACCCGCCAGAACCTCTCCACTCCACCAAGTAATCAAGGACATTTTAAGTGTGGAGACTCGATGTTGTGGGACCATATCCATCGGTGACAACTTACCAATGCAGTTTCATCCTGACCGCCACAGATTTCATTTCCAAGTGGGCAGAAGTAGTTCCACTCAAGGTTGTCAAGTCCAGTTCAATCATTGACTTTGTGAGCTCCAACATCATCCACCAGTTTGAAGTCCCTCCCATTGTCATCACCGATAATGACACCAACTTTCATGCAGCCGAGTTGAAGAAATTGTAGGCCAAATAAAACATCTGTTCGAACCATACCTCCTGCTATCACACTCAAGAAAAATGGATAGATCGAGGCATTCAATGAAGTCCTCTCTAACATTTTGCAAAAAATGGTTGGTCAGAACAAGAAGAGTTTTCCGGACAAGATCCCCAACTCCCTCTCGGCCTATCGGACAATGACTCGCAATTCCACCCATGTGACTCTATATTCCATCGTGTACGGAGTTGAGGTCATCCTTCCCATCGATATTCAGCTGCCTTCATTACACACAGTGTTCTATGACCAGAAGACGCCAAATAAGGTGGCTGAAATTCATCTGGCTCATTTGGAAGCACTTGATGACAATAGGCTTCGTTCCCTACACAATCTGGAAAGGAATCAGAATATGATGGCTATAGACTTCAACTAGAAGGATCTCCTCCACTCTTTTCTGCAAGGCAACCTGGTATCGGCCCTCCAGGCGCAAATGATCCCCGGCATGAAACCACCCAAGTTGGAGCACAAATGTGAAAGAACTTACATAGTTCATAGGGTTTACCCCAATGGAGCATACTCTAGGGTGACCATTGATGGAGAGCGTATTACTCTTCCCACAAATTCCATGTTTCTCAAGAAATAATTTTCTTAAGCATGTTGGTCTTGCACAACCATAAACTGGACGGTTCTGCATGATCATAAACTACATGCTAGTCCAGCATGACCATAAAGTGGATGGTCCTGCATGACCCTAAACTGCATGATGGTCTTGCACGACCATAAATTGGATGGTCCTACATGACCCTAAACAGCATGCTAGTCCTGCACAACCTTAAACTGGATGGTCCTGTAGGACCCTAAACTACATGTTGGTCCTGCACGACCTTAAACCGGATGGTCCTGCATAACCATAAACCGCATGATGGTCCAGTATGACCTCAAACTATCCAGTCCTACCTGACTTTAAACTGTGCATCATCCCGTAAGACGTTAAATTGATCCCTTAGAACTATGTTTGGATTGATTCCCATTTTCATGGGATACATAGTAACACTCAAGCGTTTCGTCATGAGCCCAACCCCTAAATTTTTCTATTTGACTATTTACACCTGGGAATGGTTCTCTTAGGGGATCTTTGCATGATATGGTGTAGGATTCCATAGCCCCACTCATACCAGTATTATAATGGTCGCACCATGTGCCCACTCCCCATTATTCGGTCCTCCCATGTCCTCACCACATGATGTTAAAATGCATGGAATTTAAGAACTATGTATGGCTTGATACCCATCCTCATGGGTAGGTAGGAATGCCTGGACATTTCGTCTGTTGGCCCATCCCAAATACCAGATCTTTCTCCCCTTGGGTTAAGACATATGGTGGGGTGCAGACTTTTTCCCTAATTCATGTCGAGCTAATCTCAATCTGGCCATATGTCCCACTCCCTAAAGATGTTCACCTCATTCATAGATGGGTGAAAATATGCTTCACCCACTCCTTTTATTGGGACTCCATAATCTTTCCTAGCCAGAAGGGCCCTCGAATGATATGGATGCTAGGAATAAGGGCTCTCTTACCACTTCGGGCCATCGCCTTCACGGATGTTCAGCAACAAGCCGATACAAGTCCCGCATTGCGAATATGGTCAGTAATCGATTCTCATTTGTTGTTCCCATTTCTGGTCACTATAGGTATGTTGTGTTTTTAACATGGTCAACAACTGTCCTGTATCATTAGAACCACCCCAAGATGTCCCAAACATTGAGTGTAGTGGTTCATTCTGCCCTGTTGTATCTCCAAGCGACGAACTCCCTCCAGGCAAGGCCACCTTTTTACCCCCATATGATGGGGGGAGCTGAGAACAGTTCCTTGTTTCCCACACCAACAACTGCTTACGTGGTCTTAGAAGCTGTGATGAGGCAATAACCATACAAGAGGATTTATGAAATTCCCATTTGAGGCCCAGCCTCAGGGCCCTTGGCCTTTTCAGGCTCCCAACCCAGGTTCTCTCTTATGGGTTTGTACGGTGTGGTATGTGATTATGTCCTCATTCACTTCGGGTTAATCACCGTTCCGTACACATCCCAAGATGAGATACCTAATCCTCTCTTCATCCTCACTACAAGACAATAAACTGCAAATGGTCAGGCCTTCCTGACCGAGGCCCACCCTCAGGCCCCTTGGCCTTCTTAGGCCCCACCCGAAGTTCTTACCTGGAGTGTATGGTATTGTATGGGATTATGTCCTCATTCACGTCGGGTTATTCACCGTGTTGTACACCTCCCTTGTGTGGGACATCTTACTCCCCTCTTTTTCCACACTGAAAGACATTAAACTACAAACTGGTCAGGCCATTCCGACCGAGGCCTAGCCTCAGGCCCCTTGGCCTTTTCAGGCCCCCGGCCCAAGTTCCTATTTAGGGTTGTGCGGTGTGGTATGGGATTATGTCCTTATTCACATCGGGTTACTCGCCACACTCTACACCCCTCATTAGGGTATTCTACCCCTATGTGTGATTCTAGATATATGTATGGCTTGATTCCCATCCTCATGGGATATGTAGGACCGCCCGAGCTCCTCATCATTGGGTCCAGCCCCATCTTGGCCCCTCGGCCCGCATTCTTCAATAAAAGGGATATATGGTGTGGTGAGGGATTATATCTTCGTTCATGTTGGGTTAGTAACAACCATGCCACATACCTCTTTCTCCTAATTGTTTTCTATCCCCTGGTGATATCATCGTCTATTCAAATCGGCCGCTCTCAAGATGAGCCCCCTGGTCATCTTCGGCGATTAACAAATGTGCCTAATGGTACTCTGGTTTAATACCTGGAATGTTAGACTCTACTTAGACATGATTTCATCCGTTTTTAGGCTTTTTGTTCCCCTTAATTATGGATTCCATCACCTTTCACACCCAAAGGTCCCCAAGTGGCATGGATGCTAGGCCTAAGGGCTCTCCTACCATTACTGGCCAATGTCCTCGAGGGTCACAGACAACAAATCGATACAAATCCAGCATTTTGAATATGGTTAGTGGTCGATGCTCATTGGATTTTCCCCATTTCAGGCTAACACGATATGGATGCTATGTTTTTAACATGGTCAACAGTCATCCTCCATCATCACTCCAACACCATTAAGCCCAAAATGTCAGTTACATGATTCACCTCCTTCTCCACATCATCATGTCCAAGTAGAACTTCGAAACTCTTGGTATTATTCCTCAGTGTGCATCCGCACGTTAGGAGGAAAAAATCCTCGATAAGGCAATCAATAAGCGCTTCACCGGTCCACCCCTTGCATATATATCACATATTTCAAATACCTTATCTGCCCTTGATTCCTACACCGAGTTCAACTCACGTAGGCTTAGGGATTGGGTTAAGGTCTGCCTTTACTTGGGATAGTCCTGCTTCTCCGTGGTCTGAGTTCTAAGACCCTAAACTAAGATCTTTTCAAATTTCACCTTCATAGAACTACACATATCCTGATTACCATCATCATGTGATATGTAGGATTTCCTGAACATCTAGACTTTGGGTCCAGCTCCATCTCTCAGAGATCTCCCATTCACCTCAGCCCCTTGGCCTACCCTTTCCCTAGGAGAGGAGTATATGGTGTGGTATGGGGCTAATTCCTCATTCGTGTTGGGTTTCTAACAATCACGCCACATACCTCTCCCTCATAGGAGTTCTCTATCCCTGTATTCTATATTCATCCCTTCAAATCGGCTACTCTCAGGTTGAGCACCCTCCTCAACCCTTGTCGGCGATGCACCAATCTGCTTAAGAGTACTCTGGTTCAACGTTTGGAGTGTTAGATTTTGTGTGGACATGATTTTTCTCATTTTTTAGGCTCCGTGTTCCCCGTCATTTGGGATTCCATAATCTTTCACACTCAAAGGGACCCCCGAATGGAATGGATGCTAGGCCCAAGGGCTCTCCTACCCTAACGGGCCAACGTCCTCGAGGGTTTCAGACAACAAATTGATACAAATCCCGCATTTCGAATATGGTCAGTGTTCGACACTTATTTGATTGTCCCCATTTTAGGATAACATGATATCGATGTTGTGATTCGAACACGAACAATAGCCATCCTCCATCGTCACGCCATCCCCTTCAAACCTTCAATGTTGGTTACATGATTCACAACATTGTTGACCCCTCCATGTCCACGTGGAATTTTAAAACCCCTGACACTACCCCTCGGTGTGCATTTCCACATTAAGAGGACAAAGCCGCGGTAAAGGCATCACTTGAGGCTCCACACCGACTTCCCTTATCCTTGGTCTGAGCTCTAAGACAGTAAACTAAGATCTCTCAAGAACTATGTGTGGCTTGATTCCAATCCTTATGGGATACGTTGGAACACCCAAACATCTAATTTCCATGCCTAGATCAATTGTGAGCTAGTTTCTCCTACCCTTTTGTCCTCTTAAATATATTTTGGCCCTTTGGCATGAGGTTTATTTCATGGAATCACGTATGGTACTATGTCTATGCCGCATGACATTACACACATGGTCCCATAACATGACCCTAAACTGTGATATTATCATCCTGGCCGCATGATGAAAAATGGCACTACATCATGATGTCCTTACTCGTGGAGACACCATGTTTGGTATCAGTCACACGCCATACCATTTTTCAATGCCTGCATATGGATTGATTCTTATGGCACTGCTAGGACTTTTCATCCTGTGCTTTTCACTTCAAAAAAACAACATCCACCTTAAAGGACAAACAAGATTCATAAAATACCGCTAATTTTGGTGCGATGGCCACACCCGCACGCCCCTTTAACCCGTGGCACTGGTACATTACCATGCCACCTCTTATAACTACGTGGAACTTGATCCCCATCCTCATGGGGTATGTGGGAACATCTATGCACCTTGCCACGGGCCCAGTATAACTCTTGTTTCCGGTCTCTTGACCTAAAACCTCCCCAGGGAACACGTGGTGGTCAGAACCCCAGGTTCCCATTCACATCAGGTTTTATAATTACCCCTACATGTGTCTCCCATGTTTTCTACCATCCATGGCCTAATATCTATGACTATAAACTAAGATATCTTAAAGAAATACATATGGATTGATTCCCATCCTCATAGGATACATGGAGACACCCAGGCATTTCACCACGGGTCCAGCCCCAGGAATCATAAATCTTATTCCTCCTCATTTCTGGCCCCTGGGCTGATCCCATGTAGGGAACCATGTATCTGTAATTTTTCCCTGAACATGTTCTGGATGCCCCACGATGACACTGGGAAGCGACGTCACCCTCTCTAGAGAGTTACTATCTAAAAGAATGAATGATCCATGATCAGACTGATGCACCCATCTAATGTGCTTCCACCATGGTGGCGTAATTTCGAGAGTGTTGGATTCTATTCAAACAAAACATCACTCCACATTCTACGCTTTGTGTGCCCCTTATTCATACCCTCGTCCTCTTTCATGTCTTGGGTAACCCCCTAACAGTTTGGATGCTCGGCCCATGGCCCGCCTGTTGTCCGGGGCCAACGTTCCAGAAGACTAACGGATGAAATTTTGAGTCAGTCCCCATGTTTCAAACATGGTCAGTGGTCGGCCCTCATTTTTTATCCTCATTCCAGGCTAACACAATAACGATAATGTTTTTCTAATGTGGTCAATAGTTATTATTTATTGTCACGCCACCCCCATAGTGTTTTGAATCATTGGTGTCGTGACTCACACCTCTCATTCCCATTTGTTCGGATTGATTCTAGCACCCCTGGAGTTACCCCATTCATGCACAAGATCACATTTGGAAAATGGTAGTTTGGCTGTTCCGAGAGCTTCATTCTCTAGTCTGGCCTCTCCTAGTTCCTCCCAGAAATCTGGACAGGTTGTTCAATCCTCGGATTCGTGAATCTTGATTTTCACTCCTATGTTTGGATGGGGTGGTAAGGTGATCATACCTTGTTTCTCACATTAGGCCCGACCCACGTGAGCTTAGGGATTGATAGCCGGATGCTCTGTGGACATCACGAGGATTCAATAAACCAATGTATAAAACAGAACTCATGCATGCTATGGAATTAAACAATAAAAGCATGAAAGTACATTTAAGGGTTTGTAATCATTACAGTACCCGAGGGGGGGGGGGGGGGGTCAACTCCCCCCATGTATAGGTTGAACTCGTAAAAAGAGTATAGCAAATCCTCCACCCTCTGGATGGTGGCGTCTAGAAGTTTCTACCACCTGTTCATCTCTTTCTCCTCCTCGGCAACGAGAGGGCGCAATTCTTTGGCTGCAATCTTGGCCTGCTCCACGTCAGTCCGAATGGCGGTCATCTCCTTAGAGGCTCACTTCAGTCCCACTTCGGCTTCTACCAGCTGGGCCTTAAATCACAATATTAGCTCATATTGTGCGTTGAGGGAGGTTGAGTGCTCGTCTACCTGATTTTGTAGCCGCTGGACCTCAACTTTAGCCTCATAGAGCCTCTTGATGTTTACCTCCTTCCTCTACTGCCAGCCCACACCGAGTCCACGGTCATACTCCCGAATCTTTTCGACCATAAGATCTCATATGAGCATGTGAGGATGCTGGGCATCCACTCCCCCATCACATTGTTCACGTTGTCGCAATAGAAGTCTGTCCATCTCATCCAACCATAGTTCTTGGGGGTGTCAATGATGAAGCGTGTGATCAGCTTCCATGATCGGCGACAGACTATATTACTATCCACGTCGTTAGAGGTCGTCTCATCCCAGTCGGCACGATTGGCAGGATCATGCATAGGGAATTCTCCCAGGAACTCTTCAGTCAGGTCCACATAATGTGTTTGATCGGGCATGGTTGGATCTGAATTATCTGATCGATTCTCATCACTTGATCCTACCTCGATGATCATGTTTTCAGCCCCACTGACAGTCCCACTAGTGATTGGGGGCACCGCCACTAGGTCGGTTTGGACATCCGTCCCCATGACCACCGACATTCCCCTAGGAAGGACACTGCCAGAAGCCCTGACCAACCTTTCCAAGGCAACCCAAACCATTTTAAGAACTGTACGTTCCAGAAAGGGGCATGGACATCAATGAACATGGTTAGTGTATGACAGTCATGAAATTGGTAGAGGGGACTTATAGAGATATAATCATTGGTCTCGCTCTTGGGTTGATCTCATTGGGACCCTAAAGAGATGCCCCCCGTATATGGTTGTAAGGTCTGAAAACTACGAAGGGGTCGCCTCAGGTTTCCTAGCCCCACTGGACGCAATAATAGATGCAGCGGAAGGCATGGATCTCGAATGTCCCACATCTGCATCCCCTGAGGGACAAGAACAAGTTCTGTGTATGAGACCCTTCTGCAAGGTTCAGATGTCAAAAAGGATTTTGAAATGTCCTCAAAGAAAGTCTTGAAGAAGGGGGTTTTTGATTTTTACATCAAGGTCCTCTATGAACTCTTCGAGATCCAAGTCTTGACCTCCAACTTCGCCCTCCTCCAACGGGACCCCTCTCCTAGCCTCGTCTCCCCAGCAGGACTCTTCCGATTCTTCCAGCAAAGGGAAGCGTTCTCGCAAATCAGTGGCCGAAAACTACAGGGGAGTAGTGAGATCAAGAACCACTTTGAATCGATCTGTCATTGGACAAGGGGTGCCCCGGGAATGCACAAAGTCCTCCATCTCTACCTGGTACCGCTCTACCTCTACCTTGGGTACTGAAAATCCAGACTACATAGGGCCTATCCCAGGTAAATCCATCCTGAGATAGTTCAGGTGCTTCCACAACTCGGCGGGGCTGAAGAATTGCATGTTGACTTCCCAGATATCTTTGGCCTTCGGGAATACAACATCCTCCGACATGTCGATATGGCGTAGTTTCTTCCCTGGAGCCTGGGTATGTATCCTGCATAATCCTCTTGGTTGCCTCCCCTCTGGATGGCCCAGTTATGCTAGAACCACCGGGTTTGCTACAGCTACAGGATCTATGGTTGTTGCCTCACCCTCAACGGGTGCAGGCCACACCGTCACGGCAACCCCGCAACTGCGGGATTCCCTAAATGCCTTCCGACCCTGGCCCCGAGGTCGGAAAAGCTCACCATCACCGACCTGAATGGTTGGTTGCTACAGTATCTCCCCCGGAAAAGCCACCTCCTAGCACTGGGTATATATCTTTCCATCCCATGGATGAAGGTCGACGGAGGCAACTCATTCCACATTTTTTCATCTTCCCGCATGAATATGAGCCACATCTTCCTCATCACGCATGGGTGTTCTTCATCGCGCACCTCCAGATAGACCAGTGGGGTCAGTCGCTGCATACACTAGAATTTCCTTGTAAACCATTTTGGGGTATGCGGCTCGCAGAGGGGCTCACGGTCCACCCTTGCAACCATGACTCCACCTTGAAAGGCCAGGAGATAGGCCCAGTGCTCTTCCGTTGGCTGACCGTCATCAGTAAATCCATTCGTTCGTAATGAAATCAGGTGGAAATTGAATTCCTCCACCCTCCATACATAGCCCAGAACCAATGTTGTGGTCAGCTTGCATGGAAAGCTCCCAGAAGTGTTTAGGATTGATGGGCAGAATTTTGAACCCGGAGGAGAGAAAGGGTTCGTGTATTCTTAAGCCCCCTGATATGTGCTGCTATCCACCCATACAGGACGTGGAATGTCCCCCATACCCTCTGCAGCCTTTTTACCTCACTGATATGTCACATCACCTTATATAGTTTGGAAAGCATAGAGATTCCTAGTTTGACCTACCCTCATATCACCAACTTGGATGCCATAATGAACGTGCTTGGGCGTACTCCCATGTTGGTATCCCTCACTGATAGGATCTAACCACAGATCAGAGATGCGATGAACACTTCCAAAGTGACTATTAGCTGTTGCTCAATGCTAACACTAAATCCCCATGTCTTCCACTAGCTGTCCTCTAGAAGCCGCCAGTATGAGTAATCCTTCCCCTGTTGATCCCCCTTTGGGCAGGTTCGAGGCCTCATCGAAAACTGCCTGTTTTCCAAGATGTTCAGGAATTGTTTGAACCACCGCCTGAACTGGACATCCCTTAGTGCCTCCTTGTCCTCCCCGTGCAAAATATCCATCAGTGCCATCGCCAGCTATGGAATTAGCTCTAGATACTCCCACTCACTCCCGATAGGGTGGAATTCGTCGTACATCTCCCCCAGTATCAAGACCCCTGAGATCTGGTGGACATCCTGCAAGCTGATACGGACCTCCCCATGGTGTAAGTGGAAGGTATTGGTCCTCAACGACCATATGCTCAAGTACTTTGGAATCAGCTGTTTCGGTTGATATATATGGAATTGAGAGGCCGAGGACGCCTCATACAAACCCACTCTCCTAAGCTCAGCTCCAAAATCCTCACATGAGGTGCCTACCCTGTAGGCCCAGGCCCAATTGTCTATGATGTTTCCGCCCTGGCGCAGGTCCCATTCTTCGGACCACTCCTACCTTGGGTTCCTCAAATCTGCCTTTAGTGTCGTGTGGTACATAGGAGGAGAATTCTCTGGCTGCAATGCCTTTCCATCGACATTATTCAGATGGTTGTATAAGAAATCATCATTGACGGGTGTGAAATCCTCCCGGGCATGGCCATCAACCGCCCTGAACCTTCGATGCTAGAATGATGTGCTTGTAAACCAGTATACTGGTTTGTCCCTGATTGATTCAGGGATGAAGATGTCATCCCTCGGCCCAAATCCATACAAGGGAAACTACCTACACATCAGGTAGTTCTTCTGGCTCTTTAATAGCAGCTCCAATAATGAACTATAGTCAGAGTGGCTCCATACCAACTCCCCTAGTCCCAGACTATTCGTCATATCATCCCTCCAAGAGGCATCTACAAGGAACCCCTGGGTAGCTTCTTGGTGGGTCATTCAGTTGTGGAACTTGGATGATTTTCGGGTTGGTTCACAAAGCTCGTTTGCGGAGAGAAATCACGAATTCGGTTCCCATAGAGAGTTTTTGATGCCCGTTCATGGAGTCCTGCTCACACCTTCCTGCGTGAGAATTCAAAGCACTGTGGTGGAGTCCAAAACTCATTGTGCACCATAGAGAAAAGTCCTGATTCTCATAGATCAGTCGCGGAGTACATGGTGCTTCGCGAATCAAGAGTGCTAAAGTCCAATATCACGAATACTAAAAGAGAGAAAATTGTGTTCAGGACCCCTATTTATAGGCAAGGGACCCTCATAGATTTACGATGCATCCTAGCTGAAGCATGCTTCAGGGCGCGTCCCGGTCGAAGCCTGCATTGTGGCGCATCCATCCAGAGCTTCGCTTTCCCTCTTGAAAAGCCCTCTTCAAGTGGTTGCTTCCTGAATGACCGAGTATTTTGGTGATTGACCCTTATACTTCAACCCTTTCCTTATCTATAACTCTATGTCTGAGGGGGAATTTGTTGACACCAAAATGTGGGAGCAAGAGGAAAACACTAAACTAAAGGCTGCCTCGCAAAGCCTATTCATGGAGAACCGGCTGCACCGTGCCCCACGAAGCAAGGAGGTGGTAACGCTCCGGAACCTCCCTTGACGTTCGTGAACCATCGCGAATCAAGGAGAAGGTAATTCTTCGTGAACCCCTATGATGTTCGCGACTCACCGCGAAGCAAGGAGTCCATAATGTTCCGTGATCCCCCTTGATGTTCGCGACCCACTGCAAAGCAAGGAGGCGATAATGCACCACAACCCCCTTGACGGTCGTCACCCACTGCAAAGCAAGGAGGCAATACAGCTCTGTGACCCCCTTGACGTTCACGACCCACCGCGAAGCAAGGAGGCGGTAACGCTCTGTGACCCCCCTTGACATTCGTGACACACCATGGAGCAAATTACTTCCTCTTCACGCCGAGCGAGCACTAATTCGTGGTGACTCTCCCCTATAAATACCAGCCTCCCCTAAATATCAGGGGAATAACAATCTTCCCTTTCAACCTCCCAACTCCCAAATCATGAAGCACCCATCTGCTCTGCGAACCATGAGCTACGTGAGGTACTTATTCTCTGTTAAGTGCCTCCCCTTTGTCTAGTTTTGATCCCCTATTCTGAGAGGGATTCATTTTGCAAAGCCTAAGGGCCTTCACGAAAGAAGGGGATTCCCAAGGGGACCTGGGTCATCACGGAGCATTTATGGTTCAAAAAACACCCTTTATGTACACATGATCCCCAAGCTAAGGTAGGGTCATTTCACTTCGCGAAGCACATTTCTTTATGACACCTTTCTTTGTGAGGCACTATTGCTCCGTGAGGTAGGGCTCCGCAAATGTCTTTCCACTTCAGGAATCACCTCCCATATGCACCTTTGTCCTATACATAGGCTGAGGCACCCCACTTAGCGAAGCACACCCCTTCACAAGTTCCCCCTGCCATGCAGAGCAATAGAGCTTCATAACACCCCTGCCTATGAACACCTCTACTTGGAAATTCCTTTTCATGTGCAAAACTCCATGTTTGCACGATGTGACTATAAAGTCCCTTGGACGATACTTCCCATTGCGTTTCTTCTCCTCACGCTTCTTCACCTAGTCATGCTAATGGATATTTCTTCATCGCATAGCAACGCTAATGTAGATCCCCCAATGGTTCGCTTCATGACACCCCCTCACCACAGCTTTTCCTGTACCCTCTCGGCACCAAGGAGCAGAGGGTACACGTTATGTAAGTCCTAGGGGTGCGGAGAAAACCCACCTTGTCTGAGATGAAAGACATTAAACTACAAAACTCCTTCTTCCTCAACACGTGATGTTAAAATGTGACCTCTCCTTGTGCCTCGCACGCGGGTACCCCCACCTTGGACACTCTCCACACGCACTGGTCTCCACAGGGGATGATATCCTCCTTATGAGAGTGATATTTGTCCATGCAGGAAGGGAGACCATCTCAGATTAATCCCCTAGCTTTCTTGTAGGAGGAATCATCCTGCTCCTCCTTTCAACTTCGGTCCCCAGGGCCAGTGAAGGGCATGACAGGGAATGGTGCTTCTTCTTTCTTCGGTCCTAATCCCCACTCCCACTGCGCTTTATCGCCATCCGTCCTCCATCCTGGAGTAAGTCCTGACTTCCCGGGCTGCTATCCATGCATAAGCCCAGGTTTCCTCTTTGGGTTGCGATCATGGGTAAGCCCCACTCCACTACCCATGGACGCACCTTTCATGATGTGATCGTTGGGTATCTGCTATCTCTTGTTTCTCACACCGAGCATGACTCATGTGGGCTTCGAGTGAGCACTGAAAATGACATCTACCTTGGTCCGCCTCAGAGCGTAAGCCCCAAATGAAACTATCCTAAACAACATGGAATTTGATCCTTTTCAAGGTAGGGTCAGTAGGAAGCCTCCATGAGGTTCAATCCCACCACTCGGTCCTCCCGACCTCCTCCACGTCGGTTCACCAAACACATTGGTCCCTCTCAGAACGTAATCCCCAAATACCCCCATATCCGAACTATGTGGATTTTCATCCACACCAAGGTAGGGTACGTAGGAATCCACCACGAGGTTCAATCCCATAACCATCTATTGGACCCTAGGTCCTCCTCCACATCGGTTCCTAACCACTTGAACTACGAAGTCTTTGATCCTAGCCAAGGCGAGGCACGTTGGAAGCCTCCATGAGGTTTAAGCCCAACACCCTACAGTTCTGACCCCCTTCATGTCAGTTCACCCCCATCCCACATGACGTTAAACTGTGGACCCCATTCAGTGGTAAACCATTTTCATTCCATCCAGTGGTAATCCGTTTTGTCCTTAATCAGTGGTAATCTTTTGTGACCTTAATCAGTTGTAAGTCATTGTGACCTTAAGCAGCGGTAAGCCGTTGAGACCTCATTAGTTGTATGCTACTGACAACATCATCCCGCAGTAAGTCATTGTGACCTCAATCAGTGGTAAGCCATTGAAACACCACCCAACATTATTCCATTAACACATTATCCAACGGTAGGCCGTTGCGATCTCATCCAGCGGTAAGCCATTGAAAACCCCAATTGGTGGTAAGCCGTCATCACATGAACTACATGGACAATGATTTCATACCATGGGGATACATAGGAAGTCTTTTCTAGGCTCAAGCCCAAAACCATCATCATCCTCATGGAGGTTCCATTCAATTCACCCCACCCTCACGAAATCTTCCATCATCCATCCTAATTCTTAACTGGGCCGCCACATCCTGGTGGGATCATGCCACCCCATTCCCCATTCTCACTAACAGCATTTGGGAAACCACCCACATGTAGGACCTAATATCGGTTCCCTCCAGGGGTCCCTCCATCTGATCCACTATAGTCAGTGTTCTGATTTGTTCAATTCGTCTCCGCTGGACGTTAAACTTGCTGTATAACCAGTATTAAACATGGGAAGCTGAGGAAAACCTCAGACAGATTCCCATGGCATACGAATCCACACATTCAATGTGGGCTTCATCGGGCTTTCGTGCCCTCAATAATCCCTATAATAAGGAATGGAATTCAGACACACCAATCCTCAGCATCTAGACATGCTAGTGATGCCCAATGTGACTACTCCCGTAACCGAAGGTTGCTGCCCTGACCGGACCCCTTAGAATGTCCTGACAAAAGAAGTGTAATTAACTGGTGTCCATGAAGATATGGAGCTAGGAATATATTCACTAACAACATCTTAAGTCTATGAGGGAGACCTGGACTAGGTGATGAGTTCCGAGGAGGAATCCACTAAAGGAAAAACTGACATCCCATCATCTCGTTTCGATCAAGGAGCAGACATCCCTGAATAAAGAGCGGATGTTGCCTGCCTTTGAAAAGTGGGAATGTGGGGGAAAAATTTGCATCACTCATTCCTGAAATAGACGGATACACGCACCCCAGTGAAAGCATCGAAAATAAGAACTTCCTAATAGAAATTTCATATTACACAAAGAAACTTTTTTTGTTTTATCATATAGAAATTGAAATAATTTATAATGTAGATGTAATAAAAATTATAGATAACCATTATTCTATTGAAAATACAATAAACATATTAAAATTATTATTTTATTGATTTTTATGCATTTATTAACCCAACAAAATCTCTAAGGGTAAGGTGCGTAATTGTGATATTTTCATTGGGTTATTCAGTGTACATGGATTAGGTCATGATTTAAATGATCTTGATCATATTTGGAAAATGGTCTTTCTCATGAATTAGTTATTGGATCATTGATTGGGCTTGTTCAAGGGAAAAACCTAGGTATTATATCTCCATTGGAGGCTCCGATAAATGGGATTCCTAGGGTATGATCTTACTGGTCGAGGTCACTAGTTTCTTTTACTATGTAATCTAGATTTATCAAAACCTCATATTTTTAATCATATGATCACTATTTGGAGACCATATTATAAAAATTTATGATGCATAAAAATCTTTCAAATATTGTAGGATATAATTAATCTAATGAATTTCATGGGTTTTCTATAACCGTAATACATAATAAGTCTATTAATCCAATTATAAAGGGAATTTTCTTTATAAAAGTCTCGGTCGTTAAATTTTTTTTTCACCAATTTAATTCTATAACAAATAGATCAGAAATTCTCTATTTTTGTTGTAAATTATAATATGAAAAACATAGTTAATATATCCTAGATCTTATCACTGTACTATACCAATTTGATAAGGATATGAAGTGTAAAAATTATTTTTTTCTTATAATTAATAAAATGAAAGGCCAAAAGAGGAGCTATAAGACTACCTATGAGTAAAAATATTCTTCACAATACCCCTCCAATAAGAGGTGGATCAATGAGAATATGGGGGAATAATAGTACCATTATTTTCCTTATATATAAGGTATAATGAAATAAAATATTCACACAGAAGAATATGTAAGGGGGGTATTTAGGTGGAGTTTTTATTGAATTAAATTTATCTATTTTAATAAATTAGGTATTAGAAGAAAAAATTTGTTCTCACATATGTATTAAAATAGAGAAATTAATTATATTTCAAAATCTTTCCCATGGTGAGGTGGAACTATGGGAAGCCAACAAAAACTGACTAGGTTCTATGGCTATTCAAGATTACCACCTCACATTTACAACTAGAATAATCTTAATTTGTAATGACTATTATTATGTTTCACCAGTTAATAAAAATATTGTTTTTATATCATGTCTTGAAATAAATGGGTTATTTTAAAATTTGTAATTTATTTTTATTATTTTATAATGAAATCATTTTTTATAGTAAGGAACATTTAAATAAGGGTCTTCACATGTTGGATTACATGAACCACATAATGGAAATATATAACAAAAATATTTCAAGAGACTCATAGCACACCCAACTATTTTATTACTAGTTAATTAATTTCAACATAAATGATTGAATGTATTACACCATGATGCGTATTTGGATTCATTTGAGATAAAATTGTGCACTGTATGTCACACATGTTTTTATAGAAATAAACTAAAACCCAATTTTGTGTAAATGTTGAAACAACCCTAGAGAATATTGAGTTCATTTTTATGAATTTGTGTGGAAAATTTCAAATATATGCTATGGGTTAGTACTCATATTTCATGAAATTTACTATTTTTTAGTATATAAAGATTTTATACTAATTAAGAGTTAATTATATTACTTTTAAAAATTATGGTAACAAAATAATGAAGTTGAGAAACATCTTGGAAGGAATATTAAAAAAATTGGCATAGTCTATAGTGTATAATATTTCAATCAAGAATTCATTGATTATTTATAGGGGGTCTGGGATCTTTCCTGACTCAATTCTATTTATTCACAATAATTGAATGTTTCATGTGATGGGAGGAACCACACCATTACAGATAGGGAGGTATCAATAATTAGTCATTCAAATCTTTCATTATCTTCTTTATGAGGTTAATTATATGTATCATAAATAATATTAAACTGTTCTTTTCTTAATGTAAAAATTGGTATTTGGTATAGTGTTTGGTATGGAAATAAATGTGGGTGGTTGAATATACCATTGCGGGTATGTGAATCATTTTTGAAGTCTATTTCTATAAAAAAATCTCTTTGAGGCACTAAGTGTATCAAAATAGGATACCCTAAGGAAACGAAATGATATTACCTATAGGAACCCTTAAATGTGAATGTTTTGGTCGATATGTATAAAAATTCCTTTAAAGGGGTCATATCCCTAAATGGTATTGTAGTTGGAAAATTGACTTCACTGATGTTTTGAATCATGATATACAAGATTTTTTATAAGAATTGATTCTACAAATACCCCTTGATAAAATTTATAAAGACACAAGTACTATTTATGAGTACAAGAGATGATATAGAACAATAAAAATACGGTTTTCTAGATAGTAATGATTGCGACTAATTATTAGTTTATAAAAATGATCCTATAACCCAAAAAAACTATTAAGTTGCATAGAATCTTTCAAGTGGAAAGAATATATTAATTATAAAATGTATTCCATGTACCAAAAACATGTATGGGTTTTGTTAGATCCTTCATTTGATGAAAATCCTAGTTTTTTCTAAATGGGTATCCAAGAAAAAATTGTACAATGATAGAAAATTCAAATCCTTTGAGGAATAAAAGATTACAAACTTGTTAAAATTGTGTTAAGGGGTATATCATGATGAACCCCGTTATCTAGTTATTATCATAAAATAAATAATAATTCTACATGAAATAGAATCTTACTATGACTATAATATTTGGTAAATGGATATCAAGATAGATTTTATTAATGAAAACCATTTGGAGGATGTCTACCAAATGGCCTAGAGGATTTGTGACTCCAAATGATTCCAACAAGGTTATTAAAGTTATAGATATCAATTAATGGATTAAATCAAGTATTAATATCATGGAACATTATGTTTTATGAATCTATAATATAATTTTGTTTCATAGAGAATAAATGTGATCATTGTGTCTATAAGAATTTTAGTTGGACTGTAACCATTTTCTTAATTGTTTTTTTCAAAAACATACTAATTATTAAAAAATTGCATTCTTATATCATGTAAAGGCCTAGTTAGAAACATATTTCTCTTTTAAAAAGTTATGTGGTGTATAATATATTTTTGGGAGCAAGGTCCATCATGATCTATCCAAGAGAATACATGGATTGGGTCAAAAAATGTAATTAACAATATATTAAAGAGATTATGTATGGAAAGATCCAAGAGGATATTTTCACTAGTATCACATGGAATTTATCTCTAATGAAAATGCTTCTTATACACATGGGGAGAAATAGATAAATAAATGGACTCCATATGAATTAATAATTTCATTGATCATCGTTCGGTCCACAAGGTTAAATACCCTGAGGGGGGTGAATCAGGGTATGATAGATTAAAACAACTTCCCCTTTTGATCTTGTTTCGTTATTAAAAAAATTGTATTCTTTATCATTACCATAGAAAAGTATGAACAAAAAATTAAAGCATGCTTGAGACACATTAATTTTTACTTGGATCACCCTCATAGGGCTATATCGAAGGAGCATACAACAACAATGTTCCGATGTACTATATCTAATAAAAGTGAACTTCTATTTACAAATTTTAGATTGGACTCACTATTCCTCCTCATTTACAACCATTTATAATTTTAAAGCTCACTACTATCTCCACTAAAGTGTGATCACTACTTCTTCATAAGATCTACTCATAGTTTATTGACTAGTAAGTACCTTCATTATCTCTAAAAAATTCATCCTCCATTGTATGTAAAGGTGATATCGATGTCCCACATTCATCCACAGATGAATACCACATTACCATAGACGTATTGGGTGACACCAAATCTATATTGCAACCTTTACTACATCTTGCAACCAACTTTAATGCCTTGTGGACAAGATTAATCTTTTTTCACAAAATATCTTTTTTCGCACAACATTAAACTTATCCGAAACTCAAATCTTATGGGAAACTTTCATAGCTTGTCTGCAACTCCAATTCTTTCACAAAACTATCTTCATTTAAAATTATTATGCAATCCGGATCTTAGATTCACTCTAAGTGTTAATATTATTTGAATGAGGGGGTCACCTTTTATATATAGGCATCATCAACCCTTGTGTGGATGCTTCGACATGACACACATGATCCTCTTCAAGCGTGGAAAACACCATTTAATGTCGCATTGGGCATGCAAGTTTCTTTCCTGTAACCTTATCTTTCACACACTTCATGCCTTTTACATATTTAGATGTTTTGATCCTGAATCATTCCTTGCACGAATTTTTCCATATAATCACCAATCTTGTGCATGATTTCCTTTTCCAAAAACACATTTCTCCATTTTCCGATTTTGAGGCCAAGAATTTTGGAAAACACTAGAAAATGGTGCTGCCTTGTATCTGTTCATTTTGTACTGCTTCCAGAACATCTATTCCTTTATCATGGTTTATTGTCAACATCTTCCATCAAATATATCTTTGTAACACCACAACTAACCATGGAAACCCACTTTTGACAACAAACATAATCAACCTAGAAATGCTGAAATGTTACCTTGAGGGACCAACAATATACCCCTTTGGGGTTGTTGAAAACACTTTCATAGTTTCATACCAAATTAGATTCATCAATAATCCAAAACCATTCTCCTCATGTGACTCAGATAAAAATCAAAGATTCACTGAACACATACTATAATTCGACATGTGAAATGCTCAGAGTGAGAAATAAGAGTATCTTGAAAAGTTAATCAATGAATCGCTTCATTCCAAAAACGAATTTTTGAAACCAAACAACTTCTTTCATCACAAACCTCAGATGCCGTGATATATCTTTTTTGATCGATCACCTCTAGCATAGTTATATTTAATAATCTGACTAATTCACTTCTTCGGTCCTCCTATTCTAGAATTTTAAAATTTCCCCAAGATAAGCTCTAGATATTTTCTTATAATAATTAGAAATTACCATCATGTTTCCCCCACTAACTGCTTCTCCAGGTGTCATGCCTAACTCCCCCTATCTCACTACTCCACCTGTCATATTATCCCCATTTCATGAACAATACATTTTCTCCCACAATTTCTCCCCCTTAAAGAACAACACGTTCTCTACCTTTGTCAACAAACCCAAATGTCACTCCTATGTGTTCTGTAACAAGGTAAAGAAGACATATTAGTACATTACGGAAAAACTCACCATACCTCAGGGAGTGGGGGATCCACATTCACTCTTTTTCAAGTGTGGTGAGTCAACTGGACTCCCAGATCCAGTCAATTCCTCGCAAACAATTCATTCAATAAGGGTTTTGTCGGAATGTTTTCAACTTGAAGATCTATAGGCACATACTCCAACATAACAAGCCCGTGATCCAATTTTTCCATAATAAAATGATATTTGATTTCATGGTTATTTTTACTTGAGTGATGAATTGGATTTTTTATAATATTTATAGCACTTGAAATATCACAATAGATTTTAATTGGAGACCTGACATCAACTCCCATATCATCAAGTTGTTTAATTCATCTACAATAACAACATTCATGCCTGAGTAGCTACAATATATTTAGATTTTGTTTTTCTCAATGAAATTTAATCTTGATTCTTGATAACGCCACGAAATAAAAAATCTACCAAGAAATAATTCACCACCTAACGTTGATTTGTTGTCATATAATGATCCAATCAAATTTGCATCTATATATCCCAATAACTCTTGTTAAGATTTGTCATTGTACATAAAAAAAGTCCATAGTTCCCTTGATATACCAAATTATTAAATTCACATCAATAATGTGACTTTATTTTGGATTTCTTTGATATCTTGCATCTCGGCATATGTAAATAACAATAAAATGTATTTTCCTTGTCATGAATCGTAAAAATAAAATAATGTTCCTGTATTCAGTGATATTAATTTCCTTTCCATCATCATATTTTGATAGTTTTTTCCGGGTAGCAACTGGAGTCTTCATCTCCTTGTAATTTACCATTCCAAACTTTATCAAAATGTCCTTGGTATATTTTGACAGAGAAATGAATGTTCCATTACTTACTTGTGTCTATTGTAAAAAAAGAAAAAAAAATTGTTCACCAATCATTGACATTTCAAACTCACACATCATGAATTCAGAAAATTGTCTTTATAATGATTCATTTGATCCACCAAATATTCTTTCATCAACAAACACCAACACCATCATCCTTTGATTACTATCACTATTCACATATAAATTTTAATCAAATCCACCAAGCTGAAAACTAATCATCTTCAAAAATTGATCAAGATTTGAATACCATGATCTTGGTTCCTACTTCAAACCTTATAAAGCCTTATTTAGCTGAGAGACTTTATTCTCATCTTCATGAATGATAAAACCATCTAGTTTCTCAATATACACTTCTTCTTCTTGAACGCCATTCAAAAATTTGGACTTAACATCCATTTGGAAAACATTGATCTTCTATTAAACTATAATTTCCAAGATTAATTTGATTGTCTCTAGACTTGAAATAGGTGAAAATGTCTCATCGACATCAATAACCTTAATCTGGGAGTAGCCTTTGCACACTAGTCATGCTTTATTTTGAACCACTATTCCTTCTTCATTCATCTTATTGTGAAATACCCATTTAGTCCCGATGAAATTATTTTATATTTTCCATGAAACTAGCTCACATGTTAGATGCTTCTTGATATGGTCTAGCTCTTCATTCATTACCTGAAGCTAGTTTTCATCTCCTGCTGCATCACCAAAACACTTAGGCTCTACCATAGATAGGTAAGATGCCTTCTATAATGAATTCAGTCTTCTTGTTTGAACTAGAGGTGTCTAATCAGCAATGATATTATTTCTATCAATTTCTGCTTGACTCTTTTTCTTATTTATAGGTATAGACCTGACATTCTGTTGTTCAACATCCATATCGTCTTCTAAACCAGCATCTGCCACTTCTTCTCCCACTGTGATGATTTCTTCTTCATCACTTTTATCAGGAAACTGTCCACTATTCTGTTGAATATTCTCTTCATTTTCCACTACTATGACACAATTTCTCTAAACTAAATTTCACATCCTCTTATTAAATAATTTTTATGCTTTTATGTTTCCTGAGTAGCCAAGGAATATCCCTTCATATCCACATGACCCAAATTTATTGTGTTTTTCTTTGTTGAAAATAAATCACTTACTTCCAAGATTCAGAAGTATTTTAACATTTTTTACTTTTCGTACCACATCTCATATGGAGTCTTTCCTACATTCAGACACAACATGTCCTAATTATAGATGTAGACAGACAACAAGATTGCTTCCTTCCAAAATTTATCAAGTAGTTTTTTCAATAATCCTTTTTATGGACATGTTCTTTATGATCTAATTTCTCCAATCAACCACTCAATTCTATTAGGGAGTTCACATTGAAGAAAAATGATTCCTTGTGCCACGTTTCACAAGATAATATTCCACTTGGATGTTTTTGAATTCCATACCATTATCAGTACGAAACATCATAATTATATGTCCTTTCATCCTTTCATATTCTCTCCGATACTTTTTTATGCAACTCAAAACATCATACTTATGGTCAATGACAAGTACCCATGAAATTATACTATAATCATCCATGAACAGAATGTAATATCCCTTTCCGTCCATGTTTTTTTGGAAATATAGGTCACCATACATCAACATGTACCAATTTAAGCACTGTTGTTGTCTTCTATTCCTTTTTCATGCATGTCTTTCTGATTATATTCCTTTTTTACAAGCATTACATGTATGAGTACGATCACGTGATAGCTTAGGGAGATCTCAAGTTGTATCGCACTTTACCAGATCTTCTAGGTATAGTTGGCATAGATAACTAAGTGGTTTATGCCACAACTTGTTTTCTTCCTCTCTAGATAAAAGGCACAAATCTTCTTCCCCACTTACAAGGTATAGTTTCCCCGTTTTCCTTTTTCCTTATAGAACAACTACACAATATATTCGTTTTATGATACACATCTTCTTAGTAAATATTATATAATTCCTTGAGTCACATAGTTTAAAAATGATAAGCATGTTGTGACTGACACCTTCTACTACCACGACAACACCACGTCTCATTTCTATTCCCCCAAACCTGGACTTTCCCAAGACAATTAACTTTAGACCTTCATCATTTCCAAATTTTACCACTCTTTATTTTTCATACCTTATTTCTGTAACAATATCATTTTTCCCAATCATATGGGATGTGAAACCATTGTCAAGGATCCATACACTAGATAAATCTGATTCTTTAAGGGAAATTTTAGTAACCACTTCATTCTCATATATCTTCTTCCTGATCTATATTTTGGAATTCATACTCATTATACATTGAAACCCTTGATCTCTATCAGAATATGATGGACCATATTTATCCTGTAAAGTTGCACATCTATTTTTCATTTTTGACAAACATGGTAATTCTTTAATTTTATTCTTGTGACTACTTTGAATCTACATTGGAAAATTCCTCTGAAAATTTGATGTTTAATACCTATCCATGTTCTCAAATACTCCACAAAAAATATAGTGTCCCTCAAAAAATATCATAGTGTATTGAGATCTGTTTGGATACCACTGTTGTTCTCGTTCCCTTCGATATATCCTGGCTACGAAGCACACATTTTTTGGAATGTCTTGTCCTTACACAACAATAACACCTGTTGTAAGGTGTATTCCTGCATGTTACTTATTCATTTCTATTTGTACCTTGGGTTCCTCAAATCTTCTAATTATTCTTTATACCCAAATTTACTTTCATTCTTGTATCATTTACTTGTATTCTAACTTCAACCATGACTACTTTATCTTTTTGATCAACCCTCATACCATCATTCTTTCTTTTATTTGACTATTTCGTTCATTCTTCTAGACCTCTATAATCCAATTCCAACTTTTTTATCTTTTGAATGATCTGGTTTGCTGATGTCACATTGGGTTTTAGGAGTTTTTCTTCAGCCTAAACTTTTCATCACACACCGATGAATTCTTCTTCAATATCTATAATGCATTTGATTTAATCTTTCACTATGTTACTCAAAAAATAAATATGCCTACTCTATTATTTGAACTTAATTATGTTCTCACTAACTATTTCTAATTCTACTAGAAATGAAGACCTGATATTCTCAATTTATTCCATTAACTTAGACATCTCATCATCCTGTTTCTACATGTAGATTTTTTCATCACGAACTACTTTTTTGGATATATTTATTTTGGATCTAAAAACATCTATCTCCTTAAGAGAAGCTTTTAATTCATCCTCCATATAAACTATTCATTCAAATTATTATTTATCAACATCAATTTCTTAATTTTCCTAAGTTATATCGACAATTACCACCATATTATTTTCTCTTTCATATTCATATTTCTCTATATCTTCAACCATTCCAACATGTAATCCATCTGAACTGCCACATTCTTGTGAAAAAAGATTCTTTTTCTAGAAGAAATTTATCTTAAATTTTTTCTTTCATTTCACATAGGCTGAAGAATTGTTCATAGGGTTCCAAATTCAACCTCTTTATCTTCTTGTAACATCTTGGGGCATATTTTTGTAGAGGGACTAACCTTTTTACATATAAAGAAATCAAGTGGAAGTTTCCCCTTGAACTTTCTTTTTTCCTCTTTGTAAATTTGAAGAAAGGAATGACATCACCTCGTATGTATCCATTTTTTCATGAGATTATTCAATATTTATCTTCTTCATGGCCTTGAATTACACCTCTTTAGAATTTCCCTTTTCCATAGAATCATTAACATCATTTCTCATTTCATATTCTATAAGGGTAGTATGCATGTTATCTAGTTTCAACTCTTTCGGATCTTGATCTTAAAATACTGAAACATTCGAATTTAACTGAGGTATATGTTTCCTCAAGATATGCTTCATAACCATTATATCATCAATTAATTCTCCAAGACCTTGCATGTCTTACACTACAACATTTACCCTATCAAATAATACATCAATAGATTCATTTGGGTTTATTCCCATATCTTAATACTTGTTCTACTAAACTTGTAGATTTTCCTCTCTGACCTTTGAATTACCTTCATATATAATCAATAGATTTTTTCAAATGGCATGTGATGTTTTACATGACATCACCACTTTATATACTTCATTCGATAGGAATCCCCATAATAAATTGATTCCATTGGAGTCAAAATCCAATTTACATATTTAATCTTATGATAAACCACCACTATTGATTTGGTTGGAAATACTATGCATCACTACTGCGAAGAAATCTATTCCTGAGGATTAGAAGTAGTGTTTTATCTGATTGTTCCATAACTGAAAATTATTCCAATCGATGATCGGAATCGCGTTGTGATTATTGATCTCTATTTAGAGGGAAATAATGATATTAACATTTCCCTCTGATACCAATTGTTAGCTCTATAAGTTCAAATACATTGATAGGGGGTGAATATGTGTATGAAATATTAAAACAACAGCCCCTTTTTATCTAATTACATTGTTAAACAAAACTCTCTTTTCTCTATTTCCTATAGAAAAAGTATGAAAAGAAATTAATGCATGCATGATACACAAATATTGTCACTTGATTTACCCTCATTGGGCTACATCCAAGGGGAATAAAATGGAAATGTTCCTATGTACCAAATCCAATAAAAGAACATTGTTGTTTACAATGTTCGGAGTGGACTCACTGTCCCTCTTTGTTTTCAACCAATCACAATTTGAATTCTCACTGCTCTCTCTGCTAAAGTGTACTCACTACTTTTCAAAAGATCCACTCAAGGTTTATAGAGATGTATGACACTTTATTATCTCTAATGAATGCATCCTATAATTTATGTAGATTCTCTATTGATGTCCCACTTTCATCCACTAATGAATACCTCTTTACTACAGATGTATTGGGAAACTCCAAATATTTTGCGCAACCTTTAGACATCTTATGTGCAACTTTAATGCCTTGCATGAAAGATTCCACTTTTTTCATGAAACACTTGTTTCACTCATCTTCAATTTTACGTGCAACTCAAATATTATGTGTAACTTTCATATTTTCACCCAACGCCAAATATTTTGTACAAGTCCCTTTACTTATAATTCTTACATTATCCAGAGCTCAGATTCTCTATATGTTTTTAGATTCTATGAATGAGGGAGTCACCTTTTATTTACATGCATCATCGAACCATGCATGGAATATTTGATGTGTGGTGCAAGATCCTCTTAAATAATTCAAAACCCCATTTTACATCTCATTGGGTGCCCAAGTATCTTTTGTGCAACCTCATCTTTCGCACACATTTCCAAAAAATTATCCCACTTCATGCCTCTTCCAAATTTCGATGTTCTGATCCTAAAATATTCCTAGCATGGAAGTTTCCATACCATCATCAATCTTTCAGGAAACATCCTTTTCCAACAACACATTTCTCTATATTATGACTTTGAGGCCCAAAAATTTGGCAAACACTAGAAAATGGTGTCGTCTTGTGTTTGTTATTTTTGTACCACATCCATATCTTTCATTACTTTTCCGTGGTTCTTTATTAACATAGTTTTTCAATTGTATATCTAGAACACCACAAATGACCAAGAAAAACCTCTTTTCAACATACATAATCAACAAAAAAATGTTTCGATGTTACCTTGAGGTCCCAAAAATCTCCCCATTTTGGTTTTTTGACAACTCAATCATACATTGATACCACACTAGATTCATCAATAATCCACCACCATTCACCTCTAGCGAATTAGATAGAGATAAAGGATTCACTCAAAACATATTCTAAGCCCACTTGAGCAATGCTCGGAATGAGAAACGAGAGTATAAAAAAAGTTCATCAATGAATCGCTTGTTTCCTAACACCAATTTTTGAAACTAACTAACTGCTTTTATCATTAACCTCAGCTATCGTGATATATCTTTTTTCATTGATCACTTCTAGCATCATCAGATTAAATTTTCCTACTATAGCACTACATGTGTTCTTGTATTATGGAATTCTTAAAGTAGTCTAAGCTATGATCTGGCTATTTCCTCATATCACTAATAAATTCACATTATGTTACTTCCCCTAACTAATTCTCCACCAATCATTCCTAACTCCCCATATCCAGCTTCTCCACCTATTAGCTTCTCCCCCAGTCTTGAAAAAGACATTTCCCCCCCTTAAAAAGTGACACTTTCTCCCCCTTTATAAATTAACCCAATGGTCACTCCTTTTTGTTCTACAAAAAGGTAAAGAACACATATTAGTCCATTGGGGAAAACAAACCATACCTCTAGAGAGGGGGTTTCCCATCCACACTTTTTCTAGTGAGGGGAGTTAACTAGAATCCCAAATCAAGTTAATGCCTCTCAAACACTTCTTTGAGTGAGGACATCTTCTGAATGTCTTCAACTTGATGTCTATAGGCACATATTACAATATCCAAAGCTTGTGCTACACCTTTTCCTTGATAAAATGATATTTTATTTCAATGCGATTTTTCCTTGAGTGATGAACTGAATATTTTATAATATTTATAGAACTAGAATTATAGCAACAGATTCCAATCAGAGACATCGCTTCAACTCCCATATCATGAAGTTGCTGCTTCATCCACAATAATTGTGTTCATGATTGAGTAGCCACAAAATATTCATATTTTATTGTGCTCAATTAAATTCGATCATGTTTTATGCTTGACCATGAAATAAACAAACTACCAAAATATAATTCACCACCATACATCTATTTTCTATCATATGCTGATCTGACCCAATATTTATGTGTATATAACAATATCTATTGCTGTGATTTTTTATTTTACAAAAAAAATCCACAGTTCCCTTGGTATACCAATGTATTCATTTCTGTGAAATCATATGGATTTCATTGTGATTTATTTGGCTTGTGGAAAAAACAATATCAGGTCTTTTCACTATCAATTATAAATAACATCCAATAATTTTCCAATATTCAATGATATTAATGGCCTTGCGATCATCATCTATTGATAGTTTTGTCCATGTAGCAACCAGAGTCTTTTTCTCCTTTTAATTGTCTCTTAGAAGTCTTCTCAAAACGTCCTTGTCATATTTTTATTGAGAAATGAATGTGGAATTCCATACGTATGTCAGCTGTATCCCAAGGAAAAATGTCAATTCACTAATCATTTATATTTCAAACTCAATATTCTTGAATTTAGAAAACTGTCTCCACCGGGATTCATCTTATCTATCAAAGATTATGTCATCTACATGCATAAGCACCATTATCCATTGATTATTATCATTGTTCAAATATAAATGGTAATAAACTCCACCATGATGAAATCTAAGCTTCTTAAAAAACATATCAATCCATGAATACCATGTATTTGTTCCTGTATCAAACAATATAAATCCTTATGCAGCTGATAAATGTTTTTCTCATCTTCAGGTATTATAAAACCACCTTGTTGCTGAATATACACTTCTTCTTCAGGAACCCCATTCAAAAAGAGGTCTTGACATACATCTTGAAAACTATGAACTTCCATTTCACTGTAATAACCATGAATAATCTAATTGTCTCCATCCTTGAAACAGGTGAAAATGTCTCATTGACATTGATACCCTATATCTAGGAGTATCCTTTTCACACTAGTCATTATTTTTTTGAATCACTTTGCCTTCTTTATTCATATTATTGTGAAAACACATATTTAGTCCCAATAAAATTCTTATCTGTTGGCCACAAAACAATATCCCATGCCTCATTATTCTTAATATAGTATATATCTTAATTCATCTCCTGAATCTAGTTTTCATCAAAAGTTGCATTATTAAAACACTAAGGATCTACCTTAGATTGGAAATATGCCTTCTGTAATGACTTCATTATTCTTATTTGAACTAGCGCTATCTGATAACCAATTATATCCAGCCTATCAATATCAGCTCAACTCTTTGGCTTCATCACAGATATATACCTCTCTTCATCTTATTCATCATCGATGTCTTTTTCTAAATCAGTATCTTTCACTTCTTCTCACGATGTGTTTATTTCACCTTCATCACTTTTATCAAGAAACTATTCACTGTGTTGTTGAATATTCTCTTCATTTTCCAATATTTTGATGTCATTTCTCTCAATTACTTTTCACATCCTCATATAAAATCATTTATATGCTTTTCTTTTTCTTGAGTAGCTAAGTAATATCCCTTCATCCCTACTTGACTCAAATTTCATGTGTTTTTCTTTATGGATAATAATGCACATAATTTTAAATATTAAAAAGTATTTTAACATTTTATTCTCTCTATATCACATCTCATATAGAGCCTTTCATTCCTTCGGACAAAATAGATCTCTGTTATAAATGTAGATCGATGTCATGAATGCTTCCTTCCAAAATTACTCTAGTATGTTGTTTTCACTAAGAATCATTCTATCCATATTGTTGATGATCTGATTTCTTTTATCAACCACTCCACTCTATTGGGTAGTTCTCACTAAAGAAACATGATTCCTTATCTTGTTTTTCCCGAGATAATATTCCACCTGACTATTTGGGAATTCCATACCATTATCAGCATGAAACATTATAATTTAGGTCCAAGAATCATTTCTGATTCCCTGTGATACTATTTTGTGAAGCGGAAAAAATCAAGCTTATGGTAAATGAAAAAAAACTCATTCCATTATACTATAATCAAAAATTAATAGAACATAATATATCATTCCATCAATAGATCTTGGTGAGATAGGTCCACATACATCATCTTTCACCAATTCAATAACTCTTTCTTTTTTATATTCATTTTCCTTGTATGTCTTTCGGATGGTATTCCCTTATTGACATGCATCACATAGTTGAGTATGATTACATGATAGATTATGGAGGTCTCTATTTGAATCACACTTTACTAGATCTTCCAGGTATGGTTGGCATAAATGACCAAGTTGTTTATGCCACAACTTGTTTTCTTCCTCTCTGGATAAAATGCCCAAATCTTCTTCCCCATTAACAAGGTATATATTTCCTTTTTCCATTTTCCCAATATAAAAACTACACAATATCTTCCTTTCATGATAGAAATATTCTTTGTAAATCTTATAGAACTCATTGAGTCACGTAGTTTAGTGACGCTAAGAATGTTGTGATAGAGACCTTCTACTACTAAGATATCAGCATGACTCATTACTTTTCCCCCAAACCATGTGTTTCCTTAGCCAATTATCTTCAGGCCTTTATTTTTTCCAAAGTTACCTCTCCTTATTTTTCATACTTTATGCCTATAATAAGATCCTTATTCACATTCAAATGGGATGTGAAACATCTATCAGGGATCAATACACCAAAATTATTTAATTCTTTAAGGGAAATTTCAACAACCACTGCCTTCTCATATATCTTCTTCTTCATCAATATTTTTGAATTCATACTCGATATAGACTGACAACCTTGATCTTCTTTAGAATGTGATAGACCATCTTCATTCTGTAAAGCTGCGAATCTATTTTTCATTTTCAACTCACATGTTGATTCTTTGATTTTTTTTTTCAACAACATTGAATCTACTTTGGAACATTCCTCTGAACGGTAGATATAAAATATCTATCAATGTTCCCAAATATTACACAGCAAATACAATTTCCCTCAAAAGATATTCTACTGTATTGAGATCCATTTGGCTACCACTATTGTTCTTGTGCCCTTCAATATCTCCTAACTATGGAGAACACATTTTTTGAATGTCCCATATTTTCCCAGCAATAACACCTGAGGTAAGGTGTATTCTTTCATTTTAGTTCTATAGTGTTATTTTTCCCTTAGGTTCTCTATATATTCTAATTCTACTTTATACATAAATCAACTTTAAATCTTGGAGTGGGTGCTTGTGGTATTAATTCAATCTTGACTACTTTCTATTTTTTATCAAGCCTCATACCAGCCTTATCACTTAGATTTAAATTTTTTCTTTTGTTCTCATGGGCCTCTACGATCCACTTTCATCTTTACCATCTTTTGAATGATCTGATTTCCTGATGTCACATTGGGGTCAAGAGTTTATCTTGATATTTAACTTTTAATTGTATACCAAAGACTTATTCATTAAGTTCTTCAATGTGTTTGATTTGATCCTTCAATGTGTTATTTAAATCGTCAATCTCTCTTATCTTCATAAACCTTGAGTCTATGCTCATAACTGTTTCTGAGTCCACTAGAAATGATGGTTTGAGATTATAAATTTCTTACATTATCTTAGAATTCTCTTCATCATGTTGTTGCATGTATATTATGGGGTCACAAACTAATTTGTTGGATTTATTCATTTTAGCTCTCTAAACATCTATATACTCAAGATTTTATTCTAATTTAGCCTCCATATCAACTCTTCCATTAAACACTTCTTCATCAATTTCAGTTTATTTTTTTTCTTTAGTACTATAGAAAATACCCATTATAGCTTTTTTTCCACTATCTTTACAGTTCTCTATCTCTTCTACCTTTTAACCCTTTGATTCATCTAAATGGTCGAATTATTTTAAAAGAAGATTATTTTTCTTGATGAAATTTCACATAAATATTTTCCTTCCATTCACATAGGTTAAATATTTATTCATAGGGATTCGACTTCATCCTCATCTTCTTCTTGGAACTTCTTGGGGAAACTTTCTATAATGTGACCAATTGTTCTACATCTAAAGCAAGAAAGTAGAATTTTCCCCTTGAACATTCATTTTTCTCTGTGAAAATTTGATGAAAGGACTGACATCACCTCTTCAATCTCTTCTTCTTCATGAGAATATTTAATATTGATCTTCTTCCTGGCCTTGAATGCCACCTCTTTAGATTTCCCCTTTTCCATAGCATCATTATCATCATTTCACTTTTAATATGCTATAAAGGAACTATGAATGTAATCTAATGTAATATCTTTCTTATCTTGATCTTCCCAAACTAAAACATTCATATTGAAATAAGGTGTAAGTTTCCTCAAAATACCCTTTATAATCTTTATATCTACAATGAAATATCCAACACCTTTCTGTCTTCCACTATAACATTTACCCTATCAAAGAATGCGTCAATGGACATATTTTTGTTCATTATTAGATATTCACAATGTTCCACAGAACCTGTAGCTTTTCCAGTCTGACCATTTAATTACCTTTATAAATATTCAATTGTTTTTTCCAGATGGAATGTAATGTTTTACGTGGCTTCACCTTCGTATATATATCATTGGATAGGGCTCACCCTAAAGCATTGATTCCTTTGGAATTAACATCAAATTCCATTCTTTCAGCTTCTAATAAATCACTACTATTGATATATGTAGGAATACCACGCATTTCTACCTTAGATACATCAATTATAAAGAATAGGAAGTAGTGTTGCATCTGATTCTTCTATAACTAAAAAATATTCCCATCGAAGATTGGAAACCCTTTGTGATTGATGACCTTCATTGAGAGAGAATCATTGATATTAACCATTCCCTATGATACCAATTTTTTGGTCCACAACTTCAAATACCATGAGGGGGGGTTAATCAAGGTATGAAATATTAAAACAACTTCCCCTTTTGATCCTGCTTCATTCATAAACAAAAATCTCTTGTTTCTCTTTCTCGTAACAAAGTATGAACATAAATTAAAGCATTGACAAGACACACCAAGTATTACATGGTTCGCCTTCACTGGGCTACATCCAAAGAGCATACAACAACATTATATTGATGTAAAAAATATAGTAAAAGTGCCCTATTGTTTACAATGTTTGGAGAGGACTCACTATCCCTTCTGGTTTACAACTCATCAAAAATGGAATGCTCACTGATCTATCCACTTAAATGTGCCTACTTCTTCTTCTGAATATCCACTCACAATTTATATACATGTAGGTCCCTTCATTATCTTTAATTAATTCATACTTAATTATTTGTATATGCTCTATTGATGTATCACTTTCATCTACTGATGAATAAAAATTTACCACAGATGTACTGGGCCACTCCAAATATTTTATGCAACCTTAAAAGTGTCTTGCGCACAATTTTGATGCCTTGTGCATAGTATTCCACTTTTTTCATGAAATACCTTTTTTGCACAACTTCAATCTTACATGATACTCAAATCGTACACGTAACTTTCATAGTCTATCTGCAACTCCAATTATTTCACACAACTCCCTTTATATAAAATTCTTACTCGATCCAGATATTGAATTCGCTCTAAGTGTTGAGATTATATAAATGAGGTGAGTCACTTATTATTTATAAGATCTGCTGACCATTGTATAAAAGATTTGACCTGTCGCAAAAGATACTCTTCAAGCTTGAAAACCATTATTTAACGTCGCATTGGGGGTGTAAGCTTCTTTCATGCAACCTCTTATTTCATGCACAATTTCAAATCTTTCATGAACTTCATGAATTTTCCATAATTCCACATTATGATCCTAAAACATTCTTTTTGTGCAAGATTCCATACTATCTTCAATATTGTGCACAACTTCATTTTCAAAAAACACATTTATCCATTTTCAGATTTTGAGGCTCAAAAATTTGGAAAACATTAGAAAACGGTGACACATAGTATCTATTCTTTTTGTACATCCTCCAGATCATCCATTACATTGTCATGGTTATTTTTTAACATAAGTTTTCCACACTTTATTTGGAACACCACAACAAACCATGGAAACCCTCTTTGTCAACAAAAATAATCAACCCAAAAATGTTTCAATGTTACCTTGAAAGATTTTCCCAACAATTGTGAATGTTAAATTGTGTACCAAGATATATGTCCCTTACACCTTAATTGTGGTAGGAAGATATCATGATGCCCCAAGTGAAAACTATTAAATGGTAATAATGAAAATCCTTATGTATTTACCTCTTACTAAGGATATGATCTTGGTCTATAGAGGATATGAGAATCTAGTCATTAGAGGATATATAGATTCTAGTTTAAAAATCTATCAATAAAATATAAAAAACATATACAATATAAATATTCAAAATCAATGGATGTGATCTTTCTAGAAAATATCAGACAAAACAATGGTAACTAATTCTACAGAAGTGTATAAGTATATTGTTTTATCTATTGAAACTAAATAAGGGGTTTAGATTTGAAACAACATAAAATAGCTTGATTTTGTTCCTATGAGTAAAGAATCTATCAAACTCTATTATTATAATATTTTAGTTGTGTATCTTGAAAAAGATACATGGTCACATCATTGTAAAAATAACATACTCCAAAATTCTTATCTCTTAAAAACAATTATCATAGTGGTGACATAAAAGTGAGCATATTTATATAAAAATAAAATGTCACAAACCCCATTACTAAAATCATAACTATGTAGAAACATGATCAACATGTGAGAGATATAAGATTTTAAGTCATTGGTTATTGTCTCTAGTCAATGTGGTATTCATATGGAGTTGGTGTCCTTTAACTATCTATTTATACTTATATTTCATGTATATTCACTGAAGTGAATGTTAAATAAAGATTATATTTTATATTATTTATTGTTAGATGTAACATTAATGTTATAATGTTCTATAATATCTTTCACATTGAAAAGAGGATAATAGTTCCCCACTTTATGGAGAAACATAAAATTCCATGACGATATTCATAATACATGTTCTATAGTTGGATATCATTATATAATTAGACTCATGGTGTGCTTAATGTCTATTGATTGTACAATTAATTATATTCATCTTTGTTTCATGATGTTCAATCATGATAATCTCCATGATGAAATATTACCATAACAAACCAACCTCTAATAAATCCACATGTTTATGTGCCATTGGATATTCTCTCCTGTGAGTCTGTGTATAGATCCTTATACTTTAATATAATTATTAATTCCTTGCATGACACATATAATTTGATTTATTTTAGTAAACACTAATGTAATTTTATTATGGATTGTATGGGTATATTGGGTATGCCTTGGATGATATGTTATTAATGAACTTGTGGAGTAATAATTTCCCTTTCCATATTTATGAAAGTCAGTGTATTGCCCCATAGATTGAAATGGAATCATAACATTAAATTTCTTATCCAAATAGTTTTTATGGGATCATTTCAAATAGTAAATGAAATATATATCAAGGATATAGACTAATGGAATTCATGTGTAATCTTCTTGATGATCTAGTGTGACAAAGGTATTATATTACGTAGTGATTTTTATGTTGTTTTTTAATTATGAAATATCTTCTTCTGATGTGGATTCCATAACCCATTTCTAGATAATAATATTATACTTTAGGTATGCCCACCAAATGAATCTAAGGAAGACACCAAGAGGGCCACTCAAAGTTTCTCCCTTAATCATAGTTAAATATTATTTACATTGAACAATACGATTTAATATTAATCTTCATACCCAAAAATAATATATTTTCATGATTTTTTTTAATTGATTTAAAATATAAATTAAATATTTATTTGCATGGAAATATTTTCATTATGTAAATATATAATATTCTTTTTTCATGTTATCCTCGTCATAATAAATTTTTAGTTATTTAATAATTTAATAATTTATTTTTATTGTGAATATTTAATTATTTATTATTATTCTGACAATGAATAGAATAGTTTTTTATTTATTGAGTTTAAAAAATTTATTTAAATATTTATTCAAGAATTAAATAAATATTGACCAGGATATTTGGACTACATTTTACCCTTTTATGAATATTTATTTATTGGAGTGTAAAATAAATATATATTATTATACAGTTTAAAGAACTCTATAAAATTAGATAATATTTTTTTACATACCAAAGTGTTTCTTTTGGGATTAATGTATTATTAAGGGCCCTTATGGAATTAATTAAATATTAGATTCTATGCATAATTATATAAATAAAATGTTATCTCAATCAAATAAAGGTTAATAATATGCATAATAATTACCTCTCAAGATCTTCCTCCTCCTATATTCCTCTCAATATTGGGAAGAAAAAGTAAAATTACTTCGAGTAAGAATGAATATGTGGCAATCATAGCAAACTACACAAGATTACCAATCGGCCCTGCTAGAACTCAGTGTTTCCTTAGTTTTATTCTGATAGCAAATAATTTTGTGTGGATCACTATTATAGGGGATCTACTTTTGGGTCCTCACAATGCAACGATGATACATCGATCAGGTTAGAATGACCAATATCGTCAATAAATAATTATCTCAAGTATGAGGTAATATTCCTTCGTTTCATTTAAATTTATTATATAATACTGTGAAATTATCCCCACACGTGGTCTAGAAAAAATATTTTTTATATTATTTTGATGATAATTCACTTTTCAGTTCATTCATGTGTTGTATATTGTAAAAGATATATTGAATCTCACAAATGATAAGTTTTCCATACACCTAATAAGAACTTATTCTACATCAGAAATTAATATCTTCTTAATAAAATATCAAATGATTCTAAGAAAAGATATATATCAAACTCTTATGAAGAATATACAAAAAAAAATTCTCATTATGATTATAATTCCTTTATAACTTAATTGAAAACACTATCTCCAAAAGAACTAAATCATGATTGTAATATTTATGTTCATGGTGACATACCTTACTATACACATATGAAATAATATCTCCCTATAGTATTAAGACACATCCAAACCCCTAATAAAATGTGTTAAAATATACCTTATAAATAAAACCCACAACATGTAATTTAAGAATAGATGGACTCACTAACTTATAATTTAATATTTAAAACTAATTTTGAAACACTCTTATCCAAGAAAATTTATTTATTTTCAAATTAATCATTGATAATAGAGCTAGATCCAAAGAAAATATAAGTATAAAAGTATTATAATAACCAAAAAAGCCTGAAAATTCTCATAATATAGAAATTTTATTTAGTGGATTCAAAAAAAATAATTCCCTCATCTTTCACTGGGTCCACTACAAAACCATCAATTTAAATGACATGACCTATTAAATGTACATAACATGTCGAAAAACGTATGATGATAGATTTTCCCAAAAAGTTGATGTTTATATTGAAACTCGTACACCATATTAATAAAATTGTTTGCTCCTTCACTATCTTTTAGTAAACCAAAATAGCATAAAAGAATACTATAACAAAATCATCATGATATGGTCATAAAAACCAATTTATATTCCATAAAAAAATAGTTAGTTCATCTGTAACACTAAAAACATCATTAAAACCCCAAAATATCCATATCAACACTAAAAAGATGTCTTATGGATATTATTATACTTAACTCTCATTTAGTTATATCCATCTCATAATTTACTTATAAATAAAACAACCCCCTTTAATAGGTTAAATTAGTCATCCATCTTATGAAAGGGATAGTGATTCTTTGTCATCAATCGAATCTTATACTAAATATATATATATAATCATTGTTTCATCTACATTCTTTATTGAAAACACCAAATCACCACACATTGATACATTATGCCAAATAATATTTCATTACAAAAATTCATCATTTTTATAAGCCAATTCTTGAGAAACATTAGGTTCAACACAATAAAATATCAAACCAGAAGTGGAAAAAGATGGGTATATCTCTAATCTAAATTAAATACTTCATCTAGGGTAAAAATCATAAGTCCATCCATGAAAACTACTATATACTATTTTAAAATTCAAGGAAACTCCTCTATCTTTACCTCATATAAAAAAATCACTCCAACTGATTGGAATGTCATAATTTATTCTAAAATATATATCATCCCGTAAAAATAAATAAATTTTTAATAAACCACACATTATATACATGTTTGTTTGGGAAAATTTATTTTCATCAAAAAAAATTATTCAATATTTTATAAAATACAACCAATACATACTAAGGGTGATGTCATGTAGTTAAATCCACAAGATGAGTAACTTCAATGAAAACAATGATCAACCCATAACTAGTTCACAACAACGAACCATAGACAACATATTATATCTTCACACTAGGGTATTCAATTACTGTGGCCTTTTAATATTCTCTATTGAAAGTCCATAAATATAATCTAGGTAAGTGGTTATTAATGTATGTGAAGTATAAGTACAAACTACTAAAAAAATAACAAATAAGGTAATGAAAATCATAGCTTTAACCTCATATATATTTTTATTGAAAGAATTTTCACTATAATGATTCACAAAAAGTTAGGTGAATAATATCATGATAAATTTCCAATAAACCTCACATAAAACTCCAAGTCTCTAGAGGTGGGAAAAACTGGGAGTTAAGTAACATGTATTTGGGAGTCTATTTTCCAAATTTGAAGAATGATTTAGGTAAAAAGTAGTTGTTACTGGATTTTTTCATATTCAAACTGCCCCTATGGACACTATGATTATAAGATGATTAAAACTAAAGAATGAATGAAAATAAACTACACACATGGTATGAAAATAAAGCTGTATAAACCAACGTACATAAAGTAGGTCTAAACATCCAAAATAAACCTAAGTTAATGGATACTAAATATACTATATAAAATAATGTTTGGTTATAAAAAAGTGTTATGGAGGCCCAAATATTGACTCACAAGTGTTTGTTCCCCCTAGGAGAACCATTTGTATTTCTGAAACATCATCTCATACATCACCCTATGATAGCCCAAAAAAGTTCCATCTAGACACCATGATCCTCAGCTATCTAAGTCTCATTTTTAAGAAACATTCCCTTACATGGATTATATAAAAAGAGGGTTTAATGTGCCCCAAGAGGTGCCTAGGAAGGGTGTATATATAATATAAATAGTAGGAAATCACCACTCCCTCATAAAAACTTGTTAAAATTGCATGTTTCTTTATAATTATAACACAACCAAATGAAATATATTCATTAGGAAAAAACATTCTCTATGTAATTTAAATTTTATCATTTGTAACTAAAATAACTATCCATATATTGAGAGGTTCCTTACTAGTCAAACCTCCTTTGGGATTAACCTGTAATCTAAGGTAACATATAATTTATTTGATGGTGAAACAACCATCCCAATTTTTGGAAAATAAATAATGTATAATAGAGTTAGTTTATGCCATCTAACAATGCCATTCATGGTAGGGTAGGGGAATATAATATCCAAATGTAATTTGGACCCATCCCATTCCATCAACCTATTATGGTACCATTAGTGTACTTGGGAATCTTTTATTTAAGAATACAATATTACCCCTTTAATGAATAAATTACTAGCTTCATTTATCATATCAATATACAATATAGATCAAAAATACATGTTATCATGTCATGTATAAAGATCCTTACAATATTTATTAAGGATGTTGGATAATAGTTTGGTTCAATGGGTACGGATAATACTAAATATTTTCACTCCATGAAATTAAAATAAATGAATCATGAATTATCCAATATAGATATATGTAAATAAATGCATTGTTATATAACAATTATTAATAATATAAAACAACATTAGTTGTTCATGAAATCATTTGATAAAGATTTTTTATCAGACATACAAGTTGGGTTTATCCAAATTCAATCGAGAATATTCCATTTTTAACTCATCCATTAATTGGTATAAAATATGGAATTGTTTTTCCTACCATATAAATTCAAATAGAATCTCTTTGGATTTTAATGAAGTAGTTTAATCCACAAAAAAAATTTAAGAGAAACCTAAATAAATAAATAAATATATATATTAGTTTTGGGCCATTCTTAGCATAGAAGTTGGAATCAAGGAAGGAAATCAAGTCGATGACATGATATTACCTAATACAATATTTTTAGACAATAAAACCAAAATTAGACTAAAGAATTATAATGATATAACATGACCTAGACATTTAATAATGGATGTTACACCCACTTATGTGAGAAGAAGATGTAATAAGGGTATTAATATTGATCTATGTCCATTCCATATCAAAGAATATCCCCAAAAACATTCAAAGCAATTAAAATAAGAAACCTAAGATGTGTTGGAATGTAGTATAGGTGATGGTGAGAGGATATTTAAGGTGCCTAAAATATAAAAAATGAGTTTAAAATTCCATAGGAAAAGAAAAAAACAAGGCTAAATGAAGAGTAAAAAAAGTCATTTAATTAGGAGTATTTAAGCCAAGAAGCTATCATATACCTGGTACAATGAAACTGGGTACCTAGTGGCCCTAACAGAACTAACTGCAAACTATAGGCTCCCATCATATTTTTGGTACAAAAGCACCAGATACTTGATGGTTCTCAGACCCAAGGGGTATTCCCCCTCTCATTTCTCCCTCCCTCTAAATTCTCCATCCTTATATAACAATTAGTTAAACATAAAATATATCCAAAAATAAAAGTTTAGACTAAAAATAATTAAAATTACCTTATAGAATTTGGTTGGTTATTTAAAACCTCCCCTCCATTAGGCTTCTCATCCCTAATAATTCACAATTATCTTCTTGATGAATTAATCTCATCCATTATCTATTTATTTTCTTTTCTCACTCCTAAGTCTCATATTGGAACATTTCATGATGACACCTTATGCAAACCATGGGAATATACATATTGCATAATACATTTTTATTTTAGTCAATAATTCCTCTAGGATGCTCTATATAGATTGTATAATTTTTGGGCTCAACATTGTCATTTACATTCACATGTTACATGTTGGGAATATAGTTCCTTTGTTTTGAAACATCTTACATATTGTGCATGGAATTAAATTTATGTGAAAATGATAGTAAATAGGCTACGTCCATAACTTTATTCATGATCTCAAATTTATTTACAAGTAGTTAATTTTTCCTTATTTCCCATTCATTGGTGACCGAGCCTCAAATATACCTAAATAATGATGCGGTCATCCAGTTTAAATTCTAAGGATCACCTCCACTGGTCATCATTAGATTACAATGAAATTTGGGATATTACGAGACATGTCCAAAACACTTTTACAAGTCTGGTCATATCTTGGAAAATATTAAGCATGATCATTGAGGGTTCTCTTATCACAGTCTATCATATGGAAGAATGACACAAGATCCCATATAGAAACTCTAATTGTTATATTTTCATTTAATATTGGTTGATATTAATGTTATAGAATTCCAAAAAATATAGGTGATCCCACCACATGCCATCAAAGTGCATACTATAGTCTCGTAATATATTGTTTATGATGAATGTAGTTTAGTTGGATTTAATATTGGTATATGGGTGAAAATAATTGCACAATTTTACATGTGAACCCAAATCCCAAAAAATAACTTGCAAAAACTGACACATGAACATCATGTACTATTAAAAAGTAATACTAGTGAGTATTCCATAAAACATCAAACTTTCAAAAACATATATCTTCTTGAGATAATTAATGAAAGAATACTCCTTGATAAAATAGGGTGGTCTAGGTGAGATGATCCATAACTACAAAAACAACATTATTTCCATTAAAAAAGTATGGAAAATTATTCAGAAATTCCATTATGAAATCCTCCTATTTCCATATTAGAAAATATAGTGGATGAAGAGTAACATATATATTATAATTCATTGGTTTGACCTACTAATATGAAAATATTATAGATAAAAATATCATGCAATACATTTTATATTTTAGACTCCAGAAATAGTAACATGTATCATGATCTATTTTAGTACTCTATGGGTGAACCACCTATCAACATTATTAGTATTCATTCATCCCCTTATCCATCATTTTCATAATGACTATGTGTCTTTTATATATGTGTAATAATCATTAAGTATCCTAGAAACAACCATCATGGATCTATCCACCTTCAAGTCTTGGTCAAATAATGTCACTCTAATAATTAGAGCTTTGGGAGTCCATGGAGATCTCAATGAGAGATGATGTATGATCAATTTTTTTTTAAAATTTACCCCACTATGATCATTGAACACATCCAATATAAATTCATCCATGAGTATAATCATCCCTAAAACATAATTTTTCTCAACAACGTCTTGCAGGTGAATCTTTATTTTGAGGGAACCAATATCCACATTTTCTTTACCCATATGATGCTATATATATATGTCAATAGACTGGAAATACTCCACCCAGTGACACTTCCTTAAGATGATATATTTATGATAAAAGATATAATGATAGATTTTATGAACTGTGTATACCATAAATCACTAATCAAACAAGTAATGACACGGGTAGCTTAATGAGTGAACCATAGATGATAAATCTAGATCATTGTTTCATTAATTATTTTCATAAGTATAGATATATCTAGAACCATAGGACACTACTTATGTATGTTGGCTTATAAAACATCCATGATCCACCAACGATGCATCACTATATACATTAAATCCCTCACCTATCTAGGGTTTAATGAGAACATAAGGAGAGGTTAAATTATCTTCCATTTCATGAAATGATACCTCACACTATTCAGACTATAAGAATTTATTACCCTTATAAGTTAGTGTAATTTTAGGAATATTTATTCCAAATAATTCTTGAATAATGTGGGAATAATTCAGAATATGTTTGAGGGAACTCTTAATCTGAAATAGATTTGATCGAACATTCAATGACATAACTAAATCCACTTTGTTAGTATTTACCTTAATGAAATATTTATAGTTACAGGCCTAAAGAATTTCACATCCTAAACATAAAAAAACATTTTGGCATCTTAGCATAAAGATGGTCTTCACAAAAAAATCTCTAAGATATTATAGATATATAAAGAAAGTTTATTATAATACATAGAATAAATCAAAATATCATCCATGTAAAAAAGGAAAAACCAAGTAGTCAAAATATCTATATAGGCTCTCCAATGTTGTCTTACAAATGTATTTTGGTTTGGTGCAAAGCAAGTGACAACCCAAATTAAGATCAATCTGAGATAACTTACTGCCCATAAATTCATCAAAAAGAACATCAACATTGGGTGAATAGTATTTATAACTTATAGTAACATGGTTTGGTTTTTGATAGCACACACATAATAATAAACTACTATTATCCTTCTTGAAAAAAATGACCAGATTAACCCAACGGGATGGGCTATGACTAATGAACCATGTAGCTTCAAGCTACTCTAACTAGATCTTCACCATCTGTAATTCAGTTAGATATATTCAATATGGAGGAATGGAAATATGATTAGTCTTTGGGTATATATCAATAGTAAATTCCACCACCAACATGGGTGGAAATCCTAAGAATATATTAGGGGATAAATATGGATACATATCCACTATTAATGGTAAAACATTTCATCCCTTAGTCTCAACTTCTATGAGAATGAAAATAGTTATCTCTACAGTAATAACCCAAACCTACCCCTGGTAAGGAAAACATTCACCTTCCAAGATAATCTTCTCTCTATTGAGAGTATACTCTCTTCCATGTAGAAATGATAATGTTTTTATTTGGTAATTTTAATTGATTCATGCCCAGAATTGATTCAATCATTCCATTAACGATGTGACCATAAAAGAATCCATGTTATACACCATAAGATCCTATAAATTAATGTAATAATCAATGATAAATTCAAAAGAAGAAACTTCATGGATTTACATATCATTTTCCATAGAGGGCACCCCCCCTCTTATGGGCTCGAACTTAACACTGATCAGGCCTATGGACAGGGGGAAATGAAGGGAGGTGTGGCTATTTGAGACCCCTCAGGATTATTCATTCTAACGTTGAAAGCTTTCTACAGAGAAGGAGACTCCTTAGTGGCAGAAGCCAAGGCAATGCACAATGGCCTTAAAATTTGTCTTTCAAAAGATCTTCCCTTGACTTCAGTGGAAACAGACTCCAAAATCATTTGGGATTCCCTCAAGGGTGATATCCTCCCATGGCAGATTACCTACATCATTCGCAAATGCAGAGCGCTGATTTCTAATGACACTAATTTCCTTCACACGTGGCAGGAGGGTAACTGATTCGCTAACGCTTTGTCCGCTATGGTGTCCCACAACCACCCTATTTTGGTGTTCAACTCCCTTAGGTCGCTTCCTCCGGCTGATGTGGATGTCGCTATTAAGGATGCTCTTGGGCATCACTTCTTCTAACCCCCTTGACTCAGTTGGCTCTATTGGCTTTGTTACTTATAGGGCCATTGGGTTTCGTCTCCTCACTGTCCTTGTCATGGATTTGAATTTAAGAAATAAAAACACATCGATTTATAATTCTTCTTGAGATCTAATGGAAATATTATACTTAATTTATAAAAAATAGGTTAGGTATTCTACTTTAATTCCCAAAGTGATACCTATTCAATAGAAATAATTTTTTTGATGCACTTATATCAAACCATAAGTTAATATAGATAATATATGAATACTAACTATAATATTTTATAGCCCCACTCCAATATCAATGGCGGATTATTATACCGCATATAATATACCCATGGTCTCACATTATCCCTAAGGTTTAAATGTTTACACTAAAGACTACACATCAACTACTTGTCTCTGACATCTATATCTTATTACCTAATCGGATATACCATATGCTATTAAACCTCCTCTTGTAGACTTAGCTGTGAACTATTTTTGATTTTCCCTAGTTTTCTGTGGGTGTTTATTAACACTCTATAATGAACCAAAGTGATGGAATCATTATATATGTTAATAACACTTTCATATATGGCACTGCTTAGCTTCGTAATTTTATCTTTTCTTATTTTGGTTACAGTTACCATACTAGTAATGTAACACCATAATATTTTAATATGTATTATACATTCAACCAATCATGTGTGTTTGATATCTTGTGATACATGAATCACTAAATTGATGTGGTGATAATTTAGTAATGGTTGATTATAAAAATAAAAAATGAGACAAATTATGAGATAACTAGATGAAACATAATTGTTAAAATTACTAAAGGTATGAAACAAAAAGAAAATAGAAATACTGAGGGGTTGAAATTATAATCATTAGGATCTTTGATGAAGATCATACTATTTTTGTTAATAATAGAAATCATAAAAAATGTTATAAATATGACCAATATATTTAAAATTAAATTATGTGTTATGATGAATGATTTTATAGATCTATTTGAGAAAATATATAAGAATATAATATGGTCATTATATATATTTTCATTGGTTACATAGTCATTGGTAATATGGTCATTGGATAATAATAAATTAAAAATAATATAATTCACACATATTAATTAATTTGTGAATCAAATATGAGGACAATAATTAATTATAAAGAAATTTATTTTTCATTAATATTTTTATTTTTATTTAATTTTTTAGATATATGAATATTTTGATACTAATGGATTCTTATAATTAAATTTTAATAAGATAAATACATAATATTAAGACAATTTGTTTAAAATGATTTAATGTTAAAAAAATATTTTTCGAATATTTATTTTTGAAAGTCTTGTGTATTTTTATAAATTAAATTCAACACTTTTGATGATTATAGTAAAATTTATTGTTTTATTTTATAAACTTGACACTCATTTAATTATGTAATTTTATTAATATATTATTAAGAACACTTAATTCTTGAATTTTTTTCCTATAAAAATAGTTTTTCATCTATAATTTATGATTTAAATTTAAAAAAAATTCTAAAATTTTGAATTTGAATCAAATTAAATGGAGTCTTAATTTTTAATAAATATTTAAAAATTATGTAAGTACTTCAATTTATATTTAAGGCATAAAAATAAGTTTGCAAGGTAGAAGTTTGACACCATGATAAATGATAAAATGAGGTAAAGGGGATAAATTAAGTGGAAATGGCATAAAATATCAGAAAAATGTATCTATAAAAAAATTTATTAGGGATTCATTGACCATTTATTATCCTTTCTCAATTAATTTTCCACTATAGATCCTTAATACATGTAAAAAGGAAAAATCATTACATAATAATGAATGGGTTTTCTAAAAATTCCACTCAAGATCACCTATAAATAGACCCCAACTATTACCAAGTAAACTCACACATTTCCACTATTCATTCCTTATATAACTTCTCAAATATAATCCCTAAAAACTTATCCCATATTTTAGAACATATGTCAAGAATAGTAATTTCCAAATCCCTCATTTCCATGAGGATCTCTAAGAATAGATTATAGTGTTCAATGTAAGTAGTATCCTCTCATTAATCATTCTTCTTAATATTCATTATATACCACATCCTACAACTAATTTAACTCTTTAGTAATATATTTTTAGATCATTAATATTTTATAAAATTGATCATATTAATGTAATATAACATGTTCATAGTCAGTAAATTATTACAATATATTCTTGTTGGGGTCAGTTTTATAACATACATGAATGATGGTATAATGTTTACATCATGAATGAATATAAAATCAAAAATACTAGTAAAATTATATAATAATGTTTTATTTGATTTGTTTTCATAAATATTTAATGTTAATATTACGAAGTATATTAATAAATTAATTCAATTCCGTTTTAAATTGAATAATCATGAAAAGGGATATATTTAAGTTTTCTATAAATAACATCATCATAAGTTATATAATAACCACAAGTAATAATAAATATATCAAAAAAGTAATATATATATTTATAAATATTATATAAATGATGAGCTTTTGATCAGTGAGTTTGGGCTAAAATTTTCAAAATGAACTGTGCTAGGAAAATAAAATAGTTGGAAACCAATTATTAATTCTAACAACGAACTATTAATATATGATTGATAAAGAATCATAAATGAATTTTATTAAGAAAAATTGTTTTGGATGATATTTTTTAAAATATTAACAATAAATTTGAACTTTTTATCAAAGGATTTATAGTATGTCCGACCAAGATGAAGTCTATGGTAATGATTTCTTTCCTAGTCACACTTTGAAATCGATATTATATATGCCAAAATTTCTATTTAAGCATATTATATTATATTTATATCTATAATTTCATATATTTTATTATAATATATATTTTTATCATTTCTTCTTATCATTTCACCTCCCTTAGGTTCATAACACAAATGAAAGGTATCATGTAAGTGGATCTGATCTAATCTCATGTTTTAAGTTAAGAATATTTCTTCATAATATTGATATTAATTATATTTTTTTAATGTTGTACCTATATATATACTTAAATAATAAATAATCTCATTTACTAATAATTTTGTTTCTTCAAAAATATTTGAAATGAATCCCTTTTAATAATTTCACCACCACTCAATTTTTATTGACATTTACTTTTATTATGAAATTTTGAAAAGAATTTTACTTTTAATTTTCATGCATGATATCTTTATTCTAATTTTTTCCTATGATTTCTCTATAAATCATCATTTGAAGATTTTCATTTTTTTTTAAAATGTAATTTTTATTCTCATTATTCTATAAATTATTATCATTGAAATAAATATATTAAAAAAATATAGCTTATTTGTTATTACTTTTATGTAAATGTTTCCTTTCACTAATGTGAATATAATTTAATGTTTCAGGGTTTGTTTTATTTCAATAGGTAATTAATAATAATTTAATATGATTTATTTTGTCTCTTTAATATGATTGGGTAACTTTAGTTGGTGTTTGAGTGGATTTTAGATAATTTTTAGTATTAGGTTATGAATAATAAGAGGATGTAACCTAAAATCACTATATGAAGCCATGTTTTATTTTGGATTAACCTAAAATTACATAGTTTTAAGTAAAGGTGTTGTAATTTAATACATCTTATGACTAATTTTCCTAATGAAATTATTTTTGAACCCGATTATAATTATATGATTCTCCCACAGAACACCTGTTAGTCAATAGTTGTAACCAGGTTGAACTAATTAAATAATGGGTTCAATGGTCAATGTAATGATTTCACCAATAAGAAACCAAATATGATGTGTGTAAGAGTACAAACCCTCATGGTGATTCTCATCCAACATTATCAAGCTATGAATAATAACATAAACCACATTGAACCCCAAAAGTCCAAAAGGAAGGAACAACTCTCTATTAAGTCTATATTACCACATCAACCCTACTTTATTGGGTCTCACAATCCACAAATTGTAAAGTAGTGGATCAAAAAACAAAAAAGGTATTTTTATTTCACTATTTCTCAGAGCATGAAAATACAGTTTTAATCGTTTTTAATATCTATGGTGAGGTCGATCAATGGTGGACCGTAATTAAGAACATGTGGAAAGGGTAATAAATCAAATCCATGTATGTGGTTGATTTTAAGAATATATTTTTCTATAATTAATTCCCTAAACTCTAGGCACTAAAGGGATATGGAAATTCAAGATATGAAATAGAAAGACTATGATTCCATTTTGTACCTATGAATAAACTGAAGAGCACGTCTATTGGATTTCATTTGTTGATAATGATCACATATAACATAATGTGTGAAGATATTAATATGCCTTATTGATGTGTGAGGAATAGGATTATGGGTTTCAATCATAAATAGAAAAGGAAACTTGGCTTCCATATTGTGAACATTGATGGGTAGTTTCAAGTATCATCCCTTAATATGTAACTGATATGAGATTTGATCTTATTTATGATTTGAAAAAATTTAATTGAGATTAGTTCATTTTATAAAAAAGTGCTGAATAATTTTAATTTTGAATAAATAAAAAATTACTAGATGATGTATTTGAGAAACCATTCTTGGAATAACTATCATTTTGGTTTCTATCAATAGTTTGATAATATCCATGGGTGATGGATAATGTAAGTCTATAATTCTAAGTGCATTCTAGATTCTTTGAAATAACCAAATAGGATTATATGTTTTACAACAAAAATTGGAGGTTAACTAAAGACCTATGAATTGGTTTTGATGTTGTCAACAGTTTTTTAAAGTATTTAAGGAAGTTAAAAATTATTTAAAGAGTCCAAGAGTTGATTTAAAGAAACAATGAAGGCATTTAATGATTTAAATGAATTTAGAGTTTAAGAAGATCGTATGACATTATAATTAATACAATATAGAGGATCTAGTATATAAATTGGTATATGAATTATCTGTAACACTTCTATTTATATCATATGACTTTATGTTATATTATGTGTCTTTAGATGGGTTAATGAACTTGTGAGCAATTCATATTAATTCTATCTAGTGTAAGTATTTTCATATCTAAGTGTGTAACATTGATTGAATTCATATGTCTACATAGAACTGTAAGGATTTCAAATTCATATAAAATGGATAACATGTGGCATGCACATATAAATTCATAATTCCAGATGACATTAAATGTATATGAAATTGAGTCACCCATAGGATGAATATATTAAATCAAATAATTCTTTGAGAATTGCATCATGGATTTAGATTGTCATGATAAATCATGTTCTCAGGATTAAAGAAAAAAATTCAAGAGGACCATTCAAGGAAGAATGTTGGTATGCGTAGATTAGTGTTCCATGCCATAAATTGTGTTTCAATATAATTGTTCAAAGATCCATGCATCCATATAGTTTTTTCAACAAAAAAAATAAAATATATTTTTTAATCAATTTAAAATGAAACACGAGGATTATAAATTATTTTTCAATGGATAAAATCATAGAGATCACAAGAAATTCTAATCATTGAGTTAAAGTGAAAATACGAGGACTATTTTTTTCTTATTTTAAAGGATTTTGAATGCCAATAATGTTTACATGAATCAAAACAAAAAAACATGGGATATATTTTGGGATTAAAATATCCCTACAATTATTCACCTTTTAGGGGATTAATTATTCAAGATATTGGTGTGATAATTAGAAAAAAATATCTACATTTTTAAAAATTGATATCTTATGATACTTATAAAGGATTAGTTATCATTATTTAAAAATGGAAATAACATTCATGAAATTTTGAATGTTTATTTAGTAGGAACCAATGAATAATACAATTGAGAGAGGCCCTAATATTGTTGAACTAGAGAAGGGAATAAATAGTTTATCTAATGTGATGAAACCAAAGCATACAAAAAAATAATTTTTGTCGAAGGAGGAGGAGGAGTTTCCCAATGAAATTTTATTTTTTTATATCTTTGGATAAAGTGAGAATTAGAAACCACATCATTCTTGTAGTGATATATTTATATTTTTAAGAGAACAAGTGGTCAAGGATAAGGTATCCTTAAGAATATAGGGCATACAAAGTTGAAGGAGAACAAGGATAACCATATACCATTGAAGAAAGATTCAAATACCTATTCAAAGGATATGTTTGGGATAACCATTCAATAACTATTGGTAGGTAGAATACTTATTTAATTGAGAGGTTCCAGGAAGCTTTCTATCATTTGTTTTCAACTCGTAAGATTCGAGATAAATAACCTATCAAGTGGAAGCTACTTTGATCAATTGAATTATTGAACTTTTGATGATTTTAAACTGTGTATTTCAAGAGACTTTCCATAAATATTTTATGAATATAGATGGTGATTTTACTCAATTGTTATAGAGTTGATAATCATGGTCTTAGAACCCAACTCAAACCTAGAAATTAATAGGAATCTAAGGTTGAACATTGTATACAATTTTGTCTTCTTCCTTTTACATTCTCTGTATTAGAGTAAGGGTGAGTGAGAATATCAGGAGAGTATTGAATCTATAACCATATATATATATATTGTATTAAAATTAATATTTATTAAAATAAAATGAATCATTGATACAACCCTACCCCTCATCTTAGTGATCTAAAATGATATGAAAACTTCAATCGGTATCAGAGTGAGTCCATGTATACTCTAAAAGTACAACTAGAAACCTAGAAGAACATAATTCAACAACAAAAATAAACAATACTTATTATTTTTGGTAATTATTTTTATATATGGATCAACTAAATGATTCAATATTTTTTTCCCGGAGGCCTTGAGGTATTTGAATCTGTAACAGTTGTATTTTCTCCATGCTAGAGTTATTATCCCATCAATATTACTAATAAATGAAAAATTGATTTTTATGAGAAATATATAATTTTTTTCTATTTTTGGTAACTAATAATGTATACTCCAATATTATAATTTATTAAACTTCCATGGAGATGTAGAAGAATCTAAAAATATTTATGGATTGAATGCAATGGTTATGGAATCCAGACATCAAATTTGGTGAGAAAAGCATAAAGACATTTTGATGATTGGTGATGTGGGTATAAAAGACTAAATAACTAGATTTTATGATATATTTATTTATATTATATTTATTATTGATAATTTGGATGAATAAATAATTATTAAGAACCTGATGAGGAATTTTAATGACCGATTTTACTCAAATATATAAATTTTGGAGGATGTTGGTGACCTCTCCCTTTATGAACAATAGAACTCCCTCTATAAATATGAAATGATAAAAAAATGTTTCTAAAAAAAATTACATGTGTAGATCAAATTAAAATCCAAGATGAAACAAAATCATAAATAGAATAAGTTTGAATCTGATTTAGGTTCCAAAAGTGAAGATGTAAGCAGTTTGGAGTATAAGAATTGTATTTTGTTTATCTCCAATAACATTATAGGAGGAAAAGAAAAATAAACTGGTATCATTCCTCTTAATTTTTTAAATTAGAGAGGAACTGATACATTTTATATTAAATTTAATAATATTAAATATTATTAAAATATAATTTATGATGAGTTATAAGAATCTACCAAGGGAAGTTCTGGAATATTCAAAAATCGCGATATTAGAAGAATGAAGGAATCTTCAAGAAACATTAGAAAAAATTCGGAGGGAAAATAATAATTGGAGAACTAAACATCATCAGAAACTTACTAAAATGATATAATTACTCATCACATTACCTTCAAATCTATATTTAGATCATATGAAGACACATCGACTAATAAATATGAGGAAGTAAAGGAATGATATACTGAGTGAATGATGAAATATGAATTGTAATCCTATCTTGAAAATAATTCCAAACAAAATTAGTGGATAAATATGTTATATAAATAAAAATAAGTGAAGAAGAAGATGGAAATAATATCATCATGAATATAAAAAATTCAATGTTGAAAATTTCAAAACAAAATTATATTCTATAAGACTTCAATGAAATAATTACTTAAAAAATAAGAAGTCCATGAAAAGGTACATTATAGATTTTTTAAATTTGAACATGACTTCAGACTAGAAGATATTATTTTGAAAAAAAATTAAATTAAATATGAATCATTCTTGTTTGAAAAGAATGTTATTCCCAAGAAGAATGTGCAAATTGGTTCTATTTGTCCAAGTGATTTTGAATATATTTTATCAACTTATAATGAATATGAAACTAAATTAGAATATTTATGGATGAATAAATACATAAAATATTTTTATATACTCTAAGTAAAATTTTATGAGGACTAGGGAAGTTAAAATAATTCTATAATATGGTTTAATAGTGGTTGGATCACAACTAAAAACAATCATTTTTTAATTGACCATCATAGTAACATTGTAAAAAATAAATATTCCAAGGTTATTATTTTTCTTAGAAGGTGTTTGATAAATAGATTATAATGTTTTGTACAATGCGTAATTTTTTTATATGATGAATGAATTAATTTTTAGGATAAATAATAAGAAAATAATGATTTTTTAGAAGAATAAACACTATTATAAGGAAATAATTTGATTATAGAAAATATGATGGTATGTCGATGCAAAATAAATATGATTACCTGGAGGTGATTTATGTAAAATTTGGCCCAATAGAAACAAAAATTATTATTTTATGGTAGGTATTCTATGGTAAGAATTATAGGATGATAATATGAATATTAATTAAATGTGAAATTTAAAACCTGGCCATATTTATCATGGTAACTATTGTGAAAAACATCAATTTAAAAAATTATCATGGTAATTCATGTGATTACGATAAAAACAATTCTCATGATAAGTGTAAAGGTTATTAAAAACTGATAACCTAAAAGTAAATTAGATTTTAGATGGTAATTTTTAGCAATATAAACATAACATAGAAGTGAATTCCTTAGAACTATAATTTTATCATAAGAAGACAAATCATATGATGAATAATAGTTCTTATAAATTCATATTCCCCTTTATTAACCACAATAAGGAGTACACACACAATTTATGATTTGAGTATAAGGACAACACAATTCTTTATAAGGAGACTCCTGGTAAAAAAAATTAAATAAGGGGCATAAATATGTCATCTAGAGATAAAACTAAAATACAAAAGAATCCTTGGTTAGGGGACACTCTTAACTATGATTCGTTTTTCTATGATGTAAGAAATAACCCCTTCCTTGTTCCATTTTCACCAACCTAGACCTAGAATTTTGAAAATATTTGGTCAATTTAATTATTTATAACCCCAATTTAGAATATTTTATTAGTCAAGAAGGGTGGGCCTGTAAGGAAGTACTAAAGTATGTTTTTCTGAACATGAAGACAAAAATAAATCTCTATAAAATAGTTATAAAGTAGTAGTGATGTGATCATTTGATAGTGATAAAATAATATGTAAAAAATGGATGTTTATCTAGGTAATAGTATCAATAAATAATAAAAATTTTATTATACATTGGATAATATTCATAAGATGTTTTAAATTATTTCCCTTTATTAATGCATCTTAATTTGTAATATTTGACAGATTTGAAGGAGGCTAATAGAATTTGTTGGAAAGTAAACCTGTAACTTATTAAATATTATAGTTCTTAATATATATATATTACTCAACAAAAATATGATAAATGACCATTAAATAATTCCAATATATCATTAAACCAAATGTTATTCACTCAATATATATCTCTAGAATCAAAAAAATGTATTGGATTTAAATTTTATTAAGGCAAAATTTCATTAACACTGTATGTTTTTTAAAATTAGTCGAAAATAAAATGATTGATGGTTTAGAATACAGCTATGTTAGCATGAATGAAGTAATAATAGTTACCAATATAATTTTATGTCCCATATAATTTTATCTTGTCATATTTTAAAATTTAATATTCACAAATTTCATTCCAGAACAAACAATTAAAATGTATAATAAGAAGAAGAGGAAAGTATGAATACCTTCTCTTTTGAGAATCATCTATTCATTCTGGTTATGATATATGTTATATTCCCCCATCTATTATAGAATTTACTCCTCTATCATTATTTTTTTCTTATAGAATGACTTTGATGTCATATCTACCAATAATTTTACACGTATCCCACCACATGTTTCCCAAAATTTTCTAATTCTATAATAAATGGTTTATGTGCCAAATCCTTCCTTGATATTGGAGTCACAAATATATAATTTTATACAATGATTCCACATGTAAAACCAATAATTTTATATATTATTCTTAGATGTCTCAAAAAAAGATCCCTCGATTACATGAAATCCCCTGATCATAGATCTTTTTTTAGCTCCATGTTGTCACCACGAACACCCAAAAGGGGATGTAAAACCTCCAAGAATATATCCGGTATTCTTGAAATGGTTTCTGTGAATTCAACCAACTTTTAACATTAATACATTAGGTTTCTTGGACTAGTAATTTCTAATTATAATCTTTTTCAACCATGAGTTTTAATTCTTCATGCACATTAAGGCAGACATTGGGCAAGCTAGAACTATGCTTATGTGTCCTAAATATCCATCTAAAGGTCATCAGTCAACATTGTTCTCAATGATGAATTCATTATTTAGAACATTAGATTCAACAACAATCAAAACCCTTATTTAGGGCTCACTTCACTCTGATATTTAATTAAATTTTAGTCATCATTGATTTGGGTCCCCATTACCCGATAACCACCTTCTTAAATTGAGAATCTTCGATGAACCCCCTTCCATCATCATTGATCAACCTTTGATGTAGAGACAAAAAATAATCCCCTAATATCATTGATTTTTAATTATTAATTTAGTATTTGACAATAATTTCTCTCAACATAAATACTTAAGAAATCTTATATCAATTTTGAAATTCAGTTAGTTTTATGTCTTATTATTCTACAATATGATGTGTTAAATTCAATCATCATTCATTATGAAAACAAAAAGATACATGTCTTGGGCTTTCACCTTTCTTAGTTATTTAAAAATCAATCAATAAATGTCATCAGGGTTGAAAAAAATTGTAATCATCATCCCCCTTCATGAATTGAAACTCTTTATTGTGTTGCTCAAACCAATATGAAATGAACTTGCGGATGAACTGGAGAAAACACTATGAAAAAAATTCATTGTTGTAAGATGTCAAATAGGTGATGGGATCATCCATAAAATTAAGAAAATACATCAATGGGTAAGAATATGTCTCTCCACCTCAACCTAGAAATAAATTAACCAGAAAACAAAAATTGGATCTCTAATATATAGCCTCAATATATTTCAATTTTTTTGGCTTCGTTTACATCCATCATTTAATACAAAGCATATCTTATTGTATCATCATACTAGAACTTCACAAGGGGACTCATCAAATCATAATTTAGTATATTCCTTGATACATCTTCATCTAAATTTCATCATTTAAATATTTTCTAAATCTTCCATAGATTCACTTCGTGTGTATCTCACTCTCTTCCAAAATCAACTAAAATAAATCCACTCATAAGAACTCGACTGAAAAAAATTCCATCATCATGGGTTCACTTAGAACTGATGAAGCCTCAAAATCATATTCCTTTTATCAAAATAGTCAGGGTCTCATCTTCCCCTTCAAACATAGTATCATATATATCATTGGAAAAAATGAACTGACCTTGGAATACCCTTTCACTAGTTAATCTTCATGATTCATAAAACTCCATATTTTGATGAGCTCAACAAATATTTCATGGTATTCACAGTTCGTTAGAGTTCATCCTCAAACTAGATCTAATTTTTATTTGTATTTATTTTTAATCAAGAATTAATTTTTAGTTATCATTAGTTACAGTCTTGTTTTTCTTTTTTATTTTGTCCTGGATGAGTTCCTTTACACATATTAGGTTATTTTTATCATAATATTCATCAATTGGATTCCATTTAGTCTCTCAAAATATTCTGGATCTTTTGTTCCTCTTACAAGATCCATCTTGGGCCCATTACTCTATTATGTCTTCACCCTAATACTGTCAATTTTTATCTTTGATTATTTCTCAATATCCAAACATTATACGAAGCCCTTTTCATCCATATAAAATCAAACATGATGGTTCATCTCACAGTCAATCAATAGACTACGAGCGGTGTTCAATGTAGGTTGTATCCTTACACAGTATCTTGGATACCTTCTTTATATCACTACTTCTTTAGGCATGTGGTAAGTGTTAGTGAAAATATATGGTGCATTTAGTGATACCTAGCTATTTTTTAGCATCCCCGATATTACATGAGATTTTATACTTCATGTGGTGAGTCCATTATTTATGCCTCCACTTTCACCCTCATTGTGATGTTTCTCTTATTTATAAATACATAGAGTCTAGTGAACATGAGAGTGTTTTATAGTAACTTGAAAACATGCTTATATGTAGTAGGTTTCCATTGTACAATGTCATTTTCATGTTACCAAAAGAACCCATAATTCAAAATTCAGTGAAAATTATCAATATAGAAAAGAAAACAAAAATATATAAAAAGATATTATTCCACATAAAATTATTTTTAATAAGAATATATAGAATCAATGGATAAATTAATTCAAAAATGAAATTTAATAAATTGGAAGATAAATCCCAAAACAATTTTCTAGAAAATATGTTTTCAATATGTGCAAGAACCATTGTGCAATTTAAATATAAAACACATACATTTTTAACAATATTTTTAATGAGTGTGGATTGAAACCTTGGTTTTTTTAAATAATCAACAATTTTCCATTATAAGCATATTTTCTCATCAAAATCTATATTATTTCACCACATATTTTTGAAAAATGTGTAAAACATAGTGTTTCATATGGAAATGGGGATGACCTTGTTTTGTTTAAGGTTCAAACATTCCAATCAGTTTCTAATGGGTTTATTCATAGAACTTGAAACATCCAATGATTCTATATCTATTTAGACCTACTTTCCAAAGGTAGGTGCTCATTAGTTGTGGATCGATGAGGCCTAAGAATTTTCATTGGTTAAGAGGATGGGAGGTTAGACTCATCACACCTTTTTGGGGGGAATTATTGTCTACTCCGAGTCTCTTTTTATAGATTTGAGTCATGTTCGTGAATCCTTATTAAATTACCAATTATGAAAATGAGCTTTCCTTTAGATCTGACAATCAATGATTAATATGTATGATATTTAGAGAATCTTTTAAATGTATTTGAGGTTCTTCATCCATATAGAATCATCGATATTTGTTAAATATTCGTAGTCAATGGTATCCTTCAACACATTATATTGAAATCTCTTGGTCATTATGAAAACCATGCTAGTTTTAAAGCCACTCAGTGGGGCACTTGATGTTTATTGTCATTCAGAAGGACATGGATTATTTCCGAGTTGGGATCGTACCCACAGAAGGGATACCTACGAATCCTTATTTAAAAAAGGAATTAGAACCCACTTAGTTAGAGTAAAATTGTAACATCCCATGTAAGTAATGAATAATAGATATTTTTATCTATGTCTATTAATGAATTAGATAGTGTTTTAGAGGCTTAAAATGAAAATAAATCCAATCTTAATCATGGAATACACTAATATTTTTAACAGAATGTTTTACTGCCTTTTGATGGAAAACCATTTTTAAATCTATCTTTTGATAATTTTATAAGCTATGTTTGTCAAAATAAACTTATTCTTTATTATTGGAACATCAGAATTTACTTTGTGTGAATTTTTGGTATTTTTCTGATAAAGTTCATTTTTTAATGAATAGTGAAAATGTTGTATTTTAATTCAAAAAATCTTTTTAATATAATTTATTTATATGATTATATTATCTTTTAAATTGTTTTTTAGGTGGAATTAGTATATATTTTAACCATTTAATCCAATGGTGGTCATTGGAATCAATTTCACTTTGAAATTGGACTTAAACCGGTGTCAATCTTTTGATACTTATTGTTTCATAAAAACACGCTATTTGTCATGACAACGAGAATTAATTATTAAATTAATTAATGTAAATTATATGATTTGAATTTTTTAAAATAGACATCATTTTAGATTTCATAATATCAAATATAGCTTTGGGTGAGGTTTTGGTATTTTTCTAAAAAACTTCAATTTTTGATGAATAGTGAAACCACTAAGTGGTAGTTAAAGAAACTGATTTTTTGTTTAAATGAAACTTTTCCACTTCTGTGATTTGATTTTAAAAATTACGACATACATGGTTGTAATTAAGAAGTAAAATGTGGTTCAATGAGATTAAAATAATTTTTTGGTGAATAGTAACTTTTATGTTTTTAATCGCGATTAGTGGTAATTAGTGTAGTTTAAGGTAAAAATAATGTTTTAATAATATGAAATGACCTAGACACATGTCCTACCCTTATGGTATGTTTCATGTCCGACCAATACAATTCATGGGTCAACTTGGGGACCCCATGGAGCCACTTTGGTTGGGAAATGACATAAATAAATTTTTATTCAATGTTAAAGTAAAAATGACACAAACATAAGTTATTTTACTAAAACAATTTTTACATGAGGTTATACAGGTCATATTGTTTATTATAAATAGTCATTGGAAAGATAATAAGATTTCCTACATCATAGTATTTTTTTTTATAATTTTTATACTTTAAATAAATTAAATTATTTAGGACATCATGATGATGCAGCGATAACCTCATTAATAAAGGATTTAAATAAAATGAAATGATAATGTAAAATCTATGACCTACACATGTCAAAAACCAATTGGATGGGTTTATTTCGAACCCTTATCACCTTAACCTCGAATTATATCAATTTGGGGCCTTTTGAATCCGAAACTCATTTTAAAATAAAGTAACATTTCTTTACTTTCCAAGAGTGCCCCTCCTCTCCTCTTATAAAAGGCCCCCACCTCTACCTCCTTACACACACTTCCAATGACTTTGGCTTGAAAAACCCCTGTCCATTTTGTCTCTCCACTTCCCTCTCTTACTCCTTGAAGCATAACTGTGGGCAGAAGTCTTCCCAAGGATGCATTTGAGCTCAAACCAAAGGGAGTTACCCGATTTTAAGGTAATGTCTTCACTTGAGTCCTTTTGTTTTATTTTTCTTCTCCAACCCCCTAAACTCTTTTTATTCATTTCTTTTGTAACAACTACAGTATCTTCAATATACTAGGATGTTGTTCAAAGAATTATTAGAGCTACACTTACACACACCCACATCTAATGGTTAAAGAACATACTGTTTCCGTGGATGGTAAATTTATGCCTCCCGAAACGATGATTATTCAACATTCTTTTAACACCTTCAAAGGTGGCCATTAAGATGAAACTGTATTTATATATGATATATAATAATGTTAATGTTTTCCTTAAGCTTCTGTATTTTTCATTTTGGGCATACCTTTATGGTTTCCATAATGGGTAAACACGATATCTTCATTTAAGGAAGTGCAGACTACCGCCCCCTCAAAGTGATTTGATTCGTTAATACCATATGTGGGACGTATAAAGGATGAAGTTATGGTATTATATATGATATTACACTATAATTATAATATACCTTTATATAATTATTATTCCATTCTATAAAATACGAAATAGAAATGAAAGTTGCGTTCATGCGTACGTACGGCTTACCATCTCCATGAACGGTGCATTTCTTTTCATACCTCTAAATGAATATGTAATATTATAAATGCATGCATGCATTGGATATATATGAAAAATATGATATCTACATCATGAATAACATTCTGTATATAATGGATACATGAACAACTTGTAATTATAAAGGGTTTATTTTTGACTCAAGTACCAATGATCGTTAAAACGACCGTTATTAACTTAAATAATTACATAGTGTTCATGAAATTGCAATAAGTGATATAAAAGGAATAATGAACTTGAAAAAGTTTCTTAAAAAAGTATAAATTAACTCAAGTTTATTATTCAGGACATTAAAGAATGATCGAGTCATGTCGGACCCGAGGTACGGGACTTCGTCTCAATCTCCTTTCATTGAGGCATATTTTATTTTATACACAACCTTCTTTTATACGGTGTATAAAACCCTTTGACTTTTAAGTTTATCCAAAAGGAATATTTTTTTACCAAGAGTTTTACTAAATGACAAAAGGGAATGTTTTTGTCCTACGTATGCGGCGACAACGACTACTCCGCCGCCGTAACCATTATTTGAGTTTCAGCTTCCTCTGCAAGCCATACATTATTTTTAAATGAAAAAAAATACCATGTTTTACTTTTCTTTTATTTTGGTATTGAAAATGGTTTTCATAATGTTTTTATTATATCAATGCGTTTTATTGATATCTTGTGATTGAAATGTGGAAATGTTATGTTTCCTTTATGCATGTTTTATGTGATACGATTATGTTATGGTTCGTGGGCATTATTATGAAGACGGGTGGTTCCATGATAAACTAAGGGCGGGTGAGCCCGATATAGCTCTCCAATGTATTGGGTAATGCGGAGTAGTGAAACGTTAAGGTTTCTCCGAATAGATTTGGGGAATATACTGTGATGGGTATTCCAAACGTAACCAAGAGGGTTACTCCCTACGTAAGAATGTTATGAATGCCTCAAGTTACCTTTATGTCTTATGATTTCTATGACTTATTCATGATTTTATGAGGTATGTTAAAGTGCATATTTTCTATGGGTAAAGTATTATTTCATTATTATGTATATATGTACTCATGTTCCCTTTCCATACTTTTTATAACCCTTACTGAGATTTTTATGCTCATCCCATGTTTTTTTTGAATTGTTTTTCATAGGTCAAGGGAAAGGTACATGATATGATGATAGTGTCAAGGAAGTGTCAAGAATGAATCTATGTTTTATTTTAAATATGTTTCCATTGATGGGAAAAAAGAATACTATCTTTATGTAACCACTTTGTTTATATGTGGAATGTAATGCAATTTTTATGAACATGTTTTCTAAAACTTTAATCCTGAAAAGGTCCTCAATGTGTAATCTTGTAATAACTCAAGATTAAGTAAGGTTTAAGGCTGGGGCCTTATAGTTGGTATCAAAGGTCAGTTTAGATAACTTTATGAGTTAGAATTCTATTAAATGATTATACAATAATATTGTTTTATGGTCAAATTGAAATGATAAAGCATTTGAAGATTACCACGTTGCTTAATCTAAGACATGTTTGTTCAGAATGGTTTTCCAAAGAGGAAACAGGGAAGCAGTGCTAGGAAGGCATACAGAAAGAAATAACCTTCCGAATCAGCATCCTGAGATGGTCGGAATTGGATCTGAACAGTTTGTTGCAGTAATGGAGCAGTTGACTCAAGCGATAAATGGTGGTGCTATACATGCACAAGATCATCCAGATCAACAGCAGAGGAACATGTCAGTGGTGGAACATTTCTTAAGGCAACAACCCCCATCATTTAGAGGATCATATGTCCCTGTGCAAGCTGAAGGGTGGATTAAATCACTAGAGAAGATTTTCTATGTCATGGGGTGTTTAGACGATCAAAAGGTTAGTCTTGACATTTACCGTTTGGAGGGTGAAGCAGATCAGTGGTGGTCAATGGTTAAAAATATCAAGGATGTCAGTGATATTGATGCTCTTGACTGGGATGGATTCAAAGGTATGTTTCTTGAGAAGTATTTAACTAAGGATTTTCGACTTAGGATTGAAAATCAATTCTTAAAATTGAGGCAAGAGGAAGATTCAGTGGCTGCCTATGAAGAAAGGTTAACTCGATTGGCAAGGTATGCTCCAAATTTTATCCAAGACCTTGATAGTAAAATCAATCGTTTTTACTTAGGATTAAAGCCAAAATATTGAAGGGAATTAGCTTCTGGTGAGTTTAAAAGTTATGAAAAGCTTGTTCGATGTGCTGAGAAGGTGGAAATGGAGTTTGCCGATGACCAAGTGTTCTATAACAACCAGCAGAAGAAGAGACTGAGGTGGCAGGAGAAAAGGAAGAATTCTTCAAAAAAAGTCTGATGGTAAGAAAACTAAGTTTCCAGTTTGTGATAAATGTGGTAAAAGGAATGATGGGGAATGTCTTCTGAATTATGGAAAGTGCTACCGATGCAGTAAGATGGGACATAAGGCTTGTGATTGCACTGAAAAAGAGAAGGGTGATGTTAAGACCAAATTTGATTTACAGTTAGTGAAATGTTTTAAGTGCAATGAGATAGGTCACTATGAAAACGAGTGTCCAGAAAATAGTTTGAGTGATGGGAAGCAGTTAGACTACAAGAAGAAAGGGGTGGTGAAATCCTTTTCAACTACTTCAGTAGATGTCGGGCCATCAAATGAAGTTATATCAGGTAATTTGTTTGTTTTTTCAGATTATGCCAGTGTGTTGTTTGATTCGGGGTCTACACATTCATTCATCTCTGAAAACTTTTCTAGTAAAATGGGAATACCATCTCAAGAAATTACTCTTGAACTTTTGGTAAAAACACCTGGGGGAAATGTTGAGGAAATATTTTTTATAAGAATCTTCCTTTCCTTATCTGTGGAAAGAACCTACTTGCAAACCTTATTATTCTACCTCTAGTAGAGTTTGATGTTATCATGGGTATGGATTGGCTCTCTATTTACCATGCTAATATTGACTGTAGAGATAAAGAAGTTTCTTTTCAAAAATACTTTCAGTTTGTGTAAAATAATGAACACTTACTGTTGATAACATATCAATAGGCCGAGAAACTTGTAAAAGATGGAAATGAATGTTAACTTGCACATATTGTTGAAAATAAAGGAACTGTTCAGATTAATGATGTTCCAGTGGTAAATGAGTATACTGATGTTTTTTCCTAATGAGTTACCTGGAATAATACCAGATCAGGAAGTTGAATTTACTGTTGACTTAGTTCCTGATGCTAAGCCAATTTCGAAACCCCCTTATCGAATGGCTCAAATTGAACTTTTAGATTTGAAGGAGCAATTACAAGATTTATTAGAGAAAGGTTTCATTCGACCTAGCACGTCACCATGGGGTGCTCCTATATTATTTGTTAAAAAGAAAGATGGTTCTATGAGACTTTTCATTAATTATAGAGCCTTGAATAACATCACTGTTAAGAACAAATATACATTGCCTCATATCGATGATTTGTTTGATCAGCTCCAGGGAGCTCAGTATTTTTCAAAGATTGACCTGAGATCGGGGTACCATCAGTTGAAGGTAAAGGAAGCATATGTTCTGAAGGCTGCGTTTGATACAAGATATGGACATTATGAATTTGTAGTAATGCCTTTTGGGCTAACCAATGCAACTGATGTATTCATGGACTTAATGAATAGAATTTTCCATGAGTTCTTGGATAAGTTTGTGGTGGTTTTCATTGATGATATTTTGGTGTTTTCTAAAAGTAAAGATGAGCATGAAAGACATTTAAGGGTTATTTTGAAAACCTTAAACGAAAAGAAATTGTATGGGAAATTCAGAAAATGTGAGTTTTGGTTGCAACAAATTTCTTTCCTTGGTCACATTGTTTCTAAATATGGGATAACTTTTGATCCTACAAAAACAAAGGTTATTGAAGAATGGCCAAGACCCACAAATGTAACAGAGATACATAGTTTCCTTGGTTTGGCAGGCTATTACCGAAGGTTTGTTAGAAATTTTTCATGGTTATCTAGTCCAATGAATAAACTAACTCATAAGGGTGTTAAGTTTATCTGGAAAAAATAACGTGATGATTGTTTTCAAGAGTTGAAAAGAAGATTGGTGAATGCTCCAGTTTTGGCACTTCCTTCCAGGAAGGGTGAGTTTGTTATATACATTGATGCTTCATCGAAAGGACTTAGTTGCGTCCTAATGCAGAATGATCAGGTAATTTCTTATGCTTCACGACAGTTGAAAACTCATGAGGTGAATTACCCTACACATTATTTGGAATTAGCTGCTATTGTTTTCGCTTTAAAAATTTGGAGGCATCATTTGTATGGAGTAAAGAGTGAAATATATTCTGATCACAAAAGTTAAAAGTACATATTCACTCAGAAAGAGTTAAACATGAGACAGAGGAGATGGATGGAATTAATCAAGGATTATGATTGTATAATTCATTACCATCCAAGAAAATAAAATAAAGTGCCTGATGCTTTGAGTCAAAAAAGTAATGCTTCATTAGCAATTTTGTGTTTGGAATGTGATCCTTTGGTTAAGGATTTGATGAAATTTGGCATAGAAGTTGTTGGTGCAGGATGTTCTTCTGTTTTGTTTTAGGTATCAGTGCAATCTTCTCTATCAGACAGAATCAAGCAAGCACAGAAGCAAGACAGTGAGTTGCAGAAAAAGGTAGAGCTGGTTCAGAAAGGTAAGTTGCCTGAATTCCACATTGTTAATGATTGTGTTTTGAGATTTGGGAAGAGATTGTGTGCGCCTTGTGATTCACAGTTGAAGAGAGAGTTGTTATGTGAAGATAATAGTTCTCCGTTTTCAGTTCATCCTAGCAGTACTAAGATGTACAGAGATCTGCGGGAGTATTACTGGTGGGATGGAATGAAAAGAGATATTGCTGATTTTACTGTGAAGTGTTTGACATGTCAACAGGTTAAAGCAGAGCAGAAGTTACCGAAAGGGATGCTTCAGCATTTACCAGTGCCAGAGTGGAAATGATAGAATATGTCCATGGACTTCGTTGTGGGATTGCCGAAGTCCCCTCGAGGTAATAATGCAATCTGGGTTATTGTTGATCGCTTGACTAAATCTTCTCATTTCCTTGCTATACGAGATACTATTTCCCTAGATCAACTTTCCCATTTGTATCTTAAAGAGACAGTCAAGTTACATGGAGTTCCTCTCTCCATTGTATCTGACCGTGATCCCAGGTTCACTTCTAACTTTTGGAAAGGCCTTCAGAAGTCGTTGGGTACTGAATTAAATTTTAGTACAACTTTTCATCCTCAATCAGATGGACAGTCAGAACGAACAATTCAGACCTTGGAGGATATGCTATGAGCTTGTTCGATGGATTATCCGGGAAGTTGGGACCAACATCTATCATTGGTTGAATTTTCATATAATAATAGTTTTCATTCTAGTATACAGATGGCACCATTTCAGGAATTATATGGGAAGCGGTGTCGAACTCCAGCTTTCTGGGATGAAGTGGGTGAAAGGAAGTTGATGGGACCAAAATTGGTAGAAGAGTTGGAAGAAAAAGTTCAGCTGATACAGAAACACGTGAGAACAGCTCAGAGCAGGCAGAAGAGTTATGCGGACAATAGGAGGAAGGATCTATCTTTTGAGGTAGGTGATCATGTTTTTCTCAAAGTCTCACCATGGAAAAGTGTTATGAGATTTGGTAAGAAAGGAAAGCTGAGTCCAAGGTTCATTGGACCATATGAAATTATGGAGAGAGTTGGATCAGTTGCATACTGGGTGGCTTTACCTCCGAGTTTATCTCAGTTACACAATGTTTTTCACGTTTCGATGTTGAGAAAGTATATTCCAGATCCATCTCATGTTTTGAGTCAATAGGTAGTTAAGCTAGAAGAGAACCTATATTATGAGGAAGAACTGGTCCAGATTCTTGACCACAAGGAGCATGTGTTACGGAATAAGGTGATAAATCAGGTAATGGTTTTGTGGAAAAACCACATGATGGAAGAGGCAACATGGGAATCTGAAAATGAAATGAGGGATAAGTACCACCATTTATTCGATAAGTAAATAAATTGTGGGGATGCAATTTTCTAAAGGGGGGAAGGATGTAACATCCCATGTAAGTAATGAATAATAGATATTTTTATCTATGTCTATTAATGAATTATATAGTGTTTTAGAGGCTTAAAATGAAAATAAATCCAATCTTATGCATGGAATACACTATTATATTTAAAAGATTGTTTTACTGCCTTTTGATGGAAAACCATTTTTAAATCTATATTTTAACAATTTTATTATCTATGTTTGTCAAAATAAACTTATTCTTTATGATTGGGACATCAAAATTTACTTTGTGTGATTTTTTGGTATTTTTTTCGATAAAGTTCATTTTTAATGAATAGTGGAAATGTTATATTTTAATTCAAAACCTCTTTTTAATCTAATTTAGTTATATGATTAGATTATCTTTTGATTGGTTTTGAAGTGTAATTAGAATATATTTTTACCATTTAATCCAATGGTGGTCATTGGAATCAATTTCACTTTGAAATTGGACCTAAACTGGTGTCAATCTTTTGATACTTATTGTTTCATAAAAACATGCTCTTTGTCTTGACAAAGGGAATTAATTATTAAATTATTTAATGTAACTTATATGATTTTAATTTTGTAAAATAGACATCATTTTTGAATTCAGAATATCAAATATATCTTAGGGTGAAGTTTTGGTATTTTTCTAAAAAACTTCAATTTTTGATAAATAGTGAAACCACTAAGTGGTAGTTAAAGAAACTGATTTTTCATTTAAATGAAACTTTGCCAGTTCTGGGATTTGATTTTCGAAATTCCGACAAACATGGTTGTCATTAATAAGTAAAATGTGGTTCAATGAGATTAAAATAATTTTTTGGTGAATAGTAACTTTTATGTTTTTAATCGAAATTAGTGGTAATTAGTGTAGTTTAAGGTACAAATAATGTTTTAATAATATGAAATGACATAGACACATGTCCTACCCTTATTGGATGTGTCATGGCCGACCAAGAAAATCAATGGGTCAACTTGGGGACCCCATGGAGCCACTTTGGTTGGGAAATGACATAAATAACTTTGTATTTAATGTTAAAGTAAAAATGACACAAACATAAGTTATTTTACTAAAAAACATTTTACATGGGGTTATACAAGTCAGATTTTTTATTATAAATAATCATTGGAAAGATAAAAATATTTTCTACATCATAGTTTTTTTTTAAAATTTTAGACTTTAAATAAATTAAATTATTTATGACATCATGATGATGCAGCGATTACCACATTAATAAAGGATTTAAATAAAATGAAATGATAATGTAAAATCTATGACCTACACATGTCCAAAACCTATTGTATGGGTGTATTTAGAACCTGTATCACCTTAACCTCGAATGATATCAATGTGGGACCTTTTGAATCTGAAACGCATTTTAAAATAATGTATCATTTCTTTACTTTCCAAGAGTGCCCCTCCTCTCCTCTTATAAAAGGCCCCCACCTCTACCTCCTTACCCACACTTCCAAAGCCATTGGATCGGCCAACCCCTGCCCATTTTGTCTCTCCACTTCCCTATCTAACTCCTTTAATCCTCACTTTGGTCATAAGTCTTCCCAAAGAAGCCTTAAAGCTCAAACCAAAGGGAGTTACCTGATTTTAAGGTAATGTCTTCACTTGAGTCCTTTTGTTTTATTTTGCTTCTCCAACCCCCTAAACTCTTTTTATTCATTTCTTTTGTAACAACTCCAATATCTTTAATATACTATGATGTTTTTAAAAGAATTATTATAGCTACACTTACACACACCTACATCTAATGGTTAAATAACATACTGTTTCTGTGGATAGTGAATTTATGCCTCCCGAAACGATGATTGTTCAACATTATTTTAACACCTTCAAAGGTGGACATTAAGATGAAAATATATTTATATATGATATATAATAATGTTTATGTTTTCCTTAAGCTTCTGTATTTTTAATTTTGGGCATACATTTATGGTTTCCATTATTGGTAAACGTGATATCTTCATTTAAGGAAGTGCAGACTACCGCCCCCTCAAAGTGATTTGATTCGTTAATACCATATGTGGGATGTATAAAGGATGAAGTTATGATATTATATATGATATTACACTGGAATTATAATATACCTTTATATCATTATGATTCCATTCTATAAAATACGAAATAGAAATGAAAGTAGCGTTCAAGCGTATGTACAACTTACTGTCTCCATGAACGGTGCATTTCATTTATTACCTCTAAATGATTATGTAATATTATAAATTCATGCATGTACTGGATATATATGACATATATGATATCTACATCGTGAATACCATTCTGGATATAATGGATACATGAACAACTTCTAATTATAAAGTGTTTATTTTTGACTCAAGTACCAATGATCGTTAAAATGACCATTATTAACTTAAATAATTACATAGTGTTCATGACATGACAATAAGGGATATAAAAGGAATAATAAACTTGAAAAAGGTTCTTAAACAAGTAGAAATTAACTCCAGTTTATTATTCAGGACATTAAAGAATGATCGAGTCAAGTCGGACTCGCGGTATGGGACTTCGTCTCAATCTCCTTTCATTGACGCATATTTTATTATATACACAACCTTCTATTATACGGTGTATAAACCCCTTTGACCTTTACATTTATCCTAAAGGAATCTTTTTTTATGAAGCGTTTTACTAAACAACAAAAGGGAATGTTTTTGTCGTACGTATGTGGCGACAACGACTACTCTGTCATCGTGACCATTATTTGAGTTTCGACTTCCTCTACAAGCCATACATTATTTTTAAAAGAAAAATCAATACCATGTTTTACTTTTCTTTTTATTTTTCTATTGAAAATGTTTTTCATAATTTTTTTATTATATCAATGTGTTGTATTGATATCTTGTGATTGAAATGTGGAAATGTTATTTTTCCTTTATGCATGTTTTATGTGATACGATTATGTTATGGTTCTTGGGAATTATTATGAAGACGGGTGGTTCTGTGATAAACTAAGGGAGGGTGAGCCTGATATAGCTCTCCAATGCATTGGGTAACGCGAAGGAGTGAACCTTTAAGGTTTCCCCGAAGCGATTTAGGGAATATTCTGTGATGGGTATTCCAAATGTAACCAAGAGGGTTACTCCCTACGTATGAATGTTATGAATGCCTCAAGTTACCTTTATGTATTATGGTTTCTATGACTTATTCATGATTTTACGAGGTATGTTAAAGTTCATATGTTTTATGGGTAAAGTATGATTTCATTCTTATTATATATGTAGTCATGTGCCCTTTCCATACTTTTTATAACCCTTACTAAGCTTTTTATGCTCATCCCAAGTTTTGTTTTTGAAATGTTTTTCACTGGTCAAGGGAAAGGTACATGATATGATTATAGTGTCAAGGAAGTGTCAAGAATGAATACATGTTTTATTTTAAATATGTTTCCATTGATGGGAAAAAAGAATACTATCTTTATGTAACCACTTTGTTTATATGTGGAGTGTAATGCTAGTTTTATGATCTAATTCTCTAAAACTCTAAACCCGAAAAGATCCTCAATGTGTAATCTTGTAATAACTCAAGATTAAGTAAGGTTTAAGGCGGGGGCCTTATAAAAGTAGTATGGGGTTTATGAATGATTGATGTCTCAAAGAGAAATGTCATATTTACTTTTACCCTCTAAGCTCACGTGAGTCATGGTCAGTGTGAGAAACAAGAGGTATCAGTAAAACCTGACGATTGTTCCATGAAGGATGAAATCAAAAGAAATAATGTGGAATTTATGTATGTACAACTGCCCAAGATAGATTAGGATTTGGATTTACATCAGGGAAGAAGCTCGAGAACAATGTCCATAATGGTATATGTGCTTTATGGATATTTGGCTACTTAATTTAGGACTTAATACTGAAAAGGATGCCCAAATTAGAGGGGACTTATGATTGGGTTTTATTTCTAAGAAGGAAGCCCAAATCAAAAGAAATTAAGATTGGGGATTTCTCCTAAAGAGGAGTGCCAGGATAAATGAAATTATGACTGGGGCTTATTCTTGAGAAGGAGGCCCAGGTCAAGGGAATTTGGAATTTGGGGCTTACTCTTAAGGAGGGTGCCCAGATTTGGGAACTTGGGGCTTACTCGTATGGAAGATGCCCATATTAAGGAAATTTGAGATTAGGTCTTACTCCTGAGGAGGATGCCCATATTAAGGAAATTTGAGATTGGGGCTTACTTCTGAGGAGGATGCCCATATTAAGGGAACATGGATTGTGGCTTACTTCTAAAAAGGAGGCCCATGTTAGGAGAATTATGACTGGGCTTACTCCTGAAAAGGAGGCCCAGGTTAGGGGACATGTGATCTGGGGCTTACTCTTGAAAAGGAGGCCCAAATTAAGGAAAATAATGAATGGGGCTTACTCCTGAGGAGGATTCCCTTATCAAAAGAATTTAAGACTTGCGGCTTACTTTTAAAGAGGATTCCCAGATTAAAGATCCCCTCATCTTAGAGGATTAGGTTGAATGGAGGAAATTTCTAACCTTAGTGACATAAAGATATGTAAATCAGTAGGTTTTGAGAGATTTTCCACAGAATTTCTTTCCGATAAGGAAGCCAACAAAGGAACCCTACCATAAATGACTTTGAAGAGTGTTTTGAAGGCTAAATCATAAATAGGAGAGGTGGATTTGAGGAAAAGAGTTGAATAGGTAGGAGAGGCACCCAAAAAGAGACAGGCGCACATGTCCTGTTTGGGTGTGAAAGTCATGGTCGTGCAAGTATTCTTGCACGAAACATGTATAATTGTGTGACAGTCAAACCATAGGGTAATACTTGGGAGAGTCTTTGCTCAAGCCCTTAGTATTATCCCTAGAGCCATCCAAAAGTGTGGTGTGCAAGTTTTGGGGAAGAGATAAGGTGGCGCACAAGTGTCTTCATTTTCCCTTAGGGGTTTGGCACTTAGGCGCGCAAGTGTTGATGAATTATAACACTTAGGATTTATTCCCCCTCTTTAGATCTTCCATTATAGGTAAGAAATTACCATATAAGTGATCGAAATACTTCCAGTAGAGACATGGTCACCGAGATCTTAAATATGACTTTTGGATTTTTCCATCTTCGAAATGGGGGTCCCACAAGGGGTATTAATAGGCCATTGAAGACCTTGGGCAAAAATAAATTAGGGCGTGCATGTCACCTGCACGACCAATATGTGTCACGCAATTATACTTGCACGATGATGATGAAACATGTGAAACCCTTGATTAAAGTAATCCTTGTTCATTCCTTTTTAAATTTTTGATGTTTCTTCAAAGGATGAATCTTTTTGTGCTCAAGGTATTCCTTTTTTCAGTCATTAGACTCTGTGAAGGAAAGGAGCTTCAAAAAAAGTCCCCACTCGGAGTTGGATCTGAAAGGAAGGAGGATTCGACTCTGAGGTAATGGACAAAACCATGGAACTATGGTGCACATGTTGTGAGCACGCAAGTAGAGGCGAGCAGGTGAGAGCCGCACAGGGTGCGGCACACTGGGTACAACATTGGGCTATAAATATGTGTCCATTATCACACAAAGCAACCGGCTTTCAAACCTTCCCACTCTCGCCACACAGATTGATCTCGTCATGCAGGTTTACTCGGCTTTTCCCTCGTCTGTGCGGGTGCTGTTTTCCACGGTTTATTGTTTCTTTGTGTCACGCTTCTGCAGAGGTAGTTTGACTTGTGTGGTGATACCTGTGTGCCCAAACATGTACGACACAAATACACTTGCGCGCCAACATCGGACTTACGTTCCTTAATGCCTTATCCATGTTTTCACTTTTCTTCACAAATTTTATGAAAAATAAACATACTTTAGAGTTAATTATTCGACCTTTGCGCAGATTAAATGGATCCCAAAAGAATTGGAATGGATAATGAGTTGGATAGCAAGCAGATTGATGACATGATGATCATCGTTGCCCATGATTATTACAATATATATGATAGCACTCTCCCAGATTAGTCCACGTACTTGAAGAAGTATCATCTTAATTTTCCACAAAACATCTACTTGCCTCTGTATGGCCATGGTCATCTGCAAGAATTCAACATTATAGATTCAAATAACTATATGTCTGAGATGAAGATGCACTACTTTTCCTCTATTTTGGTTATGATGTGTATTAAGAGCAGCGATAATGGTGTGACCTTTCAAATTTTTCCTCAATTCCATTTCCTTGGAGATATGAAAATGGAAAAACCATCGGATGAAATATTTTTCGCTGCTGGTTGGTGGAGAAAATACTATCATGAAATTAGAACAATAACTGAAAAGAGTACTCTCTCCAAATGGCTCTTTACTTCCAATTCTTCATTCTCAAATCCATGTATCCATCTTCTAAGTATCTCGGATAGAAATAGAGTCACTGTTTGATCAGCAGAGAATTTTCTCAAACCACACTCATGAACATTCTTTTATAATTGTTCCATGAAGACCTGGTGTAACTACACCTATTATTGTATCTAGTTGAATGAATGAATTCCAGGTGGCTGCTGATGAAGCTCGGGATGTCGTAAATCAAATGAGTAGTTATGTTGAAAGCCTCTTGTAATTCCTGAAAAAGAGAAGAGACTCTAGTATGTGTATTTCCTTCTAACTCTTGTGTATCAATGAAAGACACTTTCATCTTAAATCATTTATGCCTGCATTATTTTGCTACCTGCTTAAAATCTTTACCTGAGCCAATGGGCCTAGTAAGAATAGTTTAATTTTTTCTAGGATTATAAAAAATAACCCTAAAAACTTTGAATCTTTATATTGATCAACATTACCTATATCATATGAAATTTATGTTTAGCGAGCTGTGACTTGACTTTTGTTCAGAGTTCCCTTGTCTTTTGTGGGTAGTTTAAAGTAATGAACGTCAGACATAAAAAGGCTAATGTTTAAGTATGAAATAGATTTGACCAAATGGATTAAAATTTACTCAATTACATGATAATTCATCTGAAAATATATTACCATATTCAAGTATGGGGGAAAAATGTAAACTACGACTTAAGAAATTTTGAATAAGAGGAATGATATGAAAAAGGGCTAAAAGGTATTAGAAGAAGTATTTCCCAAGAATGAAGTTACCACTATTTAACAAACCCGTTAGGGGGTTGAATTATGCAGGGCCACTTAAGGCATTGGCTGCATAGTCAAATAATAGCATCTTTTGGCTGACAGGTCAGTTATGTAGACTACTTATGCAAGGCCTCCTAAGGGCACGTGCTGCATAGTCAGGAAAAAGAACTCTCAGAAATTTTACTTTTCTATTTCTAAAAAGCCATTGAAAGTTTATGGAGATTCAAATTTTCCAAAGCACAGAGTCTACTGTATGGAGAGAGCTACTTGAATAAGGATAGGATATTTCAAATCCATATTATCAAAGAATTGGACCAATGTCACTCCTGTGAAGGTCTGACCGAAACATAGGGAAGGGAAATATAAACTATAGACTTGAATACTCTCATATTATGAAAAAGCGTATGATACAAATATGTTAGTGATGGCTATTTTTGTGGATCCCTACATATTTTTAGTAAGACAAATAAGGACAAAAGAGGTTTCTCTCCCAAGAATTAAGTTACCACTATTTGACAAACCCGTTAGGGGGTTGAATTATGCAATACCCTTAAGGTCATTGCATCCATAGTCAAATAATAGTATCTTTTGGCTGACAAGTCTATTATGTATACTATTTATGCAAGGCTACCTAAGGGCACATGCTGCATAGTCAGGCAAAAGAATTCTCGGGTATCAGACATTTTGTGACCAAAAGTCAAAAAAAGGGTTTTAGAGATCTGGATGTATTTAAGGTTAGGAGTATGACACATGAAAATGAGTATTTTCCAATGCATGAATGAGATACACATACCAATGATAACCATAATCATGTTGTGGATTGGTCCTAAATTGAGGTGGTGGACTTCACTACATATCCCATAAGGATGGAAATCATGCCATGTGTAGTTCTTGAAATATAGTTTAGCGTAATGTGGGACGAGAGTGTAGGAGATCTTAGTTTAAGTTCATAGATCTCGGACCATAATGAGGAATACACATATAAAACTGATGTGAACGAAGATCAGGGTTTTCATACCACATTCATGTTTTCACAAGGGGACTTTTCAGCCAAGGGAATGAAAGTGGAATTTGGGGTTAGGTCCAAAGACTTGGGGCTGGATTCAAGGGACGCTCGAACATTCCTACGTATCCAATAAGGAAGAGAATCAATCCATATATAGTTCTAGAAATACCCTTTGTACAGATTTGGTTCGTACAAGTGAAGGGTGAAAGGGGACTTTAGTGCAATGATGGTTTCACCAAAGATTAAAGGTTTGGACATTTCCATGTATGCATGTAGTCCTGGGAATATAACATGATTGGAAATCAATGTAAATAATGATTCCCTCTCAGGTTAGGGTGTCAAAGAATGTTGTAGTTTATGTTTGTATAGGATAAAAATTGATAAAAGTTTTACATCATATAGCAAGGATGATGGTGAAACAATGTAAAGATATTGGTTTTGGGGGCGACTTCACGAATCAACATCATATGAGATGGAGGCGAACCGATGTAAAGATATTGGTTTTGGGCTTGAACCTCAGGAGGTTGCCTATGTACCCATCCTAGAAGACAAGGATCAAAGTATGCATAGTTCGATTAAAGAATGAATTGGAAATCAAGTTGTTCTTGAGGAAAATGACCTAAAATGGTGTTGGGACTTACACATGGTTAGCGGCCTAGAGAGGTTGTTATGGTTGAAGTTTACTCTAAGTTCATGTGAGTCATACTCGATGTGAGAAACAATAGGTAGAAACAACCATAAAAATGCATAGTTTAATGTCATATAGGACATATAAGGGACACGACACAGTTTAACGTCATGTTGGATGAATGAGGGACTGTGCAGTTTAATGTCATGCAGTAAGGAATTAGGGGGGGACTATGCAGTTTAATGTCATGGAGTAAGGACAAAAGAGGGGCTGTATAGTTTAATTTTATATAGTAAGGACGAGTTATGCACAGTTTAGCGTCATGTATCTAGCACAACATAGTTTAACGTCATTTTGGACATAGAAGGGGAATACTGTTTAATTTCATGTTGGACGAAAGAGTGTTGTACAGTTTAGCGTCATGTAGCTAGGACGTATGGCTATGTAGTAAAAATGTCTTGCAGTGAGGACAATGGGGACACAGTTTAGAGTCATGTTGGACTTACTAGGGACTTTTTCATAGTTTAACGTAATGTGGGATGAAGAGGTGCACCATTTAACATTGTATAGCTAGGATGACAGAGTTTAATGTCATGTTGGACATAAGGTGGAAAATACAGTTTAACATCATGCTGGATGACACAGTTTAACATCATGTTATATGACAGAGTTTAACGTCATTTTGGACATATTAGGGACAATACAGTTTAACGTCATGTTGGACGACAACACAGATTAATGTCATATTTGACGACACATTTTAACGTCATATTGGACGTATTAGGGACAATACAGTTTAACGTCATGTTGGACGACAACACAGTTTAATGTCATGTTGGACAAAAGTGTATTTGTGTTACACAAAATAATTCCTTTGAAATCTGGCATTGGTTGGAGTCGTGATGAGTTCTCCGTCCATTGAGATTAAAGAATAAGCTCCTTTGGAGTAGACCTTATGTATTGAGTAAGGTCATTCCCACTTTGTCTCTTTCTTGGGATGTTTCTTTCCTCAAATTCATCTGTTTTGATATGAAGAACTTAGGCTCATTATGATCAAAATTATCTTTGGAATAGGGATCCGTTAATTGAATCATATTGAAAGAACCAAAAATCAACTCTTCATCTGATGAAGAATCTGCCTGATTAGCCAATTTTGGTTGTTCCGTTTGGTGGGGCGGTGCCCGTGGCTTTGAAGTAGATGGCATAAAATCTTCCAGAGTCAAAGACAACTTGGGCTTTGACACAATCTCATATTCTTCTGACTATTCGTATTTCATTTAATTATGCCATTTCTTTGAGGATTTTCCATCAAATGAAAAGGGTTTTACTATGGCATTCATAGTAGAAGACACAATTGGTTTCTTCAATTTCGATCATAAAATGGCAAGAGTTTGGTTGATCACTTTTCTGGCCATCCAATCATCATATTTCTGTGCATTTTTTCTTTTTGACTTCTTTTCACTCACCTTCTTCCTCTGGATTTGTAGCAGTAACACATGCTACCTGAGCTGAAGAACCATTTAGTTTTACCAGTCCCAAGTCCACCATATTTTGTAGGAGGTCTTTGAATACAAAACACTCATGAATGGTATTCCCCAACATCAGATGAAATGGAAAATAGTTGTGATAGTCTTCATCTCCTTCCTTGTTTGGCCTTCTGGGACTTGGGAACTGAAGAAAATTTTTTTCCAAATCCAAAATGATGTAACCCAGAACATGTTCATTTTGAAAAGAAAAACATTGCTCTTTAACTCCTCAAATTGTTTCTGTCTTCGATCTATTTGATCATCTTGATGAAACGGCCTCTGTTGTTGATGCTCAGGAGGTGGAGCCCTTCGATAAGATGATGTTTTTGAAGAAGAAGTAGGTACAGGTGCTTATTTAAGCGTAACTGTAGCAGTCTATACTTTACCCATTCCCCTTCCTGGAGCTGATGGAATTACATGAGTTTTATCCTTAGTCTTCATAAGAGAGTCTTCAATATACTGAGTGATCAAAGTAAGGTCTCAAAACCCTCCTTTGTATTTCATAGGGATCAACGGTGTGTGTAATTCATCACACAAAGTTTCCACATAGATTGGAAACAACTCTTCTTGAGGGAGTGCTAAGCCTAGGTAATATGTTAATCCCTTCTAGCAAGCAATGATATCTGAAACCTTTTAATTCTCTCTTTTCATACAATTTGTAATATCAAAAACTATTGTCTTTGGAAAAGTTGAGCTGAATTGAAGAATAAATCATTGACATAGATCTTCCCATGTGGTTATTGACCAGGATTGCAAGCTTGTGTACCAAACAAAAGCAGGCCCTTGTAATGACTGTAAAAAACACATGATCTTAACTTCTTCTTATTACTGAGGAGTTCCCATCATAGGATCTCAATGAGAAAAAAATGTGTTAAGTGTTGTTCTGGGTCTCTCGAACCATTAAAGATTGGGAAGGTGGTACATGAAAAATTTAATGGGGGAGTATTTACATCAACAAATTCAGGGTAAGCTCTATTTTCTGGTTGAATTTGTGCACATTTTCCCTCCATATCTTCCAACCGAGTTGTAAATGACTAAATGGTAGTTATTAACTTTTGAGAAACATCTGATTGAGCTAGGACCTGAGGAGGTTCAATAATTGGAGCTTGGACAGGTGTGGTGGCCGGTACTGCAACTGATGGTAGCACCACCGATTGTTGTTGCACATGACCCATATGATTAGACCTATGAGGGTGTACTGTTAATAGAGAATATTCTTGATCCATATCAGTAACTGCAATAATTTCCCTTGGCTGACTGACTCCAGCACGCTTAGGAGGAAGACTACCTTGAAGTAGTTCTACATTCAACCTCCTCAATTCCTTTATTTCTTCCTCCTAGGGTGCAAACCTTTGATCTAGTGATAGTGATTGGCCTTATCCAGTGGAAGGGTGGAATGTAACCTGGATTTTTTCCTTTCCCCTTGTTGGATGCCTTTCAGAGAGGGGGAAGTTGGTTACTTGAAGGAATACCTAGATTTTGGGTAAGCCTTTCATTTCGTGTACGTACACCTTCTTCATTTGCCTCTGTGTGCACAACCTCTTTAGCAGTAAATTCTTCATCTGACCCCTCTGAGTGAGACTCATGTTCTGGAGGATCAGCAAAAATGGCATTGATGACATTTATTGATTCATAATGCATTTCATCTCTTCTATCGGCATTTCTGCAATACTGTCTTTTTCCATATCCCTAATGAGACACTGGATTCTGTTGAGTTGATCCCTCAGGAACTTCTTGAAGAACTGTAATTTAGAGGGAAAGTGATGATAATTAGGCTCTTCATTCCTCTTGTGGCTTCTTCCCTAATTGAGAGAACAATGACTTTCTCTGAGGAAGAGATTGAGGATTTGAAAAAGTCCCTAGTCCTGTGGACTAGGGTTTTTCCTGCTGTTCTTACTCAACTCCTCGAATCCTATTTTTTGATTATGAGGGTTGGGGTAAAAGAATCTCTAGTCTGGAAATCTTGGGTGGTTCTTGAGATGCTACATCTGAGACTTTCTTAAAATATCTCATGATTTTTCGGACTTTAGTCTGGAAATTAGCAGGATGTATAAACCTACATCCACTTAAATCACCTGGCTTTAAAGACCGTTGGATGATTTCTGAAACTTATGTCACTTGATGATGTGCACACTCTAAACAAGAAGCCTATTTTATATTCTCATTTTCATGATGCAAGATTAATTCGACAACATCTTCTCTATATGCATGACTTTGAGAAGAACTAATTGAGGCATGTTCTTGAAGAAGCCTTTGATTATGCACAAACGTAGCTAGATGTAGAAAATTCTGTGAAAGATCATTGCTTGAGACAACCATTGGTGGGAATTGTTGACTATAGAGTATATTAAAATTTAGTGCTCCAAGAACACCCCATCCCCAGATTTGAAGATCAGATGGGGCATTGGAAATCAACTGATGCTGCTTTTTAGTGCCCCAAGGCATGAACACTGAAACGCTCTCTGCTGCTTTTCATCCTTCAGATATCATGAAACTGAGAGAGATGCCAAATCAATTTGGTGTTGTAACCCTTCTATTATCTTAACATGATTTTCATATTCATCATAAGATAATATTTTCTCTTTCAAGTGACAAAGAGTTTTCCACATGTTGAGACGAATATCATGAATACAATCTTCTTTCAACATCTCTAGAATATCATAGTGAGATTCAGCCAAAGGCCAAAACATGACCGGTACTTCACCTTTCACCAATTTTTTCCCATATTCGGCACTTCCTCTTTAACATTCGAGTAAGATTCTTCTACCGAATTAGACAAAATCTGGTTCTTCCTTGTTGCTTCATAATATTCAACAAGATTGGTAGAGAATTCATTTATCAAACTAGAAGATGAATGTCCCAGGGGTGGTTCGAAGAATGACCTACACCCCCGGGATATCTTCAGATTGAGAAAGTATTTCTCCTGCTAGTGGTAAATCATCAGACATGACTGGATTCAAATTTGCAAGTGCCTCAAGATAAGAGGGATTTCTCAATACTGCATTGTCCTTTGAAGAATTTTCCAGGAAATGCGAATTACAACTGTAGAGAGGACTTTTGTAGCTAAATTCATCAACATGGGGAGGACCACCATGGTGGGTTATAGCAGAAGATGAAACCTTTTTCACATTGATCTTCTTTCCACACAGAGGGTTATCGTGGATCTCATCTGAAGATGATACTTTTAGATTGACCGAACTATCATTAAGAAAGCTTTCATGAGGAAGTGTCTAATGCAGACCTTCAGAATTATTGTTCCCACTATTGGGAAATGAGAGAGTAAAATCTTGAGTTCGAATAGATAACTGTCTAAGTGAATCAAGAACTCTAGCATCGATCAAGGCCTTATTACAGATTGGCTCTTGATTTCATGACTTTGTTGAACATGTCTTTTTCTTAGACTCCTTCTTACTCATTTTAGGAACCACTTGTTGACAAAAGTGGTTATTATGGGTAAGTTTATGTGCCTTCTCTATAGAAATAGTTTGGTTAGGCTGATTATCTTTATTCAAATCAGGTGTATGTGCCTGACTTGATTGTCCATATGATATGGGGGAGTATGCCCCACAACCCTCATGGACTAGAATAGAGGTGTGTATCTGTTACAGAGTGAGATGTTGATGTGTCACTCCACTGATAGGAACAGATTTTTATTTCTTTCACTGTGATGCTGCTGAAGCTATTATAATATTCTGACAGGCATCCAGAATATGAGCAGGAATTTTCTTCTACTCTTTCACCATCGTCATAATGTGCTTGGTGACTTCAGCTTCCAGAAAGAGAATATACATCCATTCTGTGCTTGGAGTACGTGTGTATTCCTACTCATATCCTCCTTTTCCTATCAGTGAATTCTGACAGTACTCATGTATGGGACAAGAGAGTTGAGTCTGCTCCAAATTTGTCATCGGAGATTTCCGACTTACTTCTCTAGGTGCTACCAAATGAGACTATTGGTAGGCTTGATGAACATTTGTAGGAGTATGTTCCTATTGTGTAATTGTTTTCAAGTATGGTTGACAAATTTCATTCAATACTAGAAGACGAGACTGCTGACAGAATTGTTGATTGTAAACAGGTTTATGTCCCTGCTTATCTGTTGCAACTATATTGGATTTGTGAGCTTCTTTGGGTGCAGTCATACGAGCCTGTTGAATAGTTGATGAATTATAAAAAGGTGTATATGCCTGCCTATAATACTCTTTCAGAATTGCCTGGTGGGATTGGCGTGTTACTACCAGACGAGTCTAGGGGGTAGTAACATCAAGACGGACGGGTGTATATGCCCGCTCGTTATTTTCCATCAAGTTGTCTTGATGTACTTCTCTAGAGGGGGTAGAAGAACGAACCTTCTCCATGTTGACCATATTTCACCTCTGCCGGTTCGTCTTGCATGCTCGGGTCTGAGGAACCTAAGTCGAACCCCTAAAGGTGATACCCTCATCGTGTTGAGGGTGCACTGCCGCACGAGTCTGGCAACGATTGTTGATGGGAGCCCTCGGGAAGGACTCCTGTCTCATTGAATTAAGGCCTTGTGTGACCTTCTCATTCTCCTCCTAATAATATGGGAGGGACTGTTGATTGTGTTCCATGGATAACGACCTGAAATGGTTAGAGACGGTGGATGGAACCACCTGCTTCTTGATCACTAGTCGTCGCTATCCGGACAACCAGGGTGAATTATTGACTAGAAGGCTTGTCGAGCACCTCCAGAATCAGAATGGTACCGTGTTGATGGTATTCCTTAATCAGTGAATTTGACACCCAGAATTGAAGATGTTGAGTAGGAGATGTCTTCCTCAGATTGGATGAGGATCTAGCAGGAGCAGCAGCCGAGGAATTCACAGGTGTGATCTTTAGAGAAGCCATTTCTGTAATGCAGAGAGATATTGTAAACAAGTGCCTATTTGATATAATACAGATAATGAAGATAAATTCGGCCACTACATATTTTGGATGAGAACATATGTTTTTGATTTCTTTGTTAGCCCCCATATTGAATTTAAATAGGGGCTTAACAGATAAGTAAAACATCATTTAACTTGGTCAAGGATTCATGTCATGTTCACCATTTTTTGTTTCCTCCGGAAATGGGGATAACCTTGTTTTCTTTAAGGTTCAAAAATTACAATCGGTTTCTAACGGGTATATTTGTAGAACCGGAAACATCCAATGATTCAATATCCATTTGGACCTACATTACAAAGGTAGGTGCTCATTAGTCGTGGACCGATGAGGCTTAAGAATTTGCATTGGTCGAGAGGATGGGAGGTCAGACTCATCACACCTTTTTTGGGGGAATTATTGTCTACTCCAAGACTCTATTTATAAATTTGAGTTATGTTCGTGAATACTTATTAAATTACCAACTATGAAAATGATATTTACTTTAGATCTGACAATCAATGATTAATATGTATGATATTTAGAGAATATTTTATATTTATTTGATGTTCTTCATCAATATAGAATCATTTGTATTTGTTAGAGATTCATATACAATGGTATCCTTCAACACAGTATATAGAAATATCTTGGTCATTATGATAACCATACTGGTTTTATAGCCACTCAGTGGGGAACTTGAAGTTTATTGTCGTTTAGAAGGACATGGATTATTTCAGAGTTGGGATCGTACCTGTAGATGGGCTACCTACGTATCCTTGTTTAGAAAAGGAATTAGAACCCACATATTTTGAGTAAAAGAGTATGGGGTTTATGCATGATTGATGGATCAAAGAGAAATTTCATAATTACTTTTACTCTCTAAGCTCACGTGAGTCATGCTCGGTGTGAGAAACAAGAGGTATCAGTAAAACCTGATGATTGTTCCACGAAATATGTAATCATAAGAAATAATGTGGGGCATATGTATGTATGACTACCCAAGATAGATGAGGATTGGGATTTACTTCAGGGAAGAAGCCCGAGAACAAGGTCCATAAAGGTATATGTTCTTTCTGGAGATTTGGATACTTAATTTAGGACTTAATTCTGAAAAGGATTCCCAAATTAGTGGGGAATTATGATTGGGTTTTATTCATGATAAGGAAGTCCAAATCAAAAGAAATTAAGAGTGGGGCTTACTCCGAAAGAGGAGTCCCAGGTTAAAATAAATTATGACTGGGGTGTATTCTTAAGAAGGAGGCCCAGGTTAAGGGAATTTGGAATTTGGGGCTTACTCATAAAGAGGTTGCCCAGATTTGGGAACTTGGGGCTTACTCCTAAGGAGGATTCCCATATTAAGGAAATTTGATATTGGGGCTTACTCCTGAGGAGGTTTCCCATATTAAGTAAATTTTAGATTGGGGCTTACTATTGAGGAGGATGCATATATTAAGAAAACTTGTATTGGGGCTTACTCATGAAAAGGAGGCCCAGGTTTGGGGAATTATGACCGGGGCATACTCTTGAAAAGGAGGACCAAGTTAGGGGACTTGTGATCTAGGGCTTACTCCAGAAAAGGAGGCCCAAATTAAGGAAAATTATGAATGGGTCTTACTCTTGAGGAGGATGCACTTATCAAAAGAATTTAAGACATGGGGATTACTCTTAAGGAGGATGCCCAGATTAAAGATCTTCTCATCTTAGAGGATTAGGTTAAAGGGAGGAAATTTATAACCATAGTGACATAAAGATATGTAAATCAATAGGTTTTGAGAGATGTTCCACAGAATTCCTTTCAGATAAGGAAGCAAACAAAGGAACCCTACCATAAATGACTTTGAAGAGGGTTTTGAAGGCTAAATCTTGAATAGGAGAGGTGGATTTGAGGAAAATAATTGAATAGGTAGGTGAGGCACCCAAAAAGAGACAGTCGTGCGAGTACTGTTTGGGCGCGCAAGTCATGGTCACACAAGTATACTTGCGCGACACATGTATACTTGCACAACGGTCAACCCATAGGGTGATACTTGGGAAAGGCTAGGATCATGCCCTTTGTATTATCTCTAGAGACTTCCAAAAGGGTGGCGTGCAAGTTCTATTGAAGCGATATGGTGGCGTGCAAGTGTCTCCATTTTCCCTTAAGGGTGGGACACATAGGCTCACAAGTGTTGATGAATTCTAACACTTAGCCTTTATTCACCCTCTTTAGATCTTCTATTATAGGTACGAAATAACATTAGAAGTGATCGAAAGACTTCAAGCAGAGACTAGGGTGCCGAGATCTTAAATCTAACTTTTGTATTTTTCCGTCTTCGAAATGGGGGACCCACAAGTGGTATTTATAGGCCTTTGAAGACCTTGGGTGAAATTAAATTAGGGCGCACAAGTCACCTGCACGACCAAAATGTGTCACACAAGTATACTAGCGCGACCATGATGAAACTTGCATGAACCTTGCATAAAGGAATCCTTGTTCATGCATTTGTCAATTTTTTATGTTTCTTCAGTGTATGAATCTCTTTGTGCTCAATGTATTCCCTTTTTTCAGTCGTTAGACACTGTGACGGAAAGGAGCGTCAACACATAGTCTAAATCAAACTCCCTTACTTCAAATTTTTTTTCCTCAAACAATACATGCATTTACATTGTACATAGAAAATAATATTTTTCATATTATAAGAAACATTATCATGTTCATACATTGGTATTCATTGGAATAATATTTTTATATAGTAAAACTGTTTCGAGAAAATTTCATAACAATTCCCTCTTAGATTTAAAAAATACCCTAGTGAAGAAAAAAATGACTAATCAAATATTAAAATTTCCATTCCACATATATATAATTACATAGATCCATACATTTACTCTAATTAATATTATAGTTTTGGGTGTAGATTAGATAGATCTATGTGGAATTAAAAAAATAACAAGATGCACCTTCAATTATTAATCTTCTAAAGGTTAAAAAATAAATGCTCCAATTGTCACTTCATTGATCGAATTGAAATGATTATATTATAAGTATATTTAACCATTATTCACAATGGTTCAATATTTTACTCACCCTAATGAGTTCATTTTTTATAATTACGCACTTTATTGAACTTTTTTTAATCCATAAATCTGAAAAGCACTTATCGAATATAAAACAGGATTTTGTTTAGAGCCTAATGTCTCTAAGATTCACTATGGGATCCCAATTTAATTTTTCATCTAGTTTGAAATGTCTTATATTATTATTTTTTATTTGAATCCCTGGGGTTTTTGTTTCATAAAAACCAAGTCCTCTTGGTTAAATATAAAAAAACCGATGTCCCATGACATCAAAATCCAAGTATTGTAGAGGTATAACCTATCACGCTCTCATTCCAAGTCCCTAAATTGAATTTTCATAAAAATATGTGGCATACATCACTCATGAATCATTCAAATATTGTAATTTCAATGTTAATGTCAAATCAATTTTTAGCTTTCAGTTATCCATTAGGATGGAAACCATTAAAGTGAAAATTGAAGACCAAAGTCCCCAAATATTGAAAAAAATGAATATATTTATTTTTGAAAAACATTATGTTTATTTTGATGTGTTCAATAATTGATGAACAACTTGTCACATTGAATGAACCATCTTTACTACACTAACAACCTATTAATGGCCCCAACAACGAATCATGAAGTATGGAAAATACTTATTCAAAAAAAAAAATTTAATAATTTCTAGTATGTTTGACAGAGAAATGGTGAAGAATTATATTCTCCACATCAACTAGACTATCCAGTACTTATTTAAAAAAAGTATTATTTTTATTTTAACATTAGAAATATGAATTTACAATTTGGCTCAATATTTAGAGTGATTAATAATTATGTACCATACCATTTGAATGAAATGGATTTTAATCGGTGTATAATGTTTTGATGTTTGGTTCAAATTGATTTCCAATATCTTGGATATAAAGAGGATAAAAACCCATATCAAGAAACCTAGATTCAATTATTGTAGTTCTACATAGAAAGGTGGATTCCCCCTTATGTAATTCACAAACATCTATAAATTGGACCAATAGTAGTAATTTTGGCCAAACTCTTGGTATAGGTAGCATAAAATGACCATATACCAATGGTTTTGGAGACACTATTTGAATAGATTCAATAAAATGACCATATAAAAATGGTTTTTTCAAAATAATTGGTATAGGTGATGGATATAACAAATATTTTCATAAAACTGTTGGTATAGACTCTATTTAATGACCCTATACCATTGGTTTTTTCAAATCCATTGGTATTGGTTCCAAAATTCAAAATAACTATAAAAAAGTTTTGGAAACCCATTTTGTATAGGTATTTTGAATTTTAACAAATTATTTTATCAAATAACCATGAATACATTTAGAATTAATTTACTTATAAATATACATACACATATTTATCATATTATGTTTCAAAAAGGCAATTTGGCTTAGTGGTTAGGTTGTTGAGATATAAATCAGAGTCATGGGGATAATAATCAGTTGTACTTATTTCTTTTAATTACGTATACAAATAGTTTTCAAAATTTTTGGTTTAGGTATTTAATATTTCCGATACCAATAGTTAGTAAACCATTGGTATAAGTTTATACCGAAATCAGTCAAGACAAAAATCACCCAAACCACTGGTATAGCCTATACCAACAATTTTGGGACATATACCCATGGCTCCAACCCATTTGTATCATATTATTTTCCAATAGTGACATCCACCTATATAATAAAGTAATAAAAATAATTAAAACAAAAATCCTTGTGTGTAGAATATTCATTAGTTTGAATTTTTCAAAATCACTATTCCTAATGTCATTGAAATGTTTCTCTACCAATCCAGTTACAAATACTACTAAATTAAAACAAATGAAGATTAATTTGAAGATGAGTATAGCATAAAGTTATTGAATCCAAGTTTTGGGTTTAATATTTTTATCCCTTTGATTCATAATGTGGTTTCATTTCGTCTTCAAGAACACTTGAAATTTATTGAGGGGATTTATTTCCATGATCACTAAACTTAAGTCATGTAGTCACTTGATTTGTTTGGGTCAGTACGCCTATTCAGGTGGTTACATGAACTACCTTATGACCACTTTAATGCATGTCTATTCTATTCATTACTCATTAAATCATTTCATTCTTTTCATTTTGATGGTCTAGGGCATTTCTAATTCCCAGTTTCTACTCATGGTCCTCTGAGGACTTAAACAACTTACAGTTTTTCAGTGACATGGTGATCACCTTGAGTAATATTTAAAATGATTTATAATACAAACATAACAATAGTATGGATTATTTTTATTAAACATGGGAAATAAAAAATATAAATAATAAAAAAGAACTATGGGTTAGATCCCATGGAACAATGACTTTATATTCCTCAGATAGACTTGGTGCAATCACATCTTCCATGTAAGTGAATAATATCCAATCCCTTTTGTTTTCATTAAAATTAGTGTATAAATATCATACCATTAAACTAAAATGGTCAATTATCCTCTCCTACTAGCTGAACCCCCCCTGACTATGACTTTTAGAATGGTTAAAGTTCTATACCATTTATTTTGCAGTTTACTAGGAATCGACGTCATCCAGAAATAGATGAAAAGACTCTTTATCCAACCTTATAGATCCTGTTCTAAATAATATATTAATATAAGGATTTTATGTTTTTCCCTTGCATGTTTTAGAATTTTGTAGGATTACTTTCTAATTTCCTTCAGTTCACTCATCTCCTACAACCTAATCCCTCCAGAAAAAAAAATCATATTTCCATGACTTAACTTACCAATAAGGCTTGTGATTAAATCCTTCTGGTAGAAGACATGTATTTAAAAACAATATCAAATGAGGAGACATTTCAATGGGGGTCTTATAAGAAGTCCAATAAACCAAAAAATATTCATCCAATATGATTGATTAGAATTTCCTAGAGATTGAAATTATCTTTTATAGTACATGATTGAACTATATTTAAGAATCATTATCATAACCACTTGATTTTGGTTGATATTTTGTTTTAGTTATATGATCACACCAATATTTATCAATTAAATACTCTAACATATAATTCTTTAAATGAGTTTCATTGTATATGATGAATGCCTTGGGAACTGTAAATCTTAAATAGATATTTTTCTTGATGAACTTAATAATACAATAGGTAATATTATTGGTAATAATCACTCCCTAAACTAACATGGACACATAGTCAACTAACACAAGTATACACTCATTCCCGTTAGATAATGGGAAAGGTACCGTGAAATACAATCCCCAAAAATCAAAAACTTCAACAAATAGAATTATTTTTTTTGTAACCCATATTTCCTACCAACACTTTCTAGACATTAACATTTGTCACATCCTATTACAATAGTCCTAGAATACTTAGACAAAGTGGTATTGTAGAAACTAGCATGTGATACCTTTGGGTAGTTTACTCACCCCAATGGTGTCCACTCTAAGGTGAAGAATGATAGCTCTCAAGAATGGGATTCATTTCCTCCTCATCCCCTAATCTACTCAAAATTCCATCACCACAACTTTTGAATAGTGATGGATCATCCAAAATAATAATATTTTCATATTATAAATGAATTTACATCATTTATTACATGAAATATCCTTGGCACTGACACTAATATATAGAAAATTTCCCAATCTACACACCATGTTGTCTACTTCATAGAAGCCACAAATAGTATTTCATCAAGAAAGGTGGTGTTGATTTCATTAAGATCATCATCTTAGGTATTTGGTGACAAAGATAAGTGGTAAGAAACAAAATTTTTAACTCATTCCTTATCATTTATATGTACTACATACTCAAAAAATTGGGGTATCCATGAAAGAAACTTATGTTTTCATTATTATTATATTTATCATGTACAACATAGTAGAATTCTCTGTGAAAATATTTACCTCAAAATTAATCAAATGTTATATAAACCTTTTAAGAGATACCATTATACTATATAACCTATTTTTCGTGGTATATTAATTATTTTGGGAATAATCCAATATATTATTTTTATAATAAATTACATGTATCCTATTTTATTTACTCTACCCCAAAATATCACCATCAACATCATCACTAGCATCACACAATAACTAAAAACATAACATCCGGTCAGGGTTAGTGATAATGAATAAATATTTTAGTTTATAATTAAGCTGGTTAAATGAATAAAAAATTATCCTCAAACTCAAATGTCGTATCCCTAACTAATATAAGGAAAAGGGGCTTGGTGATTTTGGAAAACTCTTGGATGAATCTTATGTAGAATCTGACATGACCTAAAAAGGATTCTAATTTCCTTAAGAATATTGGGTTGTGGGAACTTTTTAATCACTTCACCCATATAAATTTCAACTTCAATACCTATTTAAATACCCTTGTGACCTAAAAAAAAGATCCCCAGTGACCATGAATTATCTCTTTTCCCAGTTTAAGAGAATGTTTGTTTCTAGAAAACATTCCAAAAACATCTTCCATAATTTGTAGGTAGTATTAAAATTAACATTTGAATACCAATAAAGCCTATCTAGGAACCCCAATTACCATCTAAATCATATTATAGAAAATGGACATCATGGATTTTTAAAAACATTTTGTGGAACCATAAAAGAAAAAGGATATTCACTGGTATGAAGATGTCCTAAATGGAAAAGTCTTATATTTAAATTTTTTATATAAAAAAATTAAGGTAATTGTGAAAAGAAAAAAGGTTAAAATATAACATTCACCATAATAAACCATATAGTTATTGAATAACAACTTAATCATATTGGAAACATTCTATAAAATAAATTAGAAGCGATTGGTTACATGAGTGTCCGGATCAACCTTTATAAGGTCCTCAAAGTGATAATCTAACATGTCCCATGTTTGGATGTACTTTTATATATTGATCTTAACATAATTGAATCCTATTGTCTGTATTTTGTCCATATTGTTAATCCATGAACTATTATGACTATTATTATCCACCAAAATTGGTCTTTCTATTATTCATCCAACTACTTATTTTGTGGTATTTATCAAAAGAAACTCCTCTATGATTTATTAATTCGAATGGATTAGAATATCTAGATTTATTTCACCCTCTACACTAACATCCCACTACTATCTAGTTAGTTCACCCTTGTTGGAATTGGACACATGATATTTAACCCCATCTCAGTCATGGGTGATTTCACTAGAGGAGGGATACATTTCCATCGAGCCTTCCTACTTGGGATTTGTATCCTCTAATGGACTCCCTACCTCTCGGTCCATAGAGTCATCAGATTATGAAGAATCCATTACCAAATCCTTGGGAAAAATATCTGTTTCCTATTCTTTCAACCTTTCATCGTATCTTTTCTCCATTGGAAGTGGTAAATGTGAATATACCTTTAATCATTATAGATTTTGTCTTTTGTCCAGGATGTAGCTCCTGAAATCATGGTTTCCTCTATATCATTTTTCTCCTCAAGCTGTGTATCCCATTTCCTTTAAATTATTCAGAACATGAAGAATTATAGGAAGACTCATCACTGTGATATTCCCATGGTATGTCTTTTTCTTTTTTGGAGTACTCTTCCTGAGCTACTCCCTGAAGCAGTTCTCTCCCTTCAATCTCCAATCCTTCAAAATGGTTTCCTAGCTTATTGGATTGTATTCCCTTACACATTCTTGACATATTAAACTCCACACCCATAAATCATGTACTTGAACATTAAAACATGATGTATTAATCTCTCTTTCCAAGTGAGACACAATTTAATGTCAAATATGTAGTGGTTTGGCCTCCTATAAACTCTTTCTTACAATGATTCGAGTTTCTAACAACACTGCCTCGACATAGGATACATCCCCCAGAGCTGATAGACATCCCTCGAAAGAAACATAAAAATTAGGCTTCGAAATGCCTATATCATCATTTATGTGAATAAAAAAATCAGCTACCATTGGTATAACCTTTTATATCCCACCTTTAATGGCCTTTTCACTACTTTTTTTCATAGGACTACACTATTGAGTTGCTCATGATAAAGCTTCACAAATATTTGGAATCAAGATCTTTCCCTTCCTAAATCCTCGCCCTTTTGTTGAACATGGTTTATTTTCCCACACCTGAAAACAACCAATGAGTGGCCAAACTTCATAAAGGAATAGAAACATTTTATCCATAACTCAAGAAACCCTTCGTTTGTGTACAAACTCTTACCATACTAAAATCCAAATGAATTCAAGTGGCCTTCTAGAGACATCCAGTTCCAAATAGATGCAAGGTGAAACTGAATGGAAAATGCATAAAAAACTTATCTAAAAACACACACAATATTTAGATTTATAATCCCTAAAAAAATTATCATATAAGGGTTCCAAGCTCTATTCCTCATAATTTTCAAAGTATTCATGCTTTTTTTAAGAAGGTAAATGACCCATAAATTCACCAAAAAAACATAATCTCATAAATAGAATATTTATTATCAAAAAAACTCATCTTAGTAGTAACAGAATATATGTACATAGTCTTATTTTTCTTTTTAACTTCTAGATAGGTTTATTCAATGAAGGTGTGTTTATTAAGTTAACAAAAGGAGTCCAAAAAGTTATTTATATCAATAATTATAGAGTTCTTTCAAGAATTGGGTTCTTTGATGTTTTTATAGATATTAAATTTCAATCATTGATCTCCAAATTTAAAATTCATCTTACCCTTTGACACATCAATAAAATTTCCACCCAGTGGCCATGAAAGACCTTCCTAGAAGATAGGTACTTAATTTTCACACTCCAGGTCTAGAATCAAGATTTTTTGGTAAAAATAGATTCCCTAATCTAAAAAACAAGTCATCTACCCTTCCATCTAGGTGGGTAATAGATTGTCTAGATGACTATAAGAAAAAATCAATGGAATGTTGTATTCTAAACCTCAAATGATGAAAAAACTAAAATGGAATCAAATTGATGTTCTCACCAAGACTACAAAAACATTTTTATTGGATAACATTATCTCTTAATGCTCATGGTATTAAAAACTACATGTATCATAATGTTTGGGAGATACTCTATTATTTATGAAAACATTATACTCCTCTATGAAATATATTGTGTAAAATTACTCAATGGTTTTTTTTGTTTGAAAAAAATATCTTTTTGGTTTTAAGGTAAGATGGACACTATGAATGGAAATCATAGAAATGTATAGTGATTTTAAGATTCTGGAAATGTGTAAGAAAATTTAATAGTTTTTTCTATTGGTTATTACTTTTGAGTACTTTAAGAAAAGGGATGGTTTGGAGAATTTTTTTTATTACTTTTGTCATTACAACAATTTCATTCCCAAGCTTATTAATCGCTTTGTTATATTTTTTTTATTCAATCCCTTTTCTGATAATTTTAATTGAGAAATTAATATTTTAGTGGACATTCATTTGGTCTATCTAAATTTAGAGATTCATTATTTTCAAAATTTGGGGTTTCATTTTTATCCATTTATTTATTAGGAGTTGTTTTTAGATCCGTTCTAGATTCATTAAGAGTTTTAAAACCACTCGTTGTTTTGAAACCCATCAGAGTACCCTTGTAGTTGTGTTGGGAATGAAATATACTCGATGGGACAAGTCGAGAAAAACTTTACTATTTTGAAGAAAATCAGAGACAAAGGGGCTCAAAAAACCCTCTTAGTGGTCTACTTCATCAAGCCTTACAGTTTCACGAATGGTTGGAACTCAATGTTTTCCTAGAAGAAAATACCCCTCCGTGAACACATGAAGCTAGAGAAATGACATCCATGAGCCTGACTGCACTTTGTGACCGCACAGAGGATTGACATTGGTCTTCAAAAGTCCAATGGAGTCACGACCACTCACTAGGCCCACTATTTCGTCATGAAACTCTTACTAACATTTTAAACCCCCCCTTTTGATAAATACCCTCTCATTAGGATATTTTAGGGATAATTACCTCATCTTTCATCTTCTAAATTACTCATGTTTCGCTAACCTCCCTAGAATCATGAACCTGATGGAAAATGGATCATCCAATGTACTTAGACTTCAAAACACCTCATTTTGTATGTTATTGAAATCCACCACACATGTTTTATATGATTTTCATGAATACATATACCCTTCAAAAATAAATAAGGCCTTATGTGGTACTTGAGGCTATTCAAAGCATCACTATTACAGAAGAACTCAATTCCTGAGCTAGGACTTAATCCTAAGATAGGTTCATCAAGTTTCATGAAGTACCCTACTTTGTAAATCCCTTAACATCTTTGAAGAACCAGAGCTTCATTAATAACCTCTCTGTGAGGTCATATTCTACATGAAGACCCTATCATGGGCCTCTCTATGCTTCAACTCTTCTGTTAACACCTCTTCATGAAGGTTTTGTGCCCGAAGCCCCCACACCCACTTAGGACTAGTCTAGTTACACCTTGACTATATATGTAACCTCTACTACCTATTACTATGGACCACTCCAATTCAAGTGTGTATGGATATTCACACATACATTTTCATTATTAACATAGGTAAGTTAATGTCTTTTTCTTCTCGGAATAGGCATGTGGATGTGGAACTCATTATTGGTCACTCTTTCCCCATTATTAAAAACTAGAATTTACAAATACATTCCCTTACTATGGTTTAATGAGTAGTATTTATTTATGCCTAAGTGTTAAGGATTGAGTCCCACAATTTTGAGATACATGTCCTAAAACTACCTATCCCAAACATCATTGACACATGATGTTAACCTGTGTTCATGTCCTATGAAATAATCATAGGGTGATACATGTGTCAGTGGCATGGGGTGGTTTCCATACCGCCTGCCCTAACAAGGAATGGAATCCTACTCACATGGAATGAGATCCTACCCACATGGAATGACATACTCCTTTGGCAGCTTCCATTTTCAATCTCCACAATATATCTCATTGGTGCATCTTTGGCGACATGAGGATTAAGTCTATTGCTTCCTCTTTTTTCTCACATCAATAATGATTAACGTAAGCTTATTATTTATTAGAAATCATGAAATTAACCCATTCATCCTATGGGAATCCTCTTCAGGTGTAATCCCCAATCACATTCACCCAATGGGCATCCCTCCTGGAGTAATCCCCAGTCCCCACCTTATGGGACTCCTCTTCTAGTGTAATCCCCATACACAATGAACTACATGGGCTTTGATTCCCAACTAATGAGGATACATAGGAATCATTCATTTATTCTAAACCCAAAATCATCATCTATCATAAAATTCTCCATCTCACTTCCCTAATAAGATCTTTCCACTCACCTTGGATACCTCATATCATCAAGGTCCATTGGGAAACTAAATGGGTAATCCCCACATCAAATCCAACCAAGATCAACCCTTTTCTGATGGTAAGCCTTAATGAATAATCTCTAAAACATCCTCTATCAGCATACCATTTTTAATGTGAACTTCTATACGCCATGATGTTAAATTTCGTGGACTGGACATGTCATATGACCTTACACTTCCACATCACACTATGTGGTTTTTGATCCCTACCTTCCAGATTTGGTGAATAGGATTCCTCTCAATGTTTCAAGTCTAACCAATGGACAACCTAGGTTCTACCTTATTATTGGTAAACCTACCTAACCCACCTCCAAAGGTTTTTTAAGCAACAATTATGATGTGATATATTTCTTTATGGGAAACTCCTTTGGAATCCTCTCCCATGAGGTGTTCTCATCCATCCACCTTCACGGTGTGATAAGTTCCATTTATGGTACACACCATCCAGATCATCACCAATGGTAATTCTAATCCATCCACCAATAAAACGTTTTGTTTCTCCCTCATAGAGATGTACCTCCCTGATATACTTCTATGTCACACTCCATCTCTATAAGATATTAAACCTTTGACACTAAAAAAATACCCCACAAAAAATAGGGGAAGATTGAGTTGAAATCCATAGAAGGTATGCATAAATAGAATTGGCTACCTCAATATAAACAAGGAATTCCTATGGTGAATGATTTTGATGATATAAGCTTTTGACGTATGTTAACTCGTGATTGACATGGGATGTATTGGGTTCCATGCCAAAGATGCCTCCATGAGATTCCCTCCTGTGATAAAGAATATAGGTGATCGATGTTCCTAGCGCTGAGATGTTCCAGTGATGCCCAATGTGACTACTCTTTTTACCAAAGGTCACTCCCTGTCATGACCCATCAGAATTTCTAAAAATATTTAATGTAATTAATCGACGTCCACAAAGAGATGGCACTGAGAATGAGTTCCAGAGACATTACATAATGCTATGAGGGAGACCCATACTAGGAAAAACGTTCCAAGGATGAATCCATGGAAGAGTGAACCAACATACCAATGTCCCATTTCATTAAATAAGCATACATCGTCGTTTAATGTGACGAATTATGAATGCCTTTGGAATGAAGGAATGTGGGGAAAAAAGTTTATGCCAACGCACATTAATATGTGAGGCATGGAAACCTGGCGAGAGAATCAGAAATAGAAATCATGAACGGAGAATGAAACCCTTATCCTAAATATGGGGATGAGTAGTATTTGAGAAATTAGTAGATTAGCATGTCATCATATCCATAAATAATGTGCTAGGATCCACAATGAAAATATTGTGATCATCATAGAACTCATCATAAACTAGTGAAATTAAATATTGTGCATTATGCTTTATCACATAGATAGCGAGTATCTCTTTCTCCATCCATGGAATATTAGACAATGTTGGGGCATTTATCATTTAATTCCTTGTACCTATATGAAAAACTGAATCCACCTACTTTATAGGACCCCACCTGTAGGAAACCAGACACCCAAATCCCATAGATACTGACGCATTAATCATCCATGAGACCCCCTCCACCATGACTTCCATTGTGATAGAACAATTAGGAACTCACACCATATATAACATTCAAAAATCATCAACATTACGGTGAGGGATACCCTCATATTTCAGTATGAGAAGGAGGGGGTTATTACCATAAGGGATATTCCCTTCTAGGGCTATGAGTCTTAAGTACCTCACTGACAATGCCATCCCCAACGGTCATGTAGGGAGTACTCTAATAGAAATCCATTTTGAGTGACTCTCCTAGAAGATATCCTATGACTCGTACCCCTAATTTGAGGAGATGGAGGTTCCAGAGTCACCACAGCCATCAATACCACTTGGGACCCACCAATAAGGGCTCCAACTAATCCTTGTCAGTGACAACAATGACTCGTATTCTAGGCCAAAGGTTAGGTAGACTATACCCCTACTTTTTCATCCCCGGTATAAACCACTCGATGTCAGTTTCAGCCATAAGAAAAATAGAACTCCCATAAAGGGGAATCATCTTGCATGTAACCAATTACCCCTTTCACCACAGACACATTACACTAGATTACTATAACAGACAAGAAGTTATCCTTTCACGGTCAGTTGGTATTGAGACCTCATCCACCCTACAAGTAGGTGACGTTGACTCTATCAATCATTGGAACCACCAGTAGACATTATTTACTTGTTCATGAGTATGAGATTCATTATAGTGATCCTCCCCATACTATGCCCAGCAAAAGTGTAGTTCCTCCCCTCTTTCATGATCTACATGTAGTTCCTCTTCATAATCCTAGAATCAATAATAATTAACCCCCCCCCCCCCCCTCACCGACATCTAATATAGAGGTCCTCCCATAATTATAGTTCCCGCCATGGAGGACCTCCCCATTTTGTAGATCATTATTGTGAAGGTCCTCACTCCATCCCTAGCTGAAACAGAGGTCCTCCCCACCCCAACACTAATCAATGTGAAGGTCCTCCCCACTTCATCAATAATCAATATGGAGGTCCTCACAATGTTCCCACTAATCAAAGCATATGTCCTCCATTCTTCATCGAAAATGAATACAGAGGTTCTCCACATACTTATTATTCTTAGTTAGGAGGTCCACCCCATTTCACAACCAACTAGAGGGGAGGTCTTCCCCACTCCATCAATATTCAATGTGTTGTCCCTCCCCATGATTCCACCAACCCCAGAGGAGGTCCTCCCTACTCCGGCATCAATATATTTGAAGGTCCTCCCAGAGCTTCAGCCCATCAATACAGAGGTCCTCCTCATTCTATTATCATCGATCATTGTAGAGGTCATACCCTTGTTCCTACCAATTAATTCATATATCCTCATTGATTCATCAATAACTAGAGTATAGTTCCTTTCCACTCCAACAACATTCCATGAAGATTCCTCCCCGCTCTGATAGAAACTGATACGGAGCCCCCCCAATCCAAACTAATCAAAGAATAGGTCCTAACACTACCACCTACTAGTATTAAGGTCCTTACAATGTCAAAGAACTTCCCTTAGGTGATGAAAAGTCTCAAGGAAGAAGGGTGATATGCTTTCACAAAAAGGAAAAATCTTGGGAAGCAACAAGTCATTGTCAACCCCATCAATATCTCAGATTCTAAGGGGGAATGATAATCAATGATGGAACCTTCACACTAGTAATTAGCATCAGAGTCTAGGTATGGAGCTTAGAAGGTGAAATCTTGTATCCTGGATGGTGATATTCATTAGATCCCCAAATCCCTCCTTAGGTATATTCAGTTGGAGGATGATCTGGCTCCCTTCAAGGGGATCATGGTGAAATCATCTTTATCGTTGTATGTTTCCCTCTCCACCTATACCATGGACTATGGTAAACTATTATGGAATGGGATATATCGTGAAAATCTAGTTGATCCACAATGGATCACTACTTCCCTCACATTATAGGAAGTAGTAGACACCACATTCCAACTGAGTTGAGATTATGTGGTTGGTGACAACCTCAAGAGACAACCCAACAAGAAACAAAAAAATAACATGCATAGAGGATTGTCTACTATTATACCAACTATTTAAATAGTCTATTCCAATGAAGACACCAATATCTCAGCAATAATTAATGGAATCATGGGCCGACCAATGGAATCACCCCACTTCTAAGAAATAAATCATATTGAAGAATCTTGATGTCGATTAGTTGACAATGGTGTTCTAGCTGAACACAACATCAAACTTTGATATCTCAGGGTTCCACCTAGGGGTCCTTGTCGCCTGCTTCCTCCAGACCCTCTAGGAAATGATTCATCACCTCCATGATCAACATTTGGTCTACATAGGAATCCAAGAGCACTTTGATCACATTGATCAGCATTGATGTGTGTTTGATTTGGAATCACTCCAATGGGATCAACATCCTGCATCACCCAACTACCATCGGAACCTTGAAAATAGATGCATCAATATCCTCCTAGACCTTTTTAGAACTAGGGATGAGGAGTCTCCATAGATGTAGATCCAAGGTTGGGGATAGAATGCTTATCTCTAAAAAATCCATATCATATGAGAATCTAACATACTTATAGATATTATGGATTTTCCTTAGGGTATAGTTACAAAAAATACGGTTTCCCTGAAGATATTGAAGGATGGGGAAACTAATTTAGGGGTTGACAAAGAAAACCCACCCCTTGGGAAGCACAATATTAGGTAGACCCTCATACAATTGACTTCCCTCACCTTAGAACACAAACACTCAGCTACGGTGATCCCTTGATGTTTATTAACACTACTTAGGGCCTAAGAAGATCCCTATAATATATCTTATATTTCATAGATTACATATCCTGATCATGAAATTCCCTCATTACATCAGTAGGTCTCACTGAAAAAAGTGTATCATCAATGAGCTCCTCGTTGAGTGACGTCTGGATTATCATTCTCCTTAGTAGGATCTTATTCCTCATCCAATAGGTAAGTAGAGGTATCCCGAAGTCCTCCTAATCTAGTTTCTAATAGTTGAGCCTACTGATCCCCCATATCCACACGAAGCAAAAGTTGGAGTTTTTAGCTAGGGGACTGAAATATGAGTCACCAAATCCACCCAAGAAGCATGATCACATACCTCATAACCCATATCGAGTTTCTCCATAATCCTCCACACTTGGATACCATTTAATGAGTATGTCAATGCATTGGTGGTCATAGATCTCTATCAAGATAAGAATACCCACCTAAATGATTTGATAGTCTCTCTCACCACTCACCTAAATACCATGTAGATGCGATAAGTGTTGATCCCACCTGACGACTAGCCATACCCAGCAAGGTTTGGTAACATCCAGGAACCCCCATCCCCACTAATGTTGGGAATCCTATATTTTCCACATTCAATTAGATTGGTGACTCATTGCTGCATTTGGCCCACTTTATCTCTATGTGTGGGTCCATGTTAGGAACCGCAGAGCAGTAGGAGGTCACCAATCTCTGATGTTTCTTACAAATATTGGATGGTACTAATCTTGTTTGGTACATCCAATTACTCGTATGTTCCATTACAAGTTAGGAAGATATTATAAGACAGTCCCTCTACCAGTTCGGATCCACCACATGCAAGACAAGCATCGCAAACCTCATTAAGTGAAAGAAACTAACTAATTAGTTTGTCATAGAATTCTTTTCCAGGTGGAGGGTCATTACGTATTCACATGATATGGCATTGATATAAGAGAATATATTAATTTTGTGTGTGTGGAGTGTAAAAACTAATATGGGATCTAACCTCTTCTGTTAGAACCTCCCAAGAGGAACCTAGGATTTCAATGAAAGGTCTCGTTTCCTAGATGAATCCTTGTAGCAAGTAAAGTAGGAATGTGCATTACCCCTCCCAACTCTTGTAAGAAGAACATAAAAGGCATATACTTCCATGAAATGTATATGTGGATTCCCCATATCCTCTAGATTTGATGGACCCTCTACCATAAGAACCTCACTAGGTACAACAGCAGCCTCATCAAGTTCATCCTCAACCAATTCAGAATTAGTAGGTACCACCTTTCCACTTAGAACCACCTTGATGAGAAAATTTGGATCCAGTCCCTTGTAAGGATTCATCCCCTTTTTAGGGACAATCTCCCAAAGTTCCCTTTATAGATAGTAGAAACTAGACCTTATCTTTTAATGAATCATAGGATTCGAATAATTTCATATGTTTTTTGGAATAGGGGACTTTGAAGCTTCTAGAGTGCATGAATCCCCATGAAGCCAAGTGTAATGATATCCCTATCCATTTAACATACCACAAGATACTTGTAAATATCTTAAAACAATGATGTGTGCTCAAGTATTGGATTTTGGACTAAGTGGAAAATAGTCTCATTGAGTTACGAAATGTCCCACCACATGTGGAACACATCTCTGCTGAGCCTAATAGTGACAACGAAGGTGAATGGAATTAGGTTTCCAATCATGGGACTTAGATATATGATGAATGGTTGGCTCGTAGAGTAGTCAATCACACTCATGGAATCATATGTGCCTGTTTCGACCAGCCTAAACCTCGGGAAGTCATCGTTCCTTCCTCAGCTAATGTTTATATATCCACCTCGTGATCATCTATTTATTCTAATAGAAATCACCAATGATGAAAACTAAATAAGGGTCCTCCATCGGTGAAAATCCATCCAATAATCTCAGTGATTTCATTCTTATAGAATTGGGGATCCCACCCAGGGGCTTCCAAGAATTTAAAAATTCCTCTAATAATGATAGAGAGTATGCCTCTTGGACCATATTTATGTTGATAGATCCCATTATGGTCCTCGATAATGAGAAGCACCATTCAAACCCCTAGGGTGACTCAGGTCAACACATCTGATGAGGAACTTGAGGACATAAATACTACTTTAATTCTTAGTTCAGTTCTTCATGATAAGTCATGCATGCTACATAGACTAGGAAGAAGGTGTTGCACAAGTCTCATAAGGGAAAATTGTTCTCTCCAGCTCTGTTAGACACGACTCCATGGCTAACAATTCTAAATTACCATGCCTAATAGCCGCGTCTACATTCTGGTTGTCCGCATCTAGCTATATAAAGGCCTTAAAAAACTAAAAGTCATCCAGTAATGGTTCTAGGTGAGTTATCTAATGTGAAGTGGGATTTGTCAAGGACCATAAAAAAATATAGTGGTTCCGCTAGTATTATCTACCATGGCTTCTTCCAAAGAGATACCCCAATGGGGATATATGTGTGACTTCCATGGAAGTACGATGTGTTGAAGAATCTCACTATAATTCTTGAAAATATATCAATCCTTGAGGTAATTTTCCTATTAGAATAGACACAATCGACTCCCATATAGGCCTTGAACCCCCCACCCATCCAACTTGAAAAATAGGTAAAATCTATAGAAACACATTATACATATGAGGTTTTTCAAGGATAATTCCATTCCATCATTTCATTCTCCAGAGAATATGAGGTCTCCATTGTGAAGGGGAAAATTTACCTTTTGTACATCACCATCATGTTCAATGGAATTGAGATCTATCACTCTTTAATCACCACCTATTTCGAGATCAATATCATACTGATTAGGACACTCTACAAGATATGAGACCATATGACTTGAAGATATAGGGTTTTGATAGGACTGAGCATATACCTTGTAGAAGGATTCAAATAAAGACCAAATTTGGTGGCTGAGTAAAAATGACTGAGTTCATTATTGTCCCATAGGATACCTCCAACAAAGAATTTATGGGTATTCCCTAGCTCCATATATATACAGAAGTCCCCTCCTCATATCACCAATGACTCAGGTACTCCATCAATGGTTGTGTAGGTGTGCCTTAAGGTTATTTATCTCCTATTCACTCATGTGAATCCCACTATATAGATGTCAATTATTAAAAGAGAAATGATAAAAAGATTCAAACTAACTATGTTGAACACAACATTTTTGTAGCTATCCAATTGACATATTTCTATGATGCATTCATTATCCCAATTCAGTATTTTCAAGCCACGACGCTAGATTTGGGAATTTTTTTTAATTTTTTGGCGGAAGTGATGTTGCCTCCCTAGGTTTAAGAATTGTTTGAAGATTACCTCATACTCCTACACTGGTTAGGCTCGGGTCATATAATAATTCCCTACCCTTATAAGGTACCGATATGTTCCCCCCATGGCTACCATTTTAGGTCATTCCCACCTATTTCACTAATTTGGGTTGAATTACCAAAAACAGACCCACCACCATTTCTTCAACATCAACCGTGGTCATCATGGTCAAAGGATTTTTGGGATCATCTCAACAACTTCAGTTTCCATCTTTTTAGCGAATCAGGAGTCCTCTCATAAGGATTCAACATCCACAAAATCTAGAACCATTCGTCTGGTGGAATAAGTCATCCTAGATGAACCATCCCCTCCCACTGATTTCCCTACTTCAGAAGATGTATATGATGGGAACAAATTCCTCTTACACCTGAAGATGGCCTCTTCACCATCGATGAGTTTGTTCAAGTGTTCCTTAGGACTGAGGTTCATCCATGGCCAACACAGATCAGTGCATCCATGCCTCCATAAGAACAATAGTAGTATGTTTTGTTCATGAATAAACATTATGATTTGTTTTCCTAGAGATATGTTCATATGAAAAGACTAGACCCTCATGTTTTCATCCACTATTGGGGTCTCTTGTTGAGTCATCAAGGGTTCAAATGCCTATAAATAAAATGAACCCTTCTCATCATGAAATGATCAAGGCCAAGGATGATAATATTATTATATACAACATCATAAAGGATGTTCAGTACCCCAAGTGGATATCCAACATCGTCCCAATTAGGAAGAAGAATGGTAATATCAGAGTCACTATGGACATTCGATACCTCAACTATCATTGTCCAAAGGATTATTTTCCCCTTCTAATGATGGATTTGTTGATCGATGACATAGTTGGGTTCTAGGATCTCTCTTTCATGGTTGGATACTCTAGATGCAATCAGATCTAGATGGCCACCAAAGACGATAATTCTATCACCTTCAAAGTGCTATAAGGGACCTTCTATTATCAAGTGTGGAATTTTGGTCTAAAGAATATAAGATCCACTTATCAGTGGTCCATGCACCACATCTTTTAACCAATCCTTTGGGATCTAGTAGAATTTTATGTGGATGATATAGTTGTTAAATCCATACAGCATCAGAACTATCTCAGACATCTTGAGAAAGTGTTTTTATCCCTCTGCCCTAGGAATTTGAAGATGTAACCTTTGAAGTGTGACTTCTGGGTGATATGAAGTATGTTTCTTGACTTCATCATCAAATACAGAGGCATTGATATTGACACAGAGAAAATCAATGACATAAACCAGATTTCTCCTCTCAGCAACCTATAGAATCTCTGAGTTCTCCAAGGCCATTTTTTATACATATGATAACTCCTCATAAATCTCATTAGAAAGTGTAAAACCTTTTTAAGGGTCATGAAAAATGCTATTTCCATATTGTAGGATGGTGAGTATCAGACCGCCTTCAAGGAAATCATGAAATATATTCTACATATTCTAGTTCTGTTTCCAACTTTCTCTGAGATACCTTTAGTATTCTACATGGTAGACCTAGCATTATCCATTGCTGACCTTATCACAAAAAATGACAATGAAGGTAGAAAGAATAGTTTATATTGTTTCAGTCACATTCTACATAACATAGATACCAGATACTCTATTATCATGAAAGACAACCTCATAATGGTTTTCATAGTGGAAAAGTTATGAAATTATCTACAACATAATGATATATAGCTGGTGTATCATGTGGATTCACAAAATTATATATTTAATTTCACAAATATGAAATTATGTATAGCTTGATGGGAAGTTATCCTTAAGTAGTTTGACCTTGGTTTCATTCTGAAAAATGTCATCAAACGTTGAGTATTAGTCGATTTTCTATCCTCTCATCCATCTTCTAAAGAATTACCTCTGGTATTTTATTTCCAAGATGACTCCATCTTCTTAATAGATTAGGATAGGTCAGGTTTTAAGATGAACATTGATGGAACCTCCGAAATCCCAATTGGTAAAAGGCTCAAATATCACATGCTCAATAGAGTAAGCATGGGGATCATCTTCACCATTTCTATATAGAATTTGTTTCTATACTCATTATAGCGACCCAAGCCTTTTACATAAAACATTTCATGATTTTAAGCATAATTAATCATCAGAGTACAAGCCAAGGAACGTTAAGTCTAATGTCTTGAAAGACTAGGTACATATAACATAAAACATGGGACTAAAAAATATATTTATTTAATCTCCATAAAGAGCTTATAACATCCTTTGAGCTCTTACATCTGTATAGGGTACCCTGGGGAACACATGAACAAAGGGAGGAGCTAAAAAACCCAGTAAAGGAATGAACATAAGGATACATCTCAAGCACATGAGTTAGGAAGCATCACATAATGATATCCAAAGCATGAATCATTTAATATAAGAATGGGATAATTTAAACATTGAATAATATAAATGTGTCATAATCATAAATCATATCTTTTGTATGGGTCAAGGCTAACCGCCCATCCCGTTTCACAATGCATCTCATGAGAATTATCCTTACCCAATGCATTGGAGCGCTATTTGGGCGCACCCATATCAACATATTCATGAATATTCTTTACACATAAATAATATTTCCACATAAATAATCATACATAATCAACCATACCTAAACATAAGGGTACCCATGGAAATAATTGTGTACCACAATCCTGACATAAATCATATCAAATGGATGTATCACGAAAGTGTCCATGAAAGGAAAGGATTAGAACATACATGGACATTAATAGGGTAAAATATGAATATAACATGCTAAGTGGTGTCAAATATAAGTCAAAAAATATTAAAAATGTATTTTAGAAACATTAGCATTAAAACATTTTTGTGCGGTTTTAAGGAAAACACTCTAGAAATTTTCAAATAGAAAAGAGTAAATTATTTTATATAAAACCAGAATTGAACCAAGAAGGTTTTCATAATAAAAATAATGATTTTATAAATACAATGGTTTTTTAAAATAAAGGATATAGTGAACTTGATATTTGGGTAAAAATTTGGGAAGTCCCCTTAAAACAAGTTTTCTTATCGAAAAGTTCCAAGGATGGAATCTTACAAAATCATGTATATCCCCGAAATAATGTGATGAAAGGGTATTGATATAAGAATATTGTACAACTAACAAGAAGTCATAAGACTCACATAAATAGATATGATAAAACCATTTTGAAATTAAGATAAGGTAACCCGAAGGAACAAAGAAGTTTCAGGTAGAATTTGTTATGATTTTATTGGCATGGTGTCGGGTGTGACCAAGTGTGATTGATGAGAGAGAAATGGGGTTTCTCATCACTTATAAATCTAGAAGGAAGTATGGGGGAGGTTCTTAAACATACCCCATCATTTTCTAGTACACATAAAAGGTCATAGTATAGAGTATAATCTTGATTAAGAGAGAAAATGTAGAGGATCCCTTACCTTAAATCTAGTGGTGTTCTCAAATTGTTATTAAGGACCTCTTGAGACTTTTTCCTTTGGTAACTTCTTAAGGGGGGTGGTTTTGGTAATATGAGGAGGATGAGGGCTTTAGGACGTGCGGTAGGACCTTGGGGAGATATTTGGGCAGAATTTAGAGAAGACTTGGAGCTTGGGGGGAGTGGAGAGAAGAGGTAGTGAGGGGGGTTATAGTGAAGGAGAGGAAGGATTTCGTGATATTATAATCCTTAATTTATTATTTTTTCACAAGGAAAAGAATAGTAAGTATTCCATGATAAAGAATAGTAAATGGGTCATGTGAATTCGATCCAAGTGGGCTTACATCAGCATAACATCATTGATGACTCAATTAATCCACTATTTAGCATTTATTGTGAATTATCAGATTCTACTATTCATAAAAAATTCAATTATTTCAGAAAAATCCCAAAAATTCACCCTAATATTTTTTCGATGTGTATAATCCAAAAATGAAGTCCATTTTTGAAAAATGATTTTCTAAATATGATTATTTTAATATTTAATTAAAATAATAATTTATTATAATAAACCAGATTTAAAACATGCATTAACTCATTCTAAAACATAGGTATATTGTACTTGAAACATGAATATTATTTTTATAATATCATAGGTGAGGTTACTATTCATAAGGGTATATCTCTATTCATAAGGGTATGTTGCTATTCATTAGGGTAGGTTACTATTCACCAAAAATTATTCTTGTTTTATTAGACTCCAAAAAAACATCTTGAAAACAACCGTGAATGCCAGATTTTTGAAATTCCAAACACATAAGTGACAAACTTATGTTTAAAGGTCACTTATCACTTTTTAGTTCATTATTATGTGATTTTATGGAAAATTTATAAGAAGGAAATTTCCATTAAAACATTGGGTCATTACACTCATTCCTGTAGTTATATGGATGCACAAACATCGAGGAATAGTATTAGGATATCATCACTGGTCTCTAGTGGTCCCTTGAGATTGATGTCCCACACTTAAATGTGAAGGGAGACTCTGATTAAGTCGTCAAACAGACCAATGTTGACCAGATTAAGAAAAAGATGAAACTTTTACCCTTATTTATGTGCGCTCACCACCTGGTGTCCTAGCTCCCTTCTCATCTAGAGGTGATTCATGTCCCACAGTCTTGTAATGGTCGAGTTGATGGCTTGGAATGTCGAGAGGCATCGCTTACAAAACCTGACCAGGATGACTTGTTCATTCTAGTGGAACACCAAAGGATCATTTCTCCCATTTCTCCAAATGATCATGTTATCCATCAAGTAAACCATAATACTATTGGTGATTCTACATCAGGACCCCTATGCCCCCCATAGAAGAGGAAATATCCTATTGGGCAACCCATTTCATCATGTATATCCTACGTGGTACTCTCATACCAAAAAAAGCCAGTAATCCAAAGATTCATTTCTACACAATGAAATTCATCTTCCATAGTGGTCATATCCTCCAGAATACTCTCTACATACATGAGTTTCATGGAACTATCATCCATTGAATACAAGGATATGATAATCCCTAGGTTATGCAGGAATTTCATATTGGGTCTTGTGGAACTCGTCATGGGGGAATGAATCTCTTCCAGATGATTCAGAGGCTAGGATACTTCTATCCCACTATACACCATGACTATATCGAGTTCACAAAGGGATTCAACATGTGTCAGATTCATTCCAAATTTTCGAATCAACCATGGGAACTCCTTCACACTACTATGAATTCTTATCCTATTGTAGTATGAAGACTCGATGTTATAGGCCTATATTTGCTAGTGAAAGCTCACCAGTGTAGGTTTATTCTGACGATGATGTATTTATTCTCCATGTGGGTTGAATTAATTACTCTTAAGGAAGTGAAGTCTTGATTTTTGAATGAATTCATTATTTCCCACATCATCCACTAATTCAAATTCCCTCACACAATTCTTGCCGACGAAGGCTCCAGCATCCTATAAACTAATCTAATTATGTTTTATGATAACTAAATCATCTAGTATAACCATAATTCTTACTATTTTGTGTACAAATATGGACATATAGAGGTGTTCAGAAAACCCCTCTCCAATATTCTACAGGAGATGGTGGTCCAGAGAAAGAATTTTTTTATAGAAAATCCCCCCAATGCTTTTGGGCATATCAGACAAAGACTTGAAATTCCATCCAGGTGACTCTATATTCCATGATGTTTGGGATAGAGGAATTCATTCCCATAGATATTCAGTTTACTTCTATTTGAACATATTTTTATGTTCATAAGACACCACACAGAATGGATGGAGTCCTTCAAGATGAGTTGGAATCCCTCTAAAAAATTATACTCCAGTTATTGAATTGTGTAGAGAGGAACTAGAATAAGATAGTATGATAATTTAATTAAAAGGATAAACTCTTCTCTTTCCTCAAAGGGGACATTGTACTAGATTTCATAATTCCAATGATACCCATCAAAAAACATCCAAAGTTTGAGCCCATTTGGGTAGGACCTTATACCATTCACAAGGTCAATCCCAATGGAACATACACATTGATCAATGTGGTCTAAGAGTGCATTTATCCTCCCACCAATTCAATTATTCTTATGAAATACTTCATGTGAGGGACTCACAACCTCAGTACAACATTAAATTAAATTTCATGGACCATTCCCATCACATGAACATAAAATGCATCATTATCATCCTAGTTGCACTATGAAAATTTTCATTGTTCCAAATTCCTAGTTTCATGATCATAAGATGCATCAAAACCAAATTCCTAATTTAATGATGTTAAACTCCATAACAATTATCTTCCTATCTACATGATGAGAAACAAAACAACACCATAATGTTCTCTCCCAAGAAGAAGTCACCCTCGACAGTGATCGTCTGCCATTCCATATTTGAAAACTATGTACTTATTCATTAAAATATACACAAGATACATAGTAATTCCCAGATTTTATATCATAGTCTAGCTACCACAAAAAAATCTGTTGAGCAATGTATTGTTTTCAAACAATTCAAAATAATGTTTTTTAAAGGGGGATATTATTTCAAATAATACTCTGTCTCTTTATGATGATTTTGATGCTCACAAATACCCTTAATTATTTACTAATTATTTCGTTGAGTATTTTGCAGGAATTTATTTTATTTATTTATTTCATACAACGAGATTTCATACTTCATTTATTCCAAGATCAATTTTACCGTGTTCTGGAATCACTGTAGTGCAAGATCAATTTTAGCGTGTTCTGGAATCACTGTAGTGCGAGATCAATTTTAGCGCGTACTGGAATCACTGTTCATACCCTACGTTGATGAACGTAACGTATGGATGAAAAGTTTACTTTTTTTGTTAAAAGAAACGTATGGTTAAGGAACCTTACATTATTTTGAAACGTATGGTTAATGAATCTTACGTTGTTGAAAAGTATGGAAGAAGAACATTACGTTTGGAAGGAACCTTACGTTTTCGTTGTTGGACATGTATGGAAGAGAAACCGTACGTTAGTTTTCAGTGTTGAGTTTGTTTCTCAAAAGTATGGATCATCAACCTTACTTTTATAATCAACCGTACGTTCTTTGGAGAGTTGAAGCGAGACAAAGTATGGATGATCAACCCTACGTTTTGAATACTGAAGAGAAAGTATGTACGTTCTGAACCTTACGTTTGTGAACCTTACGTTTGTGAACCCTACGTTTGGAGCCACGTCATCAACCCTACGTTTGGCGTCGGGATATTTTTGACAGACGATATTTCCTTTTGCATTGGTCAAACAAGCGGATTATTAAGCGGATTTCGAGCCGATTCTTAAGTACGAATTTGACTGAATCAAAGACGATTTTCAACGGATTACTGATTGATTTAAACGGAGCTTTTTATGCCGATTCTTCAGGGGAGTTACAACGGCTCTATTATTTCATTTAATATCGCGAATCTAAAGGAGATTTTCATGGATCTATTTATGCGGAAGATTTTCTCAAATTTGAATATATATGTTCTATCTTGGAAACTTCGAATATATATATATACACATGAAAGTGTGTGAAATATATAGATTGATCTTTTAACGAGCAAGAAACAGAGACTGTGTAAAGGCGTTCTTTTCTGGTGATCGAGAAGAAGTGTAAAACCTTTATTGCTTAAGGAAGATCTTGATAGCAGATTCACGTGTTCTACATCGACTATCTGTTGTGAATCTATTGCTGCTGAAGTTGTGAAGTTTCTGGTAATATCTATTGCAACTGGATCGACTCAGAACTGTTTTGATTACAGATCTTTATTTTCTGAAGACAACGATCTATCTACTATCAATTGCATTCTGTTGCAATTGTGAAGAACAACTGGAGAAGTGTTTTCTTTATCGAAACCCTTTTTTATTTTTGAGTGATCAGCTTCTCGTTCTAAGCTGTGTGGGTTCGTGTTTGAACCAGGAAGGCTGTGTTTGCCGGAATCTTGTAAAGGTGTCAACTGCCTGTACTCAGTTGTGAACAGGTCTGTGGAAACAAGGACCAGATAGTGAAAATCGCCAAGCTCGTGGATTTGAGCGTTGGTGGAGTGGACTAGGGGCTTTCTGTTCCCCGAACCACTATACATCCGTGTGTTCATGCTTTTACTTTTTCCGCTGCATATTTAATCGTGCAAAAGCATAGTGGACAGAATTTGTCTAAATTGAAGAGATTGTAATAATTTTGAAAAGACACAATTCACCCCCCTCTTGTGTGTAATCCGTAGATTCAGATCCAACAATTGGTATCAAAGGAGGAGCTTCTTATTTTTAAAGTCTTATCAAGCTAGAAGTATTTAAAGATTATACATAGTGTATCATGGCTGATATGAGAGAGGGAATGTCAATGGTCAGAGCACCTTACTTTAATGGAGATAATTATGGCTGCTGGAAATCACGTATGATTATTTATCTGAAAAATCTTGGTTACAAAGTCTATTCAAAGATTCTGACTCCCTATGAAATTCCTGAAAATCCCGATACATGGAGTGCTGCTACAGAGGCTGAGTATGACATAAATTCAAAAGCTATGAATGCAATCATCTGTGGTCTAGGACCAGATGAATTTAACAGAGTATCTCAATGCCCGACTGCATATGAAATGTGGCAAACAATAGCTGTTGCTTATGATGGAACAGATAATGTAAGACAGATGAGATATGCAACTGCTAAGTTAAAATTCGATACTTTCAGAATGATTGACGGAGAGAGCATCACTCAGATGAATGGAAGATTGACAGAAATTGTCAATAATATAACAGCTCTAGGAGAACCAATCAAGCAGGCTGATCAAGCGTTGAAGGTACTGAGAGTACTTCCTACTCGATGGAATGGAATCTCTGCAGCAATCAGACAATCAACTTCTGTTAAAGATCTAACTATGAGAGAACAGATTGGTACATTGATGATGTACGAAGCTGAAATGCAAGATGAGGTAAATGAGCATAAAGTCTACATAAAAAGGGAAAATACTGCTTTGAAAGTGACTTCTCAACAAAAGGATAGAAAGATGAAGAACAGAGAAGTAAGTGCTAAATCAAAAAGCTCTGATTCTTCAAATTCGGATGAAGAACTGGCTCAGCTAGCCAGAGAATTCAGAAAGTTCTACAGTAAGAAGAAAGACTTCAAGAAATCCTTCAAAAAAGATAGCAAGGAAGTGAGATGTTATGAATGCAAAATGATGGGACATATAAGACCGGATTGCCCAAAATTCAAAGATGCAAAGAAGAAGAAATTCTTCAAAAGAGATGATTATGAGCAGAAAGACAAGAAAGCTATGAAATCTACTTGGAGTGTTTCTGAAGACTCAAGTAATTCTTCTGAATCAAGCTCAGAGAAGGAGGAAGCCAATTTAAAAGCAAATATGTGTTTCGTGGCTGAAACTGATGAGGTACACTCATATTACTCCTCTGACTCAAATAATGAATCAAACTCTGAAACAAGCTTCTCAAATAAAAAACTTGCAGCTTACTGCAATATGCTTGAAGAAAGGTATGACTCATTATTTAAAAAATATAAATCTATAAAGAACTTGCACAAAGCTATTTCAGATGAGAGAAATACTTTGCTAAAACAACATAAGGAATTAATTGACAAATACAACTTTGCTGACTCAAATAAAATTAATTTTGAATCAAAAATAAAAACTCTACAGGATGAAGTAGAATCTTATAAAAAGGATGCATTAGTTTTTACAAAAGGAAAAAACACCTTAAATGAGATACTTGGAAAAACTGTAATTAAAAAGGAAAGGTTTGGAATTGGAAGTAAAGGAGAAAAACCTAAGTTATACAAAAATTATTTTTTTCCTAGCACTAAACAGGTTATTTGTAACTTCTGTGGAACAAAAGGTCATATAGCTAAAAACTGTTTTCTAAGACAACCTCAAATATGTGGAATTAAGAAAGCTTATATTTCCAACGATCTATATGATTCAATCAATTTTAAGGAAACAAAGAAAATCTGGATACCCAGATCACGTCTTGCTAACACTCCTGGACCCAACAAAATATGGGTACCAAAGAAATTTGTTTGAATGTCTTTGCAGGTAGCAGGTCACCAAAGAAAGAAAGAAATATGGTATATGGACAGTGGCTGCTCAAGACACATGAGTGGAACTTCAGCTAATTTCTCTTCTCTTACTCGAAAGGAAGGATGACTTGTCACCTTTGGTGACAATGCCAAAGGAAAGATTATTGGTATTGGAACAGTTGGAGATCCAGAGACAGTCTCAATCAACAAAGTACTTTATGTACAAGGGTTAAAACACAATCTGATAAGTATCTCTCAACTCTGTGATGATGGATACACTTTTGATTTTACTAACAATAGTTGTACTGTTTCTAAAGATAAACTGTTTAAGTTTAGAGCACCCAGAACTGATAATGTTTATACTTTGGATTTGTATTCCTTGTGTAAACAACAAGTAAACTGCTTAACTGCTAATATAAGTGAATCCTGGATCTGGCATAGAAGACTTGGTCATTGCAATATATATGCTTTACATAAATTATCTAAGAAACATCTAGTTTCTGATTTGCCTAGTCTCAAATTTGAAAATGACAGATTCTGTGATGCATGTCAGCTTGGCAAGCAACACAAATCATCATTCAAATCTGTTAATAAAGTTGCTACAACTAAACCTCTAGAACTTATCCATATGGATTTGTTTGGACCTTCAAGAGTAGCAAGTTTAGCTGGTAAATTATATGTTTATGTATTAGTTGATGATTATTCTAGATTTACTTGGATTTTCTTTTTGAAATTTAAAAGTGAAGCTTTTTGTTTATTTGAAGGTTTTTGTAAATCTATTCAAAATGAAAAAGGTTTTAATATAATCTCATTGAGAAGTGATCATGGTGGAGAATTTGAGAACCAGGAATTTAATTCCTTTTGCTCAAACATGGGTATTAAACACACCTTCTCTGCTCCAAGAACACCTCAACAGAATGGGATTGTAGAAAGAAGAAATAGAACTATTCAAGAAATGGCTAGAACTATGTTAAATGAATATAGTCTACCTATATATTTCTGGGCAGAAGCTGTTAATACAGCTTGTTATATAATGAATAGAATTTTAATAAGACCTATTTTGAAAAAGACACCCTATGAACTATGGAATAACAGAAAACCTAAAGTAAATTACTTTAAAGTTTTTGGATGCAAGGTTTACATCTTGAATACCAAAGATAATCTTGGTAAATTTGATCCAAAATCTGATAAAGTTATTTTCTTAGGATATTCTGCAACCTCCAAAGCTTATAGAGTCTATAATAAAAAGTCAAGGATTGTTGAAGAATCAGTTCATGTGAAATTTGATGAATCTGATCCTTTTGAGAAAAGGATAGAACACATAGATGAACCTGATTCTAATGAAAACATGAGACTTGAGAATTTAAAGAATGATTTTGAAAATGATATAAAAGAAATTCAGTCCAGTTCAGAAGAACATGACACTGAAGAACCTTTGAATGTAATGCCTAGACAGTCTAGAACCTTAAAGAATCACCCTTTAGAATCTGTGATAGGTGACTTAGAGACTGGTATTCAAACTAGAAGAAACTTTGGAAACATAGTTGAATTCTCTGCTTTCCTATCCCAACAAGAACCTAAGACCATAGAAGAAGCCTTAGATGATGAGAGCTGGGTAATAGCAATGCAGGATGAATTGAACCAGTTCAAGAGAAATAAGGTTTGGGAATTAGTTGAAAGACCACATGATTATCCAGTAATAGGAACTAAATGGGTCTTTAGGAATAAACAGGATGATCAAGGGATAATAACTAGAAATAAAGCAAGATTAGTAGCTAAAGGATATAATCAAGAAGAAGGAATAGATTATGATGAGACCTTTGAACCTGTAGCCAGGTTAAAGCAATTAGAATCCTTTTAGCCTATGCATCTTATATGAATTTTAAATTATTTCAGATGGATGTTAAATCTGCTTTTTTAAATGGTTATTTAATGGAGGAAGTTTATGTTGAGCAACCTCCTGGTTTTGAAAATTCTCAAAAACCAGATTCTGTTTTCAAACTTACTAAAGCTCTTTATGGCCTTAAACAAGCAACTAGAGCTTGGTATGAAAGACTAAGTTCTTTTCTTTTGAAAAATGATTTTACTGTTGGACTAGCAGATCCAACACTCTTTAAGAAAACTGTGAAAAATAATGTTTTGTTGGTTCAAATTTATGTTGATGATGTAATTTTTGGATCAACCAATAAAATTCTTTGTCATGAATTTTCAGAATTAATGCAAAAATAATTTGAAATGAGTATGATGGGAGAATTAAATTTCTTTTTGGGTCTTCAAATATTTCAAAAAGATTTTGGAAATGTTTTAAATCAATGCAAATACATTACTGATTTACTTAAGAAATTTGGACTTGAAAACAGCAAGACATTTACAACTCCTATGTGTACTAATATAAAACTTGATTTGGATGAAACTGGAAAATCAGTGGACAACAAGTTATATAGAGGTATGATTGGTAGTTTGTTATATCTTACTGCTAGTAGACCAGATATAATGTATTCAGTATGTCTTTGTGCTCGATTTCAATCAAATCCCAAAGAATCCCACTTAACTGCTGTTAAAAGAATTTTTAGATATTTAAAAGGTACTATTTATCAATCTCTGCTTTATCCAAAAACCTCTGATTTTAATTTAATTTCATATTCAGATGCTGACTTTGGAAGCTGTAGATTAGATAGGAAGAGTACTTCAGGAACATGTCACTTTTTAGGAAAGTCTTTAGTATCATGGTCTAGTAAGAAACAACACTCAGTTGCCCTGTCAACAGCCGAGGCAGAATATGTGTCTGCAGGTAGTTGCTGTGCACAGGTGTTGTGGATGAAAAACACTCTTATGGACTTTGGATTAAATTTCAATAATACACCTATTTTATGTGATAATACTAGTGCAATTAATATTTCAAAAAAATCCTATTAGTCATTCTAGAACTAAGAACATTGATATAAGACATCACTTTTTAAGAGATCATGTGTTTAAAAATGATATGTTTTTAGAATTTGTAAATGCAGAAAATCAATTAGCAGATATTTTTACTAAACCACTTCCCACGGCAAGGTTTGAATTTATTAAGGGGGAGTTAGGTTTATTTAATTTTAAATAGTTTTTTTTTTAAATCTTATTCTGTTTTCGAATTCTGCTTAATTTCTGTTTCCCTCTATAAGTAATTTTATTTTGTTTTAAATAAAAGTAATGATTAGTGATTACACGGGAATCAAGGCTGTCAGAACCGTTTCACCTTCTAAACTGTTTCACCTTTTTCGGAAACCCTTTCGAAAACCTAAAACCGCACATCTGCTCCAAAACCCTTTTCTGAATATTCAAACCCTAAACTTACGAACCTTCAGAAATCGTTGTTGAAATGGCAAAGACTAAGCGTCCAGATGAAGCTGAGAGCAATGCTGCAAAGAAACCTAAAGTAGTTGGTCGGAAAATACTGCAAGGTAAAGTCATAGATTTAGAATGGCTGTTTGAAACTAATTTACTGTTGAAGCAAGCGTTGTCGTTTCAAAGCCTTGAGCAAGCTTTTAATAGTGCAAATTATGAGTTTCTATATGAGGCAGAAATGAGACATTTCTTTAGAACTGTTCAGTTTAGCCTTGGAGATACGGAGGATAGTTTATTGGCTCAAATAGAGGATAAGGACTTTTCCATATCATCTGTAGAGATAAGTCAAATTCTTAACTGCCCTCATGAAGGAGTTTTTCATTTCGATTTACGGAATATTGGAGATTCTGTACATAAGTCTGAAGACATTATGTGTTTTCTGTTTGGAACCAGAGTGATAAAGAAAATGTTTATTAAAGATTTGGAGCCCGATCAGAAAATCTTGGTGAAATTTGTTCAGACTGGTTTAGCACCAGGGATGGCTGAGATGGAGAAAATCCTATACCCTGACATGTACATAATGTATCTTCTGATGTGTGATATTAAGTTTAATTTTCCTCGGTTTATGATAAGATATCTGAGATACTGCTGTCAGAGTGAAGAAAGAATGACCTTTTTCCCTTATGGAAGGTTCATTTCTTTGTTTTTGTATAAAAGAGGAATGATCAGATTGGCAGATGCTGGGGTGAAATGTCACCACAGTAATGTTTTTAATGCTGGAACTTTGAGGAAAGTAGGATACTTCTGGAGCACAATTAAAGGAAAACTCTTACCTGTTGGAGCTGAGGAAGACTCGGAGAGTGCTCAGGCTCAACCGGCTAAGTCCAAGGAGGGACAAGAAGAATCAAGGGTTAGTATAGTGGCAAGGAGAATTCGCTTTGAGATGGAGGAAGTTGAGGAAGAGAGAAGTCAAGAAGGACTTCAATCTAGAAGGAAGAGGTCAATTGATGAAGAAATTATCTCTCCTGCCTTGAAATCCTCTGAACCGGTAATTTCTTATTCATTTGTGAGAGAAGCTGTTGTGGAGCAGACTGCACCGATAGAGGAACCAACAGCTCAACCGGAAATCCAAAAAGAACCACAATCTGCTGCTGTGGATGTTGAAAAAGTAATTCCACAAGAACAACTTATGGAGGCAGTTCCTGGTGAATAAGTGGCCCGACCTCAAGATTTACATGAAAATATTGTTCTTGACCATTCAGTAGAAGTCAGAGAGACTACTGTTCGTGATGAACATACTTCTGAAGCTAATACAGAGGTACTTCAGGAAGATTTTTCAGTGGAAGAGTTTCAGGCTTCAAAAGCTAGTTCAGTGGATCAACCTTGTCAGGACAAGGACAAAGAACAGTCAGATGCAGATTCTTTACCACTTGCCCTGCCTCATCAACCTATTTCTGGACATGAGAATAGAGCACAGGGTTCCCCTAATTCGAGAAAAGAAGAAGTTGTTGAGTTGTACAAGCGTATCTCTCAATTAGAATCTGAGAATGTTAGTCTCAGAAATTCTCTGAACTTAGAGAACTTGATGTTTCAGAAGCTGAAAGAATCTACTGTTTCAAGACAGGAACTAGATTTGTTTAAGACTGATATGCTGCATGCTGTTGATCAGTTAAAATCAGAGATGGTAAAGAAAGATGATTTGTCTGAGATGAAGATTTACATGGAGAATAAATTTGAGTCTGTTGCAAACAATGCTGTGAGTGGATCAGGCTCTTCACCTGATTTGATTCGGAGATTTCAAGCAATTACTGCAGCAATGAGCAATATGAGTGACAGATTACACGATCTTCAGTGTAATAGTGCCCCTTTGTCAGTTTTGATAGATAATCAGAAATTTTTAGTGGATCAGTTGACATCTGGAGAGCAACCGATTAGGATTCTTTTGAATCAGTTATCAGAGAAACTGGCTCTTTTTGTTGAAAAAGAAGAAAGAATGCATGAGTTTTTCAGAGTTAATTTGATTGAAGATATTCATATGACTCAAGAGAACAGATATCTTATCATCAAGTTAGGAGATGGGATGATGAAGAGGCTCAGAGAACAGTTTACAGAGATCAAGACCGCGATTCAAAGGAGATAGACACCCTTTTTTTTTCTTTTCCCTGTCTTATCTATGAACCTTGATTCCTCTGTATATCACAATCATTTATATATAACAGCTTGTGAATGAAAATTCTTTTCTTACTTCTTTTTTGTTTTGTTGTTTATTGATTTATGATTAAGTTAGCCAGTATAACAAATTCACTTATTCATACACAGTTAATTATAGCATTTACTTATAGTTCAGTGCAATATTGAATGTGTTCAAATCCGTAATTTTTCATTCTTTTTGATATCACAAAAAGGGGGAGAATTTGGATAAACACAACATTTAAATTCATTTGTTTCCTATGAAGAAATTTGGATATATAGGAGAAGAAATTTATCTTTTATCTATTTTTTAGCTGAAAATTTATTTTTATGGGGGAGAAATTTTATTATAGTTAAATATTGTTTTAATCCTTTCAGAATTATAAAATTTTATAAAACTAATTTTTCAATAAAGATTGCAATTAAATTAGTTCTATTATTTTATGGGATTTGTGATCATCAAAAAGGGGGAGATTGTTGAGCAATGTATTGTTTTCAAACAATTCAAAATAATGTTTTTTAAAGGGGGAGATTATTTCAAATAATACTATGTCTCTTTATGATGCTTTTGATGCTCACAAATACCCTTAATTATTTACTAATTATTTCGTTGAGTATTTTGCAGGAATTTATTTTATTTATTTATTTCATACAACGAGATTTCATACTTCATTTATTCCAAGATCAATTTTAGCGTGTTCTGGAATCACTGTAGCGCAAGATCAATTTTAGCGTGTTCTGGAATCACTGTAGCGCGAGATCAATTTTAGCGCGTACTAGAATCACTGTTCATACCCTACGTTGATGAACGTAACGTATGGATGAAAAGTTTACTTTTTATGTTAAAAGAAACGTATGTTTAAGGAACCTTACGTTATTTTGAAACGTATGGTTAATGAATCTTACGTTGTTGAAAAGTATGGAAGAAGAACATTACCTTTGGAAGGAACCTTACGTTTTCGTTATTGGACAAGTATGGAAGAGAAACCGTACGTTAGTTTTCAGTGTTGAGTTTGTTTCTCAAAAGTATGGATCATCAACCTTACTTTTATAATCAACCGTACGTTCTTTGGAGAGTTGAAGCGAGACACAGTATGGATGATCAACCCTACGTTTTGAATGCTGAAGAGAAAGTATGTACGTTCTGAACCTTACGTTTGTGAACCTTACGTTTGTGAACCCTATGTTTGGAGCCACGTCATCAACCCTACGTTTGGCGTCGGGATATTTTTGACAGACGATATTTCCTTTTGCATTGGTCAAACAAGCGGATTATTAAGCGGATTTCGAGCCGATTCTTAAGTACGACTTTGACTGAATCAAAGACGATTTTCAACGGATTACTGATTGATTTAAATGGAGCTTTTTATGCCGATTCTTCAGGGGAGTTACAACGGATCTGTTATTTCATTTAATATCGCGAATCTAAAGGAGATTTTCATGGATCTATTTATGTGGAAGATTTTCTCAAATTTGAATATATATGTTCTATCTTGGAAACTTCGAATATATATATATACACAGGAAAGTGTGTGAAATATATAGATTGATCTTTTAACGAGCAAGAAACAGAGACTGTGTAAAGGCGTTCTTTTCTGGTGATCGAGAAGAAGTGTAAAACCTTTATTGCCGAAGGAAGATCTTGATAGCAGATTCACGTGTTCTACATCGACTATCTGTTGTGAATCTATTGCTGCTGAAGTTGTGAAGTTTCTGGTAATATCTATTGCAACTGGATCGACTCAGAACTGTTTTGATTACAGATCTTTATTTTCTGAAGACAACGATCTATCTACTGTCAATTGCATTCTGTTGCAATTGTGAAGAACAACTGGAGAAGTGTTTTCTTTATCGAAACCCTTTTTTTATTTTTGAGTGATCAGCTTCTCGTTCTAAGCTGTGTGGGTTCATGTTTGAACCAGGAAGGCTGTGTTTGCCTGAATCTTGTAAAGGTGTCAACTGCCTGTACTCAGTTGTGAACAGGTCTGTGGAAACGAGGACCAGATAGTGAAAATCGCCAAGCTCGTGGATTTGAGCGTTGGTGGAGTGGACTAGGGGCTTTCTGTTCCCCGAACCACTATACATCCATGTGTTCATGCTTTTACTTTTTCCGCTGCATATTTAATCGTGCAAAAGCATAGTGGACAGAATTTGTCTAAATTGAAGAGATTGTAATAATTTTGAAAAGACACAATTCACCCCCCTCTTGTGTGTAATCCGTAGATTCAGATCCAACAAAATCCCCTACCTATGTATGAGTCATACCTATGCAGAGAGATTTTCTAGAGGAACAGTGTGTAGCTTGACTCCGGCCCTTGCAGGATATGTAGTGACATCCAAATTACTTCTCATGTCCCCGAAACTGGTTATACGTCTTTCAAATTAAGTGAAACTCATCCTAGGAGAATTATGATAAAATACATAGCACCCACTTCTTTGGAACACAACATATTACTATGTGCTTAGTCCACACATCATGACTTAAAACTTTCTTCAAGCCTCCTTAGGGATGTGAATGCAGTGTGTGGGCCACATTGGTCCTCATTGACATCGAATTTATTATGACACTGCATTATGAATATTCCTTTTTTATTTCTTATCCAATGGTCTGAAATTCATTATCTTAAACTAATAGTCACCAATTAGTCCAAGAAACAAGACATTAAACTATCTATAAGGTTTTAAACTCAATTAACCTAAAACATTAGCCAAATTCCTAGCATCAAAACATTAAACTATATGCGATAATATCCTTGGGAATGTGTGATGTTGCATGGACTCCTTAGATATTTTACATTGGGTTACTCTGGACATGACCCACATACCCCTTTTGGTTGAGATTCTCCCCTCACTGTAAGTTGGATTTTATATGGGATGTGTTATGTGGATTTGGACCTCCTTAGTCCTTGTTTACATCATCATACAACACATACCAATTTGAGATGTTCCCCATTATTGTCCAAACACTATGACACACATTTCGGAGTTAACATTTTCAATGAATGAAATTAAATAGTTATCCTACCTGTAACAAGATTAGGATACCCCATGATAATAATGTGACTCCTCAGTTCCCTTATCAGAGAGTATTTCCACCATCGACATTGGTCTCTTACTATGTCATGTTATATAACTATGTGTGGCTTGATTCCTAGACGTATGTGATATGTAGTGATTGCAAAACATTTTCTCTCTAGGTCCAGTTACAAATCCATCAACCATTTGACCCCTTGGCCTCTATTATAGTCTTTGATTTATAAACTCAAAATATATGTTGTCCATTTCAAAATGTTTATGTTGTATGTGATCCTCCTTGGCTTCATTCATGTTGGGTTATTCCTCTCCCATGCCACACAGATACTCTCAAAATTAACCTTTCCTAGTCCAAGAATAATCGCTTTAAATTGTATTAAAAAATTATTAGGAATATGTGGTGGTACTAGGCCTCCTAGTCCCTCATTTATGTTGGGTTTATTACTATGACTCACCACATATACCTATTTTTGGAATACCCATTCCCTAGGTACTAACTCCACAACTTTGAAATAAGATCCTACGGTCTAAGCACCATGACTCAAAACTGTATGCAATTCCTCCCTGAAATATGTAGTGTGGCATTGGGAATCCAATGCTTGTAACACATTCTCACTATGAATATCGATTTTAGAGGACCCTTCTCCTTAGTCCAAACTCTATAAAAATGAACTAAGATCCAACAGAATATGCAACATGACCTTAACCTACTTACAAAAAATACAAGTATCATGATTTTAAACTATACTCGAGTCTCATTTGGAATGTATTATGTGATGTTGGGTCCCCTTGGGCCATCATTCATGTCAGGTTTATCATTATTCCACACTAAAGATATAGGAATTAGACTATAAACCTAGTCCATACTCTATGACCTTAAAGTGGGGGTTCAGGTCCACGATTCCTGAATATAAATTGTATGCAGTTTATCTATCAAGGGATATGTTGTGTGGCATTTGGATGTCCTTAAAATTTATTAATGTCATATTTTTCATTCTCTCACACTATACATGTCATTTTGGGATACTAAACCGATGGTACAAACAATATGACCTTAAACATTGTGAAACATTCTAGTCACCTGAAAAAAAAACTATGAGATGTGTCCTGATCATATGACATTAAACTAAACAATGACTTGTCCTTACTGTATGAGATTAAATTATGTGTCCAGCTTCTAAACCATAAAACATAAAGCTATGTTTCTATCATCCTTTTTTCATGATTTAAAACTGAAGGGTGCCTTGTGACAATAACTAATACCCCTCTCTTCGGTGCGATTCATGTACTACATCAACCGTGTTCATTCATCCCTCATTCTACATTCGAGATAACGCTCCCATAAAATATGGGTTTCAACTTTGTTAAGACCAACACACTTACAAAAATGTGCACTAAGCCATGATGGCATGATTTTAAGAGTATTAGAATCCATTGGAACATTCCATCACTCCATTCCCACACCTCTCATTCCCCTTTTTTTGGTCCTCATCCACTTGCATGTTTGAAGGAACCACATTATTGCTTGGTATCATGACCTTTTGGCTCACATTGCCTCCTAGGTCAACATCTTAGAAAACTTCAGATGACATTTCATGACAGATTACATGTTTCAAGTATGTTAAGTGGTTAACTCCCATTTTTTCCCCATTCCAGGCCAATGGTATGGATGCTGGTTTCAAACATGTACAACAATTATCATTTATCATCATTCTACTCTCAATGTGTTCTAGATTTTGGGAATTTTGAATCTCAATACCCATCCCCTTTGTTTGGGTCAAATTCAATTCCCCTGACATTATCGTATTCATGAACTAGAGAGGATTGGAAAAGAATTTTGGCTATTCCAGGAGACTTATTATCCATTCAAAATTTCTCTCATCCTAGAAACTCCCATTGTTTGGTCAAAAATAGAATACCTCATGTTCCTGATGATTATCTAGTAATCTCTTATAAATATAAGTCACATGGTCATCCCTTATTTCTCACATTGTTCATCACCCATGCGATCTTATGGATTGGTTGTTGCTTATCCCAAAAATATGATCGATGTAAGAAAAAAAAGTAAAAAATATATAACTAAGAATGAAAATAATGGAAAACAAAAAGTTTCATATGGTCATCAACATATTGGAGCCTCCCTTATTCAAAATGTGAATTTATAACTCCCCCTTATCAGTCAAGTCCTCATGTTCATTCAGCCTCAGCTAAGTGGCCTTGAAGACGTATCGTCACACGATCATATATTGTTTCTCTTCATCAAACTATGAGTGAACATCATTAGCCCTAATATGTTTTCATTCATGTTATTCCCATCACATAACCTCTACCTTCTCATGATCAGCCTCCATAGCCTCAGTCTCTTCATGTCGATCCCTCAAGCTAATACTAATCTCAACATAAGTAGTAGTAACCATTAAATGCTCATGTGCGAGCCCCTCCAAATGATTAATCTCATCCATAGATTTCTGAATCACCAAGGATCCCTCAGCATTATGGTTCCTCCAAGAGAGATCGATCTCCTACAATTTTTTATAGGCCCTAATAAATAGGAAGTCTTTGTCTAGTGCAAGAAGAGTTATATAATCCACCCCACTAGTTGAAAAGCTAACTATACAATGTTGAAGATATTGAACCCATTTTTTTATTTCATATTTTTGTATACAAGTGATGAAGTTCCAAAAGTTCTTCCATGCCTTGTGATGGATGGCCCAGTAATTCTTAGTGAACTCTAGGCCATAATCCTTGAAATATTGAAGTGAAAGAGGATTGAGAGGAGGATAGAATTCAAATATATTTGTTTCTAGATCATCCACATACAGTTCTACCAATGTGAGTGGATAGATAACAGTTCTATCTGTAGTTATGAGTGGCATGTTGATTTTCCCTTGTAACACTTCCTCATTAGTGGAAAAGGCCTCTATTTCACCTTGTCATGTCACAGTGGTGGAAATAATTTCATTGAATTTATAACCCTTGGCCTCCACTTATGTCAATTCTGAAGAAGGAACACCCAATGCAGCCTCCTCAATCATCTTAGTTGATGATGCCTTCATCACTTCCTCCATTACAATTTCTACCCCAGTAGTAGATTATGGTATCACCACTACCACATCTCTTTCTTCCATCCCCATTGTGGAACCTATATTGACCCCCCCATCGAGGGAGTTTTCTAGGTGGTCCCATCCATTTGTTCCTCAATAGATATCCTGACCACCATTTTCTCCCCATCCCTTTCCACTGGGAGAGTAGTGTTCACTATCACGGCCTCAGCCTCAGACATAGCTAATGTGAGTGTTTGATCTACTGGTTGGTTTTTGAGTGTGGTTCAAACTACCCTAAATAAATATGTTAGTCATGCATAGGAAGTAATATAAATGATTCAAAGACAAAGAGGAGGAGAAAACTTATGTCAATTATATACTCTATTGAGAAGGTCATGAATATTTTGGGGTAGTACCCCATGCAAGGTCCCCTCTATAGACACTACCACTATTACAGGAACTGATGTTTTACAACTTGCATCTATGAATTTTGGATGGCATCCCACAAGGAACCTTAATGGGTTGAGGTCCCATCAACCTAATTTTTAGGTTCCTCATAGGCCTCCCCATCCTCCGTACTTGATTCACACGCAAGTTAAAAAAGAGTTAGTCAGTACTTATAAGGAACAAGTTATATCTGAGTCCCATAATGTAGAGACCCGAAACTTGATGTACATGGACATTACATTACTTTTGCGTAATACTTAATACATAACAAAAACATACACACAAGGACCGTAATAGTTTAGTGTCTTTGGAAACTCAGAATATAAACATCTAATCCTGTTGAAAGATCTTCAACATCTCCCATAACGATCTTCCCATTTTTGTTTCCTTACCTAAAACCTTTATTTATTTCCTGGGGAAAATAAAACATAAAAAGGGTGAGCTCAAACGCTCAGTAAGGGAAAACTTAGAGAACATAAAACACTCCATAAACATTTGAAAGCAAAAACTTGAACATGAAATATAAACATTAAAACCTTGAGCAAAGACATAAATCATGGAAGTACGTAAGGAATATATCATAAAGTAACATAAATCATGATAAAATAACATGGGAATAAAACATGTAATTGTGGCAACCATTTAGCACTTGTTATGATTTTCATAGTATCCAAGGCATTGCTGCCAAGACCATCTTAGTGGAAAAAGTCCCTTTCTGAATCGAGTTCACTCCTCGTTCCAATCCTTTATTATTGAACCGGTTTAACTTTCCGTTCCAGCCATGTCTATCTCATGAGATATAAATCTTTACCCAATGCATTGGAGGGAGATATAGGTCTCACCCATATCATAATGAAATCATTCGTACTTGTGCCACAAAATAAGCATACATCATTCATAATAACCCAATAAATAAAATGGGTTTCATAAACATCATCCCATAATCACATAATCCATATAAAAAATAGATATCATTTCATAATAAGAAATGTGAAACCATGTAAATCATAGATACTTTATTCTTGAAACATACACATATGAAAATAATTTCATCTTAGATGGAAAATGGTTTTGATAAAACATTTGAAATGAATTCTTGAGGAAAATATCCTTTTTTCTTCAAAATCATTTTCATTTCACAAAATGTCCTGAAATTTTAAAAGAAAAGGATTTTGTTGAAAATATTCATGAAATCCTTTGGAGGAAGCTTCATGAAAATATGGCTTTATAAAACCGTAAAAATCCTTTCATGCTGTATAAGTTATGAAAAACATTCTTCTCGTACTTTGGACAGAAAAGTCAAGAAGTACCTCGTAAGAGAAAGATTCCATACATACCATGTATTAAAAGTAAAAAATGGTTAAAAAAGACTTTACACATACATGAATACACTTTTATAAAACATGTAAATGGATGATAGCAATAACCCCAGTAAATACTTACGAATAAGCAATCTCGGATAAAAATGAGATTTGAAAAATTATCCCTTACCTTAGGTCTGATATGTTTCGTACGTATCCAAACCTCCAGTATAATGATTTAAATAATGTTATTGACTTATTATAGAATCATATTAATTGTTATAATATCATATATGGTTCACTTATGACTTTATATTACCCATTCTTTTATGTGTTCTATGTTAAAGTAGTGTTTTGGGAAAAATCGTTTTATTAATCGTACATGTTTGGACTTTTTGTTCTTGATATTATTACTTATATTATGATTTAATTAATTACAGAATGTAAAACATGATTTATATATAATATATATTCATCACATAAATATATATTATAGATCGATAAAAGGAATGAAATACACTGTTCATAGAGACGGTAGGTCGTACGTACGCATGAATGTTGTTTTCGTTTCCTTATTGAATTGAATGGAATTAAGTAGATTAAATACATATATATATACATAAATACATTATCATTATTATGTCACATATTTCATTATTACTTATTATATATACTTTATAATCATTCATGAATTTTTAACATGTATAATGAATCTGATCGCGTCGTGGAGACAGTATTCAGTACGTACGCACGAGCGATGATATCATTCCCATGATCGTGGAATTGTAATGAAGTGTATGAATAATATTTCAGAATCTATTTAAATTTAAAATAATAATATATAGTTATTATTTACACAATTATACCAATCTAAGTAAGGTGGTGGTGGAAAAACATATTACATCACGGTGTGGAGACGGTATTCCGTACGTACACACGCGTGGTGAATTCGTTTTCCATAGGATGGATAGAAGGTGAAATGGGGTTATTTCATATTTATAATAAAATATCCATATATGAGGTATACTGATGTTATTAATTCATAATTAAAAAACTAAAGAAGATGGATTATAAGAAGAATGGAACATGAAGAAAACGGTAGAAGGTATTACCTCTTTCTCGAAGTGCCTTCTTTAAACTTTCTCTTAAGGCACTATAGTTGGTCTTTTGAGAAGACCAGTACCTCTAGTAGGTCTCTAAGGATGTGGGGAAGTGAAATGGGTAGGTTTTTTCCATGATTTAAGGCTCAAATTTGTGTGAGGAGGAGAGGGAGGAGGTGCCGTTTTATAAGGGAGGAGAGGGGCACCTTTGGAAATATAAGAAATATTAGTTTATATTAAATCCCAAACCCACTTAAAAACATCCCAAATGACTCATATCATAATATTATTTGAGATAGGGTTGTAATATCATCATCCAATAAAATTTAGACATGTTATGAATTTATTTTAAACATTATCAACTTGATTTATCCTTATTTATCGATTTAATTTTATTTGTGGTAATAACATTATAAATTTTAAATTAATATAAATAATTACTTATTTGTTGTGAATTATCCATAATTGGATACTTTATAACATTTTAGACCATATAAATTTTAATTTATAATTTTTAAATATTTTTGTGATTTTTAAACAAATTTATAATATGTATGTTTTATAAAATAACAATAGTGTCAATTTTGACACTATTCATTTATTTGAATTTAAATAAAAAATATACAGAATATATGTTCGAAATAAAAGGTTTAATAGATTCATAACATGTCATTTTTATCTAGAAAATTATTGGAGCACACTAAATAGTTCGTATAATATTTATTTTAATATTTTAAAACCCATTTAGTTGATATTTCTCTTAATAAAATAATTTCAACATCACTATTATGTCACCCTTAATATTATTTATTTAATCCCTAAAAATTATAAATAAATTAATATGATGTAGATAGGTTTATTAGAGTTTTGGATACTATTCATGTTCAAAGTTTAATGAAGTTTATAATTAATTAAAATTAATATACTAATAAGATTTAAGAGAGTGACATGTTGTCACTTTCTTTGGTTTTAAAAACAATTATATTATTTCATGGTCAAAATTCCATGTAATGAATCTATTCCGACCATCAGGTGATATGGGATGACTTTTATTCATCCAATAGGATTTTGTAACGTGTTATGGTAATTTTATAATCTTATTTTTACCCATAATTACCTGATTTACCTTTAACTATGGTAATTAAAATTTACCGTAGTTACTACTCATAATGTCCAAAAATAAAAAGTGGCTTATTAACATAATTTTGACCCACTGATTCCAAATATGGAATCCATTTTTCCAAATTCAATACACAAAAGTTGCAGAAAATAAATTAAAATTAATCTCGTTGTCGAAAGAAAACGGGTTTTTGTTTAAAACATTGCAAAAGATTGAATTGATTTAACCTACGAATTCAAGGTAAAATCAATGATAATGACATAAATTATATTAAATGGTAAAAATATATTCTATTTATACTTTAAAACCATTAAATATTATAATTTAACCATATAAATTATTATGATGAAAAAAGTTGTTTTTAATTAAAAATTAACGTATTTGTACTATTCATCAAAATATGAAAGTTATCAGAAAAATAACAAAAATTTATCCAAAGTAAATTTTTATATCCTGATTCAAAATAAGAATTTTATTTTGTCAAATTGAACTTATAAACATTTCAAAAACTTGATTTAATGTGGGTACGCCATCAAAAGGCGGCAAAACTGCATTTTTTTGAAAAATATTTATTTCACCCGAAACATTTATTTTGTTCACATACCATGTTCTATAAAATATGTAAGATGAAATAATAATGTTATAACATTAAAAATTTAGTTAATATTATTCATAATGGCTAGTTCATAATAATATTATAACCATATATCATTGTTTAGTGAAACCTGATATTGCGTACAACACACGCTATCGAGGAAAGTCCCGATTGCGTGTAATCAAATCCAAGTCAGGGTTGCGTGTTATGCAAGAATACTTCGTTGTTTCGTATAAAATAATCCAACCATATTTCATTTATACATTGAATATATATATATATATACACTCAATGTTGGGTAGAATGACTATTATAAAATGAACTTGAAATTGTGTGTAACACAATCTAAGAATAGTGTTGCGTATACTACAAGATAATATGGTGTTACGTATAGCACAAGATAATATTGTTGTAGTATAAAACACATGACATCAAATAAATTAAAAAGAATACTTATAATAAAATATCGGGTTGTTACATTCTACCCCCCTTAAATGAATTTCTCCCTCGAAATTTGTCAGGGTTATACATGGTTTTCTACTTGAAGGTTTCTTTAATTGAAACCCACATCGTAAAATGAAATACCAAAACTTAACTTTAAAAACTGAAGTGTGAAAGGTAATGGTTACCCAAATTAACTAATCACTGGGTTTCCACATAAGAGAACATAGGTGAAAATATGGATATGGAAGAGAAATGTAACCATCATGTTCTGATGGAGAGTGGTAGAGAACATGACTATGAAAAAGCCAACAATCACAAAGCCATAAATTTGTGATGATCTAAGGTACTATCTGATTCATCGGATATAAGAGCACTAGGACAACATTTTTGGTTTTCAGTATCATAGTTTATGAAATAAATACTTATATTATTTTGGTATAATCTCACTGTTGTTCGTGAATTGAACAATTTCCACATCATCTCTTAAAGAACTGAAGTTGAATTTTTTATTCGTGAAGAGTTAGCAGATCATGTGATAGAATGATGGGTTATTCCATCTATTTCAAACAAAAGGTTAGCAAAAGTTATAAGTCCATCTTATGGTGAGATTAATCGTATATGGTTCAATAAATGGACTTAGACTTTATTTATCATACCTCTTAATAAAATAACACTACTTTCCACTAACCAAGCACTTCCTGTAGGCCAGTGGTAGACGATAAAGGCCTGTCGCACTTCGGTTGTGGGTTCGATTCCCATAGCCTTGTCCGACCCGATGGGCTGTTGCCCGTCCTGCAGGTTGTCCTTTTTCTAAAACTACATTACTATAACATCCCATCAATAATATCGAAAAAATTTCTATCCTTAAGCAATACTAACTTATGTCCAACATAATCGATTCCAATCTTTAGGCTTATCTAAAATACTTCGGTCCAAGATCATAGTATAAAGAAAATGATTACTTGAAATGTCACATAACAATCATGTGAATTCCATCATTTATCCCCCAAATATCATAAGATATATCTTTTTGGTCGAATTACAAACATGTGAATACCTTAATCATGTATTCTCTTGAAAAATGAATACCCATTTAGCCTTAGTGAAAACATGAATGCTGTCAAAAGATAACTCTTTCCACATTCCAAAATCTCAAAATTTCTATATACTCAAACCATGATATCACTTTTTCCTTATTCTAGTCATGAGCACATGATTACTATCATATTATTTTTTCCTTATCCCTTCCATATGCGCATTTCATCCTCTTTCCAAAAATATTTGAATCACTTTTCATGGTTACCGGCACCATAAAATTATTGAAAACCACAATAGACTAATACAAAAATATTCTAATACACCATAAAAGTACCTCAACAACATTATTCTTTAATGCCAATACATAAACACTTCAATCTATCATCTTCAATGATTATCCTGGAATAAGTCCTTCTTTGATTTAGAAGTAACTTTTTAGGGCAGAGCTTTGAGTTGGCTAATGCCCATGTTCTCCACAAATAAGACATTGAACTCCATAACAGTCTATCACTCTATGACCGTTTTCTCCACACAGATAACATATGTCCCTCTATTTGAGGTATTCCTCAAGGTTCTTCTTCCCTTCTTTATAAATCTCAATCTTCCTTTCTTTGTGCTCCTCAACATGCGAACATGCATAAAAGTTTATCTTCCTCTTATTTGATGAAATAGGCATACCACTAAATTTCACCTTGTTAATCATATACTGTGTTGACTGATTCGACATAATCACAATATATTTCTTTCTAGGCATTATTCAATTTTGTTGCTCATAGTCACCAATTTTTCCATTGGATTCAATGTTAACTGAATTCCTTCTGGTTCACTCCATTGACTAAAACACAAAAAGAATTCTGTGAAAGGCAAAAATCATACAAGGAAAATAACATAATCAAGGGGGATTACGTTTGACATCTAACATCTTAGGTTTAATTCTATGATCGTTAGAACAATTCTAGGACTATAACCTATAAATATACTTAACCTTAGGGACATCCCCAGACATACCTTAGAAATATCTCTAGGGATCTCACTAACGTTTTCGCATCCTAGTTTCCAAAGGTTGACTAAATCTTTCCTCTGATACCATCTATAGAGACTCGAAACATGATGTACATGGACATTACATTACTATTGTGGAATACTTAATACATAACAAAAACAGACACATAAGGACCGTAATAGTTTAGTGTCTTTGGAAACTCGGAATATAAACATCTAATCCTGTTGAAAGATCTTCAATATCTCCCATAACGATCTTCCCCTTTTTGTTTCCTTACCTAAAAACTTTATATATTTCCTGGGGAAAATAAAACATAAAAAGGGTGAGCTCAAACGATCAGTAAGGGAAAACATAGAGAACATAAAACAATCCATAAAAATTTGAAAGTAAATACTTGAACATGAAATATAAACATTAATAACCTTGAGCAAAGACATAAATCTTGGAAGTAAGTAAGGCATATATCATAAAGGAACACCAATCACGATAAAATAACATGGGAATAAAACATTTAATTGTGGCAACCATTTAGCACTTGTTATGATTTCCATAGTATCCAAGGCATTTCTGCCAAGACCATCTTAGTGGACAAAGTCCCTTTCTGAATCGAGTTCAATCCTCATTCCAGTCCTGTAATATTGAACCGGTTTAACTTTCCATTCCAGCCATGTCTATCTCATGAGATATGAATATTTACCCAATGCATTGGAGGGAGATATAGGTCCCACCCATATCATAATGAAATCATTCTTACTTGTGCCATAAAATAAACATACATCATTCATAATAACCCAATAAATAAAATGTGTTTCATAAACATCATCCCATAATCACATAATCCATATAAAAGAAATAGATATCATTTCAAAATAAGAAAAGTGAAACCATGTAAATCATAGAGACTTTATACTTGAAACATACACATATGAAAATAATGTCATCTTAGATGGAAAATGGTTTTGATAAAACACTTGAAATGAATTCTTGAGGAAAATATCCTTTTTTCTTCAAAATCATTTTCTTTTCACAAAATGTCATGAAATTTTAAAAGAAAAGGATTTTTTTGAAAATAGTCATGAAATATTTTGGAGGAATCTTCATGAAAATATGGCTTTATAAAACCGTAAAAATCCTTTCATGCTATATAAGTTAAAAAAACATTCATCTCATACTTTGGAAGGAAAAGTCAAAAAGTACTTCGTAAAAGAAAGATTCCATACATACCATGTAGTAAAAGTAAAAAATGGGTAAAAAAGACTTTAAACATACATGAATATACTTTTATAAAACATGTACATGGATGATAGCAATAACCCTAGTAAAAACTTATGAATAAGCAATCTCGGATAAAAATGAGATTTGCAAAATTATCCCTTACCTTAGGTCCGATATGCTTCGTACGTATCCAAATCTCCTGTATAATGATTCAAATAATGTTATTTACTTATTATAGAATCATATTCATTGTTATGATATCATATATGGTTCACTTATGACTTTATATTACACGTTCTTTTGTAAGTTCTATGATAAAGTAGTGTTTTGGGAAAAATCGTTTTATTTATCGTACATGTTTGGACTTGTTGTTATTGATATTATTACTTATATTCTGATTTACTTAATTAGAGAATGTAAAACATGATTTATATATAATATATATTCATCATATACATATATATTATAGATCGATAAAAAGAATGAAATACACCGTTCATGGAGACGGTAGGTCGTACGTACGCATGAACGCTGATTTCGTTTCCTCATTGAATTGAATGGAATTAAGTAGATTACACACATATATATATATATAAATTAATATAGTATCATTATTATGTCACATATTTCATTATTACTTATTATATATACTTTATAATCATTCATGAATGGTTAACATGTATAATGAATCTCATCGCGTCGTGGAAACGGTATTCCGTACGTACGCACGAGCGATGATATCATTTCCATGATCGTGGAATTTTATTGAAGTGTATGTATAATATTTCAGAATCAATTTCACTTTAAAATAATCATATATAGTTATTATTTACACCATTATACCAATCTAAGTAAGGTGTTTGTGGAAAAACATATTACACCACGACGTGGAGAGGGTATTCCGTACGTACACATGCGTGGTGATTTCATTTTCCATAGGATGGATAGAAGGTGAAATTGGGTTGTTTCATATTTATAATAAAATATCCGTATATTAGGTATACTGATGTTATTAATTCAAAATGAAAAAACTAAAGAAGATGGACTATAAGAAGAATGGAACTTGAAGAAAACGGTAGAAGGTATTACCTCTTTCTCAAAGTGCCTTCTTTACACTTTCTCTTAGGGCACTAGAGTTGGTCTTTTGAGAAGACCAGTACCTCTAGTATGTTTCTAAGAATGTGGGGAAGTGAAATGGTCAGGGTTTGGCCAAGATTTAAGGCTCAAATTGGTGCGAGGAGGAGAGTGAGGAGGTGCCCTTTTATAAAGGAGGAGAGGGGCACCTTTGGAAATATAAGAAATATTAGTTTATATTAAATCCCAAACCCACTTAAAAACTTCCAAAATGACTCATATACAAATATAAGATGAGATAGGGTTGTAATCGCATCAACCAATAAAATTTAGACAAGTTAGGAATTTATTTTAAACATTATCAACTTGATTTATCCTTATTTATCGATTTAATTTTATTTGTGGTAATAACATTATAAATTTTAACTTATTATAAATAATTACTTATTTGTTGTGAATTATCCATAATTGGATACATTATAACATTTTAGACCATATAAATGTAAATTTATAATTTTTAAATATTTTTGTAATTTTTAAACAATTTTATAATATTTAATTTTTATAAAATAACAATATTGTCAATTTTGACACTATTCATTTATTTGAATTTAAATAAAACATATACAGAATATATGTCCGAAATAAAAGGTTTACTAGATTCATAACATGTAATATTTATCTATAAAATTATTGTAGCTCACTAAATAGTTCATATAATATTTATTTTAAAATTTTAAAAACCATTTAGTTGATATTTCTCTTAATAAAATAATTTCAACATCACTATTATGTCACCTTTAATATTAATTATTTAATCCCTAAAAATTATAAATAAATTCATATGATCTCGATAATTTTATTAGATTTTTGGAGACTATTCATTTTCGAAGTTTAATGAAGTTTATCATTAATTAAAATTAATATACTAATAAGATTTAAGAGAGTGACATGTTGTCACTGTCTTTGGTTTTAATAATAATTAAATTATTTCATGGTCAAAATACCATGAAATTAATATAGTCCGACCCTTAGGTGATATGGGTCTACTTTTATTCATCCAATAAGATTTTGGCACGTGTTAGGGTAATTTTATAATCTTATGTTTACCCATAATTACCCGATTTACCTTTAACTATGGTAAATAAAATTTACCGTAGTAACTATTCATAATGCCCGAAAATAAAAAGTAGCTTATGAACATAATTTTCACCCACTAATTCCAAGTATGGAATCCATTTTTCCAAATTTAATACAAAAAAGTTGCAGAAATTAAATTAAAATTAATCTCGTTGTCGAAAGAAAACGGGTTTTTGTTTAAAACATTGCAAAAGATTGAATTGATTTAACCTATGAATTCAAGGTAAAATCAATGATAATGACATAAATTATATTAAATGGCAAAAATATATTCTATTTATACTTTAAAACCATTCAATATTATAATTTAACCATATAAATTATTACGATGAAAAAATTTGTTTTTAATTAAAAATTAGCGTATTTTTACTATTCATCAAAATATGAAAGTTATCAGAAAAATATCAAAAATTTATCAAAAGTAAATTTTTATATCATGATTCAAAATAAGAATTTTAGTTTATTAAATTGAACTTATAAACATGTCAAAAACTAGATTTAATGTGGGTGCGCCCTCAAAAGGCGGCAAAACTGCATTTTTTTGAAAAATAATTATTTTACCCGAAAAATTTATTTTGTTCACATACCATGTTCTAGAAAATATGTAAGATTAAATAATAATGTTATAACATTAAAAATTTAGTTAATATTATTCATAATGTCTAGTTCATAATAATATTATAACCATATATCATTGTTTAGTGAAACCTGATATTGCGTACAACACACGCTATCGAGGAAAGTCGCGATTGCGTGTAATGCAAGCCAAGTCAGGGTTGTGTGTTATACAAGAATACTTCTTTGTTTCGTATAAAATAATCCAACCATATTTCATTTATACATTGAATATATATATATATATATATAAATACACTCAATGTTACATAGAATGACTATTATAAAACGAACTTGAAATTGTGTGTAACACAATCTAAGAATAGTGTTGCGTATACTACAAGCTAATACGGTGTTGCGTATAGCACAAGATAATATTGTTGTAGCATAAAACACATGACATCAAATAAATTAAAAAGAATACTTATCATAAAATATCAGGTTGTTACACATAAGATTTGAATATTTACCCAATCAGTAGTGATGTTTCCTATTATATGGGAGAATTAATAAGAAACACTTCCTCAAGACTCATCTGAATCCTTAGGAAAAGGATATAACACGTCTCGTTTATCCACCAAGAGTTGTAGGGGAGAATTTGTTTCAAGAAACACCTTCACTCGGTCATCCAATGGACACACAATGACCTAAGAATGCACTAGATCAACCCGATCCATCAAGAACCACTCTCTATCATCCCAAGACAAGTGGAAAATGAAATTTGAGTGACTTATCCTACTGAGAAAAATCAAATTCTAGTTTATATGCTTCCACATTCTGCAAACATAGTAAAATTACAAGAATACATCTTAGTTTTCCCAAGCTTCAGGAAATATGGCATCACTATGAATGTCCACATGAAGTAGATGATTCTAGGGATTGTGGAAATATTTCCTAGAGACCAACCCAAATGGATATTATTCTTCAAAAATTATCCTACCCAATGATGTGGATCCTAGTGATACTTCTCCACAACCTTTTACTATTTCCTTATCAGACCCATGAATGATAAGTATCCTTACTAATGCCCTACAAACTAGGCTATCTCTGTAAATGACACACTCTCCAGTCACTACTCGACCCTGGCCCCATGGTGGAGGGATCACCCTTTTGTTATCACGGATGTACCATTACCTCATCATACCCTTGGGATATTCGCTCGCCCAACTCTGTGTGTAGTCTTGAGTAATCTCATATACAGAATTAGAAAGAAGAAGCTTGTTCTGTATCTTTTCATCTACAGACATAAAAATTCTCCATAACCACCTCATCACCGAAGGGTGGATCTCATGAAACACCTCTGAGAAAACCTTTAAAGTCCACCTTTACAAACACCATAATTTCTTTACCATCCAATGTGGATTTAATTTCTCATAAATCAGCTTGAAGATGATGCTAGATACAAATGACCCACCAAAAAAGACTACCATTTATGATAAATAATCCTCATTCTTTGCACTTTCATCAGTCACCACCCTAGTTGGTTTGAAAAATGGGTGAAAGGTGAAGTGATCCTCCAACACAATCCTTTCCAGCACTTCTGCTAGGATCAACTTAAATAGGTGACTCCCCAAAATTTTCCTGATTGGAGGATAAAGTATTGTTGTGGGTGGATATAGGGGAAGGATACTCATAATCCACAATGAGTACAGGAACCCAGCTATACATAAATTGTAAAGTGTCACACATCTACATCAGTGTCTTCCATTTGCTGATATGTCGAGTACCTTGTATAATTTATTTTTCACTTTGATACCAAAGTTGACATGCTTCCCTTTCACCAAGATCTCTTCCATTATGAAGTTTCTTGGCCACACCCCCAGATTTTCATCCCTCATAGGTAGAATACAACAATAAATGAGATCCATGATAAATCCCTCCAATATAAGTATGGTTTTAGCCTTAGTGTTGATATTGTATCCCCACAGTTTCCACTGGCTTACTTCCAAAATCCACTAGTAGGAGCCCTCATTATCTTGATGATATACCTAGGGACATGTTTTTGGACTCATTAAAGAATTACTTATTGGATCCTCCCCCTTGATTGGATCATATAATAGTTCAGTCGAGAAGTGTATGAGCTAGTTCTTAAAAGGAACATCCTTAATTCCCACATTTTCCTTGCTGGTGCCCTACACCAAATATAATATCACCTTTTCCTGATCCGAAAGATGTTCCTACTATCCCCAATAATTATATGTGTGGATAAAGTCTCTATACATACCCTCTAGGATCATGATCCTAGATATTTTGTGAAGGTCCCAAATGTTGATGTCGACCTCCCCGTGATGCAGATAAAATGTATCGGTCCCCAGTGACCATAATATTTGTAGCTTGATCATGATCTCTTACCGGCGGTAAACAAGAAACTATGAATCCAATGAAACTTCATAGAGCCATATCCACTTCAGATCTACCCCAAATGGTCATCATGATTCACATACCCAGTAGGCTCATGCCCACTCCTCTAACAATTTTATGCCCTCACAGAAATCCCAATTTCCATTCTATCCCTTCTATGGGTCCCCCAAACCCACCTTGATGATTATTTGATAATGTGGAAGAGACACCTCATCCTACATCTTCATCCAGTAAATTTTTTTAAATTTTTTTTAGATATAATATTTTTTGATCATGGTCTTTCTAGATGTATCCTATTGTATCCCTTTTCCACTGTTATTTCCTTGGTACACCTCTAAACCAGTAAGTTGGCTCATCCATACTCTCTGATAGGATTAGAAATTCTACCCTCAAGATAAATCCATCTAATGGAACTATCTTTCATAAGGATATTCATTCTACTATGTAGATAGAAATATAGGTAATGATTCATGGTCTGAGATGCTTCAGATGCACTCCCCTATCATGCTTTTGTCCACCACCTCTTCCCTCCGAGCAGAATCTACAATGAATTCTTGAGTGACTTGTTGAGTGGACATTAAATTCAAGACTTAATTATTTTCAATATATATTTCAGGAATTTTATTCACAATTATTGTTCATATAGCCATTTATTTGAGCTTTGGTTTTCAATTCTCACTTTGGGAAGCTATGGGTAGTGGAGTATGATTTTCTAAGTAGCATTCATGGGGCATAAGGTCAGGATGTTTGGTTATCTAGAGAATCATTTGAGAATAATGTATGTAAATATTGTGAGTTTCACAAAAAGATAAAGAAAATGATTTCTTTGAAATAATTATTGTTCATTTGTGGACCTCCACCCATGCTATTTATAGGCATATGACCGCCCATGATTTGGGAAGGAATTCACATCCACAACCATCATAAAGTGGCATCAATAATGGGATTCACGAAAGGGATCAAATTGTCAAACTCTGTAAATTATCCCATATAATTTGACCCTCCATTCTCCATTTTCTCCCATTCTAAGGGGAGCATTTTTTTGCATCGAAATACATGCCACATAAAACATAGAGAAAGATACATATGGTTTTGACCAAATCTAATTCAAAATGTCTTAAAAAATCTCTTAGGGGTCATCTTTGCCAATACCTATTTCCTCCAGAATGGTCAAAGCTCACATTACTTCTGGCCGACATGCCCCCTTCATGAACACAAGATGCTGGGATAGTGACCTCATGAGTTTGATGATGCATCAAGCCTTCCGAAAGGATTAAAGGTGGGCTTCGCAGGTCCAATTTAGTCTCACCCATTCATGAAGCCTTCAATTGCGTCTTGAACCACTTCCCAACCTCAAACAACACCTTTCTTATAAATATTCCCCTCATTAAATTAATTTATTAGTGATTACCTCAGCCTCCATCTTCCAAATCAATCCTGAGTCAAGAAGCTCCTAATCATCATGATCCATAATGAAAATGGATCTTCCATTGTACTTGGGCTTTGCAAAATGTATTTCTAGGTGTCCTTTAAAGTCTCCACCTTGTTGGAGATGGATTTTGAAATTTCATAGTACCTTTAGGAAGGAAGCAAAACACATGGGGTAATTAAGGATTCAAGAAGCATTTAACATTCTCAAAGAACTCCTTTCTTTAGCAAGGACTTCATCCAGAGACAAGGTTACCCAGTTTTGTGAATCCTCCTACTTCAAGAAGCCCCTAACCTCCATGAATCACCTAAGATTAATGAAGTACCTATTTATGTGGGCTTATGATTTTTGAATCCATAATCATGGTCCACTACATGCTTCCTCCCTTTCGTTGACACCTCTTTATGAAGGTTGAGTGCCCAAAGCCCCTGCACCCATAAAGGAATGGTCTACATACACCACAAGTCCATATATGGACTATGACACATATTCTTGTAGACCACTCCAATTCAAGTGTGGCCTCATATTCCCACCTTCCATTTGATTGTCACCATAGGTAGATAAATCCTTCTACTTCTCATTATAGACACATTAATGAGGACACCGTGATTTTCAACTCCTCCCCTTCATTAAAACCTTGCATTCCCAAATTGATGCCCTTCCCAATGGTGCATGAAGGGAATTTATATAAGCCTAAGGGATAAAAAGGGAATCCCCCATGTTCTAGTTGCCTGATGTAAAATTACATAGCGCTAACATCCTCAGCACATGACATCTAAATGTGGTCTTACACTATGCAATAAGCACAGGATGCTCCATGTGTGAGTAGAATGAGATAACATCTATACCACCTACCCTCATTAGGAATTACATCCTCCTCACAGAGAATGTGATCCTCCACACATGCAATGACATCCTCCTCGAGCATCATCAATGTATAACCCCACACCATCTCTCATTAGCGTATCTTTCCTGACATGAGTGTTAGGTCTAATGATTCATCTTGTTTCTCACACTATTCTTGACTCATGTGGGCTTAGAGGTTATTAGAAATCATTACATACACCCATTCACTGCATGGTCCTCCTCTTTAGGTGTAAGACAAAATCATATTCACTCTATGAGAATCTCTCCTGGAGTAAGACCTATTCCCCCATATGGACCTTCTCCATAGGTGTAATTTCCAACCATACCAAAATATGTGGTATTTGATTACTCAGTAACAAGGATATGCAGGAAGCCTCCTTGACGTCCAAACCCAACATCCATATCCATCCCAATCTTCTTTGGCCCACATCCTTGGTATGATCAGGCCACTCACCTCAAAGACTACATATCATCCTCATCTATCAGGCATCTCAACATGTAATCCCCACATCAAATTCAACCAAGAGAAACCCTCCTGTGAAGGGAATATTTTATGTTTAATGCCCACACCATCCCTCATTGGCACAACATTTATGGTGTGAATGTCAGTACTGCATGGTGTTAAATTGTATGGACCAGTCCTTTCATATGAACATGAACTACGAAATAGAATTTCATGGGATTTTATTCATGCCTTCTATGTAGGGTATGATGGATACCCTTCTGAGGTTGAATCACAACAAATGGAAAACTGAGGTATCGCTTCCTGGGGGTTCACATCCATGGCCCGCCTCCAAGGGTGTTTTGATCAAACATCATGGTGTGACATCTTCCATTCATTGGAAAAACCTCCTACATCCCCTACCGTAGGACATTTGGATCCATCAAACTTCATAATGTGACATATTCCCTTTATGGGAAACACCACATGGATCCACCCCTATGGGTTTTCTAATCCATACATCAATAAACCTTTCACATTTCCCCCCTAGGGATGTACCTCTATTATCTTCTTCTATGAGGCTCTCTATATCTACAAGATATTAATAATGTGACCCTAAACTAATACCCCAAAAAGAATATGAGATGGTTGAGGTTAAATACTTGGATGATATACACCTACAGAATCATTTATTTCATGCTAAACATGGTAATACTAAGGTGAGATAAACGGAAGATATACGCCTACGATGTCCGTTACCTTGTGATCAAAACGAGGTGACATGGGTGTCTCGCCTAAGATGCCTCCATGAGATTCCCTCATTTGAGGAAGAATACATATGACCAATCTTACTAGAATCTAGAATTTTCAGCAATTCCCAAAGTGACTACTCTCTTAACCAAATGTTGCTACCCTGTTAAGACCAAATGGAATGTCTTTATAGAGGAAATGTAATTAAATAACATCCATACAGAGATGTCACCTGGAATGAATTCCATAAACCTAACTTATATATATGAGGGAGACCCAAAAATGGAAAACAGGTCCAAGGAGTAATCCGTGGATGTACAAATTGGCATCCCATCATCAGGTTTTTTTCAAGAAGCATACATCACCATTGAAAGTAATGAAAGTTATACACCTTGTGAATTTAGAAATATATTGATACAAATTCATTATATAATTAATTAACATGCATGGTGGGGATACATAGTGAAATAATATAAAACATATTAGTTTTTAGGGTGCTTGGTTGTGGACCCTTTTCTATAGCATTTATTACCTAACCAGTTTTCACATCTAGAGTTTCAGATTATATAATCTAGCATTAGAATCATCCTAATCAAAATCGTGTTTTTATTTTTTATCATATTGGGAATTCAATTTTTTTTCACTTGAGATTCCATTTTATAACTATTTTGTGAAATAGACCCTCTAAATTACCTTGTGAATTAGTGGTTTAATCATTTTTTGAAATTTCTATCTTGGATATTGAAACCCATGAGGAGTGACATGTCTAAGCACTTAATTCTCTATAAAATAATGGGTTAGATGGTTCCTCAATCCCTGAATGTATGTTTTTTTAGAATGGTTCATCCATATATTTCATTCTGGCCCAATATACTACCAATTTTCATTTTTAGAAAAATAGGATTTCATATTTAAATTTTTATATCAAGATTGAGTTTTCTGAAACGAGCTAAAACAATTACATTTCTCCTTAGAAGTTTTTTTTATTATATTTACAAAACTAAAAGAATTGGTAATCAAATTTGTGAACATGTTTATTAAATTACTTAAGAACAATTATTCTTCTTGATAATTTTTAATTTGATTTTTGTGTCACTATGAATTTTTTTTATTAATTCCTCATTAGTTCTGTCGAATAAATCTCCTCTAGAGGACTGAACAACCAGTGTTTTATGGTATTTCCTGACACAATTGTATAATTTATCCATGAGAAATTTTTGTGAACACTGGAGGATAGATCACAGCACAAGTAACACGTTTAATTTATCTAAATCTTTATGAAATATCACCCCCTCATATTTAATGAATCTGAATATTTTGTTCCAAATCTCAGAATTATTCAAACTATGGTAAAATTTCATAACAAATGCATAGAAAAATTGGTTCCATCTATCATAGGTTTCATAATTATTTTTCTGGAATAATTGTTTTTATTTATGTTCATGAAAAATTGGATATCATTCAGTTTTAACTCCTATCCCCCAACCCCAAATATAAAAATTATTGCATTGTGCCATATAAGCCCCAAATTAAGTTCAGTGTGTCTTTATTGGGTAATCAATGGTATGATGAAAATGTGAAAAAGTAGAATTTTTTAATCTCATTTTTTAGAGACCTATGGGATTTTCTCATTCATGTTGGATTGATGGGAAATGATGTCACTTTAAACCCCAAAATATCAACTCACTCTATTAGAACATTTCCAAGTTGTGGTGGATTAGATTTTACAACATGGTTTTTATTCATATTTACAGCCTCTCTATTATAATATATTTTAAATTTAGGTTTCTTTTTTTAAAATCCCTATAATGTATATAAATTAATAATACGATGGTACTAATATTTTTAGATGATGACCTATTGTGCATTCAAAAAAAGTTTCAACCTATTTTTTCCAAGTTTCTAGCTGTTATTTAATTTTTATGAAAATGTGTTATATGATATATATATTTATATATATATATATATATGAGAAATTTTTTTGTCAAATTGGTTAAACATTTCCTTTCCCAAAAATGATTCCAAAATCATACTATCATTAACCTAGTTTATTGACTATGATAGTTTTAGATTAATTATTTATAACCCTACCTAATACAAGTTTGGTGGTGAGAAGGGGTTGACCCACAAGAAAGGAATTATGTGCGTTTCTATGACCAAGAAGAAAAAAATAAATCTTAAAAAATATTGAAAAACATCAGTGATAGAATAATATGACGGTGGTGAAATTGTATAGAAATAAGGAAAAATTATCAACATAACAAGGTCAAGAAACAACACCAAAAAACAGATTATATATTTTGACAATTTGATTGGATGGTTTCAAATATATTTTCCTTCATTAATGTATCCCAATTTATCATACAGAACTCATTTAAAATATGATAATAGACATAGTCAAATGTTCAACCTATGAATTATAAATTCATGTAGTTCATTAATAGTAAAACCCACACAACAAAAAAGTGTGAAATTAGTTTTCACTATGATAAATATACCATCGAAATTAGTTTTCTTTTATCAAAAAAAATCTCTATAATAAAAAAAAAATTAAAAATTTATCAATAAATGTTTCATTTAATCTATATGTTTTAGAAAATGAGTTCAATATAAAATTATTGATAGAGAAGAATCCATAAAAATAGTTTGAGTTATGTAATATTTTTTTCTAATGCGAGCTAATCTCAAACTGAAAATTTCTCTAATAGCGTTAGTAAAATAAATATACCCCAATTTCATTCCATAATAAATCATTAAAAATTTAAAACAGAATATGAGTAAAGGATCAAGGTCTTCTCTATCAAGTAGCTTCAATTACTTATCAATATACATTGTCCTCTATTCCCCTGCTCTTCCAGAATATTATCCTCTCTCTTGATCTCCATTTGATTCCTTTCCTCTAATGGCATGTATCTGGATTATTTTCTTCTATTCATCCTCCTCTATTTTTCTTTATTATTCATATTATATAAAACTTTGTTCATGTGATAAATCCCATTTTGATCTCACAACATAGCTCTGTGATTTTTACCCATGATTCCATTTGTCAATCCTTTGACTGTGTATATTCTTCATAGGGGACTCAATAAATTCTCCCTCAACATCATGTGTTCCCTTGATCCTTGATCTTTTTTAGCTCCATGGGGTCATCAAAAATCACTATAAAGCTCCACATAAACCCCTAGAAATTTTCCAATATTATAGAGAAGGTTCTTGTGAATTTACTTATCTTCGAATGCAGCTCCACCATGAAACATTGATTAGTAATTATCAATTAAAATTTTAGGGAACTATGAGTTTAAATTCATTGTGATAACTGATTTTGATTTTGGGACCACTAAAAATATCCTCCCCTATCCAAACTAACCTTATTATAGGTCATTAGGAATCATATAACATAGCCTAAAATTCCTTATTTTGAACAATAATTTTAACAACCAACTCAACACATGTTTAGGTCTCACTTCACTACGATATCTAAATTAATTTATTTCATCATTAGGTTTAGTCTCCATTAACTAAAGTCATCCTTCTTAAAATAACGAACTATGATGAGCTACCTTTCCATCATAATTGATCTACTTTTGATTTGAAACCATGGAAATAATCCATTTATTTAATTTATTTTCAATTGTTAATTATATATTTGACCATTAAATATTGAAACATCAATACTTAACTCATATTTGATCAGTTTTTAAATGAAGTCAACTTCAGGTCATAGTTTTCTTCGATCAGGTGCACCGAACAAGATTGTTAATCATTTATTAAAACAAAAACAAACATGATTTTGAATTTCACTTTTATACAAAATGACAGAATTTATTCAAAAAACCTTGTAAATGTGAAAAAGTAGAAACACCCAAACCCCTACATGCCTGAGTACACCTTGTTTTTTAACATAAACCAGTATCAAATGAACTTAAATCCAAACTGGAATAGACTCTATGAAGAAATATCATTTTTGTAAGGAGTCAACTTGTTCATGAGTCTACATTGAAAAAAAATCACATCAATATGGGATAAGAGGTACTACCACCTCATTCTTCAAAAAAAAAATAAGACAGTGAAATCAACTCTAATCATTAATACATTGTATCACTATAATCCAACTTTAGTGGTTTTTTCATACTATAGTAGATAATCCAAAGTCAAAGTTCTTTTACAATCACGTTCAAGCTTCCCATGGGATAATTAGTTAATTGCCTTTTATCCATCTACATTTGAATTTCTTTGTTGAATAATTTTTCAAATCTTCTACATTTCAAATCCTAGGAATCTATGTCTTTTCCAAAATAAATTTAGATTGATTCATCTACAATATATTGTATGATGGTTTTTTATATATCATGGGTTTTGTGAAAAATTATTAATCCTTGGTTTATTTTACATCTGGTCAAAATTTTCCAGGAGTTGGATTCGAATTCAAACTCAGTATCTCGGCTATCCCCACATAACAAAATTGGAATTGTGCTCACCTTACACTAGTTGTTCATCAAGATATGAACACTCTAAAAATTAATTGTATTAGATAATCCTATATAGTAGTCATTGATTATTAGGTTTCATCCTTAACCTAGACCCACTTTAAATTTTCATCGATCATCAATAGATGATTTATGTCGATTTTTCATCAGCTAAAGTTTAATTTATCATATTCACCTAAGCTTGGTCAAGATCATTATTAAAGTTTGGGTTGTTTTCATCAAAATATTTATCAATAATCATCCATTAAATAGCTCAAAATATTCTGTAGACTTTTTTCCTCAAATATAATCAAACATAGGCTTGGTTCTCACATCTATTTTGTACCTCCTGCAGCCAATTAGTAACATTGATTATTTTTTAGTGGTGAATATTCAATTGAAATCCTTAACATATACATAAAATAAATCTTATCAGACTCATCTCATAGTTATTAAATACTGAGTGGTGTTTACCATATATTTACTCTTTTAACAGTGTCTTGGATACCATATTTCCATCACTTATTCTTTAGGAATGCGTTCAGATATATCCGGAGGTCCTCCAAATTTTAATGACACTTTTCTATCTTTTACAATCCCATTTGTCACATGAGAATTGATTCTTCATGTTGTGACTCTAGGATTTATGTTTTCCCTTTCACTCCCATCATGAGGTTAGTTTTATTTACACATGTGTCCAATATACTAGGAGTAAGGGTGTTTTGTGGTAACATGAACTTGTTCTTCTATTAAGTAGGTTTCATTACATAAATTCATCCATAGGTTCGAATAAAAGAATTCATAATTCATTTAAAATTATCAAATAACAAAATGTCACATAAAATACAGAAAAAGTGTCATTATACACAAAAAATATTTAAAAATGAAAAAGAAATCAATTGAATAATAAATTGAATAATAAATTCAAAAATGTTGTTCTATAAAATAGATTTAGAATAAAAGCATGAACACTTAAACAATTAAAACACTCAACACATGAATTTTAGTGATATTTTCAGTGAATATGGATTGAAACATCAATTTTTGAAATAATCATCAATTCAACATTATATTCATATTTTATCATTTAAAACTTCATTTTTCACTATAACAGATGCAAAAAAATGTGTAAAATACTCTCCAAATCACTTTTATATTTGTATACTTGTACTATTATAAATGGAATTGAAGGAAATTTTTTCTAAGGGAGATAATGAAGATTTTAAATATTTTTATCACCGTATACAACAAAATAAATGGATCCATCATAGAATACGTAACATACCATAACTAAGAGTTTGTTAAACAATCCCTTAAGATAGAGAAAATATAACAATAAAACTACAAATGAGTAAGAGAATCTTTATATATATTTTACATAGCTAGTGAATTTCCAAGTATAAATGTTATATCACGTGCTAGAATTATAGATAAATTTTCTTGTTGTCTTAGTGAAATCAATGTTATTTTATAGACTATGTTCACCCACATATACATAGATTTGACTAACTAAAGGTTCATTTCATGGAAAAATATATAGTGTCATATTTTCTCAACAAGTTTTCCAGGCTGTGATAGGGAATAAAATTTGAAGAGGATCATGTTGTTTTAAGAAGCATGATGATGAGTTCAATTTGATCCTCTCTCCACATACATAATGAAATTATGTTAAGTAAAGGGAAGAGGAAAAGGTCTCTAACATATACATAATCAGTTGGTGGGTATTGAAAATAAATACAAGGGAAGATTGAAGATATGATGAGTCATGTTTCATTTATTATCAATTGGTATAGATGCCATAATCTATAAAGCTTCTGATATGTGTTGGGGAGGTGTAAACCATATAATGAGGTGTTGTCACCATCAATTGAAAATGCAAATCAGCTACTACATATACACCAGGGATCAATATATTCTAGTAACAACTACTAATATTTGATGATTGTGATAGTTGGTATTCTTTGAGATAGGACAGGTGTTGATGGAGGTGAGATAACTGTCCATAATGATTTCAAGATTCATTTGATGATAATAATATTAAATAAGGAAGATCCTAAGAATTAGAGAAACCATCATAGGAATAATTATAATTATAATTGTTGACATTATTTGAAAAATATCATTGTATGATGGATAAAGTCTACAATTTGGGGGGGTGTAAATTCTTCGAAACACTCAAAGGTGAGTACATGAGCTACAACAACCATTAGAGTTTATCTATATATCTTTGAAATAATTTTCATATTTTCCAATGTTTTTTAAATCCATTTTTGAAGTTTAAAAATTATTTTAAGAGTGTTGGAATTGATTTAAATAAGCACTTATGTCATTTCTTGATTTATGTATCATTGGATATTAACAAGATTTTATGACTTTATAAGTCTTGTAATTTGGAGTATATCATAATAAATCTATTTATGAAAAAACAATTTCAATTTTGTTCAAATATTATTTGACTTTGGGCTATATTATATGACTTTGGATGGGCATATAACTTAGTGAGAGTTTCATATAACTTTTGGCCAACATATGCCATTATAGCTCTAAGTGTATGACTTCATCATACAACTTTAATATGAGTTGTATGAATTCACATTACCATAATACTTCTAAATCATTATAAATGTAATAACTTTTTAATTACATGTATAAAATCGGAATTTTTTATGACTTTAAAGTTATATAGAGAAGAGCCAATATTTTTAATGGAGAAATATATTTTCCCGACGATTGACTACATGGGATTTAGTTTTGTAAAATTATTCATGTTGAGTTTTGTATTTCCAAGTAGTTTCTAATGGGACTATATATGGAATCAGAAGCACCCAATGGTTCTATATCTATGGGGACTAGTTCCCAAAGGAAGGAACATATTGAGTAATTTGGAAAATGATACTTATGAACTCACATTGTTCAAGAGGATGGAAGGTCGGGATCATCACACCCTTTTAGGGGAAATTCATTCCTACATCAGGACACTCTTATATATTAATGATATGTTTTTGAATCCATTATTAATTCCCAAGTACGAAGTGTGTAATTATATAATTAACTATCAGACATTTTCATGTGAATATTATAAACATCTCTATGTATCTAAGGTTCTCATTAATGGAGAGATATATATATATATCTTAGGTTCTCCATTAATGGTATTCTCATATGTACTAATTAGAGATTTTTGGGTCATTATTACAATGATGTTGATTTTTAGCCACATAGTGGGGAGATCTGGAGTATATCATTATCCATAGAGATGGTAGTTATTATTTTGTTGGAATTGAACTCATGTATTGGATTCCTATGAATCCTTGTGAAAGTAATCATAACCCACATAGATTGGTGACACATAACTGGACACAACATACCTTTTAATGTAATTTTATAAGTAAAAACCACACTGTATAGCATCATGGGACAAGGACAACTAGGAGAAAGGGGCCTAGTCAAAGTTTGGATTGGGACTTCTGTTGAAGTGGACCATGGAACATGGAAGGGGCATGGATTCTAAGGTTCAATTAGATCCCACTGGGAGTATTGCGTAGAGAGGAAATGGTTGATTTGGGGGTGTTCTGTTTGGTACTCTTGGGGGATTCCTATGTATCCCATTTGGATGAGAATCAAATCCCATGTAGTTCAGTTGTCAGGACCCATGCCTATGAAGGCCCTCGAGTTTTCCCTACAATTGAGTATATTCCTTTGAGGGGATTGTGTTGGGGATTAATCCTAAGAAGGATTCCATGATAATTGAGTTTTGGGGCTTGAGAATTTTCTTAACTCATGGATATTGGGGTTTGTTTTTGGATTACACCTGAAGAGGATTCCTATATTCTGTTTGGGGATATTATTGGGGCTTATACCTAAAAAGGAGGCATAAAGGTTATGATTCGAGACTTATTCCTAAGGATGATTCCCAAGTGAACAGAGGTTTGGTTGGGTCTTATTCTTGAGGAGGATTCCCTTTGATGGGATTGTTTATGACTTACTCCTAAGGAGTATTCCCAGTGTTATGTCTTGAAGGGGAGTATGAATCTTTGAGAGGATTTTGATTATGTATTTATCTAAAAGAGGATGCCCTTGGATTGGTTAGGGCATAGAAATTGAATATGGCCTAAAAGTTTTGAGATCACTTGGATGTCCTGAACACTAAGAAACTCTAACCCCACTTGAGTCATACTCAATGTGAGAAAAATAGGAAAGAGAATATATGGGAAACCACACAATATGATTTTCCCTTGGGTTGGATACTTGGTATTGAGGACCCATGCCAATGGAGGAACTCTAATGAACGGTGAGTGGAATATCTGAAAGGGTATTATATGCCAAAACAAGAATCCAACTATGTGGAAATTGTGATTATGGCTATCCTCTAAGCCAACATGATTCATGATTAGTCATGATTGAATATGAGAAAAAATAGGAAGTGTAATATCTAAAAAACCACACCCCCTCCACCGTTAGAAGAGGTAAGTGCAATAAGAGAAGAAGCAGGGGGTTTGGATGTGCCCATTCCTTCTCTCCTTGTGTATCCGGGATAGTCACATCGGACTATCCACATGGACATAGCTGAAAGGCATGGAGGAGGAAGGATTGAAGCGGGACATGTCCTGCAAGAAAAAATAATGGATTAATCTAGTAAGGATGCACTAAAATTGGTTCCTCAATAGAATAAGAGGATCTCATTACCTATTGAAGGTAAAGGAAGGCCTGATACTTACCCTGAATTCCTAGAATCATAGTCTCTATGTCATAGAGATGATTTCAGAATAACAAAATCCTAAAACTATTTCCCAAGACGAGAAGTTTCACAACACCTACCCTAAGGTTGGGGTCCTTGTGAACTTTTTAATTACTACCCACATGTACCCCGAAGGACTCTAGATGTCTCGAAGGACAAGATCCAGAAACCTATGACCATAGTAATTCATACCCAAATGGTAGACACTCCAGTGTGACTCTTAAAATGAATTTTCAAGTTTTAAGGCTACTGTGAAGGTTTCAGACTGGTCCTCCTCATGTGGGGGATCCAAAGGAAGATGATCCCTTATTTTGGCAACTTAGAAGATGACTCAAATGGGAAAATCATATAAGTCCTATCTTAGAGAGAAAATGAAACTCATGTAGGGCCTGGGAGGAACTGGAGGTGCTTCACACAGGGGAGTATTGTTCTCTGTGAGCTATATATGTCTTTGGTAATGGACCACTTGTGAAACAACACTTTGATGAGGATTTAGACTAGGCCCCATTGGTATCTTAAGGTGTCCCCTAATAGGTCTCATGTAGGTCCCTCATTGGGTAAGGTACCTCACACAGGTGATTTTACACTATGTGAGAAAGCGTCCTCTAGTATATGACTTGCCTTTTAGACCCTGAAAGGGAATTTGATCTCGCTTATACACCTTAATCCTCTTTTTTCTCAGGTTCTCTATGTCTAATTAAGGAATATTTGGAGACCTTGGTGAAGGGGATGGACAACCAGAGATTATAGTATTTTTTAAATTTTCTATTTGTGAAAATGTGGATCCCTGGTGTACTATTCATATGAAAATAGGGAACCTTAGTTAATGGAGGTACATACCACAATTCCAAGGTTTAGGTGTTTGGAACATGTACCTCATGTAGGGGTAGAGAAAATATAGCATGTACAGGTAGTCCAGTATGGGAGTTCTAGTAGCCAGGCTGGGTAGGCCTTCTGGGCTATGTAGGTGGGCCTACATAGGTCTTCTAGTGCATAGGATGGGTGCACACTAGACCACATGTACAAGCCATATAGGATAATACAATGATCCATACTATGGAGGTTTCTCCCACACACCCCTACTTGAGATTAGTTTCTTCTTCGGTCTTAACCCTTTGGGTCAGACCAATTGCTACTATCCCTGACCCCCAAGACAAATAAAGAGTTTTAATATAGAATTTGTGGGATTCAAGACATATTTATTTTGGTCACGACAAATAAAAACACAATTTTCTCCTTCTCCGAACATAGAAATGTAATTCTACTAAAACATGAAATTTGGTGTTTATGTAAGGATCACATCATCAATTTTATAGAATCGTTCAGGGAATAAAATTCACAATATCAACCCCCCTAAATTTTACTTGTTTTTAATGAGAATAATCTAGTTCTAATTTAAATTTAGGAAACTTTGAATCATTCTAACATCATTTGGTAAGATTTTAAGCTACCTCAAGTGTGTAAGGATGATCTAATTCTATCCAAATCTGTTGGGACTACCAAGCATAGTTCAAATGTTTATAGGGTCATACAAATACCCCTCCAAACCTTATACATTTCTATATCATCACCCTTTTTCCCTAAAACTTATATAAAGAAGACATATTAGGTTAGACATGAATTTTTCTTAGGTATCCCCTTTCATGTTTTTAGCATAACATGTTTTGAACCTATTTCTTTTTATCTGTTGATATTTTTACTAAACCATAATGAATTCAGGTCTAGTGAACTCTGATGCAACTTTTTTCCAAAGTACCCTTTATAGGTTTTGAAAATGGTGAGTACAATGTATATTTTTTTGTTACTTTAATTTTTATCAATATGAACTAATAATAATGGCATTTGTGGTCAAACAGATTTTATGACAAGTTTTTAAATTAGTACACAAACTAGGCTTGTTTTACAACAATGTTCTAAATTATGTAGATACCCAAAGGGGGAAATAGATCTAGGATTTTACAAATTATAAATCTAAAACATTATATTCATGATTAAAGTAGTTATCACTTGAAGAAAAAGATACCACTATTGACAAACTATTTTTTGAGATACATTATGAAAAGTTAACTGGACTGTGTTCCTGTATTGTCAAATAGTGGGATCCTTAGGCTGATAGGAACTTTTGTTTGAGAATTATGCCAATATAACTAGGGAATGTTATAGAATAGTTAGGTAAAATATTTATCACGAATTCTAGAATTATATTTCTATTGGATGAATGAATTTTGTGGTGATTTAGATTTCTCAAGAACACGATTGGGGGGTTTTCAAGGGTTGCTGTTTGAGATTGAAGAGAGAATCTATATTTGCATTGGACATGAATGGGAAACTTCTCCTACACAAATTTTCATTATGTGAATTAAGGTACATTTTTATAAATTAATAATTTCAAGGGTGAAGGTACCTTTCTAACAAGGGTTAAATCATCATGCAGTTTAATGTCAGGCAACTATGACATTGATCGTGTAGTTTAACATCTTACAAAGAGGACATTTTTGGTATAGTTTAACATATTGTATCTATGACATTAGGATACATAGTATGATTTCATTTATCAATTATGTTTGGTGGGATATAATTTATGGTATTTAACTTTTAACAAAATGTTGATTATTCTCCCATTTAAAGGTAATTTGTTTGGGGATGTGTTGTCAATTTCAAGCAAAAGAAAGTGAATGTTGTAAACATTAATATATGGATTTATGAATTTAAATAGTTGTATGGGGAAATGAATTATGAAAATAGATGATTTATCTCTAGAGATTAAAAAATTATATTTGGTTGAAAAAACTATTTTTTATGACACTATATGAAATGAAAACTACGGTATGTTACTGCATAGTCAAATAGTTTCATCATCTAGGTGAAAAAATCATTTTGTAGGCTACTTTATGCAAGGAAAGTTGGGGTGTGATATTGCATAGTTTGTCAGAAGTGTTCACAAGAATTCTAACATTCTATTTTATATGGATTATGGAAGTTTATGAAGATTCATAATTCCTTAGACAAAGAGTCTGGCTTGGTTAAAGGAAAGTACCAAAAGATGTAAAGATCATTTCAAGTCAAAATAAACAAAGAATTAGGGGAAGAGGTTCCCTGTATATGTCTAACCCAAACACAGGAATCATGGTGCATGTAGTTTAAGGGAATATTCCTAGGAATATAGTATTATGGACATTATAGGTGATACGTGTCCCACCAGACTAATGTCATTCCATCATACATCAGACACGAGGGGGGGGGAATCATTAACCATGATCTTCAGAGTTTTTAGATCAGTAAAAAAAGAAAATTGGATAGATATGTGATGGATGATGATAGATTGTGTTTGAATCATGGGTTCCGGTATAATTTCATCATATATTATGAGGACCGAAGATTATTATCCCAAGGGTAAAGTAACCACTGGTTCAAAAACCTATTTTTTTTTGTTGTTTTATGATAATACAACTAGGGAATCATACCACATTGTCAAAAAGTGGAATCCAATGGATGAAAAACACTTTTTTGGTAGAACTTATGAAATGAAAATAGTGGCATGTATTAGCATAGTCATAAAGAGGATTTATCAGGAATTATGGAATTCTATCACCATGAGCTATAGAAATATTATGAAGATATGAGAGTGTCCAATATTAGAATTATGACATGTCTAAGGGATATGTCTGGGAACAAAGTAATATTTTTCAATGATATTATACATAAAGTGTTGAGTCCCTTTCATTGATCTAACTCATATGTAGAAGGGGGCATCATTGTTTTTTTGGTGGACCCCCTAATGAGGGGACCTGAATAAGGGATCATGTGTAAATCCTTATTTGTAAACAAGAGAGGGGTTATTTTAATTTTACTCATGGATAAGACTAGAATATGAGGCCTAGATGTCCCTATATATATCACTATAATGAGAATAAAGACACACAATGTTCTTATGTTACCATGTTGTTTACTATCATGTGGTCAAGAAATTTGTCATGCAGTTTAGAGTAATGCGGTAAGGACATCAGCCATGCAGTTTGATGTGATATGGTAATGACATCATCTATTTAGTTTAACATTATGTGGTAAGGAATAGGGTGAATTTATGTGATTTTTGATGGAATAGGGTATAGTACATGGGAATCACTATGTATCTTGTTTGATAAAGAATTAAGACACATGTATTTCTAAAATAATGATCCACCACACTAATTGAATTCATGTGTGGAAGAAATGGGCATTATTTTTATGAATATGTAATCATTAATAGGGTTAGAATCCATATTGGATCCTATCATGCAGATCTTACATGTACATTTGATTATGGGGGGAATTTACCATATTTATTGGTGGTGATGCCTAGGATTGAAGATCTGGACGTCACTACATATCTCAATGGAATAAGAATCCATCCACATGTAGTACATGAGTAAATTGTACTATTTAATTTCATGTGGTAAAGAAATCTGGTGAGCCTTTTATAGTCTTGTAATCAGGACCATAATAAACCCAATGTTAATTTATTTGACTTACTCATGCAAAGAACTCTTTTACTATAACACCTAATCCCATGTGAGCTATGTTTGATGTGATAAAAAATGTGTGGTAAAAGATTCTTCTATGACACAACGGTAAAAAAAAGTAATGGGAATGGGAATTTATATTTTTTAGTGAGGATGATGATGAACCTATAAGAAATAGTATAAATTTAATGTCTAGGTCCAATGATAGAATTGTGGTCAACACTATGTACTTCACTGTAATGCATGTTAAGCCACATGTAGTTTCTGAAAGTTTCTATACGTCAATCAGGTTCTGATGTAGGAAAAAATGTGTTTTATATTTTCCAAAATGACGGTTGATCCCAAGACATGGAGTCTTGAAATAAATATGTATCTCATTGGGATGATAATCAATCCACTTGTATGTTTTGAAAGGTTCCCTATACAGGTCAAACCAGTACACAAGGAATGGAGTATTTTTTAAAACTAGACCTGAGATTAGAGATATAAGAATTACTATGTATCTCATTCGAATGAGAATCAAGAAACATGTAGTTTTTTATACTAGTGAGTATGGTGTTTCCCGTGTGGATGTATGGGTTGTATTATCATAATACCATAGGGCATGCAAGGGCATGTTAGGAAAAAAAATTATTTTTATCCAACATCTCCTAGATTATGTTTGACAGGGACTTGTTTAAGGCCTCTATCTTCCAATTAGCCATGGTATGATAGTGGGACGAATAGCTGGATTTGATATTGTTCTCATAATACAACATTCCCACTTCAGTAGACAAAATTTGGTGACATTTTCAATCAATATTTTATGGGGTACACCAAATATGGTCATGAATTTGGCTTTCATAATGATGAAAATTATTTTGGCCCCGACTTCATTGATCGGTATTTCCTTGGCCCATTTAGAGAACAAATCCATAGAAGTAATGTTGTATTTGAAATTATGGGATATATCTAGAGTTTATTTATCTATAACATCCATTCCCCTTATAGAAATTATCAATTAGTATTTGGATGTATGTAGAAACTCTTGGGTTTGATGGATGAAGTTTGCATACACCTGGCATGAATGAAATTTCCTAGTAAATTCTATGAAATATTCTATCATTGAAATCCAAAAGTATCAAAGCATTCATATTTTGTTGAAAACCCTACAACCTAACTAGTGGGACTAGAAAATACCTTGTGTACTTATTCCATAATATCAACAATATCTTCATTATCGATACATCTGATATGGATACCATCAAATCCTCATTTATAGAGTAATATTTTTTTTAATTTTGGCCATTATAAATAGTGAAGATGGATTCTCAGTACCAAATTCATTCTTTCTTAGATCTATCTTATAGATCTACTCTATATTTCAAGGTATTCCATGATGGGCATCATCCACCCATTGGTAGGGCCATACGGTTCAGTGATAAAGCTTACTTCGTTGATCAAGAAAATTAAAATTTAAATGAATGGTGGGACCATATGATGATGGGAAATACTAATGGTCATTTCTTCCAAGTATTGATCCTCTAGAGCTATGGATGCATTTTTGAGTGCATCTTACTTGGAATTATATGATCGTATGATGTGGTTTATTGTTGTTTATGTGAGTAATGCTTCTATTAACACTCATACATTGTCAAGCGGTGGGATTGTATCTTCTTTTCTAATGGCACAATCTATGTTGATCTATTTTATCACTAACTCTAAATCAAAAATAACTTCCATAATGTCCTTTGGTGTTTAGAGATCCATTTACAGGCTGATAATGTGGGCCTAATATTTTTCCTCATTATTTTAACATCTTTCTGATAGTATGGAAGAGTAAGGTAAAACTGACTTAACTGGGGAAATGAGCACGATCCCTCACCCAACTTTTTTGAGCTTAGGATATTCCATTATATTCCATATTGGGCTATTGGATACACTATCAAAATACATTTCCCATGTATGGGGGCCATCCTAAATAGATAATACCTCCTCATTTAGAAATTTTTTGTTTAATGATGTTGTTTCTACAAATGAATTTTTTACAAGGAATTCTACTAAGGACTGGACTTTCACACTTTTTAAGGATTAAAATATATATCCAACCAATGCAGGATTACCACCCACTATAATAAACATCCTATCAATATGGGATGATAGATAATATATTTGATTATGTTATTTTGAGAGACCAATTGGACATCAGGGTGCTTCAGGTATTGCCTTAGTTACTAAACTATAACAATTAATGTTAGAAAGTTATTCTCGATATATGAATAATTATTCTTAGTGTAAGATTTGGTTTGATTAAGATAATTTATTTTGTTCTCTTCTTTTCATTGTTCTTTTATTCAAGGAAGTTGATTAGTGATCTATATAGATATATGACATATAGGATAAGTGTATTTCCCTCAATGAGTGTAATTAATACCAATGGCCTCAATATATACTTCATTAGGCTGTAAAATACATCCTGTCATTTTTTGGTCCACTGATATGAAACCCCATTGATCATAAATTTGGTTAAGGGAAGAAAATTTCCTACGAGGTTGGATACGAAGTGTCGAATTAAAGCCATGTGTCCTTGAAGTCCTCTCAACTCTTTAATGTTTCGTTGAGGTGGCATGAAAATTATGAATTAGTTTTATCATGGTTGACTTATATTCTATGATGGAATATCATTATGTCAAGAAACATTCCCCAGGTTATCCCAAAAGAACCTTTTATGGGGCTAATATTATGGTTATGTTTTTGTATCTTGTTGAGGATGATCTCTAGGTCAGCCAGGTGGTCCAAACATTGTTGGGACTTAACCACTATATCATCGATGTATAATTTTAAAAACTTACCCAAGAAGGGTTTGAAGATGCGATGTATGGAACATTGGTATGTGGTATTAGTGTTATTAATTAAAAATGGAATTACCCAATAGTATAATACTACATGGGTACTTAAATGTAGGTGATTATTAATCTTCTTGGGCCATCTAAATATGATATTTTCTTGAATATCCATCCATGAAAGAGAGGTCTTGATAAATATCCATCGCCTCAATTAAGAGTTCAATGATTGGAAAATGGATGTCATTATTTGAACAATGTCAGTTGAGATATCTAAAGTCAATGAACACTCTAATTTCCTAATTCTTCTTCTTCATAGGGAAAATATTTGTAATCAATTATGGATATTGTATCTCCCATATAAATTCATCATTGATCAGATTTTCCACTTTAGACTAGATTTTGGAGTCCTGAGTTGGGTGTGTGCTTATAGAAGCTTGTTTGTATACTTGATGGTCTTCTGGAAAACCAAAGTGATTGGTGGCCACCTCAGGATTGAGGCCCGAAATCTCTATGTGATTCCAACCAGAACAATCCTGGAATCTCTTCAATAAAGAATTATATACCTCCTATTCTTCATAAGATGGGGCCACACTAATCAATGTGGTTAGTGGATATTCATTTGTACATCTTATTCTTCCATCTCTACCTAGGAATTTTATAATGAATAGATTTTATCAATGTGAGTGGAGGAGTAAACATTTGAACATCCAGAAGATAAACTACCCATTTTTTTCTCAATTGATGTTGTGAGGAATTTTTTGAGCTCGGATGGGGAGACAAGGGATACAAAATGATCATCTTCATTTTATACCATTATCATCAATGAATATTCCATCGTAGCTAATGAAACATGGATTTTTTTAAGATCATGGGATGGAATGATGACATCTTTATTTAATCTTTCATTACTAATAAAAAATTTGAAAACTTCCCTAATACTTATGGGCTCATTTGTCAAAATTATCATCATGGAATTATTTGGATGTTTGACTTAATTTGAGCCCACTTCATCAATTTTATTGATGGGAAGCACATACTCAACACATAGTTGCTTTAATGGATTGGAAAGAATGTTCTCCAGACCATGTGAGGAATTGATTCGAGTGAAATCATCATCCATGGAATTTTTCCCATCCTTATTATAGAATCATGCATTGAAGTATTTTGACACACATGATTTTAATGGAGATTTTTTACAATAAAGTGTCCCAATTTTACCATTGATACAGTATTAGAGCAATTGTTGGTATGATGAAAGAATAACCACTTGTTGATATATCCAAGGTCTTCTATGTATAACGTTATAGGTCATACCCTCCCTAACATCCATGAATTCTAAGTCAAAAATGGGATCCCCAAACTAAGTTCTATGTTTTATTTTTCCATTGGTATTCTTATCATTACTTTCATAAACCATTAACATTAAATTGAAGTGATACAAGTGATTTTCATTGAAACCCAGTGGATGAATTTTTCAGATTGGGATGTGATTGACTGCTAAGTTGTTTTCAATCAAGGCTCATCAGCCATCAATGTCATTTATCCTTCCAGATATATAAAAGAGTATGACAGTTCCCTAAATGATGGAATCCTCATCCTGGTCTATGAATAAGATAATCGGATTCCATTATGTGGGATAATTCTCTATATGATACACTGTAGAAATGAAAAACCCAACTTCAAATTCAAGTGGCTTTGACAAGGCCTCTATGATTGTTTCCTATATAACTTTTGATAGATTCATGGCAAACAAGATTGACAACATGTATGGTTCTAGGGATAATTGTCTCAAAAAATCACACTTCTAATCTAAAGGTCTTCACTTCCTAACATAGGGATGCTCTTTAGAAGATTCCATGGGAATTTATGTACTTTATGTTGATGGATCAATATTTTTGATAGGAGCTGAAGGTTCTTCTACTCTTGGTGGTTGAGGTTGACTAGGTCTACCTGCACACTGATGTTGATTTGGAGATTAAGAAACCTCAAGATGATCAACCAATATGATTATGTTACAAGAATCTATTACATTTGTGGGAGAAATTTATTACTCCTACTAATATTTCTATAGAGCTCACCCATGATTTTTTCCACATAGAATGTACGATAGTGATGTGGTTATAGTAATTACCCCTAGAATGACCACTTCTTACCCTATATCCTTGACTCTAATGGACACTACCCATATTATTTCAATCAATTGTAGGTAATTTGACTTCATAATCACAATCATCGTATGAGAATGGATCCATTTTGTGAATAACGTTAATGGAATCGAAGATCAACACCTCACCTAATGGAGATTATGTCGGGAAGGTTAACCATTATTGTACCATTTTCTAAGGTGGTGCATGTGCTTCTGGGACTATAGGAAGGAAGATTAATAAATTAAAATACAAATTCATATTTGTAATCATGTTATCTTATTATATTTTCTTCTTACTCTTCCTACCATGTAACTTCTTATAAGATTATATTTCAGAGGATTGGGTTGTCGTTGAAGTTGGGTGTGTTTAAGTAGAAGTGGTTGAAGGCACAGTTGGTTGTTTCAACTATGTTTGTAGAATATCATGAGTCTTTTTTATCATTATTATGATCATATAGTAAATGAAAATCTATGTACTCTTTAAGTTTACGTCTGACTATTCATTTTACTCCTATGGATCATGTTGGAGTTGGTAACCTAGAAACCGACTTCTTTTTACTTTATGATAAACCAGTATTCATGGGATGAATATTTATAAACTCCTTCTCACAACATGATTTTTCTTCTTAATGACATAGTATGTGATAAATTTCTAAGAATGGTTGTTTCACTACAAGGTCATAGTAGATCCCTTCTATGATGAGAAACCAGAAGTTTCCTGACTCTATTCTTGAATAGATGTTTTATGGATGGATGATATCTTTTTAAGGGACAAAACTTATATAGGTTATTAGGGATGGGGACTCACGAAACATTAATGCACCTTCTAATGTCATGTACCCTTGATAATATCAAGGAGGATATTATGAGAACAAGACCAGCCAGTAGGAAATCCACATTCATACAAGTTATTGGATGTTCCTATATACGTACGTGTGTATTGGCCCTCAGAAATTATGATTATTATTAATGGGTTTTTTGACTTGTGCTCTTAAATGTATTGACAAAAATTGTGATGATAGGTGTTCACGATGAGGTAGGATATGTTGGGTGCATCATGAGTAATACTGCTTTAATGAATAATGTGAGAAAGGATTTGTCACATCTATGAAAGTAGATATCTCAGGGCCTTTGATGGAAATGATATAGCCTTACTAAATCAATTTCCATGATTTTCACTAGGCATGTTAAATTCCTAGAAGTAAAATAATGATAAATCGAGCACCTGGGTTGACGGAACATGCATGTATCCTTCTTGATAGGAGATATCAGGATAAATAGATTATAGTACAAAACAACAATTTGTATGGGCTGACATGTGGTTCTGAAGTCAACTTCTTTCTCTTGGGTTCCTTAAACCATTACTAGACACTAATCATGGACTTTAGGCATTTCCACCTAATATGAAAAAAGTGGAACATTATGCTGAATATTATATGGTTTCTGAAAAGAACATTCCCAAGAAAAATTTGTAAATTAGTGTTGTTTTCGAAAGTAATATTTAATTTATTTTATCTAGTTATTTGGAATATTAAACTAAAACTATACATGTTTGTGGTAAATAAATTCATAAAAGAAGGTTCGCTACACTAATGAAAAATGGTAGGGATTCTAGAAGTAGAAACTCCCCAAGAAGATGACTAGATAGAGGATACATTACACCTGGAAAACAAGTTTTTAATAAATATAGAATCACCATAATTTTGAAAATAAATCATTAAATTTCACTATTGGTAGTGTGGTATATTTGGAAAAAACATATAATTACTGATATAATATGTCATTTCCATTGAGGTTGAATGAATCAATGGGTATAATACATTGAAAGAAAAGTAGATGATCTACTAAAAGAATAATCATAATTATAAAATCGAAATTTGAAACTCAAAAAATTAAATGTCCATATTTAAAAAATAAATATTACTTTTAGATGAATATTTATAGAATATATATTCAATAGGGTATAAATCTGATTTTTTTTCATCATAGATATTACAGGTTATAAATTATTGGTTTCTAGGATAATGATTAATGAAAAGAGAAAGGAGAAACCTGACTTTACTGGGCAAGGTAACTCTTTATAAAAGATGAAGGTGAAAAAGACATAATATAGTTCATGTGATAGAGATAGATAATAGCGATAAAAAGATGATAAAAGATTACTAATTTATAACTATGAATTAAATGAAATAAGAGGTAGGATTTTTGGGTGAGCTAAATTGAGCAAAAAAAATAATTCATTAGTTCTTAAATTTTATCTTTAGAAGACAAATTAGAATAAAAAGTATATTAGGCCAATGGAAGATAGTTTCCCTTAATATATAATAATAAATAGTACCCACATAGAGAAATATTTTAGTATAAACAAAACTCCTTACTGCCTATGGATATTCATGATAGAAAATTAAAAAGAGGAGTCATGATGTGCTCATCTAGTCATAAAACTATAAGACAAAGGATATATTGGTTATGATGTAACTATCACCCTTTATGCTTTTTCTAAGAAGAATAAAATAACACCCTCCTTATTCCATTTTTAATTTTCGATTGTTCTAACATATAAGCAATTGAATAATGTTTAATCATGGGTACCTACTATAGTTTGTGACTGATCTTATCATTGTATACAACAATGTAAAAGGATTATCATTTTATATGTAACCTTCCCTGGTGAAGAGTTTTTGAGTTCAACATTTTAGAGGAAAAACTATAAATAAAAGGTGACAATATGGTATACAATATATGTTCAATATATTTATACAACCCCTGAATTATATGTTTTTAATGTGGTATCACATTATACAATTTGAATGGATAGTCTTGATGCCTTGGTGAAACCCCTCATGTTCTTTACATTAAGTTTTCACTTTTAAACATCGATTTAACTTGATAAAGGCTCATTTTTGTGAAATATATGGTTATGAACTTATCACTTTAATAGAAATAAGTTTTTATTCGGAATAAAAGTTTTTGAAAAAGAAGAACAAGAAGTTTTTTAAGAAGCATGATGATGTTCTAAGAGATATCCTCTCTCTATATTCCAATTAAATTTATTATCAATAAGTGAGATAATAAAATGTGACACATATTTACATAAGGAGCTGGTGGGTATTAAAAACAAAAAAATAGAGGATATTGAATTTTCCAGGTGTTGGATTATATTTGTTTCTCGTAATCATATATTCCATAATGTGTGTTTGTGATATGTGAGGAAATTGATATGGTTTTTACATAATCAATGGAAAATAGAACTTCGTTAATGCTTGGAGAATTTGGTTGGATAAAATCAAGTGGCATCACCAAATATCTGATGACTGTGAGAGACAATGTTATTTGAGAAATGAAAAGTGAAGATAAGATGATATCATACACAATAATAAATGTTGAATAACTTTATTGATGACTAAATTAAATAAAGAAGAGTTTAAGTATTAGAATAAACATCCTTGAAAAAATTAGCATTTTGGTTGTTGAAATTAGTGGGAAAATGTTCTTAAATGATAATAGTAATGTGAATCCAATTTGAAGTGAAATATAGATTCTCAGAAACACTTGAAGAAGAGTACATGTATTGAAAAAACATTTGTATTTTTCTAGTGACCTTTGAAGTAGTTCTAATATTTTCATAATGTTCTTTAATGTAATTGTATATGTCTAAAAATTATTTGTAGAGGCTTATACATCATTTAAAGAATCACTGAAGTCATTTAATGAAGTCAATAACTTTTGAGATTAAGAAGAATATATGAAATTTTAAATCTTATGATATAGAGGATCCAATTATGAATTTTCGTATCTATTCACTATAAGAATATTTTGTAGGTTTTGGGCATATCAGAAGCATACGATTAGTCATCCCCAACTTTTCTTTTTTTAATGATCAATTATCTGTCTGATAATTACATGATGGTAATTTCCATGATCAACTGAATTGAATCAAATAATACAGATAACAGGTAAAATATCTGATCCAATCCATAGTATCATCACATATTATTTACAATTAACATAAGAAATTAATGAATCTCCTTTTGAGAAAAAAAATTCATTGATGGATCTAAAAAAATATTTATATCTTACCCTCATTTCATTTTGATAATCAAGAATATATTCCCTCTAGTGGTTAACTATATGTGTTCCAACAATGTCTGAACATCACCATAAGAATCTTGGGGTGCTAGCATGACATATCCTATTGCTTTCTTGACCATTGATCTCCTTTAAAATCAGTTCCAAAGGATTCTCATTGATCTATCTTGACTCGAGAGTGGAAGGTGTAGGAAGGTCGATTTACATTCTTGGTAGTGTTCTTGGATATGGGAGATCTCTAGGGAATCAAGTAGATTATACAGATTTCATTATCCACAAAAAAAGAAATGAATTGACTCTCTTGAAAGTAACATAATTGGGTTTTTATACCATTAGGTTTAGAAATAATTAATTACACAAGTGCCCTCTACTATTTATTTAACCTCTAAAAAACCCCATTTCTATAATAATAATTTTATTATAATTTCTGTAAATGCATGAAACTTGTGAATTATATTAAATAGTATTTAGTCAAATAATATTCAATATATATTATTTCTCACTAGACCATTTAATTTTTTCCCCTCCATTCCTCCTTATTATTTATCAAGACTTTCATAATGAATATATATTTAATAAATAAATTATAGCTTCATTATTTTCTAATAAATAATTAAATATTATATTTAATAAATATTTAATAAATACTTATTAAATATTCTGCTCACATAATATTCTCTAGAATAACTGGTGAAAAATATATATGATCAATAAAACATGAATAATTATTAAACGATATGTTGGACTAATATTTATTAAACTTGTAAAATAATAATAAAAAATAACATATTATTTAAGTGAGATTCTTGATATACTTAGTGTGTGACACTCTAGGCCTCTTCCTTAGTGGCATTAGGTGAAGAAGACTAAAGTCTAAGGATAATGTTTAATAACATTCAAAGGATCATATAGAGAAATATTTTAATTCGATAAAAATATAATACATTCTTACTATAGTATAATCTCTTTATTACGATATATCTAATCAAGCAGGTTCCTTGCTAGTGTCATCAACCTATGTGCTCGGTGTCTCTTTCTTGGACTTTTGACAATCGAACATTCCTATACAACACCAGGGACATGGATTTATCTTAGCTATAGAATTTCAATCAACGGGACTGAGATATCATCTTCTATTAAATAACATAAGTTATAAATCTTTTCTTGCATTATTCAGTAATTAAATATTACCTGTAACGCACCAAATGTATCATACCTCCCCTCTAACATATGTCATCACGGTTTTCATCAATAAATCTAAGTACATCACTTATAATACTAATTAGTTATAATAATAATATATAAGTATCAATACACACTTATTAATATATGAAAATCTAATGACACATAAAAATGTGTATTTTTTACTCGGGGGGTCTCATTCTCATAATATCCTACACTATATATTACCAATGGTATACACCATGAGAAGTTACCACAAAGTCCAATGAGTCTCCTCCCATGATATACTAAATCATTTGTGTCCAACCAATGATTTCATCAGATTATAATATATATATATATATATATATATATATATATTAAAAATACTATCATCGAACTTATGGGTTCTCATCGTACCAAGGAACTACTTTGACCTGTTATTACAAAAGATAGTCATACGATATTATCAAATATTGTGTTTCACAATAGGAAAATCATAATTTGATAATAATTTTAATAATTTTTGAAACTATTAATACATGTTATCATAAAGTAAAAATAATTTGGTTCTATGGAACCAACTATAACTGACCGCCACTAGCACTAGAGCCAACTGCTAACAACTTTCAGTCTGTTATCTCTCACATGAACCAAAGTTTCTGCTATGATATGCCTATAGTAAAGTGGTCTGCCATTTTCCCCTCAATGGTAACTCTAATTACTACAACTTCACCCCAATAATAAAAAAACCCTAAAGAGATGATACTTCTAGAGTATGTGTATTGTCTGTTTGTTTCAAAATGGATCTTTTTCAAGATCCACCACTGTAGTATTACCAAAATAAAATTTGATACAATCTTTACTGAAAGGTAACACATCAAGCTATTGAATAAAATATTTTTATACAGGGGGATTCCTTGGATTTATTAAAAGCCACTATATAATTAGATGCTATTATTGATTTAGGGGACAACTGACTTCTTTAAACTCTTCGAGCTCATACCTCCTCTGATGAGATAAATAGAAAATATTAACATTGACTTCATATCATTATGTTTTGTTTCAAAACATGAATCATTATAACCTATTATTACTATCTCCTCATCACCTCTATACACTATGAACATATCCTCACTTCTTCTCAAATACTTGATTATATCTTTAACAACATACCAATATTGTTCTCCGAGATATTTTTGATATCTTTTTACCATGATCAATGCGTATGAACATCATGTGTAGAACATAACATGGAATACATGATTGATCATTTCAATAATGAATATGATATCTTACACATTATTTAATTCTATTTTTATGTTTGAGGACACATTTTATTAGAAATATGTACACCATGTCACATTGTAAATAATCCCTCTTGTGTTTTCCATACTAATTCTATTTAATTGGGGTTTTTTGTATTTACTCTGACTTATTCCAAGAATCCTCTTGGATATATCATGAATGATATTTATCCCTCAAATATAGGTTTATTTACCTAATTCCTTCTTGCAGAAATAGCTCTTTATCAAATACTTAATATATTTTATGACTATTTTTTCATTTTCAATATGTATTATGTAATTAACATACACTATAAGGAAAGTGAGTTCATTCCTAGTAAACTTCTTTTAAACATATGGCTCACATTCATTCCTTACGATTATAATTTACTTTATATATTATTCATATTGAATGTTCCATGACATGTATTTTTTCATTATTCCAAAAATTGATCTATTCAATTAGAATATAATTTTGGAAACTCCTAGAGTCACAAACATTTCTCATTGTGTTATATAGACATAATCCTAAATGTTCCCATTAATGAAGGTTTTTTAAAATCCATTTTCCAAATTTCATCGACATGGTAAGATGTTATTTCAAGTATAACATTGAGGTATTTAAACATATAAACTGGTGAAAATGTTTAATCATAGTCAATTACATGACACGACTTAAACCCTTTATCCAAAATCCTTAATTTATAGGTATTTCCATTACCATCCATATTTATTTTTCTCTTAAATACCCATTTACACCATATGGGATTTTCATCAACCAAAACATCAACTAGAACCCAACATTTGTTAGGATACATGGAATAGATTTTAAAATTCATTGATTATAACCATCTGACATCTTCTATGTTCTCTACTATATATATTTTTAATAGGGTTTCATAATTTTAAACTAATAATTATTCACTGTATTGGGTGACTAGAAAACCATATCTTTCTATTTCTCTTACCCCTCTTGTGATCTTACATGGTACTTGTGTTTTTGGAACTAATTATTCTATAGGGACCTATGGAATCTTTTACTCTACTAAATATTGTGTATATTGAGCATAAACATCATCTATGTTAGTCTTTCTCCCACTATCCTTTTTAATATGTGATCCCTCTCAAGAAATATAGTTTTTCTAGAAATAGTCACTTTCTTACCTGGGGGTTTTTCTAGGTACTATCGCTTTGTTTGATTAAGATAGCCTCTAAAGACACACTTTTCCCCCTAACGTGCTAGTTTGTTAATGAAAAATAATATAAAAAGGCCTTTCACTCCATACACATGTATGGGAAAAAACATGTTTCATTACACTTTATAATTCAAATGGACTTCTATTTTCCACACTAGTTGGTACTCATTTTTGTGTGAATGCTAAAATATTAAATGAATAACCCCAAAATAATAATGGAAAAACTTCAGGAATCATTATCCTCCTTAAAATGTCTAAAAAGGTATTGTTATTTCTATATATAACACAATTATACTATGTTGTGTAAGGTGAAATATGTTGAGATAGAATCCCAAATACTGATAAAAAGTTCAAAAACTATTGGTTATGATAGTCACAACCCTGATATTAGTTAAGATTATTTGTCTTATTTCTAATTTTATTCATTTATTAATTCACTAATTCTTCTAATTTCTTAAAGGAATATAATTTATACCTCATCAAGTAGACATATCTATATCTACTCAAGTTATAAGTAAAAGTTATGAAGTGTGAATACCCACCTCTTGCTTCTTCTATAAATGGCCCACACACATTAGTGCGTACCAATCATAGAATCTCTATGGTAATTTCAACCTATCCACACAATGGTTTTTTGGTCATTTTCCCTTATAATAAAATAATTAAATATTTCAAATGGATTTAGCTTAGACGTGTTTAAATAACCATCTTGATATAGATTTTTCAAATACTTATCGTTTACATGACCAAGGCGGTGATACCATAATAAGGTGTTATATGAGTTTCATGAGAATGATTAGTTATATATTTATGATACTTGGTTTCTATAATTTTATAGATAATGATCATTATTTAAATTTTCTATACCAAAACATATGTTTTCTCCATAAAAGAAACATCTTCTATTACCAAACTTGAAAATAATACAATCTGCATCTATCCATGAGATAAAAATTATTTTCCTAGTAATAGTTGGTACATAAAAAGAATCCCTTAAAACTAATATTATTCATTTATCAATGAAAGGTGGTAGTCACGAATGGATAAGTATCCATCCTTTCACTTTTTGCATCCAATAAATACACCTCTCCTCTAGAAATCTTTTGATATCTACTTGGTTCCTGCATTTGGAAATAGATGTGAGCACTAAAATATGTATATAAAACCCAATATGTTGGTATTGAAAGACTAAACTTGATAACAAATGAAATATTAGATTCCCCTTTCTTTTGGGTGGAGATATTCTTTTGGTGGATTTTCGTACAACATGAAAAACATTCTACCTCATTTCCCTTACCCTACCTATAGATCATACTCTTGTTGGAAGAATGGATCCAGAAAGATTTAATTTTTTTATGAGTCTTAGGCCCCTTCACGTTATTCATTATTTTCTTACTCACCAAATGGACCATAAGTTTGTCACACCCCATGTACTATTACACTTGAAGAATTAGAGTAAGAAGTTCCGAAAGTCACTTCTCATTATTGATCGTGTTATAATTAACAATAAAATTAGATAAGGTCAAGGGTAGTGAGGATGGATTGAGGTATATGTGTAGTTTATCTAGGAATTCTATCCCTAAGATTTCTAGGTGTTCAATGTAGCCAAAAATCTTGACTACATGAGGCCCAACTGGTGCAGACTCTCTAAGTTTAGTTGTAAACAATGAATTGGGGATCTCAAATCTCTCTTGTCTCTCCATCTCTTGATAAAGATTCCAAATGTGGGATGTGATATTTTATTCATTTTTTCCTCATATTTCTTCAAAGTATCATTCTTCATTGATGATAACATGAATTACTAAAAATCTGTAACATCATTAAAATGTTCCCCATAGAGAGATTACTCATCTTCACTATCTTTATTACTAGGAACATCATGAATAGTTTCTTCCAGCATATATAACTTCCATTAATGGCGTTGGATTATGGAAAATCTCCATTACCACTCTTTTAAATATTTTTTGATGAGAAGATTATCCTTATCATGTATGGATCGTAGTGATATGTTTGAGGTCAGTTTATTTTTGTTTCTAATTATAATTGGTGTAAATATTTCGTACATTATCCAATAAAATTTATACAAATAACAAAATATTATATTTATTAATCAATAACTATTTCATTGAAACCCAATATCCCTCACTATTGGCTTTAGAATATCATTTTTCATGAATTTGATGGTGGAAAGAATCCATATTATACTTCTTATTACCGAAAAATTGGTTTTTCATGAAATCTTAAAGGTTTTAGTTACCATTCCAAATACTAAATTCATTAACTCATAGTTCCTTGATCTATTGAGTGGACGACCCAATCCTAAAGTCCTTCAGTTGGACTTCCTTAACTCTTGCCTCTTAGTTACCCCTATTATTGATTTTCCAGATAGCCATTGATATGAACTATTTTAATTGAACTAAAAACATCATGCTATAATTCTTTTATAATTGAATGAACCCCAACATTGGATAGTCAAGTACTCTAAACAACAGTTAGTTTTAAAAAAACGTAGTTGAAGGTTATACCAAATATAAAATTTTTAATTTATGGATTTTATCATTTATACATAAATTTCCAATTATTAAATTTATTACATGATTTTGAATATTAAGTGGATTTACATAAGTGATTAACCATGTCTTAAAATAAACCTACACATAACTCAATTTATTTTAGTTCTATCTTCCAGGCATTTTAACCCCATAATCCTTGTGATTTCAAAAAAACATACGTAATAAAATAACCATGAATCTTGATAGAAATAAAATAATAAAGAGGTATGATCATGAGATTCTACTAATGGTTGTTTTATCTAACAAATGTTAAACTAACCATAGACCTAGTTGAAATAACATTTTAAACCAACTATGGTTCATGTTGCAACTTTCCACCTACCCATATATTTATCTCTCTTGAATTGGTTTCACATTTTGCCTAAACAAGAACTGCCTCTACTAACATGAGAGATGCATCAATTGCATATTTTATACTCACAAATATGTGACAGGAAGGGGTTTACATAAATATGACCATGAGAATGTTTTCCATGGCATAATAAGAGGAGAGATGGTATATAGACCAAAAAATTAATTTAATAATAAATTATAAGAAACAAAACACATAAAATGGTCTAGTATTAGATCATGGTCATCCATATGCATAAAAAAAATTAAAAATTAAATTTAGTTACCATTCAATTATTAATTTTTGTTATTTATGATAAATCACAGTGGAATAAATTTATAAATTTAATTAATTAATCAATTATTTTAACTTAATTCTCATCTTAATATCCATGGGATTCTCAACAATTGTAATTTTATAATAATTAAATAAACATATTTAAATTAACAATATATAATTTAAAATTTACATTGGATTTAACATGGTAAGTACCCATCTGAACTTCCCAATGTGTATTATACTCATATGTTATTAACTCTTGTGACATGTGGAATACAAGACTTATCACATAATATCATGATGTGTGATTTAAACATAATTATCACATGGTTTACAAGATTCCTTTTTTAAATTTTGTGTGTAATGCTTCAATTCACAAATTAATAACTATAATATGAATTATACATGATACGTAGTTCTAAACATTACGTTGAAACGAATTAGGAATTTATATGTACAAAAAACCATCACATGTCATGTTTTATCAACATAAAGACCACACAAAATCACATATTGATAAGGTTTACATATTATAAGAAATTGATTTTAAATTAAAAATAATTTTGTATAAGTACATAGTGTGTATGATCCAACTATACTCCATATACTTTTCTCACTATTTATCTGAGCTATGTGGCTATTAACTAAGCATGTAACCATTCCATTGAAAATATTGGAGTAAACAGTGTTTACATGGGATAAAAATTGTGTTGTATTTGAGTTACATGTTCATCATCTTGGTAAGTCATGTAAAACGATACATGCACCATATGTGACTCAAGAACTACACACCGTGTAAGGAAGTTACATGGTGTGTTCTATGGCTAACCGTATACCAGAATGGCCAAGCCAATACGCGGTATAAAATGTAATTCACCATGTGTAATAAATACACATTCTTGGAAATAAATAAAAATTAATTCATAGTTCATTAAAAATTAGTAAATGGTGTGTACCTTCTGGTTACACAATGTGTACTCTTGTGTTATCTGGATAGATTCTTTGAAACCTCTAGATAATAACTTCAAATTTATTTCATTCATAACATTAATCGATTTGTTTATATTTATCATAATTGAAGATGAATAAGAATATCTCACAATTCAAATATAATAACGATTAAATTTTAATTTAAAACAAAATTAAAAATGATCAAATAAAGAAACTATATTTATATAATTATAAATAATTATTTTAACCACTCTTATACCACATTAAGATTATGAGCACAATAAAAGGGTGTGATGGTTCAAGACAAAATTTTCCTTCTATTATGATGGATGATCAATCTGAGATTTACATGTTGATCAACAACATGATAAATTGAATTGAATCAAGGAATACAAAAAATAGATAAAATGATGAAACCAATCCAATGGATCATCACATATTATTTAAAATTAATTTATAAAATTAAACAATTACATTATGAGAAAATCTTTCTTCATTGATGGATCTAAAAAAATATCAACATCTTATCATTGTTTCATTGTATGAATAAAGATTAAATTACCTCTGGTGGTAATCCACACATGTTACACTAGTCTCCAAACATAAATGTAGGAATATATTGGTACTATCACAAAAAATCCTATCACTTTAATTTTTATCCTTTGACCACCCTAAGAATCACTTCAAAGGATTATATTTTATCTCTCTTGACCCAAGAGTGAAAGGTGGATGAAGATAACTCTCTATTCATTGGAGTGTTCTTCGAGAAGGGATCTCTCTATGCCTTTGAGAGGATTCATCAAGTTTAATTTTACATATGAAAAAATTGAATTAGCTCTCTAAAAAATAACATAATTGGGTTTATATACATAAAAGGTTAGAAATAAGAAATTTCAAAAGTGAAATTTATTATTCTTTTAATCCCTCAGCAACCCCATGTCTATGATCATAATAATATTATTATTTCCTGAAATGCTCTGAACTTGTGAGTTAAATTAAAAAATATTTAATAAAAAAATATTCAATATATATTATCTCTCACAAGACCATTAAAATCATTCCACCATTCCTCTACAATATTTATTGGGCCTTAAATAAATACTATTTACTTAATTAATAATTTATAAATGTTTTATTCACCAAAAAATAAATAAATATAATATTCGATAAATGGAAAATAAATAATTATTAAATATTTTACTCACAAAATATTCTCTCTAATAACTAATCATGAAATATATGAGATAAAGAAAACATGATTAATTTTTAAACCATGTTCCAAATAAATATTTATTCAAACTATTAAATAATAAATAATACTATATTTTTTAAGGATATTCTGGATACACTTAGTGTGTGACCCTATAGGCCTCTTTCTTAATGAAATTAAATGAAATGAAATAAATTCCAAGGTTAGAATCTAGCAACACAAAAATTCACCCACTGAAAAATAAGTTAACGTCATAATGAAATAATATGTCATACGGATGCTCACTCTATAATATAATCCCTTTATCATGATATCTCTAATAAAGAAGGTTTTTTGTTGGTTCCATCATCCTATGTGCTTGATGCCTCTTTCTTAAAATTTCTATAATTTTACATACCAATAGGATACATGGAAATTAATTTATTTAAGCTGTATAATTTCCATAGAAAGGCCAAAGGTATCAAATTCCATTAAATAATAGAATGGAAAAATTATTTCTCATATTATTTATTAATTTAATATTACTCAAGATTCACCAAATGTATTCAACCTCAACATAAACATATGGTGTCATGGATTTCATCAATACATCAATTTTAATGATTTATAATAATCATTAATAATATTATTAAATTCTATGGATCAATACACATGTCTTTACATAGGAAAATCCAATGAAACATAAAATATTTTGACTCCCAATTGGCCGGTCTGATTCACATAATATCCTACACTGGATATTACCAAGGGTGTACACCCTGATAAGGTTCCTAAAATTCATAATATTCTTCACCATAGATATCCTGAATCAATTTTGTCGCTCAGATGATTTCACCAAGCTATAAAACATATATATAGTTTAAGAATATTTTTGTGGAACTTCAATTTTCTCATCATAGTGGGGAACTGATAGGACATTATCACATCCTATGTTATGGAGAAGAATAATCATGATGTGATAATAAGTTTATTAATATTCAAAACAATTAGTACAGGTTATCAAAAATTAAATAGAAGTGGTTCTAGGGAACTAACTCCAACATTTGTTTCATATCATCTGACATTGGGTTACACCATATGACATTGGTTGGGTGAATAGCTTGGTGAGAAATTTTTATGACTTCAGCCAAATATTAGAGTACAATTAGACCATTATATATATACTCATTCATTATATAGTCATTGGACATACATTCATCCAATATATAGTCATTCGATATGGTTGTATCTAACATTTATAGTGATGTTATGTTATATTTTATAATGAATTAAATGTAATATAATTCTAACATTCTAAATAATTCAGGAATGAAATAAAAAATATATTACATTATTAAAAAATATTTATTTATTCATAATAATAATTATCTTTATGAATGATTTAATTTTTTATTCAAATAAATATTATAATACAAGTTTGTTAATGTAAATATTTGTTTAAAAAGATAATTTATAATAATTCTAATTGTATGTGATTAAAATTATAAAATTATAAAATTTATTATAATTAATTTTTTTTAACTAATTTTATATTTTTATAAATTAAATTGATCACCAGTAAATGATGATTTCGGAAAAAAAATGGTTTAATTCAAACACATACAACTAATTTAATTATGTAATTTATTTGAGATAATATTAAGAATACTGAATTCTTAAAAATATATTTTATATAAAAATAATTTATCTTTATAGTTAATATTTTAATTTAAAATTTATATTTATAAAATTTAGAAATTGAATTAAATTAATTAGAGTAAAAATTATAATCTTCATTTAGAAATTTTTTAGGGAGTTTTATTTAATTTTTAGTTAAAAAATTAAGTTTCATATGGTATAAACTAGACACCATGGTAAAGTAGAAAATCTAGAGAGTGGTTTAAATAAAGGGTTAAAGAGAAATGATATAATGAAAATTTATTTATAAATGGTTGGATGAGAGAATTATCTTGATCACCATATTCTATATCCATTATTCATCCACTTTGGATAAACATTCCATGTTAAAATATATTCATTACACATTAATGAATGGGTATTTTAGAAAATACTACTCATGATCGCATAAAAAAGGTCCCCTCATGTTCATAAATAAACCCACACATTCCTGAAATTTTATATTAAATCCAAGCAAAAATTCCATCCCCCAAAAAATATTCACCCACATTTTGGAACCACTCATCTCAAGAATAAGTCCCAAATTCCTCATTTTATAGAGGCTCTCTATGAAGGGATTCCAGTATTCAATTAATTGTTATCCTCTATATAATCAATGATCTATATCTTCTTCATCATCATGTGATTAAATATGATTTATCACATTAAATAAATGTTTTTATAAAATACTTATAATTCTATTAATTTCTTATTATTACTTCATAATGACCTGTTTTTACCCATTCAATCATTATAATGTCTTCTTGTTTGGATTGGTTTTACCACTTATGTGAACATTGTAAAAATGATTACGTAATGAACGAATAAAAAACCATAAATTTTGGTAATATTAGGTATTAATGGTTATTTTAAATTATTTCTATAATTATTTAACGGTAATATTTCAAAGTATATTCTTCAATTAATAAAAATTATTTTTTAATTCAATAATTACTGAAAATGTTATATTTAAACATTTGGTGTAGTCTGTCAAAATAAGTTCCATAAACATTACATGGAAATAGAAAAATATAAAAAATGCTAAATTTTTATAAATATAAAATATATGATAAACCCATGAACAAGAATTATGGACATAAACCTTCAAACTGAATCATACTTGTAAAATGGAATAGTTAACATGTAATTATTAATCATAGCAGTAATAATTAATTAGTGGGTAATAAGGAGAAAGAAATAAATTTTATTAATTATAATTTATAGTAATAATGTTATTATATATATGAATAATTAACTGAAATTTATTATATTGGGATTTAGTGCACGTATGACCAACTGGAAGTGTATGGTAAGGGTTTATCTTACGATCTCAATTTGAAATATAGATTGTATTTGTATAAATTACATTTTTTTGAAATTATATGTAATTTAACTCCAAAACCCAATACTTTTTTTTCTCATATTGTTATTTTTGTATTTTATACATCTTCTTACAATTTAATCTTTATTTGGTACACAACTCAACTGAAAGGTTTCATATAAGTGGTGTCAAACTTATCTTTTCATTTTAGTTAGGAATATTTCTCCTTCGTAGATATATTATTTATATTTTTAAATGTGTTTCCTTAACTATACAACTTTTATTTCTTAAAAATAATTTATATACATCTACTTTCATTAAAAAAGTGTGAAGGTAATATTTTTTTAAAGTTTTCTGTAATGATAATTTTCTATTTATTTTGAATTTATTTAAAAAGTGGGAAAGGAATTTCTTTTTTAACCCTTTTCACAAGAATCAATTTCTCTATTAATTTTCTTTATCTTTATCTATGATGTTTCATTAAAAAAATTTCTAGTTTTACAAGGTAATTTTTTAAAATAATTTACAAATTATTACATTTAAAATAAAAGTTATTAGTAATGTAATGTACATTTTTTCCTATTTGTTCAAAATAAAATTATAATTACTTTATAAAGGTATTTTTATGTAATAAATTTCCTTTAACATTTATTATGCTTCATTGGGGATATGATCTAAATACTCCATCCACCATATTTCTTTGGATGTATAATTATCATGTTTTTTGGAAATCATTATGAAACTCGTTTATTTCTCAGGGATTAATTATGATATGGTTGGATTATGAATGTTTTCATGTTCAGATATCACACATATGTATATTTTATCTTTATGTGTTGGTCAGATCCTTTATATCCCTCCAACTCATTGGGTGATGTTTTTTATCTCATGATACTTGGATAGGACATGTATGGTTTTCCCAAGTCTAATCTTTTACGGTGCATTTGTGGTTATCCCAACTCTATATTGTCATGGGAAGGTTGTTAGCCAATTAAAATATAATATAAATTTATTAGTGGTTAAACCTAGAATATTTTTTTATTTATAATATTATTTTTATGCCATATTATTATGTTTTCAAAATACCTAGGTATTGGTTTCATGGCTCCCGGTTATTGAACCAGGTTTCCACACTCTCGTGAATCATGTTTTATATTATTCATAGAGCCTAAAGACTTGATCAATGATTAATTACCCTTATTTTATGGGGTCTGACTTCCATATGTTATGTTCATGTTAATTAATGATATTATCATTACCACATGTTCGGCTTATGGTCACTTGTGATCTTTGATTGAAATTTATAATTTTTTCCACTAATTGAGCATTTTATGTTACCCCTTATTATGTTACAATATTCCCAGGTTAGGAATAATATTATTATTTATTATATGTATATATGGTCATTATGTGTACATAATATTTGTTGGAAATAATGAATAATATTTTCAATATAATTTGGCAATATATCAAGTCTTCAAAGACACTTATCCTATAAGTTATGATGTATGTTTTCTTTCCCGATGTAATGAATAATCATGTAAGTGGGTGTATTATATGTGTATGATATAATTTGGTTTTTTCATATAATGCTACAAAGAAGGCCTCCCAAAACTATGTGTTAAAGGAATGACACTACATTTGATCCCCTAGTATGAGTCACCCCATATCATCTCTTCTTTTGATTGTTTCTGACCATTATTGGAATAATTATCCATAGTTTTGTTAGGAAGTGATCCACCTAATCCTAATCCTCCATTATATCATAATGTAGCTAGAATATATTTATTCACTATTTCTAAGTATTATTCAAAATGAGAAGCATAAAAAATTAAGATCTTTCAAGACCATAAAGAATCATCTTTATTTACATTCCTTATATTCACTTATATATAGATTAAATAAAGGGTGATTAGTAAACTTTTTGGTGTGGCCTATAACAGTCATATAACATTTCAAGAGGTTGATATACTCTTTATATTTAACTTGGTGTAGGGTTTTTATATAAATTTATACATGATTAGTTCTTGGAAGTTCTCTAGGATAGTCTCTACTGCTTTTTTGATTCCTGTGTGATATCCCACCAATGGTAGGCTACCCTTTCATGAATGAAGTCATCAATACAAACCCAATATTTCACATGAAACTCATATCTTTAGAAAATATATTGAAGCCGGTTGATCTATTAATCGATCTATTGGGGACATATATCACCCTGATTTAAAATATAATGGTTCTATTAAATTAATTTCATACTCTTAAGGGTTGTTGTCCCATTTCATATATCTCCCCAACCTATGAATTGCATCTATTTTGTAATAACATCCTATAATCAAGGGACTACCATATGTCCTTCAGGTGGGGCAGTCCTACATTCTCTTTTCTAGTGAACATAAGGTGTCCATCAATGTGGTGTCCTCTATAATAATGTAGATAACCATATTAAAACTTTTTACCCAGTGTTATACAACCACAAGTTAAATACCTTAATGATATATATTAGGTATAACCACATTCCTCTCTCTCATTGGTTCTTTTTTATTCAAAAAATATCATAACAATACTTTCTTCTAATATTTTGATTTGATTAACATGATTTATACTCATATTTAAATACATATAAATCATTATTTAAATTTCGTCAAATAGTAGAAAATATTGGGGATTGAAACATAACATGAAGAGTCACTAATCTAGAAAGAAATATTAATAATTAGACCTTTTAAATTAGGAAAGAAGAAGATAATCCATATTGACCAACTCATTAGAAAGAACTAAATAGGAAAACATTATTTATATATGATTAGAGTTTCAGTAAATATGAATGGACAATTGATTTCAATTATAATATTACAATAATAGGAATTAACATAGTACACCATGTTATCATATTTTTGGTAACCTACTGAATTATAGTATAATGCATGGTACTCAATTACTTATGACTGACTCAAGGATAAAACAGGAAAATATCCTACAATACACTAAGTAACATATAATTCCACCATCATTAAGTTATAAAAACAAATTTATATGTTACTTTATAAATCTATATGGTCCTATATTCTCAACAATATCAAGTCACATAATCAAGAAACAATAATTTGGGCTCTGATACCATTTTATAACAATTTTTCCCTGATTAGATAAATGGTATCAAGTATTGTTATGGGTTTTAGTACCCTAGGGCCATCATACATTGAAAATTTTAATATCTTTATTTTCAAAGACATTAATATCAATAAATTCATTATCACATGATGAGTGTACATCTACATAACATTAATTTGATAATGTTCTTAGATTATTTTTTACATCGAATGGTTAGGGAAGTTCCTTGATATACTAAGAACACTGAAGTGTGATAAAATTATTATTAAATATATATGACATATGATTGGATGATATTTATCTGACAAGACATATTTTTTTACTATATATTGTTGGAGAATCATAATCCGCTGATAATTGTTTTCTCGTGAAGTTCTCACCTGGTAATCATTAACATGGGAGGTAATGATAATAGGTCCACCAATATAAATTCCACATGTTATATATTTTATTGGATATTCCTATATTCATATTTGTTTCTTGGTCCATAGACATAACATTATTGTTGATTTATATCATTAGTCTTATACAATGATTTATTTTTAAAAAAATTAATAAAATAATTAGGAAATGGTAGGATAAGTTGGGTGCATCATAAGTGATATGTCATTAATAAAATTAGTCAAGAAACTATTTGTCCCATCCCATACTAAAAGATGATACAAAAGGCCCTTTGTCTAAAATGGAATGATCTAATTAAGCCCATAGACATTTCATTTTATAGATGAGTTAATTTCAGTAATTCATTGAAATATATATATATATATATATATCACGTATATAGGTTAATAAACCATGTATTCAACTTCCTACATGGGATATCAGGGAAATGGGATTATGTTACAATGTAAGTATTCATATGAGGTTGTTTTCCCTGAGACATGAGTGTATTCCTATATGGGTTCTCTAATTTTTTTGTTATATTCTAATATTACACTATGGTCTTAGGCACCGAATTCCACTAAAAAGAGTCCAAGAGGGTCACACACTAAGTTTATCTAGAATTTTGATTAAATTATCTTTTAATTTCAGAGTAAATATTATTCTCATGTCTGAGGAATAATAATTATTTAGGTTATGTTGATCAAATAAGTTCAATAGCTGGTTATTTCAGTTTGGAATAAATGTTATTAGAATATTAAATAAATATATATTCACTAGTTAGTAAATAGATTATTTATTTATATATTTATTTAATTGATAAAATAATGAAATTTAATTACTTTAATTGATTTTTATTATTAATGGTTTCAAACCTCCGTGACCTTTTCCCAACATTTTATTTCAATTTTAAAAAAATTAATTTTTTTGAGATGAATATTAATTTATTTTTTTAATAAGAGAAGTTTTAATATATTATAGTTAGTGCATGTCATTGAACATAATAATATTATTATTATTAAATATAGGTTTTACCTTGGATAAATAATTTATTTAATGACCACTATTGAATATCTAATTATCAATCCATAATTATATAAACTAAATTATATCATTTATAGGGAGGGGAGAATTTTTGTGACAACATATTATCTCAATATGATTCTCTTAAGACAAATGAGAATTCTCTCATGAATAATTTCAAGAATAAGGTTTTATTATCCTTCTCCCCCTCTCATTATCTCTAGAACCAAAAAATAATTCATCAAGACTAAATGAATTTTTTTTCAATAGAAAATGATGCAATACAATTGATACCTTTTCTCTAACACGCAGAGTTTCATATATGATGTCCCAAGATATTTTCATCACATATGGATTCAAAAAAGAGTAATTATGAATTGTATTCTTCATCACAATTATGGTACAAAATGAAGGGTAATCCATTTCATCAATGAATAATGGATTGTCAAGTCGAGGTAAATATTTTTTATATATTATATGTTAAAAAATATTCTATATATGAATATTATGGGGTTTCTATCATCTAGTTATGATTATTTATCTAAATAATATGATGAAAACCATTATTGGGAAAGGGAAAATTCACTTTCACTATTCCACATAACCCTCATGTGGCTTTAGAGTAATCACATATTAATATATTATATATTATTTTTTCATCCATTATGAATATCATTGTTAGTTTTTTCATTTCCAGTCTTCCATTATTTAACTTAATTTCAATATAATATGATTGTTAGATATCATATTAATGGTTCTAGGTGCAGAGAAATCATGAAATGGGTCATTTCCAACTTTGCATCTAGTCATGATCGATGATCAATCTATGATTTCCTTGATGATGAATTTCATTATCAATGGAATTGAATCAGTGAAAATAAAAAAGTAACAAAAGTCTAAAACCAAGTGTATGATAATAAAATATTATTTATAATTAGTTTAATGAATTAAAGAATTAAATTGCATGAATTATTTCTTTGTTGATGGATCCAAAAAAATATTTAAGTTGTATGGTTATTGCATTATAGAAATCAAAAGAAAATTCCCTACAATTGAGTTCAACATGAGTTTGAGAAATCTACAAACATCGTTATGGGAATCTCCATGTGATAGAATGATATATCCTCTCACTTACGTCATTATCCTATGAACTCCAATTGAATCACTTCCAAAGTGTTCTCCATGATTATTCTAGACATGAGATTTGTTGGTGGAGGAATATCTCTCTATGTTCTTGGGATCATTCTTGGAGAGGTATCTCTCTTGGTCTTGAGATGATTCTCTCCGAATGTCACTGTTCACAAAAAAAATTTAATTCGATATCTTGGAAAAATCATATAATTATGTTTAATTACTACTAGGTTTTAAAAATAAAAATATTTTCAAGATCCCGTTAATATGTATTTAATCCCTTTTGGAAACCCATGTAAAAAATAATAATGTTACTATTATTTCCTTGACATGTGCATAACATGCGAATTAAATTAAGTATTATTTAATCAAATCATATTATATATATACTATTTTTCACTTGATATGAACCTTAGTACGCCATTCCTCCACAACATTTGTTAGGAATTTAATAGTGACTATTAATTTGATAAAAAAATACCATGACATTATTCACAAATAAATAAACAAATATTATAATAAATAAATAGAAAATAAATATTTATTAAATATTCTACCCATATTATATTTTTGGGAATAACTGGTGATGGAATATATTTGATCCAGAAAACAAGAATCATTATTAAACAACATGTAGGATTAATACTTATTAAACTTTTTAAATAATAATTTATAAAATATTATTCAACTGAGATTCTAGATACACTTAGTGAGTGACCCAAAGGCCTCTTTCCCTATGGATTTAAGCGAAGCAGCCTAAATTACAATGTTGTCATCTAGGAAAATGTGAAGGAACCAATAGAAAAAGATGTTAACTTCATAATTATATAATACCTCATACATATGCTTTTTGTGTAATATAATCCCTCTAACTTGATATCTCTAATCAAGTAGGTTTCACGATTGTGCCATCAATCTTTATGTATGATGTATCTTTCATTGATTTTTAAAAAAATTTACTTTTCTAGAGAACTCCATGAATATGGATTAATTTATTTTATATCATTTCCATCAAAGGAAATAAGATAAAAAAAATTGTTAACGAACCTAAGGGAAAAATCCCTTCTCTTATTACTCATTAATGCAATATTACTCGTGATGCACCCAATGTATCCCACCGCACCACGGACATATTTCATCAGATTTATCATCAATACATCAAATTTTGTGAGATATAGTATTCATTAATATTAATATTAAAGTATATGGATCAATACACACATCCGCATATTGGAACATCTAATCACACATATAAATATCGATTTCATAATGGCATGTCTCATTCTCATAAAATCATACACAAGATATTACCAAGAGTGTACACCATGTGAAGTCTCATAAATGTACTGTGTGTCTCCACCCCTGATATCCTATATAATTTGTGTCTCTCAAATGATATCATCAAAATATAGACCATATATTTAAAAATTGTTCCATAGAACTTCGAGGATCTCATCATAGTGGGTAACTAAAATGATCATTTAGTGTACAAACTACTATTATATTGTTATCACATATTATGTTATGAAATAGAATAATCATGAGGTTATAAGAAGTTAATTAATATTACAAACTATTAATACAGGTTATCATAATGTACACATAAGTTTTCTCTAGGGAACCAACTCCAACAGACTCCCACTTTCAATAGATCTTGCTGATAACAACCTTTAGTCCCCTAGCTCTCACATGATACTCATGATTCTAATGAGATAGCTCATTAGTTACGGTGTCTACCAGGTTCACTTCCACAGGTACTCTACTTACTAAAACTTCTACTCTCTAATAAAAATCCATCAAGAGTTGATACTTTTGGAGTATATGCTTTGTATGTTGGTCTGACCATATCTCTTTTACATGATCCACCACTACAGTATTATCACAATACAGTGTGATAGGGTTTTATATTCTAGGTACAACATCATTCTCCTATAAAAGGTTTCATATCCAAATAGATTCCTTAGCTAAAACAGAGGCCCCTATATACTCAGACTCCACTGTATAATCATAAACAACTGGCTTTTTTGAACTTTTCTAGCTCATAACTCCTCCATTGAGATAGAAAAATATCTTGACTATGAATTCAGATCATTCTAATCTGTCTGAAAACTATCATTATTATTACCCCTAATGACAATCTCCTCGTCTCCTGTATACACCATGAACATATCATTAGTTCTAATCAAATATTTAAGGATATCCTTAACAAAAGACCAATGATGTTCTCCAAGATCATCTTGATATCTTCCTACTATGTTCAATGTATAGAAAACATCATGTCTAGTACATTAATTGACATTAATGATTGATCTTATAACCAAATCGAATGAGATATTACTCATTATCTCTTTCTCCAATTTTTTTTAAGGAAACAATTTATTTGAAAGATGTAAACCATGTTAAACTAATACTAATACCATATTATATCATTCAATAATAAATCTATTAACTATTTGGTAAATATATGTACTCTGACATATTCTAAGAAACTTCTTTGATCTATCAAAAATGATCTTTATTCATAGAATATATGTTTTTTTACGTAAGTTATTCATGGAGAAACATCTATTTAACAAGTCCTTAACATACAATATGATTGGTATTTAATTTCTAATAACTAATATGTCACCAACATATACTACTAGAATAACGAATTCACTTCCACTAAAACTCTTTTATGGATCACATTCATTATTAATGAAACCAAATTATTTTATAGCTTCATCAAATTGAATGTTCCAGGACCTGGATTCTTTTATTAATTTATAAATGGATCCATGCAACTTGATTTTTTTTGAATCTCATAGAGTCACAAAACCATTTGGTTGTGTCATATAGACGTCCTCCAAAAGATTCACATTAAGGAGTGATGTTTTTAAATCCATCCTTCAAATCTCATAGTCATGGTAAGCTACTATAGAAAGTATATCTTTGATGGACCTAAATAAAGAAACTGGGGAAGATTTTCATCATCATCAATTCCTATATTTTTTTTAAATCATTTATCCACTAGTCTTACTTTATTGGTATTTACATTACCTTCAATTTCCATTTTTATATTGAATACCCATGTTCACCCTACAAGATTTATATCAACTAACGTATAGACTAGAACCCAAACATGGTTTTGAAACATGGAGTTCATTTATAAATCTAGTGTTTCTCTAAATATAATATATTCTGATCTCTAATGAATATTTCTATGAGATAGGTTCATCATTATCAAAAAGTAATGGGTAACCATATTTTGTGACAAGAAAACCACATCCCTCTCATTCTCTTAGCTCTCTTATGCTCCTATGTAGAACTTGTGCTTCAGGAACTAGTTTTTCCGTGGGGACTACTGGAAGCTATTCTTGTACCAAATCTTGTGTATCTTGAAAATCAACTTAAGTGAATTCAATATTTCTTAGACTATCATTTTTTATGATGTTATCCATCTAAAAAGATATTTCTTGTCTTCTGATAGTCACTTTATTATATGAGGGTTTATATAGGTAGAGTCCCTTTGCCTCTTAGGGACACCCTATAAGGATACTGCTGGATCCAAAATTGCATGCCTCAGAATAAATCAAGAAAGGACATGAAAAGTTAAAGGGTTTGAATCATGAAGAGACTTCGTAAAGACCTCCTACAACACGACCACAACAATTCCACCCAAAAGACTTCTCCATGACCTCGGAAAATGAATTCTCCACAACTGCCACAAAGTAAGTGAGATAAGCCTTTGTGAGTTTGAAGAAATTGATTATAACCTCCTTGAATGTCACAAAGGTGGTTATGGAAGCCTTCTCGATGTCGAGGAACTTGACCAGAGCCTTTGCAAACTCCACAAAGGCAATGATAGAAGCCTTCATGAGTCTCAAGAACTTGACCAGAGCCTCCATGAACGTCATAAAGGCAGTGACATAAACCTCTGTAAGTCTGATAAACTTGATAGATCTTCCATTTATTGTGAAGTTTCATTTTCTTCACAGCACATCTGTACAACATTTTGATTCCCAGTGCCTATAAATACTCGGCTCACCCCCACTCCAAAATATCGACACCCTAACCATTTTCCTTCTGTGCTCTAAATTCACAAAGCACCCTTTACTCAATTAAACATTGAGAAAATAAACCATACAAGGAATTTTGAGCATTGGGAACCCAATTTCCCTTTTCTTCATTTTACCTCCACTTCACATAGGTATTTTCTACATGAAGTCCTTTGTCCATCGTGAAGGAAGGAGAGCCCTTTGGGTACGTGGAACTTTTTGAAGTACCCAGTCTTTACAAAGTACCACCCAAGAACAAGTAGACTCCATGCCTAGGCTTAGTCACTATGATTTGATAAGTACCCTCCTTTATGAAGCCCATATCTGCGAGGCCTTCTGCTTCGCGAACTCCTCTTCTGTGAAGCCCTCCAAGCTTGAAGGAATTAATTTCATGGTCCCCTGAGTGGTGTTCGATTTTTTGTTTCACTGCCTCATGCTTATTCACATAGGCTCCCTAATGGATATTCCTTCTTCACATAACCATTATAATGTGGACCCCCAATGGATCACTCTACAACCCCGTTAATAAGTATCATTACTGGTTCCTTCCCTTCACTAAGGGTTAAAGTGTGCCAGTTTTGTAAGACCTAGGAGTAAGGAGTGAATCATCATCATCCAAGCTATAGGATGTTAAACTTCCAAGAAACCCCACATCCCCAACACATGATGATAAACTTTGATCACTGCATGAGTTAATATCCTAAGAGGACCATGAAGTGGATGGGCACCAGTGCCCTCTCATTCCTCCTCTCCTACTACGCTTTGTCACAATGTGTGATTTTGGAATCCCTTGTGTAAGCCCCCAACACACCATGGTAGGGTTACCCCAGTACGATGGACATATACTGCTCATACATCCAGACACCCTCAAGGATTTTCTTAATCATCCTCTCCTTGGTCTGCTAACCATGCGTAATCCTCAAACTATTCCTCGCTGATGCAATTTTCATGACACGATATTAAATTATATTATTAACACTTGTTTCTCACACTGAGAAGGACTCACATGGTATTAAAGTATTCATTGACCATGACGTCTTTTTTGGGTCACCTAGGTTTGTAAACCCCATGCCCTGTAGATAAACTATGTGAACTTTGATCTTTTTCCTCTTTGAGAAAGGTATGTAGGTAGCCTCCTTGAGATTCAATCCCACCAAACATCGGTCCCAACCATTTCACATCAATTCACCCTCATCTTGTATGGTGTTAAACTGTATTCCCATTTCATCTAGTATGATGTTAAAATTTATGCTCTCAGACTATGCAGGTTTTGATCCTTGTCTTCTAGATAGGGTACTTAAGAAGCCCCCTTGAGGTTCAACCCCAAAACACTGGTAAAATCTAGTGTCCCCTTTGTTGGGACCCACATCCTTGGTATTCCCCTTAGTGGTGTCAGACTATTTCATTGGTTGTCTTAGTATATAATTCCCACACTCAATCCATACTCCTCCAACCTAGAGTTCCCCTCTTGTGATGGGATACTAACCATGTGTAAGTCCCAAGAATGTCTCCAGGTCATTTTCCTTTGTGTACACTCTGATTCAAGGACCCCATATCTGAAGTATGTGGAATTTTATCTGTTCCCTTTTTTTGAAATGTATTTAGGAAGCCTTCTGAAGTTTTAATCCCATATCTCATGTCCCATCCAGGTCTATCCCTCGATCATTTGTGTTTTGGTTATATCATGCCTTAACCCATTGTATCCATTTCTTTCGGGCCCCATCCATGCATCCATTATCACAACCTACCTCCTTAGGTGACTCATTGACCAAATAACCATAAAAACATGAACTTTTATTCCCTTTCTTGGGGATATTTAGGAAACCAATTTGAGGTTCAAGCCCAATACCATCTCCTTCACACTGGTTTTTGGTCATATCCACACTTGTTCCTTCCATCAACACTTCATCTACAACCATCCTTATTTTTCACAGGTTACCACATTCTAGTAAAATCATGCCATCAGTATGGACAGCTGACCATGTGTAATCCCCATCATATCTCCCAGTCGTTGTCCTTTGACTACACCATGATCCCATGAATCACCCATTCAAACTACACAGGGTTTGATCCCTTCCTTCTACATAGGGTATGTAGAAATACTCTTCAAGTTTCAATGCCAACCAATGGTAAACCTTGGTGTCCCTTTTTTGTGGACCCATCCTCATTTTGTATCTTCCCTTTTGGGTGTCCAAATTAGGCTTCACAGTGCGAAACCTTCCCCTTTGTGGGATACGCCATCCGAGGTCTGCCCTTATTGTGCATTCTAACCCATCCATCTTGTAAACTATCTAGGTGCACCCTCCTAGGGTTGTATCCATCCAATACACTCCCTTCGTTGTTCTGATCAGTTTGATACATCTCCGCTGGATGATAAATTCATGGACTAGGTGGTGCTAAAAATGAGAAGTCGAGGAAAACCCTAGAGAAATTCCTCTGGAATATAATTCCTCAAATTCAATTTGGGATGCCTCGGGATTACAATCTCTTAAAAAGCCCACGGATAATGTAAAATTTAGGTGTGACAGTGTTTCAGTGTCCATACATGCCAGAAATGCCTCAACGTGACTAATATCTTGACTGAAGGTTGCTACCCTAACTTGAACCCCTTAGTAATATCCTAACAGAAGTAGTGTAATTAACCAGTTTCCACAAAGATTTGGCACTGAGAATATTTTCATGAACAACATCTTAATATTTACAGGAGAACTAGACTATGCGACAAATTCTAAGGAGGATTCCACAAAAGGAGATACTGACATCCCATCATCCCATTTTTATCAAGGATAAAAACATCTCTAAAGAATTTATGAATTCTACCCACCTTTGGAAAGTGGTAATGCTAGGAAAAAATCATCGTGTCCCCACAGAGAATGTGCGTCATGGCTAAAAGGCATAAAATATAGAAATGGTGAACCTGACATGAAATTCTTCTCCTAAATATGGGGATTAGTAGCATTTGGGGCATCAACAGATGGTCATTTCACCATATCCAGCTATCTGGGTCTAGGTCCTGATAAGAAAATAGTGGTACTGATGTGAAACTCACTAGGATTTGGGGTAGGTAATCATTTGGAATCCAGGTCTGCAACATTTTCAGCATGGATCATTCTATCCATCCAAGGAAGTCTAAATGGTGTAGGGACACTGGGGATCGATTTCCTTCTATTTTTACTGATGGCTAAATCTTCCTACATTACAATACCCAAGTTGCAGCTATAGTAAACCGATCACCACCTTCCCATAGATGTCGGGGTAGGGGAAATTCAGATGCGCCAATCCCTTGCGGCTTCACCTCTTAGGTGATGACTCTAATGACCATATCTACTGGGCTCCCACACCCCATCTCACCCAATGGATTCATTCAAAGGAGGGTGATTGATACTCTTTTTCAATGGTATGGATATGAATGGGTCATCCTGAGGAGGGATACAGACCATCATGATTTGGTGGCTTCTATGCCCCACAAACACTTCCTCCCCAAAGGGCCACATATGGAGCCACTTCCACCCACTCTTATTTTCAATCATTTTGAGAGGATCTCCCTAGAACACTCTTATGACTCATTCCCTTATGATGACAATTTAAGGGTTGTCTGAGTCCTCCTAGCTGTGACATCATCCAGGTAGATACCAAGAAGGGCTCCCACCATGCCACGTTAGCACCACCAGCCGATCCCACAGACTGAGGAGTAGGTGGTACATTAAAATACACAGTTGGACCTAGCTTAGCTAGCCCGATGCCAATATAAAGCATAATCTCAGGAGGATGCATTCCAAGGGGAATCATCTTCTATGTCTTCAGTGACCTGAGCCACCAGTTACATGTGATATCAACTCATTATTACTACGGAACATGGGAACCTCTATGCCCAATCTAGATTGGGACCATAACCACACCACGGGCATGAAGGGTTGACTGTATGGGTCACTGACATAAGTAAAAGCCATTACAGGTCAACCGACGACAATTAGACTCATTATAGAGGTCCTCCTCGTACCATCATTAGCCAAAATAAAGGTCATCACCTCTCCCACATTCATCATGTAGCTCCTCCAAATGCCACTATTCCTAGTCACAATGGAGGTCCTCCAAGTGTTCCATTTGACATTTTTCTGGGTTCCCCTGCACCTCAAGTCATCAGTGGGTGATTCCTCCCCACTCCAACACCAACCCATGTAAAGGTCATCCCCATGTCTAAAATCAACCCTACCATGAAGAACCATCCGAGGGTAGGAGGGTGGGTCGTCGCTACCAAAGGAAGAGCCTTGAGAAACCATGGATTGTTTCCAAACCCATCTTATTTTTACACACTAATGTAGAGTGTGACTCGGTGATGGAACCTGCACCCCGATCCTCTGCATTGGGGTCTCGGGCAGTAACTTGGTTTATCATATTTGTCCTCCTAGAAAGAGAGACACAAAAAATCCATGAATCCATCTGCAAATACATATAGGAGGAGAAACAATTGTCTATTTTGCAGGTTTTTGTTGTGCAATCATCTTTGTACCCACCAGGAACATTCTCTACTTCGACAAGAGATCATGGAAAATTGTTCTCGGGACTAGAAAACAATTAACACCAATAAGATCCACCACCAATGACCTTCCCTACTATGTAATAAGTAGTGGTCAACACCCCATCCTATAGGGATGTGGTGATACATCCATTGTATTCTCTGAAAGAGAGCCCAAGATGCAGTGGTTTTTCAGCTCATGCGTCGTACTCTCCACTGACTAGTTTTTTTCTCCAACTGTCAACAACAGTACTATTATCGGTCCCTCAACTACCCCCAGTAGATGAATGGGGAATCCAATGGCTAGACCTTGATTTTATGCTGATAATTATTTGGTTCATTCTCACAGTGGACCATCTCCCCAAGATGGTCTAGATAATCCCAACTACAAGTTTCAATATCCCAGATTCCCTCATGTAGGACAAGTTTCTATGATTCTGTTGATCCATAGGGATGATGCATTTCCATCTCCGTCATCGACAGTTAGCTTACCCCAAAATCCAAGAACACTTTTACGACATTGGCCATCAGTTCCACCTAGTTGAGTTTGCTGAACTCCCTATTTCTTAGCACCCATCATTTCCACATTATCATCAGACCCTCCAGCAATGATGCATCCAAATATTTACAATACTCTATATAGTTATTAATGAGGATTCCCCTCATTTCCATAAACATGGATGGGGGTAGTAAGTCACCCGGGATTTTAGTCTTATCTTGTGCTAAATTGGTTCACCGGATGATATCGAGGATATCCCTTCAAGCGTCTTCAAAGTAAACATGGTCATTCCGGAGATATACCCAGAATGGGGAATCGACACAAGGACCGGATTAGATGAATAGCCCACTAGGGCATCACAACACCTAACAGACCCTACAAGTGTCGAAACTCTTCATCAAAGACAGACACATGGCCTTCTTAAAACTTTTGAGTGATTGTCTCTCAATAGAGATCCTACTAAGGGAAAATCACACAATAGGATAGTAAATCTCTTTGACCCATCTGATTCAATGCTGAAGATAGAGGATGATCTGGAAAAGGCCATGGTATTTCAACAACTCATGGAACAGAGAAGGATTGTTGATGATCACCTCATAGAGCATACCATGGAACGAGGGATGGATTGTGGTGATCCATAGTATGATCCCAACTATCCTCTTCCAAGGTAGAAGGGATAGTTACAACTCCCCCCCCACCCCTTGGTAAATTTCCCCCAGGTGATCTCAATAACCTTGCCCATATATATAGGGTAGAGGCCAGTTTTTATGGGAAAAAACCCTGGTATGCATAAAAAAATCCACCCAAGATGCATTATAGTCCTCCTCAAGACACGAATTTGGTTTTTTCCATCTGTTCTATAGGTTCCTCCAACGGTCCCTCGTGTTATTCCACCAGTCGCCCCATATGGAGATCATCCATCTTACTACATTGAATAACCAATCGATACACTTGTAGTCAAGATCTGTCATAAATATAGGAATCATTTTCAATATGATCTTATGGTTGCTCTCATTTCTCGAATCAAGGATCTTGAAACCTAAAATATGGTAATCCCACCTGAGGGTAAAGCATATCTGAAATGGGTCAATGATATTATATCACCCCCATGATTTAAGAATACTTCCTTGTCCCCTTTCATTATGATGGGTGACCCTTGAAACATTTGGACCACTTCATTTCATGATGTGGACCCATGATGGGAACTCCATCACAACAAGAAGTTTCTAAGCTCCGATGTTTCATATAGACATTGGAAGGAACTGCATTTGTCTGGTGTAGCTAGTTACCCACTTGGTCCATAGCTGTTGGGAGGATCGCCACTGGAATTTCCTAGCCTAGATCCGTTCCACCACCCATAAGACTAGTATTTATGACCTCTTCATGTGAAAAAAGTCCTTATGATTATGTCCCAGACTTTTTCTCCAGGTGGAAGGACCTCACATATTCACTTGAAATGTCACTGACTTATAAAAAAAAAATAAAAATGTGCATAGAGAAAGTGAAGACCAAACTAGTCCCTTATCTCATCACTCAAAACATCCCATGTGGATTTTGGGATTTCTCTGAAAAAGATGAGAATCTGGAAGAATCCTTGTACCAAGCCAAGAAGGAATGTCTATTGCCTCCAGTATCTCCTGAAAGAAGAGTCTCCAAGAAATATACTAATGTTCTTTAATAGATAGAGGCTCCTAGACAGCTTAAATTATTACTAGTAGTACCACCTCTATAGCCTTGTTGAGGGCTACTGCCTCAGTCTCAGCCTCTATCTTAGAATCTTATGCCTTAAAATCGATAACTGCCACCATGTAACACACCACCATCTCCTAGTTGAGACAACAAGGTTCCACCACCTTTCCATGCTCCAGCCACCCGTCAAGGAAAATCTCCCAGACCCACTTTCCAAGATCAGGGAAACCTGGCCTATTAATTCAATGATGCCTAGGTCCCTAACTAATTTTTGTGTGACTTGGATCATGTAACTGTATGGTTTCCATAATGCAGGAGACCTAAAGAGGTATATATCACTGATCACACCAATTACTGACCCTATCAGTGCTTTAATGAACACACTCTCAAGTAGTGTAATGTGTTTAAATATTGTCTCTACGACCAAGTTGATAACAACATTGTTAGATTCAGTACGACCCTAGAATATGTGGAATGTGTGTTTTCAAAACATCATAGCGACAATGAGTGTTAATGGAAGTCGGTCTCTCACTATGGGTTTCAAAATTTTGATGACTGGATAACACACAATGTAGCTTCTCAGGCCCATGGAATAATATGTTCCTGTTTGAATCAACCCAATCCATTTTCTTTCACATTACTACCATCAGCTACAACCTATGCATCGACACCTCATCTTTCACCATCTCATGAGAGAAGGAACCAAAAGTTCATGGGAGATCAAATCCCTCCACCTATTCCAAATCTGTCCCATAACCTCAGAGATTTCATCACCGATATATGGGGATTTACCATATAATTCTCCAGGAAATAGATAAATCCTTAAGTGATGATCAGGAGTATGCCTCAGTAAATACCATTGAACTAGTGGACCCTTACATGGTACCTAGTGACGAAGAGTTCCTAGAAGATCCTCCTAAAATACCTAGTTGATGCTAGCATCAATGATTCCATTGGTATTCAAATTACTAGAATGTTCAACACAGTCTTCCTAACCAATTCATGCATAACACTAAGACCAGACTATAGGCCAAGCATAGATATCCGCACGCACAACATTCTCATCTTGTTTCTTCAGATTCACCCCCACTTCCCTTCATATTTCTTCATCTAGAAGAGCCACCATGATCGTGATATGATTATCCATGTTCAATTAAGGACATACTATAGTGATATAGCCACCAACCAGTGGTCACTCTGCATGAACCAATAGATGACCAGTGGGATATCCCCATCACAAGCTGAAATCCACCAGTTCGAACTGCATCCTCTGTTATACCTCCTACTACAGATAACCCTCTTGTTGGGAGAAGTATGCACCTTGAAAAAAATATGAGGTACTTAATCACCTTACTAGAATTATTAGAAGTCTCTCGATCCTCGATCCTATCCTTCTATCTGAAGACATGTGTGAATCCCTTGTATAGTCTTTAAGAAGCCCCCTCCAGTTTGAAATAGATGTAGAGACTGCATAAGACTTCATTTATGAGGAAGTCAAACATATCAAATGTCATTCCATAATTTCAATCTCATGAGAAGATGAAGGTTCATCTATATAGAATAACATCTGACCACTATACATCACTATCAAGTTCAATGGTGTGGAGGTTCGACACTATATTGTCAACACAGTTTTTGGGATCAATCTTATCCTGACCCGGACACTATACAAGCTAGGATTGTCTGAAATAGATTTGGATCCCTCTGACCTCCAGATCCAAGGTTATGATGGGATAAAGTAGACACTTGTTGGAAACAATCTTCTTGAAGACCCAATTTGGTGTCCTGATTTCCACCAATGAGTTCATGGTTGTCTCACAAGACACCACATCCAATGTGATGATGGGTAGACCCTAACTCCATCTGCACATGACAGTCCCCTCCTCATGTCACCAATGTCTCAAGTACTCACTTAATGGTCAAGTGGGCATTCTCCAAGGTGATCCATATCTATCTTCATCTTGTGAAGCCGGTTACCAAGATGTTTAATACTACATGGGAATGAACTAGAAGGTTTAGGAAAATTAGTTTCTTTATACTACCATTGAGTCTTACACATGGGAATACCTAGATGATGCCTATATTTTACCAATTCATCAGTTGGAGGACACAACCCCATATTTGGGACACTATTTGTTCATCTCTGGGACAAGGGGAAAGCTTGTTCCCCAGAATAAAGATCATAGAAATATCACTTCATACTCCTACAAGAAGCAGGGTTGAGTGATCCTAGAGCCCCTTACCCCTATAAGGTATCGAGATGTTCACCCCATGGAAACAAAATACCTCATACTTTATATTTTTTCTAGGTTGGGTTGAACTGGATCAAGTCGATGTGAAATTAATAGTTTTATATTATCATGTGGGGCGCATTGGGTTAAAGGCTTGATGGGATCAGACCAACATGTTTTTCTCTATGGTTTTAGAAATGCAGGAGGCCTATGGTAAGGATTCTACTGCCATTATTCTGGCACTAGAATTCTGTCAGGGTCATCCATCTTTGAATAATTTCCCCTTATCGATGATCATCTCATTATGGACAATGAAGAGAATTTAAAGGACCCCCATGCATTTGAGGCTGGTGTCTCCACCAGTGTTAGTGAGTTGGTATTGGTGAACCTCGACACCAAGATCGATATGAAACGACAATTGGTCAGCACATCCATGTCTACAGAGGAGCAGAAATAGTATATAGACTTCTAGAATTATCATCAAGATGTATTCTCCCATAGATATAGAGAGATACTTGGACATGATCTCCAGGTCTCTGTCCACCGCCTTGGCCAACCGATGAACCATCGTGGGTTCAAACAACCTGCCAAAAAGAGGCACATTTTTCACGGTGTCACAGTCAAGGATGAAAATGATATGCTCATTAAATTCAATTTTTTCAAAGAATTCCACAGCCTAAATAGCTATAAAACAAAATTCTCATCCTAAATAAGAATTAATAGGTCATATTTTTCATTGACATTTTGGATCTCAACGAATATTGTTCGTAGGATGATTTTCCCCTTCCTCTGATAGAGTTTTTGATTGACACTACCACTGGATTCAAAGCAATCTAATTCATAGAAGGGTATTTTTGATATAACCAAATATGAATATCCCTTGAGGAAGAATATTTTACCACATTTAGGGCACCATGAGGTACCTTCTTTCACAAGGTAATGCCTTTCGGTATAATGAATTCATGTGCCGCCTATCAGTGTGCCATGCACTGCATATTCATGTTGATCCTTGGGAAATTAGTGGAATTCCATGTGGATGATTTTGTAATCAAATCTTAAAAGTTTTAGGACCATATTATAAATCTTTAGAAATTGTTCGTATTCCTCTACTCCTACCATCTAAAGATGAACCCCTTGAAGTTCTCCTTTATGGTTACCTCTGGAAATTTTCTCATCTTTGTTTTCAGATATAGAGGAATCGAGATTGATCCAGATAAGATCAATTTCATCAATCAGATGCCTCCTATGAGAAACACTGAGGATATTTGAGGATTTCAAGTCCACTTAGCCTATATATGGTGATTCATTGTGAATCTAGCTAACAAAGTTAAATCCCATTTCTCAGCTCATGAAGAAAGTTGCAGACTATGAGTGGGATGAAGATTGTTAGGCCTCTTTTGAAGTGATCAAGTAGTACCTACTATAGCCTAAAGTTATGATTCCACCAGTCTAGAGAAAGTCATTATTCCTTTATGTAATTGCTCTATAATAATCCATTTGTGCCCTTATTGATAAAAATAACAATGAGGGAACATATAATACATTATACTATCTTAGCTACATGCTCCTTGATACAGAGACCATATATTCCTCTATCGAGAAGAGCTACCTTGCACTGGTATTTGTAGTATAGAAGTTTCAACATTACTTAAAGCACCAGGAGATATATCTAGTGTCTCACATAGACCCTCTGAAGTATTATCTAAATTGTCCCATGTTTACAGGACTTCGGTCTCAGTGGGATGTTATTATTCAGTAGTTTTACATAAGGTTAATTTCATAGAAAGCTATCAATTGTCAAGCACTAATAGATTTCCTTTCTAAGCATCCATCCACTGTGGAGGAGTCTCTATTTCATGATTTCCCAAATGAGGAAATCCTCTTTGTGGATCATGTCGTACCATTTTGGGAGATTCACATTGAAGGCACTTTGTGAAGTCCTACTGGTATAAGACATAATGATCCCATTATTAACAGAGTGGGACTTGGTATTGTCTTCACCTAGCCTACACAGGCTATCTTCTATATTCATTTTTATTATTTGGATTTTTCACCGAAAATTAGGGTGAGTATTAGGCCTTCATTACTAGTCTTGAGATGGCCCTTGATATTGATAATCCCCACGTTCATATGAAAGGGGAATCCAAACATGTCATAAAGATGATCAATGGAGACTACACTATTAGGAAGCTAGAGCTTATGCTGTTAGAGTGAACTCACCTGTTAATGGAACAGTTCACTTCCTGTCCAGAAGATACTCTTGTTCCTCATTCACAGAACGATTGAGCTAATTTCTGGGTGGCCTTATTTCATCTCATGAAGAGCCTAGGCAGGATGATTTTATAATCCATGTGGTGCATCGAAGTGTCATTTCTCCCGTACCTCCAGATGGTGAAGATAGCCGGTAGGTAAGTCATCTCACCACTGGTGCATCCACATCAATACCCCCACCTCCCTCTACCATAGTATAAGGGCCCCTAGTTACACAATTCCTTTTATCGAGTAACTACAGCAAGGTAATATCCCAACAGACTTAGATGAACGTTTGTTAGTCTACTGGTGCGTAGTGCAATTCACCCTCTAGAGTAGTCCCATCCTTGAGAAGATCCTCTAAAAACATGGGTTGGAGAGAGTTCTCCTCTACTTAATTCAAGGAGATGATATTCCCTATATTATGCGGGATGTTTTGGCTAGTTCCTATATAGTTTATCAGGCAGGGTTGAAGCTCCCCCACGAGATCCAAAGTTTGGGCTATTTTTGGCCCACCAAGATCCATGACTTTATTGAGTTCACCAATAGGTAAAATGCCCTCCAGGTTCATTTCAATTTTTTGCATCGGCCATCAGATCCTCTCCATACTAAAAACTACTCTTTTCCCTTTGTGTTATGGGGACTCGATGTCTTTGGACCATATCCACCAGCAACATCTCTCCAGTTCAGGTTCATTCAAATCGCTATTGATTTCTTTTCTATGTGGGTAGAGGAAATTCCACTCAAGGAATTAAAAACCCCTTCCATCATTGATTTTGTGATCTCTAATATCATCCACTGATTTAAAGTCCCTCACACATCCCTCACCTATGATAGCACCAACTTCCAGAAAGCTAAGATATAGAAATTGTACGGAAGTACAATATCTGTTCTAATCATACCTCTAGCTATCAAGTGCAAAAAAATTGGTAGATTGAGGCATTCAATAAGACCCTCTCTAATATACTATAAAATATGGTTGGTTAGAATAAGAAGAGTTGTCTGGACAATCTTCACAATGCCCTATGGGCTTACTGGACTACGACTCGTAATTCCAACCAAGTTACCACATATTCCCCTGTTTATAGAACAAAAGCATCCCTGCCCATTTCGATTCAGTTTCCATCACTCCACATAGAGGATTATGATCATAAAATGTTAGACAATGTTTCAAAATTCCATCTGGTTAAATTGGAATCCCTTTATGGGAATAGGCCTCATGCCCTTCATAATCTGGAGAGGCATTAGAACAAGATAACCATGTCATTCAAAAGGAAAGTTCACCACCATTCCTTCATTCATGGTGATACGGTATTGGCCCTGATGAAGCCATTGATACCCTAAAGGAAACCACTAAATTTTGAACCCCAATAGGAGTGAACCTATATTATTCATAGGGTTTATCGCACTGGTTCATACTCCCTAGTCACCATGGATGATGAGCATATCAATCCTCCAAAGGATGAAAAATTCCTCAAGATTTACTTTTCATGAGTGGTCCCTTTCATCTTTCATGCTGATAAACTAAAAATGGTCTTATAACTACAACCTTAAACAAAGATCACCCCTTTCCTACATGATCATAAACTGAAAGAGGTAAACATACATCATGCTCTGATCTCTATGACTTTAATCTCATATCTCTCTCGTCGTTGCCGCAAGATGTTAAACTTTATAGGTACCTCCACTCTTCATGTGTGCCTTCATTTGGGTCTTCATAATATTTCACATCCAAAAGGACCCCTAGTGGGATGATCTCATGCCACCATGGCTCACAAACCATTTTGGGACAACAACCAAAAAGCTTTCAAATGACATTTGAGATAGGTCATGCATCGTGAATATGGTCAGAGGTTGACCCTTACATTCTTATTCCAATTCTAGGTCTCACGATATGGATATAGTGTTGAGAACATGGTCAATAATTATTATCTATCATTATCTCTATCCCCATGGTCTCCCAAATATCGGGCGTTATGATTCACCTTTTTCTTCCATTTTTTCCCATGCACATGACATTAAACTATGAATCTATAGTCCAAGATCAATGACCATAAACTAAGATCATTTTCTTCCTTACCACATAACGATAAACTACACAACATTTCAAGAACTAATTATGGCTTGATTCCCATTCTTATGGGATATGTAGGAATGCCCTGACATTTCATCTTCGGGTCCAACCCCAGGTACCGTAGATTCTACCTTCTTTTTGGCCTCTTTGCCTTAGTATCCCAAAGCACGTGGTGTGAAGTGGACTTTTTTCCCATTAAAATGGGCTTAAAAATACCGCGCCATGTGTGCCCATTTAGGTATCTCCCCTGTTTTTTTTTCTTACAACATGACGTTAAACTACCAAGAATTTTAAGAACTATGTGTGGCTTGATTTCTACCCTTGTAGGATAAGTAATAATTCCAAAACATTTTTTCCTCGAGTCCATCCCAGAAAATCTCTCCATCTCATTGGTTTCCCACTATGGGTTTAGTTCTATTCAAGGGATGTTTATGGTATGATGTTGACTTATTTATTCCTCATTTATGTCAGGTTTTCAATAGCTGCACCATCTTCCCCTCTCTTCAGAACATCCCATTTTACCTTTCTTCCTTACTATATGAAGTTCAACTACATGTAATTTCAAAAACTATGTGGGGATTGATTCCCATCCTCATGGGATATGTAGGAATTTCTGAACATTTTGTTTTTGGGTCCTTCCTAGGTCCCTCAATATTTTTAGGTCCCTTGGCCTAAGTTTCCCCTTTGATATTTCACACAGTGTGGTGTGGACTTCTCTCATCCCCATTCTCATCGGTTATGCATTTTCACTCCATGTGCACTCTCTTTAGAACCTTTTTCTTCTACTTGTGTCCTTAATGTATGATGTTAAACTGCATGTTATTCAAGAACTACATATATCTTGATTCCCATCCTCATGGGATTCGTAGGAATGCCCAGGTGTTTTTCCCTGGGTCCAGCCCAACCTCCAAAAAGTATCTCTGTTGTTCGACCCCTCGACCATGGTTTTTATGGGATTACATGCTGTGGCATATGGACTTTTGTCCCATTCACTTCGGGTCTATAATATTCATGCGATGTACTCTCCCTAATGGGATTTCCCCTTTCATTTTATTCTCTACCACATGATGTTAGACTATATTTCATTCCAAGAACTACATATGGATTAATTTTTGATCTTGTAGGATATATAAGAATGCCAGAGAATTTCACCTCGGGTCATTCCCTATGTTCACTAATCAATTTTACCCCTTTCTTATTATCACCTCCTCTAGTCATCTTCCCCTAATTGAGCCCTTCGACCTCTATCCCACCTCATCAACATTCATAGAGGTGTTGTGGTTTAGGGCCTAGAGTGATGGATCTTGAATGGACATGATCCCATTCCTTTTCCACGCTTCACATGTCCCTTTGTTTGGGTATCCATCATCTCTCACATCAGAAACAACCCCTAGGATGTATGGATTCTTATCCTTATTGTTCAACTACTATTTTGGAACAATGTCCCAAAATATAACAAACTACATTTGAGACAGGTCCCGCATCGTGAATATGGTCAACAATCAACCCTCACTTTTTTTTCCCATCCAAGGTCACACAATATGGATTCTATGCTTCGATTATGGTCAATAGTTATACTCAATCATTACACCAACAACATTATTCCCTAAATATTGGTTTTTTAAATCACACCACTTTCCATTTATCATGTTTAGAAAATGCATTGAAACCCTTGGTCTTATCCCTCTGTGCACCTTTGTGCATTGAGAGGACGAACTAGCATTGTGGGGTCATCCATGACTCCATAATTTTTTTCCTTAACATGTGCTATCATGCATTGTAAAGATATTATCCTCCCTTTTTTCCCACACCGATCATGGCTTAGGTGGTCTTAGGTATTTGGGTGGTTTTGTGCCTCTATTGAAGAACCACACTTCCCTACGGTTTGAGCTCTACAACCATAAACTAGGATCTACTATGTCCTTACTGTATGATGTTAAAATGCATGGAATTTCAAAACTATGTGTGTCTTGATTCTTACACATGTGACATATGTAGTGATGCCCGGGAACCTTACCTCTGGGTCTAGCCATAGAGTCATCAACCTTTCCACCCCCTTCTCGATCTGGATTTTCCTCTATAGAAAGGTGCAGTTTGATATAGACTTCTCTTGTCCTCATTCACATTAGATTGCCTCATGATTCTATACTACACCTTTCCGCCCCATGCAGTATAAACTCTACAACCTTTAAAATAAGACTTCTAATGACCTAGTTTTCATGACATTAAACTGCTTAATGACTACAAATTTCCCCACCTAAGAGAATATCGTTATTTTGGTATTTCCCATATGTCATACCATCCTCAATAACTATGTGTAGTGTGATTACCATTCTCATGAGATATGTAATGATGCCTAGAACCTTCATCTAATGTTCATCCACAATCCCTTTCAAAATTTCTGGCCTCTCGGCCTAGCCCCCTTTCAAGAACATTTTGTGTGGTGTGGAATTATTTGATCCTAACTTACATTGGGTTTATGTACTACTATATATATCTCTCCCTTGGGGTTCCCATATCTTTAAATGCATGAACATAAACTATGGCCCAACCCCAGATAAGTTCATGATTCCCCATAACAATTATGGGATGCATCTGTTTCCCTACCAGATAGAATTACCCCCACCAGTGTTGGTTCTACCACATTATATTTCAAGAACTATGTTCATCTTGATTCTTTCCCATGTAGGATACATAGAGATGTATGGTAACCTCTCCTTGGGGACAGTCACCAGTTCATTAACCATTCTAAAAAATTTCCCATAATTACATTCCAAATTATATGATCCTAAATTAGAAATCCCTAGGCCATGTAACATGACATTAAATTTTTAACAAGGGCCCAGCTGGTATTACCTTGAACTACACACAATGTTTGGGTCATATCATGTTAAACTATTCTGTATATCATCCTCATCGTATGATGAAAAACTACGCATCTATCATCCTCATTTTTAAGATCTAAAACTACAAGTAATTATTTTCTTTCACTATAGAGGTCCTATTTGGGGTAGGTTTTATCTTTCTTCAGACTGATATACTCAACAAATGTACATTCATCATGGTGGATTAGTTTCAACAGTGTTTGACTCTATTCAAAAAGTTCATCATTCCAAATCCATGTTTTTGTGTGCCCTCTATTTTTGATTCTAATTCCATTTTATGTTTGGGGGAACCCCCTAATGGTTAAGATGATTGTAAATAAGGCTCGCCTATTGTACTGGGTCAACATTTTGGAGGATATCATATGACACTTCGAGTTTGGCCTCATGTTTTCAAATACGGTTAGCAGTTAGACCTCGTTTTCTTATACCCATTTCAGGCTAAGATGATGTGAATGTTGTGTTTCAAATTTTCTCAGCAGTTATACTCCGTCATCATTCCACCATCATTATTATCTGAATTCTGGGCAATTCAATTCAAATTTATTATTCCCCTTCATTCAGATTTTTTCCAATGCTCTTGGTGTTATCCAGTTTATGTGGTAGAGAATGTTGAGAAAGGGAAGTTTGGACGTTTTGACAACTATATTCTCTAACCAAGACCCTCCCTCTTTCCTCCTGTAAACCTAGAGAATTCATTCAAACCCTATATGACCAGTGATTAGTTGGCGCTATCATATGAAAAGTCAATAATTGTGTGGTCATCCCTTTCTTCTCATATAGGGAATGACCCACATGACCTTAGGGATTGATCAATTGTTATTTCATATATATGATTGAGATGTAATTATTATAGAAGATTATGAGACTCATATACAAAATAAAAATAATCAAAAAATCATGAATGTATGTTTGTGAGTTTGGGTGAATTACATCCCCCATGGATTGACCACTCTGATAGATGGTTTGACCTCATCAACAGAGAATCTTAGCTCCACCACTCTCTATATTATGGCCTCTACGACATTCTATTTCCTCATAATATCCCTCTCTTCTTCTCTAGATATGGGTAATAGTTCACTTGCACTAATCTGTTCCTGATACTCATCAACTTATATGTTATCCATCTCTCAAGATGCTTGCCTCATTTTCTCCTCAGCCTCTACCAACTGTGACTTCAATCATGATATGAGTTCTAATTGTGCATTGATGAAATCAGAGTGTTCATTCATTTTTACCCTCATTCATTGGATCTTTTATTCATCATCCTAAAGATTCATGGTGTTTTATACTTCCTATGTTTCCAGCAGACATCGAGGATCTGGTCATACTACCATATTTTATCCGCCATGTAATCACGAATGAGAATATTTGGGCATCAAGTATCCACTCCTCCAGTGAATAGTTCACACAATCAGGAATGGAATATCTCCATATGGTTTACCAAAACTACTTGTGGCATGTATTTGATGAATCATTTTATCATTTTCCATGACTGGAAGCATACAAACATGTTATCCTACTCATCAAAAGTAGTTTCTTCTAGCTCTTCTGGTTCAATAGGTTAATATTAAAGGAACGCCTCTAGATGTTCATCAGTAGGTTCTACCACTAGTTTCCTATTAAATAGGTTTGGTTACATGTCATGCATTTGGTCTTCATCACTAGATTCCACCTTGATAATTTCAGGTTCTATCCATACAGTCACCCTACCCACGGCCACAACTGACATGATTTCTTTTTCTTGGGAATTCAATTCCACAACAATTAGTGTTCCCCTTGGGAGTGGAGCACCATGAGCCCCAACCATCCTCCCCAGTATGGTCCATATAATTTGATGAAATATTTAGACAGAAACACTCAAATATCATTCAAACTAGTTCGATGGGAAATAGTATGGATTCTGTGAGGGAGAGGGCTTACATATATCAAATAATTGGTCTCTCCTTCCAGTCGCTACCATTAGAACCCCAAGAGGTGTCCCATGTATATGGTTGGAAGCTCTGAATATTCTATAAGGGTCACCCTGGTTATCACAGGCCTGCTGGATTCTGCAATCAACATCATCCCAATACAGATCCTGAAGCTACATCAACTATTGTGCGGGAATAGTTTTTGCATAAGAAGGTTCTCCTGTATAGGACAAATGCCAGTTGAGAAATCCGGAGTGACCAATAATGTTCAACAATATAATGTTTTGGAGTTTACCTCAAGAGCCTCGTAAACCTCTTACAACTCTGTGGTTGCAACCTTCAAATTCCTCTCAAAGGGCTACCCATACTATCCTTTTTTCCCCAGGTTGAACCCTCATATTCTTCATGTAAAGGGAAACGTTCCCTCATCTCAGCAGTGGACAGTTGTGGTAGGGATGTTCAATCGAGCATAACTTTGACCAAATCCTTCATTGGATGTGGGGTGCCCTGAGAATGCACAAAATCCTCCATCTCACTGATGTATTGCTTCCCTTCCACCTAAGGCACCAGAAATCTGACATTAGAATAGAAAATCTCTAATAGATCCATCCCAGGATGGTTGAGGTAGTCCCACATCTGAGAAGTACTAAAAAATTATCTTTTGAAGTCTCAGGTGTCTCGAGCCGTTAGAAAAAAAGCATCCTCAGTCATGTATATGTGCTGAAGTTGCTTCCCAAGAGCTTGAGTGGATATCCTGTGGAACCCCCTTGGTGGAATCCCTTTCCTACCGACTTTGTTCATCCAAGATCACTGAGTCTACCAAAACCTCTTGTCTCCCACCAGGTGTAGTCCCTAGAATTCTTTGAATTGTCACTATCATAGCCCTACCACAATGATGTATTATTTCATTTTCAAACCCAGGCCTCGAGGTTGAAGATTCAACCTATCCTTAACACAAACAGTTCATTTCATTAGCCTCTCCCTTAGGAGGGTTGCTTCCCATATTTTTTTATAATCCTCAACCAGCCCATAAATAGTGGTATATGGAGGCAGCTCATTCTGAATTTTCCTGTCCTCCTAAATAAATTTAATCCAAATTTATCTAATAAATCCTGGAAGATCCTCATGGAATAACTCTAGGTAGACATTCAGGATCAATCTCTTCATGCACTGGAATTTCCGCTCGAAGTGGTGTAGGGTATATGGCTTGCAGATAGGCTCACTTTCCACCCATGCCACTAGAACCCTACCCCAGAAGGCAATAAGGTTGGATCAATGCTCCTCAGTTCCCTTTCCATCATCAATGAAAACCCATGGTGGTCGAATAAATGGATGAATGTTGAATTAATCTACATTTGAGACCTTGTTTAGGGTAAGGGATGAAGGAAGCTTGGCTGTAAAACTCTCCACAACATTCATAATGGATGGTTGGAAGTCTGAACCGGGAGGAAAAATAGGGATCATATATTCATATACATTCATGTGGGTTTCTATCCAACCATACATAAAGTGGAGTGTTCTGAATACCCACTATGGTTTCATCCCCTAACATATATTCCACAACACCTTGAATAATTTCTCCATAACTGGGATCTCACGGTTGACGTGTATCCCCACCGCCAGCATGAATTCTGTAACGACCCAAAATTTCATTAATGAAAATTCCTCTTGATCAAATTAAATGTCTTATTATGGTAATATAAAATGTAAACTTCATTGGTTTTATGTTTCTGGATTTTAAAATACCATTATGAATTGTTACTGTTGCTAATATAGTCGTTGAACAGTGATCACATGATTAGTATAACTACACTGCTTTAACAAATCCAATTTACTCAGACAAAGGAATCGATTGCCTCATCCAGTAGACTTTCCCCATATGAATCCCATTAGTCAAAACTCAGAAAGGAGTTGGAATCATTGGGGTTTTCTCTTTCCCAAGCCCAAGCTAAGCTTGAACATGTTAAGCTTGAGTGAGACTGACTACAGGAGATGTGGATGTTAATAGAGATTACCTCCCAAGCGATGTTATCTGAGCCACCCCAAGAGATTGTCACCATCGCACACCTTACCCTTCAGTCTTATCCAGGAGTTATAAGGGGTTATGTAACAAGACCCTAGCACTATGACTATGTACATTATTTTTGTATAAAGAATGAGCATTCATTTTATTATTGTTACCTTGTAAATAGTTTTTAAACCACAAATAGTATTTTTAGTTAATATTCATCTATGAAATCTATTTTGATGAATTAATGTAATTTTTAATTAAATAATATGTTAATATTATTAAATTAATATTTATTAAATATAAATGATCGTATAATTTTATGAATGAAATAATAATTTTTTAAGGTTTGAAAGCTATTTTTATCAAAAATCACGGTTTTTCGATAAATATCAGTTTTAAATTTTAAAAGTAAAAATTCACATATTTTGAAAATTATTCAGATAAAATAAATATTATTTTTGGAATTAGAATATCAAAATAATCCAATAGTGAGTTTTTCATAATTTTCTGAGATAGTTGAATTTTTGGGAAAAAATTAAATATTGTTTTAATATATAATGTGTTTTATGACTTCATAATGACCCAATAGTGTTGTAATAAAATAATATAAATTATATTTTCGGCCAATATATGTTTTAAAATTAAAATAATTTTATTTTATATTTGTTTGATTTATTTTACAAAGCTTTATTGGGCCATTTCATGTTTATAAAACATTTTGTCTTTTTAAATTGTTTTCCTTGAGAGTGTGACTCACCTCCAAATAAGCAATCCAATTATTTTAAGAAGTTTTTACATTTTCCTCATATAATATTTTTTTCAATTCCCCTTAGGAAAAAGCCATGGGTAAAAACCAGGGGCTGGATTGTGGTTTTTATTAGTTTAATGTGTGGTGTCCCAAACATAAATATTAAACAATTCCCTCTCTATTCTTATCAAAACCCACCCAAGCACCATCTTCCTCATCACTCAAAGCCTTTTGAGTTCTTCCACCCCCTGACCTAATCTCTCTAGAATCCTCCCAAGGTTCTCCAAGTTCCCAAGAATCCTCTCTCAAGACTCTCCCAAGCCTTTGGGACCACACTTCCAAGTAAAGGATTTCTTCCTTTCTAATTTTTGCCCAATTTTCTTTAAGTTGTTATGCCCTTTTGTTTCCAATTACAAATGTTGGGGTATGATTTCTCACCTCCCCCATAATTACATATTTAATTTGGGATTATGGGAGACCAATTTATCTCTCATTAATTCCACCCACGTACACCCGATACCATGCAAAAATTCCTTGAGGGATTTCTCTCTCCTCTTTTACATCCAAGAAATTATTTTTTATTATGCATCTAAGTTCCATTACGTTTGTTGGGACTTATATCTATATGGCCCCTTTACTTTACATTTCATGTGAATATGATGAGACACCCTTTTCTCTCTCATCAACCAATTTCATGAATCCTTATGACACCCTGTTATGCTGCCGAAATTGCACCGCGTTTTTCCAAGCTAAGATCATTGAGTAGTGAATACCATACTCATGTCTCTATCATGGGTATTCACCTTTATGCACATATACATATTTTATGGTACATTCATGTATTTATTACACATTACATAATCATGGAATAACATATAATTTTGCATGATTCCATTTTATATGATCTATGTGGAAAACTTATGCATGAAATGAAATGTTTAAGAAGGGTGTGCCTTGATAGCACTCCAATGCATTAGGTAAAGTATAGTATCATGATACACCATGTGCAATGAGTGTATACTCAGGAAAATTTATGATCAACAAGGGTTTACTCATGCTTCATGTGCAATGAGGGTTTACTCATGGTCTGTGTGCAATGATCCTTGGCTCATGCTAATTCCATGTTAAGTGATGTTTTCACATTTCCATGTTATGATTATCATGAATTATTATGAATTTATGTTCATGTTTCTATTGGGATCCATTGATATTCCTATTGTCTAACATGTATTGTATTACTCATTTTATTCCATGTTTATTCCCTTACTGGGCTTTATAGCTCACCCTTTTCTAATGCATGTCCTTAGGTTATCCCATGCAATGCTAAGTACGAGGGAATGTAGTGGTCATGTAAATGAAGTTTTCAATAAAGATGTTGTATTTCATGTTTTAAGTTGTTGTGTAATGATCCTAATCCCCAAATACACTAGAACTCTTGATCTTCTATGTTGTATCAAGTGAATCCTATGTAATAAATCATGTTTTAGTGTGTAATAAAGAATAGGGTTGTTATAGTTGGTATTAGAGGATAGATTTAGTTATTTTTGGGATTAAGATTAGAAAACCCTAGTGAATACTTTGAGAATAAAATAATTATAATAAAAACATCCCTATGTTTTGGTGAGTATTGAGTAAGTGGTTTATCTAGGAAATAAATCCTTGTCCGGATTTGAGCAGGTAGAGGCGGCTCTGGCACAGATGTATCGTAGGGGTAAAACATGAAAAAAACGCTTTGAGTTAGACTCTAACAGGGACTGGGGTACGACAATGGGACTTTCTTCACTCTTGGTTATGAAAATCCTAGGGAATATTCTTTGGTTAATTCACAAGCTTAGTATGAACCCTTATTAGGGGAATTAAAAAAAATTCCCCTAAGAATATATGTTAGAAAGTAGATCATGAATCACATATATTGAAGCCTATGGATTCATAAGTTAAGGAAATAAAATTTATTTATAAGTAATCAGTTATGTCATTGGATTACCCTTTATGTGTTACCCCTAACTTTCCATCCAATGGCTAGTAATAGGAGGAATCGCGCAAACAACCAATGTGAAGATCAATGTGATGAATGTGCTCATGAGATGCCCAATTTTATGGGAGTTAGAATCGTGAACATTGTCACTCTTATCTCTTATTTAACTCACGATTTGAATAGAAACATGGGTCAAGTGGAACGTTCAACCCCCCCTAAGAAAGAACAAGTCGCTATTGAGAGCTTCCTGAGACAAAGGCCTCCTACTTTTAATGGATCATCTGATCCCTCAATTTCCAAATAATGGATCAACTCCATTGAAAATATTCTCTCGATCCTTCAATGTTCAAAACAAGAGAAGGTTCTCCTGGCTTCCAATCATATAGAGGGTGAATCTGATCAATGGTGGATGTTGATCAAAAAAATGAAGCCTGAGGAGGATATCGAGGTGTTTGAATCGGAGGATTTTTAGAAGATGTTTTTCAATAAATATTTTCTGTGCACCCTCTGACTTAAGATATAAAGGGACTTCCTTGCCCTCAATAAAAAAATGAAAAATCTATCAGAGTGTACAAGGAAAACATCACAAGGCATGCACGATATGCCTCTATCTTTGTCCTTACCCCCGAATGCAAGGTTGAATTCTTCTTTGGTGGGATGAAACCTAGCCTACAGAAAGAACTGGTGATCCGCGACTTCGAAATATAGGAAGAAATTTTCTAATGTGCCCTCAAGGTCGAAATGGATATTAGAGAATCTCAGGGGTATCATGGGGATAAGAAGAATAAGGTGGACTTCAATTCTAGTAGTCTGATGGATAAATCCAATGGTGCTAAGAAGATCTAGTACCCCACTTGTCAAAGGTGCAGAAATAAGCATCCCGTAAATTCCCTAAAGGGGATGAGGAAATGCTTTATGTATAGAAGAGAAGGGCACTAAGATGTTAACTGCCGACAAGAAAAACCCACAACTACAATAGAGGAGATGAATTCTCTGTTTGAACCTCAATGCATTGTTCATTGCTACAACTGAAAAAAAAACAGAGAATCTTGCAAATCAGTGCCCTAAGCCTGGGGTTTTCGAAGGCAACCAACAACCTCCAAGGCATCAAGGGAGAGAATTTTCCATCACTACTACCAAATTGAACCCCGACAATGAAGTGGTGATAGTTATGCTAGTTATTCATTCAATAATAGGGAACATAGTTTTTTATTCACATTTTACACATTCTTTACTATCCCAAAAGTTTAGTAGAACAATCCCAGCACCACCCAAAATCATTGAAGTAAAGATGATGGTGAGTACGGAAAATGGGGAAATCATTGCATCCCCTGAATATAAATCATACCTTGTCTTAATAGGTCGATTGAACTTATCAGAGAACCTCATCATACACCCTCTGGTGAAATTTGATGCAATTCTTGGCATATATTGGATTTCCTTATATAGAGCCAGCCTAAATTGTCGTGTGAGAGAATTCACTCTCCATATAGAGAATTGACCCCTGATTCTGTACATGTGCAAGGAATAAGATGAATATTTTTTAGCTCTATCATATCGAGTGTGGATATTACTGCCCTATGATCATGTGTATTTGGCTCAAATGATTGAGTCTAGGGAGGAAACAATCTTTGAAGACATGCATATTGTGAGGTAATTCACAGAAGCCTTTACTAGGTAATTTCTTGGTCTTCCTCCAAGAAGAGATGTTGAATTCTAAATTTTTCTTATACTTAGGGCGCTACCAATATCCAAGACTCCATATATAATACATTTTGTAGAGATTGAGGCACTGAAGAAACAACTACAATAGAATCTGGATAAAGGGTTTATATACCCAAGTGCTTCACCTTGGGGTGCAATAGTTCTCTTCGTCAAGAAGAAAGATGGGTCAATGCGCCTTTGCATTGATTATCATGAGATTAACAGAATCATGATAAAGAACTTATATCCTCTCTCATGAATCGATGACTTGTTCGGTCAGCTGCATGGAGCACAATACTTCTCCAAGGTAGATTTGTGGTCGGAATATTATCAAGTAAGGGTAAAGAAGGAAGATATCCCCAAGACTACTTTTCGTACAAGATATAGGCACTATGAATTCATAGTAATAACTTTTGGACTCACTAATTCTCCATAAATCTTCATGGACTTGATGAATATATTCTTTTATTATTACCTCAAAAAATTTATGGAAGTCTTTATAGATGATATTCTAATATAGTCTAAAACCAAGGTGGATCATGAAGAGCATCTAAGAACTGTACTAGAGACCTTACAGCAGGATAAGCTCTATGCAAAGTACAAAAAGTGTGAGTTCTGGTTGAAGGAGGTCTCATTCTTGTGTCATATTGTCACAAGCAATGGGATATCTATGGATCCCTATAAAATAGATGCATTTGAGGGATGGTTGAGACCAACATCAATAACGGATATCCATAGCTTCTTGGGGTTAGATGGATTTTTTCGACCATTTGTGAGAAATTTCTCACGATTTTCCAACCTTCTTACCAAGATAACTCGGAAGCGAGTAAAGTTTGGTTGGAGTGATGAGTGTGAATAATGCTTCAAGGAGTTAAAAATGAGGCTTATCACTGCACATGTGCTCACTTTACCCACAAGTGGAGAACTTTTTGTGGTATTCAGTGATCCATCGAAGAAGGTCTTGGGCTATGTTTTGATGAAAAATGATAAAGTCATTGCCTATGATTCAAGGAAATTGAACGTTAATGAGTAGAATTATCCAACACATGATTTGGAGTTGGCTGTGGTGATCTTCGCTTTAAAATTTAGGTGACATTATCTCTTTGGGGAGATGTATGAAATATATACATACCACAAAAGAATCAAGTATTTATTCACACAGATAGAATTGAACATGCGCCAACAAAGATGGTTAGAGCTGATCAAAGACTATGACTGCTCAATCCATTACCACCCTGTAAAAGAGAAAAATGTGGAAGATGCTCAAATTAGAAAGGACCTAGAAATTCTATCAATTATAAGAATTGAAAAGGATCCAATCTTCTTAGACGTGATGAAGATGTACATGGGAATCATAAAGAAATGAACATCATCAATCCTTTCACAAATTATTTCTCAACAATCTCATTTGGAAAGGTTAAAGGATGCTCAAAAGGATGATATGGGAATTCAGAAGAAAGTATAAGCTATCAGAAAAGGGAAATCCTTGGAGTTCAATGTTAATTAAGAAGCAGTTGTGAGATTTGGGAAAAGTCTATGTGTTCCATAAAGTTTGGAGCTGAAGAAGGAAATTTTGGATGATGCACATAGTTCATATTTATCTATTCACCCAAGAAACACAAAGATGTATTGAGATCTCCAAAAGCATTATTGGCGGGATAATAAGAAGAAGGAGATCGCTGAATTTACATCAAAGTGCCCGGTGTGTCAGAAAGTGAAGGCTGAGAGACATAAGTCTAAGGGGATGATGCAACCATTACCCATACCAGCATGGAAATGGGAGGAAATCACAATGGAATTTGTCACAAGACTTCTAATGAAATCCAAAGGCAACAATGCAATCTGGGTTGTTGTGGATCTTCTTACAAATTCTGCACACTTCATTGCAATTTGGGAGGATTTCTCATTGGATCAACTGGCACAGATATACATCAGGGAAGTGGTAAGGCTGAATGGAGTACCACTATCTATTGTATCCTATCAAGATATAAGATTCACCTCTATGTTTTGGAAGAGTCTTCAACAAGCTCTAGATACTGAACTGAAGTTCAGTACGACCTATCTTCCTAAAAATGATAGAAAATATGAGAGAACTATTCAAAAATTGGAGGATATGTTAAGATCATCTTATATGGACTTCAAATGAATACGAGACCAACATTTTCCACTGGTTTAATTCTCCCCCAATAATAGTTTCCACTTGAGCATCCAAATGGAACCTTCTGAAGCCCTGTATGGGAAGAGGTGTAGAACACTGGCATGTTGGGATGAAGTCGGTGGGTGTTAGCTGCTTGGACCAGAAATGGTAATAGAAATGGTGGAGAAAGTGAAAACCATTCAGTAGCATATCAAGGTAGTCCAGAGTCTAAAGAAGAGTTATGTAGATAACTGTCAATGATACCTTGAGTTTAAAGTTGGAGACATGGTATTTCTACGCATATCTCTACGAAATAAGGTCCTGAGGTTTTGAATGAAATGTAAGTTCAGTCTAAGGTACATCAGCCCCTTCAAGATTCTGGATCATGATGGAGTTGTGCCCTATTGACTAGAACTTCCAAATACCATGGCCAAAGTACATGATGTATTTCATGTATCCATCTTAAGGAAGTACATACCAGAACCTTCACATGTACTCTCTTCAAAGGTATTATAGATAGAGGATGATCTTTCTTATGAGAAGAAACCAGTGAAGATCTTAGATCATAGAGAAAAAGTTCTACAAAATAAGAGAATTCCCCTTATCAAGGTGTTGTGGAGAAACCACAAGTTTGTTTAAGTGACATGGGAATTAGAGGAAATGATGAAGCAGATTTACCCACATTTTTTTAGAGTGGGAAAAGTAAATTTCAAGGGAGGAATTTCTTAAGGGGGGAATATTGTAACGACCCAAAGTTTTATTAATTAAGATTCCTCTTGAACAAATTAAAGGTCTTTTATGGTTAAATAAATTGTGAACATCATTGGTTTTATGTTTCTAGATTTTAAAATACCATTATGAATTGTGACCATTGCTAATATAGTTGTTGAATAATGATCACATGATTTTTATAAATATAGTGCCTTAACAAATCCAATTTACTCAAACAAAGGAAGAGATAGCCTCATATAGTATACATTCCCCATACAAAGCCCATTTTTCAGAGCTCTGAATGGAGATGGTGTCATTGTGCTTCACTTTTGACCAAAGCCAAGCCGAGCTTGAACACATTAAGCTTGAGCAGAACTGACTACTAGAGAAGTGGATGTTCATAGAGATTACCACCCGAGCGATGTTATCCGAGCCACCCCAAGAGTGTTTCACCATTGCACACCTTATCCTTCGGTCTTATGTAGGTGTTATAAGGGGTCATGTAACAAGACCCTAGCACTCTAACTATGTATATTATTTTTGTATAAATAATTTGCATTCATTTTATTATTTTTACTTTTTAAATAGTTTTATAGCACAAATGGTATTTTTAGTTAATATTAAACTAAGAAATCTATTTTGATGAATTAATAGACTTTTGAATTAAATAATATGTTAATATTAATAAATTAATTTTTATTAAATATAAATGATCATATAATTTTATGAATGCAATTGTAATTTTTATTAAGGTTTGAAAGCTATTTTTATCAAAACCCATGATTTTTTGATAAATGTCAGTTTTTATTTTAAAAGTAAAAATTCACATATTTAGAAAATTGTTTAGAAAAAATGAATATTATTTTTGGAATCAGTACATCTAAATTATCCAATGGTGAATTTTTCATAATTTTTTGAGATAGTCGAATTTTTGGGTGAAAATTAAATATTTTTTAAATATATAATCTATTTTATGATATAATAATGACCCAGTAATGATGTAATAAAATAATATAAATGATATGGCCGTCCAATATATATTTTAACATTAAAATAATTTGATTTTGTATTTGTTTTATTTGTTTTACAAAGAATTAGTGGACCCTTCAAGGCTTATAAAACATTTTGTCTTTTTAAATTGTTTTCCTTGTGAGTGTGACTCACCTCCACATAATCGACCATATTATTTTAAAACGTTTGGCCATTGGCCTCATAAAATATTATTTTCTAATCCCCTTTGGAAAAAACCATATTAAAAAACCATGGGCTGGTTTGTGGTTTTGATTAGCTTAATGTGTGGTGTCCCAAACCTAAATAAGAAAGAATTCCCTCTCCTTTACTATATAAACCCACCCAAGATCCCACTTCCTCATCACTAAAAGCCTTTGGATTTCGTCCAACCCCTAGAAACATCTCTCTGTAATCCTCCAAAGGTGCCCCAAGCTACGAAGAAGCCTCTCTCAAGCCTCTCCCAAACCTTTGGGATCACACTTCCAAGTAATGGATTTCTTCCTTTCTCATTTTTGTCCAATTTTATTTAAGTTGTTATGCCCTTTTGTTTTCAATTAAAAATTTTGGGATTTTATTTATAACCTCTCCCATACTGCCCTATTTATTTTTGGATTATGGGAGACCCCTTTCTCTCTAATTAATGCCTCCAATGTACACCTATTACCATGTCGAAATTCCTTGAGGGATTTCTCTCTCCTCTTTTTCATCCAAGTAATTCTTTTGTATTATAAATCTAAATTCCATTACATTTGTTAGGACATGTATCTATATAAGCTCCTTAATTTACATTTCATTTACATATGATGAGACACCCATTTCTCTCTCATCAACCCCTATCATGAATTCTTATGTCACGTCGTTATGCTACAGAAATTGCGCCGCGTTTTTCCAAGCCAAGATAATTGTGTAGTGAATACCATACACATGTCTCTATCAAGGGTATTCACCTTTATTCACATATACATATTTAATGGTACTTTAATTTATTTATTCCACATTAATTAATCACGTAATAACTTATGATGTTGATTGATTCTATGTTATATGATCCAAGTGGCACACTTATACATGAAATGAAATGTTTAAGAAGGGTGTGCCCTATTATCACTCCAATGCATTGGGTAAATTATAGTATCATGATACGTCATGTGCAATGAGTGTTGAATCATAATAATTCAAGTGAAATAAGTTCTTACTCATGCTTCATGTGCAATGAGGGTTTACTCATGATTCATTCCATTGAGCCTTGGCTCATGCTAATTTCATGTTTAAGTGTTGTTGCCACATTTCCATGATTTTATTAACATGATTTATCATTCCTTTATGTTATTTTTTCACTTGCGCTTTCTTTATATGCCTATTTTCTAATGTGTATTGTATTATTCATGTTATTCTATGTTTATTCCCTTACTGGGATTTATAGATCACCATTTTCTTATACATGTCCTTAGGTTATCCCATGCAATGCTAAGTACGAGGGAATATAGTGGTCATGTAAAGTAAGTTTTCAATAAATATGTTTTATTTCATGTTTTAAGTTGTTATGTAATGATACTAATCCCCAAAGACACTGGAACTCTCGATCTTCTATGTTGTATCAAGTGTAGTCTATGTAATGAATCATGTTTTAGTGTATAATAAAGAACATGGTTGTTATAGATTTAATAATGAATGTGCTCGGTAACATGCTCATGTTTGTATCTATAACTAGAAGAATCCATCCACAAGTAATATTTGAGATAAATCTAGCCAACCTAACCACTAATTGTTGCTCGATGTTGACACCATACCTCTATAGCTACCATTTCCTATCCTCCAAGATTCTTCAGTAAGAATTTTCTTTGATGCATTGGGCTCCCCTTGGAAAAGTTGAAGGTCGTACTGGTAACTTATTTGGTGCCTACTCCCCTTCAACAGAATGATCTAGTGGGAATTTGAGGAATCTTCTAATCCACAACTTGAAATGGATGTCCCCCGCCGATTGTTTTCTATCGCCCGACACAAAGTCCATCAGCACCTTTTCCAACTGTGACATCTACTCCGAATCTACCCATGTATTATATGAAGGAAGGAACTCATCATACATCTCTCCTAGAATGGAAATTCCTAAGATATAATGGAGGTCCCATAGACTGATTTCGACCTCCCCATGATGGAGATGGAATGTGTCGGTGTGTAATGACCACATACTCAACTGCTTTAACATTATATATTTTGGCTAGTAGGCATGGAATTGGGAATCCCACACAGCTTTATACATGCATACCCTCTTTAGGTATACCCTAAATTCATCAAAATATGCAAAAACATAGTAATCTCATGCCGAATCATCAGTGAAGTTTCCGCCCTTGCATAGTTCCTTATTTTGTGTCCATCCATTCCATGGGTTACCTATATCCTTTTTTTAGAATTCTATGTTATTGAGGAAGAGATACCTTTGGCTGCAAAACTTTCCAATTGACATTATTGATGTGATTATGAAGACAGTTGGTGACAACACGCATGTCGTATTCCAAGGTATATCCATCGGCAGCCCTGAACCACTGGCACTAACTGGGTATGCTCATGAACTAGTATAATGGTTTATCCCTAATTATCTCCAAGATGAAGACTTAGTCCCTCATACCAAAACCATACAACATAAGTCTTTTTATGAGTGCATAGTTATTTTTATCTTCTATTATCATCCCCACCAGAGAATCATGATCCAACTGGCCTCACACATATTCTCTGATCCCCAAATTATCTGCCATTTCTTCCCTTCAAGATATATCTATAAGGACCCCCTGACTAGCTTCTTTTTTGTCCTTAGTTTTTGGGGAATTGGAAGTTTTTTCTTTTCTTTTTACAGAGTTTTATCATAAAACTCATTCACAGATCTTGATCACAAAGAGAGTTCATGGAGCACGCAATCATAGAGCCTATGAACCCATTATGTGGAACAAAGAAACAAGGGATCATGATTCATGAGTTTGCTGAGAAGCATTCACAGAGCACCAATCTGTAAATCCCAGTTCGCAAAGCACATTCCTGTAATTTAGAGCATCATGATTCAGGACTTGAAACACAGGATCGCAGGGATAGATGCAAAAAAGGGTCTTCTCATCCTATTTATAGGTTATTACCTACCAGGGTTTTTGTCACACTTGGTCACGATGAGATTCAAGACATTCTTGACCCACATTCTGTCTACCCCTTCTGTGATTTAGCTTTGTTATCTGCCTAAATTTTGGTGACTTACCCTCAAAATCCAACCCTCATTTTCAATACAACTCCCATTCTGAGAGGGGAATTTTATGGTGTCATAATTCCATTCCTTAGAATAAATTAGGATAGGGAATGAAAAGTAAAATGGTCTATATCATTAATCTCCTAGAAAAAGACCTCCAACATTGCAACCACAAAAAAGTAGCCCAGAAAGATTTTCTATGACCATTGTAGAGGACTTATCTGAAACTCCCACAAAGGAAATTACAGAAGCCTTCGTGAGTCCAAGGAACGTGATAGGAGGCTCCAAAATTGATGCAAAGTTAGTGACTGAAGTCTTCCTAGGTTTGATGAACTTGATTGAAGCCTTTGAAAATGATGTAAATGCAGTGATGGAAGCCTTCGTGAGTGCGATGGACATGATTGAATCCTCCACAAACACTACAAAAAAAGTTACATAAGACTCCATGAGTCTGAGAAATCTGATGGATCTACCTCCAATTGTGTAGTGTGGTTTTCTTACCTGTATATCCATAGATTATTGCGATGCCTAGTGCCTATAAATTATCATCCCACCCCACTCCAAAGGATCGACACCTTGACATTTCACCTTCTGCACTCTCAATTCATGAATCACCCTTTTATCTGTGAACCATAGAGAAAATGAATCATATGAGATTTTTGAGCATTATGAAACCACATTCCCTTTTCTCCATTTTACCTCTGATTCAAGTAGGGACTCCCTTTGTGAATCCTTTTGTCTATTGTGATGGAATAATACCCCTTTGGGTACTTTGGACATTGAAAAATACTCGGTTTTCCGGAATCCCCCTCCAAGCACATATAGACTTCATGCCCAGGATGGGTCAATATGCTTCACGATTTAACCTCCTTTGCGAAGCCCCTTCACTGAATGAAGCACCAGATCTTTGTGAAGCCCCTCTCTGTGATGCCTTCTTCTTTGAAAACCCCTCTTATGTGTGGCCCTCCAAGCTTGTATGAAGTAATTTCAAGGTCCCCCGAGTGGTGCTTCATGTTCTGTTTCCCTGCTTCATTCTTCTTCACATAGGCACTCTAACAACTATTTCTTATTCACATAGCCACAATAACATGGACCCCAAATGGATAACTCCACAACCCCATTATTTTATGGAATTGTTGGTTCCTTCCCTTCACCAATGGTTAAAGTGTGCCAGTTATGTAATTCCTATGGGTGAGGAGTGCATCCTCGTCATCTGAGCATAAGGATTTTAAAATGCCAAGAAACCCCAAATCCTCAACATGTGATGATAAACTATGATCAATGAATGAGTGAGAAGCCTGATATGACCATGAAGTGGTTGGGCTCCAACACCCTCTCATTCCTCCTCTCCCATTGCACTTTTTCACCATGTGCACTTCGAGAAGCCCTTGTGTAAGCTCTGACACACCATAGTAGGGTCCCCCTATATGATGATCATATCCTCCTCGTATATAAAAACTCCCTCAATATTCCTCACCCTGGGATGCTAACCATGCATAATCCCCTCACCATTCCTCATTGATGCACTTTTCACAATTTGATCGGCAAGTCTATTTTTACCTCTTGTTTCTCACACTGAGCATGAATCATATGGGCATAGATTAAGCATAGACCATGACATACTCTTTGGTCCACCATAGTGTGTAATCCCCATTACCCATAGCTAGACTATGTGGACTTTGATCTTTGTCCTCTTTGAGCAAGGTACGTAGGAAGCCTCCCTTAGGTTTAACCCCATCACCTATCGGTCCTGAACACTTCAAGTCGGTTCAACCTCATCCTACATGAGGTTAAATAGTATGTCTCTTTTTTCCTACATAATGTTAAACATTATTCTCTCAAAATATTTAGGTTTTGATTCTTATCTTCCAGATAGGTTACGTTGGAATCTCTACTAAGGTTCAACCCAAAAACACTAATAAAATTTGGTGTCCTATTTGTTGGGACCCACATCCTTGGTCCGCACCTAGGTGTGTTAGACCAGTTCTTGGGAAATCTTAGTACATAGGTCCTCACTCAATCCAAAATTATCCATCCAAAAGTGCCCATATTTTGATGGGATGATAACCATGTGTATGCCCCAAGAATGTTTTTATGTCGTTGAACATTTTGTAAACTCCGATTCTATGCCCCCATATCTGAACTACATGGAATTTTATCTTTCCATTTTTGAGAAAGATACATAGAAATCCTCCCATAGGTTCAAGACCATCTCCCATGTCCCATCCTGGTCTCTCCCTTGAGTATTTGTGTCTTGGGAAGATCATTCCTTCACTTGTTGGTCACATTTTCTTCAGGCCCCATCCACGAATCCATTCTCATGAGCCGCCTCCTCAGGTGATGCATTGACCCAATAACAAGAACAATATGGTATTTGATTCCCTGCCATGGGGATACGTAGAAAACCACTTTGAGGTTCAAACCCAATACCATCACCTTCACACCGGTTGTCTATCCCATTACCATTCATTCCCTCCATCAACACTTCATCCATATCCATCCGGATTTTTCTTGGGCCGCCACATCTTCGTAAAAGCATGCCATCCGTATGAGAATCTAACCATGTGTAATCCCCAAAAAATATCTGGTTTGTTTTCCATTGTGTACACCCTGATCCCATGAATCGCCCATCAAACTATGTGGGTTTCGATCCCTTCCATCTAAATAGGGTATGTAGGAAGCCTCTCTGAGTTTCAATCCCATCCAATGGTAACCCTTTTTGTCCCCTTGGTGTGGACCCATCCTCCTCTTTAATAGTCACTTTGTGGTGTCCAAATCAGTCTTCATGGTGTGAAACCATCCCCTTTTGGGACACACCATCCTTGGCTCGTTCTTATTTGGTGTTCTAACCCATCCATACGGTAAATGTTCTCGGTGCTCCCCCTAGGGATGCACCCATCTGATCCACTCCAATCAGTTTTCTGATCAGTCTGATCTGTCCTCTCTAGACATTAAACTCACGGAATACCTCATGTTAAAGATGGGAGGTTGAGTAAAATCTTAGACACATGTATCCAGCATATAATTTCCCGCATTCAACATGGGATTCCTTGGGCTTATGTTCCCCTAAGAAGACCTCTGATAAGGGAAAATCTAGGCTTACCATTGTTTTAGCATCCAGACATGCCAGCGATGCCTCAAAGTGACTACTCTCCTAACTAATGGTTACTTCCAAGATTTTACCCCCTTGGAAATATCCTGATACAAGTAGTGTCACTAACTGGTATCCATAAACATATGGTAGCGGGAAGAGTTTCACAAATAACGTCTAAATATTAAAGGGGGACCTGGACTGGTCAATGAATTCTGTGGAGGAATCCATAGAAGGAGAGAATAACATCCCATTATCCCATTTCAATCAAGGAAAAAACATATCTGATGAAGTGATAAATGTCTCCTACCTTAGGAATGTAGGAATCCAGGTAAAGAATCAATGTGTCCTCATAGAAAATGTGTTTCCCCGAGTAAAATCATTGAAAAATGATACACTATGTTCCTCGTGGTGCTATTTTGTTTTATCATAAGGCCTTTAAAAATAATTCACAACCCCATACACATGTATGTGACAAAAAAAGTTTCTATCCACTCCATAACTCCAAGAGAATTTAATTTTCCAATTTAGTTGGTACTCATATTAAGGTTTATTCCATAGTTCGTAATTAATATCCCTAAAAAGATAATAAATGATCTGCATGACCCATTATTGACCTTACCATGTCTAACATAGTGTAGTTCCTCCATTCACTAACACCATTAAACTATGGTGTGTAAGGTGGATCTAGTTGAGATAGAATCAAAAAATCTTGTAAAATGTCAATAACATCTTGGTTAAGATATTCACCATCTCTTTTTTGTATGTCTCTTTAAGAAATAAATATGATAATGTTCAGCCAGTCCAACTTATACATCATCAAGTAGACATAACCATATATACTCAAGTCATCAGTAAATGTTATGAAGTATGAATAATCAAATCTACCTTCTACTATAAATGGTCCACACACATCAGTGTATACTAATCCTAGAAGCTCTATGGCCCTTTATCCCTATAATGAAAAGTGGTTTGGTACTTTTTCCCTAGAAAAAACCATGCCATATTTTATGTTTTGTTTGCTTATACGAGTATGAATAACCATATAGACAAAGCATTGTCAAATATTTCCTATTTACATGATCAAGATGGTGATGCCATAGCTGAGTGTTATATGAGTCATCTGAACAAGATTCATTATCTATTGAAAATGCGTGAGTTTCATAATTTAATACATAAAGACCTTTATTTAAATATTCCGCACCATAACATATTATTTCTGTGTAAAAGAAACAAATTTTATTTCCAAACATTAAATTAAACCCATATGAATCTAGGTATGTTACATAAATTATGTTCTTGGTAACTATTGGTATAGAATAACAATATTTTAAAACCAAAATTACTAATGTTTCCAGTGAAAATGTGAAAGTCACCAATGGATAAATCCTCCAGTCTCAGAGCATTAGTATATCTCAAATCCACTTATGCTCTAGTAATCTATTGAAATCTACATCATTTATATGTTTGGATATATATGTGAGCACCACAAGTTGTATCTAAACCCGATGTGTAGATATTGAAATATTACACTCAATAATGAATGCACTTTAGATTATCCTTGATATTGGGTGTAGTTCTTATTCTAGTGTCCTTATTTTCCACATGAAAGGACTAATACCTCCTTTTCCATTCCCACCTACTGGATCTTCCTCTAATTGGATGGATAGTCTTCAAGAGCTTTAGACTTATTATGATTCTTGGGCCCCTTTTTTTCTTCCATTTATTATTCTCCATAAGGACTGCAGGATTATCATGCTCGTGTACTTATACACTTGCAAAATAAAATATTTATCATACTATAATTAATAATAATAAAAGATAAGGTCTTAGGCAGTGATAAATTTTTTGCGATATGTAATCAACTCATCTGGGAATTTAATCCCAAATATGTCTAGGCATTCAATGTAGAAAATAAACTTGACTATATAATGCCCAATTGGCGTAGACTCTCCAAGATTAGTTTTCAACAAAGCATTAGAGATCTCGTATCTCTCTTTTCATTCCTATTCTTGATAGGGATCCTGAAGGTGAGACATCATGCTATATGCATCCATGTCCTCATGTTGCTTCAAAGGATTATTTTTCATGGATGATATCAATAAAAACATAACATTTATATAACCATTAAAATTTATCTCATAGAAAGAAAACTCTTCATCACTAGCCTCATTTCCAAGTGATTTAGGAACTGGTTCTTCCATCAGATACAATTTATTTTAATGGAAGGAATAACTTGAAAGTAACTTTTCCACTATTGGAAATTTATTCTGGTGAGAAGGTTATACTTATCAATTATGGATAATAGTTATATGTTTGATTTCATTTTATTATTTTTTTCTAAAAATAATAAAAGCATAATATTATTAATATAGGTGATAAAATTTATAAAAAATATATAAATATTATATTTATTAGTCACCCACTATTATATTAGAACCCAATATCTCTCACTATCTGGTTTGGAATATACTTTTTCTTGTACATTATAGTTGAAAGGATACATATTTCCCTTCTAATTACCCCATATTTGGTTGATCAAGAAACTCAATTTTTTTTTGTATGCATTCCAATTTCAATCTTCATTAACTCACAATTCCTTGATCTGTTGAGTGTGCTCCCCAATCATGAAATCATTAAATTGGATTTCCTTATCACTTTCCTCTCAGTTAAATCATGTACTATTTTGGCAGTCAACTCATGATGTAAACTATGTTAAGTCAACCCAAAACATTATGTTAGAATTCCTCAAAAATTTAAAGCACCCAAACTTTGGTTGAACAAGATCTTTGAACTATAGTACAATTTTAACTGATGCAGTTTAAGGATATACTAAATTAATATAGGATTGAGGGATTTTATATTATATGTATAAATTGCCAATAATTATATTTATCACATGCTTGTTAATATTATATGGATTTACTTGAGTTTTTAACCATGCCTTATATAATATTTATGCATAATGTAGTTTATTTTAGTTATATATTGTATGATTATTAATTAAGTAATTCATGTGATCATGAATAAACACCCACAATTAAATAACTATTAAACTTGAAAGAAATGAACTAATAAAACTGTGTGATCATGAGCTTTTACTAATGGTTATATTATCTAGCAGTTGATTAAATGACCATTGACCTAGGGTAAAAACCATTGAACCAATTATGGTTTGGGTTAGAAATTTCCACCTTTCCAACTATATATCTCTCATAGATTCGTTTCTCCTCAACTCCAAGAATGAACTGCTTCCACTAGAAAGGGAGCACCATCAATGAAATATTATTTTACCCACAAATATGTGACAGGAAATGGGTTTATAGAAATGGGATCATGGGAACATAGTACCTTGCATAATGAGATTCAAAAGGGAACATAGGACAAAAAGTAAATTTAATAATAAATAAAATTCAACCAATCACATACAAAGGTTTAGTCTATGACCATGATCATCCAAATTCAATGAATTGGGCATTTAATAAAACAAGCATTCAATTTTTAGTCATTCTTATTTAAGATGAATAGTGCTCACATCAATTAATTATATTTATTAATTAATCAATTATTTCATCATAATTCTCATATGAATTTACTTGAGATTCTCATCCATCATAATTTTAAACAAATTCAAAACAAATTATTTAAAATTAACTATGCATATAAATTTACCTTGGAAGAAACATGGTAAATAACCATTTGAATCTACCCAACATGTGTTATACGCATTTACTATTTACTCTTGTGACATATAGAATACATGACTTGTAACATACATTTATGACATGTACTATCAACATAATGATTACACAAATTACATGATTTTTTGGTCATGTGTTATGCCTCAATTCTCCTAGAGTAATAACTACAATATGACTCATTAATTATATACATATCTTAACATTTAAAAAATAATTTAATATATATATATATATATATATATTAAAACCCATAACATAAAATTTTCTATCAACTTAATGATCCCATCTAAGAACATGTAGATAAGGTTTACATAGTAGAATAAAATAATTTTAATTATTTGTAATTTGGTATAAGTACACGATGTGTACAAGAAAGCTACATGGAAGGTATGTCTCTCAACATCTATCTAAGGAATTCACCTAAATACACAGTGTGTAAACCGTTCCTTGGAAAAAATGGAGTACACTACTTGTAAAAAGGGTAACATGGTTTGTGGTCTCTGAGATACACGGTCAACAGTTAAGCAGGCCATGTATGGAAAACCATGTCTTGTCTATGAATTAAAAGAATACACACCCTGTATGTGGGAAACATGGAGTGTGCTCTGATTGACCATGAGCCAATATGAATTGGTCAACATATAGTTTAAGAAATTAAATGAATCGTGTGTATTCAATTCACCCGATTTAAATTAATTCTGAAGTAATTCCTAGTTCATTGAACACTTGTACAAGTAATATAACTCTAGTTACATAGAATGTACTCTACTGTTATCCTGTCAGAATCATCAACACCTCCAGATGAGATCATATATTTTATTTTATTAATAAAATTAATCAATTTGATTATATCTATGATAAAGGAATGAGGAAGAAGAAGACCTCCCAATTTTGATTGAAGAATGAATTAACATGAATTGAAAATTTAATTAAAAATGAAAAAAAAATGATATTTTAAATAATTATGTGACCACTCTGATACCACTTGAAGGTTCCAGGAATAGTGTAAGTTTGGAGGGCCAATAACCCATATGATAGAGGTTCGTAACCTCCCTTTGATACAACTTGAAGGATCCAGGCATAGCTGAATCATACGATGGTTCATGCCCACCTTTTCTTTTTTGTCATGATCGATGATCAATCCAATATTTAGATGATGATTAACACAATAATCAATATAATTTATTCAAAAAAATAGATAAGGGATCATATTGCAGAACCAACTATAGGATCATCACATTAAATTTATATTAAATTTATTTAATTAATGGATTACCTTGCATGAATTAATTCATTATTTATGGATCTGACAATAGTTATATATTGTATATTCATTGATTTGTATGATTAAAGAGAATATTCTCTCTATTGGTGATCCATACATGTTCCAAAAATCTTCAAATGTCACCATATGAATATGCGGGTGTCATCATGACATATCATGTCACTTATGTTGTTCTCCTTTGATTTACTCAAGAATCAATTCAAAAGTTTTCTACATGATCTCTCTAGAATCGTGAGTGAATGGTGTAGTAATATCACTCTCCATTCAAGGGATTTTTCATGGAGAGGGATCTCTCTAGGGCATGAGAGGATTATCTCTGACTATCATTGTACACAACACAAAATGAATTGGCTCTCTTAGAAAATTAATATACTTGAGTTTAAATATCACTAGGGTTTTGAAATAAATATTTTCACAATTTTCCTTCAATAAATATTTAATCACTTGTGAAACCCCATCTCCAAAATAAAAATAATATTATTATTTCCATTACATGCAATTAACTTGAGAATTAAATTAAATATTATTTAATAAAAAAACTCAATATATATTATTTCTTAATGGACCTAAAAATATGATCTATAATTCAACAACAATATTTATTGATCCTTGAATAATGACTATTTATTTAATAAATAAATATCACTTCATTATTATCTAATAAATAAATAAATATTATATTCCCTTACTAGAAAATAAATATTTATTAAATATTATTCTCATATTTTATTCTCTTGCATAACTGTTGGTGGAATATATTTAATCAAGAAGACACGAATAATTATTAACCCACAAGTATGAATAGTATTTATTAAATATTTAAATTATAAAAGATAAAAAAAATTTAATTGAGATTCTCGATACACATAGAGTGTTAGCCTCTATGCCTCTTTCTCAATGGAAATAGATGAACAAGCTTAATGTACAAGGTTAGAATCTAGAAAAAAGCTCTGGATACCATAATGAAATAAGTTAATGAATAAAGGGAATAATATCACATACACATGCTTAGTGTGTAATATAATACATTTATCATGATATCTCTAACCAAGCAGGTTGCAAACTGGTGTCATCAACCTATGTGCTCAGTGTCTCTTTCTTGGATTTTCTTGACATCGCACTAGCCTATAAAACACCATGTCCATTGATTTATTTAGGCTATATAATTTCCATTAAAGGTCTTGAAAAATCAAATTATTTTAATGAACAGAAGGGAAATGTCGTCTCTTTCATTATTCATTAATGCAATATTACTCATGATTCCCCCAATGTATCCTGCCTCTCTACGGACAAATGTTATCACAGTTTTCATCAATACATCAAACTAAATGAATTATAATATTTATTAATAATAATATTTAAATATAAGGATTAATACACATGTCCATATACAATAATTTCTAAGGAAACACTCAAATTATTGTATATATTAATTCTATATATAATTGATGTTAATTCTATATATACTTGATGTGTATAGTTTTCATACACATCTTTTTCTTCATGAGAATTATTATCCGTACATGTCACGTATATACAAGAATGTCATGTATTCAGATACAATGTGAAATAATACACAAGATGACCTATGGAACAAAATAGGATGTATATCATGACATCTCAAGTCTGTATAAAGGTTGTGTAAGTATAAAATAAAATTTAATAACTATAAATAGTTTTTCACACTCTCTTTCATGTGACAGTATACACTGTGTTATAGTTAAAAATAAGAAATGATTTTTAATATAAGTATAAGGGTACACATTATGTCACATCAATTACAGATCATGTAATTATTTAATTTTAAATTATGTTAATTCACTTAATTTTAAAAATATATAGTGGATGGTAATCTCAATGACTCTCTGAACTAAAAATTATGATAAATGAATAAATTGATAAAAAATATAATATAATTTTTTATTTTAAAATTTAACTAAATAAAATAAAGAGTTGAAATAAATGATAAATTTTTTAAATCCATATTACTTACATGTGGGGATTATTAAGATCTAAATAGGAATATGTATAAGTTGGTTTTATATTTAATTTTATTATTTATGGCATGGGTTTATGTGATAAAATTAGTATTAAATTAATTTTGATGATATGAGTATTATCCCTTTATCTTTATGATTTACAGTATGATATTTCCATGGATTATTTATTTAACCCCAAACACATGGTCCCCCTCAACTATGAGTGTTTAAGAATATGAAAATTAATGAGCTCCCAAGATATATCAGATGCTTCAAAGACAATCCAAGGTAAAAATTACCAATTAGATACAAATTTTAAAGGTTTAATGCTACAACTTGGTCCCATTATGGCGGCTTGTGTTACACCCATATGGTCAAGGTACTTTTTATTGATGGCTCAATAAACCATCCAGTAGTAAATTATCAAGATCATACCACCTGATTATTTTATTTTTCTGGTGCATGTTTACTTTTTTATGATTCAATTTTTATTTGATTTTTAAATGTGATAACATAACAAAAATGAAATAACAAGTATGATAATTTAATATAATATAAATATATTATGCATAATCTATTTTATCAAGAAATTGTTAATTAATAATCTAAAATTCAAAAAATATTAACAAGAATGTAAAAAAGAAGAAAAAATAATTCTTAATCATGATATAAAATAAATCACTCAAGAATATATAATTTTAAAAAATTATTCTATTATGTGAGTTAAATTAAATGATAGTTTAAATTACTTTTCAAGCCCAAGTCAAGAAGAGTTCAACTATCGGGGAGTTATAACTAATTTTTTAGTCAACTTGAGGTGACCTAATAATTATATATATAAATATTACATCATTTAAGAATAATATTCACTGCATATCATAATATTAAACACCCAAAAACTATAAAGGTTTAGTATATTTTTTTACTAGATACATAATAAAATTATTTCAGGAAGGGTCTTCAAAATATAAAAAGAAATTATTCTCACATAGTACCATTCCTAGAAATATTATATCTAAAACCATTCTTTATAACCTGGTGAAATGGAAACATAAGAAATAGTGATCTTAGATGCTTAGTTGTGGAAAACATGGAAGATATAAATCCATTATCATAATTCATCATAATATGACTATAAGTGTGTGGTAAAATTGTTATTACATACAAATTTCATAACTAATCAGAAAACGGTCGTAAATCATGATTCATGACACAAATATTTTCTATAATAAAAGAAATAATTCATAATAATGTTGAATAATTTATCTTATCAATTTATTCATAAATTTTTTTCTACTAACTTTAGTAATTTTCATGTAAAAGTGCATAATTATTGTGAAATACCATTATTTTACAACTAAATATAATTTTTGAGCATTATTCGAATTAATCCAATCAATTAATGTTAATATTATATTTATAAATTTTACCATACTTATCCAAATAGTATGGTTATTATTTTTTAGTCTTCTTTATCAAACATTCAACATATCATTACAAGGAATAATTGGAAAATTCGACCATTTGAATGGTCATATAGTCCACACAAGAAGGCCTACAGAATCTGTGAAGAAAAAAGGTCATCGATGAAGATTTAATTTCTTGGATCAATCAATAAGTCCAAAAAAATTATTCTCCATAAAAAATTGGGGGAAAATAAATTAAATATTAAATGAATATTTACAGGCCCCACTTCACCAAAATAATTCTCAAATGATTCAATTAAGTCTAGCCCAATAGTCTGTCTGAGAATTAAAAACTACAAAAAATTATGGATGTTTCTTCTGACAGAGACATCAATTCGAGCATTGATTTTTTAGTTTAAGAGAAAATATATAAGTTTCCTAATTATTAGAATCAATTATTTGGATTTATGTCCTATTACTATTCAAAAACCGATTCTCATTTTGGACTTTGAAAAACCATGGATTGAAATGGACATATTAAAATTGTTTAATAAAACTACCCTAACATTGGATCCTTAAGTCCAATTTCCTACAAATTTTAATGGTAGTCTATGAACATTAATATCTAAATATTTTAATTATAATATTTTAACAAATTCAGTTTTATAGATTATTAAAATTTCTAGAAAATTGGAGGGGAAGATTGGGAAAGCAAATAGTCCCCCTCCTTAGGCTATAAATACATACCCCTCCTCTACTTGCTAGAGGTTCAAATTTCAAGACATAAGGAAGAGGTTTTGAATGACTAGAATTTTTCCATGGTCTTGGTTATAATTTATTGTATCTTTTTTCAATAAGATATACCACTCGACAACTTTTATTTTCATGTTCTTTCGCATTCGTTTCAATTGTATTCGTGTAAGTTTTCTTTCATTTTTAATAAATATGAAATCCTTTTTCTTTATCATAATTTATAATTTTATCAACCTTATGTTTTTAATATTAATCTTATTAAAATTGTTTAAATAATGTATAAACTGATTCCCTTCTTTTTCTTTCTATTTCAATCGAATGTCTGTTTTCTTTAATTCACTTCATGTTCGTGTCTGTGTTCGGTGCACTACTCATATCTTGTCTAATTTTTTATTTTTTATTTTACTCAAAAACCTAAACATCATAAACCATATTAATATCCATATCAATGGATAATTAAATATACCATTAGGCTAATTCATAATTTCTATATATTAAGTGTTTGAGTGCCTTTTCTTGTTGAGTATTCTTTAGGTTAACATTGTGTATGTTGAACTTAAAATGTCATTGATTCATGATATGTTTTGTTTCACATATAGATTCAATGAATTATTAGAACCATATATACACTTCTATAAACATGTTTTAATTTATATTAGAACCCTATGTTAAGTTAAGCCTTGGAGTAAAGCCTTTACACATGGGAATTCCGATCAAAGTCATCTTCTAAAGTGGGTGTTAATTTAATGCATTATAAATAAAAGCTCAAGGATATAATACTATTAAATACATGATAATGATCTCACCCCAATATTTATCAAATTGTTTATTCAAACATCATCCATTAATCAATTTAATTAAACTCTGCAAATAGTCCCCCATTAAAAATACATTTAAAAATAAAAACAATTGACATTTAAAAACTATAATCGCTAAGGATTCTACCCGAGTGTCTCTATACACATTAGCAGAGAACCAAACCCTTGAACCATAAATAGGAAATAGTCTTCCATGATCCAAAAGGAATTTTTTTGGGATGGTGTGTTAAGTAGTGAGTAGTTTTTGGTTTTTTCAAAAAATAAAAATAAAAAAGTAAACCAATTTTTTAGAAAAAAACAAAGAAAAAACTTCCTTCCTCATCCTTCCAAATTCTCTCTAAATACCCCATAGCCTCCCAAACAATCCATAGGATTTTTTTGACCCATAAATTGAGCTAACTCCTCACCGACTTAGGGGGACTATTAGGGATAATCAAATCACTCTATAACCATCCATTATCCAACCAATTGAACTAGATATGGCCAATTCTAGAGAAAAAACCTTAAAAGAACTCGTTTCCCAAGATATGAATTACTAAACCATTGGTATTTAATATCCAAATATTGAGGCTAATTTTGAACTCAAGTCAGGTTTGATTCATCTTCTACCTTATTTTCATGGGCTATCCATTGGGGATCTTCATCTTCATCTCAAGGAGTTCCATGTGGTGTGCTCTAACATGAAGCCTCAAGGGGTTTCTAAAGAAAAAATCAAACTTCGATCATTCCCTTTCCCCCTAATTGACTCTGCCAAGTCATGGATCTACTACCTCCCTCATAGTCTTCTAAACTCATGGATTGACATGAAGAATACCTTTTAAGAAAAATTATTTCCTACTTCTCTTACTGATTCTATCCAAAAGGAGATTACTGGTATCCATCAATTCACCAATGAAGAAATCCATTATTACTAGGGGAGATTCAAAAATATTGTGGAAACCTTTACATCACCAAATCCCTAGACAAATCTTGATCCAATACTTTTTTGATGGGTTATTTTCTATGGAGAGAGAACATTCATTGATGACGCAAATAGCGGTGCTCTTGTGGACAAAACTCTTGCAGCTTATTGAGATCTTATAAGAAATATGGCCGAAAGCATGTATCAATTTCATACACAAGAACATGATCATGTCAAGAAATTAACATAGAATCAATCAAGATATACTAACTAGATGACTGAGTGGATGAGTGAACTTACAGGTCCTGTTAGACAATTAATTCTGCATTTCAAATCCCCGCCCTCATATTACCCATAATCTATGTTCCTTAGACCTATAAAAAACTATGGAATATATAGCTCACCTGCTCATCCAAATGAAACATGTACACAACTTCAGAAGGATCCTTCTGATTCATTTAGAACAATGGAGCTCAATAAATGATATGCTCAGAGGAACACCAATCCTCAAAAATAAACCCAATTCATTAGAAACTTCAACCAACCCCACTCTGAGCCCATCTCTTTTACCTTTTACCAAGTCTTGAGGTATAGTAATCACATTTCTTATCACCCTGAGTTCGCTCCTCCAAATAAAAACCAATTCATATATGGTAAAGGTGGTGCTAACTTCTAAATACCTTATCCTTTTCTTCCACAACCTCAAAGGATCAATCCTCATATTTCTACTCCTTAATTCCATTTTCATAATGAGACTTCCCAATTACAAACCCAATACAAGAAATTTTTGAAGAACCAAAATGAAGGAAATACAAATTCGGTACAAGCCTCTTCTTCCAAGAAACCATTGGAAAGTGTAGTGGAAGATTTTCCCTCTTTCATCCATTCTAACCGCAAAAACATTAAAACCCAAATTGTTCAAATTCAATCCCACCAAATCCATCAACAACCAAAAAATTCTTCCCAACTCCCAACTCAACCATTACCCAACCCCAAGGGTAATATAATTGAAATTTCACTTAGATCGGGAAAGAAAATTACTATTAATCATGATTATTCTTAAAATCCCATTTAAATATTTATCTGAAAAATGAAAATAAAAATAGAAATCATACAAGGAACCTGAATTAATTCTCATACCTCCTTCCATTCTTTTACATAACCCAATTCATTTTCATCAAGTAGTCTCAAAGCCAAGGAAGTCCTTTGAACCTGATCCAGAAATGCTTAAATGTTTAGAGGTTTTTAAGTGAGCATCCCCCTCTTAGATTCCATAAAACAAATCCTGAAGGATGAAAAGTTTCTTAAGGAGTTGTGCACCAATAAAATAAAACTTAGAATCATTGAGAATGTTTTAAAATAGCAATTAATACCTATGAAGTGTAAAGACCAGGGGATATTTACTGTTCCATGAAAACTAGGGACTTCCAACTTCGATGATGCACTCATAGACCTAAGAACCTCGATAAATTTAATTCCAAAATAAAATTTTACATCGTTGGTCTAGGTCCCTTGCACCCAACGGGTGTTCTCATCTTGTTAGCCTATAAAATGACAGCTAATCCTGAGGGAATAATTGAGGATGTCCTTGTCTAAGTTAATGATCTTATCTTCCTAAATGATTTCTATGTCCTTGAAATGGAATGCGAGATAACCTCTTTTCTATCTCCCATAATACTCGGAAGATCATTCCACCAAATATAAATAACTAATATTGATGTACATGTGGTCATCCTATCCAAGGGATTTAGTTACCAACTGTTCAAGTTCAAAATATTTTAAGTTGTGCGATACCCATCAGAGTATCACTCTACCTTCTCAATCTATGCATCTAATGATACTTTTGACAGTCAATTGAACCACATTCCATCATGTTCATCATGTTCTAATGATAAGGTAACTTCTGATATTTCTACCATGATTACCTAAGTCAAAAATGGGGAATTTGATGTAGACCATTCATTCATATACTACATCAATATGAATGATATTGAAAACTCTCTAGAATCCCACATCAACTCTGATATCTAATGCTCCACCAAGCACAGTAATGAATGAAAAGTAATTAAATCCCTTCCTATATTCTTGAGTTGTTTAACCCACAAATTACAGATAATACTAATCCAAAACCTCTTCAAGTACACTTGAAATATGAATTCCTCTTCCATTATCACTCTTATCCTTTCATTTTATCTTCCACACTTACTAAAACCGAGGAGTCCAAACTTTCTCAGTTGTAAGATGAAAACAAAAAGGCCTTAGAATAGAACCTACATGACATACTAGGAATCAACCCTTCCCTTTTCATCCATCACATCCATCTTGACGAATCGACCAAACCAATTAGACAACCAGAAAAGAAGACTCAATTCACTCATACTTGAGGTCGTTTGGGAAGATATTACTAAGCTTCTCTAAGATGGTATTATCTACACAATTTCTGATAGTGAATGAGTTAATCTAATTCAAGTGGTACCTAAGAAGGGTGGGATAACTGTTGTCACAAATGGGCATGGAGAGGTAGTCATCACACGGGAGACAAAAATGGCATGTGTGTATCAATTATCATAAATTAAATTCCAAAACAATAATAGATCACTACGATCTTCCTTTCAATGATTAAATAATATTATTATTAGCCGGAAAATCACATTATTTCAATATTGATTGATAGACCGTCTATTTCCAGATCCCAATAGTACCCCAGGACCAAGAAAAGACTACTTTCACTTTCCCCTTTAGAACATATTCATATAGGATAATTCATTTTGTCCTTTGCAAAGACCCTACAATATTCTATTGGTGTATGATAAGTATCTTTTCTAAATTCATTGATCATTTCATGGAGATCTTCATGGATGACGTTACCATTTATGATTAATCAATTTAATCCTTCATACATTCACTTTGTGTCAAATGTAACCTTGTGCGGAATTTTGAAAAATGTCACTTCATGGTAACAAATGGGATTTTTCTACGGCACATAGTTTCACAAGAGTGTATTGATGTCAATCCTGCCAAAATTGAAGTAATCCAATGACTTCTGGAACCCACATCTATTCAACATATTTGTTCATTCCTTGGCCATACAAGTTTTTATCCGTGATTCATATATAAATTTTGTATTATTTTCCTCCCACTCACTAGGTTACTCCAAAATGATGTCACATTCCTTTTTTATGAAGCTTGTAAGAGAGCCTTTGTTGAACTCAAATCTGTTCTTACATCTACTGAAAATATTGAACCCCTATATTGGTCCATACACTTTGAATTGATTTTTGATGATTTTAATAGGTCCATTATAGCCATTCTTGGTCACAGAAGATATAATATTCCTTATTTCATATATTATGCCTCAAAATTTTTTTGATGAAACCTTATCTCACTACACTGTGACTGAGAACGAACTTTTAGCTGTGGTTTTTCACATTGGATAAATTTTGGCAGTATCTCTTAGGTTCCCAAATAATATTTTTTATAGACCATTAATCTTTAAATTTCATAATTAAGAAATTTTATTCAAAAATGAGGCTAATATTATATATCTTTATGCTCCAAGAGTTTGACATTGTGATTAAAGATTGACCATAAAAAAAACCCTGTGGCAGATCACGTGAGAAGAATTTATAATTATTAAAATTTAGAAATCATTGATTCTAAATTTCCTTTTGAGAACCTTTCATATCTCACTAAAATGTCACCATTGTATTCCCAAATTGTAAAATACATCGTTTATGTTGTTTTTTCCCAAAATCGTATCAGAAGAACAAAAACTGAAGCTAAAAAGTTATTCAAAATTCTATTTTTTGGATGATGATAAACTTTGGAAAACTAGGGCTAACATGGTAATTAAAATAATTTTCTATAAAGATGAATATTCCTCAATCTTGGATTTTTATCACTCAATGCCTAGTGGTGGACATATTACACCACAATGTACCTTCCGAAAATTCCGTGCCTTAGGGTTCTTCTGGACTTCACTATTCAGGGTCTCACATGATTTTTCTATATCATATACCACTTCTGAAAAGTTTGGAACAATTTTAAAAAGAAATTAAATTCCCCAAAAGGATTTAATTTTCTTTGAGATCATCAATGTTTGGTGAATCAATTTCATGGGACCATTTCCACCGTAAAATGGATTCTCATCTATTCTTCTGGCTGTTGATTATGTTTTGAGGTGGTTTGAGGAAAAACCCGCTAGAAAGGATAATTCACATATTATTAGGGAGTTCCTAAAAACCCATATTTTCAACTAGTTTAGAACATTGCATGCCTCGATAAGTGACTTAAGAACTCATTTCTATGACCACCCATGGAATATCTTCTGAAAAATAATGGGTTTTTACACAAAACGTCAACTACATATCACCCCCAAAAAATATCATGGCTGAACTTTCTAATAGAGAAGTGAAAATTGCACTTGGGGGAATTGTTAATCCCATCATAATGGACTGGCCTGATAGACTTCATAAATCTCATTGGGATTATCAAACTACCTTTAAAACACTCATTGGGATTTCTTTATTTAGGTTTATTTTTGTAAAACCAAGTAATTTATAAGTTAAAATCGAACATAAGTATTTTTGGACTGTGAAAACTTGTACTTTTGATTGTAAAAAAATGGATAAGAGAGACTGTTGCAGAAGAATGAATTGGAGGATCTTTGACTATATTCTTATGGGAAATCCAATTTTTACAATGAAAATGCAAAGGGAAACCATAACAAACATATTCTATGAAAGGTATTTTATGAAGGAGAAAATGTATTTCTCCAAAATTCTTGTTTTCAACTTAACCTAGGTAGGCTTAATTATCATTAGTAAGGTTCTATCTTTTTACTAATGTTTTCCTATTTGGTACTGTGCAATTCAAATACCTCACTTCCAAATGGAAATTCAGGGTTAATGGAAATCAGTTAATGTATCACCATGAGAGCACACACATCCCAAAAACAACATCAACTTCCATCAGATCCTCATCTACTGCATAGACCCACAACTAGATGGAGACGGCGGCCCACCAAATCCAAACCAGGGGAACCACTTTCCCTTTTACTCATCTTCTCTCTCTCTCTCTATCTCTCTCTCTCTTCTTCTTCTTCTTTCACTCACATTCTCATTTTTTACCACTTTCTTCATCAAAAATTTTATTTACTCATTATGTGTGGGAATGTATTTATAAAAAACTAAAAAACACTAAAAAAATATGAAACAAAAGGATTTATAATTACTCACCATCTATATTTGAAATTTTGTCTAACCTTTTGGGGGAGTCAAAAGACATGGTTTCATCTCAATTTTTTTCCTTTTAATCATAAATTTGGATAAGGAATCTTGTTTCAAAACCAGTGAATTTTTAATGCTCAGTTTTTTATATGGAAAATAATTCATCCCCAAACAAGAAGAATAAAATTTTCTTTCATGTTAGGGTCACCTATGACCATCTATTCATTTTGTTTGTTTTACCCCCGATTGTTAGTCTTGAGTTTGTGGACCTTCGAGTTGAATTTACTACTTTTATATACATTAATATAATAGAGGATTTTTCTAAACCACATGATAATCATAATATCCAAATATCATCCCATTAACTCACATTTATCCTTCTATTTAAATCCCATTAAATTATATCAAAATATATTTTTTGATAGCCAACTTTCATGCCCAAGACCTTGTCCCACCCAACTTCTACATGTAATTATATTTTAAAATTTATTGAAATTTATGTGTGGGTATTGGATTTCATTTTGGGTATCCATTTATTGATTTTTAATGTGTTTTCATAAAGTTGAGGGAAAGAATCTATTTTATTGTGCGTGATAGGTTATAATTTTATGATTTTGTTGAATGTATTTTCATTTATTTAAATTTGTAAACATTTGTTTCCCTCTGGAATCGGGGATGACCTCGTTGATTGAAGGTTCAAACATTCCAATTAGTTTCTAACAGGTTTGTTCATAGAACTGGAAACATCCAATGAATCCATATCCATTTGGACCTACTTTCCAAAGGTAGGCGCTCATTAGTTGTGGACTAATGAGGCTTAAGAATTTGCATTGGTCTAGAGGATGGGAGGTCGGACTCATCACACATTTTTTAGGGGAATTATTGTCTACTCCGGGACTCTCTTTATAGATTTAAGTTATGTTCATGAATCCTTATTACATTACCAAGTATAAAATGAGCTTTCATTTAGTCTGACAATCAATGATTGATATGTAAGAAATTCAAAGAGTATTTTATATGTATTCTAGGTTCTTCATCGATGAAGAATCATCTGTATTTGTTAGAGATTTTAGTTGATGGTATCCTTAAAATACATAGAAGTCCCTTGGTCATTATGATGACCATACTAGTTTTAAATCCACTCAGTGGAGCATTTGAAGTTTATTTTCATTCAGGAGGACATGGATTATTTCAGAATTGGGATCGTACTCGTTGATGGGCTACCTACGTATCCTTTGTTTTGGAAAAGGAATCAGAATCCACGTAGTTTGAATAAGGGAGTATGATTCTTATGCATGATTGATGGCTCAAAGAAAGAAGTCATGATTACTTTTACACTCTAAGCTCACGTGAGTCATGATCGGTGTGAGAAACAAGAGGTATTGGTGAAACCAGACAATTGTGCCATGAAAGATTCAAGGATGTGGGGCTTATCTGTTTATGACTGCCCAAAATAGATGAGGATATAAGATTTACTTTAGGGAAGAAATCCAGGAACATGGTCCATAAACGTATATGTACTTTATAGAGATTTGGATACTATAATATTGGGGCTTACTCCTATGGAAGATTCCCAAGTTAGGAGTGGACTTATGATTGGGTTTTTCTCTTGAGAAAGAAGCCCCAAATCAAAAGTAAATTAGAAAGGGTTAGGAGAAATTAAGACTGGGGATTACTCCTGAAAAGGATGCCCAGTTTAAGGGACATGAAAAATTAAGGGACTTGGGGCTTACTCCTAAAAAGGATGCCCATATTTGAGACTAAGTCTTACTCCTGAAATGGAGGCCTGGGTTAAGATAATTAAGGTTAGGGCTTACTCCTAAGGAGGATGCCCAGATTTGATACTGGGGCTTACTCCTAAAAAAGAGGCCCCGGTTAAGATAATTATTGTTAGGGATTACTCCTAAGGAGGATGCCCATATTTGAGAATTATGACTGGGGCTTATTTCTGAAAAGGAGGCCCAAGTTAAGGATTCTCTCATCTTAATGGATGAGGTTGAATGAATGAAATCTCAATCTTTAGTGACATAAAGATCTATAAATCACGAGATTTTTGAGATATGTTCCACAGAGTTCCTTTCAGATAAGGAATCCAAATCAAGAAATCATTCCATAAATGGATTTGAAGAGTGTCTAGAAGACTAAATCTTGAATAAGAGAAGTGGAATGGAATAAGAGGGGTGAAGTGGGAAGGAAAGGCACCAAAAAAGGTAGGGGCATGCAAGTCCTGGCAGGCGCGCAGGTACTGCGTGGGCACGCAAGTCCTGGTCGAGTAGGTATACCTGCGCGACACATGGGTACTTGTGTGATTTTCAGTCTTTGAGTAATACTTGGACGAGACTTGGCCCAAACCCTTGGTATTATCCCTAGAGGATTTCCAGAAGATAGCTGGAATGTTCTGATGAAGATGTAGTGCGGCGCGCAATTGTGTTCATTTCCCTTAAGGGTAAAACACTTAGGTGCGCAAGTGTTAGTTAATTCTAACTCTTAGACCTTACTCCTCCTGTTTAGACCTTCCATTCTAGGTAAAGAATTACCTTATAAGAGTTCGAAAGATCTAAAGAAGAGACTTGGGCGTTCAGAGCTCAGTCTGTGAATTCTATAAAAATTCATCCTCGAAATGGGGGCCTCACCGGGGGTATTTATAGGCTAAATAAGTCCCCGGGCAGTTATCCTTTAGGGTGCGCAAGTGACTTGTGTGACCAACATCGGCTCGCAGGTGTACTTTCGTGACCATTGCGGCACAGAGGTGTACTTGTGCGACCATTGTAGAACTTGCATGACCCATGTGCAATGTTCTTCTTATTAATTCCTTTGTCAATTTTTGATATTTGTCCAAAGGTTGAATCAGTTTGAGCTCAGATATTCCCCCTTTCCAATCTCTAGACTCTGTGACGAATGGAGCATCAACAAAAGTCCCCCCTCAGAGTTGGATCTGGAGAGAAAAGAGGATTTTACTCTGAGGTAAAGAAAAAAAATCATAGTTTGATTTTTACTAGGATTATTATAAATAACCCTACAAACTTTAAATCTTTTAATTCCTCAATATTACCTAAATCATACAAAATGTATGTTTAGTGAGCTGGATCTTGACTTTTATTCAGAGTTCCTTTGTCTTTTGTGGGCTATTTAAAGGCATGCACGTCGGACACAAAGAGGATAATGTTTAAGGTCGAAATTGCTTTGACCAAATGAATTAGAATTGACTCAATTATTTGAAAATTTATCTAAAAACATATTACCATACTCAAGTATGAGGGAAAATATGTAAACTATGGCTTAATAATATTTGAATCTATGGAATGATATGAAAAAGAGATAAAAGGCATCAGAAGAAGTAGTTTCCAATAATGAAGATACTATTATTTAACAAACCCTTTAGGGGGTTGAATTATATAGGGCCACCTAAGGGCATTGGTTGCATAGTCAAATAAATAGCATCTTTTAGCTAACAAGTCTATTATGTAGACTATTTATGCAAGGCCGCCTAAGGGCACGTGCTGCATATTAAGGAAAAAGAACTCTCGGAATTTTACTTTCCTCGTGCTAAAAATCCAGTGAAAGTTTATGGAGATTCGAAATTTCCAAAGTATAGAGTTTGCTGTATTGAAAGATGTACTTGAATATGGAGAAGATATTTCCAAAAAATATTATCAAAGAACTGGATGGATATCACTCCAATGAAGGTCTGACCCAAACATAGGGTAGGAGAATATAAACCATAGACATGAATACATTCATAACCTGAAAAAGTATATGGGACAAATATGATAAGGATGGCTATTTATTTGCGGATCCCTACATACTGTCATTTAAGACAAATAAGGATAAAAGAGGCTTTCTTCCTAAGAATGAAGTTACCAGTATTCGACAAACCTGTTAGAGGGTTGAATTATGCAGGGCCAGCTAAGGGCATTGGCTGCATAGTCAAATAATAGTATCTTTTGGCTGACAAATCTGTTATGGGGACTATTTATGCAAGGCCGCCTAAGGGAACGTACGGCATAGTCAGGTAAAAGAACTCTAAAAAATTTGACATTTTTGTGACTAATAGTCAAGAAAAGGGTTATGAAGATCTGAAAATATTTATGGTTAGGATCATGACACATAAAGGTGGGTATTGTCCAATGTATACAGAGATACACAGATCAATTCTAACCATAATCATGTTGTGGCTAGGTCTTGAATTGAAATGTTGGACTTCACTACGTATCTCATAAGGATGGGAATCAAGCCATACATAGTTCTTAAACTACAGTTTAACGTCGTGTGGGAAAAAATATTAGAGATCTTAGTTTAGGGTCAGAGAGCTTGGACCATTATAAGAAATGCACAGTGTGTGTTTTCATGGGGACTTTTCAGCCAAGGGACTGAAAGTGGAATTTGGGGTTAGGTCCAAAAGACATGGGGCTAGATTCGAGGGACACTCAAACGTTCCTACGTATCCCATAAGTATGTGAATCAAGCCCACATAGTTCTAGAAATACCCATTGTACAAATTTGGTTCGTACATTTGGAGGGTGAAAAGGGACTTTAGTGTAATGATGGTTTAACCCAAGATAAATGGTTTGGGCATTTCCATGTATGCACTTAGTCATTGAAATGAAACATGATCGAAAAACCAATGTAAATAATGGTTCCCTCTTAGGTGAGGGTATCAAAGAATATTTGTAGTTTTTTTTCATATTGGACAAAACAATGATGTATAATTTAACGTCGTATAGCAAGGACGAAAGGGAATCAATGTAAAGATATATATTCTAGGGGCGGTTTCATGAATCAACATCGTATGAGATGGAGGTGAACCAATGTGAAGAGATTGGTTTTGGGATTGAACCTTGGGATGTTGCCTACGTACCCAGCCTGGAAGGCATGGATCAAAGTCTGCGTAGTTCAATTGAATAATGAATTAATGATCAAGTTGTTCTTGGGGACAACGACCTAAAAAATGATGTTGTTGGGACTTACACATGGTTAATATCCCAGGGAGGGTGTTATGGTTGAGGATTTCTCTATGCTCATGTGATTCATACTCGGTGTGAGAATCAAGAAGTAATAAAAACCTTAACGATGTAGAGATTAATGTCATGTAGGACATATAAAGGGACTATGCAGTTTAAAGTCTTGCAGTTAGGACTATTGGTGTTGCACAGTTTAGTGTCATGTAGAAAGGAAAAAAGTATCGTTTAATGTCGTCTAGGATGTATCAAAGGATTTTCTATACAGTTTAGCATCATGTAGATAGGACTATGGGGACAACACAGTTTAATGTCATGTTGGACAAAAAGGGGGCTGTGCAGTTTAATGTTATGCAGTAAAGAAAAAAGAGTACACCATTTAACGTCATGTTTGACGTATTAGGGTCTTTTTTCATAGATTAACGTCATGTTGGACGAAAGTAACACAAATAGTTTATCGTCATATGTATGGACCATTGATGATGTCGTTTAACGTCATGTTGGAATTAAGGGACATTTTCATAGTTTAATGTCATGGTGGACGAAAAAGGGATGATATAGTTTAGCGTCATGTTGGACAAAAGTGCGAATAGTTTAAGGTCATATGAAAGGATCGTGGATGGTGCAGTTTAATGTCATGCTGGACATAAGTGACTTCGGTAAAGTTTAGCGTCATGTAGTTAGGACATCACAGTTTAACGTAATGTGAGATGAAAGGAATACAAATAGTTTAAGGTCATATGTATGGACCGTTGTTGTATAGTTTAACGTCATATAGCATGGATGATGAAGGGGACACAGTTTAATGTCATGTTGTACATATGTGAAAATAGTTTAGGGTTATATGGATGGACCGTTGATGATGCAGTTTAATGTCTTTCTGGATGGTGGTGCAGTTTAAGGTCATACCGGACCATCGATGAAATATTTTGTGTTTATAAAAAATACTTCTTCAAAAATTTGTCATTGGTTGGAGTAGTGATGAGATCTCCATCCATCAAGATTATTGAATAAGCTCCATTGAATTAGACCCTATGTATTGAGTAAGGTCCTTCCCATTTTGGCTCAGGCTTGGGAGGTTTCTTTCCTAGTATCATTGGAGTTTGGAGAACTAATACCAATTCTCCCTGAGTGAATGAACGAAGATGAACTTTTTTGTTAAAATCTCATGTTATTCGATTATGATAGACTTCCAAGTGGTGAAAAGTGAACAATCTTTTCACATATAATCATTCCAATTCATTTAATCGCTTTTGAGATTTTTCATCTGTAGATGATTGATCAAAAATGGAAACTCTGAGTGAGGGTAGTTGAACTTCACTTGGAAAGACTGCTTCTGTTCCATATACCAATGAATATGGAGTTGACCAAGTTGCAGTGTGGGTGGAAGTCTGATAAGCCCATAAAGAATGTAAGATTTTATCAGGCCATGATTTATTATCTTTATCCACCATATTTTGCAGTATATTTGACAGAGTCCTGTTGAAAGCTTCTATCTGGCCATTGTTTACTGCATGATATTGAGATGAATGGTTGGATTTGATGTTGTATTCTTGATACAATTTCTTCACCTCAGATGAACAGATGTTGGTGCCATTTTCCATCAATATGGTATGAGGGACATCAAATATAGTAATTATTTTAGACTTGATGAAGCTAACAATGCACTTAGTACTAACTTCCTTGATAGGTATTTCCTCTGCCCATTTTGAAAAGAAATCAGTAGCAGTAAGAATATACTTAAACTGCTTGGTCATAACTGAAGGGTAAGGTCCCACCACATCCATTCCCCATGTGGAAAATGGCCACGAGTATTTAGCTGTATGAAGCAACTCTGGAGGTTGATGAATGCAGTTGGAATGTACATGGCATAAATGACACTTCTTTGTGAAATCAACACAATATTGTATCATTGAAGGCCAAAAGTATCCAAGTCTCCGTATCTAATCAGATAGTCTAAATCTAGACTGGTGGGCACCACAGACTCCTGCATGCACTTCTTTCATGACAGCCATTGTCTCTTCACCATTAATGCATCTGAAGAGAACTCCATCAAAACCAAGTTTGTAGAGAATTTTCTCTAGGTGATTTGGGCTATTATAAAGAGTAAAATTGACCACACGTCATCAGATTTATTCTTTCTCGGCTCTATCAGGTGGAAGTGTTCCATTTTGAAGGTATTCCCAGATAGGTGACATCCATCCTGTAATATGACCATACGGTTCAGGAATGGGACTAATTTCATTAATTTCCTCTGTTCTGATTCGAACATAAGGTGAAATTGCACGACGGTGGGAAATACGGATGGTTGTATCGTCCCGATTTGGATCTGCCAGAGTTGTGGCTATATATCCAGTGCATCATCTTGAGCATTTTGTGATCGCGGGACATAAGAAAATGTTGTTTCTGAATGGAATTCTTCCATTAACTCTCTAGTGTAATAATACAAAGAGATTAGTTCTTCTTTTCTGATGGCATAATCTCCATTGACTTGTTTGATTACCAGGTCTGGATCACCTTTCACCTTTACGTGATTCACTTGTGCTTGAAGCGCCAATTCCAAGCCTGCGATGAGTGCTTGGTATTCAGCTTCATTATTGGTACCACCTTCCCACAATAAGAAGGAATAAGGTAACACTGCCTTTTCTGGAGAAATGAGAAAAATTACTAAGACAACTTTGTTGAATTAAGGATTTTCCATTTTCCTCCCTATTGGAATTCTGGAAGCACCATCATAATACATTTCCCATGCCTGAGGACTTTCTTCAATAGAGAAGATTTCCTCATCAGCGAGTTCAATATCTGAAGATGTGTCTTCCATTGAAGGGTGTTCAGCCAGGAAATCAGCCAGATCTTGGCCCTTTATTGCCTTTTGATACATATATTGAATATCAAATTGTTGCAAAATAACTTCCCACATTTCCAGACGTCCTTTAAGCATTGGAAGACTAAGGATGAATTTGAGTGGTTTATTGCACGATACCAATTGGACCTCGTGATGTTTCAGGTAGTGTCTCAACTTATGAACTGCAAAGATTAATTCTAGGCAGCACTTCTTAATACTTGAATACCGGGTTTCTGCTTCAAGCATAGTCCGACTGAGGTAGTAGAGGTTGTTTTCATTCCCAGCGTCATTCTTCTGAGAAATAAAGGCACCCCATGATCCCTCTAGAGTTGTCACATAGAGGATAAGTTGTTTTCCATCAAGAGATGGCATGAGTACTAGTGGAATCAAGAGGTATTTCTTGAGAATATCAAATGCTTCATGACATTCTTCAGTCCATTGATAAGTGATTCCCTTCTGCATCAATTTGGTGAAGGGTAAACTTTTGCCTACCAAATTGGTGATGAAACACCAAATATAGGCTAAGTGTCCTTGAATTACTCTTAATTATTTTAAATTTCAAGGAGGTGACATACCAGGGATTGACTTTGACTTCTTAGGATCGACTTCAATACCACGATGGCGTACAACAAAGCCAGAAAATTTTCCTGAGGTTACCCCAAAAACACATTTTAAGGGGTTCATCTTCAAATTATGTTGTCAAAGCATGTGGAATATGACTTCCAAATCAGCCAAGTGATTAGAACGTTGTTTGGATTTAACCACCAAATCGTCTACATAGCATTCAACAATCTTCCCTAGACAGGGTTTAAAGATACTATGCCTGGCATGCTGATATATAGCGCCCTCATTATTTAAGCCAAAGGGGATTACCCGGTAGCAAAACACACCCTGAGGGGATCTGAAGGCTGTGGATTCCTCATCTTCTGGGGCCATTCGGATTTGATTATATCTGTAATATCCATCCATGAAGGAAAGTGCTTCATACCTAGCTATTTCATCAATTAAAAGTTATGTAATCGGAACTAGGAAATCATCCTTAGGATAATGCCGATTAAGATCTCTGAAATTGATGTAAACTCTAATCTGTCTGTTCTTCTTCTTTACAGGGACAATATTATCCAACCACTTGGGATATTTAACTTCTCTTATGAAGTTATATTTGATAAGCTTATCCACTTCAGCTTCAATTTTGGATGAATAAGTTGGGTGTGTTATTCTCGCGGCTTGCTTAAATCCTCGATGTTCATTGGGTAAACCCAAATGATGAGTAGAAACATCAGGATCAAGCCTGGGCATTTTTGTATAGTTCCAAGAAAATATATCTCTATTTTTCTTTAGAAAGGAAAATATACATCTTTTGCTCTTCAAGAGTCATGGCCGCACTGATTAAAGTGTGGCATGGATCTTCTTTTTTTACCCAGATTCATTTCTATGAGTTCATCCATGGTGGTAGAGATACCCTCTTCAAATACTGGAGGAGCATCTCTAAGATCTTCCTCTTCTTCTTCTTCATGTGTTATTTCTTCCATTTCTACTTGCATAGTATATGATAAAGTAGAATTTTCATGATCAGAAGAGATGTCAAAATTTGCACATCTTGAAGAAGAAGCTTCCATTTCCGACCTGATTGATGATGAAGGGTCTTCTTTGGGTAATAGAGAGGAGATGATGGATTGAGAATCGATATCATTGCTCACCTCTAATGTTGCTATAACTTCTTCTGGCCTAATTGGCGAAGTATAGACTTGTTGGATTTCAGTAGATGAAATGAAGACGTCACCATTTGGTCTTTCATCACTACATGGAGAATCACCAATTTCTCCCATGTTGTCTAGCTTGATTGTCGTAATTGACATTATGGATATTTCCCTAAGAGTATTTTGATTTGGGTCAATCCTGTCAATTTTACTAATAGGCAACACATAATCTGTAGTCACATGCACAAATGGATTTACTGGAATCTTTTCCAAACCATATGGAGCATTAATTTTGGTAATCTCCATTGTTGTGGATTTCTTCCTTCCCTTCATGTGATAGAATTCTTTCTCAATGCATTGAGACTCACATGTCTTGAATGGGGCTTTATCACCAAACAATGTCCCAACTTGACCATCGAAAAAATATTTGAGATATTGATGGTATGATGAAGGGATAGCTACATGTTGATGTAGCCAGGGTCTTCCAAGCAGGATGTTTAAGGCTGAGTCTTGATCAACAACCATGAAATCTGAATTGGATACAAGATCTACAAAATGAGTTCTGAGTGTAACTTCGCCTAGTGGTTCTTGTTCATATTTATCATATCCTTGTAACATCATGTTAGAATGAGATAAATCAGATTCCGTGAGGCCTAATCGATGAAGTGTACGAATGGGAATGAGGTTGACTCCTGAACCATTGTCAATGAAACCTCTTCAGATGTCTATGCCATTGTCCTTGCCAGATAAGTACAAAGGTCTAATATGATTATGCACAACATCATCTTCATCTTAATCAATAAAAGATATTATTGCATGGAATTCTACAGTATTATTCTCTATGTGATAGACTTCAGCTGCAGCAATTTCAGTTTCAAACTCCAGAGGACTTGACAAAGCCTTGATGAGTGCCTCCCGAAGATCTTTCGACAGATTCAAAGCATCCAGAATTGATAACTTGGCTGGTACTTGGGCCAAGTGTTTCAATACATCATACTTTTGATCCATTGGTCGGTGTTTCCCAACAGGAACATGTGTTTTAACAGGTGCCTTGGAAGTTGATGCTTTGGAATTTGATGCATCTTGTACTGGGATAGGAGTTGGTAATACTCCTGGATTTGGAAGATTAGACCAATTACGTCTATTTACATGCTGAGAATAAGAAGATGGAACCTTCAACCCGTCTTCCAAAATAACTATGTTAGGACTGAATTTTCTATTGGTGGAAGAACTTTCTTGTTCTTGTTGAGCTCATTAAAGGGCTCTACCACGAGTTTCTACTGCGTACATAGTTCTAGCATGGGTATAATTGGAATAGTGGCTTCTGAAAGATCCGCGTCTTCCCATATATCCTGAGCCTCTGGAACTTCCTCTGATTCTTTTGTTTGATATAGGGAATTTAGGATCATCGAAATCGAATCTATGAATGGCATATGGATATGTTAATTGAATCATATTAATATAACTGAAAATAAACACTTCATCTGATGAGGGTTCTGTCTGACTAGCCAATTTAGGTTGTGCCATTTGGTGGGGTGGTGCTCGTTGATTTGAAGTAGATGGCATGAAGTCTGCCAGAGTCAAAGACAACTTAGGCTTTGACACATAATCATCTTCTTCGGATTCTTTCTCTTTCTTGGAATTATGCCACCCTTTTGAGGATTTGCCCTCTGAAGAGGATTTTGTTGCGGCATTCATGGCAGAAGGTACAATTGGTTTCTTCAATTGTGTTCGCAAAATAGAATGAGTTCGGTTGATCATCTTTCTGACCATCCAATCATCATATTTTTGTTCATTTTCTCTTTTGACTTCTTGCCACTCGCCTTCCTCCTCGGGAACTGTAGCAGTGACACATGCTACCAGGGCTGAAGAGCCTTTTAGTTTGACTTGTCCCGAGCCGACCATCATTTTCTGGAGGTCTTTGAAGACAAAACACTCCTGGATGGGATGCCCCATAATTTTATGGAAGGGGAAATAATTAGGACGGTCTTCAACTCCTTCCTTGTTTGGCCTCTTGGGATTTGGCAGCTGAACCAAATTATTCTCTAGGGCCAAAATGAAGTAACCAGGAACTTGTTCATTTCGAAACGAGTATGTTATTCTCTTCATATCCTCAATTTTTTTTTTCTTTGATCTTTTTGATCGTCTTGATGAAACGGACTTTGTTGTTTGCGCTTAGGAGGTGGAGCCCTTCGAAAAGATGAATGTTTTGAGGTATAAGTAGGTACAGGTGCTTGTTTAAGCACAACTGTAGCAGTTTCTACTTTACCCATTCTCCTTCTAGGAGATGATAGAATTACATGATATTTAGCCTCAGTATGTATAAGATAATCTTCAATTTGTTGAGTGATTGAAGTAAGGTCTCGAAACCCTCTTGTGTATTTCATAGGGATCAGTGGTGTGCATAATTCATCATGCATATTTCCCACATGGATTGGAAATAGTTCCTCTTGAGGGAGTGTTAAGCTCATGGAATATTTTAATCCCTTCTAGTGAGCAATGAAATTAGAGACTCTTTAATTCTCCCTTTTCTTAATGTTTGTATGATCGAAAACTATTGTCTTTGGAAAAGTTGAGATGAATTGAAGAAGAAATCGTTGACGGAGATCTTCTCATCCAGTAATTGACTGGGATTTCAAGATTGTGTACAAGACAAAGGCTGGTCCTTGAAAGGTTCGCACGAAGCATCTGAGTTTCACTGCTTATTGCTACTCTGGAGTTCCCATCATAGGATCGCAACAAGACACGTAATGCGTCAAATGTTGTTCAGGGTCGCCTGATCCATTGAAAATAGAGAATACAGGGTTCCCAAAATTTGATGGAGGAGAGATTGAATCTACCCATTCAGGGTAATCTTTCTTTTCCGGTTGAACATGCAGACGCTTCCCTTCCATTGTCTATAACTGAGCTGTTATTGAATCAATAGTAGTTATTAACTTTTGAGAAACATCCGATTGAACTTGTACATGGGCAGGTGCAATAACTGGAGTCTGGACAGGTATGGTAGCTGGTACTGCAACTGATGGCAGCACTGCCAATTGTTGTTGTACTTGACCCATAGGATTAGACCTGTGAGGGTGTACTGATAAAGAAGGATATTCTTGATCCATCTCAGTATCTGTAACAAACTCCCTTGGCTGAATGACTCCAGCATGCTTAGGAGGAAGACTACCTTAAAGTAGTTCTGCGTTCAACCTCCTCAATTCATTCATTTCTTCTTCCTGTTGCGCAAATCATTGCTCTAGTGAGAGCGATTGGCCTTCTCCAGAGGAAGGATATATAACCTGATTCTTTCCCTTCACCTTGTTTGATCTTTTTAAGAGAGGGGGAAGTGGGTTATTTTAAGGAACACCCAGATTCTTGGAAAACATTTGATTTCGTGTACGCATACCTTCTTCATTTGTGTCTGTGCATACAACTTACTGAGTATGAACATCTTCATCTGAGTCCCCTGAGTGAGCCCCATATGGTGGATCAGCAACAATGGAATTAATGACATTAATTGATGAATAACGCATCACATCCCTTTTATCATCATTTTTGTGATATTGTCTTCATCCATGTCTTTGATGAGACGTTGCCTTTTGTTGATTCAATCCCTCAGGAACTTCTAGACAAACAGTAATTTGGAGAGAATCTCTTGATAATTTGGATCTTCATTCCTTTTGAGGCATCTTACCCAATCGAGAAAAGGCCTACTTTCTCTGAAGAGGGGATTGATGATTTGAAAAGTCACCAATCCGGTGGAGTGGGGTTGTTCCTATTGTTCCCACTCAACTCCTCGATTCCTATTTGCTGTTTCCGAGGGTTGGTTTAAAAGAGTCCCTAGTCTGGAAAGCTGGGGTGGCTCTTGACATGCTATGTCTGAGACTTTTTTGAAAGCTCTCCTGATATTGTGGACCTTAGTCTAGAAATTAGTTGGATACATCAACCTGAATCCACTTTTATCACCCGATTCGAAAGACCATTGGATGATTTCTGACACTTCTGTCACTTGATGATGTGCTTGCTCCATACGAGAGGCCTGTTCAATATTCTCATTTGATTGATGCAGGAGTAATTCAACAACTCATTCTATGTATTCTTGATTTTGATAGGAACTGGTTGAGGCATGTTCTTGGGAAAGCTTTTGATTACAAACAAAGCCCATTGACTGTGGTCGGCCATGGGCAATAACATTTCATGGGACCATTTTCAGCGGGATTTGCTGACTGGAGAGCACCATGAAATGTAGTGCTCCATGAACACCCCATCCACTGACATAAATACCAGATGGGGCATTGGCAATTAACTGGCACAATCTTCTTAGTTGCCAAGGCATGAACACTGAATGGCTCTCTGCTGCTTTTCAGCCTTCAGATATAGAGAGACTAATAGAGATTCCAAATCAATCTGACGTTGTAACCCTTCTATTATCTAAAGATAATTTTCATATTCATCATAAGATAATACTTTCTTTTTCAACTAACAAAGATTTTTCTATATGTTGAGACAAATATCATTATTCCCATCACCCGTTAACATCTTTGGAATGTCAATAGTCAGCCAGAGGCCAAAAAATAACTGGCACCTCACCTTTCGCCAGTTGTTTTCTCATGTTTAGTATTTCATCTTTATCATTCAATGATGATTCTTCTACCTAATTTGACCAGAGTTGGTGTTTCCTTGTTTCTTCATCGGATTCAACAAGATTGGTAGAGAAATCACTGATCAAACTAGAATACACATGACTTAGGGGTGGTTAGGAGAATGACCTACACCCTGGGATATCTTCCGATTGAGAAAGTATTTCACCTACTAGAGATGAAGCATCAGAAATGACTGGTTTCGCATTTTAAAGTGCCTCAAGATAAGAGGGATTACTCGGTACTATGTTTTCCACTGGAGAATTTTCCGGGAAATGTGCATCACTACTGTGAAGAGGAATTTCACAGAGAAATTCATCATCATGGGTAGGACCACCATGATGGGTTACAGCAAAAGATGAGATATCTTGCTCCTTGGTCTTCTGACCACATAGAGGGTTCCAGTGGCTCTCATCTGAAGATGAAACTTTGAGATAGACCAAATTGTCATGAAGAAAGGTTTCATGAGTAAGTTTCTATTGAAGACCTTTAGAATTAATGTTCCCGCTGGTGGGAAATGAGGGAGTAGAATCTTGGATTCCAATAGATAACTGTCTGAGGGATTCAAGAACACCAGTATCGAACAAGGCCTTTTTACAGATTGGCTCTTGATCTCCTGACTGTGTTGGGCGAGTCTTCTTCTTAGACTCCTTCTTACTCACCTTGGAAACCACTTTTTGATGAAAGTGGCCGCTCTGAGTAGGTGTATGTGCCTGATCAGGAAATATGGACAGGTTAGGCTGACGATCTCCACTCAAATCCGGTGTATGTGCCTGCCTTGGATGTCTATATGATATGGGGGAGTATGCCCCACAACCCTCTTGGATTGTAACAGATGTGTGTGTCTTTTCCGGAGTGAATTGTTGACGAGTCACTCCACTGGTAGGGATAGATTTATGTGTCTTTCCCTGAGATGCTGCTGATGCAGTTATAATATCCTAGAAAGAATCCAGAATATGGGCAGAGATTTTCTTCTACTCTTTCACCATTGTTGTAGAGACCCGAAGCTTGACGTATATGGACATTACATTACTTTTTCAGAATACTTAGTACATAAAAAAACACACACACAAGGATCGTAATAGTTTAGTGTCTTTGGAAACTCGGAACGTAATCTTCTAATCATGGTGAAAGATCTTCAATATCTCCCATAAAGATCTTCCCCCTTTTTTTTAACCTAAAACCTTTCTTTATATCCTGGGGAAAAGAAAACATAAAAGGGTGAGCTCAAATGCTCAGAAAGGGCAAATAAAGGAAATAAAAATCATATCATATCTTTTTGAAAATCATAACCTGCAAAAGAGATCATAAGATCTTAACATGGAATAAATCATAGAAGTGAAAATGAGATCCCCATAACCATAACATGAAACTTGAAACTTATTGGCATGCACACATAATCATGGAAAATCATTTCTTGTTAGTCATGACTCTTTTCCAAGACTATCTTAGTGGACAAAGTCCCTTTCTGAATCGAGTCACCCTCGTTCCAGTCCTGTTTCACTGAACCGGTATAACCTACCGTTCTAGCCATGTCTATCTCATGAGATATAAAAACTTTACCCAATGCATTTGAGGGAGATATAGGTCCCACCCATCTTATAATGAATCCTTTCTTATGTGTGCCACAGAATCATAAATCATACATCATCGCATAACCCATGTAATAAAAATGGGATTCTTAAACAACATGACAACATAAAACAATTCATATAAGATAAAGGAATTCATAAAAATGTTTCCATCACAACATAATAAAATCCATGTAATAATAGGGATAAAAACATAACCCTTTTATTATCTTAGATGGAAAATAATTTTGATAAAATACTTGAACTTCATTCTTGAGGAAAATATCCTTTCTACTTCAAAAACACTTTTCCTTTCTTAACATGTCATACAATTTTAAACTAAAAGAAGTTGATTAAAAATAAACTTGAATACTTGTAAAGGAAGCTTCTTGGAAATAATGTTTTAGAAATCCATTAATGCCGTATAAGTTAAAAAAACATTCTTCGTACTTTTGTCGGAAAAGTCAAAAAGCACCGCGTATGAAAAACGTCAAAAGATTCCTATCATATTATTTTACTAAAAACTCACCGAAGGGTAAAAATGGATTCAAAAAATTGTAGGTGGATGGAAATAATATTACATATTGATGAAACATGGATGTGGATGATAAAATACACCCCAGTAAATACTTAAGAATAAACAATCTCGGATAAAAATGAGATTGTGCTATTTCCCTTACCTTAGGTCCGATTTGCTTCGTAAGTGTCCGAACCTCCTGTATAATGATTTAAATAATGTCATTTACTTATTACAGAATCATATTCATTGTTATGATATCATATATGGTTCACTTATGACTTTATATTACCCGTTCTTTTGTAAATTCCATGTTAAAGAGCGTTTTGGGTAAAATCGTCTCATTTGTCGTTCGTGTTTTTAACTTGTAATTATTCATATGATTACTTAGATCATGATTACTTAATTCCAGAATATAAAACATGATTTATATATATATATTCAGAATATACATATATAATAAATCAGTAAATGGAAAGAAATACACCGTTCATGGAGACGGTAGTCCGTACGTACGCATGAATGCTGTTTTCGTTTCCTTATTGAATTGAATGGAATTAAGTAGATGACATACATATAAATATAAATAATTCCAGTATCATTATTAGGTCATATATTTAATTAGTACTTATTATGTATACTTTATAATCATTCATGAATGGTTAATCATTGAGAATGAATCTCATCGCGTCGTGGAGACGGTAGTCCGTACGTACGCACGAGCGACGATATCGTTCCCATGGTCGTGGAATTGTGTTGAAGTGTATTTATACTATTTCAGTATCAATATCACTTTATAATAATCATATATAGTTACTCATTACACCTTTATACCCATCCAATTAAGGTGGTGGCGGAAAATAGATTACACCACGGCGTGGAGACGGTATTCCGTACGTACGCACGCGCAGTGATTTCCTTTTTCCGTAGGATGGATAGAAGGTTAATTAGATTTGTTTCATATTTATAATAACATATAAGTATATAAGAAATACTGATGTTATTACTTTATTATGAAACAACTAAAGAAGAAGAAGTTGATGAATAAAGAAATTGAAAAAGATCGGTAATGGATATTACCTCTTTTTGACGCGCCTTTTCTTAGCCTCCACTTAAAGAACTAAGGATGGTCTTTGAAGAAGACCAGAACCTCTAGGATGATACTAGGGAAGTGGAGAAGGGATTTTGGTAGGGGTTGTTCGATCTTGAAGGCTCAAAGTTGTGTGAGGAAGAGAGGGAGGAGGTGCCCTTTTATAAGGGAGGAGAGGGGCACCTTAGGAATACCTCAAAATATTATTTTATATTAAAGTCAAAATCGGTTTATAATGGTTCCAAAGGGTCTTATTTCGAAGCTAAAGTGGGGATGGGTCGAAATCCTATCAACCAATAGGATTTAGACAAGTTTAGGTTATTATTTTAACCTTATCAATTAGATTTAACTCTAAGTTAAATAATTTAACTTTTACCGTGTCTTTTTGTTTTCTTACACTATATGGTTAATACACTTACTATAACATGCCAAACGAACCCCAAATTGTTTATTATTAATATATATATCCTTATCTAAGTCATTTGGCCGAACCTTATATTTTTAGGAATAATATAACAATTAATAATATAATATTTGATTTAAAAACTATTTTGTGTCAATTTTGACACTATTTGATATATGATTTTTGTGAAAGTCATAACAGAATTATATGTTCAAACCAAGTTTATTAAATCAACACTAATATATCATCGTAACCTAAAAAATTAGTGTAATTCATAAAAAGTATCAAATTACATTCATTTGAGCATTTATAACATCAATTATGTTAATATTTCCTTAAAAGGGTAATTACTGCATCATCGTTGTGTCATAAATAACATAATTTATATAAAGTCTAAAAATTATAAATAAATTATCATTATGTAGGAAATCTTTTTAGCTTTCTAATGAATATTTATAGTCGAATTTATCTTATGTATAACACCATATTAAAAATGTTTTAGTTATTAAACTTTGATTTTAACTATTTTAACTATTCATTAAATAAAATAATATTAAATGTCATAATCTAATCCAAGTGGACATAAATGGTCATATTATATTCATAAGGTTGTTTTTGGTCGAATTACACTTATCCAATAGAATTATGACATGTGTTAGGGTAATAGTAATATCATATTTACCCTTAGTTACCCTATTTACTATTAACCGTGGTTAAAAAAAGTAAAAAGTTACTATTCACCAAAAATTATTTTCATCTCATTGAACCACATTTTAGTCCTTGATATTAACAGTTTCTGTCAGATTTTTGAAATTCCATTCACAGAAGCGGTAAAATTATGTTTTATGCAAAATTCAGTTTTTAACCTACCACTTAGTGGTTTCACTATTCATCAAAAATTGAAAGTTTTCAGAAAAATACCAAAATTTCATCCTAAGCTATATTTCATATTCCGAATTCAAAAATGAAGTCTATTTTACCAAATTCATAACATAGAAGTTCCATTAATTAATTTTATAATTAAATCTCGTTGTTAAAACAAATAGCATGTTTTTAAGAAACAATATCTATTAAAAGATTGACACTTGATTATGTCTGGTTTAAATGTGAAATTACATCCAATGACCAACATTGTATTAAATGGTAAAAATATATTCTAAATATACTTTAAAACCACTCAATTTAATGATTTATCACTATTAATTATTTTGTTTAAAAAAATTTGTTTTTAATTATAATTTAGTAATTTTCACTATTCATCAGAATATGAAAGTTATCCGAAAAGTACCAAAATTTCACCTTAGGCTAAATTCGATACTCTGAATCCAAAAATGAAGTCCATTTTGAGATCTTAAATTTCTAAAATTTAAAAAGTTGTTATTACTATTCATAACGGTTAGTTTTAATAATATTTTAATAGCATATCGTTGTTTCGTGAAACTCAGTATTGCTTACTACACACGCTATCGAGGAAGGTTGCGATTGCGTGTAATGCAAGGCAAGTAAAGGATGCGTGTTTTGCAAGCTCCTTTTGGTGTAGCGTACAACACAAGACATTAGTGAAATTAAAAAGAATATTTTTTCATAAAATCTTGGGCTGTTACATTCTACCCCCCTTAAAATGAATTTCGCCCTCGAAATTCGTCAGGGTTATAAATGGTTTACTATTCGAAAGTTTCTTTAATAGAAACCCACATCGTAAAAAGGAATACCAAAACCAATATTTAAAAACAAAAGTATGAAACTTAACGGTTACCCAAATAAACTAATCACTGGGTTTCCACATAGTTGAAAATATGGATATGGAAGAAAAATCTAACCATCATGTTCTGATGGAGAGTGGTAGAGATCATGGCTATGGAAAAGCCAACAATCACAAATCCATAAATTTGTGACGATCTAAGGTACCATCCGATTAATCAGATATAAGATCACTAGGATAACATTTTTGGTTTTCAAGATCGTTTCCCTAAAGTTAAAGAATTTGAATTAGAATAAATACTTACTTTATTTTGGTACAATCTCACTGTTGTTCGTGCCTTTAACAATTTCCACTTCATCTCTTAAATAAATGAAGTTGAATTTGTTATTCATGAAGTGTTAGCAGATCATGTGATAGAATGACGGGTCATTCCATCTGTCTCAAAAATTATATACATAAGTCGATCTATAGTGAGATTAATTATATATGGTTCCTAAAATGGACTTTATACTTCATATATCATACTTCTTAATATAATAAAACTAGTTTCTAATAAACAGGGACTTCCTGTAGGCCAGTGGTAGGCGATAAAGGCCAGTCGCACTTCGGTTGTGGGTTCGATTCTCACAGCCTTCTCCGAAGCGATGGGCTGTCGCCCATCATGCAGGTTGTCCTTTTTCTAAAACTACATTACTATAACATCCCATCAATAATATCGAAAAAAACTTCTATCCTTAAACAATACTCACTTATGTCCAACATAATCCATTTCAATCTTTAGGCTTATCCATAATACTGCAGTCCACTCTCATAACATAGTGAAAATGATTACCAGAGATTTAATACCATCGTTGATCCCCATATATCATAAGATATTTTTTGTTGGTCACATTCCAAACATTCAAAGTCCTTAATCATGTATTCTCTTGAATACCTTAGTGAAAACATGAATGCAGTTTAAAGTTAACACTTTCCACATACCAAAATCCTCAAAATTCTATATACTCAAACCATGATATCACTTAGTCCTTATATCAATCATGAGCTCATGAATAAAATCAAACATCTCATTATCGTCTTATCCCTTCATTATGCACATATCATCTACTTTCCAAAAATACTAGTACCATTCATCACATACTTTCAAAACTTAAGGAAAGACTACAATGTAACAATCCTTAGATGTCTCTTCAACCCATAGTACCATGAGATTTCTTATATAACATTACACATGATAAACATGTAATCATTCCACTACATTCTTAAACCATTGACCGAGCTTCAACAATTCTTTCATCTCACATATCATTTGTAGTCTCTTCATCATCATCAACATAAATACATCCCATACGACCATACTGATTATCTTCATGAGACTTTCCATTAGGGCATTGGTTTGCATAATGCCCGTACATTCCACATTTAAAACATTTAACCATTGTTGATGTCGTAGAAATACCATTATCCTCATCCATGGTGTTAACTGATCCTTTTCCTTTTCACTTACTTGCTTTGTGTCCTTCTTTTCCACCCCCAAAGCATCTTCCAGTTCCTTTGAAACATTCTCCTTGATGCCTCTTCCCACATGATTTACATAGGGGAAATTGAACTTTCTTTCCTCTATGATCATCATGAAACTCCATCTTTCTCTTATTAGTCGTGTCAGGAAACTTACCAAATTTTACTTTATTGATCATATTATGAGATTGCTGATTCGGCATAATAATGATGTTTGGACTTCCAAATCCCGTTTCATTTGGTTTCTCATGAAGAAAATCATTCCATTGTCCAGCATATCCTCCATTATCATGAATCTTCATGTTTCCAGCCATTTTCTAAAACCCAAAAAGAATAGTGTGAGAGGCAAAAATCATGCTAGGGAAAACAACATAGTAAAGGGGGAGCACCCTCAATATCTAACATCTTAGGTTAAATTCTGGGATCGTTACCATAGTTTTAGGACTATATCCTATACGTATACTTATCCTTAGGGACATCCCTAGACATACCATAGAAATATCTCTAGGGATCTTACTAACGTTTTCGCATCCTAGTTTCCAAAGGTTGACTAAACCTTTCCTCTAATACCAACGGTAGAGACCCGAAGCTTGACATACATGGACATTACATTACTTTTGCGGAATACTTAGTACATAACAAAAACACACACACAAGGATCGTAATAGTTTAGTGTCTTTGGAAACTCGGAACGTAATCTTCTAATCGTGGTGAAAGATCTTCAATATCTCCCATAAAGATCTTCCCCTTTTTTTTACCTAAAACCTTTCATTATATCCTGGGGAAAAGAAAACATAAAAGGGTGAGCTCAAATGCTCAGCAAGGGAAAATAAAGGAAATAAAAATCATATCATATCTTTTTGAAAATCATAACCTGCAAAAGAGATCATAATATCTTAACATGGAATAAATCATAGAAGTGAAAATGAGATCCCCATAACCATAACATGAAACTTGAAACTTTGTGGCATGCACACATAATCATGGAAAATCATTTCTTGTTAGTCATGACTCTTTGCCAAGACTATCTTAGTGGACAAAGTCCCTTTCTGAATCGAGTCACCCTCGTTCCAGTCATGTTTCACTGAACCAGTATAACCTACCGTTCCAGCCATGTCTATCTCATGAGATATAAATTCTTTACCCAATGCATTGGAGGGAGATATAGGTCCCACCCATCTTATAATGAATCCTTTCTTATGTGTGCCACATAATCATAAATCATACATCATCGCATAACCCATGTAATAAAAATGGGATTCTTAAACAACATGACATCATAAAACAATTCATATAAGATAAAGGAATTCATAAAAATGTTTCCATCACAACATAATAAAATCCATGTAATAATAGGGATAAAAACAGAACCCTTTTATTATCTTAGATGGAAAATAATTTTGATAAAATACTTGAACTTCATTCTTGAGGAAAATATCCTTTCTACTTCAAAAACACTTTTCCTTTCTTAACATGTCATACAATTTTAAACTAAAAGAAGTTGATTAAAAATAAACTTGAATACTTGTAAAGGAAGCTTCTTGGAAATAATGTTTTAGAAATCCATTAATGCCGTATAAGTTAAAAAAACATTCTTCGTACTTTTGTCGGAAAAGTCAAAAAGCACCGCGTATGAAAAACGTCAAAAGATTCCTTTCATATTATTTTACTAAAAACTCACCGAAGGGTAAAAATGGATTCAAACAATTGTAGGTGGATGGAAATAATATTACATATTGATGAAAAATGGATGTGGATGATAAAATACACCCCAGTAAATACTTAAGAATAAACAATCTCGGATAAAAATGAGATTGTGCTATTTCCCTTACCTTAGGTCCGATTTGCTTCGTAAGTGTCCGAACCTCCTGTATAATGATTTAAATAATGTCATTTACTTATTACAGAATCATATTCATTGTTATGATATCATATATGGTTCACTTATGACTTTATATTACCCGTTCTTTTGTAAATTCCATGTTAAAGAGCGTTTTGGGTAAAATCGTCTCATTTGTCGTTCGTGTTTTTAACTTGTAATTATTCATATGATTACTTAGATCATGATTACTTAATTCCAGAATATAAAACATGATTTATATATATATATTCAGAATATACATATATAATAAATCAGTAAATGGAAAGAAATACACCGTTCATGGAGACGGTAGTCCGTACGTACGCATGAATGCTGTTTTCGTTTCCTTATTGAATTGAATGGAATTAAGTAGATGACATACATATAAATATAAATAATTCCAGTATCATTATTAGGTCATATATTTAATTAGTACTTATTATGTATACTTTATAATCATTCATGAATGGTTAATCATTGAGAATGAATCTCATCGCGTCGTGGAGACGGTAGTCCGTACGTACGCACGAGCGATGATATCGTTCCCATGGTCGTGGAATTGTGTTGAAGTGTATTTATACTATTTCAGTATCAATATAACTTTATAATAATCATATATAGTTACTCATTACACCTTTATACCCATCCAATTAAGGTGGTGGCGGAAAATAGATTACACCACGGCGTGGAGACGGTATTCCGTACGTACGCACGCGCAGTGATTTCCTTTTTCCGTAGGATGGATAGAAGGTTAATTAGATTTGTTTCATATTTATAATAACATATAAGTATATAAGAAATACTGATGTTATTACTTTATTATGAAACAACTAAAGAAGAAGAAGTTGATGAATAAAGAAATTGAAAAAGATCGGTAATGGATATTACCTCTTTTTGACGCGCCTTTTCTTAGCCTCCACTTAAAGAACTAAGGATGGTCTTTGAAGAAGACCAGAACCTCTAGGATGATACTAGGGAAGTGGAGAAGGGATTTTGGTAGGGGTTGTTCGAGCTTTAAGGCTCAAAGTTGTGTGATGAAGAGAGGGAGGAGGTGCCCTTTTATAAGGGAGGAGAGGGGCACCTTAGGAATACCTCAAAATATTATTTTATATTAAAGTCAAAATCGGTTTATAATGGTTCCAAAGGGTCTTATTTCGAAGCTAAAGTGGGGATGGGTCGAAATCCTATCAACCAATAGGATTTAGACAAGTTTAGGTTATTATTTTAACCTTATCAATTAGATTTAACTCTAAGTTAAATAATTTAACTTTTACCGTGTCTTTTTGTTTTCTTACACTATATGGTTAATAAACTTACTATAACATGCCAAACGAACCCCAAATTGTTTATTATTAATATATATATCCTTATCTAAGTCATTTGGCCGAACATTATATTTTTAGGAATAATATAACAATTAATAATATAATATTTGATTTAAAAACTATTTTGTGTCAATTTTGACACTATTTGATATATGATTTTTGTGAAAGTCATAACAGAATTATATGTTCGAACCAAGTTTCTTAAATCAACACTAATATATCATCGTAACCTAGAAAATTAGTGTAATTCATAAAAAGTATCAAATTACATTCATTTGGGCATTTATAACATCAATTATATTAATATTTCCTTAAAAGGGTAATTACTGCATCATCGTTGTGTCATAAATAACTTAATTTATATAAAGTCTAAAAATTATAAATAAATTATCATTATGTAGGAAATCTTTTTAGATTTCTAATGAATATTTATAGTCGAATTTATCTTATGTATATCCCCATATTAAAAATGTTTTAGTTATTAAACTTTGATTTTAACTATTTTAACTATTCATTAAATGAAATAATATTAAATGTCATAATCTAATCCAAGTGGACATAAATGGTCATATTATATTCATAAGGTTGTTTTTGGTCGAATTACACTTATCCAATAGAATTATGACATGTGTTAGGGTAATAGTAATATCATATTTACCCTTAGTTACCCTATTTACTATTAACCGTGGTTAAAAAAAGTAAAAAGTTACTATTCACCAAAAATTATTTTCATCTCATTGAACCACATTTTAGTCCTTGATATTAACAGTTTCTGTCAGATTTTTGAAATTCCATTCACAGAAGCGGTAAAATTATGTTTTATGCAAAATTCAGTTTTTAACCTACCACTTAGTGGTTTCACTATTCATCAAAAATTGAAAGTTTTCAGAAAAATACCAAAATTTCATCCTAAGCGATATTTCATATTCCGAATTCAAAAATGAAGTCTATTTTACCAAATTCATAACATAGAAGTTCCATTAATTAATTTTATAATTAAATCTCGTTGTTAAAACAAATAGCATGTTTTTAAGAAACAATATCTATTAAAAGATTGACACTTGATTATGTCTGGTTTAAATGTGAAATTACATCCAATGACCAACATTGTATTAAATGGTAAAAATATATTCTAAATATACTTTAAAACCACTCAATTTAATGATTTATCACTATTAATTATTTTGTTTAAAAAAATTTGTTTTTAATTATAATTTAGTAATTTTCACTATTCATCAGAATATGAAAGTTATCCGAAAAGTACCAAAATTTCACCTTAGGCTAAATTCGATACTCTGAATCCAAAAATGAAGTCCATTTTGAGAGCTAAAATTTCTAAAATTTAAAAAGTTGTTATTACTATTCATAACGGTTAGTTTTAATAATATTTTAATAGCATATCGTTGTTTCGTGAAACTCAGTATTGCGTACTACACACGCTATCGAGGAAGGTTGCAATTGCGTGTAATGCAAGGCAAGTAAAGGATGCGTGTTTTGCAAGCTCCTTTTGGTGTAGCGTACAACACAAGACATTAGTGAAATTAAAAAGAATATTTTTTCATAAAATCTTGGGCTGTTACATTCTACCCCCCTTAAAATGAATTTCGCCCTCGAAATTCGTCGGGGTTATAAATGGTTTACTATTCGAAAGTTTCTTTAATAGAAACCCACATCGTAAAAAGGAATACCAAAACCAATATTTAAAAACAAAAGTATGAAACTTAACGGTTACCCAAATAAACTAATCACTGGGTTTCCACATAGTTGAAAATATGGATATGGAAGAAAAATCTAACCATCATGTTCTGATGGAGAGTGGTAGAGATCATGGCTATGGAAAAGCCAACAATCACAAATCCATAAATTTGTGACGATCTAAGGTACCATCCGATTAATCAGATATAAGATCACTAGGATAACATTTTTGGTTTTCAAGATCGTTTCCCTAAAGTTAAAGAATTTGAATTAGAATAAATACTTACTTTATTTTGGTACAATCTCACTGTTGTTCGTGCCTTTAACAATTTCCACTTCATCTCTTAAATAAATGAAGTTGAATTTGTTATTCATGAAGTGTTAGCAGATCATGTGATAGAATGACGGGTCATTCCATCTGTCTCAAAAATTATATACATAAGTCGATCTATAGTGAGATTAATTATATATGGTTCCTAAAATGGACTTTATACTTCATATATCATACTGCTTAATATAATAAAACTAGTTTCTAATAAACAGGGACTTCCTGTAGGCCAGTGGTAGGCGATAAAGGCCAGTCGCACTTCGGTTGTGGGTTCGATTCTCACAGCCTTCTCCGAAGCGATGGGCTGTCGCCCATCATGCAGGTTGTCCTTTTTCTAAAACTACATTACTATAACATCCCATCAATAATATCGAAAAAAACTTCTATCCTTAAACAATACTCACTTATGTCCAACATAATCCATTTCAATCTTTAGGCTTATCCATAATACTGCAGTCCACTCTCATAACATAGTGAAAATGATTACCAGAGATTTAATACCATCGTTGATCCCCATATATCATAAGATATTTTTTGTTGGTCACATTCCAAACATTCAAAGTCCTTAATCATGTATTCTCTTGAATACCTTAGTGAAAACATGAATGCAGTTTAAAGTTAACACTTTCCACATACCAAAATCCTCAAAATTCTATATACTCAAACCATGATATCACTTAGTCCTTATATCAATCATGAGCTCATGAATAAAATCAAACATCTCATTATCGTCTTATCCCTTCATTATGCACATATCATCTACTTTCCAAAAATACTAGTACCATTCATCACATACTTTCAAAACTTAAGGAAAGACTACAATGTAACAATCCTTAGATGTCTCTTCAACCCATAGTACCATGAGATTTCTTATATAACATTACACATGATAAACATGTAATCATTCCACTACATTCTTAAACCATTGACCGAGCTTCAACAATTCTTTCATCTCACATATCATTTGTAGTCTATTCATCATCATCAACATAAATACATCCCATACGACCATACTGATTATCTTCATGAGACTTTCCATTAGGGCATTGGTTTGCATAATGCCCGTACATTCCACATTTAAAACATTTAACCATTGTTGATGTCGTAGAAATACCATTATCCTCATCCATGGTGTTAACTGATCCTTTTCCTTTTCACTTACTTGCTTTGTGTCCTTCTTTTCCACACCCAAAGCATCTTCCAGTTCCTTTGAAACATTCTCCTTGATGCCTCTTCCCACATGATTTACATAGGGGAAATTGAACTTTCTTTCCTCTATGATCATCATAAAACTCCATCTTTCTCTTATTAGTCGTGTCAGGAAACTTACCAAATTTTACTTTATTGATCATATTATGAGATTGCTGATTCGGCATAATAATGATGTTTGGACTTCCAAATCCCGTTTCATTTGGTTTCTCATGAAGAAAATCATTCCATTGTCCAGCATATCCTCCATTATCATGAATCTTCATGTTTCCAGCCATTTCCTAAAACCCAAAAAGAATAGTGTGAGAGGCAAAAATCATGCTAGGGAAAACAACATAGTAAAGGGGGAGCACCCTCAATATCTAACATCTTAGGTTAAATTCTAGGATCGTTACCATAGTTTTAGGACTATATCCTATACGTATACTTATCCTTAGGGACATCCCTAGACATACCATAGAAATATCTCTAGGGATCTTACTAACGTTTTCGCATCCTAGTTTCCAAAGGTTGACTAAACCTTTCCTCTAATACCAACGGTAGAGACCCGAAGCTTGACATACATGGACATTACATTACTTTTGCGGAATACTTAGTACATAACAAAAACACACACACAAGGATCGTAATAGTTTAGTGTCTTTGGAAACTCGGAACGTAATCTTCTAATCGTGGTGAAAGATCTTCAATATCTCCCATAAAGATCATCACCTTTTTTTTACCTAAAACCTTTCATTATATCCTGGGGAAAAGAAAACATAAAAGGGTGAGCTCAAATGCTCAGCAAGGGAAAATAAAGGAAATAAAAATCATATCATATCTTTTTGAAAATCATAACCTGCAAAAGAGATCATAATATCTTAACATGGAATAAATCATAGAAGTGAAAATGAGATCCCCATAACCATAACATGAAACTTGAAACTTTGTGGCATGCACACATAATCATGGAAAATCATTTCTTGTTAGTCATGACTCTTTGCCAAGACTATCTTAGTGGACAAAGTCCCTTTCTGAATCGAGTCACCCTCGTTCCAGTCATGTTTCACTGAACCAGTATAACCTACCGTTCCAGCCATGTCTATCTCATGAGATATAAATTCTTTACCCAATGCATTGGAGGGAGATATAGGTCCCACCCATCTTATAATGAATCCTTTCTTATGTGTGCCACATAATCATAAATCATACATCATCGCATAACCCATGTAATAAAAATGGGATTCTTAAACAACATGACATCATAAAACAATTCATATAAGATAAAGGAATTCATAAAAATGTTTCCATCACAACATAATAAAATCCATGTAATAATAGGGATAAAAACAGAACCCTTTTATTATATTAGATGGAAAATAATTTTGATAAAATACTTGAACTTCATTCTTGAGGAAAATATACTTTCTACTTCAAAAACACTTTTCCTTTCTTAACATGTCATACAATTTTAAACTAAAAGAAGTTGATTAAAAATAAACTTGAATACTTGTAAAGGAAGCTTCTTGGAAATAATGTTTTAGAAATCCATTAATGCCGTATAAGTTAAAAAAAACATTCTTCGTACTTTTGTCGGAAAAGTCAAAAAGCAACTCGTATGAAAAACGTCAAAAGATTCCTTTCATATTTTTTTACTAAAAACACACCGAAGGGTAAAAATGGATTTAAAAAATTGTAGGTGGATGGAAATAATATTACATATTGATGAAACATGGATGTGGATGATAAAATACACCCCAGTAAATACTTACGAATAAACAATCTCGGATAAAAATGAGATTGTGATATTTCCCTTACCTTAGGTCCGATTTGCTTTGTAAGTGTCTGAACCCCCTGTATAATGATTTAAATAATGTCATTTACTTATTACAGAATCATATTCATTGTTATGATATCATATATGGTTCACTTATGACTTTATATTACCCGTTCTTTTGTAAATTCCATGTTAAAGAGCGTTTTGGGTAAAATCGTCTCATTTGTCGTTCGTGTTTTTAACTTGTAATTATTCATTTGATTACTTAGATAATGATTACTTAATTACAGAATATAAAACATGATTTATATATATATTCAGAATATACATATATAATAAATCAGTAAATGGAAAGAAATACACCGTTCATGGAGACGGTAGTCCGTACGTACGCATGAATGCTGTTTTCGATTCCTTATTCAATTGAATGGAATTAAGTAGATGACATACATATAAATATAAATAATTCCAGTATCATTATTAGTTCATATATTTAATTAGTACTTATTATGTATACTTTATAATCATTCATGAATGGTTAATCATTGAGAATGAATCTCATCGCGTCGTGGAGACGGTAGTCCGTACATACGCACGAGCGATGATATCGTTCCCATGGTCGTGGAATTGTGTTGAAGTGTATTTATACTATTTCAGTATCAATATCACTTTATAATAATCATATATAGTTACTCATTACACCTTTATACCCATCCAATTAAGGTGGTGGCGGAAAATAGATTACACCACGGCGTGGAGACGGTATTCCGTACGTACGCACGCGCGATGATTTCCTTTTTCCGTAGGATGGATAGAAGGTTAATTAGATTTGTTTCATATTTATAATAACATATCAGTATATAATAAATACTGATATTATTACTTTATTATGAAACAACTAAAGAACAAGAAGTTGAAGAAGAATGAAATTGAAAAAGATCGGTAATGGATATTACCTCTTTTTGACGCGCCTTTTCATAGCCTCCACTTAAAGAACTAAGGATGGTCTTTGAAGAAGACCAGAACCTCTAGGATGATACTAGGGAAGTGGAGAAGGGATTTTGGCAGGGGTTGGCCGAGCCTGAATGCTCAAAGTTGTGTGAGGAAGAGAGGGAGGAGGTGCCCTTTTATAAGGGAGGAGAGGGGCACCTTAGGAATTCCTCAAAATATTATTTTATATTAAAGTCAAAATCGGTTTATAATGGTTCCAAAGGGTCTTATTTCGAAGCTAAAGTGGGGATGGGTCGCAATACTATCAACCAATAGGATTTAGACAAGTTTAGGGTATTATTTTAACCTTATCAATTAGATTTAACTCTAAGTTAAATAATTTAACTTTTACCGTGTCTTTTTGTTTTCTTACACTATATGGTTAATACACTTACTATAACATGCCAAACGAACCCCAAATTGTTTATTATTAATGTATATATCCTTATCTAAGTCATTTGGCCGAACCATATATTTTTAGGAATAAAATAACAATTAATAAAATAATATTTGATTTAAAAACAATTTTGTGTCAATTTTGACACTATTTGATATATGATTTTTGTGAAAGTCATAACAGAATTATATGTTCGAACCAAGTTGATTAAATCAACACTAATATATCATAGTGACCTAGAAAATTAGTGGAATTCATAAAAAGTCTCAAATTACATTCATTTGAGCATTTATAACATCAATTATGTTAGTATTTCCTTAAAAGGGTAATTACTGCATCATCGTTGTTTCATAAATAAATTAATTTATTTAAAGTCTAAAAATTATAAATAAAATATCATTATGTAGGAAATATTTTTAGCTTTTTAATTAATATTTATAGTCAAATTTATCTTATGTATAACCCCATATTAAAAATGTTTTAGTTATTAAACTTTGATTTTAACTATTTTAACTATTCATTAAATAAAATAATATTAAATGTCATAATCTAATCCAAGTGGACCTAAATGGTCATATTATATTCATAAGGTTGTTTTCGGTCGAATTACACTTATCCAATTGAATTAGGACATGTGTTAGGGTAATAGTAATATCATATTTACCCTTAGTTACCCTATTTACTATTAACTGTGGTAAAAAAAGTAAAAAGTTACTATTCACCAAAAATTATTTTCATCTAATTGAACCACATTTTAGTCCTTGATATTAACCGTGTTTGTCAGATTTTTGAAATTCCATTCACAGAAGCGGTAAAATTAAGTTTTATGCAAAATTCAGTTTTTAACCTACCACTTAGTGGTTTCACTATTCATCAAAAATTGAAAGTTTTCAGAAAAATACCAAAATTTCATCCTAAGCTATATTTCATATTCCGAATTCAAAAATGAAGTCTATTTTACCAAATTCATAACATAGAAGTTCCATTAATTAATTTTATAATTAAATCCTGCTGTTAAAACAAATAGCGTGTTTTTAAGAAACAATATCTATCAAAAGATTGACACTTGATTATGTTTGGTTTAAATGTGAAATTACATCCAATGACCAACATTGTATTAAATTGTAAAAATATATTCTAAATATACTTTAAAACCACTCAATTTAATGACTTATCACTATTAATTATTTTGATTAAAAAAAGTTGTTTTTAATTATAATTTAGTAATTTTCACTATTCATCAGAATATGAAAGTTATTCGAAAAGTACCAAAATTTCACCTTAGGCTAAATTCGATACTCCGAATCCAAAAATGAAGTCCATTTTGAGAGCTAAAATTTCTAAAATTTAAAAAGTGGTTATTACTATTCATAACGGCTGGTTTTAATAATATTTTAATAGCATATCGTTGTTTCGTGAAACTCAGTATTGCGTACTACACACGCTATCGAGGAAGGTTGTGATTGCGTGTAATGCAAGGAAAGTCAAGGATGCGTGTTTTGCAAGCTCCTTTTGGTGTAGCGTACAACACAAGACATTAGTGAAATTAAAAAGAATATTTTTTCATAAAATCTTAGGCTGTTACAATTGTTAAATATGTTTGGTCACTTCAGCTGTTGAAACAGGGATATACATCCATTCCGTGCTAGGAGTAGGTGTATGTGCCTGCTCCTATCCTCCTTTTCCTATCAGTGAATCCTGACAGTACTCAAGTGCAGGGGCAGAGAGTTGAGTCTACCTCATGTTTGTCACCGGAGCTTTCTGACTAACTTCTCTGTGTGCTACCAAGCGAGACTATTGGTAGGCTTGATTAATACTAGCAGGTGTATGTGCCTACTGATTGCACTTCACCGAACATGGTTGATGAGCTCCATCATATGTAGTCAGACGAGCCTAGTGACTAGCTAATGATGTATAAACAGGTGTATGTTCCTGCCTATAGTACTCCGACGTAATTTCCAGGCGGGATTAATGTGATGCTGCCAGACGAGTCAGCTGGACAACGGAATTAAAACGGGCAGGTGTATGTGCCCGATCGTTTCTTTCCACCAAGTTTGGTTGGTGGACTTCTCTGGAGATGGAAAAGATGATAACCTGCTCACTGTTGACCGGATTCTGCCTCTTGTGGTTCGTCTTGCCTTCTCGGGTTCGGGGAACCTGAGCCGAATGCCGGGAGTCGGTACCCTCATCATGTTGAGGGCATATTGTCACACGATTCTGGAGGAGATTGTTGATAGGAGACCTCAATAAGGAATCCTGCTTCTTTAAATTAAGGCCCTGAGGGACCTAATCATTCACCTCCCCAGAATATGGGAGTGAATGGTGATTGCGTTTTGGGGATAATGACCTGAAACAGTTGGAGACGATAGTCAGAACCGCCAGTTTCTTGATCACTTGTCGTTGTTGTCTGGATGACCAGGTTGAATTGTTCACTTGGAGGGCTTGTCAAGCAGCCTCTAGAGTTGGAATGGTACCGTGTTGACGGTACTCTTTAACCAGCGTATTTGATACCCAGCATTGAAGATACTGATTAGGTGATATCATCCTCAGAGCAGATGATGATCCAGCAGGAGTAGAAGTAGTGTCATTTGCAGTAGCGGTATTCATAGTAGTGGTATTCATAGGAGTGAACTTGAGAGCAGCCATTTCTTAAAATGCAGAAAATCTTGAAAAGGAGTGCTTGTTTGATGTAACAGACGTAATCAAGATAAATTCAACCACTACATATTTTGGATGAGTACATATGTCAATGATTGTTTTGTTGGCCCTCTCATTTAGTTTTAAATATGGGACTAACAAATAAGAAAAAAAATTATTTTATCTTGGTTAAGGATTCACGTCGGGTTCACCATTTTTTGTTTCCCTCTGGAATCGGGGATGACCACGTTGGTTGAAGGTTCAAACATTCTAATCGGTTTTTAACGGGTTTGATCATAGAACTGGAAACTTCCAATGATTCCATATCCATTTGGACATACTTTCCAAAGGTAGGCATTCATTAGTTGTGGACTGATGAGGCTTAGGAATTTGCATTGGTCGAGAGGATGGAAGGTTGGACTCATCACACCTTTTTGAGGGGAATTATTGTCTACTCCGAGACTCTTTTTACAAATTTAAGTTATGTTCGTGAATCCTTATTACATTACCAAGTATAAAATGGGCTTTCCTTTAGTCTGACAATCAATGATTGATATGTAAGAAATTCAGATAATCTTTTATATGTATTCTAGGTTCTTCATCGATGAAAAATCATCTGTATTCGTTAGAGATTCTTAGTTGATGGTATCATTAAAATACATAGAAGTATCTTGGTCATTATGATGAACATACTGGTTTTAAATCCACTCAGTGGGGAATTTGAAGTTTATTGTCATTCAGGAGGACATAGATTATTTCAGAATTGGGATCATACCCGTTGATGGGCTACCTACGTATCCTTTGTTTTGGAAAAGGAATCAGAACCCACGTAGTTTGAATAAGGGAGTATGATTCTTATGCCTGATTGATGGCTCAAAGAAAGAAGTCATGTTTACTTTTACACTCTAAGATCACGTGAGTCATGCTCGGTGTGAGAAACAAGAGGTATTGGTGAATCCAGACAATTGTGCCAAGAAATATGCAATGATGTGGGGCTTATGTTTTTATGACTGCCCAAAATAGAAGAGGATTTAAGATTTACTACAGGGATGAAATCCAGGAATAGGTTCCATAAAGGTATATGTACTTTAAAGAGATTTGGATACTCTAATCTTGGGGCTTACTCCCAAGTTAGGAGTGGACTTATGATTGGGTTTTACTCCTGATAAAGAAGCCCAAAATCAAAAGTATATTAGAACTGGTTAAGAGAAATTAAGACTGGGGCCTACTCCTGAAAAAGAGGCCCAGTTTAAGGCACTTGAAAAATTAAGGGACTTGGGGATTACTCCTAAAGAGGATTCCCATATTTGAGACTAGGGATTACTCCTGAAAAGGAGGCCCAGGTTAAGAGAATTATGGTTGGGGCTTACTCCTAAAGTGGATGACCATATTTGATACTGGGGATTACTCCTTAAAAGGAGGCCTAGGTTAAGAGAATTATGGTTGGGGCTTACTCCTGAGGAGGATGCCCATATTTGAGAATTATGACTGGGGGTTAATCCTGAAAAGGAGGCCTAAGTTTAGGATTCTATCATCTTAAAGGATGAGGTTGAATGAATGAAATATCAATCTTTAGTGACATAAAGATCTATAAATCACTAGATTTTTTAGAGATGTTCCATGGAGTTCCTTTCAGATAAGGAAGTAAAATTAAGAAATCATTCCATAAATCGATTTGAAGAGTGTCTTGAAGACTAAATATTGAATAGGAGAAGTGGAATGGAATAAGAAAGGGTGAAGTGGGCAGGAAAGGCACCCAAAAAGGTAGGAGCGCGCAAGTCCTGGCAGGCGCGTAGGTAATGTGTGGGCGCGCAAGTCCGGGTCACGCAGATATACCTGCACGACACATGGGTACTTGTGCGATTTTCAGTCTTTGAGTAATACTTGGGCGAGGCTTAGCTCAAACCCTTGGTATTATCACTATAGGCTTTCGAGAAGATGGCGCACAAGTTCTGATGAAGAAGTAGGGTGGCACACAACTGTGTTCACTTCCCTTAAGGGTAAAACACTTAGGCATTCAAGTGTTTGTGAAGTCTAACACTTAGACGTTACTCATCCTGTTTAGACCTTCCATTCTATGTAAATAATTACCTTAGAAGAGTTCAGAAGATCTGAAGAAAAGACTTTGGCATTCAGAGCTTTGTCTGTTAATTCTGGAAAAAATCCTCCTCGAAATGGGGGGCTCACTGGGGGTATTTATAGGCTGGGGAAGACCCTGGGCGGTTATCCTTTAGGGCGCGCAAGTGACTTGTGCGACCAACTTTGGTGCGTAGGTGTACTTGCGTGACCATTGTAGCGCGCAGGTGTACTTGCGCAACCATTTTAGAACTTGCGCGACCCTTGTGCAATGTTCTTCTTATTCATTCCTTTGTCAATTTTCGATATTTGTCCAAAGGTTGAATCACTTTGAGCTCAGATATGCCCCATTTCCAATCTTTAGACTCTGTGACGAAAGGAGCATCAACAACATTATTGATAGGTGTTAAAAAATAAAAAAAATAAAAAAACAGGTTGTGTCTTGGGTAGGTCAAAAATAATTCTTTCTCAACCTTTTATCTTATTATAAAGATTACAATTAGTTTCGTGAGGAGATCAAACATGGGTTAAGAGATTATTGTGATTTCTATTTCAATTTCATCATTATAAAAAAAGAAAAAAATGAAAAAAAGAACACTTATATTATTGGGAGATGGTTTTTGTTTTTTAAATATTTCATCTTTTTATCCCCTTTAAATTTTATCCATATCTTTTTTGTCATCCATCACATAATAATTACCTTTTAAATATGTTTTTTCATAACATTCCATGTCTTATCTCAAATTGTGAATTGAATTTTCCATGTTAGCGTTTTATCCCTATTTTTGTCTCTCTTAGACATTAAATTCCTACCGTCCCATAGCCACAAAAAAACCCATAAAAAGGGCCTCTCGATTTTTTCTGCAACATTGGATAGGGATTGTAATTTTAAGCTCTTTAAAACTCTATGATTTTCACTTTTGGTTGGCGAGTTAGTGTACCTATAGATATAAATTTTTATCATCTTGAGAAGATTAATTTTTGAGTGCCTATATTTTCCATTTCTACTTTGAGCATGAAATGTGAATTGTTTTTGGAATAGTGTTTCCTTAAAAATTTGTGGTGGAATTCAATATAGATAAGTGAAATGGTATAAACCTCCCATGATTGGGGAATAAATGTTTTTATATTTTTTGATGAGTGAGAATGATTTTGTTATATTTTTAAATTTGTTGTACATGAGGACATAAACAAGACATTGTGTGGGGGGGGGGGGATGATGTTATTCATTTATTCGTAACTTTTTTTAAATTACCATTACTAATTATCATGTAAAAGTTAATTAGTAGTTTAAAATACCTTTTTTATGAGGATAGTGTTAAATACCCTTGTTTTACTTCTAAATATAATTTTTGTGCATTATTCGAATTAATCGAATCATGTCAGTTTACTATTTGGTTATAACCCTCGCCCTAATTATCAAAATTGTGTGTTTCTTTTTTTAGTATTCATTTTTAAATGTGGAACCTATCATTAGATGGAATCATTGGACATTTCGTCCATTTTAATGGACATATAGTCCAAGAAAATAAGGCCCACAGAATCTATGAAGAAACTGAGTTATCCATAAAGATTGTCTTTATGGGATCAATAAATAAGTCCAAAAAAATTATTCCAGACCAATGTTTGGGTAAAAATAACATTCATCTTGGATAAAAATTTCAAGGCCCAACTCCACCAAAAAGTATCCCAAATGATTCTTTGAAGTCCATCCCACAATTATATCTGATAATTAAAATGAGCACATAATTATGGACTTTCCCCTGATATTGAAATCAATTAGAGCTGAGTATTTTTAGTGTGAAAGACAAGATATAGTTTTACTACTTTCTAGAATAAATTATTTGGATTTTAGGGCATATTCATATTAAAAAACCCATTATTTTTTTCGACATCGACAATGTTTGGATTAAAATGGAGAGATTGAAATTTTTTAATCAATCCGCAATAACATTGGCTCCTTAAGTCCAATTAAATCCAAAAATTGATGGTATATTTTAAAAAACAATATCTAAAACTTTTAAGAATACTATTTCTCCAGATTCTGCTATCTTGATTATCAAATTTCTGAGCCATGTGGAGGGGCAGATTTGGAAAGACAATAGTCCACCTACTTGGGCTATAAATACATCCCCCTCTTCTCCTTGAAAGGGGTTGTCATTTTAGCATTTAAGGAGGAGTTTTGGAATGACTAGATCCTTTACAAGGGCCTAGGATGAATTTAATTGATCTTGTTTCAATAAGAGATATCACTTCTCCAAATTTATTTTCATGTTCATTTTTGTTTGTTTTCATTTGTATTATTGTAAGTTTTATTTCAATTCAATTGAATATTAAAGAATGTTCCTTCGTCAAAATTTATAATTTTCATCCAAATTTTATTTTGAAATATTATTCTTCTAAAAATATTTTAAATCAAGTATAAATCCATTGTCTTCTTTTTCTTTCAATTTCATTGGAATGTCTTTTTCCATTAATTCTCTTCACATCTGTGTGTGTATTCGACGCACTACTCCTATCTTATCTAGTTTCTTTTATTTTATTTTTTACTCATAAACCTGTACATAATAAACTATATAAAAAATAAAACTCAACAGCTGACTAAATATATGAATGGGTTGAGTCATGAATTGGGGAAATTAAGTGATTGGGGGCCTTTCCTCATTATGTATTATTTAGGATAAAATTGTGATTGATGAACTTAAAATGTCCTGGATTAGTGACATGTTTTGTTTAACAAGTTGATTACATGGATAATTGGAACCATAAATAAACTACCATAAACATATTCTGATTTATATTAGAACCATGTGTTATTTTAAGTCTTGGACTAAAGCCCTAACACTTGGGAATTCTGATCAAAGTCATCTTGTGAAGTTGGTGTCAATTTAATGAAATATAATTAAAATCTCAAGGATATTATAACCTTAAATACTAGATAATAAACTCACCCCTATCATTATCAAATATTTAAATGAAATATCATCTATTAATCAATTTAATTAAGCTTTACAAACAATCCCCCATTAAATATAAATACAAAAAAACAAGTGACTATTAAAAAGTTCCATCATCGAGGATCCATCCCTTGTGTCCCTATACACATTAGCAGAGCACCAGACCCTTAAAAGGTGGATAGGCGACAATCGGCCACACATCAATCATCAATGGTCAGTCATGATCCATTATAATATATTACAATCATGATACATATATTTGTGGCATAAATATAAGTATACAAAATCATTTCCTTATTCAAGGATCACTACCAATACTATAATATTAGAAATAAAAACATATTGAATTTGGTTCACTCCCTATTCCATCATTTACTTAGTCAAGGATCACTGTTAAGACTATGATAGTGGACACAGTCGAATTATTGAACTGCGTTCATTCCAAATTCTAGTACAAATTATCTAATGAGATCCCAATCTTTAACATATAAATTAGAGAGATATAATAGTATATGCCTACCCAATAAAGAATAAAAACCATAAATAAGTGTGCCATAATATGACAACCCAGCTTTTATTACAAACTTAAACATGATTTATTACATAAAACATCACTTGATACATCAAAAAATATTGAGAGGTTTAGTGTCTTTGGGCTTAGGATCATTACATAAAAACTTAAAACATGAAATACGACATCTTTATTGAAAACATCCTTTACATGACCACTACAGTCCCTCGTACTTAGCATTTTAGGGGATAACCTGAGGACATGCATAAGAAAAGGGTGAGCTATAAATCCCAGTAAGGGAGTACACATGGAATAACATGAGGAGTACAACACATGTTAGACAATAGGAATATAAATAGAGCATAAAAGAAACATGATCATAAAGGCATAATAAAGCATAATAATCGGAACACGGAAATGTGGAAAGAACACTTAAAATGGAATTAGCATGAGCCAAGACTCATTGCACATAGAGCATGAAAAAATCCTCACTGCACATAAATCACGAGTAAACCCTCGTTGCACTTGAATTAGCATGAGTCAACACTCATTGCACATGATGTATCATGATACTATAATTTACCCAATGCATTGGAGCGCTATAAGGGCGCATCCTTCATAAACATTTCATTTCATGCATAAGTGTGCCACATGGATCATAAAACATGGACTAATAAAACAAAATAATTTATTCCACGATAAAGGAATGTGAAATTAATACATGAAACTTTATAATCAATAAGTAAATGTGCATAAATTTGAATACCCTTGATGGAGAAATGGGCATGGTATTCACTACACAGTGACATTGGCATAGAAAATCGGTGCGATTTCGGTAGCGTAACGACGTGACATAAGAATTAATAAAAATGGTTTATGAGAGAGAAAGGGGTTTTTCATCATATTTACATGTAATGGAAAGTACAGAGGTCATATAGATACATGTCCCAAAAATTTTAATGGAATTCAGATTCATGATACAAAAGTATTGCTTGAATATAAATGAGGAGAGAGAAGTTCCTTTCAGAATTTCTGCATAGTAACGGGTGTACATGTGAGGCATTTAATGAGAAAGAAAGGGGTATCCCATCATTAAAATAATAATATGGAAGAATGGGGGAGGTACGAAACCATACCCCAACATTCATAATTGAAATTAAAAGGGAAATACAACTTAAAGAAAATTGACAAAAATGAGAAAGGAAGAAAAAACCCTTACTTGGAAGTGTGCTTCCAAATGCTAGAGAGAGGCTTGTGAGAGGCTTATTGGGAGCTTGGGGCACCTTGGAAGGATTCTAGAGAGATTAGGGAAGAGGTTGGACGAATTCCAAACAATTTGAGTGAGGAGTAAGTGGGATCTTGGGTGGGTTTATATAGGAAAGGTGAGGGAATTCTTTATTATTTAGGTTTGGGTCCACTTACATTAAATTAATCCAAACCACAAACCATCCCATGGTTTTTTCCCATGGTTTTTGGAAAAGGGAAGAGGAAAACAATATTTTATATGGAAAAAGTCAGAACTTCTTAAAATATTAGGGTTTCTTATGTGGAGGTGAGTCACACTCCCATGGAAATTAATTTAAAAAGGAAAGGTGTTGAATATGTCTTGAGGGGTCCATTAATGCTTTCAAAATTAAGTCAACCAGACCCAAAATCACATTTTTTTAATGGTAAAACATATATTGGCCAAACATAAAGATTATAGTATTTTATTAAATCACTATTTGGTCATTATGATGTCATAAAACACATTATATATTTAAATGGTATTTAATTTTTACCCAAAAATTTGATTGTCTCAGAAAATTATGAAAAACTCACCGTTGGATAATTTCGACATCCTGATTCCAGAAATGAAATTTATTTTATCTAAATAATTTTCTAAATATGTTAATTTTCACTTTTAAAATAAAAACCGACATTTATCGAAAATTCAATGGTTTTGACAGAAATGGCTTTCAAACCTTAATAAAAAAATTTAATTTCATTCATAAAATTATATGATAACTTGTATTTAATAAAATTTAATTTAATAATAATATTATTCTTTTATTAAAATATTATTTAATTAAAAAATCCCTTAATTTAATAAAATAGATTTCTTAATTAAATAATAACTAAAAACACCATTTATACTTTAAAAACTATTTACAATATATAAAAAATGACCAGAAATTATATTCATTATTATATACAAAAAATAATGTACCTAAACATAGTACTACATTTTTGTTACATAACCCCTTAAAACAGCTGCATAAGACCTAAGGGTAAGGTGTGCAATGGTGACATACTCTTGGGGTGGCTCAAATAACATCGCTCGAGTGGTAATTTCAATCAACTTCCACTTTTCTCATAGATGGTCACGTTCGAGTTTGACATGATGAAGCTCAACTTAGGATTGGTCAAGAGTGAAGGCCAAGGATGCCACCTCTGTTCCGAGCTTCGACAAATGGGCTTCGTATGGGGAAATTCTACTCGATGAGTTCATCGCTTCCTTTGTTTGAGTAAATTGGATTTGTTAAAGTCCTATATTTATACTAATCATGTTATCACTATTCAACGACTATATTAGCAATGGTAAAAAATTATTAACATAAAACCAAAGAAGTTGACATTTTATATTATCATAAAGAGACATTTAATAAGATCAAGAGGGATTTTCCATTAATGAAACTTTGGGCCATTACAATATTCCCTCCTTAAGAAATTTCACGCTCGAAATTTTCTTTTTCCCACACTAAAACAGATGTGGGTAACTCAGCTTCATCACTTCCTCTGATTCCCAAGTTGCTTCTTCAAACTTTTGGTTTCTCCAAAACACCTTTACGAGGGGAATTGTCTTATTTCGTAGAAAATTTTCTCTACGATCTAAGATCTCCACTGGTTTATCCTCATAAGAAATGTCATCTTTTAATTTTACCACCTCAGAAGAGAGTACATGTGGAGGGTCTGGTATATACTTCCTTAAGAGGGATACATGAAAGACAACATGCACTTTGGCCATGGCAGGTGGAAGTGCTAGTCGATAGGCCACCGCCCCAACACGATCAAAAATCTCGAAGGTGCCGATGTACCTTGGACTTAACTTCTCTTTCCTTCTAAACCTCATGACCTTCTTCCATGGAGATATGTGTAGAAACACCATGTCTCCAACTTTAAACTCAAGGTCTCGTCGACGATTATCTACATAACTCTTTTTTTGACTCTGGGCTACCTTGATATGCTACCGAATGGTTTTCACCTTCTCCACCATTTCGTCGACCATTTCTGGTCCAAGCATCTTACGTTCACAGACCTCATCCCAACATGTCGGTGTTCTGCACCTTTTCCCATACAGGGCTTCATATGGTTCCATTTGGATGCTCGAGTGGAAACTATTAATATAAGAGAACTCAACCAGAGGAAGATGTTGATCCCATCATCCTTAAAAGTCCATTGAGCATGCTCTCAACATGTCCTCATGTGTTTGGATAGTCCGCTCGGATTGACCATCATTTTGAGGATGATAGGTCGTACTGAAGTTCAGTTCAATATTCATAGCATGTTGAAGACTCTTCCAAAACATATAGGTGAATCTTGGATCTCGGTCAGACACAATAGATATTGGTACTCCATGAAACCTTACCACTTCCCTGATATATATTCGTTCCAGTTGATCCAAAGATAAATCCTCCCGAATAACAATGAAGTGTGCATTCTTTGTAAGACGATCCACAACAACCCAGATTGCATTGTTTTCTTTGCATGTCCTTGGAAGTCTGGAGAAGAAGTCCATGGTGATGTTCTCCCATTTCCATTCTGGTATGGGTAATGGTTGCATCATCCCCTTAGACTTCTGCCTCTCTGCCTTCACTTGCTGACACACTAGGCACTTTGATGTATATTCAGCGATCTCCTTCTTCATATTATCCCACCAAAAGTTCTCTCGGAGATCTCGATACATCATTGTGATCCCTGGGTGAATAGAGAAATTTGAAGTATGTGCATCATCCAAAAGTTCTTTCATTGGCTCCAGAATTCATGGAACACATAGTATTTTCCCAAACCGCACAATTCCTTCTTCATTAACATTAAACTCTGAGGATTTCCCTTTTTTGATAGCTCCCACTTTTTCTTTAAAGGATTGATTATGTTCCCTTCTTTATGATTCCCATGTCCATCTTCATCATGTCTAAGAAGATTGGATCCTTCTCAATTCCCATCGTTGATAGAATCACTGGATCCTTTCTACTTAGGACATCTGCCACATTGTTCGCTTTCCCTGGGTGGAAATGGATTGAACAGTCATAATCCTTGATGAGATCTATCCATCTTCTCTGGTGCATATTAAGCTCTTTTTGTGTGAATATATATTTAAGACTCTTATGGTCAGTATATATCTCGCATTTCTCTCCATAGAGAAATGCCTCCAGATTTTCAAGGCAAAGATCACCGCCGCCAACTCCAGATCATGCATTGGATAGTTTCGCTCATTTATTTTCAACTTCCTTGAGGCGTAGGATATCACTTTATCATTCTGCATCAGCACACATCCTAATCCCTTCTTCGTAGTATCACTGAATACCATAACAAGTTCCCCACTTGTGGGTAAAGTGAGCACGGACACAATGATAAGCCTCATTTTCAACTCCTTGAAGATTTCTTCACATTCATCACTCCAAGCAAACTTTACTCCCTTTTGAGTTAGCTTGGTAAGAGGGTTGGACAATCGTGAGAAATTTCTCACAAATTGTCGATAATATTCAGCTAACCCAAAGAATCTACAAATATATGTTACCGATGTTAGCCTCGGAAATCCCTCAATTGCATTTTTTTGAGGGATCCACAGATATCCCATTGCTTGTGATGATATGGCCCAAGAATGAGACGTACTTCAACAAGAACTCACACTTGATGTACTTTTCATAGAGCTTCTCCTTGCACAAAGTCTCTAGTACAGTTTTTAAATGCTCTACATGATCCTCCTTGGTTTTGGAGTATATTAGAATATCATTTATAAAGGCTACCACAAATTTGTCAAGTTAATCTCTAAATACTCTATTCATCAAGTCCATGAATGTTTCTAGAGAATTGGTGAGTCCGAAAGGAATTACTATGAATTTATAGTTCCCATACCTTGTACGAAAATCAGTCTTGGGGACATCTTCCTTCTTCACCCTTACTTGATAATATCCCGACCGTAAACTTGCCTTGGAGAAGTATTGTGATCCACACAGTTGATCGAAAAAGTCATCAATTCTTGGGAGAGTATAATTGTTCTTTATCATGATTTTGTTAAGTTCACGATAATCGATGCAAAGCCGCATTGACCCATCCTTCTTCTTGATGAAGAAGACTGGTGCACCCCATGGTGAAGCACTTGGGCATATAAACCCTTTATCCAGATTCTTATGTAGTTGTTACTTCATCTCCTCAACCTCTCCAACAGCCATTCTATATGGAGTCTTGGATATTGGTAAACACTGGGTATAAGTTCAATTGAGAATTCAACATCCCTTCTAAGAGGAATACCAGGCAGTTCCTCAGGAAACATATCAGCGAATTCCCTCACCATTGGAATTTATTCAAGGATGGTTTCTTCCTTGGACTCAATCATCTAAGCCAGATATTCATGCTCATAAGGCAGTGATATCCACTCTTGAGATGATGGAGCTAAAGGAGATTCATCTTCCTCCTTACACTTGTAAAGAATCGAGGGTCGATTCTCCACATGGAGTGTGATTTACCTCTCCTAATAATTTATGTTGGCTCTATATAGGGAAAGCCAATCCATGCCAATAATTGTGTCAAATTGCACCAGAGAGAGTATTACGAGGTTCACTGGGAAATTAAATCCATAGATTATACCAAGGGAGGACTTATATTCATGTGATGAAATGATTTCCCCATTTTCCGTACTCACTGACGTCTCCACTTCCATGATTTGTGCTGGTGCTAGGATTGTTCTACTAAACTTTCGAGATATAAAAGAATGCATAGAACATGAATCAAAAAGTATGTTCGCTATTCTTGAATGAATAACTAGTGTACGAGTCACCACTTCGTTGTCGGGGTTCACTTCGGTAGTAGTGATGGCAAAAGCTCTTCCGTGCTGCCTTGGAGGTTGTTTGTTTCCTCAAAAAACCCTTGGATTAAGGCACAAATTTGAAAAATGACCTGGTTCTTTGCATTTGAATCATTGAACAGTGTTTTGAGGATCAAACGGAGCGTTCCTCTCCTCTGTAGCAGCAGCGGGTCTTTCTTGCTGACAGTTAATAGCTAGGTGCCCTTCCCTTCCACACCTGAAGCATTTTCTCATCCCCTTAAGGAAATTTCTAGGGTGCTTCTTTCGGAAATTTTGGCAAGTGGGGTGCTGTATCTTCTTATCACCGTTGGATTTATCCATTGGACCACCATCATTGAATTCCACCTTACACTTCATGTCCCCATGATACCCATGTGATTCTCCGATCTCTATTTCGACCTTGAGGGCACATCAGACAATTTCCTCATAGATGTTGAAGTCACGGATCGCTAATTATTTCTGCAAGCTAGGCTCCAGCATACCAAATAAGTGGTCAACCTTGAATACGAGGGTAAAGACAAAGCCGAAAGCATATCGTGCAAGACTTGTGAAGTTTTCCTCGTACGCTCCAATTGATTCTTCATCTATTTTCTTGAGGGAAAGGAAGTCCCTTTCCATCTTAAGCTGGAGGGTGCATGGAAAATATTTATCGAAAAACATCATACATAAATCCTTCCATTCCAATGCCTCGATATCCTCCTCAGGCTTCATATTTTTTATCAACTTCCACCACTGATCATCTTCACCCTCCATACGATAAGCCGCCAGGAGAACCTTCTCTTGTTAAGAACATTGGATGATGGAGAATATATTTTCAATGGAGTTGATCCATTTTTCAGTCATCGTGGGATCAGATGATCCACTAAAAGTAGGAGGCCTTTGTCTCCTGAATCTCTCGATAGTGACTTGTTCTTTCTTGGGGGGGGGGGGGGGTTGAACGTTCCTCTTGAATCGTGTTTCTATTCAAAACTTGAGTTAGATGAGAGAGAAGTGTGAAACATTTCGCGAGTCCTCCTATTATCGGCCATTGGATGGAATAAAAGGAATTTTAGGGGTAACACATAAAACGGTAATCCAAAGAAAAAAGTTGATGACTTATAAATAATATTTCATTTCCTTAACACATGAGCTTATAGGCTTCAATCTAATCTTTTCTTGATCTACTATCTAACATATATTCTTTGGGGCATTTTTTTAATTACCTTAATAAGGGTTCATACTAAGCTTCTGAATTTACCAAAGAATATCCCCCAGGAGTGTCATAACCAAGAGTGAAGCAAGGCCCGTTGTCGTGCACCAGTTCTCGTTCGAGTCTAGCTCAAAGCGGTGTTTTCAGGTTTTACACCTAGGAAAAATCTATGCCAGAGCCACCTCTACCTACTCATATCCAGACAGGGATGTATTTTCTTGATAAACCACTTACTCAATACTCACCAAAACATAGGGACGTTTTTATTGTACTTAGTTTTGTATCTAAGGCTTTACAAGGGTTTTCTAATCCTAATCCCAAAAATTACTAAACATATCCTCTTATACCAACTATGACAACCCGAATTTTATTACAAACTTAAACATGATTTATTACATAAAACTTCACTTGATAAAATAATGAAGATCGAGAGGATTAGTGTCTTTGGGGATTAGTATCATTACATAAAAACTTAAAACATGAAATACAACATCTTTATTGAAAACTTCCTTTACATGACCACTACATTCCCACGTACATAGCATTGCATGGGATAACCTGAGGACATGCATAAAAAAAGGGTGAGCTATAAAGCCCAGTAAGGGAGTAGACATGGAATAACATGAGTAGTACAACAAATGTTATACAATAGGAATATGAATAGAGCATAAAAGAAACATGATCATAAAGGCATGATAAGGCATGATAATCATAACATGGAAATGTGGCAACAACACTTAACATGGAATTAGCATGAGCCAAGGCTCATTGCACATAGAGCATGAGTAAATCTTCATTGCACATAAATCATGAGTAAACCCTCATTGAACTTGAATTATCATGATTCAACACTCATTACACATTACATATCATGATACTATACGTTACCCAATGCATTGGAGCGCTATAAGGGCGCACCCTTCTTAAACATTTCATTTCATGCATAAGTGTGCCACATGGATCACAAAACATTGATTCATAAAACATAATCACTTATTCCATGATAAAGGAATGTGGAATTCATACATGAAACTTTATAATCAATAATTAAATGTTCATAAAGTTTAATACCATTGATGGAGAAATGGACATGGTATTCACTACACAATGACATTGGCTTAGAAAATCGGTGCGATTTCGGCAGCATAACGACGTGACATAAGAATTTATAAAAATGGTTTATGAGAGAGAAAAAGGTTTCTCATCATATTTAAACATAATGGACAGTACGGAGGTCATATAAATACATGTCCCAAAAATTGTAATGGAATTCAGATTCATGATACAAAAGTATTGCTTGAATGTAAATGAGAGAGAAGTTCCCTTCGGAATTTCGGCATAGTAATGGGTGTACATGGGAGGCATTTAATGAGAGAGAAAGGGGTCTCCCATCATTAAAACAATAATATGTAAGTATGGGGAGGTACTAAACAATACCCCAACATTCATAATTGAAATTAAAAGGGCAATAAAACTTAATGAAAATTGACAAAAATGAGAAAGGAAGAAAAAACCCTTACTTGGAAGTGTGATTCCAAAGGCTAGAGAGAGGCTTCTGGGAGGCTTCTTGGGAGCTTGGGGCACCTTGGAAGGATTCTAGAGAGATTAGGGAAGAGTTTGGACGAACTCCAAGGGATTTGAGTGAGGAGGAAGTGGGAACTTTAGTGGGTTTATATAGGAAAGGTGAGGGAATTCTTTATTATTTAGGTTTGGGTCCACTTACATTAAATTAATCCAAACCACAAACCATCCCATGGTTTTTTCCCATGGTTTTTGGAAAAGGGAAGAGGAAAAAAACATTTTATAAGGCCAAAGTCAGAACTTCTTAAAATATTAGGGATGATTATGTGGAGGTGAGTCACACTCCCATGGAAATTAATTTAAAAAGGCAAAGTGTTGAATATGTCTTGAGGGGTCCATTAATGTTTGGAAAATTAAGTCAAACAAACCCAAAATCGCATTATTTTAATGGTAAAACATATATTGTCCGAACATAAAGATTATAGAATTTTATTACATCACTATTTGGTCATTATGATGTCATAAAACACATTATATATTTAAATGGTATTTAATTTTTACCCAAAAATTTGACTGTCTCAGAAAATTATGAAAAAATCACCGTTGGATAATTTCGAAGTCGTGATTCCAAAAATGACATTTATTTTATCTAAATAATTTTCTAAATATGTTAATTTTCACTTTTAAAATAAAAACCGACATTTATCGAATATTCAATGGTTTTGACAGAAATGGCTTTCAAACCTTAATAAAAAAATTTAATTGCATTCATAAAATTATAAGATAATTTATTTTTAATAAAAATTATTTTATTATTATTATTATTTTATTAAAATATTATTTAATTAAAAAATCCCCTAATTTAATAAAATATATTTCTTAATTAAATAATAACTAAAAACACCATTTCTACTTTAAAAACTATTTACAATGTATCAAAAATGACTAGAAATTATATTCATTATTATATACAAAAAATAATGTACATGAAAATAGTACTAATTATTTGTTACATAACCCATTAAAACAGCTGCATAAGACCTAAGGGTAAGGTGTTCGATGGTGACAGAATCTTGGGGTGGCTCGGATAACATCGCCCGAGTGGTAATTTCAATCAACTTCCACTTTTCTTGTAGACGGTCACGTTCGAGCTTGACATGATGAAGCTCAGATTGGGCTTGGTCAAGAGTGAAGCCCAAGGATGCCACCTCTTTTCTGAGCTCCAACAAATGGGCTTCGTATGGAGAAATTATACTAGATGAGGCCATCGCTTCATTTTTCTGAGTAAATTGGATTTGTTAAAGTCCTATATTTATACTAATCATGTGATCACTGTTCAATGGTTATATTAGCAACGGTCAAAAATTATTAACATAAAACAAAAGAATTTGACATTTTATATTATCATAATGATACATTTAATAAGATCAAGGGAGATTTTTCATTAATGAAACTTTGGGTCGTTACACATAAGATCAAAAAAACATTCATCATAGTATAACATATGATAAAAAGATAGGTTTCTTAAGTATTTCAACATTACTTATGTATCTCGTGGGAAAGTAGCATGTTTCATATACTAGAATTTTAAAAGTAATCATCATAATCCATAAATTGAGAGAAATTTAATGGTATCATAATATCATATCTCCGATGAAGCATAACTATCTTTAACAGATGTTAACATAGATGAAAAATATCTTTAAAAGAGAACTTGGAAATATCTTTTAAAATAGGGAAAATATCATTTTCATTCATTATCATTAAATATTAAAAATTCTCAAAATATTAAGAAAAATATTTTCTATGAAAATAAACTTGGAAACTTCTAGAGTGTCATTAAGAGAAAACAATCATCATGACATTGTTTAAAGTCATTAATGTTCCATTCATTTAAACAGGACATTACCTTTACACTTTTTCAAAAATTCAAGTGAGTCATATATAGAAAATTGAGAAGATTTAGTATAATAACTTATAAAGATAGTAAAAATTCAAAATCATAGTATTTATAAAACATTTAATTATACATAAAAAATTCCATACAATATTTTTTAAAAATGTGGAAGTTGAGGAGAAATATCTCCAACCGAAAAGCAAGGAATAAGGTTGGTTTTTCATAAAATCGTTTTATTGACCATTTAATGTACCAAAGAGAGTAAAAAAGTACTAATTATTTAAAATTAAAAAATAAATATTGGAGAATTAAATATATGGGGTTTAAAGGATAAGAATTATATAATATCCCATAATGTTAACTTATCATAGACAATCCTAAAGTGAAATGAAATTATAACATAAACCCTTACCTCAAGTATTGTCATTCTTTATATGCATTAAAATCTAATATATAATAATTATATGTTTATTATAAATATATACAATGAAAAATTCATACAAAAAACACTATATATCATTCATTTATAGTTTATAATTATTATTTTATTAATAATTCCTCATTAAAATGAACATTGCTTCGAAAACTAGTCAATTTTCCATTGATGTTTCGGTTATATGGATCTATTACTTACACCTTGATAATTATTTCAACATATCCATAATCATATTCATGTTATAATTTTATATTTATTAATTATATACATGTTTATAACCATCTGGGTAGGGTAGTTTTTAAAAATGACTTACTCTCTTCATGGAGGCGGTAGTCCATATGTACACAAGAATGATGTTTCAACATTTAAATGGATGGGATAAAATAAAGTTAAATATTAATTCACCTTTATAGAATAATAATTATTATATAAATATTATATATATTAATTAAATTTTTTCTTTATGTCAAACCATGTAAATAATAATTTAAAATCAAATTGCATTACATTGTGGAGGTGGCACTCCACACCTATACACGAGGGATGTTATAACTTTCAACGAAATAGGAAGAAGATATAAAATGTCTATAAAATTTTAAAAAATAACATAAAAATGTATTAAATATATTTATTCAATCATTTTAATATAGTTTTATAACAATTTTCGGCAGTTTAATAATAATGTAACATGAAAACGGTCGGTAATAACATATATATGTTCTTATGGTATCTTCATTTGAAAATTACATTAAGGATTGTTGTATTAGTATTTTGGAAATAAAAAAGAATAGAGGTAATTGATAAGGATTTTTTTAATAATTTTTGTAGATATCGGTCTGGATAATGTTATCATATAATATGGATTAGTGAGAAGAAGATGTTCCCTTTTTAAGATAGGTGGGTGGCACTCTTGTAAATATTTAAAACATTAAAATATAAAAAGGTCATATTAAATTATAAGTTTAAACAAGGAAAAAAATATATTATAAGATATTTTTATTCCTAAATACCTTTAACTTATAACATTTATCCATGTTTTATAGATACATTATGACTTATCTCTATGTTTAACACCCCCCCCCAATTTTTAACCCTTTTTGTAGGGAAAATGTTTCACCATGGTTACTATTCAAAATGAACAAAAATAAAATTGAAATATTTACCAAATTTGGATTTTATGATTTCAAATATGAAAACCATTTTTTAATTTTCAACTGATAAAATTTCTAGGAATTCATTTTAAAATAAGTGTGTAAAATGAAATGAAAACAGTTGTTAGAAAAATGAGTCTTTAAGTATAAAATGGAATTTAATATATTTCATTTCCTAGTAAAAAACACTGTATGAATGATAAAATATTATAGTGAATATATTATATAATAATTTAATTAAAATATTCATTAATATTTATTAATTTAATTTATTATGATAAAACAAATTGTGAAAATATAATATATATTTTTCTGAAAACACTTCTCTTTTCACCTAAAAATGCTTTTATTTTTATGAATATCTAATTTATAACCAATTAATTGAATTGATACATGTGTAAAAAACTTTTTCATAAGTTTAATACACTAAATTATTTTTTAAATAAAATAACTATGAAAAATAATGATCATAAATGAAAGTTTTCAAAAATAATTCCTTAGGATCAAATGTACATCCTATATGAATTAAAATTACTATTCAACAATTATATTTCATCTAAACAAGATATAATATGTTTCATTTTATAATTATTATTAATTATTCTCATATATTTATGGTTTCATTCTTTAAAAGCTATTGAACATGTTGAATTTATTGAAGAATAATATATTCTAAAATATCATGTTGTTATATTAAACCCACTTAAAATAATATCACACATAATAATTTGTCGCTCTAATAAAAAAATTATGGATACATATAACTCATCTAATACTTGTGTTCTCACATTACTTACTCAAATTTTAAATTCCTCTTTTGAACCTTAACTAAGTTAGTAGTGTTATTTTTATAACATTGTCTCTATGATCAAATATTTCAATCAGTTGATTCTCATAATAATGGTAACACTCCAATGGTATAACCTCTATATTTATTACATTTAGAGGAACTAGTATGTAATTTCCAAAAATAGATTCATGGAATAATTCATGAACTTGGGAGATATTTAGAAGAAGAGTTAGACAATAATATACCATCTTGATATGATCAACATTATCATAGGGAGTAATATATTTAGGTCTAGGATTTCCCTTATTTACAAATAGTATATCATCCTTATAATGTGACATTTGAAGGAAATATTTACACCCAACATTGAATTCCATTCTCATCGATAATTATTTGTATCACTCTTCTTTTAAAATTTAGATTTCTTGATTCATTGTAGAATAGATCTAACCTTCCCAATCATTTACTCACATATCTCAGGTCCCAATAACTTTTATTCCCCAACATCTTCCCAGCATGTTGAATTCATCCACTTATTTCTATTTATCTCATTCTAATGAGCCATCTGAATACTCGAGTGAAAGTTATTATTTTATGAAAATTCAACCCAAAGAAATTGTTGATCCCACCATCCTTTGAAATCCAAAGAGAAGTGTGTTCTTTTATATATTAGGGTATTAATGGTCCTCTTAGACTTAACATCTATCTATGGATTACATGTAGTGATAAATGTCAGCTCCTTATTCAAATCTTGCAGAAGACGTATTTATAACGTCAAAGTAAACCTCATATCACAATTTTATATGATTGATAATAGTTCTCTATGAAAACATACAACATCATTATACCTAGAGAGATAATCATGAAATAAATACTCTCTGATATTAATGAAATGTACTTCATTCATAACCCAAATAACCTTATTACATTTATACATTTTTTGGAGTCCAAAGGTGAAATCCACTGTGTTTTTATTTTGATTTAAATTGTGGTATGGGTAATGGTTTAATATCCCCTTAAACTTTTGTATCTCAACATTAACTTAATTACACACAAAGCAACAAAATACGTACTCTGAAATATCCCATGTCATGTTATCCCACCAGAAATTATTTATAATATCTATATTCATCTTCATGGTTTCATGATGAATAGATAATGATAATACATGGATTTATATAATAGCTCCTTCTTCAATTCTTATGTGGAAGGAATGCTTACCTGGTTCATGAATCTAATCATTCCATCATGGTAAAGGTAAAATTATGTAATAATTCATACATTGTTTTGAAACTCTAGATCCAACTTTTAAACCTCTTTAATCATAATATAGTGTAATGGTTGACCATTCATCTTATAAGGATATGAACTTTATTACTTTCTTATCATTTCTAGGTCCATCCTTTGAAAATTTATAATAATCAGATCACTTCAACTCCTTATGATGGAAAAACCAGCATTTCCCTCATGATATGGAGAATCATACACCTTATTCTCTTTTCCAGTGTGGTAATGTATTTAGCAGTCATAATATTCAATTAGTTCCAACCATCTTCTAGGGCTGATATTCAACTCTTTTTGTCTGAATATATACATTATTATTTTATGATTGGTAAATATCTAACACTTTTCTCTATAAAGTTAATACATCCATATCATTAAATAAAAAAAATCCATATACCATTTTTAAATCATGAGCCAGGTAATTTGTCACATGAACCTTCAATTGGATAGAGGCACAAGCTACCAACATGTCATTATTAATGAGAACACATCACAATCTCATCATTGATGCAACACTTTAGATCAAAAACCCTTCGCCACTATAGGGTAGTGTTAGAATTTTTTTACTAAAAAACATTCTCTTAAACTCCTTTAAATTATATTCACATTCATATCTACATAGGAACTTTTATACCTTCAACATCCTCATGGATATTTTATTTCATATTCATGAAAAATTTCTCAGGAAGCATTGGTAGTATCCTTTTATCCTAAAAAATAATAGATTTTAATCATTGTGGTTGGTCTGGGATAATTTTCAATAAATTAAATCTTTTAAGGATAAAAAATTATACAATTTCCTGAGATTATATGACCCAATAATGAAATAAATTATATCCATAATTACAAACATTCTAATTTTAACATATAGCTTCACCTTCCTCAAGGTCTTTAACATAATCCTTAAATGAATTTCATGGCCTTTCTTACTCTTAGAGTATATAAGAATATCCTTTATAAATACTACCAAAAACTAATTAATGTAATATCTATAGACTCTATATATTAATTATATTAAAATATAAGGGGCGTCGGTAAGTCCAAATGGAATAACTATAAAGTTATATTGTCTATAATTCGTACAGAAGGTTGTTTGTGTATATCCTCATTTTTTACCCTCAACTGATGATATCTAGATAGAAGACCAATCTAATAAAAATATATATCTCTGCATAATTTTTCAAATATATCATTGATATGGTGTAGAGGATACCTATTCTTAAATGTGATCTTGTTGGGTTACCAATAATCAATTTAAAGACACATTGACACCTATTACTTCTAAATAAAAAGAATAGTTGAACCCTATAGTGATGCACTATGGTGCATGAATCCATTTTATATATCCTCTATGATTTTCTTCTTAAATTCCTAAAACTCAATCAAGGTAATTATATATGAAGTCCTTGAAATAGTTGTAGCCTAATTTATGAGTTCTATTAAGAAATGAACTTCACAATTTGTGGTAAGATTAGGAAAGTATTCAGAAAATACATCATAATATTCCTAAGCAATATAAATATCTTCAATGTTGAGTTTCTCCCAAACCCTTCGAGATAAATATCCCTCATGAACATGTAGTAATACCCATATAATGGAAGTAATTTCTATTGGATGTTCATGTTCATCCTCACACTTAAAAATGGTCATATGTTGATTTAGAATATCAAATATGACTTCACTTCCAAGGAGTATAATATTAGATATATATAAAGAGATACAATCCATTCTAAAAATAACATCAAATTAAACTAGAGAGAGAATAAAATGATTCTAAGGAAGTAAATTACCATAATATTTTATCAACGAGGATCAACAGACATGAGATGTGATCATCATCCCAATCAAATTTTTTTCTACTAACTCAACAACATATCAATTAGGTGGTGATGTGATACCCTTAGAAAAATTTTAAGATATAAAAGTGTGGATATATCCCAAATCAAATAATAATTTTTAATTTTTAGATTTTATATTAATTATACCATTCACCACATTATTCTCATGGACTATTTAAATAGTTTTGATAACTTGAGATTTTCCTTTTTGTCTTTGACTAAGAGGTTACTAATGCCAATTGTCTTCATTGGCCCTAAAATTCATTCATTTATTAGTGTAACATACATAATCCTTATAACTATACCATTGGTGTGTGTGTGAAACATTTAGATAAGATTTCTCTCTATTCATTTCATTGATTGGTTTCTTTACATTACCTCGGAATTATCTTTCTCAATATCCTTATTTCCCACACTTACAAAATTAAACAATTCCCTTAAGGTAACTTATACCATGATTCCTTCCACACATCTCACACGAATACAGATTAAGTTTCTTTCAACTATGGGTCCTATGATTATAATTTCCTATAAATACCATATTTCTCATACAATCCCCAAAACCATGGGAATAATGAGTGTATCCAATATCCATTACGAGATTAAGAGCATATTGAATAATTTAATTCTATCTATAAAAGTATCATATATTCAATTCCTATTTTATACATGGTATTAAGCCACTAAATAATTTTTCATCTTTTCTTTTAGGGTTGATGATAATACTTGTGTGCACCTTGCATGTTTAGTGATATTTTTCTAATAGGTATTAATCAGTTCAGCATCCCTCTACATAAGTTCAAGAAATTTCCTCTCCATTTTAAATTAAATATTTCAAATAAAATAATTATTGAAAATAGTTTATTAAACTCATCTCATGTCATGGTGTGAATTTCCTCCTTTTTCCTCACATTATTGATAAAATTCTTCCATCAATAAACTTAATTTTCCAAATAATACACGGCCAAAATAACCTTATCATAGTTTAAAGAGTAGAAAATGGAGAATAGGTTTTATATATCATTGTTCCATTTATTATTAATAATTGGATCATAGGAACTATGGAAGGGAGGTGTACAATATCGTATAAAACACACATTAGTGGGTTTTACTTTCCTTTGTTCATTTTGATTTTCAGCATGATTCATGAAACTATTAATTGATTGGGAGAATTTGGTGAGAAAAACTATAAGGATTAAAATACTTACTTTAATTTAAATTTTTTTCTCATGAGTATGTTCGTTTCATTGTTCATCACATTTATTTTTCATATTATTCGTCTAGGATCTAGCCAGTGACTAACTCCAAAAAATTAGTGTGCATCAAAAATCTATATTCAAAGTAAGAAATTATATGATTATGAAAATCATTCATATAATGTTCTAAATTATGAAAACATATTTCAAACCAGGGAACTTTAGGTTTATCTCATATCATAGTGACTTTGCATTATTTTTCATAGATTATATCCTCTTATTCATTATAATGACTCATAAAGAGAATGTGAATTTACCCAATAATATTCCATATGAATGTCAATACAGGTGTGTAGTTAAGCCTCTTTATCATGAACTAAGTAAAGATAAATTTAATTCACAACCATATATTTTAGATTCAATAAGACTAGGTGAATCATTTTCAGAGCCAGCACCCATTTAGTTATATCTAGAATGGTATTTTATTTCAAGAAATCCATATAATATCTATTTTACTAAAAGATTATAAATGTTTCCGGTAGTTTAACTTGTCTCCAAGTTTTCACTTATGTTTTATAATTATAATTAATTAAACTAACTAAACTTTACTCTGATACCAATTAAGGTGAAAAAAGTTTTACATGCATAACTAGTACATCATTTTAGATGAATATTTATTGAAATTCAAAAAAATAAATTCTCTTGAAAAGTAAATTTTTATTTTCATTAGATGGTGAATATATAATAAACTTATTTGATGAAATATATCAAACATATCAAAAAAAAGATTCTTACATAGTTCCATTTTTAGACATACCCTACTTTAAACCATTCTTCAAGACCATTGGAAAATGAAACATAAGATAGAGTGATCTCGGATAATCAATACATGTAAACATGGCAGATATCAATCGATGATCATAGTGATTATATGATGAGAATAATAATATAATAACATGATCATAACATAAAAAACCAATCCCAAAATTAAATTATCATAAATCATGATTCATGGAATAATTCATTGCCATAACAAAATACATAAGTCATAAGAGTATGGAATCATCAATAATTAATCATGAGACAAGAAAATATATCATATGTATAAAACATTAGTTGTGTAATAAACATAATTATAGAAAGTAATTTACTTATTTAATGATCACTAATAAAACTATCATAGTTCAAAAAGACACATAGTGGATTATTGTCACTCCTTATTCCATCATTTCCTTAGTCTAGCCTCAACATCCAGACTATCATAGTCGATAGAGTCCCCTTACTGAAATTGGTTCAATATGAATTATATTCATTATTTTTTCATAAGATATAAACATTTATCTAATTCATTTTAGGGTTATACAATTTTTATTAGACCCATATCATTAAAAATCATACATAAGTGTTCCACATGATAATAAAAAAATTCATCATAGTATAACCCATAGAAAATAGATGGTTTTTACAATGATTTCATCATAAATTATTTAACACGTGTGAAAGTAATGGGTTTCATAGAATCATATTTAAAATATATAATAATTATTCATACATAAAATGAAATTTGAGTTTATCATCGGATCAAATCCCAAATGAAGTATAAAAACTCTTAAAGGGTATTAACATAGAAGAAAAATACAATTAAAATATAATTTTAATGTTTTTTTTAAATAAGGTAAGTATCCTTTTCTTTTATTATCATTAAAAAATAAAAAATATAATAATATTGAGAAATAGTTTTTCTTTGAAAATAACCATTGAATCTAAAAATTTATGTTTAAATAAATGAACATTTATGGTTGTAAGAAAATTGTTTCAGTGTCATATATGTTAAAAGATAAAATTATTTTCAGTTTTTATAAAAAATCAAAAGTTATTCAAATTTAGTTTTTTTAAAGAATCATTTAAATAATTTGTAAATAAACATATAGGTTGTAAAAAAATATTTTTAAACCATGTAAGTCTAGATAAAAAATTCCATAAATATTTTTTCAATAACAAGGTTATGGAGTAGAAATATTCCCTACCCAGAAAGAAGAAATAAGTTTAGTTTTTTTTAAACACTGTATTAATAATTTTAAGAAAAAAAGAGAAACAAATGGTAATAATACTTCAAAATTTAAATAAATAAACTTAGGGTAATAAAATATATTTGTTTTAATAAATAATTATCTTATAATTACACTTAAAATAAATTTAACATTGACAATATCGAACAGAAATGAGATCGTAACATAAACACTTACCGCAAGTCTCATCTTGGTTCATACTAATTCAAAACACATGTATAATAAATCTCAATATTTAATAAATCTATGAAAAATTATTTTAAATTATATATACTATATATCATTCCTTTTTAACTCCCAATTACACTTTTATTAACAATTATTCATGAAAATGTATATTTGGGTGAGAATTAGTTAGTTTTCCATGCATGTTTCGGATCAACTATTCCAATCCCTACACCATTGTCATATTTTAATCATATCCAAAAAATTATAATTCAATATTTTAATATTTATTTATTATATACACTTTTATAACCAACTAGATATGGTAGTTAAGAAAAATGACTTGCATCCCTTTGTGGAGATGGTAGCTCATGCGTATAAAAGAGTGAGGTTTCAACTTTATCATGGATGGAAAGAAAGAATGGTAAATAATAATTAACCATTTAAGAATAATAATTACATAATAAATATTATATATATTCATTAAATCTATCATTATGACCATTTATTTACACTTAAGATATTAATGAATCACAACGCTTTATGGATGTGGCAGTCCACAGATACGAGAAACATTATCATCTTCATTAGAGGGGAAGGAGATGTAAAATAACTATTATATTAACCTAAAAACATATTGTAATATTAAATATATTTATTTTATTATGTTAACATATTTATATATAATTTTAAAGAGGTTTAAGAATAAGGAAACTTGAAAATGGTCGGTAAGAACATATACCTCTTATTCAGGTATCTTCATTTGAAAAGAACCTTAAGGATTTTTGGATGGGTGTTTTGGAAAGACCAAAACCTGAAGGTTAGTATAAGTCTATAGTGAGATTATTTATATATAAAATGTTCCAAATAAATGTTTCATGTGATTCGTATAAGTGAGAATAGGAGGTTCCCTGTTTAAAGTGATTTCGGTGGCACACTTGTAAATTACGAAAAAAATAAAATACAATAAGGTCATATTCAAGTGAAAATGGATCTAAGGAAACCAATATATAAATAGAAAATAATTTTTATTAAAATTTAATTTAATTAATACCATTCATTTCATAGTTATATATATTATACTCCATATCTCTAAGATTACCCCCCCCCTCCCCAATCATTTTAACACTTACCATAGTGACAATGTTTTACCATAGACACTATTCATAATGACCAAAAACAAAATTAACCTATAGTAAAAATTTATATATATTTTTTTCATATATTTACACCATATTATGAAATTTAATTTTTATATGCGGTAAAATATTATTTTAAAATAATTGTGAGAAAAGAAATGAAATCTATTTTTATAGAAAATGCATTTTCAGAAAAAAAATGAATTCAATCCAATTTCCTGCCAAGTAATTACCATTATATGAATGTAAAAATATATTATTGAATATATAATCTACACATTTCATAAAAATTAGTCATTAAAAGTGATTAATTTAATTCATTAATATAAAAACACATTTCATGTATAAAAATAGTTTTTATGAAAAACATCTTGGTTTACCTTCATATTCTATTATTGTATTTCTAACCAATTGATATCAAATTAATTAATATTATAAATTTGTAAAAAATAATTTTTCATAATTTAATAATATTAATAAATTTGTATGTAAAACATATATGAAAAAAATATCATAAAAAATATTTGTAAATAGTTCTTTAGGATCAATAAAATTTTCAAATTCAATTAGATTTTATTTTCGACAATTATGTTTCATTTTAATAAAATTTAATTTCCTATATTATATAATTTATAATAATTATTCACATATTTTTTGGGTTTTATTCTTCACATTCTATAAACGCATTGAATTTATCAATGAATATTAAATTATCAAATCTATGTATGTTGCACAATTTAAAAATGCTATCACCAATACTTGATTTACTAAGAAATATTTTTTGCAACATTGAGAAACAATTTGAGGAAATATGATTATATGATTTTAGTATTAGTAATACCACACAATAAATCGAGGATATCTTAATTTTAGTAATTGGAATGACTTCTTAACATAATGTATTTGTAAATTTTTTTAAGCACCATATCTGGATTATGAGAATGGAAATATAGATCCTTCCCACTTGAACAACCACACAATAGGATATTTTTAATCCAAATGTGAGGGTTATAAGTATTTTATAAATAAATTTCAAAGTAAAAAAATTAAAATGACACACTTTTTTAATAAAGATAAATTATTAAGGTTTTAATTTATTTTATATCAAAAATGGTAAGTAATTTGACCTCAATATTTCCCTGTCATTGATATTTAAAAAAAGAAATCTTTTGATCAGTTTGAAATCCATGATTAGGAATCATAATATTCCACAAGTTTATTTTTAATATGATTTATTCCTATGATCCTAGAGAACATTCTAGGAAGTCTAGTTGGAGGGAGCATACTATCTTCTAGAAACATATGGATGATGAATTTGATTTAAGATGCATCATGCTCTTATTCATGGAATATGGGATCTAGAATCCTCAAAAAGTATAACTTTCTTTCATATATTTGTCTTATCATCATGATATTCTTTAGGATAAGGAAATACAAGAGAGTAATAAGATCTCCAAGGCACTCATTACATGAAATTTTCACAAATATTCATGTGAAAAGCCTCATATTGTAAGGTTTAATGTATTTATTGAGCATCTAGAAATTATGGAATTAAAGATACATGTGGAATATTTCATGGACCTCATACAAACCTATCTTCCTTAAATATTCTCAAGTTTTATTCATAATTTTAATTTAAAAAATTTTAGAAGAAGATCCAAAATTTCCCCACTCTGATTCTCCATACAGATAAGTCTTTCTCGTGAATAATAAGAATGAAAAGGAATAAATACCCTTTCTAAGTATAAGGTACCTTTATACACCCTAAAAAAGAAGTAGGAATTATGGTTTTGCTAAGGATAAATATTTACTGTGTTTTATATGAGGCATTAAATACCACTAGAATAATAATTTCACATTAGTAAATAATAAAGGGGGTGCTTCACATGTGTCAATTATCAAATATAATCTTTTTATTTCTATAAATTTGGTATTGTATATAGCTTGGGGTACTCACATTTATTTACTGATCTAAGAATCAAGTAGATTTAGAAAAGTTTCTATAGGTGAGGTGGATCATTAAGAAACCAATAGTGTAATACTGGTCAAACTAGCTGTTGGATTTAATAATGAAGTAAATAATTTTCATGGTTAATAGATAAAATACTCTACTTAGATTTTGGTGGTGAGTATCTTAAATAGTGATTCATCAATTATCTTGGGTTTTTTGGGATTTTATCTAAAATCACTCAGATTTATTCAACTTTTTCCCCAAAATATTATGGGTTTATAAGTTTATCCTTAGGTTTCATGAGACATGATGACTGACACCTATAATTATTTGTCAATCTATCATTAAATCCTTTCTCATTGAGTTCACCATTTTTGTTTCCTATCATAATATTGATTGTGGGGGTTTCAAGTATGGTTGCAAAATCATTCCCATCAGGTTTTCCACTTCCATATTTCATATAAAAATCCAAGAGTTTCAAAATCTATAACATGGTATAGACCTACTTTTTTAAGGCAGGTTTTCATTTGGGATTTCAAATGTAATAGCATATAGGAACTCACATTGTTCAATATAAAGAGAGGTTGAGATCATCTCACCCTTTTGAGAGGAATTATTTCCTATTACAGTAATCTATTATAGATTTAATATATGTTCATGAATTTATTCTTAATCCCCATATATAACAGGTTACCCTAAAAATGATTCGGTGTTGATTTAGGCTAAGTGTAAAGGGGGTTCTATTGAGGAGGCTATATGTGTATATCTGAGGTTCTTCTCAAATTTCCCATTATTTTTTTTAAATGGGTAGATTTTTATATTTTGAATCCATATAACTAGGAGCTTCAGAGTTAATTCTACCCATATAGGTGATTGGTGTTTCAAGGATGTGATTCTACATTTATGAGGTTTTTTATGTTTCTTATGTATAATAGAAATCAAAACCCAATTTTTGTGTTCATGACATGTATTTTAAAATCATGTAAAATAAAAATATGTGAGGGAACATAGTCACCAAGTATCAAGATCAATCCTTAGAAAGGTGTTCTATATATACTAATTATAATAAGAATCAGAGTCATTGTAGTTCAATGTACACCCAACATGTTGATGGGAAGTGATTGATAACTAATGAAAATGGGGGTTATTTCCCCATGTCATTCCAATATGGTAGTTCATTCGTGAATTATATTGATGTGGATTCCCTTGTATGGGGGAAATTGTATCATTCCATTGAATTGGGATTACACATTGATGTTTCCCTAGTTGGGGTAACTTCCTGATACAAATGATATGATTATTATAAATCCATAATCCAATGTGATCCATGCATGTTGTCAAAAACCTGGTATGTAAAGTGATCAATATACCTACATATAGATATGGGACATATGCACCGGGGAAGCCTTAAAGGGATAATTAATATGGAGCTTGGTCCTTTAGAAGGCATCCTACATGTCTTGTTTATAGGTGGAATCAAAGCCCTCATTGTTGAATTAATTCCCTATCCCATTGATGGGTTTGAGATACATGAGGAAATGGTCAAGGATTACACATAAAGGGATTAACATGTATGATCCCACTTCTCTTATGATGTTGGATGAGGAAGGATGGTATACTCAAGGGAGAATTCATTCCATTGAGTTATGTAAATTTCAGATATTGTGGGACTTACGCCAAAGTGGTTACCAATTTGTGCATGGCCTTAGGTAGGCATCATAGGTATCCTATTTGGGTAGGAATATAAGTTTATGCAGTTATGTTTGGGTAATGTCTGAATACTTCTTAACATATAGGGTTATCATGTCTGAGTTTGTATACCAGACATGCTTAACATATCAGTAAGTCTATGCCTGGCATATCTTGATTTTCTTTTTCGCATTCCCTAAGAATCTATCTAATAGGTCTTGAGTGTATGTCAGACATTTCCTGAGAATCATTATGACATGTATTTATTATTTTTATGACATGTCCTAAGTGTATGTACGACAAGGCTGACATGTCTCAGTGGGATTCACATGTTTGAAGTAGACATGTCGAAGGTCTGTCGCATGATCTGGATGACATGTCTAGAGGACTATTGCATGAATTAGAAGACACATTAAAGGGTATTTGTATGATGAAAACATATATATTTAGATACATTTCATGAACAAGGATCACATTTCAGAAGGCTATCACATGAATTAGTAGGCATGTTTAGAGGACTTTTCATGTCTTGTAAAATATGTACTTATGACTTCATGATACTTTACTATCATATCTAAAGGACTTCTCAATACTTAGTTAATATGTATGGATAATCATATATGGTTTCATTGACATGCCTAGTGGACTTTATGAGACTTGTATGATATATCTACAGGATATTATGTGGCTTGGAAAACATGTCTAGTGAATTTAAAAAATATATTTCTGATATGTCGGGAGGATCCAATGTGGCTTAGCAGACCTGTACAAAGGACTTCGTGAGCCTTGGTCAGCATGTTTTAGTGTTTTCACATGATCTAGATAGGTCATGATAATCCCATGATCCCTTCACATTAAAATCAGTGTATCATTCTATGTGTAATTATTCAGTATTTTCAATCATTATTGCATATTTCCTCAATGTTTTTCCATCATTAGATTGTTAAATTTTCACATTACCAAGATGGAATGTGAAAATACCTTCAAAAATTCTTGAAAGAAAATGTTAATTCCTTCATGTGATCAATAGTTTGACCATATAAAGAACATATTCATTTCATTTAATCCCTTAGATCATTCCATAAATGTTTCCCTATGGAAGACCCTTGCGATCGTGTGAATTTTCACTTCTATAGGTCTAATATTCTGCCCTCTCATGGGTGTAGTATACATAGTCATTTTTTTGGGGAAAGATTTATAGGCCTCACTACCATGGTGCTTCACAGTACTTTTTGGAAACAAATCTCAATGATATGGGATCGAGTTGGTGGAGGGGGTATCACATCATGTGCTTCGCATGATCCTATTGCAGTTCATTCATGGAGTCGTATGATAAACAGTGACTATGAGAACACTCTATCATCACCATATTTATTGGATAAATAGTTTATCAATGGTATTACTCATAATCATTCTAATATTTCAAAGCTCCTTCACTATATCAAATTCACATGTATATGAGTATTTGTGAGATCATAATTCCTGTTGAATAAGCTTTCACATCATCATGGGAGAATTTTGTTGGGCCCATCGTGAAATCAATATGGCTTGTCAAGGTGGGATCAGTGAGATCCATAAGACATGTTAATGTTCCTTATGTGATAAATGGTGATCACTCCAAGTGTATAAAACCTTTTTATTGAAAATAATCATATATTATCATAGTGAGAGGTTTCTGTCTTTTACATTTTTTATTACATATTTTAAAATATTTTTGGACTTTTCCCCTTCATTATCTGTCGAGGTGTCATGTGATCAGCAGAGGATCTCTCTAATGCATGATAGTTCTATCATGGAAAGGTTCTATAATTTCTTATAATGTGAATCATGATTAAATGACATGTCATAGTACTTTTGAGAGAGTGGTATGACATGTATGGGAGTCTTCGTGAGATTAGATCCTTTATCAAGGAAGATTTTTCATGATCTAGGAGACTTGTTTGGGACCCTTGACAAGAATACGAGGGCTTCCCTGGGGGGATTTTCTGATTAGAGGGGCTTTCTGAAGTTTATTCATGTGAACATCCATAGATCATGTGATGCACATGATTCATCCACAATTCCTTCCCAAGGAAATGTGATCATGTGGCTTCTCTGGGATTATGTGGTTTGTATGATCCAGCTACCTGATCATTATGTAGTCATAATGCTCCTTCATTTGAATTTTAGAGAAAATAATACCCATAAATAGTTATTCCATTAATTCTATAATTTTCGATGCTCATTTGGTGAGCATTGAAAAATCCCCCCAAAGATCAAGTCCCACAGGAACAAGGACATGGTTATGAGGACAGTAAATTCCCACCTAAGTCCCCGAGGATTCCAATGATTAGTTTCCCAAGTGGCATTTAGTCTTCCCAGTGACCTTCTGTATTTTGCAAAGAATCCTATAAATAGGGAAGTGAGGGATCCACTCATTCCATAGATGACATGAACTCTTAGAGCTATTTTAATTTGTTTTGTCATGTGACTGGTTTGCAATACCTCACCACAATATCTGATCGCAAAACCTCTTCACAATAACCCATTGAACTGTAACATGTTATCTCAATCATATAGTTATCCTACATGATTCACATTAACTTCTAGCTCAGTATCATGATTTCTTGAACATTATATGGTTCTCATGACCATATCTAGGCCATGTGATCACAAATATTATACAATATCAGGTTGTAGCAAGATGATCCATGGGTAAAGTGATTGGAAAGACCTATATCAGATCATGAGAGCAAGACTCCATGTATGGTTCATGAAATTCACATGATGCTATCTGAGTCATGCACATTTATTTGGTAGGATTTTTCGCTCATCTGAAATATGCTCCATTTATTTTATATATGGAGACTAGTTTTCCTATGTCTACATTAAAAAAATTCATAGCAGTGGTGGCTCATCAGAATTCCATCATCATCAGTGTGGATTCCAGTTATGGTTTTTCTATCGAATCGTCATTGACAGGCCTGATAGACCTTCTGGGCATAAACCTTATGGAATATCCTCTCTCACACTTTTTAAAACATTATATGTTTGGTCTTAGAAATGATTCTCATATAACTTCACCACATTCATCAGTTATTCCTCATTATTGGTTATTGAGGGCTCAAAATACCTTCAAAGAAAATATCTCCCATATGGGCCATTTCATCACTGATGAAAAATGATCAGATGGGTACATGTTGAAATTTATTCCAACATAATTTGGAAAGAACTATCATAATTATGATATGTAAATCTACATGTACTACTCAATAATACAGAAATATGAAACAAAACAAAGGTTTGGGTGCTTTTGAAATAGTGTCCTTTGATCAGGAGGGAGCTTCAGGGTGGATTCAGCTAGTCCTTTTGGTTAAAGTATATCAATTTTAATCTTTCCACACACTTAATAAATATTTGGATGTATGAAGTCTTCTGGATCTACCAATCATTCACCTACATCTATAAGGTCTTTTTTATGGACTTAGTTAGTTGATGGAGTTATGATACAAATACATTCCATCTGACACATGGAAAGGTTGGAATTCATCTCTGGAATGTGGAGTAGAATTATAGAAATTCAATTTTAGGATACTTGTATGATGAGTTTCTCCCCCCCACCCACCATCCATGTGAGATTATACAGAGTAGATCCCTCCCCTTTCAAGAGAACTTATCAAACTAGCTGATAAGTACCTTGGGAAGCTCCCACTTCTTAGGGAAGACATCTCATTCATAAAATGAGTGGGATATATTATAAATAAATTATGTTTTAAACCCAAAACCAAGTGTAGAATGGATTGTCCCACAAAATACTCCTATTGTCTTGAGGGTTCCTATTGGACAACATTTTAGGATGGTTCATTTACCAACTATGGTGGGATATTCCTGATATTGACCTAGGCATTCAATTGGCCAATTTTCTTTCCGTTTACCTAAGAGGGTACTTACTCCAAATAGAGGAGAGTGGTGGAGTCAGAATTTATACATTTATAATGGTGGAAACTAAGTCATGTGGTTGGCACATCGGGTTAGTTATCCCTATGTTATTCAAACTATACCACCTCTTCTTCCACATTTACAGGGGAAGATCCGTAAACATAATTTCTGATCCCTTCTATGTACTACATGGCTCAATAGGAGATCTCATGGGTGGCTAGGAATACCTGAGTATTAATAACATTCCTAGACTTTTTTTCAATCCTTTTCTATAGTGTATAACTGGGCTTCGCCCCATCACATTAAATGATTTGGAAATAAAGTCTTTCCTGAGCCATCATGTCTGATTTTCTTTCAAACACTATGAGATTCCCACTAAATATATAACTAAAAACGGTAGGGGAACACCTAAGGCTCAAGATTAAATGATGTTAATCCATAAGGGAACCATTTCTATCCACACTGATGGAGGACTTTTCTGTGAATGGTATGAACCTTTCTAGTTATGTCATCAATTTTAATGCATTCATACAATATTCACTTCCCCTATTCATGTTCGGTCTAAAAATTATCCAATGGTTCATCACCAGTTATGTTCGATGTTCACCAGAGAAGAGACCCAATTAGAGATATACTTTTCAGTAAATGATGTTGATATAGGTTTTTCCGAACATTATTCCAATAGTTGGGTCTAAATGTATCTGAATGGGAAATTATCCACATCATTACCTGAGGATTTAATGTTTCCACAAACCACCAAAGAAAATCTAAGGCCCAAAAATCATATTTCTTCAAGAAAACCAACAACCTGCATAGTTATTTCCCACTACATTTCTTTAATGGACTCTCAGAAAGGCATAAAACTCATATTCTAATCTCTAAGGTATTCTGCGCCAGGAAGAGATACACTTGGACGGCTATACAAATGTTACTACTCACATAGTTTTCTCTTTAAAATACCAGCCTACTGAAGTCAAATATTTCATTCGAGACCTAGATGCAATGATGGAATGTGTGAATGGTTGGATCCACTACTCACCTTTGGGGCAGTGGATGGTGGTTCATAGCATGGTGGATGTATCCATGGATGAAAAAGATCATCCTATCATCAAAGCAGTGGTAATAATAGTCTTACTAATGAATTTAAATGGAAATGGTAACATTATAACCATATGGTTCTATTTTTCATTTTTATGGGTATAGAAGGAAGATACAGGAGTTCAGTATCTCCCACTATCCCTAGTATATTCTCTCAAGGGTACGACTGCCAAAACCAACTTCAATGGTGATAAGGGGACCAATAATGAGGTTTCCATGGGTTAACTGGCTCTGATGAGTTAATTTATTACCATCCATGAGGCATCACAATATAATCCTCTAAAGTCACCATCCTCAACACCTTTATCGTTAACACATTCTAAGGGCCCTTTTACAGAGAGGAAAGGGAAAAGGAAGTTCATTAAATTATTCGATCTCCCTTACCCAGAATCCTCAAGTAAACATTGTAATTTACTTATTTACTTCTTAAAACCATTCAAGTAACTCATTATGATTTATAAAAAATGTGTCGTTCCTCACTAATCCCACCTAGAGGAACATTCCTCTATTACTAAGGATTTGGGTGAGCATTCTATTGCTTCATTAGAACCTTCACTACTGGACCTAGTCTGTCAATAAGTTAAGACGATTGATGTGATAGAACATCTAGTCCTGGTTCCTACTACTAACATCCGAGTGTTCAATCCATTTGAACCATCACAGTAAAGTGTACTTATGGAGGTTGAAGATTTTAGATTCTTTGCTATATATCTTAGTTTTATGGATGAATATTTGGTTGAGTTTTAGAACTTCTTTACAAACTCATCCCATTGTACGCTTCTTTTCATGTCGTCTAACATTTATATTTATCTTTAATCTATTCAAAATGGTGAGTGACGTATGAATATAGATAAAAAATCCACAGTTCAACAAGGTCCCTTGTCTTATGAGAGCTTCACCTCGTCGCCGAAAGATGGGGTTGGGGTGAAAGGCATTGCTATTGATGAAACCAAGAATGGTCTGTTTCCAACATCAATTATATCCATTTATTTCTCAATAACATCATATCATTTACCTGCTAACTAGAAACCATTATGCCTCGGGTTGTAGTAACTTTGACTCTAGGATCATAATATCCAATCTATTATTCCTTGGGAATACCTCTAACTGATTCAACTAATGAAAAGGATGGATCTATACCCACCACATCAAAGTTCATGATAATGATTCCGTCTATTGGTGATTTAGTGATAAAATATCTTCATGTTCCGATATAGCTCTTGATTCAAGGCTCATAGTCTTATTCACTCTATCAAATTATGTAAGAGTATGTGTGGATAGATATTTGGACTCTGATTTCAAAGGCCCCTTTGAAAGAATTGAAGGACTCACACGGTCATCATTGGATTATGTTTACCACCCTTAATTGAGAGGGTCTTTAATATTCCACTCTTCATTACAGAGTGAAGGAATGGATCTCTTTGAGAAAAAAATGTAAGTCCCTTGATTTAATGGTATTAGCAGTAGAGGATTTATATTTGGCAAAGTGTAGTCAATATGAGGCCTTGAATAAGGCTTACTGAAGTGTGGTGGAGGAAATGGATCGATTGAAAAATATTATTGTTGGGAAGGATGAAATTTTCTAGTTATAGTCTACAATTAATCATCTCAAGGAAGAGTTTTCTCAGTTGAGTCATACTTTGAAAAAATAAGAGAAAAGAATATTATAGAAATTGGGGATCCTTTCCCTAGTGAAGATGTCCAAACATGATGTTTTTGTCAGTGCGGAGGCATTGTAGCGGATTTTGGAGGTTGAAATAAAAATATTTCATCAATTGCACCAATAAACTGCCACTTAAGAGAATAATTTTGTATAGATCAAGGAATATTATGATCACATTCAATAAATGGGTCTATAGTTTCATGATTATTTATTTATTTATTATTCCATGGGGGAGACTCCGGTGTGGAGATTACACCTTTTGAGACTTATTAGTTAATAAATCTTCTAAACATTACATGTCATTTTCAAGATTTTGTTCATTCATGATGTGCATGAAATTTTGTTGACCTAATATCATATAGATCATCAATAAAACACATCCTTTATATAATACTAAGTAAACCCAGACACCAGGATTTGAATGCTTAAATTCCAATGGAAATCACTTGAGAATTAATCATGAATGTCCACCGATATGAGATTCCTCTCTCACATATCTGCTCTAATCATTCTAGGAACACTTGGTTTAATAGCATAATCTTTTTAAGATATGTCCTAGAGGGGGAACACTCTAATTTCTCTCTAATTCTATGGTCTTAGCGAGAATAATTTATTTTTTCTAAGAATAACCAATGATCCCTACAATCTTTGTATCTTCTTATTTTTATTTATTAGCCTAAATTATTCCTCTATTTCATATGGGGAAATCGTTGTTTCTATGGACTTGGCTCCTACTCAGGCCACCCTCTTAAGGGTTTTTGAACAAAAGTTTTTATGCCTTTTCCACTTTATAAGTTTTCAATATTTACTATATGACATAAATTTCCTTTTAATCGATCAAAGAGTCTACTTTTTCCAAGGGTTCCCTTTTCATGTTTTAAAATTGAAGAGAATTTCATCTCATTCAATTTGTTGTTTATGACCTTGTAATTTAGACCATTGTTGTGTGTATGTTTTGGTTTTTCATCTCAGACCTTCTTTTTCTATGGATTAGGGTCGCCTAGATAAGACCTTCTATTGTTATTATTGAAGGATGGATATTCATTAAGGGTTTTAGGACCCATTATCCTAAATAAAGAATGTTCATTAAGGGCTCTAACACCACCATTCTTAATTTGTATTATAAAGAGTGAATGTTCATGAAGGATTATGGAACACTATGTTATTATATAAAATATGAAACATGAATGTTTATGAAGTGTTGTGGCTCCGTATATCCTTACATTAAACGTTAATGTATGATGTTTAAAAATAATAAGGAAGATGAGTCCACTAGGAATGTTTGAATATGGGTGGGGTAAATCACAACTCAATAGATTGAATGGATGAATATGGAATGGGGAATATATATCTAGGATGACCCCAACCACATTAAGGTGATGATTTCAGCCATGGTGATACTAAGCCTCAAGAGGATTATGGTTCTTTTCTAATAATGAGGGGATGCCTCTAGTTTGTAGTTTAGAATCCCTTATTCATGGGCCCATAGGTCTTACATGCATGGTCATGTAAATGGGATCCCTACTCTTTTCCAATGTCCATTAAAGATTTTTGAAGACTAAATTTTTTATTTGATGAAGTGAGGTATATAGAAAAGAGACATACAAGAAGGGTTATATAACCCTAGGGATGTTTATCATTTTTTTGGGTGTCTGAGGCCCTACGCCATGTGGTTTTGAGTCATATTTTTTGGGTCATAAAATGGTTAGATAATGGAATGTTACATTCCTAATTTGAGAAAGGATATAATTCACAATGTTATAACATCAATGATGTTGAATCTACTTGAAAAGTTGGGTTATGGGAATTTTAAATCATGTTCCAGAAATATTAGAGTTAATTGGATGTGGGAAACCTTAGGTAATGGTAAACCATTAGTGTTGTGGGAATCGCATTTTCCACGCCTTCATGAAAATAACTCTTGGTTTTAATGGGGGATTTTCATAACAAAATATCCCCTTGTCACAAGATCTTTGGTAGGGTACAATTCACCAACAAACTCTTATGGGGTTCTTTATAATTACCTAATCCCTCTTAATAGTTTTCTATAGGTAATAACCATGAAGAAGGGGGTCTAAGGTCCATGGGGTTCCATGAGAATGATACCAACTTGAGTAACTAGTTGTATCATTTAAAACTTCAAACAAATGAAGGTGGTTTATAAAAAATTTATGATTCTTAAAGGGTTCGAGCACCCTAAATGTTGTGGTTACACCTAGTGAAAATGTTATCATGGGGAGGAGATGTGATAAATTGTTACTCTAACTTTATCCTAGACTCTGGGGTATAGTAATAATGGATCTACTTTTACTAGGGCCGAAAAGGTGGATCAATTAGCATTATTACTTGTTTATTTATGCTCTAACGTTTTCATAAACTCAAGATATAACGATTTTAGTGAGAGGAGAGTTGAAATATTCTTAGCCTTCCATTTTTGGGTTTTCATAATGACATGTTTTATGTCTATTTTACTATAAGTTTAGGGTCTTTCCAATTAGACCATCAAAGGCTAAATTTTAAATTCCTACATCTTTGACCAAAGTGGATTCAATTTAAGGTCTTGATACACATGGACCGAGTATGGGAAAATTACACAATATAAAATTTAGGATACCCACATCAAGAACTCTCTATTATCCTTTTGAGGAGAAGAAAAATGTTATAAATCAAGTCTTGAGACTCTTGGGTCATGAGTAATGATATGGGATAATCATGTCAGGGATGACCGAGAACACCTAAAGGTTATAAGTTCTTTAATGGCTATTTTAGGAACACAAGGATCAGAAGGCCCTTTTTAGGGCCATGATGCATCTATTTTTTAGGTTAAATCCATTTTAATGATCCACCTCTTTCATGGTTATAAAAATATGTCTTTTCTAATTTCTAGGGGCAATGACATTTTTGTGGAATTTGAGGTGCTCAATACATGAAGTGTGATTTAGGTTTTGAGTTTCTTAAGATATGATGGAATAACCCCATAATATTTTTAATTAGGGTAAGGATATTATGGTCCTTTGATAGGGAATAACAATTTGTGGTGGTATGGGTGTTTTCCTTTCATTTTAATGTTGCGTAGTAAGGATGTAAGATAGTTCCCCACATAGGTCTATCCGATATACATGAGGTATGAATATTTATTGTCGATTATTATGTCTAAACCAAAGATTAGAGATTAAGACATCACTATTGACCCTATAATGGAAGGAATCAAGTCACATGTAGTTTTTGAATGTAAAACTATCTATACAGGTCTAACCCATATGCAGATGGGGGGAATTTTTCCCATTAATAATTATGGTTAGACCTAGGATTGGAGATATGGACATCACTATGTATCCAATGATGGATGGAATCAAATCATACAAGGTTCTTCAATAGAAAACTCTATACGTAGGTCTGACCCAGACGCAGAGGGTGAGAATTTTTCTATTAATTATTATGGACAGATCCCAGATTATATATTCTTATATCATCTTTTATCCTATGATGGCAGGAATCAAGAAATATGTAGTTATTTAATAAAAGATCCATGCGTAAGTATGACATGTGTGTAGGGAGGGTAATATTTTTAAATTACCCATGAACCCATGATTGAAAGTCTGAGTATCATTATATATCATGTGATGGATGGAATCAAGCCACATTTAGTTCTTGAATATACATATGGAAGGAGATCAACCCCAAGGATAGTAATCCTTTGGAGTGATTTAAATAGTAATTCATAATTTTATTTCATGAAAGATATGAATTCTATGTAATTTAACATCATGCGGTAAGGACTTATGGTGTGCTTTTTAAGGAATTTCATCTTGGACAATACTAACATTATCAGGAATTGGTATGTCTCAATAATGTATGGAATCCCTTACCAACATTCCTAAACCCATTTGGGTTATTCTCAGTGTGATAAAAAGGAAAGGAAAATATTTCATTCATGACATGGAAGTGATTAAAATAAAGGACAAGGTCATTTTCATCATGTAGTGATAGTTCCAAGTTATATTTTTTAGGTGTCTCTACATATCTCATTGGATTGGGAATCAATTTGTATGTTTTTTTAGGAAACCATGCAGTTTAATGTCATGTGGTAAAGAAGAATGGGGTCTTGTACTTTTACAACATACTACTAAGAAAAAATATTCTGTATGGACCCATCATTTTGGATTTGGGTGTCACTATATATATTTTGATGCTCAGAATCATGATATAAGTAGTTATTAAGTAAGGAGACTCATTATGTGGATCTAACTCACACATAGGGACAAGGTCACTCTATTTTTCATTCATAGGGATCTTTATTATGTGCAGTGTACAGTCTGTGATGTAATGTTCCATCACATCCAGGAATTATTTTTTAGGCATTTTCTTATTAATTTTTCTATTATCTTGGATCCTTATATATTCTGATGAGTTTTAGAGAAAAATTGTAATTTTTGAACATGAAAGTAGGAGGCGCATGGTTAGTTCATGGCTTATAGAAACTATATGCCAGCCTCGAATATACTATGTTCCCTAGATAGTGGAACTTCTCAGGCTACATGCCCTTCCACACAGGCATGCAAATCATCGTGTTCCTAGACCAGTCGATCATTAGAGGGTGCATGTTTGGTTGCACAATTGTGTATACTTCCCCAGGGAACATGTAGCCTTTTTCCACTTTGGATAGATAGGGATTCATAGTTTCCACCCGCTTTGTAAAATCATTTGGCCAAACTATGTGGCCTACCCAGAACATAAAAATATGGAATTTCATATTCTACCCATCCCCAAATTTAACAGAAAAGTGACTCTAATTCAACTAAATCATTATTCAAGACCCTAGGAACCTCCCCCTCTCCTCTTAGATACCAAGGATATCTAAATATTAGTTTTTTTGTTGTGGAATCTTTAAGAATCATCATGTAAGCCTTACTCTCTTGATTTCTTCCTTATTCATCATTCCCATATTCTTTAATTAGGTTCTACTTTCTACAAATGATGGATTTACATATTGAGGTTTCAATATTGGTCCCTTTGGTTAAATATTGATTTTTATGGTCTGATATTTCCCTTATAGGGACCCTTGTGGTGCAGTTGTTTTCTTCCACCAGATTTCATAATTATCCATGATTATGGTAGTTGATTCTATGCATTAGACTTACTAGATGATTTTGGTTAGACTTCTATTCTTTTTAAATGTATTCAATGAATTCTTTGGGTGATGTGAACTATGTTTTAATAGGATATTGGTGTTCATATGGGATGAGGAGAGACTTTACAAATGGAAATGGTTTTTTTTCATGGATGTTTCTAATGTTGGACGTGTCCACATGTGTGAAGGGTTTTGGAAGTGGTTTTCCTATTGAAAATGGTTGATTGGAATTGATGTTTTCAATATTAGAAATTTGATTGTATAAGTGGTGGTTCTTTTGACAAGGGAATTGGAAATTGATCACAAATGGAATTGAGGTTATCTTGGTGGGGGGACTATGACTGGTTCTCTAGTTTGGCTGGTTGGGTTGATGCTCGGTTTCTTCAAGCTAGATTGACACTACAATACCAACATAAAAAATGATGATTATTGAACACCACTAGATATTCGAATGCATTCACCACTATCGGATCAGGCATGGGGACATTTTTGTTCATGGTTTCTCTACCATATCATTGAGGTACGAGGTTCCTATAGTCCCACTAACAATAGTTCCTTAGGGATTACCAATGGTGCTCATGTGATGATATTATTATGTCTAAGATCTTAGTTGTATGGTATTTTCATTTTAATTTCAAGTCATGATTTTTTTAAAATTCCATCCTTATTTTTTTAAACTATCTCATTCCATTTAATGTGTTTTCTTCTATTTCCTTTGAAAACATGCATTTTTATTTTTCCTATTATGTTATGAAGTTGAATAATTCTTTTGGGTGATATCCTACTAGGTTGTTTCTCACACCCTATACACACCCTTGAGTGTATGTAGACATTGTTATGTTTGACCTAGATAAAGTTAATATGTTTTGTGGTGGTTGTGGTGGATCTGGTTTCTAGTTTTCCTCTCCTTATAGGTGTTGGTGGATGTGTTCTTGAGTATGTTGGCCCTCAGGTTGCATGAAGGTTCTTTTTTACAGACTAGTTAGTTTCCCCTCCCATTTTAGTGTCATTGGTTTTTGGTTAAAATTTTAAAAGTCATAACTTGTGATAGTTTTGTTTCTTTTGGTTATGGTTGTTTATCATGTTGATATTTGTAAGTATTTTTGGATTTTTATGGTTAATTATATGGTAGAAATTCTTCCCAAAGTGTGATGTTGATGCCCAAAAACCAGTGTCCAACATGTGGGGATCAAGAATTCACTTTAGTTCATTCTATATCCTAGGTCAGGTATCGGGTTGGATGGTATCCTAGACCAAATTGTGAAAAAAATGGTATCGGATCATGGTTTATCCCTTTCAGGGAGTTATTTTATTTGGGAGATTCTTGATAGGCAGGATCTAGGACTGTTGAGGCATGAGGTTCTAGTTATGACTGGGTTTTCTGACAAAACATCCTCGTTATATACCTTGGGTCACCATGGGATGTTGTTATTTGGTTTGAATTATTCTCCATGTGAGATGTATAGGATGTATACTATTCATTGACATTGTATGGGGGTGATGTGGTTTGGATTTTAGTGTTCTTTTTATAGTTTTTTTTAAGATTTTAGAATTTGTTTTTATTGTGGAAAATTTTCAGAATAGTTATTTATGGTTGTATTTTGACTATTGTATGTTATGGAAATATACCTCCCCAAATAGTTCATATGAAACTATAGGAAGAGGATAGAAAGAGTTATCCCTCACTAGTTGATTAGAGACTAGTGGGACTAGTGGTTTGGGCTATCCAAGAATAAGTTCAAGGAGTCAAACAAGGTTTAAGAAAGGAAAAATCTCTATAATTCCTCAAGAACATTCCTATATCTTTTCAATGTTGCATGGATCCCCACGAGGATGAGGATTGGATTGAGAAAATTTAAATCATGTATTGGTTTCTTGACACTCATGAGGCAGTCACGTTAAAGTGCACAAAAATTTTAATTTGAAGGTCCCGGTCATATGTCACTATTTGAAAAGCACCCTATACCAATGGTTTATATCCATTTTTTTCCCCCAAACCATTGGAATAACCTATACTAAATATTTGGAGTGTTTTTGGCTATGATGTTGTTGGAATAGACCTATACGAATAGTTTTGGGAAAACCATTAGTATAGGTCAATACCAATGGTTTGGGAACTGTTGGTATAAGACTCTACCAATAGATTTAAACCATTGGTATAGAGTTATTCCGAATATTTTAGAACCATTTTTATAGACCTATACCAACAATTTTTAAAAATTTTGATATATGTAATGTAAAAAAAATACATAGTCGAGGTTTGAACCCAACGCTACTCACTTATATATTGATGAATTGACCACGAAGCTATAATTATCTTCATGAATATAATATGATATATATATATATATAATTTATATTTTTATGTATTCAATGATATTTGAAAAAATAATTCATAAAAAAATTGGGCATTTATACCAACTATTCTCAAAACTGTTGGTATAATGACTTAGATTTTTGGTTTCTATAACAAGGGTTTTCAAAAACAATTGTCATAGGTTTTTTATCGTAACCTATACCAATGGGTGTTTTCAACTGTTGATATAGAGGGAACATATACCCATATTTTTTTCAAACTTGTGGTTATGAGTATTGTTTGAGGCACCTATACACATGATTTTTGGAAAACAAATTGGGTATAATGTTTTTTTGAGGAACCTATACCCATGGTTTTAAAAAAACTATGGGTATAGAGTTTGAAAAAGGGTTTCATTAAGACACTTATACCCACGGTGTATCCAAAACTATGGGTATAGGTGACCTATACAAACAATTTTTCCAAAATGTTGGTATAGGTCCATTGGTATAGCCTAAATATCTTGTAGTGGGTGGTGGAACTCAATTTTTCATGAGAGAATGCATGAGAAGATGAGTAGGAATGAATGAAAAGTTTTCTTCAACAATAATTATTTACTAGAGACCTTTTCCTTCATTAATACCTAGGAGTGTTTTGGATTTCCACCAAGGGAATCAGACCGTGTTGGAGTATTACAACCATTTCACTGAGTTAGTTACTTTCTCAACTGATGTGGTTTCTAATGAGAAGCTAAAATATCAATAGTTTAAAATGGGGTTACAGCTAGATATATGATTCCAAGTCTATCAGTTTATGTTAAATAGGTGTAAAATGGTGGTTGATCATTCATTGATGGTTGAAATAGACCACTCAAAAAATTATGGTTTTTCTGGGAAAGTTTCAGCAGCGGGTCAGAGAAGTGGTCGTTCCTTTGGAAAGAAGGGAAATAAAGATAAAAAGGAAAAAAGTATTAGTGGTAGTTTAGGACATCCTTCCTGACATTGTTTTTCAATGAAATCATATACAAGTCTGGTATTGTTCCATCAGTGTGGAACGGTGGGGAATATTTGATAAATGCGTTAATCTCCACCAACACATTATCATAAGTGTGGAATTTTGGTGCATTTGTAGTGGTGTTGTAAAGGGTCATGCCAAAATCATGGTTTTTTATGTTTCTCAACCTCTAGGGGTATGTAATCATAATCAAAACCATCCTAGATAGTGGTTTCTCAGTTTGGTGGTTGTGGCGGTATGGTTGGATATTCTCCAGTGCATAGTAAACTTAAGATAGAGCCCTAGGTCAGTGATCTTCCTCAGGCACCGACAGAGATGAGACATCTTCATGCTATGGACAAAATTCCAGTGTAATTTGATGTAGGGCCTAAAATAGTTCAAGTTATTATTATTATTACATCATACATAACTACACTTATATTTGACATAGGTTCCTCTATTTCTTCTATATTGGCTTTTATTGTGGATGTGTTCAAATTTAAAACTGAGCTTATGTCATGTGGAAAAAAATTTGTGATGACACATGGAAAGAAGGAGCAGGGTTTCAGGTGTCCAAATTCTATACTCATAGTGTCATAGGTTGAGTTGTAATGGGACTTACTGGTCTTGGAATTGTACCTCTTTTATATAGACTTTGGTATGTATTTGATGGTGTTTTTCCAGGTGCTCATCAATTTTTATTGGTGGTGTGTGTGTTTCGTGGAACCTGATGGAAGCTCTTGGGTTTTTTCAAGGTGAATGGGATCCTCGACCAAGATGCATTGAACCTCCACTTCTAGAATTGTGCATTATTGTTTTCTAGATCTCATTTCTCATGTTGGAGGATTATGGTAGCGGTTCTTAGAGTTTGTTACCTAATGTGGTGGATGATTTCCCAAAGCTATTTCATGTGAATTCTTATGGTTTACTCTAGAGTGGTACATGTAGTTCACCATCAATTTGGAACCATAAAAATAGTTGATATATATTACCTAATATCATATGTACCCCACAAAGTTGTGGAAATTAATTATATATTTGTAATATTTTCAATCGAAAGGATTCATTCACCTGAGCATCTCACCTAGGGGCAGCCCAATTATTTTTCCCAAGATGGTTGATGGATCTCTCTTTTTGATCATTGATTTCCAGAATTTGAATAAGTTAACAATCAAGTATAATTATTCTTTACCTATATTTATGACCTCTTTGATAAGATCAAGGGTCAACGTGGTTCTATATGATGGAATTTCATTTCTGGTATCACCAAGTCAGAGTTAGAGAGGAGGATGTTCTGAAAATAGCTTTCTAAAGAACATGTGGCCATTTTGATTATTTGGTAATTCCATCCAGGTTGATGTATTTTCCAGAAGTCTTCATTGTTCTAATTGATGTGGTGTTACATTAGTACCTCTATTACTTCATTGTGGAATTTTTGAATGACATCCTACTCTACTTTGAGACCAAGGAAGATCATGAACCACGCCTGGGGGTTGTTATGGGAACTCTTTGAGATCACAATCTCTATTCCATGTTGTCAAAGTGAAACTTATGGATAAAGGAGGTGATTTTTCTGGGTCATGTGATCTAGAAAATTGTGGTTATGGTGGACCCTAATAAAATCATGGCTATGATATCTTAGAAATATCCCCTTAATGTTTTTGAAATCAGATGATTTTTTGGTCTAGCATTATATTAGAGGTGGTTTGTTAAGGATTTATCTTAGCTAGAGCCTCCCTTGATAGTTCATACCTAGAAAGAGGTAATGTTAGAGTGGATCTGATAATGTCAATCATCGTTTCATGAGCGTTAGTGGTAGTATAACGTGGCCCCTGTTTTTGTCTTTATGAATTTTTAAAGGGATTCGTGGTATATTGTGATGCCTTAGGTATGGTTCAAGGGGGTGTATTGATGCAAAAAAGAGAATGTGGTGGTGTGTGATTCTCACTAGCTCTGACCACACAAAAATAATTACCAAACCCATGAATTATAATTAGCATAAGTGATAAATTCCTTGAAGAAATGGAATCATTACCTCTTGTGTGAGAAGTTTGTATTCTACTCATATCATAAGATCTTCACCTATATTTTCTCCCAGAGGAATCTAAATTTGAAGGTAGCACCATTGGTTTTAATAACATTAAGAGTTAAATTTTAATATCTTGTATAACATGGTAATGGTAATGTGGTATTAGATGATTTGATAAAGAAAATGTTAGTGTAGGAAGTGAAAGAGTTTAGTGATGAATCATCTTTCATGGTACTTTTCCCCTAGATACATCTAGAGAACAAGGTGAACAACAGAGCTTCATTCTTGGATAGTGTTCAGTGGACACCCTCCCTCCTAGAGTTGATTTAGTATGAATATGTTGGTGATGATATGTTCCAAAATTCTATATACTTTCTAAATTATGTGGAGGTTCCTAGGGTTTGGTCATTTTTATCATATAGAGTTCTTTACTTCTAAGAATGGGTGGTTGTTCTGTTGTCATTGAGGAATGTGGTGATGCATGATAGAAACTAGTCTTAGTGATCCATTAAAATTGGGACCACAAATATGTTATATGATCTACAAAATTGATTCTAGTGGCTGGGTAGAAGACATTATATAGTTGACTTCATATACATGTGTTATTTTTTTCAGTAGGTTGAAGTTGAGTAACAAAGACCCTCCAGTTTGCTTCATCCTTTAACCATTACTCCCTGAAATTGGGACAAGATCAACATGAATTTCATTAATGGATTAACTTATACACCCTAGGGAAGGAATGTAATTTGGGTGGTGATTGACCATAAGACCAGCTCATTCCATTTTTTTAAATTAGGGACTCACCCAAAGTGGATGAATTGTGTTAGTTTTATGTGTGGGTTTTAGTGATTCTTGATGGTGTTCCTTCAGATATTGTTTCAGATAGAGATATCATATTTTCTTCTTGGTTATGATAAGTCCTTCAGAAGGAAATGGGGTTTCATGTGAAGTTGAGTATGACAATCCTTCCTGAAATAGATAGTTATAAGTAAAGGGTGAATAAAATCATAGAATAAACTCTCCAAGAATGTGTTGTAGATTTTGGAGGGTCATGGGATATCCATTTGGGTTGATGTAATTTTTGTATAATAATAGTAAAAAATCCTTGATATAGCTGGATCCCTTTCAGAAGAATTATGGTCGATTCTATTCGTCCCCTTTGTGTTGGACAGAGGTAGGCAAGATCTCATTATTGTAACCAAGCATTGTTCATGAGACTTTTGAAAAAGTATGATTAATCAAATAGTGGGTTTTAACGTGACAGTTCTTTCATAAGTATTATAATTATCCATGGAATCAAGACGTGGAATTATCTATTGGTGATCATGTGTTTTTGAAGGTGGATCCTCATTTTGGTCATTGTTATCTTTCTATAAATGGGATGCTCACACCATGGTATGTCATACCTTTTTAGATTACCGATCGAATTGTTAAGTTAGCATGCCATTTATCTTCATCATCTCCTTTGACCTCCATCAACAATGTTTTCCAGTTCTCGCATATGAAAATGTATTATATGAACCCATCTCTTGTGTTGAATTTTGGAAGAGTTTGAGCAAGAATCTGACTTGTCTGTAGTCAACCAGCTCATGTGGATTGTGGATACCCAGGATAAGGTGATTTTTGTGAAGTCCATACTATTGTTTTATCTCCTTTCATAGAATGTTAATGATGAACATGAATCATGGGAATAGAAATCTTGGTTTGAGGTGTAATACCCATTTTATTCTCTAATCAGGCTTTGAGATTACTTTATGAGGGAGTAAATCTTTCTTGGGGGTAGAATTGTTACATCCATGAGTTATTTTTGAGTTTTTTTATTTTTTATTTTTTATTATCTTGGTTCCTTAGTCTTTCCTATGAGTTTATAAAAAAATGGTATTTTAGGATCCAGCAGTAGGTGGTTCATTGTAGGAACACAATTAGTATAAACTGTGTGCCAACCATGAAGAGACCATTCCTCCAAACCAATGATTCTATATGGGGTGCAAAATTAGATTCAAGGGTGTAAATTATTCCCCTCAAAACAATGTATCCTCATTCCACTTTGGAAAAATAGTGACACACAGTTTCCACATGGTTTGTAAAATTGTGAGGCCAAACCATACGACCGACCAAGAACTTAAACATATGGAATTTACTATTCTACCCTTCCTCAAATATAACCCCAGATCAACCCTAATTCATCCCATTCAAGATTCTCATCCCTAGGTTCCTCCCCCTCTCCTCTTGTATCCCTTGTATCTCTAAATAATGGGTGTTTTTGTGTGGAATCTTCAAGAATCATCAAGTAATCCCATCCTCTCTTGATTTATTCCTTCTTCTTGGTTCCTCCTTCATCCTTCATTGTTTTCTACATTTTCCCATGAATGGGATTACCTATTCAGGGTGAAATCATATTTTATTGGATTAAATCTAGATTTTTATGTTATTATATTTTCTTTATGGGTTACCCATATAGTTCAATTGTGCTTTCCCATAGATTTCAGATGTTTCTAAGCTTTAGGAATGTGATTCCATGATTTATCATTGTTGAATGATTTTGGTATGCTTTCTATGCTTTATAAATTTGTTTTATGAATTGTGTTGTGGTAGGAACTATATTTTGAAATTATTTTAGTGTGACTCTGGGTTGATGGATGACTTTTCAAATGAAAATCGTTGGTTTTAATTGATTTTTCTAATGCAGGATATGTTTTTATTTGTGAAAGGTTTTGGAAATGGTTTTCCGATTAAAAATGATTGATTGGGTTTGGTGTTTTCAAATTTGGAAGTGTGTTCATATAAGTGGTGGTTCTTGTGACATTTTAAGTGTAGAATGATCACAATGGGAATCCATGGTATCTAGGTGGGTGGACTAGGACCAGTCTACTTTCCAGATCTGTGGGGTCGACGCCCAGTTCCTTCTAGCAGGATTGACGTTACAACATTAACTGAATATATGATAATGATTGGAGACCGGTATACCCTATGATTCATTCCCCTATATTATATTTTTTAAGAGGATATTGAAGGTCATGGTTTCTATACCATATCACTGAGGTACATTGTTCCTTGTTTCTCACTAACACTAGTTTTATAGGGATTTCCTATGGTGGTCATGTGATGATTTTCCTACTATTGGGCCCTTGTTTGTATGTTCTTTCATTATAATTTTAAAAGCACACATTTATTTAAAATTGCAACATTATTTTTTAAAATAGATTATTTCATTTAATTTTTTTCTTCTCTTTCATTTGAATACTTTCATGTTTATTTTTTATATTATGTTATGACATTTTGGGGTGATATCATACTGGGCTTTTGATCATACCCTACATACACCCTTGGTTGTATGTAAACCATGTTATTTTTGAACCGGGTAAATGAATGGTGTTCTGTTGTGGTGATGGTGGATCTGGTTGATAGTATTCCTCTCCTAGAAGGTGTTTTGTGGAGGTTTCTTGTGGCTATTGGCCCTCATGTTACATGGAGGTTTTTTGTTATTGGCTAGTTGGTTTCCCATGTCAATTTTGGTGTCTTAGGATTTTAGTTAAAATTTTAAGACTACTAAAATGTGGTTGTTCTATTTATTTCAGTTATGGATATTTATCATGTTGATATGTTTTAAGCTTTTTATATAATTATGGTTAATTATATTGGAAAAATCATTCCAAAAGTGTCATGTTGATGCATGGGCACTAGTTTCCAACCCATGTGGATTGAGAATTCAATTTTTCGCATGTCACGGGATGGGTCAGGTGTCAGTTTGGATGGAATCCCACATCAATTAATGACACATTGTATATGCATTTTAATGTCATCTAGTATGGATGTAAGGCATTGTGTACTTTAAAATCTTACACTAAGGACTTTTCCTATGTTGTTTAAAATCATGCGGTAATGAAGTAACTGTCATGCAGTCTAACTTCATGAGACTATGACATTTTATTTTTAGTTTAATTTCATGAAGCCAGGATGTTTTCTATATCGTTTAACATCATGTATCCAGGATTTATCATGAAATTTAACGTCATGAAACTGAAACACAAGATATTTGATGAAAATTAGGAAAACTTAATTTTTTAAAAACATTAATTGGTGGGGGGTGCAAGATGATTTCCCCATAAATTTAGTAAAAAGAGTATCCACTATTTAAGTAGACCTTATGTATGATGTAAGGCCCTTACCATTTGGGTTCCATCTTTTGAGGTTTCTTTCCTGGTCTCATTGAGTTTCTCAGATCCAATACCTTTTCTCCTTAATGGAATGAATATAGTGAACCTTTTTATTAAAGTCTTAGGGGTTCCAATTCTGATGGACTTCAAGGATGTGTGGTTTATGAATGCTTTTCACGTCAAGTAATTCCAACTCATCTAACCACTTTTGTGATTGTTCTTCATATATGAGTTTTCCATAGATATATTTCAAAATTGAGGGTAATAGTATTTTATTGGAAACATAACTTTTTTCCTTTACACCAATGAATACATGGTCACCTGTGTAGTCATACGTGTGGTGGTATGGTATGGCCATAAAGCATGAAAACTTTTCTTTGAAAAAACCTATTCTATTTTTTCACCATCTTATTTAGTTTATTTTATAGATTCTTAATAAAGGACTCTATTTTCTTATTTTCTACTATATTATAGAAGGATGAATGGTTTGACTCAATGTTTTGCTCCTTGAAAAATTTCTTCAATTACATGGAACATAAGATGGTTCCATTATCCGTCAATATCATGTGAGAGATTTAGAATATAGTAATGATGTTTGAATTTATGAAGCTAATTATATTCATCATCCCAAGATCCTAGATTGGTGTTTCCACACTTAATTTGGAAAATAATTTGATAGTAGTAACTATGTACATAAAGTGCTCAACTATCTAGGGGTATGGACCCACAACATCAATCCCACAAATGGAAAATAACTAACAATATTTAGCTATATGTATATATTTTGGAGGTTATTGGATGAGGTTTGAATGAATTTGGAATGTATGGTATTTCCTGGTGAATTACATACAGTCTTGTATCATTTTTTATAATAGTAACAAAGCCTCCTAATTTGAGGGTAGGGTCTCAGACTGAATTGATGGTCATTATAGGAGCCTACATGGATATAATCCATTATGGTGTGGATCTATCCTTATTATATACATATGAGTAGGATTAAATCAAAGTATCATTTGTAAAAGGAATTTCTCTCATTTGACCAATATTTATTGGTAAACATTACTTCTCAACATTGATTCTTCTACCTTTAGACTCGAACTAATGGGAGAGTCCCATTTTGGTGGTTATAGATAATCGGTTCCATCCATCCAAGGGTGGATATCGGTTTATCGTACTTTGTTATTTGTTGACCTATTTGATTTCATCCATGTCACTGATTATGACCAATGAGATTATCCTTCAGTGAGTGATGTGGAAGACCACTATACCCTAGCCGAGATTGTCTAGGACCATGGTTGCATTATCCATCACATCAGCATGATCATTTTGTGATCAAGGCACATGATGCAATTTTGGTACAAAATAAAAATATTTCATTAGTCATCTAAAGTATTCAATGAGAGGGGATAATTATTCCTTCTTTATGTAATATTCATCTCTGATTTATTTGATCACTTTCTCCAAACCCCCATTGATGTTTAGGTAGGCTATATGGGGTTGTAGGTCTAGTTAAAAGATAGTGATGATGGCTTGGTATTATAACTAATTATTATAGAAACCTTAAGATAGTGAGATGAATTATAGAAAATATATTTATCTTGGGAAACAAATACAATCCCTAAAAAACCTGAATTAGCTTCGGGTTTTCCGATCAATTTCCGATAGGACTTCACGAAGAAACATTAAAATACATCTTCCATGTTCAGGTAGTTTCAGGGGAATATAAAACCTATTCTATAAGGAAATCATCCTAGTAATTCCCTTTAACTGTATTCTACGACATGAACTAGATATCAATTTTCTACATAATAACTAAAAATTAATCCTAATGCCCTATCCTCATACAGTATCCAAGGATATCCTTTACTAGATCAATATGAGATACAAAGTGGAATTTTGGACTCTATAAGTAACATATAAGAATTTTCACTATAAAGATGAGTGTGAGGAATTTATGCGGGACATTAAAATACCAAGTGTCAACATTGATCATCGTTCAAATAAAGTAATTGATAATGTTTTTCTTCCCCACATCATTTTTTTATGTGAGGAAAACACCAAGAGATCATTCCATGGAATCCACATATAAGATGAACAGCTTTCATTCATCTAGTGGAATTAAAACTGGCGGGTGTACCAAGTACTACATTATATTCTAAAAGGATTTCTGGTTGTCCTCATCCCATCAATAGGTTAATCTATTCTTCAAAACTTTTTTAAGGTTGAGATTTTATTTCTAGGTTAGCTATGAAATTCTAAATATAAGTGATTTTCCATTGGATCCCACAAAGCTCTTTGAAATTGTGATGGGGGACATTGCTATGATTTCACTAGTCTTTTGTGGTGGAATTCAATTACATAGTGTCATATAATAAAGAAAAGGAATTTCATAGGTGTTACCATGAAAAAAACACTTTAGTGGATTCATCTTAAAACTATGCTACCTCAACATGGAGAATATTGTATAAAGATCCATGAAGTGATCACATCACTATCAAGATTTTGAAACTAGGTAATAAATATAACATTCTACTATTCATACCAAGAAGGTAAAAAATATATGATGAATGGACATTTGAAAATATACACCAGAGTTATTTAATCTAAGGGGAATGGATTGATAACAAAAGACCCATTGAGTTTCTCTAAAGTTGGTAGATTCCTTTTATTTTGGGGAAATATTTATTTGATTGTACATAGAATACGCATTTATAATGTAAATTTCTTGGAAGACAACATTTTCAATGATCAAAATTTATATCATCGGTAATGGAAAATCGTCTTTCAGGCAGTGCCAATTAAGGTCTCTAAAATTGATATAGACGCTGATATTCTAGTTATTTTTCTTAATGGGGGTGATATTTGAAATCCATTTTGGGAATTTCACTTGTCAGAAAAAAAAACCATTGATAAATTTTTTAATTTATAATTCTACATTAGTTGTATGAGAGGGGTCTATCCTCTTGGATTCCATTTTTAAACCTTGATGGTCATCTGGTAAGCCTAGATGGTGCATAACCACATCATGGTTTATCCAAAAAAAATTAACATAATTACAATGAAAAACATATTGATGTTGATTTAGAAATTAAATTCACATTTAATTCTCCCCAAGAGGCATGGAAGAGCTAATCTACTTAAGTCATGTGTCTTATTATGTTCTCATGTTTACCTGGCTAAGCTAATCGATGGTGGTGGAAATTCCTTCCTTACATGAAGGATGGTCCTTCCTGAGGTCATCCACTTCTTGTTCAATCTTTGAGTCTATAGAGGGATTCTCATACATGGTTGGTAATATGAGGTCATATATATCATTATTGAGGTGATAGAGGCCATGGGAATAAACATCCTCACCCTGAATTATTATAGACATCACAGAGAGATTCCATAGATTTTTTTTATTTTCTAGTTTCACTATGTATAAAAGGTTCCTTGACATCTAGAATTAATTATATTACCTCAATCATGTTTATTGGTAGCATATAATCACTATCTATTATACTCTAGGTATTTTTATGGGAGTTCCCCATGCCATCAACAACTGCCACCTGCATATCTTCAACTACTTTTGGGTTTCTTCCATCCCTTTTATAGAAAAAATCCTCAGAATATATGGATTCAAAAAAATTGAATGGGGAACTATCACTATGTAGTATGTTGACATTCCCATTGATAGGGTATTTCAAAAACTTATAACATTTTGAAGGTTTCATCATGTGTCTTTCAAGACAAAGTCTTATAAACATAACAATATATGATGTGTAGTGCTAGATAACAATGAACTCAACATTATATGATAGATCCCTACACTGATCCTTGAGCTTGATCTTCCAGAGATGAATGTTATCACCCTTGTCATACCCTTGAATTGATAGATTCCTTAGAGAAATTTCTCCCTCACTATATCATAATTTTCGAACAGTTAGAATTGGGATGAGGTTGATCCTTGAACCATTTTCAATTAGATCCTTTTTCATGTCAGCATCGTAAAGTTTACCTAATGATTTTAGTGGTCTGATATGTCCATGTATAACTTTATCTTGATCATTTTCTATGAATGAGATGGTGACAATGCATTTTTATAGCATACTCTCCACTTGATGAACCCGGAATGTAGAGACATCTATCTCAAACTCAAGTGGGATTTGAAGGGCCATGATAAGTTCCTCTCTGATCTACTTTGAAAGATGGAGAGCATCCAAGATTAACTGTTTTCTATAACATTTTCTAAATATTATGGAATTTCATACTTTTGTGTCAGAGGTATGTGCTTCTAAAGATGGGGTTTCTCCCTATTATGTGATTCAAGTGATGAGGTATTTGAGGTGGAAAATCATGGTGATTGAGAAAAGTATGAGGGTGAATCTACTACGACTGGTTTAGGTCATGTTTTCCTTTTCCATTTGTCTAGGATTAATAGACAATCACACCACAATTGTACGGTCATCTAAGAATGTTGTGCTTTGATGAAACCTAGAGGGTTCTATGAAAGTGTAATGACCTGAAAATTTATAAATAAAATTACCTTTCTGATGACTTAATTAAATGTCTTGTTGTTATAGAAAACACATGCACTTCTGTTATTATATCTAATTGGATTTTAAATGACCATTAATTATCTTTAACATTGATAATGTAGTCGTTGAAGAATGATCACATGACTAGTATAAATATAGGACTTTAAGAAATTTGTTTGGAACATACAAAAGAATTGATACCCTCAACGAGAAGGATCGTACCCTATGAAGTCCATTTATCAGAGCTTCTGGTGGATATATCATTTTCAGGATTTTCCTTAGAACATTCCCAATATGATATCTCACAACTTAAGCATGATCAAAACCATTTACTGGAGAATTTCAAGATCATCAAGATCACAGACCAACCCATGTTCACTGAATGGACCAATGAAAGCCCCACCATCGCACACCTTACTCATAGGGAATACACTTGATTAATAAAGGGATATATATTAATATCATAGTTTTAGGAATATATACATTATTTTTTGTATAAAATAATGAATATATTTTTATCCTATTATTGTTAATTTGTAAACATTTTTAAAAGAACCAATAGTATTTATATTTAATTAAGTAATCTATTTTGAGGAATCAATAATTTTTAAAAAAAACAGTATTTTAATAAAATATTATTATTAAAATACATTTGAAAATACAAATTATCGTATAATTTTAATGAAGTAAAATGTAATTTATATTAAGATTTGAAAACTATATTTGTCAAAACCCATAAATTTTCAATAAATGTCAATTTTTATTTTAAAAGTGAAAATTCACATATTTAGAAAATCATTTGGATAAAATGAATATTATTTTTGGAATCAGTATGTCGAAGTAATCAAACGGTTAACTTTTCATAATTTTATGAGACAATCAAATTTTTGAGTTAAAATTAAATACCATATAAATATATAGTGTATGACATCATAATGGAACTGTAATGATGTAATAAATAATATAAAAGTAATATTCAGAGAAATATATGTTTTTAATTTAAAATAATTTTATTTTAGGCTTATTTGATTTATTTTATAAATCCTTAGTGAATCCTCCAAGACATATAAAATATTTTAAGATTTTGAAATCATTTCCTTGAAAGAGTGAATATCCTCCACATAAGTAGGGAAAATATTTCAAAATATTTGGACCATAGACATATAAAATAATTTAAAACACTCCCATTTGATAGAAACCCAGGGAAAAAAATGGTATGGTCTGTGGTTTTGAATATTTAATTATGTAGTGTCTAAAACCAAAATAATAAAGAAATCTCTCTCATTTCCTATAAATCCCCACAAAATCTATCATTTCTATCCACTTGTGTAACACCCCAAGATTTTATGAGATTTATTCTTTTTAATTTCATTCATATCTTCTGTTGTACGCTACACCAATATTATCTTGCGCTATACGCAAGACCGTATTAGCTTGCAGTATACGCAACACTATTCTTCAATTGTGTTACACACAATTTCAAGTTCGTTTGATAGTAGTTATTCTACGCAACATTGAGTGTGTATATATATATATATATTCAATGTATAAATTAAATATGGTTGGATTCTATTATACGCAACAACAATGGAGTCTTGCACAACACGCAACCCTGACCTGGCTTGCATTACACGCAATCACGACCTTCCTCGATAGTGTGTGTTGTACGTAATACCAAGTTTCACTAAAATACGATATATGATTATAATATTATTATGAACTATAAATTATGAATATTGTTAACTACATTTTTAATTTTATAACATTATCATTCATCTTAAACATTTTCTAGAACATGGTATGAGAAAAAAATAAATATTTCGGGTAAAATAAGTATTTTTCAAAAAATGCAGTTTTGCCGCCTTTTGATTGTGCACCCATTTTAAATATAATTAATGAAACGTTTATAAGTTAAATTTTACAAAAAAAATATTCTTTGGAATCAGGATATAAAAATTTACTTTGGATAAATTTTTCATATTATTCTGATAACTTTCATATTTTAACGAATAGTATAAACACGCTATATTTTAATTAAAAACAACTTTTTCATCGCAATAATTTATATGGTTAAATTATAATATTGAATGGTTTTAAAGTATAAATAGAATATGTTTTACCATTTAATATAATGTATGTCATTACCATTAATTTTACATTTACATCACTGGTAAGAACATTTGAATCTTTTGAAATGTTTTAAATTTTAAAACTCATTTTATTAACAACGGGATTAATTTTAAATTAATTTCTGCAACTTCCGTGATTTGAATTAGGAAAAATGGATTCCATATTTATAATCGGTATGTTCAAATTATGTTAATAGGCTACTTTTTTATTTTTGGGAACTATGAATAGTAACTACGGTAAATTTTATTTACAATAGTTAAAGTTAAATTGGGTAATTGAGGGTAAATATAATATTAAAAATTACCCTAACACTTGTATTAATATAATTTAATAATTATATTTCTTCCTATGGAATATTTTGGTCGACATGGAATCCATTGGAACCCACTTGGATGTGATTAAGACATTTAATTTATTTTATTTAAAGAAAGTGAAATATGTCTCACTCAAACTTTAATAATTAAACTATTATAATATAAGGTTATACAGAATATAAATTCAGTTATAAATATTTATTTGAACGCTAAAATCTTTTCCTTTATCATTATAATTTATTTGTAATTTCTAAAAATTATTTATTTACCTTATTAGCTTATACATTGATGATGCAGAAATAATTTATTTAGTGAAAAATCAATAATATAGTTTTTATTGAAATAATAATACACATCAAAAGGCCCAAAAACCTGAACAAGACTTTTTGGTAGTCTATATATAAACCCCCATCATCCAATTTCCGAATTGGTGACCATTTGTATCCTTATAAAGAAGATTATGACACTTCTATTATTTTATTTTAAATGATTTCAATGTTGTCACCGTAATAATTTAATAAATATAACAATTCACATGTTGTGATTTTAAGATGATAAATTCAAGTAAAAGTATTATTATGAAATATATTCAATTTATCTCTGTCATAGGATTTTATGCTTAATTTTTATGTTATAAACAAGTATATTAAATAATTATACCAAAATGTTGTACTAATTATTTTATTAAGAGATATTCCAAATAAATGGTTTTACAAATATTAAAATAAATATTATATGAACTATTTAATGTGACCCAAGAATTTTATAGACAAATTTGATATGTTAAGAATCTATTTAATATTTTTTTAGAATATATCCTCTGTGTGGATTTTATTTCAATTAAAATAAATGAATAGTGTCAAAATTGACACTATTGTTATTTTATAAAAATAACATATTATAAAATTGTTTAAAAATTACAAAAATATTTAAAAATTATAAATTGATATTTATATGGTCGTAAATGTCATAAATTATCCAATTATGGACAATTCCCAACACATAAGTAATTATTTATAACAATTAAAAAATTAGAATCTTATTACCACAAATAAAATTAAATAGATTAAATAAGGATAAATCAAGTAGATAATGTTTAAAATAAATTCCCAACATGTCTAAATTTTATTGGTTGATGATATTAAAACCATATCTCATATAAGTTTCGGATTTGAGTCATTTTTGGTGTTTTTTAAGTGAGTTTGAATTTATTATAAATTAATATTTTTTATGTTACCATAGGTGCCCCTCTCCTCCCTTATAAAAAGGGAAGCTCTTCCCTCTTCCCGTCACACCCTTTTAAGTCTTGAAGCTCGGAAAACCCCTGCCAATTAATCTTCCCAACTTTTCTAGTTATATCAAAGAGTTTTGGGTCTTCTCAAAAGACCAACTCTAGTGCCCTAAGAAGAAGTTTAACGGAGGTGCGTCGAGGAAGAGGTAATCTCTTCTACCGACTCTTTCAGGTTTCTTTCTTCTTATAATTCTTTTTCTTTAGTTGTTTCATTATAAAGTAACAAAATAAATATTACTTATATACTGGTATGTTATTATAAATATGAAACAACCCTATTTCACCTTCTATCCATCCTACGGAAAACGAAATCACCGCGCGTGCATACGTACGGAATACCATCTCCAGGCCGTGGTGTAATCAGTTTTTCAACATCCACCTTACTTGGATGGGTATAATGGTGTAAAGAATAACTATATATTTTTATTATAACTTCATACTGATTCTGAGATATTTTATCATCCACTCCAATTCAATTCAATAATTATGGGAACAATATCATCGCTCGTGCGTACGTACGGATTACCGTCTCCACAACGCGATGAGATTCATTCTCCATGTTAACCATTCAAGAATGGTTATAAAGTATATATAACGAATAATAATGAAATATATGACTTGATAAATCTACTGGATTTATGTATATATATATATATATATATATATATATATATGTCATATACTTACTTCCATTCAAGTCAATAATGAAAGGAAAACAACGTTCATGCATACGTACGACCTACCATCTCCATGAATGGTGTATTTCATTTCATTTATATATCTATTATATATATATACTGAATGTATATGATATATAAATCATTATTTACATTATAGATGTAATTAAATCATTATATAAGTTATAATAATATCAATAACAACAAGTCCAAACACGTACAATAAATAAAACGATTTTACCCAAAACACTGCTTTAACGTGGAATTTACAAAAGAAAGAGTAATATAAAGTCATAATTGACCCATATATGATATCATAATAATGAATATGATTCTGTAATAAGCCAATGACATTATTTAAATCATTATACAAGAGTCTTAGACACATACATAAGAAATTGGACATAAGGTAAGGGATAACTTTTCCAATCTCGTTTTAATCCAAGATTGTTTATTCGTAAGTATTTACTAGGGTTATATTTATCATCCATGTCCCTATTTTCTAAAAATGGTTCCATATATGTTTAAATTCCTTCTTACCCATTTTTGACTTTTACTATATGATAAGTAAGGAATATTTATTTTGTTTACCATACGAGATACTTTTTAACTTTTCCAGAAAAAGTACGAGAAGAATGTTTTGTTTTTAACTTATACGGCATGAATGGATTTTTTGACGGTTTCATAAAGCCTTATTTTCATGAATATTACTCCACAAGATTTCATGATTTTTTTAAACAAAATCTTTTTCTTTTAAAATAGAATGTAATTTTTTAAAAAGAAAATGATTTTTAAAAAGAAAGGATATTTTCCTCCAGAATTCATTTTAAGTGTTTGGTCCAAACTATTTTCCATCTAAGATATCATTATTTAGTATGCTTATGTTTCAAGTATAATGTCTCTATTATTTACATGGTTTTATTATACTTATGATGAAATGTTATCCATTTTTTTTATATGGATTACGTTATGATGGGATGATGTTTATGAAACCCATTTATTGTTTGGGTTATGATGCATGATTTATGATTGTGTTGTGTTACACATAAGAATTATTTCAATATGAGATGGGTGGGACCAATATATCCCTCCAATTAATTGGCTAAAGATTTATATCTCATGATATAGACATGGCGGAAATGGCAAGTTAATCTGGTTCAGTGTTACAGGACTAGAACGAGAAGTGAACTCGATTCAGAAAGAGAATTTGTCCACTAATATGGTCTTGGAAGCAATGCCTTGGATAATTTGGAAATCATATCATGTGATTAATGGTTTTCCACAATTAAATGATTTATTCCCATGCTATTTTATGATGATTGAGGTTCCATTATGATCTATGCCTTGCGTACTTCCATGTTTTATGTCATTGATCATGATTTTGATATTATGTTCATGTTTTTAAGTTCAAATGTATATGGTTTGGTTTATTTTCTCCATGCTTACCCTTACTGAGCACTTGAGCTCACTATTTATATGTTTTCTTTTCCCCATGATATAAATAAAGGTTTTAAGTAAGAAAACAAAAGGGGAAGATCTTTATTAGAGATGTTGACGATCTTTCACCATGATTAGAAGATTATGTTCCGAGTTTCAAAAGACACTAAACTATTACGGTGCGTTGGTGTCTATTTTAGTTATGTATTAGATATTCCACAAAAGTAATGTAATGTCCGTGTATTTCATGTTCGGGGTCTCTACAGTTGGCATCAGAGGAAAGGTTTAGTCAACCTTTGGAAACTAGGATGCGAAAACTTTAGTGACATCCATAGAGATATTTCTAAGGTATGTCTAGGGGTGTCCCTAAGGATAAGTATAACTATAGGTTATAGTCCTAGGATTATGGTAATGATCATAGAATTAAACCTAAGATGTTAGATATTGAAAGTACTTCCCCTTTATTATGTTGTTTTCCTCTCATACATTTCTTTTTGGGTTTTAGACGATGCATGGAACCTGAAGGAACCATGTTGATAAATGTAATGGACAATTCAATGGTTGTCCTCTTGAAAAACCAAATGTTATGGTAAATGGAGTGAAAAATCTTATTTCTGTACTTACACAAACTATGAATCATTCTGGACTTCTGAATGAGCAGATAAGGGAACAATATTCTATTGAGTCCTTCATGAGGCAACGTCCACCTTCATTCAGTGGGTCTTCTGATCCACTTGTTGCTGAACAATGGATGAGTAGCATTGAAAGGATATTTTCCACACTTCGCTATTCATAGCATGAAAAAGTCATTTTTGGTTGTTTACCATTTAGAAGGTGAAGCAGACCAGTGGTGGACGCTAATTAAGAATACAAGTCCCCAATATGAAATTGAATCAATGGAATAAGATGAGTTCAAGAACATGTTTTTCAATAAGTACTTCCCTCGTATTCTTCAAACAACTATGGAAAAGGAGTTCCTTGAGATTAAGCAAAAGGATGATGAATCTATTGGTATATACAAAGCGAATTTTACAAGGCTTTCAAGGTATGCGTCTGGCTTTATCATCCAAACTAAAAGTAATGTTGATCAATTCTTCAGTGGCTTAAAACCAAGTTTTATAAGGGCATTATCTATAAGAGACTTTAGTAGCTATGAAAAAATTGTGTGTTGTGCTATCAGCGTAGAACATGAAGTTAGTGTTACAAATCTATCTCATGGTTTTGAAAATAAAAGAAAGATGGAGTTCAAGGAGAAATCTCAGAATAATAGTGAAAATAATATGAATATTTCTTTATGCTGAATGTGTGGAAAGAAGCATAGTGGAGATTGTCTAAAAGGTACTGCAAAATGTTTTAAGTGTGGAAAATAAGTTCATCGAGTAGCTGAGTGTCTAAGTAATGGAAAAAAGGGTTGATAATGATGTGAATAAAGAAAAGACTGCAGAGAACACACCACTAACACATCAATGCTTCAAGTGAAACGAAATGGGGGAATTATGCTAATCAATGCCCTAATCCAAGGGTTGATGATGATCAATGTGAGAAACCACTTAAGGAAAATGATAAAGGGAAGTCATATGCGATCACTATTTGTGATGTTGAGTATGATAGTAATTTTGTGTAATGATTAAGTGTTTATGTAATGGGATTTCAAAAAAGCATCATGTAATCTCATTTACGGTATCGTGGAATTTTGGAATATCTATGTATTGGTTTTCAATAATTATATGGTACCGCTAACCATGAACAGTGATTGAAATATTTTTGGAAAGAAGATGATATGCGCATAATGAAGGGATAAAAAAATCAAATGAGCTCATGAATGATATAAGGAAAAATTTATATCATGTTTTGAGTATATATAAATTTTGGGATTTTGGTATGTGAGAATTGTTAAATTTTGACATCATTAATGTTTTAACTAAGGTTCAATGGGTATTCATTTTTCAGGAGAATAAATCATTAAGGTATTTACATGTTTAGAATGTGACCAACAAGATATATCATATGATATATGGGAGATAAACTATAGTATTCACATGCTCGGTAGATGACATTTCTAGTAATTGTTTTCTTTATACTATGAGCTTGGACATAAGTATTTTGGATAAGCCTAAAGATTGGAATTAATTAAGTTAGACATAAGATAGTATTGTTTAAGGCTAGGAATTTTTTCAATATTATTGCAGGAATGTTATAATGATGTAGTTTTAGAAAAAGGGACAACCTGCAGGACGACCGACAACCCGTCGCATCGGACAAGGCTATGGGAATCAAACCCACAACTGAATTGTGATAGGACTTTATCACCTACCAATGGCCTACAGGAAGTCACTGGTTAGTAGAAACTAGTTTCATTATATTAAGTGATATGATATATGAATTATAAGTCCATTTTTGGAATCATATACGATTAACTTCACCATAGATAGACTTATCTATATTTGATAACTTTTGCTAACCTTATGTTTGAGACATATCGAATGACCTATCATTCTATCGCATGATCTGCAAACACTTCACAAAAGACAAATTCAACTTCATTTATTTAAGAGATGAAGTTGAAATTGTTCCAGGCACAAACAACAGTGATATTTTACCAAAATCAAGTAAGTATTTATTTTAATTAAAAAAATATTCGACATTAGGGAAATGATCTTGAAAACCAAAAACGTTTTCCTAGTGCTCTCATATATGATGAATCAGATGGTTCCTTATATCATCACCAATTTATGGCTTTGTGACTGTTGGCTTTATCATAGCCAGGTCCCCTACCACTCTCCATCAGAACTTTATGGTTAGATTTCTCTTCCATATCCATATTTTCACCTATGTTATCCTATGTGGAAACCTAGTGATTAGTTAATTTGGGTAACTATTACGTTTCATACAATATTTTTTAAAGATAAGTTTTGGTATTCTTTTTTACGATGTGGGTCTCTATGAAAGAAACTCTCATGTAATAAACCATTTATAACCCCGATGAATTTCAAGGGAGAAATTCCTTTTAAGGGGGGTAGAATGTAACACCTCGATATTTTATGAGATTTTTTATTTTTAATTTCTTTCATATCTTCTATTGTACACTACACCAAGATTATCTTGTGCTATACGCAAGAGCGTATTAGCTTGCAGTATACGCAGCACTAATCTTGGATCGTGTTACACACAATTACAAGTTTGTTTGATAGTAGTTATTCTACGCAACATTGAGTGTATATATATATATATTCAATATATAAATGAAATATGGTTGGATTTTGTTATACTAAACAACAAACGAGTCTTGCGTTACACGCAACCCTGACCTGGCTTGCATTACACGCAATCTTGACCTTCCTCGATAGCGTGTGTTGTACGCAATACCAGGTTTCACTAAACAACAATATATGGTTATAATATTAATATGAACTAGCCATTATGAATATTATTAACTAAATTGTGAATTTTATAACATTATCATTCATCTTAAACATTTTCTACAACATGGTATGAGAACAAAATAAATTTTTCGGGTAAAATAAGTATTTTTCAAAAAATGCAGTTGTGCCGCCTTTTGATGGCGCACCAATTTTAAATATAATTTTTGACAAGTTTATAACTTCAATTTGACAAAATAAAATTCTTCTTTAGAATCTGGATATAAAAATTTACATTGGATAAATTTTTCATATTATTCTGATAACTTTCATATTTTAATGAATAGTAAAAACACGCTATATTTTAATTAGAAACAACTTTTTTCATCCCGATAATTTATATGGTTAAATTATAATATTGAATGGTTTTAAAGTATAAATATAATATTTATTTTACCATTTAATATAATTTATTTCATTACCATTAATTTTAAATTGAATTCATTGTTAAAACATTTCAATCTTTTGCAATGTTTTAACTTTTAAAACTCGTTTTCTTAACAACAGGAATAATTTTATATTAATTTCTGCAACTACACTGATTTGAATTATGAAAAATGGATTCAATATTTGTAATAAGTAGGTCCAAATTATGTTAATAGGGTACTTTTTATTTTTGGGCACTATGAATAGTAACTACGGTAAATTTTATTTACCATAGTTAAAGGTAAATCGGGTAATTGGGGGTAAATATAATATTATAAAAATACCCTAACACTTGTATTAATATAATTGGATGATTATATATCGTCCTATGGAATATTTCGGTCGAAATGGAATCCATTGGAACCCACTTGGATGTGATTAAGACCTTTAATTTATTTTATTTAAAAGAAAGTGAAATATGTCTCACTCAAACTTTAATAATTAAACTATTCTAATATAAGGTTATACAGAATATAAATTCGGTTATAAATTATCATTTTAAAGATAAAATGTTTTTCTTTATCATGGTAATTTATTTTTAATTTTTATGAATTATTTATTTACCTTATTAGCTTATACATTAATGATGCAGAAACTATTTATTTAGTGAAAAATCAATAATATAGTTTTTATTGAAATAATAATACACATAAAAAGGCCCAAAAATATGACCAATACTTATTTTTAGTGTATATATAAATCCTAATCATCCAATGGACGAATTGGTGAACATTTGGATCCTTATAAATAAGATTATGACACTTATATTATTTTATTTTAAATGATTCCAAAGTTGTCACCTTCATAATTTAATAAATATAAAAATTTAAATGTTGTAATTTTAAGATGATAAATTCAAGTAAAATTATTATTATGAAATTTATGAAATTTATCGTCGTAATAGGATTTTACTGGTAATTTTGATGCTATAAATAAGTATATTAAATAATTATACAAAAATGTTTTACAAATTATTTTATTAAGAGATATACCAAATAAATGGTTTTAAAAATATTAAAATAAATTTTATATGAACTATTTAATGTGACACTTGAATTCTTTAGAAAACATTGACATCTTAGGAATCTATTAAATATTATTGTTAGAATATATTCTCTATTTTTATTTTATTTAAATTAAAATAAATGAATAGTGTCAAAATTGACACTATTGTTATTTTATAAAAATAACATATTGTAAAATTGTTTAAAAATCAAAAAAAATATTTAAAAATTATAAATTGAAATTTATATGGTCTAACATATCATAAATTATCCAATTATGGAAAATTCAAAACACATAAGTAATTATTTATTACAATTTAAAAATTATAATATCATTACAATAAATAAGATTAAATAGATTAAATGAGTATAAATCAAGTTGATAATGTTTAAAATAAATTCCCAACATGTGAAAATTTTATTGGTTGATTAGATTACAAACCAATCCCATATACTCATCGGATTTGAGTCATTTTTTGAGGATTTTAGTTGAGTTTGAATTTATTATAAATTAATATTTCTTATGTTACTATAGGTGCCCCTCTCCTCCCTTATAAAAAGAGAACCCCTTCCCCCTTCTCTTCACAACCTTTTGAGCCTTGAAGTTCGGTCAACCCCTACCAATTCCTATTTTAAACCTCTATAGTTATATCATAGAGGTTCTGGTCTTCTCAAAATATAAACTCTAGTGCCCTAAAAAAGTTTAAAGGAGGTGTGTCGAGGAAGAGGTAATCTCTTCTACCGACTCTTTCATGTTGCTTTCTTCTTCTACTACTTCTTCTTTAGTTGTTTCATTATAAAGTAATAACATAAGTATTACTTATATAATGATATGTTTATATAAATATGAAACAACCCTATTTCACCTTCTATCCATCTTATGGAAAACGAATTCATCGCGCATACGTATGTATAGAATACCGTCTCCATGCCGTAGTGTAATCCGTTTTTCCATGACCACCTTTCTTGGATGGTTATAATGGTGTAAAGAAGAAATATATATGGTTATTATAAAATCATAATTATTCTGAGATATTATATCATCCACTCCAATTCAATTCAACAAATATGGGAAAGATATCATCGCTCATGCGTACGTACGGATTACTGTCTCCACCACGCGATGAGATTCATTCTCCATGTTAACCATTCAAGAATGATTATAAAGTATATATAATTAATAATAATGAAATATATGACATGATAAAGCTACTTTATTTATGTTTATATATATATATATGTCATCAACTTACTTCCATTCAAGTCAATAAGGAAAGAAAAATAGCGTTCATGCGTACGTACGGCCTACCTACTCCATGAACGGGGTATTTCATTTCATTGATCTATCTGTTATATATATATATATATATAATGAATATATATGATATATAAATCATTATTTACATTCTGGAAGTAATTAAATCATGATATAATTAATAATAATATCAATAACAAAAAGTCCAAACACGTACGATAAATAAAATGATTTTACCCAAAATGCTGCTCTAACATGGAATTTACAAAAGAACGGGTAATATAAAGTCATAAGTGAACCATATATGATATCATAACAATGAATATGATTCTATAATAAGTAAATTAAATTATTTAAATCATTATACAGGAGTCTCGGACACTTAAGAAAGAAATCGGACATAAGGTAAGTGATATCTTTTCTAATGTTGTTTTAATCCGAGATTGTTTATTCGTAATTATTTACCCGCGTTATATTTATCATCCATGTCTCTATTTTAAAAAAATGGTTTCATGTATGTTTAAAGTCCTTCTTAACCATTTTTTACTTTTACTACATGGTATGTAAGGAATCTTTCTTTTGTTTACTATACGAGGAACTTTTTGACTTTTCCAGAAAAAGTACAAGAAGATTGTTTGGTTTTTAATTTATATGGAATGAATGGATTTTTTTACAGTTTCATAAAGCCTTATTTTCATGAATCTTACTCCAAAATATTGCATGATTATTTTCAAAAAAATCCATTTCGTTTAAAATAGAATGGAATTTTTTGAAAAGAAAATAATTTTGAAGAAGAAATGAAATTTTCCACAAGAATCCATTTCAAGTGTTTGGTCAAAACTATTTTCCATCTAAGATATCATTATTTCGTATGATTATGTTTCAAGTATAATTTCTCAATTATTTACATGGTTTTATTCTTCTTATGATGAAATGATATCCATTAGTTTTATATGGATTACTTTATGATGGGATGATGTTTATGAAACCCATTTTTTGTTTGGGTTATGATGCATGATTTATAATTGTGTTGTGGTACACATAAGAATGATTTCAATATGAGATGGGTGGGACCTATATCTCCTTCCAATTCATTGGATAAAGATTTATATATTATGCGATAGACATGGAAAGAACGACAAGTTAATCTGGTTCAGTGTTACAAGACTGGAACGAAGAGTGAACTCAATTCAGAAAGGGACTTTGTCCACTAAGATGGTCTTGGCAGCAATGCCTTGGCTAATATGGAAATCATATCATGTGATTAATGGTTTTACAAAATTACATGATTTATTTCCATGCTATTTTATGATTATTGATGTTCCTTATGATCTATTCCGTATGAACTTCCATGTTTTATGTCATTTCTCAAGCTTTTGATATTATGTTCATGTTTATAAGTTCAAATGTATATGGTTTGTTTTATTTTCTCCATGCTTAACCTTTCTGAGAATTTGATCTCACCCTTTATATGTTTTCTTTTCCCCAGGATATAAATAAAGGTTTTAGGTAAGAAAACAAAAGGGGAAGATATTTATGGGATATGTTGAAGATCTTTCACCATGATTAGAAGATTATGTTCTATGTTTCCAAAGACACTAAACTATTACGGTCCTTTGGTGTCTGTTTTTGTTATGTATTAGATATTCCGCAAAAGTAATGTAATGTCCATGTACATAAATGTTGGGGTCTCTAAAACATTAATCACTACCAACCTCTTCCCCTTACTCCCTAGAGTCTCCCCAAGGCTCCCTAATCTATCAAGAATCCTCTCCCAAGCCATTATAGTCACACATACAAGTAAGGTATCCCCGCCTCCTCTCTTCCTTTTAATTCAAGAACCATATTTGAATTTTTTCTTTTTAATTTTAAATTGTTATATTTCATCCTTTTATAATAAATTCCCTACTTTATATTTTATTTTATGTTAATTAGGGAGCATTTATACTACCTCATTTGGTCCCTTACCTATGTTGTTACCATGACAAAATTCTGTAAGTGATGTCTCTCTTCACATTTTCATTCAATCACTTCTTTTATATTATTCTTCTTAAATTATATTTTCATATGTTGGGATATTATGTTACATGATCCCCTAACTTTAAATTTGATTTATAAATTATGAGATCTTCCTTTCAATCCCATTAATCACCCCTAAGATCCTTTCATCCCACCTGTTACTATGCCTAAAATTCGTAAGGGCTCTTCAACCCATCTCCTTTATTAAGCATCCATTTTATGTTATGTCTTATAATATCATTTTTACTATGTTGGGACATGTTCTTAAATATTACTCTTACAATCCATTTCATTATTATGTTATAGGATTCCCCTTTTTTCTCTCATCAACATGTTTTATGAAATTCTATATGACATCGTTATGCTACTGAAATCGCACCATGATTTATCATGCCAAAATAATAGTGTAGTGAATACCATACCCATTCCTCTGTCAAGAGATTAACCTTTTTCAACATATACATATTTACTAAGGATGTACATGTATGTATATCATATTCCTTGACCATGGAATACATTATTATGTTGAAAGAATCCATGTTATATGATCTATGTGAAACACTTAAGCATGAGATTGAAATTATTATAAAGGGTGTGCCTTGATAGTGCTCCAATGTATTGGGTAATGTTTTGTATCGTGATACATCATTTGGGTATAGGGGTTTACCTAATTATTATATGGGAAATTTTTACACCATGAAATATTTGTGGTTTAGCTTTGACGTATGTTTATGATGTGGTGTTTTAAGTTGTTTCCACATTTCCATGTTATTATTATCATGCTATATCATGCCTTTATATTAATGTTTATTTATGTATCAATGATATTCCTTGTATAAAATGTATCATTATCCTCATTTAATGCCATTTTTATTCCCTTACAGGGCTTTATATCTTTCCCCTTTCTTATGTATGTCCTCAGGTTATCCCATGTCGTGTTAATTATGAAGGACTATTTTGGTCATGAAAAAGAGGTTTTTAATAATGATGTTGTATTTCATGTTTTAAGTTTTCATGTAATGTACCTAATTTCCCAATACACAATACCTATCAATATTTAGAGTTTTAATAAGTGAACATATATATAATAAATCATTTATAAAAATTAAATAAAGAGTAGGGTTGTTGTAGTTGGTATCAGAGAGAGGTTTAGCTATTTTTGGGATTAGTTTTGTAAAACCCTAGTGAAAACTATTTGGGATATAACTAAGTGTAAGAAAACATCCCAAAATTTTGTTGAATGCAGATTAAGTGGTTTATCAATAAAATACACCCCTTTTTATATGTTATAGGTGGATGTAGTTTTGGAGCAGATGTACCTTGGAATAATAACTCTAACAAGGTGTTCAGGGCTTGACTTGGGGTAACTTGGTACATGGAAACTGGCCTTATTTCACATATGGTTTGACACCCCCAATGGATATGATTTGGTAAATTCATAAGCTCATTAAAATCTATAATTAAGGGAACAAAAAATCCTATAATAAATACATTAGGAGATAGATCATGGATAACATAGACCGAAGCCTATAAACTCATAAGTTAAGGTGATAAATGTAATTAATAAGTTATTCCATTAATGTAAATGGATTCCCATTTATTATTTTAACTACTTAATATACACATCCGATATTTTCCCTTATTCGAACCAATGGCATGTAGTAGGATAAATCAGGTTAACAAACAATGTGAAAGGAAATGTGATGACTGCCCCAATGAGAATACAAATTAGATGGGAGATCAAGAAGGAAATTTTGTGATTATCAAAAACCAACTATCAAAAATCATGATTAAAAATTGGTAAATTTTTGAATGCCCAATGAAGTCAAGGAAGAGGAAGATTAAATCTCATTAAATTCCATCTAATAAAGGTAATAAGGGAAATAAGACCTTATTTCAATTGTTCAAAAAGTGTGGAAAGAGGTACCAAGGTAAATATCACAAAGGGACTGGAAGCTGTTTTAAGTGTAGAATGATAGGGAAAAAAGTATCCAATTTCAATGAAAAAATGGTTAATGTGGTGGATGGAAACAGATTTCCATCTAATGAATCATAAATAGTTCTATTTTATAAATTTGGAGAAGTCAGGCATTATCCAAGACAATGCTCTATTGTAAGGGCAAGGAAGCATGATGAGCATCAACAATCTCCATGATCAAGGGATCATAAAAATTTATATTCTGAGATGGATAATCATGAATGAATTACAAGTAACCACTACTTAAAATAAGTTTATTTCATAATGTATTTCAATTCATGTTCTATTAGTATATCTTTTATGTTTTCAAAGAACATTTTTCCCCACCAAAAATGAAATTAATTCATTAGAGAAAACTGCAATAAGTATTGTATCAAACGTTGGAGTGGGTGGTAATGTTCTTATTGAAAATATTATTAGACTATATTTGGTTGAATTTGAGGAAAAATGAAAAATTCGTTGCCTACACCTAATGGTAGATGAAAATTCATGAGAAAAAATATCCCATCCATGATCTGGCGTTATCATCTATGATCTTTACGTTGAAAATATAGTGGCATTATCTCTTTGGGAGAACAGTGAGATATATACCAACAAAATAAGTATCAAAACTATATTCACAATAAAATTGCTAAATATATTCCAAAAAGATAGTTAGATCTCATCAAGGATCACTACTACTCAATCCCCTACCATCCTGGGAACGCAAAAAAGTTATAGGTTGCTCTAAATTGAAAAGACCCATAAATTTTATCATTGATGCGAATCAAGACGGATCTGATCTTCATATAAATCAAGAATATGGACATGGGAATCATAAAGAAAGAAACATCATCAATCCTTTCACAAATGATTTCTCAATTGTCTCCTTTGGAAAGGTTAAAGGATGCTCAAAAAGATGATGTAGGAATTCAGAAGAAAGTGGAAACTATCAAAAATGGAAGTCTTGGAAGTTCAATGTTAATGAAGAAGGAATTATGATATTAGGGTCAATACTATATGTTCCATAAAATCCTAGGATAAATAATGATCATTTGGATGATGCACATAGTTCGACATTATAAATTCTTCCCAGAAACAAAATGATGTATCTAAATCTTTGAGATCACTATTGGTGGGATAACATGAAGAAGGACATCGAAAAATATACATCAAACTATTTGGTATGTTAGTAAGTGAATTCCCAAAGATTGAAGTCTAAGGGAATGATGAAACCATTACCCATACCAGAATTTAAATGGGAAAACATCACCATAGACTTTTTCATTGTACTTCAAAAGAAATCCAAAGGGAATAGTGCTATTTGGGTTATCTTGGATTATATAATAAATACTTCACACATCATTTTTATTTTAGTGTATTTCTCACTAGATCATCTGGAAGGGATATACATAAAATAAGTGGTAAGGATTCATGGATTAACTCTACCGGTTGTGTCAGGTTGAGATCCAAGATTCACCTCTAAGTTTTGGAAATGTCACTAGCATTCTCTAAACACTGAGAGAAATTTCATTATGTATTATCCCCCTCAAACTGATGATAAATCTAAGAAAACTATAAAAACACATTAGGACATGTTGAGATATTGCCTAATGGACTTCAAAGGCAGATGGGACCAACATATTCCTTTAGTATAGTTCTCTTATAACAATAGTTCCTACTCATACATTCAAATGACTCCTTATGAATCCCTTTAAGTGAATAGGTGTAGAACACTGACATGTTTGGAATAAGTTATGAAAAAAAAACTTATAGGTCTTGAAATGGTCAAAGAAATGGTGGAGAAGTTTAAGAACATTCAACAGCACATCAAAGATTCTCAAATTTGAAAAAAGAGATGTACTGAAAATCATCAATGATGCCTAGAGTTTGATGATGGAGACTTGAAATACTAAAAAATTGGCCTCTAACAGTGCTTGAAATTACCTTTATCAGTGCAAGAAAAGCATTGACTTCATGAATGATGTTAAAATACCAGAACTTTTATCTGTGCTGAAATATCACTGATAAAGGGTACATTTATCCCCACTAACCAAAGAGCAGCTAAATTGGACCTTTATTAGTTCTTTTAAAAGAGATGATAAAGGTTTCATTTATCTGTACTTTTTTCTTGCACTAATAAATGAATCCTTTATCCGTGCTTTTAAAATAGTTAATAAATGTGTTCTTTATCAGTGATTTTTGAAGCACTGATAAATGGGTGATACAACATTGTGTTGTAATAGTACATCACAATACTAGAAAAAAAACTAAAAACACACCAGAAACACCCTAGATATCAATTATCAAAAGTCCCAATATTTAATTTAAATGAAATTAAATTTAAAACACAAATACTAGGAGAAATTAAATTATAATCATTTAAAAAAATTAGTTTATAAAATTACATAAATAAAATTTATTACATACATTCAAAAATAATCCAAAGTGTTAATGTTAATATGACTTCCATTGAATTTCTTTGTCGAACTGTCAGCACTTCATGAGTAGTTTCAAACAAACCACATCAATACGAAACAAAAAAGAATCCAATAGTATAAGAAAAAAATTATTATGAGTAATAATAAAAATAAATATATTAATCATAAATATGAAATAATACATTAATTATATGGATAATTATTTTACTATAAAAATATCAAGATTACCTTTTAAATTGAGAAAACATTATGGAATTTCTCTTCTAGAAATGGCAGTGTAGAGAACATGAAATAATGTTATAACTGAAACACTACATAAGTGAAAAAAATTATGAGGGATAAGAAGAATGAATGTTGGATAGAGAAACCAAAACAAACAAAAGAATCCACCTGTATAAGAAAAATATTATTACATGGGTAATACTAAAAATAAATAAATTAAAAATAAATATTAAACAATTCATTAATTCTCTTGAAAATGATTCTACTATACAAATATCAAGATTACCTCTGTTATTGAGTAGAGACAACATCGTTTCTCTTCATACAAAGGCATGAAACATGGATATAAATCTTCTAAATTAAATGAACTCTATAACAAATAATGGAAAATAAATCAAAGTTTCATTATATAATATTTTGGTAAAATAGATAAAGTATATCATTACATTACATTTACATTTTCCAATGGGTTTCTATGGTCCAGACATAATCTAATAAAAAATAAAGATTATCTATGCCCTTCACTACTATTGGTTAACTACTGCTTAGAAAAGAATCTGATATGAACTTCCTGCACGCCTTCCCCATGAAGCTCTCATCGCACACAGGCTCCCCACCATCCCCATTAATCATTTACATTTACATCTATTCTTGTATCAATTTACAATATAAATGGATGTATAATGAGAAGGAAAAGTGAATGTCGTATGGAGATGGTGGGGAGCATGTGTGCGATGAGAGGATCACGGGAATACCACGTAGAAAGTTCACATCAAACGTTATGCTAATCAGTAGTTAACCAATAGTACTGAAACACAGATAATACTTATTTTTTATTCACTTTCTGAGTGATGAACATCCAATACATCTATTGTCTCTATTGATCAATGAATGAAAATAGACATCAATATGATCTCAACACACTATATTAGTAGAAAAAGTGGTATAAATGACAAAAATACATAATATAAATGAACCCACACACAAGTCACAAAGAGTGATTTCCACAAAAATAGACATCTACAAACAAGAATTATTGAAATATGGGAACTAATTCATGAAAGGCTAACAATTTAAAGGTTCACATTCAAGAAAAACATAACCAATTGACCTAATAAAGGACAATTTAATCATAATTTTATAATGAAATATGTAGTTATAAAAACCAAAAAAACAAAAATGATGAAACTTTGAACAGCTTCACCCCAACACGAGAGACACAAACTGAGAAAATGTTTTTATGCTTATTTCACAACAACTCATCCAAAAATGATTCCACCACAAAATTCTAAAAATGGAGATCCTTGTAGAAGAGTACTTGCTCCTTGATCTCTGGATGAAGACCCACAATGAAAAGATAAGATTTCAACTGATCCTGTGACACCACCTCTGGAAAAAATGAAACCAGCTCTCTACAGTGTTCAACATAAGCCTTCATCATCTACTAACCTTTTTGGAAACCCATGAGCTCTTCCCTTTTCTTCGTATTCACCTGCTCAGGTATAAACCATTAGACAATGAGGGACTTAAAGTCTTCCCATGTCATCCCATCTTGCATCATAAATGGGGAAAAAACTCCCATTCTTTCAAATATAGACCCTCAAGAAGACGCAAGATATCACAAATTCTAATAGTGTTGGGAGTTTCAAACACTTTAAAGTCATGCTCATCTTCCTCAATCCACTTCATTGCTTCTAATGATCCTCAATTTTTACGGATGATGGGCATCAAGTGAGGAGAACCCAAAATAGGGCGAGACCCACTAGAAACATTGGGGACCTTTATGGTCGGCTTATTCTAAATAACAAAAAATCATAAAATCATGTTCATAATCAATCTAAAACACAACCAAAAGTAACATCTCGGGCCAAAAAAACTGGATTACAAGCCAAAAAAAATTTAAACCAGTGATTGGGAGCATATATGACTCTACTAGACCAAAAAAACAAATTCATCTAATTCATCTAGCTCTATGACCATCCTCATAATTTTTTTAAGATCCATCATTATAGTTTTATTTCGTTTTATCTACATTATTTGTTTATAATTATGATTTATGATTTTCTATCAAAATCAAGAATAATATTTATTCTTAATATTAATTTTAAAATAAATCTTTCTATGATTGGGGATAGAGTTATATTGTGACCTTGTAGGAAAATTTCTCAGTTTGATTAGTAGAAATTACCTAAAGTCTATAATTGAAATATATAAATACATTAATACACCCATAGATAAATAAGATAATGTCCCAATGATAACCAGCTCATATTAAATCTTACTATTCAATATAATCCCTATATAATTGTATCTCGTAATAAATGTTTCATACTTTTGTTATTAAACTATATTATTGATTTATCATTATTTGAATTTCTGTTATGAAATCATCGATGAAATATGGGGGTTATGGATTTAATCATAAAATTCAATTTCAAACAAAATTGTAGAGATTTTATCTTCCATAACAATAAATAAAAAAAATATTTCTCAAATTAGTCAATTAATGTCATATAAATTATGATAAAACAAATATATCTTAAAACACCATGAAAATATGGTACCACTATTTACATGAAAATTTCAATTTATGTTTATTACAGTATACAACATTAATAAAATCCTATATATATTTAAATACACACATATATAGCTATAAATACCTAATGACTCATATAATAATCTAATCCACTGGGTTTACTATGATTAAAAAAGTTCAGAAACCCCTATCACCAATCAAATCTCAAAATTACCACTATATAAATAATACTAGGACATTGGGTTCTTGTATTATAGTTAATTACCCCTATGTTTCCTCAAAATAATATCCAGACATCAAGCATGTTCTTCTCTCAACTAGGAATACATGATGATATGATTCAAAAATATGGCTACAAAACTGTCTAAAATAAGGCATGAAATCATATGAGATCATAAGGTGTCGATATCATTAATCTAGGATCCATAAACAACCGAATTATGCCCAAATATCTCAAAATATGCACAACTAGTTGCATAGGAGGAGTCAACAGTGGTGACGCTTGCGGTAGAGGAGGAGGAGGAGGAGGCGGCGGTAGCGGTGGAGGAGGAGGAGGCGGCAGTGGAGGAGGAGGAGGAGGCTACAGAAGCAGAGGAGGAGGAGGAGGAGGAGGAGGAGGAGGAGTAGTTATCTATGGAGGAGGAGGAGGAGGCATCAGAGGCATCCAGGAGGAGGAGGGGGAGGCATGAGAGGCTTTCCTGAAAGCTTAAGGCGTGAGATAGGAGGAGAGTCTTAGGGTTTATTTGTAAAAGTGAATCATTTATCATTTCTATAAAAATAACACTGATATAGGTATGTTTTATCATCTCTAAAAAGGTTAGTTCTGATATAGATACCTTTTATAATTTCTTTTTTAGCGCTGATAAAGATACACCCTTAAAAGTGCTAAAAAAACTCTGATAAAAATAGTCTTTATCAATAACAAAACTAAAAGACTAATAAAGGGTAAACTTTATCAACACTAAATTGAAGTGAAAATTAAGGATACCTTTTATTAGTTCCAAATAAAGTGTGATGATAAAGGCTAACCTTTATCAATGATTTTTTTAGTATTGATAAAGGTACCCCTTTATTAGTGCTTATTTTAGTGCTGATAAATTGGGCATTTCTCAGTGCTTTCTTCTAGCACTGCTAAATTTAGGCACTGTTAAATTCTAGGTTTTTAGTAGTGATGGTTTTCCTACACATATCTCCATGTAAAAGAGTAATGAGATTTGGAAAGAATGGAAAGCATAGTCCAAGGTACATCGTCCCTTTTTAGATCCTTGATTGCATCGGAGTAGTGGCCTATCGACTAGCACTCCCAATGAACCTATCTCAAGTAGATGATGTATTCAATATATCACTCATGAGGAAGTATATACATGACCCTTCACATTTACTCAATATAGAGGTGGTACCATTGGAGAATGATATTTCCTATGAGGAGAAGTTGATGAAGATCTTGGATCGAAGAGAAAAGGTCCTACGAAATAAGACAATGCCCCTCGTTAAGTTATTATATATAAACAAAAAGTTTAAAGAATAAATTTGGGAACCATTAAAGGATATGAGGAATAGTTACCATCATCTATTTTAGTGTGGGAAAAGAAAATTTATAGGGTGCAATTTCATAAGTGGGGAAGGTTTCAACGACACGAACATTTATGAATAAAATTCCCATTCTTTTGACATAATTAAATGACTTATGATTATAAAAAACACATGCACCTATTTTGTAATATCCAATTTTATTTTGAATTACTGTTATGCATCATTACCATTTATAATATTTTCATTGAATAATGATCACATGACTAGTATAAATTTAGGGTTTTAACAAATCCTTTTGAAATAGAAAAAGGAATTGTTAGACTCAACTATTTGGATCATACCCTATGAATCCCATTTATCAAAGCTACTATGAAAGATACCGTTTTATTATTTTCCCTAGACCAAGACCAAGATGACATCTAACATCTTAAGCATGAGAAAAACCATTTACATGAGATGTACAAGATCATCAATATCACAGACCAAACCATGTTCACCAAATGGCCCCTTATAATCCCCACCATCGCACACCTTAATCTTAGGGCATATGCTGGTGTAATAAAGGGATATGTTACAATACCCTATAATTATTAATATTTAATTTATTTGTTGTATAAAATAATGATTATATTTTTATCCTATTATTGTTCATTTGCAAATAATTTTTAATGAAAAAATAAAATTTTTGGTTAATTAAGAAATATATTTTGAGGAATTAATGAAATCATGAAATAAATAAAATTTTATTAAAACATTATTATTAAATTAATTTTGTTAAATATTAATGACCACATAATGTTTATGAGTTCAAAGGTAATTTTTATTATGTTTTAAAAACTATTTTTGTCAAAACGGGTCAATTTTTAATAAATATCAATTTTTATTTTGAATGTGAAGATTCACATATTTAAAAAATTATTTATATATAATTAATATTATTTTTTGAATCGGGACATCAAAATTACCCAGTCGTGAATATTTTATAATATTCTAAGACAATCAAATTTTTTAGTAAAAATTAAATACCATAAAAACATATATTAGGTTTTATGACATCATAATGGCCCAACAATGATGTAATAAATACTATAAAAGGAATATTAAGAAAAATATATGGTTTTAATTTAGAATACTGTAATTTTAGGTTTATATTAATTATTTTATAAATATTTATTGAATCCTCCAAGAAATATAAAATATTTTATGATTTTAAAATCATTTTCTTGAAAGTGTGACACACCTCCATATAATAAAGGGGAAATATTGTAATATATTTGGCCCATAGACATATAAAATAATGTAAAAAAAATACAATTTTACCAAGACTATGGGAAAAACCATGGGGCGGTTTGTGGTTTTGAATATTTTATTGTATAGTATCCAAAACCGAAATAATAAAGAACTCCACCTCCTTTATTATATAAACCCACAAACTCATCCATTTATCTTCACTAAAACTATTTTACGCTCCACCTACCTCTACCCATTACTCCCTAGAGTTTTTAAAGGTTTCACCAATCTAAAAATAAGCCTCTACCAATCCTTTGGAATCACACATCCAAGTAATAGATCCTCATCTCCTCTCATCCTTTCAATTCAAGAACCATGTTTGAAATTTTTTCCTTTTAATTTCAATTGGTTAATTTTAATCATTTATAATCAATTTACTATTGACCATTTGATGTTATGTTAGTTAGGTATCATTTATACCCCCCTCATTTGGACCCTTACGAAATCTGTTTCCAAGATGAAATTCTATAAAGGATATCTCTCTTAACATTCCTATTCAAGAACTTCTTTTATATTATGATTCTTAAATTCCATTTTCATATGTTGTGATATGATGTTCCATGATCCCATTACTTTACATTTTATTTATAAATTTTTGGAGATCCATTCACTCCCATTAATCCCCCCATGATCGTTTAATCCCCCCTGTTATTATTCCAATATTCTGTAAGGGTTCTACCACCCATCTCCTTTATCAAGAATCTCTTTTATGTCTTGTGTTATAATTTTGTTTTTCATATGTTGGGATATGTTCTTAAGTTTTCCTCATCCTTTCCATTTCATTTCTATGTGATGGGATACCCCTTTCACTCTCATCAACCCATTTTATGAATTTTTATATGATACTATTTTGCTACTGAAATCGCACCATGATTTACCATGCCAAAATAATTATGTAGTAAATACCATACCAGTTCCCCTATCAAGGGTATTAACCATTATTAACATATAATTATTTATTAAGGGATTACATTTATATATTTCTCATTCCTTGATTTTGGAATAAATGATAATATTAAATGAATCCATGTTATATGATCTATGTGGCACACTTAAGAATGAGATTGAAATGATTATAAAGGTTTCACCCTAATAGCACTCCAATGCATTATGTGATTTTTAGTATCATGATACATCATGTTGGGATAGTGGTTTACCTGATTCCTTTATAAGACATTTTTCCACCATGAAGTCTTTGTGGTTTAGCTTTGACTTATGTTTATGATGCAGTATTTTAAGTTGATTCCCCATTTCCATGTTATGATTATCATGCTATACCATGACTTTATATTGATGTTCATTTATGTCTCGTTGATATTACTTGTATAACATGTATCATTATGATCATGTTATTACATTTTTATTCCCTTAATGTGATTTATATCTCACCCCTTTTTATGTATGTCCTCAGGTTATCTCATGCATTGTTAACTATGAAGAAATGTTGTGGTCATGTAAAAAAAAAATTAATAAAGATGTTGTATTTCATGTTTTAAGTTGTGATGTAATGTTCCAAAATTACCAATACACTAGACCTATTGAGATTTTGAGTTGTAATAAGTGGAAATATATGTAAGAAATCATTTTTAATGGACGCTCCATGTTTCTAATGGGATTACTGGACTGCTCACCCAGGGGCCTCAAATGCATATATTTCCCCTAGAGGGATATGACAAAAATATTATTTTCATCCATGCTTGTGATATCCCCTTTATCTTAGTCACTTGAATCCTAAGCCTCCAATTACATATTCGGGTATGGTAAACTCATACATAGAGGTTTATTCATCATTGGATAATTGATCTATTGAGTGAACTATGTTAACAGATCCAAATATGATCACTTCATTCGATGAGGATTCCATTTGGTGGGTTGGTTCCCATGGTCTTAATACTGAAGTAAAGAATTCATCAAGATTCCTAGATTCTATAGAATCTTAATATGAATCATCATTTTATATATATTTCTATGTAGTTTGGTTATATATACCTCCATGAGATGATTCAATGTTACTAAACTAGATGAAACGATCATTTTGTCTTTGTAAAGATGTTCTCTCAAGGTGGAATGATATCATTCAATTTTTTATCAAGTCATCCAGTTATCAACTTCTATCCACACATGGATGAAACATGTTACCAATCACCCTCTTCTTCTAGTTAGGAAATGGCTACAGAAGTCACATGTGTTGTAGAATTGTCCAACATCACATATCTTGAATCAACCATTATTTTGAGAACATCATTTAAGACAAGATAGTTCTGGATGGTGTGACCCAACCTCCTATGAAAAGGGAAGTAGTCAGGATGATCATAGAGGCTGGCCTTTTTTGGTTTTCGTGGATATGGTAGTTTGAGTGGGTTATTTTCCATGGCAACAACGGAATAAATAGGACATGACCATTTTGGAATGAGTATGCTTTATTCATTCATTCCTCAAATCACAGGTGACCCTGATCTTTTTTCTCTTCTGGTATAGGGAGATTTTTTTAGTGTATCCACTCAATAGGAATCATTTAATGATTCAGTACATGAATGGTTTTTTTAATTGGAACTACTGTGAGTTTGAGAGTAATAGTGGTTGTCTCTAATTTAACAATCCTTCTTTGCTATGTTGATGAAATGGTCCATGACTTATCTGGGGTTCTCTAAATTTCGTCTTATAGGCCTTTTTATGTTTTTAAAAACTCACATAATACACCAAGATACTTCATTTGGATCATTGTTATTTTTAGTTCATATAAAATATTTAAGGAATAGAGCTTCTAAAAATTATCTTGTATGAGAGGGCGATGAGTTAATTGGTTAAACCATTCTATATGGATAAGAAGTCATAAAATATATCATTTTATTATTTCTTATAGTTATTTTGGTAGAATTGTTTTCCCTTATAATAGAGTTAAACTGATAAATGAATTCATGACAGAGGTCTTCTCTTCCCACAATGGATCCTTTTGGGAGGTTAAAGTACCAAACTAAGGCTACCCTAACCCGGGTGTTTACAAAACATCTCATCTTGGTCACCTCTTGTTGATCTGAAGGGCCCATCATCAGGAATCATCAATACCTAAAGTGTTTGAGATGTGTTTTAGGGTCTAATGTACTATCAATGATTGAGAAAGCAGGATTTCTAAAATTATGTGTGAGAGAAGTGTTATCCACCCATTTAGGATATGGATTCTTCTCAGGCTATATAGGTGTGTGCCTCACTTCTATGGATTCCAATAAAGTAGTAATAGATTCAATGGAATTGATAGATTATAGATTTACTATTCTCTAGGTATCCTCCCATCTATAGGGATCAGGAGAGTAATGATGAGGTGGCCCTATTTTCATATCCTACTTATTTTCGATCCATGTTAGGAATAAATGATCTTCATGATGAGGGAGAGGCTACCTCCATAATGGAGGAATGTTGTGATCATCTTAAATTTCATTATTTATATACACTAATTTCCTAGATCTAAATACATCATGATAATCAGATGTCATCCTTGTAGGTGTATTAGTTCTCTCCTTATGTGTTGGTGGAGTGATATTCATCTCTATATGAAGAATAAATCTAGTGGGAATGTTTCCCCTGAGTTATTCCACCATGGAAGGAATTTCATCTCTTCTGGGTGGTGAGAGTGATGTAGCCACACCTTTCAATTTATCTTTTACAGTGTTCCTCTATAGTGGTGGAAATTCATTATTCAAAGGGAAAATATTCTGCAACCTTCTCTGATTCTGCAAACATGTAGTCTCAGTGGGTGTATCTAGATCACCCACTATTCAAGGTATTTTTTATGCATTACATCCTTATATATTCTCATCTTGATCTTCATCATTTTTATGTTGATGGTTATAACATTCATTGAGTTTTATTGGGAAATAGTATTTATCTCATTACTCTCAATAATATAGTGTGGTTCTACACCACATACTCCCTCTTTGAGGATTTCATCCTGGTTATTTCTCTGAACTGTGGAAATTTTGGGCCATTTTTTCTAATGAACCTTATGAGGATTGGTTGCCTTTATAAAATAGTCCCCATATCAAGGTCAATGGATAGATACATTGAGGTAGTTTCTGGTGAAGCTTGCTGAATGTGCCCCAAATAAAAATGGTGTTTCCTATGGTGGAAGGAAAGGATGAGATATCGAACTTCGATATTTACCACCCAACCTGGAGAATATTGATTCCTTCCAAGGATATGATAATGATAAATATTATTCCATACTGATGGTATATAGACTATTTAGTGTCAATATTGACATTTGATGATGCTGTTATGGAGTACTTTATGATTCTGATTGAGGATTTATGACTCCTAGGATAGGTAGTAAGATATAAATGCCCTGATTTTTATGAGATAGGTTTGATCTAGAACTACCACTGATTTATTCAAGATCCTCTCATGGTGTTATAAACCTTGTGTTGGTGATTCAGATAAAAATTACACCGTCCCTATAGAATGAGGTTAGTTTACATCTACCACTGATATGTACTGGATCTGTTCAAGGTTTGAAGATCTGAGGGGTGGAGGTGGTTGTAAAAATTCCCCCAGCTCTGAGGGTGAGGTTCTCAACTAGAAGGTTACAATAGAAGATTTTATTATGATCCATTGGATTTGGCCAATAGTACTCATGTATGAGCTGTGTGCAATGGAATCCCATGCTGGGAGTCATTTTATATGGTATTTTTTCAGGAGAGGCACACATTTGGATTTAATGTATGAAATGAATTCCAATTGCATTGAGGGGACCAGATAACAAATCTATTGTCATCCATCTCCCTCTATTTGAAACATATTTTCATCAATGAAGTAAGGGGGTATTTTTTTATTGACCAACTGCCACATGCATTACCTTTTCCACAAATTTCTCTAGAGGTTATGACATTACAAGATTCCATATATAGGGAATTACACTATTATGGGGACATAGTGAAATGAAATGCTCAATATTTTCCCCATCCTTGGATATGTATGTCTAAAAAATCTCTATAAATCAGTTGACATAGATTTCTTATGGTGAAGAGACAAACATTGCGTAGATGTTTGTCATTCCCTTTCATTCCAGTTTGTCATGCTATAAATAATGTGACTATATCTATTAGAAAATAGAGTGTATTTATACTCTATAGAATACCATATTATCCTTGATAAGGGAGGTGTTTATCCTTCAGCTACTGAAGAGTTTCCCAAATATTTTGGCAACGATAAGGTATGAACTACTTCTCTAGCTCATCTAGGTCTCATAGTCAGAATTGGTGATAATCCAAACCATGGTTGGGAGGTTTTTTTTACTAACTATCTCCAAATATCCAGGTCAGTCTCAAATTTATAATATTTATAAACCTCCACCATGTCAGATGACAAAAGTCTCTTCTATGGGTTGACTTATTAACACGATGATGAACTCTTGATAGTTGATGGGAAACAATATATGGATGACATTAGTGTTTTTAGAACCTCTTTATATGAAGGTGGTTGAGTTTTAAGAACCTATCTATATGAAGGTGTATGGGAAACGAGAAGCTTTTTTTTAGAGAGATATCATTGTGGGGAGGTTGACAATTGTGGATATTAGTAGTAGTGTCTCTTCGATCCATATTTTCACTTCCATGAGGTGGAATATTGAGGTAATGATTTCCCTCAGATTTGGTTAAAGAGTCGATGGAAACTTGAGGTGTTTAATATATTTTTCCAAAATCCTCAAGATCTCTAGCATTGAACAGACAAGGGATATGATCCTCATTCTACGTAAATGAAGAAATATGTTCACTTACCATTTGGGGTTGAGTAGGGTTATAAGCCAACTTCAAGATAGCTACAGGAATAAATTGATAGCCATCAGGGGAAACAGGGATATGATCCTACAATAAAAAACATTCTATAGTGTAATAGCTATCTTGTATATTTTCATTAGGGATATGTGAATGTATGTATGTGGTTATAGGAATATGTCGGTCATCCCTGAATGATGTTGGGATATGATCCCAATTCAAATATAAATTCCCAGTCTGAATATATCGACAAAACCCTAGAATGGTAAAAGGGATATGGTCCTCATTATTTATATCATTTGAATGATGATGGTGTAGTGGTTCATTGACAGAAGTAGGGATTTATTACATACTTTCGTGAGCTACAAGAATATACTGGGTTTCTTCAGTGGAAGGGTTATTTTCCTACTCTAATATGACATCAATGTTATAATGATGGATCTTGGTTGGAATGGGGATATTATACTTTTCATGTTTCTTTGGAATATTTTTATGGACTTTTTTATAAGAATATGAGCCCTTCTCAAGGCATCTGTTTCTCCCACTTGGTGATCCTTAGTCTAGATAGGGTTATGAGCCCGGTCTAGTTCCTTTTGAGTATTTCTTCCGTATTGTTTTATAGAAATTTGTTCATATCCAAAGGTATGTGAAAATTGAGTTGTTGATCATATGTTTTAATATGAATATAATCCCAAACCTATTGTACATACATTATCAAAATATGCCAATAATCTACCTAAAAGGGGGAAAGAATGTACACATTCTCTAGAGTGGCCATATGTTTTTACTAATCATGGTGATATTCTTCTCTGGATTTCATGATAAGAATATGTACTTGTCCCTATATCAATAACAGTGTTGGAATATGTTGGTTGTTCTCTCCAACAATTTCTAGAATGTAATGAAACGTTAAAAATGATAGTGTAAAAATGTAGGCATACACAATTTAAATATCCAAAATATACTAATAGATATCCTTAGTTGAAGAGGGGATATAATCCCACTTCTTTTAACATTATTCCATAGGAATATGATAATTGGGTTCATTCATGGGGGAAAGGATATGTGCATCCCCAATCCTTTAAATAGGAATATGTATTCGTACTTGATCTTAGTGAGTCGAGATATGAGCCTACCAGTTGGATACTTCTAGAATATGCCAAACGACTTCACCAGTGGAATAAAGGATATGAGAACACTCTAATTTATCCATATATTTTTCACCCGACATGACTTACTTGAAACATGTTCATGGGTATCTGGGTTGGAAATATTTTTGGGTGGTTCCTCAGTAAGTGACTGAGGGACATTGGTGGGATGATGCTACTAACAGAATTGATAGGAGTCCTCCTCAGTGGCTCCTGAATTAGGATAAACCCATAGTCAACTCCTTGAACCACCTTCCCCATATATGGAATTTTTTGATTTCGAATCTCTATGGATAAGCTTATTAAGTGATTGGTAGTGGAAAAAATTCCACTAGTTTCCCAATATCTCCCTTTAAACAAAACTAACTTGTCGGATTAATTTTATGGAGACCTTTACATGTGCCATTAAGATTCTAGATCGTACCATGTGTTTGGTATTCCCAAAACAAATATTTTTATACCCAAAGCTTATAGTGGTGGGTGGGTGAGGTTATATTGTGACCTACAGAGGTTTTAGTTGTATTTGAGCTTCCATAAAGTTCTCTTGATGAATATATAATATTGAGTAAAGGTGTTATTTGTGAGGGACATATATATAGTAAAAATGACAAAAATTAAAAAGGAACTAGATTAGTGCATTTTAAAATTATAAAAATCTCTTAATCATATATGTATAGGTAACACAATTGTCTATTCTTATGCATGGTTTTTATATTTTTTCTTGTGGTATTGTCACAATGAGAATGGGATTATTTTATAGGAACCCCAGTTATGTTGGATTTTACATCGGGTGTACTAAAAATTTCTGATGCATGATCAAACAATAATTTTTGTTATTTGATATATTCATGTTTGGTTCACCATTTTTTACCTATAAATAGAATTAGTTTATATATTTATCCCTAGGTTCAGGATACATGATTCCTGATGCATATAAAATTTCAATTATTCATTCATTAATGATTTTAGTTGGGTTCACCAAATTTTTTTTCATATTTAAGGATTGGTTATCGGGGTTTCGAGTATGGTTCCACTATAATTCCCATCAGGTTTACCACATTTATATTTCATAGAAACTTCCAATGGTTCCCACATCCATGACTGTATACAATCGTATTTTCTAAAGGTAGATGTTCATTTGGGGTTTCTTCCCCAATGGTCATTAAGAACTCAGATTAGTCGAGAGAATGGGAGTTCAGGCTCAATATACCCTTTTGGGGGGAATTATTGATACTTATTAGACTCTTTTATAAGCGTAGGATATATTCATGAATCTATTCCTAATCCTAGTACATAACTGGTTACCCAAACAAAATGATTGGTTGTTGAATTCTTTTACATGTAATATGGGTTTATATTAATGATAAAATATATATGTATCTAACATAATTCACCAGTTTCCTTTTTTTTCTTATCAATGGGTACCTACATATATTTTGAATCCATATAACTAGGTTATATGAAGTTTACTACCATCTAGGGTGAAAATTAGTATTTCAAGGATAGGATTTAACTGTTATGATGTGTCTTATATATCATGTGTATAATATAAATAAAAACCCACATAGTTCATTCAAGCTATATAGATTAATTTTATGTGGAAGGGACATATATGAGAGACGTTAAGCATCAAGTTTAGAGCTCGATCCTTAGGAATGATTCCTTTGTATATTTCTTATAACATGAATTAGAGTCACTGTACTTAGATTAACCCTCAACCTACTGATGTGTGGTGATAGATAACTAATTATCTTTATGATTACTTCTCTAGGGCTCACCAATACGATAGTGCCTTTGAGACATACCCCAACGTGGATTCCCCTGTATGGGGTAAATTTTATCATTCCATTTAATGGGGATTAATCCCTGAGGATTATTTATCTAGGGGAAATTCATGATGTGGATGATATGATTATTGAAAATCTCTAATCCCACATGATCAATGCTTAGTTTGATAAAAAAGGATAAAAAATTATTAGTCTCACTACATATGTATATAGGACTTATGTAATGGGTAGACTTGACGAGGTGGTTAGTGTGGATCTTATGCCATAGAAAGGTATCCTATGTAATCTGTTTGTAGTAGGAATAAAATTCATTATTGATTAATGCATCTCCTAACCCACTGATGGGTTTATGGAAATTAAGGGAATTGTTGGGGCTTACACATAAAGGGACTCCAATGTATCATCCCCCTACTCGTTTGCTGGTGGATAAGGAAGGATGGTACACATATGTGAAAATTAATTCCCATGAGTTGTGGATATTTGGGACATTTAGGTACTTAAAATAGAGTGTACTCCCATTAAATCTTGGTCCTTATGAAGGCATGTTGTGTATCTTATTTTGACATGAATCCAAGTACTTGTAGTTCAGTTTGGGGAATGGAAAAATATGTCTTAAAAGACAATGTAATCATTTCATGGGGTGTCTGACTAACATTCTTTCCATGTAGGAGGATATATTCCTAACATATCTTTATTGTATTTATGATATTCCCATAGTGTCTATCTGACATGTCCTAAGTGTCTGTATGACATGTCCTGAGTGTCTTCTTGACATGTCCGGATAGTCTGTCTGACTTGTCCTAAGTGTCTTTATTACAAGTTTGACATGTATTCGGGTGTCTCACAAGATTGAATATACATGTCAGAGGTCTATTACATGATCTTAGTTACATGTATAGAGGAATATAGAATTTCCCAATTTATATATCTGAGGGTATTAGTATGATCAAGGGATACATATCCAAGGGTTTCATGTGACCAAGGCTAACATGTTGGAAGTCTATTGAAAGACTTGGATGGAATGTCCAAATGACTTTTAAAGAATTATCCAATATGAATAGAGGAATTTGAAACACTTATATGTCCCATCTATATGACTCTTAAAGACATGGCTAATATGTCTATAGGATCCTATGTGGCTTGACTAACATGACTAGAGGACTTCTTGTTACTTGGTCGATATGTTCAGGGGCTCTTGTGTGTCTTTCACTGATGTGCCCAAATTGTTTTTTGAGACATGGATAATATTTATATAGGATCCCATGCGGATCAGCCAACATGTCCAAAGTACTTCATGAGTCTTGGTCAACATGTTCAAGTGTTATCATATGATTAGGATAGGTCATGTGAAGTGCATGATGCCTTCACATGAAAATCATTATATCTGTCTGCATCTAAGTCTTACATATTTTTTTTCTTTAGTTAATATATATTTCAATTTTTATCAAGAATTATATTTTTTTTGTTTCATGTGACCAAGTTGACATATGGAAACTCATTCACATAATTTGGATGATGCACTATAATTTCTTTTCATGGTCAATATGATGATCACATGAAGCGAATATTCATGCCATGTAATCCCTTAGGTCATTCCTTAGATTTTACGTTGTGGAAAATCCTTGTTTTAGTGGGAATTCACCCTTTAAGATGTCCGCTATTATACAATCCCATGGGTTTACTATCAATAGTCATTTTCATGATGAGGGAGAGGAATTTATAGGCCTCAATACCCCGGTTCTATGCCACCTTTCAAGGAAGATATATCACGTAGATGGGATCAATTTTTTGGAGTTTATTCACATCACATGCTTCACATCTTCCCACCATGGTCATTCATGGCGTCTTATGATAAACAACAACTATAAGAACACTCCTCCATCACCATATTAGTTGGACTCATGGATTATCGAATGGATTTCACATGATCAATCCAATATGTTTCAGAACCTTCACTATATTAGTTTAATATGTCTTGGAGTCTTCTCGAGATCAGAATGCCTATTGAATAATATTTTATATGAACAGGGGATATATTTCTATGGAAACTTGTGAGATTAAGCTATCATGTCAAGGGGGGATCTATGATATTAAGCTACCATATCCATGAGCCTTCACATGATCAATGATGATCACCCAAACTGTATAACCCTTTTCTTATGAAAATAAACATATCTTCTCTTCACCAGAATCTTCCACCTTTTACAGTTTTAATTCTTTATTTTACAACATTTTCAACATTTTCTCATTGTTTGTCCATCAAGGCATTGGATGGTCATCATTATATCATGTGATGGCGTGAGAGAATCATCATGGAAATGAAATATTCTTGTCTATGAAGCATGTAATGATAAAAATGAAACATCAGAGGGATTTTATAAGATTAGGTTGACATGTATTGGAGTCTCACAAGATCAGGCCACCTATCGTGGAGGATTTAACATGATCAGGGAGACTTGTCTTGGACCATTTACAAGAACATGAATGATTTCCTAGAGTATTTGAATGATTTGAGGAACATTCCAAATGGTATACGTATGACTATCCATTGATCATGTGAAGCACATGATTCGTTGGTGTGTCCTTCCTATGGGTCATGAGATCCAATTTCCTCCTAGGTATTATAAAATTCATGTGATTCATCGACCCAATATTTAATTAGCCTTACTCGTCTATCCTCTACCTTATAAAGAGAAATAATACCCATTCTTTGAGTATTTCTCTAATTCTATAATTTTTATGCTCATTTTGTGGGTGCCAATATACACCATAGGGGAAGGGTTTCAATGAAAGGAAGAACCTCACTGTGTTAGATATGATGAGATAAATGATGATTTATGAGAGCCTTCCATTATCCTTTTGCGGATACAGACTCTAGACAACAAAATATACACTAAGATAAGTTCCAAATAAAGTGGAAATTGAAAATTCATTTGTGTTTTGGAGTGAAAAGAAACAACTTTTGTCACATATGTGTTCATAGATGTGTAGATAATTTTTTTAGGGTATCTATGAAAAACATTGTACACCCAAAGATATAATATGTATATTTATAGGATATCCCAAGGAAATAATGGGATGTTATATATATATATATATATATATATATCATCCTAAAATAAAAAAAGTAATAGTGGAAATGCAAGCCATATTCCTTTCGTAACAACCCCGACTCTAATATCTCCGAGCCAATGTATACTTTATTAAATTATCATAGATACATGGTATCTAATTATAAAGATCTAGTCATTCTAGTTGTCTTATAGAACAAGATACATATAGGTTTCCCATTTTAAATTGGGAGTATAATTTAAAACATAATAAAAGAAAAATTCACGACATCCATGAAATCATTTAAATAATTATTATTCATATCCCATGGAAAGGAAGAAAAATATTGTTGAGATAAAATAATCAATAAGGGTTATGTAATGTGTAATATATATGTAGTAAATAAGATATAATAAAAATGGGAAGGTAAATAACTGAAAATACATGCCATTTAGTCAATAACTTGAGCACAAAATGCATCCGTGGATAATATTAAAATAATAATCTCATGGAGAATAATAACATAATTATCAATGAATGAAATTATTAATATTATATTTTATCATCTTAGACAACTTGATATCTATTTCATCAAGACCTTATACTAAGAAATTTTAAAAATATAGGTATAACCCCATTTAAATTTTCCAACAGATTTATCACATGATAAATATCAATGTATCCAAGGGATATATGATTAAATTCCCAAAACATAACTATATAGCCAATTAATTTTTCATATGATGAATGATCTATATATTTCATTAACAATATTCCTTATAAACAAATTTCTGTGTGGAGTAATGAAAACAAAATATTAATATCCTCCTTATCAATAAAATAAATTTCAAAGTAAAACAATATATGTTGAAATGATATATGATTTAATCAATAAGAAAATGAATTATATATAATATGTATATTTAATTTAAATTTAACTTCAAATGATAAAAAAATCACTTTTTAAAGATAATATAACAAAAAAATTAATTAGAGATAAGAGATGACCATCAATTCACCATGAATATAGGTATTTTAATAAAATCATGTCCTTTGGAAGAATAAATAGAATGGAATTGAAATATTAAACTAGGATTTCATAAAATATTTTTCTTTGTAAAACTATTGAAAGAATGTAGACGAATCTAAATTTCATAAAACTATTACAATAGTGAATAATTCATTTATCACCCTATATGTTAAAAATATTCCTTTTGAATTTATATAAAGAAATTTGAAAACATCTATTTTGAACAACAATAGAAATATTCCTTTAAAACCATTTTAAAAAGTGCAATATAAAATAAAATTTCCTTAAAAATATTTTGACTAAATATAATACTTTTTTAAAACAAATTTTAAAATCATGGACATAGAATAAAAATATGTCATATTAAAAGGGAAATCAAATTAGGTCTTCTTTTAAACATTTAATTGCTTGATTAAAGTATCGAAGAGAGTGTGATTTAGATGAAATTATATAATTTAATTAAATATGTATTATATTAAAATATATATAGTTTATGAAAGAGATTCTATATGTTTCATTCAAAGAAAATAATATAAATCCCAAAAATTTAGATTGTAAACCAAATTATTAAGACTTCAGTGAATTTCAAATTGAAACCCATTGAAATAATAGACAATAATATAAACAATAATAATATTTAATACATAATTATTCAAGTTTAATACATCAAAGGGATAGTATATAAACCACATAAAAGTGAGCAAGTTCATAAAAACAAATATGTCTTAATAGTGTAAATTCAGATGAAATCTCATACCAGATGTTTTTCTTGGTTCAAATGTGATTAAAAATCATGTATAATTATTTTAATCATGTTATTAATTTAAAATAAACTATATTATTATTTATAATATCATATATTATCCTATTATAAAATCTTAAATCCCATTTGTTAACTATATTTTATTGTTACACCAACGGTTGGTATATCTAATTCAAAAAGTAATCATCTTGTTGGTTATGATCCCAGCACCTCCCGTTTGTGATTGAATGACCTAAGCACAAACCTAACATACTTTTTTGAACATAATTTCATAAATATATATATATATATATATATATATTATAAAATTATTTTATATTTTTATTTATTTAATTCCCTCTATAAGAAGATTCCATTAAAAATACATGTACTTATACCAACGGTTCTCAAAACCGTTGGTATAGATCGATTGTAACACCCCAAGCTTCTACGGTACGTTTCCCTTCGAATAATGCGATAGCGTGTGTTGTACGCAACCTCGAGTTCTAACACACACCACAACTAATTAAACTAGCCGTTGTGAATAGTAATACCTACTTTTTGAAATCATATATATTCTATATTTCAAAATGGACTTCATTTTTGGATTTGGAATATCAAAATTAGCCTAGGGTGAAATTTTGGTACATTTCGGATAACTTTCATATTTTGATGAATAGTGAAAATTTCTAAATTTTAATTAAAAACAACTTTTTTAATGAAAATAATTAATAGTGATAAATAATGATTTTGAGTGGTTTTAAAGTATATTTATAATATATTTTTACCATTCAATTTAATGTTTATCATTGGACATAATTTTACAATTAAACCGAACATAAACAAGTGTCAATCTTTTGATAGTTATTATCTCTTAAAAACACGCTTTTTGTTTTGACAGCGGGAATTAATTTTAAATTAATTTCTGCCACTTCTGTGTTTTGAATTTAGGAAAATGGATTCCATATTTGGAATCAGGATGTCCAAATTATGTAAATAGGTAACTTTTATTTTTACACATTTTGAATAATTACTGCGGTAAATATTTTATTTACCATGGTTAAAGGGTAAATCCGGTAAATAAGGGTTAAAAATAATATTATAATAATACAAAATTACCCTAAAACGTGTTCTAAACTTATTGGTGGACACATACCCGACCATGGGCATCCTTGGGTCAATTTGGGGACCCCTTGGAGCCACTTGTATGTGGTAGGGACACATTATATTAATAAAGTTAAAATAAAAATAAAAATGGCATAAGCTTACATCTTTTAGAAGAACAATTTTTACATAGGGTTATACATGTTGGATTTTCGATTATAAATATTCATTAGAAAGATAAAAAGCTTTCCTACATGATTATATTTTATTTATAATTTTTAGACATCAAAAAAGTTAAATTATTAATGACACAATAATGATGAAATGTTTACCTCATTAATAAATCATTTAAATAAATAAGATTATAATGATTACAATATTATCTAAAACCTGTCCAATTCTTATTGTTTGATGTTATGTAGAATATGAGTCATCTTATCTTCGACCTAAATGATTTTTGGACCATTATAAATCGAATATAATTATATTATAAAGTAATACTTTCACTCTTTCCTAAAGAGCCCCTCCTCTCCCTTATAAAAGGAGACCACTTCTACTCATTCCTCACACCTCTCAAGCCGCTTGGATCGTCCAAAATCTGCCCAACTAAGCTCCCCACATCCCTCTCCTCCTCCTTGAAGCTTCCCCTTAGGCAGAAAGCATTTCAAGAAGTCCTTTAGTTCCAACCAAAGTGAGTTACCTAAATTAAAGGTAACGATTTCTCTTAAATTATTTTCATTTATTTTGCTTCTTCAACTCCCAAACTCTTTTTATTTCCTTTTTTTGTAACAACACCAGTATCCTCAATATACTAGGATGTTGTTATAAGAAGGATTCAAACTACACATACACACAACTCCATCTAATGGATGATGAACATAATGTTTCTGTGGATGGCAAACTAACGCCTCACGAAACGATGATTGTTCAAATACATCTTACCGCCTCTCATGGTGGCCATTATGATGGCACTGTAATTAAATATGATATTAATGATATATATTTTATATATAAGCTTCTGTAATTCCATTTTATTTCATACCATTATTCGTTTCATGTTGTATATACATACGATAATTTCATTTGAGGAAGTGCGGACTACCGCCCCCTTAAAATGATATGACTCGTTCATACCACACATGGAACGTATAAAGGATGGTGTTAATGAACTTAAGTAACATATATAAAATATTATATTATACTGGAATAGTAATATACCTATGTATCATTTGGATTCAATTCTTTTAAAATAAAAATTAAATGGAAGTAGCGTTCGTGCGTACGTACGGACTACCGTCTCCACGAACGCGGTGAGATCCATCCTCCATCGTATCCATTCAAGTATTATTCTCATTTTAGGGTTAAAAATAATGTTAATATCATTCTGATTATGAATAAGATTTAATCTATCCATTACAAACATGTCTTACGTAACCAAACATTTAAGAAGAACAAATCGATTATCACCTGAAACGACGATAATACTAAGATATTATTAATAAAGCAATGTTAAAAGATCATATATGATATCATATTAATGTATATGATTGTTGTATAATTTAATAAAAATTATTTCACCATTATACAGGAGGTTAACCGACCCCAACAAAGGAAAAGTACAAGGTAAGGGTTATTTCACAATCTCTTCATTATCTGAGGTTGTTTATATGTAATAATCTACTGGGATCTCTTTATCATCCACATCCATGTTTCTTAAAAATGCATTTCAAAACATTTTTACTATTTACTAGAATATGAGTTAAAGTCATTTATACCCTTTTTGACTTTTATAAGTGGTTTATAAAGGAATCTTTCGGTCGTTTTCAAAACAAGGTCCTTTTTAACCTTTTCGACAGAATTAAGGTAAGAATGTTTTTTTTAACTTATACGGCGGGTGCGGCTATTTTCCGCCGTTATAAATTCTTCAAAGCTTCCCTTACAAGCTTATAAGAATATTTTCAAAGAAAATGTTTTATTTTATATGGATCTTAAATTATTTCAAAATAAAAGGAGATATTTCTTTAAAAAGAATTTTGATTTCATCTATGTCAACATCCTTTGATGGATTTTAAGATTATTTGAAGTTGATTTATTATGATACAAAACTTCTATATTGTATTGAAGGTTTTGTGATATGTTTGACTGTGGATGTGCTATTTTTATACCATTCATAGTTTATGGTGAAAGTATTGACATTTCGTATGCTAGTTTTAATACGAATGTTTATGTTATGTTTAAACCTTTTCATATGGGAATGAATTGGACTTAATAAGTGACGGGTGGAGCCCGCTATAGCTCCTCGATGCATCGGTAGGTCTCATGAGACAAACTGGTGTCTTGGCACAAGGCCTTGACAAAATCTTATTTTTAGTCTTGGCACGAGGCCTTGGCTATGTGGTTATGATAGTCTGGCATTATGCATTCCAACATTATGAAAGTGGTTATTGATTTTTGCATGTGATTATTCGATTAGTAGAATATCCATGTGAATAAGTAAATGGCATTATTTCATTTTATTTATGCCATACCATGTTGAAAGTTCATGATTGAAAGGTTTTTTTTTTAGTTATACATTTCCTTAAAAGTTTATTCTTATTTATGAAAGTTTCCGCTATATTGTTATCCTTACTAGGCATTTGAGCTCACCCCTTTTCAATGTTTTATTTTTCCCAGGAAGTGAAGAAGTAAGTTATGAATGACCTGCAGGGATATTATGTGGGGATATGAGTGTGGATTATGGAGACATTATGTTATTGTAGTAGTTTTTCATTTTATGATGTAATGTAAAACTTATGAATATATCTAGTGTTTCCAAGGCTACTAAACCAATCGGTCTTTCGAGATTTGATCTTTCTTGTGATTATGCCAATGTTATGTAATAATGCACCGACTCTGGGTAGCTGGGGTCGGGGCGTTACAGTTGGTATCGGAGGAAGTTTAGTACAAACCTTGGAAACTAGATTTAGATAAACTCTGATTAGAGCACGTAGACCTAAGATGAACTTTGAGGATTAGTATAGAAGAACTTCCTAGAATTTTGGTATTGTAGAGATTTTGTGAGTTTTCCGAAAAATAAATCACTGTCTGGATACGAGCAGGTAGAGGCGGCTCTGGCACAGATGTACCTAGGGGTAAAACCCGAAAACACCGCTTTGAGCTAGACTCGAACGGGAACTGGTGCACGACAACGGGCCTTGCTGCACTCTTGGTTACGACACTCCCGGGGGATATGTTTAGGATAACTCTCACTATCTTTACAAATCATTATGAAGGGTTTATGAGTATATACTTCCTCAAAGAAAACATTTTTATGATTATGGATTATATCCATAAATAGTTCAATTTATGTTAAGTGTTTTATAAGTATGGGATTATGTATTTTGATTCATAAACTGATCTAGTTTATGCCATTGTTTAGAAATGGCGCCTAGTGGAAGAAATGGAAACCGTATCAATGCACGCACTCCATGTAGGGATTTCCCTCCTGCTCAAGATAATTATAGTGGGGCTGGTGATGCAACTGGTGCCGATCAGCTAATCACCATACTGGGACAACTTACTCAGGTTATGAATAATAACCTTACCCGTATGGAGTACCCTGATCCGCAGCGTGGAGGATCAATGTTAGATCGATTCATGAGGCAACAACCACCAACGTTCAATGGGAGTACAAATCCCTTAGTATCTGAGCAATGGATAAATTCCCTAGAGAAAATATTTCAGGCTTTGGGGAGCAGTGAAAGGGAAAAAGTTATCATGGCAGTTTACCTCCTCACTGGAGATGCTGATCAATGGTGGTCATTGATTCAAAACATGAAGGAAGATGATTAAGTATCAAATATGGAATGGAGGGAATTCAAAGATCTGTTTTTAGAAAAATACTTCCCTCGCGACCATCGAGCGGATATGGAAAGACAATTTCTGAGTCTGAGACAAAAGGAGGATGAGAATGTCACAAAGTATGAGGCTAACTTTACAAGGTTAGAGAGGTATGCTGGAGATTATATTCGCAACCCAAGAAGTAAGATTTATCGTTTCTTTGATGGTTTAAAACCATTTCTCCGTCGAGCATTAGTCTCACAATCCTTTTCATCGTACGAAGACATTGTCTCATGTGCTATAAAGACCGAAAAGGAATTCTCTAAATCTTATGACTTTAAAGCAAAGCAAGAGAAGAAGAGACCTGCTGATCAATCTGGGAATGGAAATAAGGGGAAGAAGGGAAAGGTTGAATATCCATCTTGTGGTAAATGCGGGAAGAAACATCCTGGTACTTGCTTGAAGGGAATGGGAGTCTGTTACAAGTGTGGTGAAAAAGGCCACCAAGCTCATGATTGCAAGGGGAAGAAGGAAGCTACCAACGTTCAGTGCTACAATTGCAGGGAGATGGGGCATTATGCAAATGCATGTCCTAAGCGTCAGGAGAACTTACCTCAGAAGAGGCCAAGGGATCAAGGCCAGGCTTATGCTATCACTACTGCTGAGGTAGAAGCTCCGAAAGACGTGGTGGCAGGTAATTTAATGGTTTCCTCAAGTTTAGCAAATGCATTATTTGATTCTGGATCATCGCATTGTTTCATATCTTCCCAGTTTGCTAAGAAAATTAGATATTTCCAATTTTATTTAATAAGGGAGTTGTCAGTTAAAACTCCTAAGGGAAGTATCGTTGCAACAAAGTTTTGTGAATCAGTCCCCATTAGAGCACATAAATTTTCTTTATCTGCTGATCTCATCGTCATACCTATGATTGAGTTTGATATAATCCTCGGTATGGACTGGCTTTCGGACTATGATGCGAAGATTTATTGTAAGAAGAAAGAGGTTACGATTCTTGATGATAATGATAAGGAACACCTTATTTTTAGAGCAGAATCGTCACCACCTAATTCTTATTTAGATCCACCCTCAATAGCTCAACTAAATTCAATTATTGGGGAGGAGGAGAATGAAATAACTGCGGGTGAGGAAAGGAATGTTCAAATAGAGGATGTACCTGTTGTGAAAGAATTTGTAGATGTATTTCCAGAAGATTTACCTGGACATCCTCCAGAACGAGAAGTTGAGTTTTCTATTGATTTGATTCCTGAATCAAGGCCTATATCAAAGACCCCTTATAGAATGGCCACTGTAGAGTTAGTCGAACTAAAGAAACAACTAGAGGAATTGAGTAATAAGGGATTTATTCGCCCTAGTTTTTCTCCATGGGGAGCCCCTGTTCTTTTTGTTAAAAAGAAAGATGGATCTATGAGGTTATGTATCGAATACAGGGAGATCAATGCTATAACGATAAAGAACAAGTATCCCCCACCTCGTATTGATGATTTATTTGACCAACTGCATGGAGCTCAATACTTTTCAAAGATTGACCTTCGATCTGGATACCATCAGTTGTGTGTGAAGAAGGAAGACATTCCGAAGACAGCATTTCGAACCAGGTACGGGCATTACGAGTTTACTGTAATGCCGTTTGGATTGACTAATGCACCCTCTGTATTCATGGATCTGATGAATAGAGTTTTCAAGGAGTATCTCGATGAATTTGTGGTGCTATTTATTGATGATATCTTGGTATACTCCAAAATCTACGAAGATCATGAAAATCACTTGCGCATTATCTTGAAGACTCTGAGGAGGCATGAATTATATGGGAAGTTTAGCAAGTGTGAATTCTGGCTTCAGGAGATTTCATTTCTTGGACATATTGTCTCTAAAGATGGAATCTCTGTTGATCCTTCTAAGACCAAGGCAATCCAAGAATGGCCAGCACCTACGAGTATAACTGAGGTACGTAGTTTTATTGGTTTGGCAGGTTATTATCGACGTTTCGTCCAGAATTTTGCCCGATTGGCTAACCCATTAACGAAGCTCACACGTAAAGGGGTTAAATTTGTTTGGACAAAAGAGTGTGAAGAATGTTTTGAAGAACTGAAGAGAATATTAGTCAATGCTCCTATATTGACTCTACCATCGGGGAATGATGGGTTCATTATTTATAGTGATGCATCGAAGAAAGGACTTGGCTGTGTCCTTATGCAGAATGATAGAGTTATTGCCTATGCATCACGACAGTTGAAAATTCATGAACAAAACTATCCTACTCATGATCTCGAGTTAGCAGCAGTGATCTTTGCTTTGAAGATATGGAGGCACTACCTCTATGGTGAAAAATGTGAGATTTATACTGATCACAAGAGTTTGAAGTATATTTTCTCACAAAAAGAACTCAACACGAGGCAAAGGAGATGGCTTGAATTACTCAAGGATTATGATTGTACGATACACTACCACCCAGGGAAGGCAAACAAGGTGGCAGATGCCTTGAGTAGAAAAGACCATGGAGTTTTGAACAATATGAGAATTGAAAGGGATCCAATTTTTATGGATCTAGTGAAGATGGACATGGGAATAACCAGGGAAGGTGAATCATCAATGCTTTTTCAAATGGTTGCCAAACCATCTTTACTAGAAAGGATTAAGAGTTCTCAGACCGATGATGAAGAATTCCAAAAGAAGATTAAAGCTATGAATGATGGGAGATTGAGAGACTTTGTGTATGAAGATGGAATTTTGAAATTCGGGAAGAGACTTTGTGTTCCCAATATACCTGATCTAAAAAGGGAATTGCTGGATGATGCTCATAGTTCCAATTTCTCTATACACCCTGGGAGCACCAAAATGTATAGAGATTTGAAGGAACATTTTTGGTGGGACAACATGAAGAGGGAGATTGCTGATTTTGTGTCAAGATGTATGGTTTGTCAACAAGTGAAAGCTGGAAGGCAACATCCTGGAGGAGTCATGCAACCTCTTCCCATACCGGAGTGGAAATGGGACAATGTTACGATGGACTTTGTCATGGGGCTACCGAAGACTCCTAGAAGGAACGATGCAATATGGGTTATTGTTGATCGTCTTACCAAGTCAGCACATTTTCTTTCTATAAGAGAAGATCTACCCCTGGAACGTCTAGCAAGACTATACATTAATGAAGTTCTGAGACTTCATGGAGTACCCCTATAAATTGTTTCTGATCGTGATCCCCGTTTTACTTCAAGATTCTGGAAAAGTCTTCAGAAATCCCTGGATACAGAACTTCATTTGAGCACTGCTTACCACCCTCAAACAGACGGACAATCAGAACGGACTATTCAAACCTTAGAAGACATGTTGAGATCTTGCTCACTTGACTTTCAAGGTATGTGGGATCAATATTTACCTCTGGTAGAATTTTCCTATAACAATAGCTTCCATTCAAGTATTCAGATGGCACCATATGAAGCGTTATACGGAAAGAGATGTCGTACACCAACCTGTTGGGATGACGTTGGTGAAAGAAAACTTGTAGGCCCAGAACTGGTGGAGGAAACGGTGGAAAATGTGAAGGTAATCCAAAATCACATCAAAGCAGCTCAAAGTAGGCAGAAGAGCTATGCCGATAATTAAAGGAAGGATTTGGAATTTCAAGTCGGTGATCATGTTTTCCTGAAGGTATCTCCATGGAATGGAGTCATACATTTTGGTAAGAAAGGTAAATTGAGTCCCAGGTACATCGGACATTTCGAAATTCTAGAATGAATTGGGGTTGTAGCTTACCGATTGGCAATGCCGCCAAGTCTCTCCAAAGTTCACGATGTGTTCCACGTATCTCTATTGAGGAAATACATGCCTGATCCGACGCATGTACTCACCTATGAGGAATTAGAACTGGAACCCGATCTGTCTTATTGCGAAGAGCCCGTCAGGATTCTTGATACAAGAGAACAAGTACTGAGAAACCGGACGACGCGTCTGGTAAAAGTTTTGTGGAGAAATCATAAGATGGAAGAGGCAACGTGGGAACCCGAGGAACTTATGATGAAGAACCACCCGAGTCTTTTTATGCAGTAATACCCTAGAAATTGCGAGGACACAATTATTTGAAGGAGGGGAGAATGTAACACCCCAAGCTTCTACGGTACGTTTCCCTTCGAATAATGTGATAGCGTGTGTTGTACGCAACCTCGAGTTCTAACACACACCACAACTAATTAAACTAGCCGTTGTGAATAGTAATACCTACTTTTTTAAATCATATATATTCTATATTTCAAAATGGACTTCATTTTTGGATTCGGAATATCAAAATTAGCCTAGGGTGAAATTTTGGTACATTTCGGATAACTTTCATATTTTGATGAATAGTGAAAATTTCTAAATTTTAATTAAAAACAACTTTTTTAATCAAAATAATTAATAGTGATAAATTATGAATTTGAGTGGTTTTAAAGTATATTTAGAATATATTTTTACCATTCAATTTAATGTTTATCATTGGACATAATTTTACAATTAAACCGAACATAAACAAGTGTCAATCTTTTGATAGTTATTATCTCTTAAAAACACGCTTTTTGTTTTGACAGCGGGAATTGATTTTAAATTAATTTCTGCCACTTATGTGTTTTGAATTTAGGAAAATGGATTCCATATTTGGAATCATGATTTTCAAATTATGTAAATAGGTAACTTTTATTTTTACAAATTTTGAATAATTACTGCGGTAAATATTTTATTTACCATGGTTAAAGGGTAAATCCGGTAAATAAGGGTTAAAAAATAATATTATAATAATAAAAAATTACCCTAAAACGTGTTCTAACCTTATTGGTGGACACATACCCGACCATGGGCATCCTTGGGTCAATTTGGGGACCCCTTGGAGCCACTTGTATGTGGTAGGGACACATTATATTAATAAAGTTAAAATAAAAATAAAAATGGCATAAGCTTACATCTTTTAGAAGAACAATTTTTACATAGGGTTATACATGTTGGATTTTTGATTATAAATATTCATTAGAAAGATAAAACGATTTCCTACATGATGATATTTTATTTATAATTTTTAGACATCAAATAAGTTAAATTATTAATGACACAATAATGATGAAATGTTTACCTCATTAATAAATCATTTAAATAAATAAGATTATAATGATTAAAATATTATCTAAAACCTGTCCAATTCTTATTGGTTGATGTTATTTAGAATATGAGTCATCTTATCTTCGACCTCAATGATTTTTGGACCATTATAAACCGAATATAATTATATTATAAAGTAATACTTTCACTCTTTCCTAAAGAGCCCCTCCTCTCCCTTATAAAAGGAGACCACTTCTACTCATTCCTCACACCTCTCAAGCCACTTGGCTTGTCCAAACTCTGCCCAACTAAGCTCCCCACATCCCTCTCCTCCTCCTTGAAGCTTCCCCTTAGGCAGAAAGAATTTCAAGAAGTCCTTTGGTTCCAACCAAAGTGAGTTACCTAAATTAAAGGTAACGATTTCTCTTAAATTATTTTCATTTATTTTGCTTCTTCAACTCCCAAACTCTTTTTATTTCCTTTCTTTTGTAACAACACCAGTATCCTCAATATACTAGGATGTTGTTATAAGAAGGATTCAAACTACACATACACACAACTCCATCTAATGGATGATGAACATAATATTTCTGTGGATGGAAAACTAACGCCTCACGAAACGATGATTGTTCAAATACATATTACCGCCTCTCATGGTGGCCATTATGATGGCACTGTAATTAAATATGATATTAATGATATATATTTTATATATAAGCTTCTGTAATTCCATTTTATTTCATACCATTATTCGTTTCATGTTGTATATACATACGATAATTTCATTTGAGGAAGTGCGGACTACCGCCCCCTTAAAATGATATGACTCGTTCATACCACACATGGAACGTATAAAGGATGGTGTTAATGAACTTATGTAACATATATAAAATATTATATTATACAGGAATAGTAATATACCTATGTATCATTTGGATTCAATTCTTTTAAAATAAAAATTAAATGGAAGTAGCGTTCGTGCGTACGTACGGACTACCGTCTCCAGGAACGCGGTGAGATCCATCCTCCATCGTATCCATTCAAGTCTTATTCTCATTTTAGGGTTAAAAATAATGTTAATATCATTCTGATTATGAATAAGATTTAATCTATCCATTACAAACATGTCTTACGTAACCAAACATTTAAGAAGAACGAATCGATTATCACCTGAAACGACGATAATACTAAGATATTATTAATAAAGCAATGTTAAAAGATCATATATGATATCATATTAATGTATATGATTGTTGTATAATTTAATAAAAATTATTTCACCATTATACAGGAGGTTAACCGACCCCAACAAAGGAAAAGTACAAGGTAAGGGTTATTTCACAATCTCTTCATTATCCGAGGTTGTTTATATGTAATAATCTACTGGGATCTCTTTATCATCCACATCCATGTTTCTTAAAAATGCATTTCAAAACATTTTTACTATTTACTAGAATATGAGTTAAAGTCATTTATACCATTTTTGACTTTTATAAGTGGTTTATAAAGGAATCTTTTGGTCTTTTTCAAAACAAGGTCCTTTTTAACCTTTTCGACAGAATTAAGGTAAGAATGTTTTTTTTAACTTATACGGCGGGTGCGGCTATTTTCCGCCGTTATAAAATCTTCAAAGCTTCCATTACAAGCTTATAAGAATATTTTCAAAGAAAATGTTTTATTTTATATGGATCTTAAATTATTTCAAAATAAAAGGAGATATTTCTTTAAAAAGAATTTGGATTTCATCTATGTCAACATCCTTTGATGGATTTTAAGATTATTTGAAGTTGATTTATTATGATACAAAACTTCTATATTGTATTGAAGGTTTTGTGATATGTTTGACTGTGGATGTGCTATTTTTATACCATTCATAGTTTATGGTGAAAGTATTGACATTTCGTATTCTAGTTTTAATACGAATGTTTATGTTATGTTTAAACCTTTTCATATGGGAATGCATTGGACTTAATAAGTGACGGGTGGAGCCCGCTATAGCTCCTCGATGCATCGGTAGGTCTCATGAGACAAACTAGTGTCTTGGCACAAGGCCTTGACAAAATCTTATTTGTAGTCTTGGCACGAGGCCTTGGCTATGTGGTTATGATAGTCTGGCATTATTCATTCCAACATTATGAAAGTGGTTATTGATTTTTGCATGTGATTATTCGATTAGTAGAATATCCATGTGAATAAGTAAATGGAATTATTTCATTTTATTTATGCCATACCATGTTGAAAGTTCATGTTTGAAAGGTTTTTGTTTTAGTTATACATTTCCTTAAAAGTTTATTCTTATTTATGAAATATTCCGCTATATTGTTATCCTTACTGGGCATTTGAGCTCACCCCTTTTCAATGATTTATTTTTCCCAGGAAGTGAAGAAGTAAGTTATGAATGACCTGCAGGGATATTATGTGGGGATATGAGTGTGGATTATGGAGACATTATGTTATTGTAGTAGTTTTTCATTTTATGATGTAATGTAAAACTTATGAATATATCTAGTGTTTCCAAGGCTACTAAACCAATCGGTCTTTCGAGATTTGATCTTTCTTGTGACTATGCCAATGTTATGTAATAATGCACCGACTCTGGGTAGCTGGGGTCGGGGTGTTACACCGATACCAACAGTTTTGAGAACCATTGGTATAGGTTCTTTGATTTTGGGATAAGGGGTACCTATACCAATGGTTTTCCCAAAACTGTTGGCATAGGGTCTCTATAATGGACTTATACCAACAGTGTTGTCCAAACCATTGGTATAGGTCCATTATAGAGACCTTATACCAACGGTTTTGGGAAAACTGTTGTTATAGGTACCTCTATACCAACGGTTTGTCCAAAACCATTGGTATAGGTCCATATAAGTGACCTATACCAACATTTTTGGCTAAACCAATGTTATAGGTCCAAATTAGTGAACTATACCAACGGTTTGCCCAAAACTGTTGGTATAGATCATATTTCCAGTAGTGCATCCGTGTTTTGTCACAAAAGATATGGTTATTGTGCATAACATATATATAAATATTCTACAGAATTATATTAATGTTATAAATATCACATTTATTCATTAGATAAACTTTTATAACCATTATTTAATTTTGGACAAGGAATATGAATCACATTGCTTCGTGGTGATGGTTGGTCATGTGTACCAATGACCGACGATATCATTCCCCTAATGGGTGAAAGGGTAAGAAATTTGTTGAAATAATAAAATATAATTTCATATTTATCATATATATTCATTATTTACATCAATTTTTATTTATCAATGTAATTCGATGATGGAAAACAAATTAGATCGGTTCGTGAGGCGGTAGTCTACTGTATACATGAGCGATGGTTTTTTTCCTATTTTATGGAGGAGGAGATGGATAGATATTATAACACCGAAATAACAACATATGAATATATGGTAGATACTAGATGTTTAATATTATAATTATTAAGATAAATTTTAATGTAGAAAACGAAGAAGTAAAAATGAAGGATAATCATGAAGACAATTACCTTCGATTAGAAGAACCTCATTTAGATCTCTTATTAAGGACCCTTGTGTTGGTATTTTGGGAAAAAGAAATATAGAACATAGATAAGGATTTGGGGGATATTTTTTGGATGTATTTTAACAAAATAGATGTCTTTATAGGTGTTAATAACTAAGGGGTTGAGGTTCTTATATATCATTGAGGTGAGTGAAATACTTGAAATGTTTCAATGTTTTTCAATAATGTCATGTAAATTTCATGGAAATTTGGAACCAAACTTTCTCATAATAAAATTGGGTAAGTATAAGTTATAAATACAACCAGAAAATGGTGTTTCATAATTTTTTTAGTCCATTTAATCTGTATCATTATGGATTAACCCCCACTAAACTCGTTTTTACCTTAACTGTAGTAATTGATTTTTACTGTTTTTACTATTAATTATGACCAAAAACTAAGTTCAACATATTACCGAATATTAATTATTAAAATTAAAAAATTTAAATCCATTTTATCAAATTCAAATTACAAAATTTGAAGAATTTAGTTTAAAAACCAATCCAAATATCGCATCAAAAAAACAGGTTTTCAAGAAATATGATTTTCAAGCATAAGATGAACTAATAATAAATATATGAATATTAATTATATTTGGATGGATTTAAATTAAAATATTTAGTAATATAATTTATAAATATAATTTAAATAATTCATCATTATAAATTATCTTAATTAATTAAAATGGATAGACATTATATTTTAAAACAAACAGTTTTTCCAAAAAAAATAGTTTTTAAAAAAAAACTAAATTTTCTACACCAAATGATATTATATTTATTTCTATAAAATTTATCATTAATAAATTTTTACTTATAAATATTTTTATGATCATATTATTTATAAAATTGGGAATTTTTAAATACCATATTATTATTTATTCATGAAATTTTATTTCTAAGTGAAATTTACAAAAATTAATTCTTTGTGTATTTTGACCAATTACATTCATAATTGATATTAATCCTATAAAATTATAATTTCTGTTAAATTAAATAATAAAATTTTAATTTTCTAATTATTTTATTAAAATAAAATTTCACTTAGTATATTTGAGGCTTGGGTGTTATATTCCCCACTCTTGCAAAAATATTCATCCTTAAATTTTTATAGTTATTACCTTCTAATCAAATGATGGTGGTTTATATTCATAAAATCCTATGGTTACCAAATTTATTACTCCATTTCATAATTTCTCTAAAGTACATTTTCGATTTATGTTGTCAAATTCCTCAACACTTTCCCTCTAGTTTCAATAATCTGATTAATCTCTTTATAGAAAAATTGACAATATACCAATTCTATTTCTTTAGAGGTGCGATCAGGGGATGTATCTAGAATGTACATACATAAGAATGACATCAATAACACATTGTGTACTTTATTAACGCTTGGAATAATTACCCATTAATAATCCCTACATATAATTCATCCAAAATTTCAAAAAACCTTATGTACCTAGGGCTCAATTTCCCTTTTATAATAAACCTTATATCTTCCTTCTATAGAGGTAAATTCTAGAAAACATTATCTCTGTCTTGAAATTCCAAATAGTTACTTCATTTATTATCTTAAATCTTTTTAATTACTTTAGATACTTTAAGTTTAACATGAATAGTCTTTACCTTTTCTATTGTACCATCAATATGTCCTTGGCCTAAAAGTTTCCATTCACTAACATCATCCTAAAAAGTTGGAGTACGATATCTCTTGCTATATAATGCTTCATATGAAATCATTTGAATACTTTAATGGAAACTATTTTTATAGAAAAACTCTACCAAATGTAAATACTAACTCCACATACCTTGAAATTCAAGTGATACTGACCTCAACATGTCTTCAAATATTTTAATAGTGTTTTGGACTATCAATTGGATTTAATATAATTTGCAGTGCTCAAATGAAGATCAGTATAAAGAACTTTTAAGAATACCCTATAAGTTTTATGAAAAACCTGGATCTTCATCAAATACAATTGAAAGAGGTTCTCCATGAAGTCTTGAAAGATCATTAATATAGATCCTTTTTTTTCTTCTTAAGAGGAAAATATTCTCTTATAGTGAGGAAATGTGTATATTTGGTAAGAAGATCGATCATTACCAATATTGCATCACTTTTTCTAGGTTTTATTCATAATATAGTGAATAATACCAAAGTAATGTCATTGCATCCCACATAGGAATACGTAGAGGTGGTATGAATCCTGTAGGATGTTTCTCTTAGCCGTCAACTTTTGAAAAACCAATATTCTTGATATATAATGATAAATTTTCTCCTTCATGTTAGACCACAAAAAATGTTCCCTCAAATACCTATACATCATGGTTCTTATAGAGTGTATAGAGAAATTTAGGCTATGATAATCAACAAACAATTCCCTTTTGAAATCAGGTACAGATTGAACACATAGTTTCTTCCAAATTTTAGAATTCCATCTCCACAAATGAAGTCTGAAAACTTCCCATAAATCACAAAGTTTTTTTCTTTTGAAAATTTTCATCATAATATTGATAAATTTTTATCCTTTCCAATAAATATCATTTCAGAATTATTTGACAAATATTTAATTTCTCCCCTTCTTTAATAATTCCTAAATCCATCTTTACTAAATCCATTAATATAAGATCCATCTCAAACCTCGTTTTTTGTCAGGGCTCCATGATATTTCCTTATCAAATCATATTCTACCTTATTTTACTTCCCTAATTGGTATTACATTGGAAAATCATAATCTATGCATAGCTCCATCCAAACTTTTTTCCTCATTTTAATCTCTTTCTATGAAAATATGTAATTTATGATCTTATGTTCTGTTTGTATCTCTAATGTTTTAATATATAGATAATATCTCTATATAATTAAATAATATATTATTTCTTCCAACTCAAGATCCTGGTTGGATACTTTTTTTCTTGAGTCTTTAATTTTATTGATTCATATGCAACAACATTATCATTTTCTATAATGACCCAACCAATTCCCTTCTTTAATGCGTCATTATATGTCACAAACATAGAATTTATTGATAGTAGAATAAAAATAATTATATTGACCATTGTTTTTTATAATATTTATAACCTTATTCACATTCCATTATCTATGTGAACTTAACACCTTTACATGTAATCCTAGTTAGTGGGATATCCAATCAGGAAAGGAATTTAAATTAATCATCGATAGTAACTTGTAAAACCAATGAAACATTTCAACAAGATTATGTTTCTTGTTATAGTCCATTATTTGAAAACATTTTTATTTTCAAGAGAAATTGAGGTTCCATACATGGAAACAATATGACCATTAAAAAAACTTTCTAAAGCCAAAATTCACATTTTCAAAATTTCCCATATAATTATTTTCTTATAAGGTCCTCAAGAATGTTTTGTAAGTGACTATTATGGACTTAATAACTCTATTAATACATGAATATATCATCAATGAATACCAAAATGAAATTATAATGATATTCCTTAAATAATTTATTCATTAAATCCAAAAAAATTGATGGTTCATTAGTCAGTCCAAATGGAATTACAGTAAAATCATAATGTACATTCCTCTTTCAGAATACTATCATTGGAATGCATTTCTTATTTTCTCACAATTTACGATACTAATAATAAAGGTCAATCTATGAAAACTATTAAGATCCTTAATGTTGATTGAATATGTAACACCTCAAGAATTGAAAAATAGATTTAATATTTAATGCATGAAACCTTGAGTCTCTAAAAAATACCACCTTGTAATAACCTAGCCAGTAAATATAATTTTTCCACTTCTGTAATTTTAATTTCAAAAAACTGACTTACATGGTTGTGTTCAATAAGATATTTAGAGTCTGATAAGACAAACTTAATTTTTGGTGAATAGTAACATACCTTTATGAATAGTAACATAGCTTATGAATAGTAATGAATAGTAAATTGTCCAAAAAAATATAATCTTCTCCCATGAATGTATAAATACAATATAGACCTCTTAAAAGTGAAAACAAATCATAGTATAAGTATTCGTAGTTTTCCATGTCATAAATATTTTAATTAAAATTTTATGATTAATATAATAATTAAAAATGGAACTTTATTTTCACAAAATGTATTCATAAATTTTTACTTTGTTGTCTTATGGTTATAAGATGATTTTATGGGACCTTGATTGATTTCTCAAGGTGTTACAAAATGACTTATGGTTTTAAAGTTTCTTTTTAGAATAAATTAATATTCTATTTAAAAATTATATTAAAACTATTTAGAAAATTATTTTCAAAAAATGGATTTTATTTTTAAAATCTACATGTCGAAAAAGGTTTAGGGTTAATTTTTGGGATTTTTCTGAAATAATCAAATTTTTTAAGAAGAGTGAAATACGTTAAAATATTGTATATAAAATTATCAGTTAAATACACTATTTATGACATCATGAGTGATGTAAGGCCACATGGTTAGAAATCATATGCACTTATCACTATTATTGGTCACATGAAACAACACTATTAGTTGTCTTGATGGAAGCAATAAAATAATGAATAAAATATTCAAAATTCACCCCTCTTCCACTATAACCCCCCCCCTCACTCTCATCTCTTAAAAACTCTAAAGCCTTGTGCCTTGTCTAAGATCTACCCAAATACCCTTCCTTCGTCACTACCCATGTCCAGGAGCTCTTGTTCTTGCCAAAAAAACAAAACCTCTCCCCTAAAGAGGTTCACAAGGAGGATTATTTCAAGAGGTAAATTCCTCTTTTCATTTCTTTTATTTTAAGTTCTCTTTAATGTGGTATGTATTTAAGGTTTTCATACCATGTTATTATTTTTATATTTTTTTATTCCTCTAACATTTTATTACTATTTTATGAATGGGTGACCCCTGAACCCTCTCTTTTTAATGTTTTCTAAAACCATGTTGCATAGTCGTTATGCTCTAGACTTTTCATCTCAAAAATATCTCTCTTTTTCAAGCACTCTTATTATGTAATTATATTTTAATTTAAATTGGGTTATTATGGTATATTATATTCCATATACCCCATACTATCCATATTATTTATGAATCATGATATACCCTTTTCTCTCATCAAAATATTTTCTGAAATTTTAAGCGACATCGTTAGGTTGACGAATTTTTGTAAGAGATTTCTCCACTTTTCTTTTTTTGAGTTCCTTTCTTTTATTTTTCTTTCCTAATAACCCTCATAAAAATGATATGATAATTATATTACCTTAAATTAATTATAAATTTATTATTCTAATGGAATATTTCTTAATCATCTCTTCTTTCCCATTCTTTTATACTAAAAATAAAAACACCATCTAAGATGAGCTAATTTACCACATTCAAGGATGATGGGTTTTCAATTTTATACTACTGTCTTCAATTATGGTCATTAAAACATTATTATATTTCAAAAAGACTATAAAATATGTATTACGTCTTATCTATGGTTCTATAATCTTTTTGTACATATGGTATTGATTTATAACGCAAATGAGTTTGTGGTGTCCAAAACCCGCCAATCAACACAAACAGTTATAATTAAATAATTTATATAATAATTCGACTTATCTCTAACTAAACAATTGAAATTTAAAACCATGTAAAATTTGGGATGTTAACTAATAGCATATAACTTCAATTCTAGACAACAATCGTCATTTTACATGATTCTCCATTCATGTTTATAAGTATACTAATCATGAAACAAAGAGACCCGAACAGTTAAATTGAACCTCTTAAACCATCAAAAAGGCCACGAATAAACTTAATAAGGTTATAATAAATCAATTAAATATAAAATAGGTTATTTAATTTTTAATTAATTAATTTAATTTGGTTATCTAGGACACTAAGATCAAGTGAAGAAAACCATCAGACTTAAGGTAAGGGGTTTCTTCATCTCACTTCCATTTTTTGGAGATATTTTCTATTCACTAATATTACTTGTGTATGGTGTATGTATATCTCCCATTAATATTTCAATTCATTAATCTATTTATTATTATGGTATTCAATGTATCATTTGAAGATTATTAATTTTCGGGGCATTCAAATCGATTGATTACAAAGTGATGAGAGTTTTCCACCCGAACCTCCATTTTCATTCGAGTTACTTTTATTGTCTAATTACCTCAATGAAATTATTATGTATTGTTATGAAATCTTCATAAATTCTTTGTGAGTGTTTTATATATGTTAACCAACCATAATCCTTCATTATTTTATGTGGAGTTGCACATTTTAAAAGGAACTTTCAAAATTATTTATGAAATACTAACCTGATTCAAGAGATCTTTTCGAATTCTTACATGTTTTCAAGTGTACAATAGAATCTATTTTAAGACAATATTATTTTATAAAAACACTAATTTTATCCTGAAAAATGATCTTTTATAATTTATGGATTTAATATAACAAACTTGTTTTCCCACTTTAAAATTCTATTTAATACTTTACTTAAAATGATCTAAAATGATTTATTTCTAAAGAATATTAAGAACTATTTTTACATGATTTCACTTTAGTGGGTCATCATTTATTCCTAAAATATAATTTCAATGTCCTAGTCGTTTATTTTCTAGGATATTCATGTTCAAAAACTGATTTCATGGAAAATATAAATGATCTTCCAAAATAACTCTTCTTTCGGAAGTAAAAAATCATTTTTCTCATGTCACATTAACTTTTATGAGATATATGCCGTGTTTTCCACTTATTTATTTCATGTGGTGTATGTACTTACCTTTGGTATATCATATATAGAGTCTCCTTATTCTCATGATATTCTATGGGATTATTATTTTAATGTTTCAAGGTGGTATGCGACACTTTCGAATGTTTAAGGATTTATTCATCAAGTATTTTTTAATGGTCTCATTTAAAAGTATCATCATCTATGTCAACATACTTTGTTGAATATTTTACTTCATTGAGGTTTATCTCCTATGATATCTTCCACTATTGTTTATTTAAAGGTTTATAATTAGTTTTAATGCAGATGTGCTATCTTGAAACCATTCACCAAATTACTTGGAATGGTTAGTGTTTATGATTAATGATTCGGGAATGTTATTTACATTTTATATGGTAGTTTCAATATGAATGTGTATGTTGTTTATGTTTATCCCCATTCATAAGAGTAATGTATTGGACATAGTACGTGTCGGGTGTGGCTTGTTATAGTCCCTCAGTGGATCGGAAGGTCTCATGAGACAAACTATGGTCATGGCACGAGGTTTTGAAAAAATGGATATTTATGGTCTTATAACGAGGCATTGAATGTATAGTTTTGGTTTCCTGCATTATGAATTCCCTCATTATGAGAATAGTATTGATATTTCATGTGGTTATTCAAATACTAGAATACCCATGATTATGTTTTATTGTGGCATTATTTATTTATATCTTATTCACGCCATAATGTGTTCAAGTTTATTTTAAAAGGCATGTGTTTTAGTAATTCACCATGACTAATATTTATGTTTATGTTATCTTATACTGTATTTATTAACCCTTAATGATCATTTGAGATCACCCCTTTCATTTTTTTTCCTTCCCTAGGTTATGAAGAATAGATCATTTATTGAGTTTCCAAGGATGTAGTTTATTATCTTTTGTTGTGTATCGTTTTTTTATTTTCAAAATATAAAATGTGTTCCAGGTATGTATCAAGTTTCTTCAAGGATTCTAAACTAATTATTCCTTCAATATTTTATTCCTTATAATCATTCCAATTTATTAAAATAATTCAACAGCTCCGAGCTTCTGGGGTTGGGGTGTTATAGTTGGCATCATTGGAAGTTTAGTAGAAACCATGGGTACTAGTTTTAGAAAATGTATGTTAGGGAACAAAGACCTAAGATGGTCTTTTAGGATAAAAAAACAAGAACACCCTAGAATTTTGGTGAGGAATATATTATGTGGATATTTCTGTCAAATACATCCCTATCTGGATACAAACATATAGAGGTGGCTCTGGCACATATGTACCTAGGAATGAAAACACCGACATGGAGTTTCAGGCTTAACTCGTGGTATCCTGGTACACAAAAATGGGCCTTGAAACACTCTTGGTTCGACACACCCAGGGGATTTGCTTAAGATAATTCACATTTTATTTACCCACCATTATGAAGGATTTATGCCCCCAAAAGTAACCAAAGTATATACTTCTAGGATTTACGATGCATAAATTTATGTTATGTTCTATACTATGTTTAATGTTATAGAGAGTTTATAATTTTATAAGCTAATATAAAATATGTAATTGATTTGAAATGGAGCCTAGCAGAAGGAATGAGAACTTCACTAATGCACGTGATGTGAAGAATAAGAAGGGTCATATCTCAAATGTTCGTAAGCCATCTTTTCAAAGGAAGATTGTCTCCCAAGTATCTTCATCATATAATGAAATAATATCATGTGTTAACAAGGTATTTAAAGACTTATATGAGTCCTATTTAATTGAAGGGAAGAAAAATAATAAGAGGAAGGAAGAGAGATACAATGATAAATGAAATAAGGGAAAGAAGTGTTTTCCCACAAGTGATGATTGTGGAAGGAATCACCCTGGTAAATGCTTGAAGGGAATGGGTGTTTGCTATAAGTGTAGGGATAAAGGACACTAGGTTTATGATTGCAAGGGTAAGAAAATGTTTTCCATTGTAGAGTGCTTCAACTACAAAGAGATGGGACACCATGTGAATAAATGTTCCAATCGTCAAAGGAATATACCATAAATGATGATTTTGGGTAATGATCAAGTTATGATGCTATAGTAGATGAAGTTGAATGATTAATATTCCAAGTCAAGAATCATTCCATTTGAATATTTTGTCAGTAATGTACTGGTTGTATTAATTATGAGATATTTAAGTATTGTTCTACAATACACTTTCATTAAGGATTTGAGTTCGTAAGATGAATGGTAAAAACAAAAATCGATTCAGTATAAAGTTAAAACTTTTAGAAAAAAACATGATTGAGGGAAAGACAACCCTTAATATATATCTGATGTTGAGATAATGATGAAGAAATGATTGATTCGAATAAGTACAGACTACTTTGGAATTAATTTTGGACTTGTCTAGAAGTGGTCTATGCTATCATCGATGAAGTTTACAACACTTTTAAACTTAAGGAATATATCTAATAACATGTATCTTACTTAAGAAATACGGAAGAATGCATGTTTCCAATATGGTTGTTACAACAATTGAAGTTATTACCATATTTCAATAGGATACACGATGAAGTTATTCACATGTTTGGAATGTGAATTTTTGAGCTGCTTCTTATTGATTAAGGGTTAATGATAAGTTCATCGTGTAAATTTAGAGACCTTCATTATAATGTGTTGAATAATTGCATTTTTTTTAATTTTTAACCATTCACAATATGGTTTAATTTGATCATTGTATGGGGTTCTTTTAGAGTTTAATGTCACTGCATGATGGTTTGATTATTCTTCCATAACGGTGTTGTCTAATTAGATTTCATTGTTTTGTAGTAATCGATGCATTTCAACTTCCTCTTATTATGAGGATAATTTAATCGTATTTCTGATGTGGGTTTCCCATAAGGGAATTTTCAAGTATCAACCATTAACTTTCTAATTTGAATTTCAAATATCGATGAATTTTTTTTTGAGAGAATAATGTAACACCCCAAGAATTTAAAAATAGATTTAATATTGAATGCCTAAAACACTAAGTCTCTAAAAAATACCACATTGTTATAACATATCCAGTAAATATAATTTTTCCATTTCTATAATTTTAATTTCAAAAAATTACATATATGGTTGTATTCAGTAAGTTATTCTGAGTCTCATAAGACAAACTTAATTTTCGGTGAATAGTAACATACCCTTATGAATAGTAACATACCTTTGTGAATAGTAATGAATAGTAAAATGGCCAAAAAATAGAAACATCACCCATGATTGTATAAATATAATATAGGCATCTTAAAAGTGAAAACAAATCAAAGTATAAGTATATGTATTTTTTCATGTCATACTTATTTTAATTAAAATTTAATGATTAACTTAATAATTAAATATGGAAATTTATTTTCATAAAATTTATTAATAAATTGATAATTTATTGTCTTATGGTTATAAGATAATTTTATGGGACCTTGATTAATTTCTCCTGGTGTTATAAAATGAGTTATGGTTTTAATGATATTTTTTGGAATAAATAATGATTCTATTTTAAAATTAAATTATAAATTTTTTAATTTTTTTTTCAAAAAATGGATTTCATTTTTAAATTCTACAGAACTAAAAATGGCTGGGGTGAATTTTTATAATTTTTCTGAAATACTCAAATTTTTATGAATAGTGAAATACGGTAAAATACTGTATATTTAATTATCAGTTAAATACACTATTTTTAACATCATGAGTGATTTAAGGCCACTTGGTCATAACTCACTTGAACTTATCACTATTAGGGGTCACATAAAACAATACTATTGGTTGTATTGATGGAAATACTGAATTAAATATTTAAAATTCACTCCTCTCATCCACTATAACCCCTTCCCTCCCCATCACTCCTTATTCTCTTCACTCCTCTAAAGCCTTGTGTCTTGTATAAGTTCTTCCCAAGTACCGTTATTTAGTCACACCCCACTTCCATAAGCTCTTGGTATTTCCAAAAGACCAAAACATATCCCCTAAAGAGTCTCTCAAAGAAGATTACTTCAAGAGATAAATTCCTCTTTTCATTTCTTTTGTTTAAAGTTCTTTTTTATGTGGTATGTATTTCAAGTTTTCATACCATGTTCACATTTCCATATTATTTGGTTCCTATAATATTTTATGATCCTTTTATTAATGGTTTATCCCTTTCCCCTTTCTTTTTAATGTTTTCTAAAACCATGTTGTATAGCAATTATGCTGCAGAATTTTCATCTCAAAATCTCTCTCTTTTTCAAGCATTCTTATTGTGCTATTATATTTTAATTTAAATCGGTTTATTCTGGGATATGAAAATCCATATACTCCTTAATTTCCATATTATTTATTAATGATGAGATACCTGTTTTCTATCATCAAAATATTTTATGAAATTTTTAGCGACGTCGTTAGGCTGCATAATTTTCGTGAGGGATTTCTCAACTTTTCTTTTATGTTGAGTTCCTTTATTTTCTTTTTCTTTCCTCATCACCCTCATTCAAATTATATGAAAATTACATTACCTCAAATGAACTATAATCTTATTATTCTAATGGAATATTTCTTAATCAACTCTCATTTCCCATTCTTTTATACTAAAAATGAAAACACCATCTGAGATATGCTAATTTACCACATTCAAGGACAATGGGTTTTCAATTTTCTACTACTATATTTAATTATGGTCATGAAACAATTATTATGGTTGAACCAGACTATAATATATGTATTATGTCTCATCTATGGTTTTGGAATATTTTTCTACATCTGGTTATGATTTATAAAGCAAATGAGTTCGTGGTGTCCAAAAACCACCAATTTACCCAAACGGTTAGCATTAAATAATTTATATAACAATTCATCTTCACTATAAGTAACCAAATGAAATTTGAAACCATGTAACATTATATATGTATAATAATAACATATAACTTCAATTCTAGAAAAAAATCCCCATTATACATGATTCTCTATTCATGTGTATAAGTATACCGATTATGAAACAAACGGACCGGGACAATGAAATTGAACCTCTTAAACCATCAAAAAGGCCATGAATAAACTTAATAAGGTTATAATAAATCAATTAAATGTAGAATAGGTTCTTAAAATATTAATTAATTAATTTAATTTGGTTATCCAGGACACTAAGATCAAGTGAAGAACACCATTGGACTTAAGGTAAGGGGTTCCTTCATCTCACTTCCATTTCCAGCAGATATTCAGTATTCAATATGATTACTTGTTTATGGTGTGTGTATACTTCAAATTGATGTTTAATATAATTAATCTATTTATTATCATGGTATTAAATGTATTATTTAAAGATTATTAATTTTGGCGCATTCAAATCGATTAATTAGAAAGTGATGAGATTTTTCCACCCGAACCTCCATTTTCATTCAGGTTAATTTTATTATCTAATTACCTTAATGAAATTGTTATGTACTATTTTGAAAATATCATAAATTATGTGTTATTTATATATATATGTTCACAAATCAGAATTATTCCCTATTTTATGGGGAGTTACACATTTTAAAAAGAAATTTCAAAATTATTTCTGAAATACAAACCCGATTCAAGGGATCTTTTTGAATTCTTACATGTTTTCAAGTGTACACCAGAATACATTTCAAGGCACCATTATTTTCATAAAAAAAAATAAATTTATCATTAAAAATTATCTTGTATCATTTCTGGATTTAAGATAACAAAATTGTATTCCCACTTTAAAATTATCTTTAATACCTTCCTTAAAATGATCTAGAATGATTTATTTCTAAAGAATCTTAAGAACTATTTTTTACATGATTTCAATTTAGTGAGACATCATTTATGCCTAAAATATAATTTCAGTGTCTTATTATTTTATTTTATTGGATATTCATGTTCACAACTAATTTCTTATAAAATATAAATGATCTTCCAAAATTACTCTTCTTTCAAAAGTAAAAAGGATTTTTCTCATCTCACATTATCCTTTATGAGATATATGCCTTGTTCACTACATATTTCATTATTGTGTTGTATGTAATTCCCTTTGATATATAATATCAAGAGTCTAATTATTCTCTTGATATTCTATGGGATTATTATTTTAATGTTTCAAGGTGGTATGTGACACTTTGTAATGTTTAAGGATTATTTCCTCAAGGATTTTTCAAAGGTCTCATTTAAAAGTATCCTCATCTATGTAAACATAATTTGTTGAATATTTTACTTCATTGATGTTTATCTCCTATGATATCTTCCACTATTTGTTATTGAATTTTTTATTATTAGTTTTATTATGGATGTGATATCTTGAAACCATTGACCATATTACAAGGAATGGTTAGTGTTTATGATTAATGATTGGGAAAAGTTATTTATAATTCATATATTAGTTTCAATATGAATGTGTATATTATTTATGTTTATCCCCATTAATAATGGGAATTCATTGTGCATAGTAAGTGTTAGTTGGGGCCTGCTATATCCCATCGGTGCACCGGTAGGTCTCATTAAACAAACTATGGTCTTGGCACGAGGCCTTGACAAAATGGATATTTGTGATCTTGGCATGAGGCCTTGATGATATGGTTATGTTGTCCTTCATATTCATTCCATCATTATGAAAATAGTATTGATATTTCATGTGGTTATTTTACTAGTAGAATACCCATGAATATGTTTTATTATGGAATTATTTATTCAGCTCTTATTCCTACTATAATGCTTTCATGTTTATTTTTAAAGGCATGTGTTTTAGTTATTCAAAATGCCTAATGTTTAGGTTTATGTTATCTTCCGCTGTATTGCTTAACGCTTACTGAGAATTTGATCTCACCCCTTTTATTTGTTTTTCCTTCCTCAGGTTATGAAGAAGAGATCATTTATTGAGTTTTCAATGATGCAGTTTATTAGCTTTTGTTATGTATCTTTTTTTGATTCCTTTCAAAATTTAAAATGGGTTAAATGTATGTATATAGTTTCATCAAGAGTACTAAACAGATTAGTCCTTCAGTATTTGATTCCTTGTAATCATGCCAATTTATTAAAATAAATCACCATCTCTAAGCTTCTAGGGTTGAGGTGTTATAGAATAACTCATCAATGTGAGGTATAGGATCCTTATTCATTATCATAATAGTATTGATTTCCCTATAATAAATGTACGGCCTCATGGATCCATCATTATTATTGAAGATGAGTATAGGGGTTCCCAATGGTGAAACATTAGGTGAAAAAATACCTTATCACATAAAGAATCCAGTTTTTTGTTAACATCAACTAATTCTATAGTGACTATTATATATGAATTATTTAATAAGATTCTTCAATTATGGATTAAATCAATGAAAAACTCAACTTTACACTCTGTTGGATGTTTGGGTAATTCCTCAGAAAATATATCAAGGAATTACTATACAATAGGTATGCCCATAATTGTAATATTATATTTTCCATGTTTATAATTTTTTCTCTTTTTCCTCAAGAATCTCATTCAGAAGAGATACTGGTATTGGATCTTAACATGACCCAAATGACGAGGTATTTTCTCTAAAGACAATAAATTATTCGTATTCATCATGAATCATAATTTTATTATATTTGAAATAAATTTTAGAACAATATTTTGAAATATAGTCCATACGAAGGATTATATTGAATTCAACTATAGGTATGTTAATAGAGTTAGATTATGTGTCATAATGGGAACTTCCTGACACATCCTTATCATAGAGAGATTTCCACTATGAGTTTTGAATGAAAACTCCCTTATTAATGGGTTAGAAAAATATCTAATTTTCCTAGAAGACATGAATGATATAATAGAGTGAAAGTATCCATAATTAAATAAATCATTAGCTAAACTTGTGTCTCTTGTTATTGTACTTTCCACCATATCTTGTGTCTCTTGTTATTGTACTTTCCACCATATCATTGGGAACTTCCACCTCTTCTGTAGTGATCACATATGCTTATCCTTCTCCACTCATCCTATTCTATGATATGATCCATTTATTATTAGTTAATTCGTGTGAATGATACTACATTTATATATAATTTAATTACTATATAATAATTATTTATTTCTTCCCTTTACACTCATTAGTCTGATTACCCTTATCATCACAATTGTGACAAACTCCCTTTCCCTTCAAACATTTTATAGTTTGTTTCTTCCCAAAATTTTCATAATATAGAAATTAATTTATTTTATTATTATTAATTTATTTTCCCCCTTTTTATAGTATTTATATGACCCCTTATTATTTTTATTCCCCTCTAATATATAGGATCTATAAAATTTTTTATCTTTTTTGACAGTGTATAAAACTATTTCGTCATATGATGAAAAATATTTAAAATCCAATTTCCTTTGGAGACTTAGCTTAAGCCCTACCAAGAAATGGAAATTCACTCATTCTATATTACATATGTCATTTGTATCTTATTTATATAGTCTAGTAAAGGTAGCCTCATACTATAAAACACTTTCTTCTTCCTTTTTCTTTAATCTAAGAAAATATCTTTTCATTTCTGTTTTTTTCTCAAGAGAGGAATATTTGTTAGAGAATTTTTCCTTAAAATATCTCTATTCCTTGTGTTATATTTATTATTACAACATAGTATTCTGAATTGAAGACCATCATTTATTTTAATCACCTTTGAGACAATATATTGTATATACAACCATTTCCCTTTCAACACATCCCATGGACACAAATATATTTTCAATATACTTAAACCATTTATTTGAAACCACACTATTAGTATTCCCAAAAATTTATAGCAGCATATATTACATAAAAAGATACAACATAGGATAATAATTTTGTGTAACAAGAGTTTTCCCTATTTAGGAAATGTTATTTTTTTAACCTGATTAATCTTCCTTAAAACATTCAAGACATTCTTAGTTATAATAATTGTTGTATTGTCTTTCTCAACATGGACATTTCTACATTTACCATGTGTTTTGAAACTATAATTTCTTCCTAGAACCATTTATAATATATTTAATATTATGTATTATCCAATGAAATTATTAATTTTAAAACAAAACTTTTAATTCTAAATTTGGTATAACACTTAATGTAAACTGAAAATTGATACATTATTAATCTCAAAATCATAAACATGGTTTCTTTGGTAATATAATTAAATCATAATAATATTTTCAAATCCACTAAAATAATACTTAATTATTATATAAATTATACAATGAATATTTCTTAGGTGTTTCGAACTAGGTGTGCAGTAAGGCTTGTTGTCACGCACTAGGTGATGATCGATTCAAATACCCATGCACCCATTTCGGAGTTATTACTCATAAGAACAACTATAAAAAAATAATTTTTCTTATATTACCTATATAGGGACATAATTTCTTTTAAAAATCTCAAAATATATTCATTACCAAAAAAATTAGATGTAATTCCACAATTTGACATATAGTAAAATTATATCATTAGTTTTGGTTCCTTAATCGATGCTTTCCTAAATCTAGCTCCTAAGGCTTCTATTAAAATTACTTTGATACCAACTATAATAACACAAAATCTAGTAAACCATATCCTATGTATACTCTATTATATTGTAATAGATGTAAGGGATCTAATCATGAAGGACCAATTGGTTTATTAGTCTTTGAGTCCAAAATACATGCATACGACCCATTTTACATTTAGAAAATAATATAAAACATAACAAAAAAATATATCAACATATAAAAACTCATTCAAAGAATTACTCTTCATATATTGTTGTAAGGAAATAAAACAATGGAGAAAAATAATTCTCATTAATGGTAACATACAATGAAAGATACCATGAGTAAATATGGCATAATCAATGTGTATTTCTAAATAATTGATAACACATTCCATTTAATCAATAAATTGAGATCGAAATAAACCCATGGATAATCTCAATGAAATAATCTCATGGATAAAAATAAATAAATTTTAAATAAATAAAATTCTTAATATTATAGGTCATGATCTCAAACATTATGATATCTATACAATCCAGACCTTTCACAAAGATAATTTAAAACAATGAGTAAAACCCATTTAAATTTTCCAACTGATTTTTCTCATGATTTATGTAAATGAATCAATGGGATATATAAACATCGACCCCACTCATAACTTTATGTCCAATTTATTCCATATAAATTTAATGGTTGCTTTGGTTCATGAATAATATTCCTTATAAATAATTTTTATATTAAATAAAGAATAATGAATAGAAATATTTTCCCAGTCAATCAAACTACATTTAAATTAAAACACCATATGTGTAAATGATATAGGGTTTTGGAAATAAGAATATCCAAGATAAATAATATTCATATTTAAGTTAAATTTAATGTACAATAATCATAATAAATTTAATGTTTCAAGAGAAGATAACAATCAAAATATTTATAAGAGATAAGAGATGATAATCGGTTTTCTAAGAATATAGGTTTTGTAATAAGATCAACTATTACAGAATAACAAAAGGAATGGAAGGAAAATATTAAAATATCATTAAAAAAAGAGTTTAATTTATAAAATCATGGAAAATGTGTAGGACATAAATTTTTTAAAATTTTTGTGGTGGTAGGGAGGTATGTTATCACAGTATACATTAAAAACATTCCTTGTGAATTTTTTGTAAAGAAAGCTGAAAATATACCTTTATTAAAATTTAGAAATAATACTTTTAAAATATATTTTAAATACAAGTATAAATTATATTTTCCTCAATAAACTATTTGAGTAAATAATTTTAATTTTTTAAAATAATTTTAAAAAACATGTACATGGAAGAAAAATATTTCATATTATAAAATAAATAAAATCAGTTTTCATTTTAAACAATTATTTTCATTATTCATGTACAAAAATAGATTAAAATTTTGAATAAAATATTTTAAATCCTTAAATATCCATAGGATATTAAAATATGTGGATTTTAAGAATGATATTTTATAATTTTCTATTGAAAAAAGTGAAATCTTAAAAATTGATATTGTAAGATAAATTCTTAACATTTGTGACTTCTAAATTGAAACCCAATAAAATAATGGAATTCAATTGAAATATTAATCATCATTAATAAAGACATAATAATTTTAAATACATAAAATTGGTAGTATATACACCACATAAAATTTAATGGGATCAAAATATCAAATATTTCTCAATGGAGTGTAAATTGAGATAAAATCCCATACCTAACGCTTCCCCTTAGATGAGGATGATTTAGAAAAATTTATAATGGTTTTAATATTTTTATTAATTTAAACCAAAACCATATTCATATTTATAATATCATATATGATTCTCTTATGACATACTACCACCCTTTTGTTAATAATATTTCATTATTTCCATTATTTGGGTTTTTAACTTCTTCATTTTTGTGCATATTTTGTCACGAAAGTTATAATTATTGTGTACAGGTTATAGATCCATAATATATAAAAATATATTAATTTTATAAATATCACATTTATTTGTTATATAACTTTTTATATATTTTATTTATAGTTTAAATGAAAAATTAATCACATCGCTTCTTGGAGACGGTTGGTCATACGTACCCACAAGCAATGATATCATTCCATTCATGGGTGAAAAATTAATAAATTTGATTGAATATTAATTTTAATGAATTAATATCATTTCATATGTGTCATATATATTAATTATATACAAAACTATTACTATACATCTGATTTAGTTATGGAAGACAAATTACATCGGTGCTTGAGACGATAGTCTGTCGTACACATGATTGATTCTTTTGTTTCCCATTTGATCAAGATAGAGATTGATAAATATTATCCCATAAACATATTAACATATTATAATCTTTTATAATATTTTTTCAATATATTGTAATTATTAATTCATAATTTTTGGTGGAAAATAATAAGTAAATAAGAAGGATCTTGGTGAAGACAATTACATTCGCTTAGAAGAACCTCCTTTGGATATCTTATTATGGACCCTAGGGTTGGTGTTTTGGGAAGAAACAAACCTATATAATTTTTATTTGAATTTTTCAGATTTATTTTGGAAGTTTTGGTCTATATAAATTTATTTATAAGTGTTAATAAGTGAGTGGATGAGGTTCCCTTTTGTAATTATGGCGAGTAACACACATGTAGTTTTCCAAAGCTTTTCAATAAGGTCATGTCAATTACTTGGACATATGGATCCAAAAATACTCATAATATAAGTTGGAATGTTTTACATTTAATTATAACCATTAAATGGTGTTCTATATATTTTTAGGTCATTTTTCCCTAATAATTATAAATTAAATATCGGTGACCCTATTTTTACCATAACCACAGTAATTAATTTTTACAATTAATTATCACAAAAAATTAAGTTGAAATTTTGAATAATATAAATTATTCTAGTAAAAAATATGTAATATGTTTTTAATAATTAAAAGAAAAAATTTCATTTAAAAAAATCAAATTTTCAAATCAGGTCAAAAAAAATGTTTTCACAAAATGCATTTTTTCATTAGATGATATTTTATTAACTATATGACTAGTAATAATCATTATAAATATTTAAATTCATATGTATGGATATATAATATATAAAATTACTTTAAATTATTAAAAATTAAATATTATTTTAATTAATTATAATGGATAGATATTATGCCTTTTTAAACAAAAATATTTTTCTAAAAAAACAGTTTTCTGGAAAAAACATGTTTACCTCAAAATAATCTTTTCATTATTTATATCAATTTTATAGTCACTAAGTTTATAATTATAAATATTATTACACATTATTATAAATAAAATTATGAATACTTACCTACTAATGTTTTTATAATTCATAAAATATTATTTCTAATGAAAATTTTACAAAATTCATTCTAGGAATATTTTTACCAAGTAATTTCAAAATCAATATTCAGCCTATAAAATAGGAATTTCTTCCATGTAATGTAATAATATTATTTTTTTATAGTTTTATTTAAATATAATTTTAACAAATGATAATTTAGACATGAATTTTACACCTTAAGATGGACCATATCTCTAAAAGCGATCATGGGAAAATGATAAAAATTGATGATGTCTATGATAAAGATGCCCATGAGTTTGAATATGAAAAAATTCCAAAAATCCCCATGGAAGAGGTTATTACAGAGACCTGTTTACTATTTAAGAGTAGAAAAAAATTTATAAGAATAAAGATATATGGTTTTATATTCATCTATGATGGTGACTCATTGTTAGTTGATAATGATGAGAATTTATCCAATAAGGAAGCAATAATAAGATAATAAGTTGATAGAAGGAATTAATATCAGAATTGTGAAATATTTTCTATGTAGAAAATCTATTTTTTAGTTGTGGTAAATCATTAAATCAATGTAAATCCTATTAGGTGAAAATGGGTATTCAAGAATAAATTGGATATGGATGGTAAAATGGTATATATAATGCATGAAATGTTATTAAAGTGTTTAATAAACATCAAGGTGTTGACTATGATGAAACATTTTAACTAGTTTATGTGTTGAAATCCATCATTATTTTTATTTCCATTGAAGTTTACCATCATTATAAAATTTTGAAAATAGATGTTAAAGTAGTTTTCCATAATGGGGACCTTGTGGAAGATGTCAATATATCACAACCAGAAGGGTTTGTGAATCCAAAGCATTCCAATCATATATGAAAGTATCAATGATTTATTTATGGGTTGAATTATACATAATTTTAATGAATCTATATGATAATTTGGTTTCATAAAAATTAATGTCAACCCCGTGACTATGATATGTTTAATAGGAGTGTAGTTCTTTTCCTAAAATATATGTTGTTGATATAAGACGGATAAGAAATGATATACTAGTATTATATATTGTTAAAACATGGTTAGAAAATGTGTCATGGTGAAGTACATATGTGAAACAACCTACGGTATTGGGATCAAGGTTTGTTATGATATATAAGAGGTATCATGGACTATGTCAGGGTGTATACATTGACTATATACTAAAGAAAGTCAGTATGGAATAGTCTAATATGTAATAAATATATACAAAAAATGTATCATTGACCTCAATATAAGAGAGAGAGAGAGGGCGAGAAATAAAAAGTATGAGTATGATTCATTACGTGTCATTGATAGTATATTTCATGTATATGTTGGTAAGTACTATAATTCATGTTTTATACCCCTTAAACATGATTTGAATAAATATAGTATGCCTATTAGTGCCGCATTGGATGTTTTTATGACCATCATGTAGAATATAAGGATTGAAATTGTTTTTTTCATGGTTTATAGTGGATTTGTGGAACTAATCCGAAGGTGATACTAAGATTATATTTTAAATACATAAAATAATGATTAGAAATTTTCATCTGGATATGTTTACTTCTTTAATGTAGAATATGTGAGCTAGAAGAGATCAAAGAAACTAGTTGTCACTAATTCTATAAGAAATTCCAAGTACATTATGGCTTTTAATATGGCTAAGGATCTAGTTTCAATTTAAAACTTCATCGAATATATTAATGTGGTTCCATGTTCTAAAGATGTTATCACCATAGATTGTGATAATATTGTAGTGTTTGTCAAAGCCACAGAACCAAGGTTACATCAATTGATAAATAATAAACTTCAGAAATACAACCTCTTGAGAAATTTTTCTCAAAGATATGATATCATAGTATGTATAGTTTCATAAAAATAGAAATTAGAACTCCCATTTTCTAAATTCTTATCTCAAACCAAAAATTAATATCATGTAAGAACTAGTGGACTAAAAATGGTTACCTTTTGTATCTAGTGAAGGTGGGGATATGTTCGAGTTGGTGCCCTTGAAGAAACATAAATTTTTACTTTTTATAACATGTTTATTAAAAGACTTGGATAATAATAAATTTATTAAAAATGATGAGTCTTATTCCATGTAGATTTAAGTGGTATTGTCCTTAGATTATTTTTCATATCCAAAGATTTTATTTGTTCCTTGCAATGTTGAGAACCTCGATGTTCTACAAAAATACTCTTAAGTATATATCCTATTATAAAATTAAACATATCTAAAAGAAAAAAAAAGTTTTTATACATCCAATTCTTGAGGTTCATAATACATTTGGACTTATTCTCATAAATTTTACACTTACTAATCTCTAGGATGGAAGGTTACATGGAAATACCTACCCATATGAATTCCATAAGTAATATATCTCCATGGATATTCCAATCTATTGTAACATACTAGGTAAATAAAGAATATAAAATTTTCATATTTATTAATATTTTTGAATGAAATATTAATTTTACATTAAATGAAATGAAATGTTCAATGGCGTACTCTATACGCAACAATGGGTTTCTTTGAAATCATACATTGCACACAACATTGAGTTATACTGAAAAATAATATAATAATAATATTATTTTAAATGGTTGTTAACACGTAGCTATTTTATTGTTGGGAATGAATATAAATAACTAAAATATGATTATATATGTTTGTTAAATGTTTTTATATATATCCAATAAAATATAGAGGCTTAAAATGTGACTGAATCTAATTTTAAGCAAAAATACTCTAATATTCATTAAAAGGTAGATTTATTGCCTTTTGATGCTAAACCATCATTAAATATATTTTTGGTGCCTTTTATATGTTCTATTTTACAAAATAAAATTATTCTTTATAATATGGACATAAAAATTTACTTTGGGTAATATTTTGGTAATTTTATTGATAAAAATCATTTTTTATTGAATAGTGAATATACTATATTTTAATTCAAAACTACCTTTTAATCTAATTTATTTATAAGATTAGATTATCTTTTTAATTAGTTTTAAAGTGTAATTATATTATGTATTCACCATTTAATCCAATTTTGTTCATTGGTAGTAATTTCACTTTGAAATTGGACATAAATAAGTGTTAATCTTTTGATAGTTAATATTTCTTAAAAACACGCTTTTTGTTTTGACAGCGGGAATTAATTTTAAATTAATTCCTACCACTTATGTTTTTTGAATTTGTAAAAATAGATTCCATATTTTGAATCTGGAGGACCAAATTTTTTAAATAGGAAACCTTTATTTTTAGAAATTACGAATATTTACTTCAGAAAAAAATTTATTTACCTTGGTTAAAGGGTAAATCAGGTAAATAAGGGTAACAATATATTATTATAATATTCCTTAATTACACTAACATGTGTCCTAATCATATTGGATGATATATTTCCAACCATGGGCATCCTTTGGTCGATTTAGGGACCCCATGGAGCCACTTGGGAGTGATAATGACACTTTGTATTAATTGATTTAAAGGAAATACAAAATTGACATAAACATATATCTTTTAGTAAATTAATTTTTACATGGGGTTATATAAGATATATCTTCAACTAAAAATATTAATTTTAAATCTAACAATGTTTCCTACATCATGATATTTATTTTATAATTTTTATACATCATATAAATAAAAATATATATGACACAATAATGATTTTGTGTTTACCTCATTAAAGAATGATTTAAATAAATAAGATTATAAAATTAAAACAATGTCCAAAACTAGTCCAATTATTATTGGATGATTTTATTTAAAACATGACGTATCTAATCTTCTACTTTAATGAGTTTTGGACACATAAAAACCGAAAATCATTATATAATAAAATAATATTTTCAAGCTTTCCTTTAGAGCCCCTCCCCGCCTTATAAAAATCCCTCAATTCTAACCCATTACTCACTCTGTTGAATCCCCTTGGCTCATCCAAACTCTAAAAAATTAAGCTACCTACATATATATCCTCCTCCTATAATCCTTCTCCTAGGAAGAAGGAAATTCAACTAAACCTTTTGGTTAAAACCAAAGGAATATGACTGATTTAAAGGTAACGTCTTCTCTTAAGTTATTTGGTTTTATTTTACTTATCCAACCAATATATCTATTTTTATTCAATTATTTTATAAAAACAAGAATATAAAAAATATTATAGGTTGTTTATTTTTGAATTATTTGAACTAAACTTACCCACACCTCTATCTAATGGGTAAAGAACATGCTGTTTTTGTGGACGATGAACTACTGCCTCATGAAGTGATTATTGTTCAAATATCTCCAACCGCCTCTCAGGGTGGCCATTATGATGTCTCTGTATTTATATATGATATATGTTATGTTTATGTTTTCTCTATTCTTCTGTAATTTTTATTTAAAAACATACCTTTATGCTTTCAAATATGTGTAAATACGATTATTTAATTTGAGGAAGTGCGGACTACCACCCCCTCAAGGTGATTTGATTCATTCATGACATACATGGAAAGTATAAAGTATGGAGTTAATGAAATTATGTAACATATATATCATATGATATTATACTATAATTATAATATACCTATTTATCATTATGTTTTCATTCCATTAAATATGAAATAGAAATGAAAGTAGCGTTCATGCGTACGTACGTCTTACCGTCTCTATAAAAGGTGCTTTTCATTTCTTATCTCAAAAAGTTATATAATATTATAAATACATAAATATAATGGATATATATGATATATATGATATCTAAATCATTAATATCATTCTGGATATAATGGGCTTTTGTTCACATGAACAACTTGTAATTATAAGAAGTTTAATTTTGACTCAAGTACCAAATATCGACAAAACAACCATTATTAACATAAATGATTGAATAATGTTTATAACATGGTAATAAGTGATATAAAAATAATAATAATCTTAAAAAAGTTTCTTAATCAAGTAGAAATTAAATTTATCTTATTATTCGGGATATTAAAGAACGAACGGGTCAAGTCAGGCACGAGGTAAGGGGTTTCTTATCTCACTTTTAATTCTGTGAGATTTCCATTGTTCGCCAATTATTTATTTCATGTGGTGTATTTTGTACTTAAATTTGATATATATTATCATGATTCTCTTTATATTCATTGTATTCTGATATTCTTTTGGTGCATATTAACTTTTGGTCTTATGACTCGATTGATTACAACGTGGTAAGGGGTTTTAATTTCACTTTTTATTCCAGTGAGATTCATGCTATGTTTGACATTATTTCTTTTTGTGTAGTATATTAACTTCCCATGATTGTATTATTTGTATAATATACTTTAATTTAATGGTATTTACATCTTCATTGTATGATCCTTCTTCCATGGAGTTTATGTTTCATATGTTGCCAAATCAGTAAAGGACCCTTTCACCCTCCCCTTTTTAAAAGACTTATTTTTATTATGTCTTTTAATTTGCATATTCTTATGTTGGGATATGATATTATATATCCTAGTTTATATAAATTTTATGTCCATGTGATGGGATACCTTTTTCTCTCTCATCAACTCATTTTATGAATTTTAAAGTGACGTCGTTAGGCTGTCGAATTTCTATAAGAGAACTTATTAACCCAATTTCCATTCTTTGTGGTTAAATTTCTACTTGTTGCTTATGTCATTCCATGAATTTGTGTGAATGACCTATGATTTTTTTAAATTTAATATTAAAACATATTGACTGTATTTATATTTTTCACACATAATTACGTAATTGATTTATCCATAATCTAAGGATACCATCTTTATAAGAGAATTCATCTCAATTTACATTCAATTGAGACTTCATTGTTGTTATGAAAAAATTCAATTTTATATGGTGTATATACTTCCCTTTTATGTATTATATCATGAATCTATTTATTCTCATGATATTATATTCTTTGGTTAATTTCACTCCTCAGTTATTTGTATTCAAGCGTCTCTCATTTGGTTAGGAACTCTTTAACTAAAATATCATTTTAAAAGATTTAATTAATTGTTCTTATAAATATCTATAATTAATTTCCATGTTTTAAAAATGGTTTTAAGGATTTATTTATATGTACATTAATGTTTTAAAATGTTAATTCCTTTAAAATCATCAAAGTGGTATTGGACAATTTGATTCAATAATCTCTTTATTAAATGTTTTAAATGATTTTGAAAATGGTTAGATAAAGCATTGATTATGTGAATATATTGAAATGATATATTTTGATTGCAATGTGGAAATTTTTTCCTTCCTTTTATGCTTGTTTTGTGTGTAATGAATATGTTCTGTATATTGGGCATTGTTTACGTGTACGGGTGGTTCCGTGATAAAACTAGGGCGGGTGAGCCTGAGATAGCTCTCCAATGCGTTGGTTAACATGACGAAGGTAAACACTAGTGTTTCTCCTAAGAGATTCAGGGAATATACTGTGATGGGTATTCCAATGTAACTGCATATGTAGTTTTTATAGCTACAATGTAAGTATAATATGGATTCCACAAGTTACCTTTATGATTTATGATTTCAATGTGTTATTCATAAATCTTATGATTTCATGTTGTATGTTATGATTGAAAAGAATGGTTTTATTGATTTGTATTTATTGATGGTTTAATGTTTACATTCCTTATTTTATAACCCTTAGTGTTCTTTTTAGGCTCATACAATGTTTTGAAATGTTTTCCATGGGACGTAAACATAAATAGGGTTAAGGATGTGATTAAGGAAAATTCCTGATGTCTAAAACTTGGAACTAGACATGTTTCTTTTTAAGATTTTTTATTTTACGAAAAAATGGATACTAAGTAGTAGTGTCTACATTTAATTTTCAAGTTGATATGTAATAGTTATGGCCTAATTCTCTAAAAATCTAAACCTGAAAAGATCTTCCATTTGAATTATTTATTTAATTAATGATTATGTAATGTTTTAATGTCAGGTCCTTATAGTTGGTATCAGAGGTCGGTTTAGATAACATTAGAGGTTAGGGTGTTATTTAAGTATAAGTGACATAACCATAATGGTTATCATATTATAAAGAGCCATAAATATTTTAGATAAATTGAATGAGTTAAAATAACATGAATAAGTTTATCTTAGTATTTACCCTCCTCATAAGATTTTATATGATGATTTGGCTGATACACTCACATTGACCTTTTTGGTTTTAGTAAATGGCTGGATCTAGCATGCACCAAAGTAACAGTGGATGTAAAGAAAACTGTGACTGTTTTCTAAATGAGAAACTGAATGAAATGGGAGCTTCAATGAGAACCCTTGTGGTTATTCTCACCCTACTATCTGGAGTCATGATTGACCACCTAAACCATGGTGATTTTTATAAGGCATTGTATATGCAAGAAATAAATCCCTATGGAAGTTCATGTAATAATATTAAAGGTAAGTATGTTCAAAAACCTATGTGTCAAGGATGTGGAGAGAAACACCTATAAAAGTTCTTCAAATGGATGAGAAGATGATATAGATGTGGGAATGAATGTCATAAAGCAAGAACCTTCCATGAAAAAAAAATGAAGCATCCAGTTGACTCTAGGAATCAGAAAGACGTTCTTTATGATATTTGAGATTCAATCTTAGTTTGGATAACTTTGAAGAATTTTAGAGACAATTTTTATTGAATGGTATTTATTGAACATTCGTTATTGTTTGAAAAAATTTGGAGATAAAGAGTAGTTTTTCTTTTTGTAAAAGATTATCCTTTTTTGGGGATTATCTGATCTTGAACTAACTTTTTTGGTTTTGGTTAATGTATAAAGGCAAGGAAAATATATAGTCCTTCTTTTGTGGATTATGTGATACTCTATATGTTGATTCTAGTGCTTCAGGTGTAACCATGTTAGTTTGAATACTCATCATTTGGAGAAAAGATGATTTTTCGGTAGAAATTTAGTAAAGTATGAAAGTTTACATGACAAGTAAGTATGTTTCCTTATGTTTTTAGTTAAGTTATTAAATAAATTACTAAACTTTTTGAAAATTAACTTAAAACAAAAATGTTGTCTCTTAACCTTTTCTATTGGGGAATAAAATATTGTTTAACCCATCACGAGTTTGTGATTTTCTGGTGGTTAGCTTTCTTTAAATCATGTTTTCTACCACTCTCAATCAAATCTTGATGGTTTGTTTCTCTTCCATATCTTTGTTTTCCTAAATGGAATCCTTGTATGGGCTATCTCAGGTGACCTTTGTATTTCTCTATCTTTTTCTAAAGTGATTTTTTTATTGACTCTTTTTATGATGTGGAACTTTCGATGAAGTTTACAAGTCCAATTTTAATATCGCGACGACCCAATTCTCAAAAGGGGAAAGAATGTAACATCCCAGGTAAATAAAGAATATGAAATTTTCAAATTTATTAATATTTGTGAATTAATTATTAATTTTACATTAAAAGGTATGCTATGTTCGATATCGTACCCAATACACAACAACATGTTTCTTTGAAATCTTACGTTGCAGACAACATTGAGTTATACTAAATAATAATATAATATTATTATTATTTTAAATGTTAGTTAACACATAGTCATTTTATTTGGCGGGAATGAATAGAACTAACCAAAATATGATTATATATGTTTATTAAATGTTTTTACATTTATCCAAAAAAAATTAGAGGCTTAAAATGTGAATGAATCTAATTTTAATCATAAATACTGTAATATTCATTAAAAGGTTGATTTAACGCCTTTTGATGGAGAACAATCTTTAGATATAGTTTTGGTCACTTTTATATGTTTTATTTGAAAAAATAAAATTATTATATATATTCGAGACATCAAAAATTACTTTGGGTAAATTTTTGGTATTATTCTGATAAAATTTATTTTTTAATGAATTGTGAAAAATGATGTATTTTATTTCAAAACTGCATTTTAATATAATTTATTTATAAGAATAGATTATATTTTTAATTTGTTTTAAAGTGTAATTGTATTATTTTTTTACCATTTAATACAATTCTGGTCATTGTAAGTAATTTCACATCTAAATTTGACATAAATAAGTGTCAATATTTTGATAGTTATTATTTCTTAAAAACACGTTTTTTTGTTTTAACATCAGGAATTAATTTTAAATTAATTTCTGCCACTTCTATGTTTTGAATTTGTAAAAATGGATTCCATATTTGAAATCAGTAGTTCCAAATTTTTTAAATAGAAAACTTTTATTTTTTGACATTATGAATATTTAATTGAGTAAAAAAATTATTAACCATGGTTAAAAGGTAAATATGGTAAATAAGGGTAACAAAATATTATAATAATATTATTAAATTACACTAAAATGTGTCCTAATACTATTTATTGATACATTTCCAACCATTTTCATTCTTGAATAAATTTTTGGACCCCATGAAGCAACTTGGGAGTGATAATGGCACTTTATATTAATTAATTTAAAGTTAAGACAGAAATGACAAAAACAGATATATTTTAGTAAATCAATTTTTACATGGGGTTATAAAAGTTATCTCTTCGACTATAAATATTCATTTCAAATATAAAAATATTTCCTACATCATGATATTTTTTTTATAATTTTTATATATCAAATAAATAATAATATTTATTACACAATAATGATGCAGTGTTTAATTCATTAATGAATTATTTAAATAAATAAGATTATAAAGGTTTAAAAAATATCAAAAACCTTTCCAATTATTATTGGATGATTTTTTTAGAACATTAGTCATCTTATATTCTACTTTAATTAGTTTTGTACCTTTAGAAACCTAAAATCATTATATAATAAAATAATATTTTCAAGCTTTCCTAAAGCGCCCCTCCTCCCCCTTATAAAAATCCCTCACTTCCAACCCATTCATCACACTTATCAAGCCCCTTATCCCATAAAACCTCTACCCAATTAATCTCCCTACATCCCTATCATCCTCCTAGAGTACTTCCCTTATGAATAATTCAATTCACGTAAACCTTTTGATTCAAACCAAATGGAGATACTCGATTTAAAGGTAATGTCTTCTCTTAAGTTATTTTATTTTATTTTACTTATCCAACCACATAAACTATTTTTATTCATTTATTTTATAACAAAACTAGTATAAACAATAAAATAGGTTGTTTTTAGGAGAATTATTCGAACTAAACTTACACACACCTCTATCTAATGGGTAAAGGACATACTGTTTCTATGGAAGGTGAACTATCGCCTCGTGAAATGATGATTGTTCAAATATCTCCAACAGCCTCTCATGGTGTCCATTATAGTGGAACTGTATTTATATATGATATATTTTATGTTTATTTTTTCTCTATTATTATTTAATTTTTATTTACAAACATACCATTATGCTTTCCAATATGTGTAAATACGATAATTTCATTTGAGGAAGTGCGGACTACCGCCCCCTCAAGGTGATATGATTCATTCATGACATGCGTAGAAAGTATAAAGGATGGTGTTAATGAAATTATGTAACATATATAATATTATATTATACTATAATTATAATATACCTATGTATCATTAAGTTTTCATCCCATTTAATATTAAATAGAAATGAAAGTAGTGTTAATGCGTGTGTATGGCTTACCGTCTCCATAAAAAGTGAATTTCATTTCTTATTTCCAAATGTTATGTAGTATTATAAATACATTCATATACTGTATATATATATGATATATATGATATCTAAATAATGAATATAATTCTGGAGATAATTTACTTTTGACCACATGAACAACTTGTAATTATAAGAAGTTCATTTTTGACTCAAGTACAAAATATCGACGAAATGGCCATTATTAACTTAAATGATTGCATAATGTTTATAACATAGTAATAAGTGATATAAAAGGAATTATAAACTTGAAAAATGTTCTTAATCAAGTACTAATTAACTTTATCTCATTATTCAAGATATTAAAGAACGAACGGGTCAAGTCAGGCACGAGGTAAGGGGTTTCTTATCTCACTTTTAATTCTATGAGATTTCCATTGTTCGCCACTTATTTATTGCATGTGGTGTGTTTTATACTCCATTTGATATATATTATCATGATTATATTTATATTCATGGTATTATGTGATTCATTTTGTTTTTATTAACTTTTGGCCTTACAACTCGATTGATTTCAACGTGGTAAGGGGTTTTTATCTCACTTTTTATTCCCATGATATTCATGCTATGTTTGCCACTATTTCCTTTTTTGAGTTATATATACTACTCATAATTGTAGTATTTGTGTAATATAATTTAATTTATGGGTATTTACATCTTCATTTTATGATCCTTCTTTCATGGAGTTTATGTTTCGTATGTTACCAAATCGGTAAAGGAACCTTTCACCCTCCTCTTTTTAAAAGACTTATTTTTGAATTGTATTTAAATTTACATCTTATTATGTTGGGATATGAACATATATATCTTATTTTTTTGTAAATTTTATGTCCAAGTGATGATATTCCTTTTTCTCTCTCATAAACTCATTTTATGATGTTTAATGTGACGTCGTTAGGCTATCAAATTTCTATAAGAGAACTTCTTAACCCAATTTCAATTATTTGGGGTTAAACTTTTACTTGTTGGTTATGTCATGCTATGAATATGTTTCAATGACCTATTATTTTTTTACACTAAATATCCAAAAATATTGAGTGTATTTATATTTTTCACACATAGTTATTTAATTGATTTATCCTTGATCAAAGAATACCCTCTTTATAATGGATTTCGTCTCAATTTACATTCCATTGAGACTTCATTGTTGTTATGAGCCAGTTCACTTTTATATGGTGTATATACTTCCCTCTGATGTATTATATCATTAATCTCTTTATTATCATGATATTATAAGCTTTGATTAATGTTACACCTCAATTATTGTTATTCAAGTGTCTCTTATTTTGTTTGGAACTCTATAACAAAAATATTGTTTTAAAAGCATTAATGAATTATTCTTTTAAATATTTCTCATTAATTTCCATGTTCTAAAAATGATTTTAAGGATTTATTTATATGTTCATTAATGTTTTAAAATGTCAATTCTTTTAAAATCTTCAAAGTGTTATGGGACACTTTTATTCAAAAATATCTTTATTAAATGTTTTAAATGGTTTTGAAAATGGATTCATAAAACATTGATTATGTCAATATCTTGAAATGATATATTATGATTACAATGTGGAAATGTTATATTTCCTTTATGATTGTTTTATGTGTTATGAATATGTTATTGTAATTGGGCATTGTTTATGTATAAGGGTGGTTCGGTGATAAACCTAGGGCGTGTGAGCCCGAGATAGATCTCCAATGAATTTGGTAACTTGACAAAGGTAAACATTAACGTTTCTCCTAAGAGATTTATGGAATATACTGTTATGGGTATTCCAATGTAACTCCATGCATAGTTGTGATAACTACAATGTAAGTATGATATAGATTCCAAAAGTTACCATTATGATTTATGATTTCTATGTGTTATTAATAAATCTTATGATTTCATGAGGTATGTTATAATTGAAAAGTATGGTTTCATTTATTTGTATATATTGATGGGTTAATGTTTCCTTTCTTTATTTTATAACCCTTACTAAGCATTTTATGCTCATCCCATGTTTTTGAAATGTTTTCCATATGACTTAAAGATGAATAGGGTCAAGAATGGAATCAAGGAAGAGTCGTGTTGTCTAAAACATTGAACTAGACATGTTTCTTTTTAAGAATTTTTATTTTATAAAAAAATTGATATTGAGCAGTAGTGTCTACATGTAATTATCAGGTTGATATGTAATATTTGTGGCCTAATTCTCTAAAACTATAAACAGGAAAAGATCCTCAACGGGAATTATTCATTTAATTCAAGCCTATGTAATTTTTTAAGGCCATGTCCATATATCTATGGACATGATAACTAATCTATACAAATGAGATTATTATTAATCAACCTTGTAAATATTTTACTTTTATGTATTGTTGAAAACTTTGATGAAATATTCTCATGTTTAAGTAGGTTATGTTGGGTGTGTCATAAGCGATATATCATTAATTTAATATATCAAGAAAGGATTTATCCCTTACCAAACTAGAAGATGATATCTCAGGCCCTTTGACTTAAATATATTTGTCTGATTACATCAATGTCCATAGTGGTTTAACAACGAGTTCAATTCAAGTACTCAAAGAATCATATATTAGGTATATAGAATAATGACACAAGTATGTAACCATATTTATGGGATACTGAGATAGAGGGATTATATAATATGGTAAGAATTAATTTGAGGTTTTTTCATTACAACATTAGCATCTTTATCTTTTGGTTACTTGTTGTGTTTCGATACACCCATATTGGACTTTAGGAAAGATCACCTAAGGCCAATAAGGAAGAGGCATAGAAGGTCACAGATTAAGTGTATCTTGAATATCAGTAGAATTTTATATTAATTTTATAATAAATAATATACTCAATGTAGAGGAATAATAATTAATTGGGTTATATAGATCACATATGTCCAATTGGTATTTATTATAGTTTGGAATATATGTGAGTTGAATACTGAATAAAAATTTATTCTCCTGTTAATGAAAATAATTTCTTTTTATTTATTAAATTAATACTATAATGGTTTTAAAATAATTTAACAAATATTTATTATTAATATATTGATAAATGCATAGGAGGATTGAAGGACTGAGTCAAGGGACCAATGGAAATTATATATTTTATTTGATACCATTTAAATAATATATATATATATATATATATATTTATTTATTATATTATATTTAAATATTTATTAGTTAGCACACATGATGGAATATAATAATAATATCATTATAAATATATTTATTAGATGTGGGGTTTATATAGAATAAGTAATTTAGTTAAGGTACTCGGTGAAATTACTAATTATCTACCCCTAGGTATTTAACACAACATAAAACATTTCAAGGGTGAGATGAATTGGTGTCTAAAACATATTCTCCCAATAGAATTATCAAAAGAAATAAGAGAATTCTCTAAAAATTTATCAATGGAGAGAGATTCAATCATCATCCTCCATTCTTATCAAGATTGAGAGAACTATAAATAATTCTTCATGGATAAATGATTTTTTATTGTGATTAACAAAAAATGATGCTATATGATCGGTATTTCCATGTTAGTACCAAGAGTTTCATCAGTGACATTATTATATTCAGGGATCATGTGTTTATACATATTTGTAATTCTAAATTGGATTCCTTAGCCCCACAATGATGCGATAAAACGTTTAACCCAATTTATCAATAAAGAAAGAAATGTCAAGAATAGGTAATTCTTGTTAATAAATTAATTATAGATTATATAAAAAAATAATGAATATTCATATGTTTTTATCATCAATTTATAATGATTTATCATAAGAAACTAGTGAAAACCATTATTTAGAGTGGGACCAACTAAATATAATAAACCTTGGAACCTCCATGTGTTATCATAGTGGTCACATATTAATATTTATTTATTTATTATTAGTTGATCAATTTCATATTTGATTGTTATTTTTTTCATTTCTAGTTTTTTTGTCTTCATATAAAAGTCACTAAGTATGAAAATTCAATTTTTTTATGAAAAATAATTGTCTAATAACAGATGATATATTCTTGATGATCCCACATAAAGGTGCCAATAATATTGGCCCAAAGACATTGTTAAACGACATGTAATATAAAAACTATGTTATATGTGAACATTTTCATCCATTTCTTGAAGATCCATGAAAATCAATACACATAGTGTGTATGTTCATTATGTGGGGTCATTGCACACTGTGTATTAACTGCCATTTAGCACACTACTTGACTGTAAAGACCCATAAATTTCAAGGAAAATATTTTTCTTAATTTTCTTTGGAATTTTACAAGAACTCAGTTTCTGATGGCGCCAGATTCTGAGGCCCGGTGTGCCCGAAATTAATTTCTGAAGATTGGCTCGGGTACGTTCAGTGAACGAGCGAGAGGGAATTTATATCTTTTGAACCGGTGCTCGGAATTGAAACCTGATTGCACCGATGAACTCGCAACGCCGGTAATCGCTTAAGAGAACCTTTACCGTAGTTGCGTTTGTGCAGGAGGAGAAGTTAATTTTTGGGGTTTAATTAAAAAAAGTGAATAAAATTGTTAAATCAAATTTTAACAATGTTAAGTGGTTAACTTCTCCCATGGGAAGTTGGTGGTGGGCCCACATCCATCCAACTTCCCATGTGTGGATATTTGAAAGGGTGGGGCCCACACAACCCCCCCCCCCCACCATTTCAAATTCCTTAAACTCCCTAACCCTCTTAACCCCTCACATTCCAACTCCCCATTAACTCACATTCTTTAATATTTGACAACTTGATTAATTAATGAGGTGAGTTAAGTATGGTTTATTTGAATTTCAATCTTTTGAAATTCTTGCCAACACTTTGCAATTAATTAATTAAACCAACTTAATTAATTATTTTGAGTGTTTGAATTCATTTGAATTCATTTTGACAACATTAAAAAGGGAGATTATATTCTTCTTTTTGGGTTGGCATAAACCTTGTGGGGAGAACTAAGGAGAGGAGAAGAACTCTTGGAAGATTACCAACCTCTCGAGGAAGAACGTTCCACGTTTCTGAAGAATGTGAAGCAACACCTCCGACCATCTTCAACCAGAGTAAGGAAGGGAAGCACCACCGCCTACAAAGTATACAGAGGGTGACGTCTCGGCTCGACATCACCGAGCTCTTCTCCCACCAACCTAGACGGAACGACGCCCGACCTCCGCGACGCTTGTCTTCCGCGGGTCGTTGAAGAACTCCGTTCTAGAAGCTGAGGTAGGGGAATTTTATTTTGGAATTCTCTTATCTTTTGAGAAAAGAAAGACGAGCGCGGACCAACCAATACCGGGTTGATCCGCGGATCATCCAATCAAGCGGTTGATGATTGAGGGTTTTTATTTATTTAAATGTTCGTGAATACAAAATTGGTGATGATCATGGTTTAAAACCCTTTTTGTTATCGAATAACGCGAGGGGGGGGGGGGGGGTCGGACCGCACAAACACGGCCGACCCTCCTCTGTTTTTCGTGATGGTTTCTTGAGGATGATTCGAGAAAACGTGGTGTCGTTGCACCACGCGATTTATTGCAGAAGATACGCATGGCGCCGTCGCGCCGCGCCTTGGAAAGAAATCCAAGAACGCAACGCCGTCACGTCGCGTCGAAGAAAGTCAAAGGTGTCGCGGCCGGAGCGGGGCCGCGGCGGAGGGAAGAGATGTCGTCGCATCGCGCCGAACAGCATAGGCCACGGCCGGTTCCGGGCCGCGGCGGAGCAAGATGACCGGTGGCCGGCACCGGGCCACCGGTGTCGGCGAAGGAAGGACCGGTCGTCGCCGGTCCTTGCTGGTGAAACCGGCCGGCCAGTGCGGGCCGGCCGGGCAGTGGAGACCGGGGGAATTAATTTCCCCCGGCCGGGTCTCAAAAGCGGCCCTAATTAAGGGGCCGCGGTTCTCAAAGGGGAGGGGGGCTTTGCCCCCCGCGCGCGGCACCCGAATGGCACCCAGGCCGTGCCACTGTGCCGGTCCGCGCCGTCGCGCCGGACCACGCCGCCGCACCGGCCCACGCCGCCGCGTCGCCGGTCGGGCCGGGTCGCCGCCCGGGGCGGGTCGACCCGGTTCGACCGAACCTTGGGGGGGGGGGGTCGGGCAGGGTTGGCCCGGGCCCAGACCCCCAGTTTCGGACCACTTTTGGTCAAATGCCCGTATCTTGGGCTACGGGCCTCCAAACGACTCGCCGTCAGCGGCAACACGATCCTTGGATCGAGACGGTCGTTTCGGTATACTATACTCAAGGTGCACCTTCATTCTCGGGAGCCTACGTGGTTAAAACTCCATAGTTAAGCATGCTTGGCCTAGAGTAGTGATCAGGATGGGTGACCTCCTGGGAAGTTTCCCAGGGTGGGTGTGAGATGGAAAGGCCAATAACTAACAGACCAGGTGTCCGATTTACGCACTGTCTGTTTCGTTGAATTCCTCTTGATGAGACAGATCTTTTGGCATACTCCGCCCGAGGTTTGGACGCAGGTGGAGTACGGTCGGGTTGGTTTTGCCTTAAAAACCAACCGGGCCCCTGAAAGAAAAAGCCAATAACTCTCAGACTGGACGTCCGATTGAAGCGCCGTCTGTTGCGTTGAGTTCCTGTTGACGATACGGAACTTTTGGAATTCTCCACCTGAGATTTGGATGCAGATGGATAGTGGCCGGGTTGGATCGCACAGAAATCCAACCGGGCCCCTGGAACGGAAAAGCTGATACCTTTCTGACCGAACGTCCGTTTGACGAACCGTCAGCGGCGTTGGTGATCTCGTTGAGAAACGGCCCCTATGAGTATACCCTTTGAGAGTTCGGGGTACAGTTGAAATACAGCCGGATATGGTTCGCTCACGAAACCAACCGGGCCCCTGGGATGAAAAGGCTCGTAACTCACAGACTGGGCGTCCGATTGACGCGCCGTCTGTTGCGTTGAGACCCCTATGACGAGGTGGTCCTTTGAGATACTTCTTCGTGGGACTTTGAGATACTTGGAATATCGACTTGTAGCTCGTGGAGTGGACCCTCCCAGAGACGAGCGTACGGAGTACGGAGACCGTGTAGCCGGCCGAGACCTGAAGACTGCTTGTCCGATTCGATTCGGAGTTACTTACGTAGCCCAGTGGGGAGCACTACTTTGTGAGGTGGTAGACCCATAGCAGATGAGCACTACTATGTGAGGTGGCAGACCTGCGGTACTCGACAGGAGGAGTACCTCTGTAGGCTATGAGGGGGGAGCACTACTGTGTTGGGTGGCAGACCCCGGTGGGAAGCACTACTGTGTGAGGTGGCAGGACCGCGGTACTCGACAGGAGGAGTACCTCAGCAGTCTTAGGTTAGTGAGCAGAACCTCGGAGTCGTGACAGGACCACTGTACACTCTAGAGATGGAGCTCTTCAGCAGTTACAGTTTCGATAATGAAAATCCTGGTTTGAGCTGAGACTTTTGACCTTGTGTTTACCTCATGATTGAGATGGTTCACTTTCTAACTTAGGTATATGTATGGGCATTTACCTGGGTAGTGGTTATCCGTTGATTTCACAATCCTTGTGTTTCCTCATGATTGAGATGGGTTACTTGATATCTTAGGTATATTTATGGGCATACACCTAAGTAGAGGTTATCTGTTGAGATTTTCTTTATGGTTATCCTTGTTGGTTTAGTGAGACCTTGAGGGTCTCGGGGTCCCTACTGAGTATCGTTATACTCACCCCTGCACGGGTTATGCCCGCTCCTCGTTGTGTTGTTTGCAGATGACGGGTAGTGCTGACGGAGGCCGAGTGTTCGAGGACTAGACGGTACCCGGAGGTGGACTACATGACGAGTCAGTACCCAGAGGTGGACTACACGACGTGACGACTCACTGAGGAGGTTGACGGAGGAGAGCATGGAGGAGGCTATTTGTACCTACCCTTCAGGTAGGATCCATGGTGGACGACTAGGAGCTGCACTATTTGTACCTACCCTTCAGGTAGGGTCTGAGGAGGACGACCCTGGAGCTTCTTCCTTCTTCCATCCATTTGTCTTTTTGTTGTTGTACTTAGTTCAGTTGTAGTCGTACTTTCTTTTGGGTTTGTATTCTGGCCCATTTACTTTTCATCTTTTCTTTTGTATTTAGTGTTTTGCTTCCGCTTGTACTCTATGGTGCTTGTTTTCTTTTATAAAGGCAATGCCTTCCTAGTTATCGGGATTTTTCACCTTTGGTGCTAGTCGCCAACCCCTGGCCTATGGAAGGAGGGCTTGAGGTAGTCACGGCACGGGCCCCGAGGACGGGTCGTGACAAATTGGTATCAGAGGAGTTCGGTTCTACCATAGAACTTATAACTCTGATGTTTCTTTCTATGAAGCAATAGTGTTAAGAGTACCGAGTGTGGTTTTCAGTTCAGGGAGTCCAGTGTTGGTGCGGGTGGCCTACATATCCATACACCAGGACCCTGACAACTGATTTCCGACTTTGTGCATGAAAGCACTGATTGCGTGTGTGCTTTCCAAAAGTTTTATTTGAATATCAGCTCAAACCATGTCAGCTCACCAGGTATAAATCGTTTGACCATTTCATGTTGTTTCTTTCAGGATGCCTCCCTGTGGACGACCATCTAGAGCCCCGAGAGTGGTGCGTACTGACAGCCCGCTGAGCGACGGGGCCTCAGTACACGGCCCTATTCCAGTTGAGGCACCAGTGGAGGCACCAGCGGTACTACTACTCGTTGGGCCACCGATGCCACCAGCCCCAGCAGTAGAGGATTCACGTCGCTTGAGCGCACTGCATGAGTTCCATGCGCCAGAGGCCACCCAGGTTTCAGGGAGGTACGGACCCGCAGGCAGCTGAGGATTGGTTGGAGGCTGTGGTGAGAGTCTTCAGGCTAGTGGGGACACTGGCAGACTTCATGGTGATCTTTGCTGCCAGCCTCCTTCAGGCAGCATCAGGTAGGTGGTGGAGCCACTTGTTTCAGTTTTGCGACGGGATGACCTTCGCATAGGAAGACTTCGAGATCTTCTTCAGGGTGGAGTTTGTGCCAGTAGCTCTACACCCCGAGCGTGTACAGGAGCTTCTGCCTTTGCCGCGTGTTTTTTGATCAGAAGCCGAGTCATCTGTGGGCAGTAGGCATATGATGCAGAGGTCCAGGAGGACCAGACTAGCAGTTGGACGATATCGGGTTTTAGGACCGGTGGTTCGGTGCACCCGAGGTGGGGTCAGATCCAGGCGTGCCAGAAACGGACAATGTTACTCCTACGGCGGGAAGTGTCACCTGGCACGTGACTGTCCGACTCCTCGTACAGTTGATCAGCGGGTGTTGGAGGAGCCACCGAGACAGAAGCAGCGGCTGGTGCTTGAGCAACAGCCGAGTAGTGGACAAGGCAGTAGAGCTCCGGGAACAGGTGGATAGGAGAAGAACTAGTGGATACGTCCCTTATACTTCTAGTTCCATTTTCTTGTTGTATTCGTGTCTTGTACTATGAGCCGCAATAATAAAAAGACACTTATCTTTGAGATGTTTTCTTTCCTGTCCTTTTGTTTGGTTGATAGTGAGTGGTCCCGGTTAAACTGTTGACTTGACCCTCACTTTCGAGATTTCTACTGGGGGGGGACCCAGTGACCTCACACTGATGCCGACAGTGTGACTCGACCCTTGGAGGCAAGAGTGACAGTTGGATCACTTAGTAGTTACGTCGAGGCCTTACGATGTCATCCATGGCATGAATGCATCATTAATGTCAGGATTTACTGTATTAGGCAACGAATGTGGTTCATCCAGGGGATGAGACCGGATTTATCTTATCGGCAAAGAAGAAATCACAGCATCTCTTGTGAGACTAGAGAAGGGTCCAGGTCATCCATGAGCGGATGAGGATAGCTCAGAGCCGGAAAAAGTCTTGTGCTGACAGAAGGTGGAGACCTCTGGAGTTCGAGGATGACGACCACATCTTCTTATGGGTCTCACCTCGACGAGGTTTACAGAGATGTGGCCAGGGAGGCAAGTTATCTCTGAGGTTCAACGAACCTTTCTAGGTCCTCAGCTGGGTAGGCGAGGTTGTTTAACACTTGACCCATCCACTTCAGTTGCACTAGGTGCACGGTGTCTTCCACGTATCTCAACTGAGGAGATACGTGCTCGACCCTTCTCATATCATCGACCATGAGGAGCTGGACGATGGCGATGGGGTGTCTTTCACAGAGGTTCCAGTGGGGATTGAGGATCGACTGGAGCAAATCCTACGAGGATGATCGATTCCTCGGGTTCAATTTCTTTGGCAGTACAGAACCTCCAGGTAAGCACATGGGAGCGGAAGGCTCAGATGCGTGCTCTGTACCGCTTTTGTGACCCTAGTTTGTATTGAAGCTTTACGGGGATGTAAAGCCCTGAGGTGGGAGTAATGTAAAGACCCAAAAAATTCAAGGAAAATTTTTTCTTAATTTTCTTTGGAATTTTACAAGAACGCAGTTTCTGACGGCGCCTGATTCTGAGGCCCGGTGTGCCCGGAATTAATTTCCGAAGTTTGGCTCGGGTACGTTCAGTGAATGAGCGAGTGAGAATTTCTATCTTTTGAACCGGTGCTCAGAATTGAAACCCGCTTGCACCGATGAACTCGCAATGCCGGTAATCGCTTAAGAGAACATTTACCATAGTTGCATTTCTGCAGGAGAAGTTAATTTTTGGGGTTTAATTAAAAAAAGTGAATAAAATTGTTAAATCAAATTTTAACAATGTTAAGTTGTTAACTTCTCCCATGGGAAGTTGGTGGTGGGCACACATCTATCCAACTTCCCATGTGTGGATATTTGAAAGGGTGGGGCCCACACGACCCCCCCCCCCCACCTTTTCAAATTCCTTAAACTCCCTAACCCTCTTAACCCCTCACATTCCAACTCCCCATTAACTCACATTCTTTAATATTTGACAACATGATTAATTAATGAGGTGAGTTAAGTATGGTTTATTTGAATTTCAATCTTTTGAAATTCTTGCCAACACATTGCAATTAATTAATGAAACCAACTTAATTAATTATTTTGAGTGTTTGAATTCTTTTGAATTCATTTTTCCAACATTAAAAAGGGAGATTATATTCTTCTTTTTGGGTTGGCATAAAGCTTGTGGGGAGAACTAAGGAGGGGAGAAGAACTCTTGGAAGATCACCAACCTCTCGAGGAAGAACGTTCCACGTTTCCGAAGAACGTGAAGCAACACCTCCGACCATCTTCAACCGGAGTAAGGAAGGGAAGCACCGCCGCCTACAAAGTATACAGAGGGTGACGTCTCGGCTCGACTTCACCGAGCTCTTCTCCCACCAACCTAGACGGAACGACGCCCGACCTCCGCGACGCTTGTCTTCCGCGGGTCGTTGAAGAACTCCGTTCTTGAAGCCGAGGTAGGGGAATTTTATTTTGGAATTCTCTTATCTTTTGAGAAAAGAACGACGAGCGCGGACCAAGCAATACAGGGTTGATCCGCGGATCGTCCAATCAAGCGGTTGATGATTGAGGGTTTTTATTTATTTAAATGTTCGTGAATACAAACATGGTGATGATCATGGTTTAAAACCCTTTTTGTTATCGAATAACGCGAGTGGGGGGGGGGGGGGGTCGGACCGCACAAACACGGCCGACCCTCCTCCTTTGTTTTTCGTGATGGTTTCTTGAGGATGATATGAGAAAACGTGGTGTCGTCGCACCACACAATTTATTGCGGAAGATACGCGTGGCGTCGTCGCGCCGTGCCTTGGAAAGAAATCCAAGAATGTGACGCCGTCGCGTCGCGTCGAAGAAAGTCAAAGGCGCCGCGACCGGAGCGGGGCCGCGGCGGAGGGAAGCGATGCCGTCGCATCGCGCTGAACAGCATAGGCCGCAGCCGGTTCCGGGCCGCGACGGAGCAAGATGACCGGCGGCCGGCACCGGGCCGCCGGTGTCGGTGAAGGATGGACCGGCCGTCGCCGGTCGTTGCTGGCGAAACCGGCCGGCCAGTGCGGGCCGGCCGGGCAGTGGAGACCGGGGGAATTAATTTCCCCCGGGCGGGTCTCAAAAGCGGCCCCAATTAAGGGGTCACGGTTCTCAAAGGGGAGGGGGGCTTTTCCCCCCGCGCACGGCACCCAAACGGCACCCAGGCCGCGCCGTCGTGCCTGTCCGCGCCGTCGCGCTGGACCGCGCCGCCGCGCCGGACCGCGCCGCCGCACTGGCCCACGCCACCGCGCCGTCGCGCCGCCGGCCGGGCCGGGTCGCCGCCCGGGGCGGGTCGACCCGGTTCGGCCGACCCTTTGGGGGGGTCGGGCCGGGTCGGCCCGGGCCAAGACCCCCAGTTTCAGACCACTTTTGTCAAATGCCCGTATCTTGGGCTACGGGCCTCCAAACGACTCGCCGTCAGCGGCAACGTGATCCTTGGATCGAGACGGTCGTTTCGGTATACTATACTCAAGGTGCACCTTCCTTTTCGGGAGCCTACGTGGCTAAAACTCCATAGTTAAGCGTGCTTGGCCTAGAGTAGTGATCAGGATGGGTGACCTCCTGGGAAGTTTCCCAGGGTGGGTGTGAGACGGAAAGGCCAATAACTAACAGGCCGGGTGTCCGATTTACGCGCCATCTGTTTCGTTGAATTCCTCTTGTTGAGACGGATCTTTTGGCATACTCCTCTCGAGGTTTGGACGCAGGTGGAGTACGGTCGGGTTGGTTTTGCCTTAAAAACCAACCGAGCCCCTGGAACGAAAAAGCCAATAACTCTCAGACCGGGCATCCGATTGACGCGCCGTCTGTTGTGTTGAGTTCCTGTTGACGATACGGAACTTTTGGAATTCTCCGCCTGAGATTTTGATGCAGATGGATAGTGGCCAGGTTGGATCGCACAGAAATCCAACCGGGCCCCTGGAACGGAAAAGCTGATAACTTTCTGACAGAACGTCCGTTTGACGAACCGTCAGCGGTGTTGGTGATCTCGTTTAGAAACGGTCCCTATGATTATACCCTATGAGAGTTCAGGGTACAGTTGAGATACGGCCGGATATGGTTCGCTCACGAAACCAACCGGGCCCCTGGGATGAAAAGTCTAGTAACTCACAGACCGGGCGTCCGATTGACGCGCCGTCTGTTGCGTTGAGACCCCTATGACGAGGCGGTCCTTTGAGATACTTCTTCGTGGGACTTTGAGATACTTGGAGTATCGACATGTAGCTCGTGGAGCGGACCCTCCCACAGACGAGCGTACGGAGTACGGAGACCGTGTAGCCGACCGAGACCTGAAGACTGCTTGTCCGATTCGATTCGGAGTGACTTACCTAGCCCAGTGGGGAGCACTACTTTGTGAGGTGGAAGACCCATAGCAGATGAGCACTGCTATGTGAGGTGGTAGACCCGCAGTACTCGACAGGAGGAGTACCTCTGTAGGCTATGAGGGGGGAGCACTACTGTGTTGGGTGGCAGACCCCGGCGGGAAGCACTACTGTGTGAGGTGGCAGGCCCACGGTACTCGACAGGAGGAGTACCTCAGCAGTCTTAGGTTAGTGAGCAGAACCTCAGAGTCGTGACAGGACCATTGTACACTCTAGAGACGGAGCTCTTCAGCAGTTACGGTTTCGATAATGAAAATCCTGGTTTGAGCTGAGACTTTTGACCTTGTGTTTACCTCATGATTGAGATGGTTCACTTGCTAACTTAGGTATATGTATGGACATATACCTGGGTAGTGGTTATCCGTTGATTTCACAATCCTTGTGTTTCCTCATGATTGAGATGGGTTACTTGATAACTTAGGTATATGTATGGGCATATACCTAAGTAGAGGTTATCTGTTGAGATTTTCTTTGTGGTTATCCTTGTTGGTTTAGTGAGACCTTGAGGGTCTCGGGGTCCCTACTGAGTATAGTTATACTCACCCATGCACGGGCTATGCCCGCACCTCGTTGTGTTGGTTGCAGACGACGGGCAGTGCTGACGGAGGCCGAGTGTTCGAGGACTAGACGGTACCCGGAGGTGGACTACACGACGAGTCAGTACCCGGAGGTGGACTACACTATGTGACGACTCACTGAGGAGGTTGAGGGACGAGAGCGTGGAGGAGGCTATTTATACCTACCCTTCAGGTAGGATCCATGGTGGACGACCAGGAGCTACGCTATCTATACCTACCCTTTAGGTAGGGTCCGAGGAGGACGACCCAGGAGCTACTTCCTTCTTCTAGCCATTTGTCTTTTTGTTGTTGTACTTAGTTCGGTTGTAGTCGTACTTTCTTTTGGGTTTGTATTCTGGCCCATTTACTTTTGAGCTTTTCTTTTGTATTCAGTGTTTTGCTTCCGCTTGTACTCTATGGTGCTTGTTTTCTTTTATAAAGGCAATGCCTTCCCAGTTATCGGGATTTTTCGCCTTTGGTGCTAGTCGACAGCCCCTGGCCTATGGAAGGTGGGCTTGGGGTAGTCATGGCATGGGCCCTGAGGACGGTTCGTGACATTGACTAGGGTGAATGGCATGTTGTAGGCATACACACCAGGTAACACCATAAGGTTTTTCCCACATAAATCCTAGAATAAATAAAGTAAATTTCTATGGAATGTAATTAATACAAGAAATGTATTAAATTTTAGTTGAGTAACAAATAATTCTATGAAGTATACAACATGCAGCTAGCTATACACATCATGTAACTCATAATAATTTGAGAAATATGCAAGTAAAATCCTCATTCATTTAGTGTGTGTTTCCAGTAACAAATGACATATTTTGTTTCAAGTTATAAACACCAAGAAATATAGGAAAACTCGTGTAAGTTACATATCCATACATTCAAGTCATGTAAGTCAACACTTGATGAAAATTAATTAATCAAGGAAAAATAAAACGACATAGTTTGAAGCTAGATATACATGCCATGGTATTTTTTTATTCCTGAAAACTATATGTTGTGTGGTTTCATCAGGTTGTGTGACTTATTAAATTATTAATTAATTATTTTTCATGATATTTTAGTAGATTTATGATTGTGTGGTTCTTTAACACTCCATGCACTTCATAATCATCATCAGTAGTACATGATGTGTATATACAGGAATGTCACTTTTCCAAACACATCATACAGTCTACAAAAGATAGATTAAAAAATAACAAACCATATATATCAAAGACCATACATAGTGTTAGTCACGTGTCGTGTTTCATGATGGTATACATTTTGTAGTACTTAAAGTCCAAAAGTGGGTTCAAACACATTATAAGGGTAAACATAATGTCACCTCCATCACACATTATGTACTTATTAAATTATATACCAAGTGACTTTATTTAAATTATTTAAAATTAATGTGTGTAGGAATCACAAGGAATATTTGGATATATAATAAAAATAAATTAATAAATTAATAAATACGATAATAAAATTATTAATTAAAAAAGTTTATATTAATATAATAATGAATTTAAATTAATTTTTGTCATTTTAAATTCATATTTATTTCATGTAGGCATGATCAGGAGCTTGGCATACATATGTATGTGTTGGGTTTCTATTTAATTTAATTAATCATTGAATAGTATTTTGAGATAAAACTAATTTTAAGTTAAATAATATGATTTTTTTATCATCATGTATTCTTAATTAAGTACAAGGATTATATGTCCATGTATTTTTTTCAATAATACTAAACCCCAGATCTTCCATACCTGTGATTGAGCCAGTGCATGTAAAGGAAAAAATATCCCACGTGGGAGTAAATGGATCAAGGCTGATCTAAGGTGAAATAAACCTAGGCAATTCACTATTTTAAAGGTAGAATGGTGAAACTTGATCCTAGCCTAACTCAAGGAGTTATTCCACTAGTATCAAGGGTTTGTTTATCGATTACTCAATACTCTAACCATTATTTAAATACAATGATCATAACTAAATTCTATTTTTTTCTCCATTCATAGATATTTATAGATATGTTTAATTCAATATTTTTTATGTTTAAATGAAATTACATAAATAAAATGAAACAAAAAATGTACAAAAATAAAATAAAATAAATGAATAATGCAAAATTATTATATCCATACATGGATAATTAATTTTATAAAATATACATAATATTAAAAAACATGTAAAATTATAAAATAAATAATTCTTATGAATAACATAAAAACTGTCAAGAAAATGTTGACTTTGAAAATCCATTCAATTCTTGAGTTATAATGCAATCGTACTTTAAAGTACTTCTCTACTCTATTTTAGGGGCATATCAATTATCAGGGAGATCTAACTAAATTTTTGGTTTGAATTAACCAAGTTATCATGAGGTGTTGATTTCCTATAAATGTATTCATTAAACTTGGTGGAAAGGGTTGAGATAATATGAGTCCATGATTTAAGGATTGGGGAACCCTCTTAATGGATTACAAAAAATCCAATTTATGTAGTTCTCAAGACTACCAACCTAAATATATTTTCATTGGTTTTTTGGCCTGAGTAAAGATTTCGAGAAGGGAAATATGGATTATTTACACTAGGATATGGCTATGCCATCGGGGCCATCCTGTGCTTGCACGAGAAGCCTAGCCAGATGGCCATGTGAAGGTGGAGAGCTATTATCATGATGCAGATGTTGGGGAGGGGCAGTTCCTTGTATATAGTTTGGTTGAATTCCATAAGACCTTCGGGTCATGTAATCTCATAAGCCTATAGGCCATGTAATCTCTAAGCCTACGAGCCTTTTAAGGGTTCCCCTTTATCCCTTGAAAGGGGGGTTATCAAAAATCAATAAAAATGGAGGCGTTGAGGCCATTCGGGGAAAAGGTGAAAGAACCTATGAATAAATCTAAGTTTATGGAACTTTATCATAACCCAAACAGACAAAGGATGATCAAGGGGTAAGATAAGTAACAAAATGAAATGTTATTTTCATGTTGTAATAAGGTTCATTGGAAAAAGATTTTTCCTTAGTGGTGAAGAAAGTTGAAGCTTTACGTGTGTTCATTATTAAATATAATATTTATTTTTCTAAAGATTTAGCATTTTATAGGGATTTTGGTCCTCACCTTTTATCCAAATATAGAAACAAAATATATTCAAGAAGGTTTCTATAGGTGCGATGGATATTCAATCTACCATTGTAGTAATACTAGTTTCACATTCTATTGGAGACTACCACAATCCTTTGTTGATGGGTTTAATTCTTATAGAAACCATGGACCTAGTAACCCAAATCCTATATATTAATTTATTTCATTGGAATAAAATAATAGGATTGAATTCTTTAAGGACTAATAGTTTGGTAGTCTTGGTAAACTAGATATATACTTGAGTCTTGTATTACATTTGAAAAATAAAAATGAAAACATATGTGTTTTCAAGAATATCATTATTACCTCAGGTATAACCTTACATATCATTAATATTACACATCATGGATTCTAGGGAAAGGATAAAAATAAGGGTAATCTCAAATTCTCAATAAGGGTTGATTACACAAGAATTTATCATGTATCAATAAGAATAATCAATATGTAAATGTAAATAACTGAACACACATGACATGTAATCAATGAAATTAGAAGGATGTTAATCCAAAGATAATATAAATGTGAAAATATCATGTATAACAATAAATATGGAAAGGTAAATATAAGAATAAACATTCCATTTAATCAATAACATGGAAATCATAACTAGATATGGGATAATCAATATAGAAAGGTAAATATCTAAAAAATTACATTTGATTAATAAAATAGAATGAAATGCTTCAATAGATAATGTAATTGAAAAAATATTATGGATAATCTTAACTAAATTCTTAATAAAGGATATGAATAATGTTTGGAAATCATGATCTTAGTCCTCATGATACATCTACTATAAAGACCTTTCACAAGATGGTTTAAAACTATAGGTAGAAATTGATTTAATGATAGCTTATTGATTCAACTCATGAGACTAAAAATTCATCAATGGTATTTCTATAACTATCCCCCACCCCTGTCTATATATCCATAGTATTACATATATATAGAATGATCGATTTAATTGAGGAACATTTTTCTTGGTCATAAAATATCTGTATTTAGTAAAGAATATGGATTAATAAATATTTACTAAAATAAACAAATAACATTCAATGTATAAAATTGTATGTATAATTTTTATATATTTTATAAAATAAAAATATTCATTATAAATAATTTGGATATTTATTAGAAATTTACTGTTCAATTATAATGGGTCATTGAATATTTCAAGTGAATGTTAATGACATCAAAAATCAGTCAAGAAAGTGAGTATCGATACATTCTATTTTAAAAATTATCAAAATACATATATATAAATAAAAATTATAGTATAAGTTCAAAATATTTCCATGTAAGTAATAATAAATAGTTTTTATCTTTGATTAATAGAAATACCATAAAAATATCTTTAAAAATTCTTTATGAAAATATGATTTTCATTTTGAAAATAACTTTTTAAATCAAATATTGCACAAAAATATTTAAATAATTTTTTTTGAAATTAATTTTTGAAACATATAATGAAATCTATTAAAAAAACCTAGTATTCATAATGGTAGGAAATTCAATACATGTTGATCATGTTAAAATAAATATCCCTTTTACATTTTTTGTGAAAGAAAAATGAGCCTTGATTTGAAAATGATATGAATATTCAATAAAAATGGGTAAAAATTCATTAAAAATTCAATATGGGTAAAATATTATTTAATAAATCACTTATAAAAGGTGATAACATTTTTAATGTCATTTTTAGAAAACAACGTTTTGGAAGGAAATGGATTTCTGACCAAAGACAGAAATAAAGTCTTATTTTTTAAAAAATAATTTACCAATTATTTTATGTAAGAAAGAGTGTAAAACGGTAATATTAATTAAAAATATAATGAATAACTTGATTATAAGAAACTTAATTGAGTTTATTATAAAATTATCAAATAATTTATATCAAGTAAAATCCAAGAATTAACAATGCCAATTAGAATGAGATTGTGAAATAACCCTTACAGGTATCATCACATTAAAGTGAAGATTATTCAATGAATAAACTAATTATCTAAAATATAAATACACATAAAAAATTTTAAGTACATCATATGTTATTATAAATTTGTTTCACACAAAATAATATAATATCAAAGATGTAGAAGAAGCAATATAACCCAATGAAAATATATTGAGTTATGAAATTCCTTACCACTTGGTAACTCTTATGTCAAATCCCCTGGGAATAAATAATTCAAATTTAAACGTAAATACCTTTAATTATTAATTAATCATGCTATTTCATGTAAAATTAGGGGTTATGTACACAACCTTTAAGAAAATAGTTTCATAACATTACAATTTTCCTCCATTAAGTGAAATTGAGATGATGTCCCTTACCTCATGCCTCCAATTGGTTGATCATTCTTTAACCTCCTATATAGTTATTTTAAACATGATATTAACTTATAAAAACCCATATTAATATTTATAATATCATATATTGTCCCTTAATAATATCTTATCATCTGTTCGTTAATGATCTTTCATTTTTTTCATTGTTTCAGGTGCTAAATGACTTGTATTAGGATGCACATTTTTTCATGAATGATCTAGTTCTTTCACATATTATATAGTTACATAATATCTAGAATAAAAATAAAAATATGAAATAATTAGAATATTTATATATCAATTTTAATTTCAATGACAATTGTGAATTTTTTTTACAAATGAATTATGTTGCAGTCATGGAGACTGAAGATCATATTTATGTATGGGTAACATTTCTGTTATTCAACAATCATTATGGAAAGTTGATAAGTTATATTTAATCTCTTTAAAAGGATAATAATATCATTAAAAATATTATTTATTTCAATATACATATATATTTTATCTATGTGGAGTGATGATGAAAAGAGAGTCACATCGCTTCATTAATGTGGTAGTCCACACGTGCTTGAATGATGTTATCATCTTTAAGTGGGTGAAAATATATGAAATAAAATGATATGTTATATTTTAATAATTATGAATATTTTTTTAATATAATAATTATTTTATTTATATCACATACATTCATTTAATTTTCCCTTATTACATTCCATGTAAATCATTAGTGAAAAAATAAATCACATAGCTTCGTAAAGCGGTAGTCTATCATACACATGAGGGACGTTATCATATCACCTAAATAATGTAAATTAAAAACTTAATATATTATATAATGTATTAATAGGTGTAATAATGTTTAAAATATCATATATATACTTTATATCCATCATAATAACAAACTGTGAGAGGATGTAATGAAAAAACGATTGATATCGGTTCGCGAAGCGGTAGTCTGATGAACACATGATTGATGGTTTCATAACAAATTGGATGGAAGATGGTACTTTTTTATTCCATTTATATAAAATTATCCCATAATATTTAATATATTAATTTTATTGTATCACCATGTTTTAATAATAATTTAATTCAGTGGAGGAAGAAATAAAATAAAAAGTCTCAATACAGAATGTTACCTCTTCTCCTAGTAACCATTGTAGGTTACACAAAAATCCTTTTAAGCAAAAATTTGTAACCAAAATAAGTCTTCTAGTATGATATGAGGGAATTTTTTAAGTTATTTTGGGAGATATTGGATAAAATTAAAGTGTTTTATGGTGTGAATATGATAGGAGATGGGGTGGCCCTTTATAAGTGAGGTGAGTGGCACACGTCTAGTTTTTGAAAAGAAAAAGGTGTACCCATATTTGTTTTCTTAGAAAAGGATCCAAAATGAAGTATTATAAATAATTACACAATATATTATTGAAATATTTCAATAAAATTGATTTTATACTTGTTTTTTATGTCATTTTAACTCTTATCTTCTTTGTTACACCCCTAAAAATCCAAGTTTACCTTGACCTTTTTAAATAATTTTTGATATTTTTACTATTCATTATGGAAAAAAATTGTAGCCCCCATTTATTAAAATATGTATCCCCTTATTTATTTATTGTAATTTACTAAATTGGTTGGGTGATGTTTGGGGGGTTTGGTAGACTTTGGGGATGTTTTGGGGTTTTTTAGAGGTGCATGGTTTTCGAACGGTGAGTAGAAATTGTGAAACATATCTAGGAAACCCAAAAAAATGAATAAATTAGCTCAAAGGAGGAGTACGGCTGGGGTAATAGTTTTTTCAAACCCAAAACACACCCAGGAGATACCGCGTGAAGTAGGATATAGGTCTTCTCTATGGTTGGGGCATAGTTTTTCTCACTGTTCAAGCCAAATGTGTGATGTACTTCTTGAGTAAAAGGCTTAGGCATAGTTAGTATAGGGTTTTCCAAACCATCTGATCTAACTATGCATATCTAAAAGTTAAATCAGAGAATTGTGGATCTAACTCGGTTATTACCCTTAATGGTTTTTCCTTTATTACAGACCTAAATAATTTTTCACTCTTCCCAATAGCTGTGGAGACCATTCCTCATGATCCAGGAGATATACATTGTAAAATCTTAATGTGTTGAAGCCCAAATTCCTTCATAAGTCTTTGGTCTTTGTGATTTTTCTTAGATCTAATATTTTTTAATCTATTGGATTCATATATCTGATCTGTATGGGATAAATATATGTCGTTTAATGCCAATAATGGTGACATTTGACTATTTCGATGTTAGAGAATGAGATCTAAGATATGTGTTTGGAGTTTCAACCAAGGTTTACAAAAGAATTTGGTCCATTATTCTTTTTGACCATGGTTTCTGAGGTGGGTGGATTCACTCTCAAATACCCTTACAAGAACTAGAATTATTCATTTCAAATTTATATTTTTATTGAAATTGATTGTGTAATTCTTTTAAAATTCTTGATGAAACACATATTTAGTGATGGTTTATGAAATTTTGAAAATTAGGTGTTTTATGGAATTGTGAAAATTGGTTTTTGTGAAAAGTATTTTGTTTATTTGTTTCAAAATGATGAATTTAAAATGTGAAATTGTTTTTATTCATGGAAATGGTTTGATAGTTATGTTTTCAATAAAATCATTTTTATTGAAATGTCTTGAAATGTATGATTTTGAATTGGTTTTTGGAATAATGGTTTGTGTGTGTTCATTTTCATTCAGGATAGATAAGGGTATAAATATCACCCCATAAAAAGTGGTATGGATATGGGTATAAACTTTCCCCAATCAAAATGGTTCACTAAGTGATATCCTGGTGAAAGGATGACTCGTTACTCATGAGTATAGGGAGGTCCATGGTTTCATTCATGGTTGGAGGTGTGGATTTGTAGAATCAAATGGATTATGAAAAAATTTATTTAATAAATGGGTTTATATAATAGTTTTCCTTCTTTCCTTCTAAACTATTTTAGTATGGAATACTTTTTTGGTGTTAAAAATCTTGGTTTGATTTAAACTATTAAAAAAAAATTTAAGTGTTTTATATAAAATATAAATATATATATTTTCTAACATGTTCTATCCTAGTGTCAGGAGTAGGGAAGTAATTTGGGAAAAACCTACTGAGTTTTATTAATCGCCCATTGCTTGGGAACTTTGGTGAATGTCCGGATTATTTTTACTTAGACTCAGTTAAAGGAAACGTATCTCATTTCTTTTGTTATGCATCGTCATACTTCAAGAAAGTCTTGTGGAGTTGGGACATGGATCATATTGGGAGATGTGGAGTTTATTTTATTAGATTCTTTGATCTTTGTTATTTTCTATTCCGCTTTACACTTTCATGTCGGTAGTCTTCCTATTTGGTACTATGGTATAGTTTCGTTTTGATATCTTTTGGTATTACTTTGAGTTGTATCACATTGTTCTCATCCATCATATTGTGACAGTATGGTTTTTTTATACATGGTTTTTCTGTTTTAAATTTAAAACGCCAAGTCTTTCCCCAACTATTTATTAATCCCTTGGAATTTATTACCAGCCTATGATGTCTTGGGGATGTTAAATAAGGAGAAGTAGAAATTATGAATCATCTCAATCTAATGAGGAGGGGTGATATGTTATAAGTTTTATCTGTTTCTTTGATCCTTGGGTATCTGTTTTGTCTATCTTTGAGTTTAAAATTCATTCTAGATTAGTCCTTCGGTTGGGATGGTTGAAAGGATTAGGATTATTGGAAGTCTAAATCTCGATCATAAAAGGAATAGCTAACTGATATATGTTGAACCTCAATTTACCATGGATTTGAAGACAAAAGTGTTTTGAGATGGTTGTAGGAGTTTTAATCTCATTTTCATGGGTTTCTCCATTGAGAAAATCATGACATGCATTGTTGGAAATAAAATCCCACTAAGAGTGAATATTTCATTTTGAGTAGTAATTTATGATTTGGTGTAAATGTATTGATTTTTGAAAAATGTTGAAATTGTTTTCAAATGAGAGATTTAAAAAGGGAATAATAGTGGTATTTCTGGAAATGGTGTGATTTCCAAAAAATGGTTGAATTTTCAAAAATTGTTTGAAGAGGTAAAGTGTTGAATTTCGGAAATCATTGTTTTGATATATATGTGATATTGTAAAAATTAAAATTATTAATCCTTCAATTGTTAGAGAGTGAGACTTAAGGGATTTTTTGGATATATAAAATGGAACTTTCTAGGAGTAGAAGAAATCAATTGGAAGAGTCTATTGAGAATGTGGTTGCACCTAAGACATAAGTGTACCAATAGCTAGTTAAAAGTATAGTCCATGTGGTTCAAGTAATAGATATAGGGAATATAAGGGGTGAACCAAGGAAGTAATATCATTCTATTCAGTTCTAGAAGCATAATTCACCCATATTTCTGGGTGATTCAAAACCATAGAATGTAGCGGTGTTTATAAATAGGATAAATTAAATATTAAATTTCTATGGCACACCAGGTGGGAATAAATTCAAGTTGGAAACATACATTATTGAAGATAATTCATTATAGTGGTGGGATTTAGAATTTTCAGCTAAATTTGGATAAGGAATTTTATGAGAGGATTTTGGTGAACTGTTCAATAAAAAAAATATCCTTACACATTCAGAATTTGTAGAATGATGGAATTTTTCAACTTGAAACAATATAACCTCATAGTGAGAGAGTATGAAGTTAAATTCATGAATTTGGTCTTCTTTTCACCCAAATTTACTACAAGTGGGTCCTTGAAGGCACACATTTTTTAGTCAAGTATTAGGCTGAATATTCTCTTGAATATTGTTGTACTATATATAACGAATTATACTGAGATAATCAATACAAAGAAGGTGGTAGAAAGGGGTGTCTAAAAAAGTATTAGTGGATGAATCATGTTGATACCTATATTAAATGATAGGAACTATAATACTGTGAGCAATAGGAAGAGGGATACCTATATCCAAGGTAGTGGAGTGACTCAGAACTAGATGACTATATCAGTGAATATTACTCCAAAGCCAATGGGTATAGCTAGATGTTTTTAATGTGGTTTATTCGACCACATGAGGTGATATTTTATGAACCCACCTAGAGCATGCCACAATTTCAACCATATGGGACATCTCTAATGTAATTTTCACAGTGATCCATGGTTAGGTGCTTGGGACATATCTAATATTTCATAGATGTCATATGCTTTGATGGGATGAGTGTAGTAGAATAATTAACATCAGTAGAACCAAGTTATCCATAATGATTTTAGGAATACCATGAATCCTTAGGATGTGCAATCTCAACAGGGATATAAAGAATAAAGTGTAGCAAGTAATCAGTTAAATGGAGTGGAGAATATGATTATGGATTATCAATCTAAATCAATGGTGGAGAGAGGTGTGATTCTTTTTAATTCTACATTTATGCATGATTTATTTCGATATGGGTGGATCCAATTCATTTATTTCTTCTCATGCCATTTATTTTTGGATTTTTCATGTTTAGATGATGACTACTATTTTGAATCTTTAATCTTTTGTTGGTATCTAAAGAAAATTTTGATCCTTTGTGTTCAAAATGTGTTCTCTTATGAATGATGGAGCTGAGTTGATATGGGATTTTCCTATACATGATATGGATGTCTATGAATTAATACTATGTATGGATTGGTTGATAATTTTCAAGGATCACATTGACTATTATACCTGAATAGTTAGTTTTACTATTAATGGTGACATTGAGAATCTCTTTAGAGGAGACCAAAATGTAATGGAAGGTGAAAAAATCTTGTTGGAACTATAATTTGGATCTATGTCATATAATTTGAGTTTTTTAACCTTGTAATTTCGTGATGATAATGAGAATAAAATTTTTCCAATAGTTATTGAACTGTTTCTATATTTTCTTTTCCAAAAAAAATCCCATGGTTTCCACCCCCAAGAGAAGTGGAGTTTACATTTGATCTCCTCCTAGGGAATATTCCTACTTCCATTTATTCTTATTGAAGGACAATAAAAGAATAAATAATATTTAATTTGGAGTAGGAATATATATAAATAAAAAGGTTCATTTGGCTTAGCACGTCTATGTGGGTAGTGATTGTTTTGTATGAGAAAAAGTTGTATGGAGCTCTAATGGTTTGTCTAGATTATTTTACGCTGAACATAGTTACAATAAAGAATTGGTATCCACATCCATGAATTATTTATATGTTCAATCAATTGAGGGAATCTTAGTGGTTCTCAAAAATTGATTTGGAATTAGTATATCACCAATTGAGAGTTCATAAGTAGAATACTCCAAAGACTTATTTCATTAGTAGAAATGGCCATTAAGAGTATGTGGTTATACCTTTTGATATTATGAATGCACTAGTGGTCTTCATGGAATTGATGAATCAGATACTTCAAAAGTATCTAGATTCTTTTGTGGTAGTGTTTTTGAATGACATATTGATGTATTCAATAACAATGGTTGAGCTTGAGTAGCACTTGGTGATAGTGTTAAGAATCTTGTGGGATCATCATATGTATTCCAAATTATCAAAGTTTTATTTTTTGATACAAGAGATACGTTTTGTTGGCCATGTTGTCACTAAAAAAGGTATTTTATAGATCTAGAGAATATATAGGCATTAATATCTTGGAAACCAACAAATAATGTCTTTAATATACTCAGTTTCATTGGTATGGATGGTAATTACCGATGTTGTATTCAAGATTTTTCATGACTAGCTTCACCCATGACATATTTGACACAGAACAATGTTTCATTACAATGGAATATCATCCTCAGATGAATGGAAAATACAAAAGGATGATAAAAAATTTTAGAAAAAATTCTTTAGGCTTGTGTATGGATTTTAGAAGTTCTTGGGAATATGAAATACCTTTAATGGAGTTATTCTATAACAACAGTTACTAGGACTCAATACATATGGATTCTTTTGATGCTTTATACCAGTTTCCTTTTCATTCTATACATTTTATGGTGAAAATAGGTGAAACAAAACTATTTGGGATGAGCCTTGTCTAAGTGACAATGGAGAAGTTTCAAATAATCCAGAAGAGAATAAGGATGTCTACGAGTTTTCAGAAATCATATACAGATCATCATCAATGTTCATTTTCATTCAAGGCGGGTGATCATGTGTTCTTTAGAATCTATAAAATTCTTGGGAATCATAATTTTTGGTAGAATGGATTGTTATCTCCTTGATACATATGCCCTTTGGAGATATTAGAACATGTTGGTGTGGTGGCATATCGATTGGAATTTCCATCATGACTCAGTTTGGGGTATAATTTGTTTCATGTATCTTAGTTGGAAATGTATCGGCCTAATATTGACCATGTGATTCGCTGGGATCAAGTTAACCTAGATCTGGATGCTTTTTTGGTTCATGTGATAGTGAGAATTGTGGTTATGTAAGAGAAAGTATTTTGTGGGGAAAGCATTATTCTAGTGCGGTTTTTTGTGGAAACATGATCAGATTTAGGAAGAAACATGAGAACAGGGGAACAAAATAGTCGAAAAATGGCCGAAAATCATTCAGGATAGTGGCATTTTTCAACTTTCTATGGTCAAAAAGTCCAATGGTGGGTATAATGTAGCACCCCCCAGTTTTAAGTAAGTTACCCATTTGTTAAGTATTTTGAGTATGTAATGTGTTTGGGTGGTATTTATGATGGATTGGAGGACTTTTGGAATATTATTGGGGGATTTTATAGAGGTTATTAGTTTGAGAAAGGTTATTAGAAACTATGAAACACCTCCATAAAGAATTGAAAAGTAAAATAGTGGGCTCTGGGGAGGCACACATTTAGGCTTGCATTTTGGTAAAACCATGCAACCACTTAAGAGATATCATGTGAAGTAGGACAGGTGGATCTTTATATTTGGTGCACGATTTGTCTGACTATTTGGTCAAACCATGTGAGGTGCTTCTTGAGGCAGAAGCTTATGCATATTAACCGTAAAATTTTCCTAACTATGTGATCTAACGATGCGCGACTAAAAGTTACATCCAAAAATTACAGTCTAAATAAATTTTTCCTATAAATGTTTTTTCCTCTAATATTATCCAAACTCATTTTTCACACTTCCCAAAGGCCTTGGGTACCATTCCACTTCATCCAAGAGTGATCTATTGGAAAATCTTGGTGCATTGAAGCCCAGATTCCTTGGTAAGTCTCTATTCTTAGTTATTTTTCTTAGATATCCTCTTCTTCCCTCTCTTGGATTCATAGATCTCATCTATAAGGTATATATCTATATGTTGTTTAATGAAAATAATTATGATATTTTTCTATGTTAATGTTATTGAATGTGATCTAAGGTGGTTTTATGGAGTTTCAAGCTGGTTTTGTTAAATAATTTTTGTCATTCTTCATTTTCTCCATAGTTTTTGAGGTAGGTGCCTTCACTATCGACTCTTCATACAATAATTATAAGGACTGATTTATATTTTATTGTTTTTTAGGATATTAATTTTTAATTCTTTGTGAAATGCTTAATGGTAACCCTCTTTAGTAATAGATTATGGTATTTTGAAAATTGGGTGTTTTTTGGAATTATGGAAATTGGTTGTTGAGAGAATGCTTTGTTGATGGATTATAAAATGATGATTGTAAATTGGGGACTTTTTTATTTATAAAAATGTTTTTATGGGAATATTTTTAAAAAAATAAATTCATTATTGAAATATATTAATATTTTTTATTTGACTTTGGTTTTTGGAATAATGGTTGGTGTGTATCTTGTGCATTTAGTTTGGATAAATGTATGAATTTTTACCCTCAAAAAGTGAGATGGATAAGGGTATGAACTTTCTCCTGTAAAAATGGTTAACCAGGTGATGTTGTGGTTAAAGGATGACTCACCAATTTCATGTATATGGAGGTCCGTGTTTTCATTCAATGTTGGAGATGTGGATATGTGGAATGGAATAGGTTATTCTGAAATGGTATTTGATAAATGGATTAAAATAAATTTTTGGTTGTTTTCCATGGAAATTGTTTTACTATAGAAATCTATTTTGGTTTGAAACAATTTGGTTTGATTTAAACTATCAAAAATGAATTAAAGTGTTTTATATAAAATTTTTTATATAAATTCTCTAACATATTCAATCCTAGTGGAATTATTAAGTTATTAATTTGAGGAATTGTAATGACCCAAACATTTATTAATTGAAATCCCTCATGATCTAATAAAATGTCTCTTTATGTTTTTATAAAATTTCAACTTCTTTGGTTTTTTGTTTTGAATTGTGACAGTTTCTAATATAGTCGTTGAAAAGTGATCACATGATTAGTATAAATATAGGGCTTTAACGAATCTAATTTACTCAGACAAAGGAATCGATGGCCTCATCCAATATACATGCCTCATACAAAGCCCATTTTTCATAGCTTGTAAAAGATGTGGCTTCATTAGTCTTCGTTCTTGACCAAGCCCAAGCTGAGCTTCAACAGGTTAAGCTCGAGCGGGACCGCCTACGAGAGAAGTGGAAGTTGATAGAGATTACCACCCGAGAAATGTTATCTGAGACACCCCAAGAGTCGGTCACCATCGCACACCTTACCCATCAATCTTATGTGGGTGTTATAAGGGGTTATGTAACAAAACCTTAGCGCTATGGTTATGTACATTATTTTTGTATATAATAATGAATATATTTTCATGTTATTTTTTTACCTTGTAAATAGTTTTTAAAGCTCAAATAGTGTTTTTAGTTAATATCCAACTACGAAGTATATTTTGATGAATTAATGGATTTTTTTATTAATTAATATTTTAAAATATTATTATTATTATTAAATTAATATTTATTAAATATAAGTGATCGTATAATTTTATGAATGCAATTGTAATTTTTATTAATGTTTGAAATCCATTTTTGTCAAAACCTGTGAATTTTCGATAAATGCCGTTTTTATTTTTAACGTTAAATTAAAATATTGGGAAAATTATTTAGATAAAATTAATATTATTTCTGGAATCAGGATGTCAAAATTATCAAACGGTGAATTTTTCATTATTTTCTGAGACAATCAAAGTTTTGGGAAAAATTAAATACCGTTTAAATATATAATTTGTTTTATGACATCATAATGACCCAATAGTGATGTAATAAAATACTATAATCCCTATGTTAAGACAATATATGTTTTACCATTAAAATAATGTGATTTTGGGTTTTTTTGACTTAATTTACAATGCATTAATGGACCCTTCAAGACTTATTAAACATCTTGTATTTTTAATTTGTTTTCCTCGGGATTGTTACTCACCTCCACATAAGCAACCCCATTATTTTAAGATGTTCGGACTTTGGACTTATAAAATATTTTTTCCCACTCCCCTTTGGCAAAAACCATGGGAAAAAACCATGGTCTGGTTTGTGGTTTGAATTAGTTTAATGTGAGGTGTCCCGACCCTAAATAATAAAGAATTCCCTCCCCTTTCCTATATAAACCCACCCAATCTCCCACTTTCTCCTCACTCAAATCTATTGGAGTTCGCCCAAACTATGCCCTCCTCTCTCTATAATCCTCCCAAGGTACCCCAAGCTCCCAAGAAGCCTTTCTCAAGCCTCTCTCAATCCTTTGGAAGCACACTTCCAAGTAAGGATTTTTCTTCCTTTCTCATTTTTGTCCAATTTTATTAACGTTTCTATGACCTATTAATTTCAATTATAAATATTGGTGTATGGTTTTTAACCTCCCCCATACTTCACTCTTTATGTTGGAATGATGGGATACCCCTTTCTCTCTCATTAAAATCCTCTCATTTACACCCGTTAATATGCCGAAATTTCGAAAGGAATTTCTCTCTCTTCTCTTAAATCCAAGTAATCCTTTTGTATTATGAATCTAAATTCCATTAAAAATTTTGGGACATGTATTTATATGACATCCTTACTATCCATTTCATGTAAATATGATGAGACACCCATTTATCTCTCACCAACCATTTTTATGAATTCTTACGTCACATCGTTATGCTTCCAAAATTGCACCGATTTTCCAAGCCAATGCCATTGTGTAGTGAATACCATGCCCATTTCTCTATCAAGGGTATCCACCTTTATGAACATTTAATTATTGATTATAAAGTTTCATGTATGAATTCAAAATTCTTTTATATTGGAATAAATGATGATGTTTTATGAATCCATGTTATATGATCTGTGTGGCACACTTATGCATGAAATGAAATGTTTAAGAAGGGTGTTCCCTTATAGCCCTCCAATGCATTGGGTAATGTATAGTATCATGATACATCATGTTAAATTATTTTTGAATCATACTTATTTAAGTGAAACAATTTTTTAGTCATTCTTCATGTGCAATGAGGATTTACTCATGCTCCATGTGCAATGACCTTAGCTCATGATAATTCCATGTTAAGTGTGGTTTCCACATTTCCATGTTATGATTATCATGATTTATCATGAATTTATGTTTATTCCTCTCTTGTTCTCTGTTGATATGCCTATTTTCTAACATGTATTGTATTCCTCTTGTTATTCCTTGATTATTCCCTTACTAGGCTTTATAGCCCACCCTTTTCTTATGCATGTCCTCAGGTTATCCCATGCAATGCTAAGTACGAGGGAATGTAGTGGTCATGTATATGAATTTTTCAATAATGATGTTATATTTATTGTTTTAAGTTGTTATTTAATGTTTCTATGCCCTAAAGACACTATAACTCTTGATCTTCCATGTTGTATCAAGTGAAGGTTTTATGTAATAAATCAAGTTTATGTTTGAAATAAAAAAGCAGGGTTGTCATAGTTGGTATCAGATGATAGGTCTAGTAATTTTTGTGAATAGGATTAGAAAACCTTAGTAAAGAATTAGAGACAAGACTAAGTATAATAAAAACATCCCTAAGTTTTTGTGGGTATTTAGTAAGTGGTTTATCAAGAAAATACTTCCCTGTATGGATACGAGTAGGTAGAGGTGGATCTGACACAGATGTATCCTAGGGGTACAACTCGAAAACCCCACTTTTAGATAGACTTGAATGAGAACTACTACATGACAACGAGTATTGCTGCACTCTTGGTTATGACACTCTCGAGGGATATTCTTTGGTAAATTCAAAATCTTAGTATGAACCATTATTAAGGGACAAAAAAATCCCTAAGAATATATGTTAGAAAGTAGATCATGGATAACATAGACTGAATCCGGTAGATTGATATGTTAAGGAAATAAGAGTTATTTATAGGTCATTAGTTTTGTCTTTGAATTACCCTATATGTGTTACCCCTAACTTTCCTTTTATTCCAGCTAATGGCTGGTAATAGGAGGACTCGGGCTAACAACTCATGTGACGATCAATGTGATGAATGTACTAATGAGATGCCCAATCCAATAGGAGTGGGAATCGCGAACATTTCCACACTTCTGTATCAACTAACTCAAGATTTTAATAGAAACATGGGTCAAGAGGAATGTTTAACCCCCACTAAGAAAGAACAAGTCTCTATCAAGAGCTTCATGAGAAAAAATCCTCCTACTTTTAATTAATAATCTGATCCCTCAATCGCTAAACAATGGATCAACTCCATTGAAAATATTTTATCCATCCTTCAATGTTCTGAACAAGAGAAGGTTCTCCTGGATGCTTATCTTATTAAGGACGAATCTGATCAATGGTTTAAATTGTTCAAAAATACTATGCCTGGTGAGGAGATCGAGGCATTGGAATGGAAGGATTTCCGGAAGATGTTTTTTTGATAAATATTTTCCGCACACCCTCTAGCTTAAGATGAAAAGGGACTTCATTGCCCTCAAGAAAAAAAGATGACGAATATGTTGAATCGTATGAGGAAAACTTCACATGGCTTGCAGGATACGCTTCAGGCTTTGTCATTACCACTAAATGCAAGGTTGACTGCTTCTTTGGTGGGATGAAACCTAGATGGTGGAAAGCACTTGAAATCCGTGACTTCGATAGCTATAAGGAAATTTTCATATGTGCCCTCAAGGATGAAATTTAGATCGTAGAATCTCAGGGGTATAATGGGTATAAAAAGCATATGGTGGACTTCAATTCTGGTGGTCCAATGGATAAATCCAATGGTGCTAAGAAGATCCAGCACCCCATTTTCCAAAGGTGCGGATAGAAGCACCTCGGAAATTTCCTGAAGGGTACAAGAAAATGATTTAGGTGTGGAAGAGAAGGTCACCTGGCTGTAAACTGTCGGTAAGAAAGACCCATTAATGTGACATAAGAGAGGAACACTCCATTCGAACCTCAACACAAGATTCATTTCAACAACTGGAAAGAACCATGGCATCTTGAAAATCAGTGCCCTAAGCCAAGGGTTTTTAAAGGAAACATACAACCTCCAAGGTAGCAAGGGCAAGATTTTTCCATCCCCACTGCTGAAGTAAACCCCGACAATGAAGGGGTGACAGGTAGGCTAGTTATTCATTCAAGAATAGCGAATGTACTTTTTGATTTCGTTTCTATGCATTCTTTTATATCTCAAAAGTTTTGTATAACAACACCGTCACCACCACAAATCATGGAAGTGAAGATGCCGGTGAGTATGGAAAATGGCGCAATCATTGTATCCCATGAATATAACTCCTCCCTTGTCAGAATATGTGGAGTTAACTTCCCATTGAACCTCATCATAACCCCATTGGTGTAATTTTATGCAATTCTTGGCATGGATTGGCTTTCCTTATATAGAGCCAACATAAATTACCATGAGAGGGAAATCACTCTCCATGTGGAGAATCAACCCCCCAATAATTAAAAGTGCAAGTGGGAAGATGAATCTTATTTATCTCCTTTATATCAAATGTGGATAATACTTCCCTATGAGAATGTGTATCTAGCTCTGATGATTGTGTCCAAGGAAGCAACCATCCTTGAAGACATGCTTATTGTGAGGGAATTCGTTGAAGTGTTTCTCGGGGAATTTCCTGGTCTTCTTCCCAGAAGACATTTTGAATTCTCAATTGAACTTATACAAGGGGCATTGACAATATCCAAAAATCCATATAGAATGGCTGTTTTGGAGCATGAAGAGCTGAAGAAACAACTATAGGAGAATCTCGATAAAGGGTTTATAAGACCAAGTGCTTCACCATGGGGTGCACTAGTCCTCTTCGTCAAGAAGAAGGATGGATCAATTCACCTTTGCATCGATTATCATGAGCTTAAAAAAATCACGATAAAGAGCAAGTATCCTCTCCCACGAATTGATGACTTGTTTGATCAGCTGCGTGGAGCACAATACTTCTCCAATGTGGATTTTTGGTCGAGATATTATCTAGTAAGGGTGAAGAAGGATGATATCCCCAATACTACTTTTTGAACAAGATACAGGAACTATGATTTCATATTAATGACTTTAGGACTTACTAATGCTCCATAAATATTCTTGGAATTGGTTAATAGAGTCTTTAGATATTACCTCGACAAATTTTTGGTAGTATTTATAGATGATATTCTGATATACTCCAAAACCAAGGAGGATCATGAGGAGCATCTAAGACCTGTACTAGATACCTTGTAGAAGGAGAAGCTCTATGCCAAGTACAACAAGTGTGAGTTATGTTTGTAGAAGGTATCATTATTGGGCCATATCAACACAAGCAATGAGATATCTATGGATCCCTCCAAAATAGATGCAATTGAGGGATGGCTGAGGACAAAATCAGTAACAGATATCCATAGCTTCATGGGCTTAGCTGGATATTATCGATGATTTGTGAGAAATTTCTCACAAATTTCCAACCCTCTTACAAAGCTAACTCGGAATGGAGTAAAGTTTCTTGGAGTGATGAATTTGAAGAAAGATTCAAGGAGTAGAAAATGAGGCTTATCACTGCACCCATGCTCACTTTACCCACAAGTGGAGAACTTTTCGTGGTATTCCGTGATGCTTCGAAGAAGAGCTTGGGATGTGTGTTGATGAAAAATGATAAAGTCAATGCCTATGCTTCAAGGTAATTGAATGTTCATGAACAGAACTATCCAACACATGACCTCGAGATGGCTGTAGTGATCTTCGTTTTGAAAATTTGGTGGCATTATCTCTTTGGGGAGATGTTTGAAATATATACGAACCACAAAAGCCTCAAGTATATATTCACACAGAAAGAGTAGAATATGATCCAACAAAAATGGTTAGAACTAATCATAGACTATGACTGCTCAATCCATTACCACCATAGGAAAGCGAACAAGGTGTTGGATTCTCTAAGTAGAAAGGACCCAACAATTCTATCACTGATGAGAATTGAAAAGGATCCAGTCTTCATAGATTTGATGAGGATGGACATGGGAATCATAAAGAAGGGAACTTCATCAATCCTTTCACAAATTATTCTTCAACCATCACTTTTGGAAAGTTTAAAGGATGCTCAAAGGGATGATGTAGGAATTCAGGAAAAAGTGGAAGCTATTGAAAAAATGAAATCCTCAAAGTTTAATGTTAATGAAAAAGTAATTGGGAGATTTAAGAAAAGACTATGTGTTCCATCAAGTCTGGAGCTGAAGAAGGAACTTTTGGATGATGCAAATAGTTCAAATTTCTCTATTCACCCAGGAAACACAAAGATGTATCGAGATATCTGAGAGCATTATTGGTGGAATAAGAAGAAGAAGGATATTGCTGAATATACATCAAAGTGCCCGGTGTGTCATCAAGTGAAGTCAAAGAGGCAGAAGTCTAAGGGGATGATGCAATCATTGCCCATACTAGAATGGAAATGGGAGAACATCACCATGGACTTTGTCACCAGACTTCCGAAGACATCCAAAGGCAACAATGCTATCTGGGTTGTTGCAGATCATCTTACAAAGTCTAAACACTTCACTACTATTCTGGAGTATTTTTTATTGGATCAACTAGAAAGGATATATATCACAGAAGTGGTAAGGCTTCATGGAGTACCACTATCTATTATGTCTGATTGAGATCCAAAATTCAGCTATATGTTTTGGAAGAGTCTTCAACATGCTATGAATACTGAACTGAACTTCAGTAAGACATATCATCCTCAAACTGATGGCCAATCCGAGCGGACTATCCAAACACTTGAGGAAATGTTGAGAGCATGATCATTGGACTTTAAAGGAGAATGGGATCAACATCTTCCACTGTTTGAGTTCACTTATAGTAATAGTTTCCACTCGAGCATCCAAATGGCACCATATGAAGCCCTTTATGGGAAAAGGTGTATAACACTGGTGTGTTGTGATGAGGTCGGTGAGCATAAGCTTCTTGGACTAGAAATGGTCGAAGAAATGGTGGATAAGGTGAAAACAATTCAGCATCATATTAAGGAAACCCAGAGTTGACAGAAGAGTTATGAAGATAATAGTCGATGAGACGATGAGTTTAAAGTTAGAGACATGGTTTTTCTACACATATCTCCGTGGAAGAAGGTCATGAGGTTTGGAAAGAAAGGGAAGTTAAGTCCAAGGTACATCGGCCCCAACGAGATTCTTGATCGTGTTGGCCATGGGTTGTGGCCTATAGACTAGCACTTCCACCTACGATGGGAAAAGTTCATGATGTCTTTCATGTATCCCTCTTAAGGAAGTACATACCGGACCCTTAACATGTACTCTCTTCAGAGATGGTACAGTTAGAGGATGATCATTCTTATAAGGATCAACCAGTGAAGATCTTAGATTGTAGAGAAAATGTTCTATGAAATAAGACAATGCCCCTCGTCAAGGTGTTGTGGAGAATCGAAAAGTTTGATGAAGCGAAGTGGGAATCGGAGGTAGTGATGAATTTGAGTTACTTGCATTTGTTTTAGTGTGGGAAAAGGAAATTTCGAGGTTAAAATTTATTAAGGGGGGAAGATTGTAATGAACCAAACATTCATTAATAGAAATCCCTCATGATCTAATTAAATGTATCTTTATGTTTTTATAAAATGTAAATTTCTTTGGTTTTATGTTAATAATTGTGACCATTACTAATATAGTCGTTGAATAGTGATCACATGATTAATATAATTATAAGTCTTTAACGAATCCAATTTACTCAGAAAAAGGAAGCGATGGCCTCATCCAGTAGACGTGCCCCATGCGAAGCCCATTTTTTGGAGCTCGGAAAAGAGGTGGCATCATTATGCTTCACTCTTGACCAAACCCAATCCAAGCATCAATAGGTTAAGCTCGAGTAGGACCGCCTATGATAGAAGTGGAAGTTGATAGAGATTACCACCCGGGCAATGTTATCTGAGCCACCCCAAGAGTCGGTAACCATCTCACACCTTACCCTTCAGTCTTATGTGGGTGTTATAAGGGGTTATGTAATAAGACCTTATCACTATGGTTATGTAAATTATTTTTGTATATAATAATGAATATATTTTCATGTTATTTTTTTACCTTGTAAATAGTTTTTAAAGTTCAAATAGTGTTTTTAGTTTATATTCAACTAAGAAGTCTATTTTGATGAATTAATGGATTTTTTTATTAAATAATATTTTAATATATTATTATTATTATTAAATTAATTTTTATTAAATATATATTATCGTATAAGTTTATGATTGCAATTGTAATTTTTATTAAGGTTTGAAAGCTATTTTTTTTCAAAACCCATGAATTTTCGTTAACTGTCGTTTTTATTTTAAAAGTGAAAATTAACATATTTATAAAATTATTTAGATTAAATGGATATTATTTCTGGAATCACATCATTGAAATTATCAAATGGTGAATTTTTCATAATTTTCTGAGACAATCAATTTTTTGGGTAAAAATTAAATACCGTTTAAATATATAATGTGTTTTATGACATCATAATGACCAAATAGTGATTTAATAAAGTACTATAATCCCTATGTTCGGACAATATATGTTTTACCATTAACATAATGTGATTTTGGGTTTTTTTGACTTATTTTACAAAGCATTAATGGTCTCTTCAAGTCTTATTAAACATCTTGTCTTTTTAAATTGTTTTCATTGGGAGTGTGACTCACCTCCATATAAGCAGCCCCATTATTTTAAGAATTTCAGACTTTGGCCTCATAAAATATTGTTTTCCACTCCCATTTTGCAAAAACCATAGGCAAAATCAATGGGCTGGTTTGTTTTTTTATTTAGTTTAATGTGAGGTGTCCCGACCCTAAATAATAAAGAATTCCCTCCCCTTTCCTATATAAACCCGCCAAAGATCCCACTTTATCCTCACTCAAAGCCATTTTATTTCGCCAATCATCTTACCTAATCTCTATAGAATCCTCCCAAGGTGCTCCAATCTCCCAAGAAGCCTCTCTCAAGCCTTTGGAAGCAGACTTCCAAGTAAGGGTTTTTCTTCCTTTTTGATTTTTGTCCAATTTTATTAATATTTCTATGCCCTTTGATTTCAATTATAAATGTTGGGGTATGGTTTTTCACCTCCCCCATACTTCCCTATTTATGTTTTAATTTTGTTAGATCCCTTTCTCTCTCATTTAAATCCTCCCATGTACACTCATTACTGTGCCGAAATTTGAAAAGGAATTTCTCTCTCTTCTCTTACATCCAAGTAATCCTTTTGTATTATGAATCTAAATTCCATTAATATTATTGGGACATGTATTTATATAACCCCCTTAATTTCCATTTCATGTACATATGATGAGACACCACTTTCTCTCTCATCAATCATTTTTATGAATTCTTACGTCACGTCATTACGCTGCCAAAATTGCACCAATTTTCGAAGCCAATGCCATTGTGTAGTGAATACCAAGCCCATTTCTATATCAAGGGTATCCACCTTTATGATCATTTACTTATTGATTATAAAGTTTCATGTATGAATTCCACATTCCTTTATCTTGGAATAAATGATGATGTTTTAGGAATCCATGTTATATGATCCATGTTGCACACTTATGCACGAAATGAAATGTTTAAGAAGGGTGCACCCTTACAGTGCTCCAATTAATTGGGGTGAAGTATAGATTCATAATACATCATGTGATCTGTGTTTTGAATCATTATACTTCAAGTGCAATGAGTTTTTACTCTTTATTCATGTGTAATGAGGATTTACTCATGCTCTATGTGCAATGAGCCTTAGCTCTTGCTAATTCCATGTTAAGTGTTGTTTCCACATTTCCATGTTATGATTATAATTCTTTATCATGCCTTTATGTTTATCCTTCTGTTTTTCTATATTGATATGCCTATTTTCTAACATGTATTTTATTCCTCTTGTTATTCCATGATTATTCCCTTACTGGGCTTTATAGCTCACCCTTTTCTTATGCATGTCCTCAGGTTATCCAATCCAATGCTAAGTATGAGGGAATGTAGTGGTCATGTATAGGAAGTTTTCAATAAAGATGTTTCATTTCATGTTTTAAGTTGTTATGTAATGTTTTTAAATCTAAAAGACACTATACATCTCGATCTTCCATGTTGTATCAAGTGAAGATTTTATGTAATAAATCAATTTTAAGTTTGAAATAAAAAGCAGTGTTGTCATAGTTGGTATCAGAGGATAGGTTTAGTTATTTTTGGGATTAGAATTAGAAAACCCTAGTAAAGCCTTAGAGACAAAACTAAGTATAATAAAAACATCCCTATGTTTTGGTCGGTATTGAGTAACTGGTTTATCAACAAAATGCATCCCGGTCTGGATACGAGCAGAGAGAGGTGGCTCTGGAACATATGTATCCTAGGGGTAAAACCAAAAAACACTGCTTCGAGCTAGACTCGAATGGGAACTAGTGAATGAAAACGGGACTTGTTTCACTCTTGGTTACGACACTCCGGGGGTATATGCTTTGGTAAATTCACAATCTTAGTATGAACCATTATTAAGGGACATAAAAAATTCCCTAAGAATATATGTTATAAAGTTGATCGTGGATAACATAGACTGAAGACAGTAGATTCATATGTTAAGGAAATAAGTGTTATTTATAAGTTATCAGTTTTGTCCTTGTATTACCCTTTATGTGTTACCCCTAACTTTCCTTTTATTCCAGCCAATGTCTGGTAATAGGAGGACTTGGGCTAACAACATATGTGAAGATCAATGTGATGATTGTACCAATGAGATGCCCAATCCAATGGGAGCGGGAATCATGAAATTTGTCATGATTCTATCTCAACTAACTCAAGATTTGAATAGAAACATGGGTTAATAGGAACGTTCAACCCACCCTAAGAAAGAACAAGTCACTATTGAGAGCATTATGAGAAAGAAGCCTCCTACTTTTAATTGGTCATCTGATCCCTTAATCGATGAGAAATGGATCAACTCCATTGAAAAGATCTTCTCCATCCTTTAATTTTCTGAACAAGAGAAGGTTCTCCAAGATGCTTATAATATGGAGGGTGAAGCTGATCAATGGTGGACGTTGATCAAAAATATGAAGCCTTAGGAGGAGATTGAGGCGTTGGAATGGAAGGATTTCTGAAATATTTTTTTTCGTAAATATTTTTCGTGCACCCTCCAGCTTAGGATGGAAAGGGAATTCCTTTCCCTCAAGAAAAAAGATGAAAAATCTATTAGAGAGTATGAGGAAAAAATCACACAGCTTTAACGATATGCTTCCGGCTTTGTCGTTACCACGGAATGCAAGGTTGACCGCTTCTTTGGTGGGCTGAAACCGAGCCTGCGGAAAGCACTAGCAATCTCTGACTTCGACAGCTATGGGGAAATTGTCTGATGTTCCCTCAAGGTAAAAATGGATATTTTAGAATCTTAGGGGTATCCTGTGGATAAGAATCCTAAGGTGGACTTCAATTCTGGTGGTCCGATTGATAAATACAATGGTGCTAAGAAGATCCATCACCCCACTTTCCAAAGGTGAGGAAAAACCACCCCGGAAATTTCCTGAAGGGTACAAGAAAATGCTTTAGGTGTGGAAGAGAGGGTAACCTGTCTACAAACTGTCTACAAGAAAGACCCATGATTGCGACAGAGGAGAGGAATTCTCCATTCGAACCTCAACACGTGATTCATTACTACAACTGCAAATCACCATGGCATCTTTCAAATTAGTGCCCCAAGACACGGGTTTTCGGAGGCAACCAATAACCTCCAAGGTAGAATGGGAAAGCTTTTGCCATCACTACTACTGAAGTGAAACCCAAAAATAAAGTGGTGATAGGTAAGCTCGTTATTCATTCCTGAATAGGGAACATAATTTTTTATTCTGGTTCTACGCATTCTTTTATATCTCTAAATTTTAGTAGAACAAAACCATCACCACCACAAATCATGGAAGTGAAGATTTCGGTGAGTACAGAAAATGGCGCTGTCATTGCATCCCAAGAATATAACTCCTACCCTATCATAATTTGTGGATTTAACTTCCCAGCAAACCTCGTCATACTCCCTCTAGTGTTATTTGATGAAATTCTTGGCATGGATTGGATTTCCTTATATAGAACCAACATAAATTACTGTGAGAGGGAAATCACTCTCCAAGTGGAGAATCGACCCCTGATTCATTACAAGTGCAAGGAGGAAGAATAATCTTCTTTATCTCCATCATCTCAAGTGTGGATATTACTGCCCTATGAGCACGTGTATCTGGCTCAGATGATTGAGTCCAAGGAAGAAACTATCGTTGAAGACATGCCTATTATGAGGGAATTTGTTGAAGTGTTTCCCGAGTAATTTGTTGGTCTTCCTCCAAGAAGAGATGTTGAATTATTGATTGAACTTATACCAGGGGTGTTTCCAATATCCAAAACTCCATATAGAATGCTTTTTTTGGAGCTTGAAGAGCTGAATAAACTACAGGAGAATTTGGATAAAGGGTTTATACACCCTAGTGATTCACCATGGGGTGCACCAGTACTCTTTGTGAAGAATAAGGATGGATCAATGTTCCTTTGCACTGACTATCATGAGCTATACAAAATCATGATAAAGAACAAGTATCCTCTCCCAAGAATTGATGACTTTTTTGATCAGTTGTGTGGATCACAATACTCCTCCAAGGTGAATTTGCGGTCGGGATATTATCATGTATGGGTGAAGAAGGAAGATATCCCCAAGACTGCTTTTCAAACAAGATACGGGCACTATGAATTCATAGTAATTTCTTTCAGACTCACTAATTCTCTAGAAATCTTCATGGACATGATGGATAGTGTCTTTAGAGATTACCACAAAAAAAATTGGTAGTCATTATAGATGATATTCTGATATACTCCAAAACCAAGGAGGATCAGGAGGAGAATCAAAGAACGGTACTAGAGACCTTCCAGAAGGAGAAGCTCTATGCCAAGTATAGCAAGTGTGAGTTCTTGTTGAAGGAGGTATCATTCTTGGGCCATATCATCACAAGCAATGGGATATCTGCGGATACCTCCAAAACAGATGCAATTGAGGGATGGCCGAGGCCAACATCGGTAACATATATCCATATATTCTTGGGGTTAGCTTGATATTATTGATGATTTGTGAGAAATTTCTCAAGATTTTCCTACCCTCTTACCAAGATAACATGGAAGGATGTAAAGTTTTCTTGGAGTGATGAATGCGAAGAAAACTTCAAGGAGTTGAGAAGGGAGCTTATCACCACGCCCGTGCTCACTTTACCCACAAGTGGAGAACTTTTCATGGTATTCAGTGATGCTTTGAAGAAGGTCTTGGGATGTGTGTTGATGAAAAATTATAATTTCATTGCCTATGCTTTAAGTCAATTGAAAGTTCATGAACAGAACTATCCAACACATGACCTCGAGTTAGCTATAGTGATCTTTGCTTTGAAAAATTGGTAGCATTATCTCTTTGGGGAGAAGTGTGAAACATATACAGACCACAAAAGCTTCAAGTATATATTAACACAGAATGTGTTGAATATGCACCAAATAAGATGGTTAGAACTGATCAAAGACTATTACTACTCAATCCCTTACCACCCTGGGAAAGCGAACAAGATGGTGGATGCTCTATGTATAAAGGACCCATCAATTCTATCATTGATGAGAATTGAAAAGGACCAATATTCTTAGATTTGATGAGGATAGACATGGGAATCATAAAGAAGTGAACATCATAAATTCTTTTACAAATGATTGTTCAACCATCACTTTTGGAAAGGTTGAAGGATGATCAAAGGGATGATGTAGGAATTCAGGAAAAAAGTGGAAGCTATCGGAAAAGGGAAATCCTCATAGATTAATTTTAATGAAGAAGGAATTGTGAGATTTGGGAAAAGACTATGTGTTCCATCAAGTTCGGAGCTGAAGAAAGAACATTTGGATGATGCACATAGTTCACATTTCTCTATTCACCTAGGAAACACAAAGATGTATCGAGATCTCTGAGATCATTATTGGTGGGATAATATGAAGAAGGAGATCGCTGAATATACATCAATGTGCCTGGTGTGTCAGCAAGTGAAGGCAGAGAGGCAGAAGTCTAAGAGGATGATGCAACCATTTCCCATACCAGAATGGAAATGGGAGAATATCACTATAGACTTTTTCACGAGACTTCCGAAGTCGTCCAAAGGAAACAATTCAATATGGTTTTTTTTAGATCCTCTTACAAAGTCTACACATTTCATTGCTATTTGGGAGGATTTCTCATTGGATCAAATGGCACAGATATATATCCAGGAAGTGGTAAGGCTGTATTGAGTACCACTATCTATTTTGTCTCATCGATATCCAAGATTCACCTCTATGTTTTGGAAGAGTCTTCAACATGCTCTGAATAATAAACTAAACTTTAGTAGGGATTATCATCCTCAAACTGATGGCAATCCGAGCGGACTATCCAAACACTTGAGGAAATGTTGACAGCATGCTCAATGGAATTTAAAGGAGAATGGGATCAACATCTTCCTCTGGTTGAGTTCTCTTATAATAATAGTTTCCACTCAAGCATCGAAATGGCACCATATGAAGCCCTTTATGGGAAAAGGTGTATAACTCCGACGTGTTGGGATGAGGTCAGTGAGCGTAAGATTCTTGGACCATAAATGGTCGATGAAATGGAGGAGAAGGTGAAAACCATTCAATAGCATATCAAGGCAGCCCAGAGTCGACAGAAGAGTTATGCAGATAACCGTTGATGAGACCTTTATTTTAAAGTTAGATACATGGTTTTTATATGCATATCTCCATAGAATAAGGTCATGAGGTTTGGAAATAAAGGGGATTTAAGTCCAAGGTACATTGGCCCTTCGAGATTCTTGATCGTGTTGGGGTTGTTTGGCCTATAGACTAGCACTTACACCTACCAAGGCCAAAGTGCAAGATGTCTTTCATGTATCCCTCTTAAGGAAGTACATACTGAAACTTTCACATGTACTATCTACAGAGGTGGTATAGTTATAGGATGATCTATCTTATGAGGAGCAACTAGTGAAGATCTTAGATCATAGAAAAAAAGTTATACAAAATTATACAATGCCCCTCGTCAAGGTGTTGTGGAGAAACCACATGTTTGAAGAAGCGGCGTGAGAATCAGAGGAAGTGATGAAGCAGAGTTACCCGCATTTGTTTTAGTGTGGGAAAAGGAAATTTTGACGGGAAAATTTATTAAGCGGGAAGATTGTAACGACCCAAACTTTTATTAATAGAAACCCATCATGATCTAATTAAATGTCTCTTAAAGTTTTTATAAAATGTCAACTTATTTGGTTTTATGTTAAGAATTGTGACCGCTACTAATATATTCGTTGAACAGTGATCACATGATTAGTATAGATATAGGGCTTTAACGAATCCATTTTACTCAGACAAAGGAAGCAATGGCCTCATCCAATAGACGTGACCCCATACGAAGCCCATTTTTCGGAGCTCGGAAAAGAGGTGGCAACATTGGGCTTCGATCATAACCAATCCCAAGCTGAGCTTCAATAGGTTAAGCTCGAGCGGGACCGCCTACGAGAGAAGTGGAATTTTATAGAGATTACCACCCAGAAAATGTTATCTGAGCCACCCCAATAGTCGATCCACATCGCACACATTACCCTTCAGTCTTATGCGGGTGTTATAAGGGGTTTTGTAACAATACCTTAGCAATATGTTTATGTACATTATTTTTGTATATAATAATGAATATATTTTCATGTTTTTTTTGTTACCTTGTAAATAGTTTTTAAATCTCAAATAGTATTTTTAGTTAATATTCAACTAAGAAGTCTATTTTGAAGAATTAATGGATTTTTTTATTAAATAATATTTTAATAGATTATTATTATTGAATTAATTTTTATTAAATATAAATGATCGTAAAATTTTATGAATGCAATTGTAATTTTAATTAAGGTTTGAAAGCCATTTTTGTCAAAACCCATGAATTCTCGATAAATGTTGTTTTTATTTTCAAAGTGAAAATTAAAATATTTAGAAAATTATTTAGATAAAATGAATATTATTTCTAGAATCAAGACGTTGAAATTATCAAATGGTGAATTTTTCATAAATTTCTGAGATAGTCAAATTTTTGGGTAAAAATTAAATATCGTTTAAATAAATAATGTGTTTTATGACATCATAATGACCCAATAGTGATGTAATAAAATACTATAAGCCCTATGTTCGGCTAATATATGTATTACCATTAAAATAATGTGATTTTGGATTTTTTTGAATGATTTTACAAAGCATTAATGGACCCTTCAAGACTTATTAAACATCTTGTCTTTTTAAATTGTTTTCTTGGGAGTGTGACTCACCTCCACATTAGAAACCCCATTATTTTAAGATTTCGGACTTTGGACTTATAAAATATTGTCTTCCACTCCCCTTTGGAAAACAATGGTCAAAAACCATGGTCTGGTTTGTGGTTTGATTTAGTTTAATGTGAGGTGTCCCCACCCTAAATAATAAAGAATTCCCTCCCCTTTCCTATATAAACCCACCCAAGATCCCACTTTATCCTTACTCAAAGCCATTGGAGTTCGTCCATACTCTACCCTCCCCTCTCTATAATCCTCCCAAGGTTCCCCAAGCTCCCAAAAAGCCTCTCTCAATCCTCTCTCAAGCCTTTGGAAATACACTTCCAAGTTAGAGTTTTTCTTCCTTTCTCATTTTTGTCCAATTTTCTTAAAGTTGCTATGCCCTTTTAATTTCAATTATAAATATTGAAGTATGTTTTCTTACTTCCCCCATACTTCCCTATTTATTTTTAAATGATGGGAGACCCCTTTCTCTCTCATTAAAATCCTCCCATGTACACCCGTTACTATGCTGAAATTTCGAAAGGAATTTATCTCTCTTCTCTTACATTCAATTAATCCTTTTGTATTATGCATCTAAATTCCATTACAATTGTTGGGAAATATATTTATATTACCCCCTTACTTTCCAATTTCATGTACATATTATGAGACACCCCTTTCTCTCTCATCATCCATTTTTATGAATTCTTATGTCACGCCGTTACGCTACCGAAATTGCACCGATTTTCCAAGACAATGCCATTGTGTAGTGAATACCTTGCCCATTTATCTATCAAGGGTATCCAAATTTATGTACATTTACTTATTTATTATAAAGTTTCATGTATTAATTCCACATTCATTTATAGTGGAATAAATGATGATGTTTTATGAATCCATGTTATATGATCCGTGTGGCACACTTATACATGAACTGAAATGTTTAAGAAGGGTGTTCCCTTATAGCTCTCCAATGCATTGGGTAAAGTATAGTGTCAGGATACGTCATATTCAAGGGGTGTTGACTCATCATAACTTAACTGCAATGAGTTTTTACTCGTGGTTCATTAGCAACGAGGATTTACTCATGCTCCATTTGCAATGAGCTTTGGCTCACGTTAATTCCATGTTAAGTGTTGTTGCCACATTTCCATGTTAAGATTATCATGATTTATCATGCCTTGATGTTTATTCTTATCTTGTTCTATATTGATATGCCTATTGTCTAACATGTATTGTATTCCTCATTTTATTCCATGATTATGCCCTTACTGGGATTTATAGCTCACCCTTTTCTTATGCATGCCCTCAGGTTATCCCATGCAATGTTATGTACAAGGGAATATAGTGGTCATGTAAAAGAATTTTTAAATAAAAATGTTTTATTCCATATTTTAAGTTGTTATGTAATGTTACTAATCCCCAAAGACATGATACCTCTCAATATTCCATGTTGTATCAAGTGAAGGTTTTATGTAATAAATCAAGTTTATGTTTGAAATAAAAAGAAAGTTTGTCATAGGAAACCTTACTAAGCTTCATTACTCATCCCCTTATTGGTCAATTTGGTTAATTTGTAGATTTTTTTTATTGAGATACGTGTAAAGGAATAGTATCTCATATCTTTAATGTTTCATCATGATACTTTGATCATGTAGTGTGGAGTTATATCTTGAAACATATTGGGAGTTGTGTAGTTTATTTCTTTGGAGTATTAGAGATTTGTGGTTTTGTCTTATACTTTTTTACTTTGATAATGTAAGTCTTCTTCTTTGGTACTCTATTATAGTTTTCTTTTTATATCAGATAGTATTACTTTGAGTTGAATCACATTGTTCCTGAGAATTATATAGTGGTTTTTTTGTTTTGGTATTGATGGTTTGGATGTTTTATATTAGAAAGGTAAAATCATCCCCTAGTTGTTTATGAAGCCCTTGGAATTTATTTCCAACATTTTGTGTCTTAGTGATGTAACCTAAGACTATATAGCAATTTTGCCACATCTCAAGCCAATGAGGAGGAAATGGATGTTAAAAAAATTAACCATACCTTATTAGATAATATAAATTATTCTTATTCCAAATATCTAATCTATTTTCCCAAATATAATTAAAAAAATCAGAAAATGTTAATTTTCAATTAATCCCACATATGTGACGAGAAACCTTCTTTTTAAAAATAAAATGTTCAAAAGCTTAAACAGTTTTTATAAAAAAATCAATATGAAAATTATTCCAATGAACTAGATTGGATTTATATATATATATATATAATTTTACTAATTTTACTTTCAAAAAATTTAAAATATAATTTAAATTTATAAATAATTTTAATAAAAGGGATACTTTCAATTAAAATTTTGTAATTCTCAATGTTCATAAAAAATGAAACAATTTAGAAAAATCTGAAAAATTAACCCTTTGGGAATTTTGATATAAGGATTTTAAAAAATAAGATCATTTTATCAAATAAATATTATAAAATACGTAGAAATTAATTTTAAATTATGTATGCAAATAGAGACTAAACCATCATAAAAAATAATGTTTTTTAGATAACATTTATTTTTTCATTTAATTGTTTTTTTATTTTATTTATAGTCAATAGATAACCATAATTTTCATAATTTAGTTAGTAATACTCATACCCACCAATTTAACTTTTAGGTTACAATGGTATACTATATTTTTGTTAATTTGGACTTGAGGTTTCATGTTCTGCAAGCTATCCAAGATATTAAATTTAATGAGTTTTATTTTGTAGGATGTTTTAGATTGGTGTTCTATGTCACATACTCTATCAAAAAAATGTTCTTCTTTTAAATTAATAAGGTGTTATATTCTACCCCACCTTAAATAAATTTTTTCCTCGTAATTTAAACATGATCTTGGTAATCAAGTGTTTTTCATTTGATAATACCATTTTCAAAAAACACACATCATTAAAGTGTTAACAAAATATATTCTTAATAAGAGATAAAGTTAAGTATAGGGTTAATATGAAATAATACATAACTAGGTTTATAAGTATCATAACATTGGTAAATGTGAAGATATGGACATGGAAGAAAACAATAAATAATTTTACAGAGTGATAGAGGTAATTGATCACAAGAAAGTGAATGATAAATGGTATGTTAAGTACCCAAAAACCATAAATCTATGATGATCTAAATGGATATTTGATTCATTAGATATGAAGGTAATATGATAAAAATTATTTAATATCCTTTTCATAATATTGATGAATTATTTTTTTGTCTAAGAATATTTTGAAATTAACTCAATTATTATTAATCTATTTTATAAAAACAATTTAATCCTTTGGTGACACCTTTACCATTTTAAAATTCATCACTTAACCAATGAAATGAATATCCAAAAATTAATTGTTTTTTACTGAAGCACCAATTTTAACTTTTAACTAATTATAAGATCTATAAAATAGTTACAATTATTTCCATATGTCTCTAACTATTTTAAAAAACCAACATGGTTACAAAAAAATATACAATTTAATACATTAATATATAAACCTCAATAGTAACACCACTAGTTCACATTAATATCTATTCATCAATTTTTTTATGTAATAACAATGAAATATTCACCTAGAAATCACGTAAGCATGTGATAGAAGAAACACCATTGTGGGCCTTCAGTTGTGTGTTCATGCCCTGCAGCCTTCTCCAGATGCAATGAGATGTCTTTTTTATAAAACTATAGTAATATAATTCCAATAACATTCCCAAATTTTGATGACCCACAATTACTAAAAAATAAATGATATAATAAAACATAAATTTTACAAATACTTTGAGTCTTAATTCCAAAAAAACATATACTAAACCAAGAGGTTGTATTCCCAAAAATGCTTTCAAAAAAATCAGTAATCATGTTATGTTCATAGCATAAAAATTTTTAGAAGGGGTGTTTAATAATTTGAACTTATTATCAACCTTACACTCGTAAAAACAAGATGGTTTACATAATACCTTAGTTTATGAAGACATATATATTTCAAAATTTTAGCAGAATCCTCAAATGATTCATTATTCTTATAACTAAAATACCATTGGTATAATACTTCTCTATTTTAATAATTGAATCAAAATACATAAATACTTGATATATTTTATTTCAATATAGTTACTTTCTTGGTCTTGGATTTAACCTTTATAAGAAGGAGTTGACTCAAATATTCCCAGCATCTTCAAATGTAAGACAAAAAACTATAAATAGAACCTAAGGATGAAATTTATTCCATTCCATCACACTCCAAATTTTTCGTCTACAATTAATTACTTTATTCCCTTCTTTTCCACAATAAAACAATTTCCAATTCCATTAAAAGAACTCATTTTTAATCTAAGACACCTTAGGTTTAAATGAGGCCATTTATTATCATCATCTATTCAAATCCTTCATAATGGTTTGTAAAAAAAATTTAAATTATCCAAATAATATCCCCCATGAGTTTCAAACCAAGTTCACAGTAAGGCTTATTTTCATTCACTAGGTGAAGATCGAGTCAATCCCAATGAACCCTTTTTAGTGTTACTACCCCTAAGTACAACTATGTTAGAACTATATCAACTTATAGTATCTAAATAGGGAAGTATTTCAAAGAAACCCTACCTAATATCAACCTTACCAAAACATTAATATGTTCTTCTATACTTATAATCCAATTCAATCATATGGTTATGATCCCTAATCTATGTTTTCTTAAATCAATTTCCCGATATTTCTACTAAACATCCTCTTATGCCAACTAGAACAACAATGTCCCCAATTACCCATAGCAAGAGTCTTACATTATTACTGTGGCATAAGATAAATAAAATTTCATCTCAAAGGATCTAATAGTTTAGTATTCTTGATAAACTATATACATACATGGCTCTTTCATTTCATTTGTAAATAGAAATTATAATTTTTTTTAGAATATCATTATTCCCTCTAGAATATTTTTCTTATCATGTATAGTATACTTCATGCATTTTTGGGAAATGAAAAAAATTAGGGTGTGCTCAAATTATAAGTTATTGTTAGGTACAATGGAAGCTGTCATGAATTAATAAGAATAATAAATATGGAATTGAAAATAACTGAATACACAAACCCTGTTATCAATAAAATAATAAAGAAGTGCATCTGGATATAAAATTAATACAAAATTATCAAGGAGAATAGTTAATATGGAAATAAAAATATATGGAAAACATTCCATTCAAAAAAACATGGCTATCATAACTATATAATGCATAATCAATATGGAATGGTAAATAACTAAAAACACTTTTCATTTAATCAATAACTGAGAATGGAATGCATCTAGAGATAATATCATTGTGAAAATAACAAGGATAATAATAACTGAATTATCAATGAAGATAATTCTTAATTATTTGATGTCATGATCTCAAGAATCATGATGCCTCTACCATCAATACCTTTCACTAGGTGGTTTAAAACTACAGAGAAACTAGTTTACTGATAGCTTATTGATTGGCATCATGGGACTAATGATGCCTTGAGGGTGTATCTATAACCAATCCCCACACAATACTGCATGTCCAAATGATTCCTCATATATCGAATTATTTATTTAATTAATAAAAAATCGGTTGTTTCATCAAATATGTGGATTGAGTAAAGAATATATACTTATAATTATTTATCTAGATAAAAAAATAAATTTCATTGTATAACATTTTATTTTGAAGTGATATACCATTTAAAAAGTAAAAATTTTATTTATAATGTAATGTCTCAGAAATTCCATGTTAATGTTTTTAATTATATGGAATTATTATGAGACCACACGCTTTGACGACATGTGATTTTGAGGCCCGGTGAGCTCGGAACCGGATTTTGAACTTTTTTTACTTCACATAAGTAAACGTGCAGTGGATTTTTCTATATTTTGAACAGGAGCTCAGATCGAAAATTGGAGGGCACCATTGAATTTAGAATGCCAGTATTTTCCTAGAAAGTACTTAAATTGGACCAGAAAGTGTCGTACGAAAAAGTTAATTTTTGTGACTTTTCAGAAAAATAATAAAATAACTTTAAAAAGTTATTTTATATTTCATTCACACCATTGGACGGAGCACAGTGAAGCTGCGGTGCAGAGATGAGGCAATGAAGAGATGATATTAAGGAATACCCTGAATGGATCATTGTGAATGTGTAACCTCTACGCTGTTTCACAAATGAAACTGTGTAACGATGCAACGTTGCGGTGTAGTAGAAACGATGCGGATTGTTTCTTTTTATTAAACTAACGCATTGGAGAATGAGGGAATTAAACTGTGAGGATTCTCTGATGAACCTCTGAGAAATTTCCGCTCCAATGATGAATGAAAAACACTGAAGAACGTCAAACACCTTCTATGTACCTTGAATAACAGAGTTGGAAGTGAAAAACGATGTTGATGTCTTGAAACTTCCAGGAAATAACGCTATGGGAACAAACTTCAAATAAGTAGGGGTTTAATTTGTGCATGTTCATCCACATTGTTATTCTAGAAATGATAAATGCATATCAACACACAAATAGTTTGATTCATGAATCGTGTGTTTATGCGGGAGGGTAATTTTTTTGGGGATTTTCTTTAACCAGGGATGAAATTATCATTTGTTGATTAGACCGAAATCCCTGAACCTCCTATGATTATAAACTTCTTACATGGAAGTTGAGGGCTGACACAAACAAGGCACGAGCCCCTCTTCCACATGTGTTCTTTGTTTCCAAACATCTGAATCAATGGAAAGATGGGTTTGAGACATTTTTAGTAGAGAGAATGTTCTCTAGAAACCGTAGGTGCTGACATAATGGAAAATGGACAACTGGAGAAACTCTGGAAGCCTACTGAAGGAATCGTCGGTGCACCTCTGCCGACCACCACAGCCAGTGGGGGTGGCTGGTGGTAGGCTACGGTAGCGTCTATGGGGGGAGGATATCATCATGCCCATCAGCGTGTCACAACGGAACGAGGTCGCGTCGGCAGCAGGGTGAAATAGCGCTAGGCTGGCACCGTGTAGAGGGGTGGCCTGTGTCAAAGCCACCCAAACGAGATGGTAGCTGTGGTCATCTGACCACGGAATAAGGAATTCCCCATGTTTTCAGGGCAAGTAGGGAGGATATGCATCTAGCTATCGTGTCCCAAGTGCACACCTTCAGCCACCCGTGGGGTCGGTCTTCAAGCTGGCGGGCCATGCCCCCAGCCAGCGGGCCGCTCCCCCAGCCAACGAGTCGGGCCTGTCCCGCACCCAGCGGGCCGATCCCATGCCCGGTAGGCTAGACCCACACCTTCGGGGCAGACCTAAGCCTAGTGGGATTAACTCGTGTAGGCAGTCCAGACTCGCGACCTTTGGGCCGGGTCGGACAAGACCGGGTCGTCGAGTGACCCGGCGAGCTGGACCCTCGGCCAAATCGGGTTGGGCCCAGTGAATCCCTTAGAGCCTAGAACACTATCTAGGCTAGAACGAACCAACCCAGACCCAAACCAGGTCAGGTTGAGTTAATCAGAAAAAAACTGGGATTTGTGGGACCCTGAGGTTGGGTTGGTCGGGTCGGACTGCACCCAGATGCAACAAACCCATGTTTACTAAAACCCTAAATACTTGAAAACCGGGTGTCCAATTGATGATCCATTTGCAGATTTGGGACCCTCTCAATGAGTATGACCATTTGGAATTCCCTGAGGAGGATTTCATGGAATTTGGGATTCAAAAAATGGCTTGAGGAGAAATTCTCCTAGGCGCACTATGTACGGAACCCTGTGGTTGGCTGAGTTTTGAAGACTACTGACTTTCACCTCTTTGTGACTCAAATATGGCCTAGTGGGAAGAACTTTTATGTGAAATTTCAATACCACATTGGGAATCAATTCTATGTGACTTTACAGGACCACGGTATGAAATAAGGAGGAGTACCTCAATTGGCCAAGATTAATGGGAAGCACTTCTGTGTGACTTTGTAGGCCCACGGTACATGATGATGAGCTATACCTAAGCATTCTAAGGTTAGTGGGATGCACTTCTATGTGATTTCGAAGGCCCACTATACTCGATAGAGGATGATTTCCCGAGTAGCCAAGGTGTTGGATAATGTGACTGATTATTTTTCTATCACTACCCTAAATGTATACCGTGTTTGAGTTGTCTTGGGATTCTTGATTTACTTTGAGAATTGTTGTGTGGTCCTTAATTTTTGATTTGGGGTCCCTACTGAGTATTTTTTTACTCACCCTTACATGGGAATTTCCAACATGTGTTGTGTCTGGTGTAGATGATCAACATTTTGATAGAGACTTTGGTGGACCAGGACTCAGAGGTGCTCAGGGAGACAGGACCGAAAAATTCTACAATGGTGGACTTGGTGTCATAGGACCAGGTGAGGCCCCATAGGATCAGGTGGATAGGATGTTCTTCTTTGGCTTCAAGTAGCTACACTACTCTCATGATTAGGTGGGGTTTTTCCGCAGATGTCCATAAGAGTTTCCTTTTTTTTTAGTTTTCTATTTTAAGTTCTTTTGTTGGGTTTCTATCCTGGACCACATGTGGTAGTTGTACTTGTACTCAGATTTTATTAGTGGTACTTGTTTCATTTTTGTGTGTGGAAACCTGTTGGGCATGTGTGTGTGTATAGGTACTTCGGAAAATGCCTCTCACTTGTAGGTTGACACCTTCAACACTATTTTCTAGCCCTTGGCGTTTGGGAGGCTAGTTTAGGGTAGTCATGTCCTAGGGCTCGGGGGACAGGTTATGAAAAAGTGGTATCATAGGGTGTTCGGTCCTACCAAAAATACCAAGAGTCTTTTATTTTGTTTTTTTAAAATAGTATTAAGTGTTGAAAGTCTGACTTTCAAATTCAGGGAGTCCAGTGTTGGTACAACGGCCAAAGTATCCATACACCAGGACCTTGAATTCTTCTTTTCAGCTCAATACATGAAAATATTGGTTGCATAAGTGTCTTCATATGTTCTTTTTAATGAGATTCATATCACCAGGTATAATGTTTTTATCTTGGTATATCTTGATCTATTTTAGGATGCCTCTATATGGATGACCAGCCAAGATCCCTCTACGAGGTTGTGAGGATATCCTGCCTATCGACGAGGTGTCCGTTCATGGGCCAGTTATAGAGATTGCCCCACCGGTTGGTGCACCAGTGCTACCTCCACCTGATGGTCAGTATCTACTACCGGAGGTTCTGACAGAAAACGTGCACCGACTCAATGCCATAAACAAGTATCAGAGATAGAGACCTCCCAAGTTAAGGGGAGAGATAGATCCTCAAGTTTTTGCAGACTAGATAGAGGCAGTGACGCAGGTCTCCCGCTTAGTGTGGAAACTGACTGGCCAGATGGAGATCTTAGAATCAATCCTTCTATAGGTCTTAATAGGGAGAGTGTGGAGCTTGACCACCCTGACATATGATGAGGTTACCCTCACCTAGGAAATCTTTGAGTAGCTTTTTCAAGAGGAGTTTTTCCCATGAACTTGTGCTCTGTGCTCGTTTAGAAGCGGCTCCACCTATAGCAGGGTAGTATTATAGTGACCAAATACTCAGTGAGGATCACCGAGATATCTCTCTAGTTGAAAAATATGGTACAAGAACCTTTATTTAGGGCTCAATCCTAGGAACAGGGACTTAGGCGGGAGATCATGGAATCAGTGTTGTCTCTCAGCATTGCTACTCAGGATGGGGTGCGGGAGCGAGCCCTTCTGGTAGAGAACTTCTTGGCAGAGCATGAACCCCCATCTAGAGCAGGCATTAGACCCCATGTGTTAGTTTCTTTGATAGAAATCAGACAGTAGATGTGAGGGCCTAAGCGAAATAGGTCGTTAAGAGGATGACCCCAGGACTCAGGGTTGGCACTGTGGGGATCCCAGACCAGAGGGAGTTAGCTGGGAACCAGGCTTTTCTTCTCGTGTAGTGAGTAGGGACACATGGAAAGTGACTGCCTGACCCACCGTACATATGAACAGTAGATGATCGAGGGGCCCCCGAATCAGAGGCAACAATTCGATTAAGGAGGTATATAGGGAGGAAGACGTATCATGGGAGCAGGGCAAGCAGCAGGTGGTGGGTGACAGTTTGAGGTGTTACTGACACCACCCTCAGGTAGTCCACCCTGACCTCAGGGAGCAAGCAGATAGGGGCTAGCACAACTTTAGGAAGTAAAGTCATATGACAACAGTACTCCAGATATGCTCCAAGGTATAATCTGTTTCTTCTCCACCCTAGCTGCAGTTCTTATATACATAGGTTCTAGTCACTCTTTCCTTGTCATGGCTCTCGTTCAGAGCTTAGAAATTCTGGTGGAGCCATTGGCTCGATCCATACGTCTAGAGACTCTTACGGGAGGGGATTTTAAAATTAAAAACTAGTGAGGGCAGTGTGATCTTACTCTTGGATGGGGGAGCTTTGGATGGGATCTCCTGGTAGTGGTGCCGAGGCCTTATGACGTCATCTTGGGTATGTATTATTTATCCATAGTCCATGCTCAGATCAACTGTCTTAGGCATACAGTGCGGTGTGTTCGCCAATATGGGACCATGTTTTCCTTCACCAGTGAGAAGGAAACCCTTACAACATAGGATGAGCATCTCGGAGGGGGGTACAGCTAATCACTCACCAGTTGGCTAGCCTCACCCTCAGTGTAGTGGATGAGAGGAGTCAATGTTTTCCTGTAGTTGTGGATGAGTACGACTATAATTTCCCTGAGGATTTTCTGGGACTACCTCCTCATATGGAGGTTGAATTCTACATTTATATGTACCCCATGACATAACTGATATCCACACTAGAATATCTGGCTCCCACAATGCTTCGCGAGATGAGGATACATCTGGAAGACTTGCAGGAGAAGGGGTTCATAAGGCCCATCATTTCACCATGGGTAGCCCCGATGCTTTTTCCCATGAAGGCAGAGGGGAGTTTGAGGCTGTGCATGTACTTTTGGTGCCTAAACCAGGTGACCATGAAGAACAAGTATCCACTGCCGATAATCGATAATCTCTTTGATGAGATGAAGGGGGATAATTGGTTCTCAGAGATAGACCTCATATCAGGCTACCACCAACTTCTGGTTTGGGATGAGGATGTACTGAAGATAGCCTTCAGGTGTGGGTACGCCCACTATGAGTTCATGGTGATGCCTTTCGGCATGACCAACACCCTAGAAGTGTCAATGGGACTCATGAACAGGATTTTTCTGGATTACCTTGACTAGTTTGTTGTGGTCTTCATTGATGACATCATGGTGTACTCAGCATCGGAGGAGGAACATGCGACACACCTGCGGATAGTCCTGGATACATACTGAGAGCATTATCTTTATGGTAATCTCTCAATGATTCAGTTTTGGATTCGGGAAGTCTACTTTATAGGACATGTCATCTCAGAGGCTAGAGTTGTAGTGGATCTGGCGAAGATAGAGGTGGTGCTTTCTTGGGATCTTCCCAGGAGCATGACTTAGGTGTAGATATTCTTGGGGTGGGCTGGTTACTATCAGAGGTTTGTGAACGAATTTTCAATAGTAGCAACACCCTTATCAGTTTTGACATAGAAGGTAAAACCCTTCGTGTGGATAGAGAAATGTTAGTAGATTTTCCATGAGCTGAGATAGAGACTAACTAGTGCCCCCATCTTGAGACTACCAGAGGAGTGTGTTGGGCATGTAGTTAACTGCGACACATCAAGGACTAGACTGGGTTGTGTCCTGATGTGGGAGTGAGCATTAATCACCTACATATTATGATAGTTGAGATGAAATGAGTATAACTACATGACCCATGACCTGGAATTAGCACCAGTGGTATTTTCCTTAAAAAATGTGGCGACCCTACTTGATTAGGGATTTATTTATTGTTTATTCTGTCCATAAGAGTCTCATGTATATCTTCTCCTAGAAGGATCTGAACATGAGACAACAACGATGGATAGAGTTCCTCCAGGACTATGTATGTGAGATATTCTATACTCCTAGAAAGTGGAATGTGGTGGCAGACACGCTCAGTAGGAGGACCGGTTTGCAGTTGCTGAGTGAGGCAATGGGGGAGTTGGTCATGATGCAGATATCCTTCCTGGATGATGGTGGAACTGCTTACCTTTTTTTGATGACCGTTACTCCCCCACTCTTACAATGAGTCAGGGAGGCAGAGTTATTCGATGTTGACTACGAGGCATTACATGCTCAGTTATACTCAGGATGGTATCCTGATGGATTTTCGATAGGTGGGGAGCACATCAACCTTTTCAGAGGGGGAAACGTAGTGCCAGTTATGTTTCAGGAGGAGTTATTGAGGGAGTTCCATACATCACCTATGGAAGTACATCCTGAAGTGGAGAAGATGTACCAAGACCTCTGATATCAGTGCTGGTGGATAGGGATGAAGAAAGTGGTGGTCGAGTTCGTTTCATGATGCCTCACTTTCCAGCAAGTGAAGCCCGAGTATTAGGTTCTAGTAGGATTGTCCTAGAAACTTGAGGTACCATAGTGGAAATGGGACGGTATCTTGATAAACGTTGTGACATGGTTACCACATACATTCAGGGCTCGTGACTCTATTTGTGTGATTGTTGATCGACTCACCAAGTTGACTCACTTCTTACCCGTCTGGGAGTAGGGACCGGTAGAGGGCTTGGAGCACCTCTACGTCCAGGAGATATTGTGCCTTTACAGGTTTCCTTTGACGATAATCTCAGATCATGATACTCACTTTATATCCTTTTTGTGGAGGAGATTATAGGAGGCTTTCAAGACCCATCTGCACTTGAGCACAGCTTTTCATCCCCAGATGGATAGTCAGACGGAGCAGACCATACAGACCTTAGAGGACATGATACGTGCTTGCGTCCAAGATATTGGTTGCAGTTGGGAGGACCACCTTCCACTTCTGGAGTTTTCATACAACAATAGATATCACTCCACCATTAGCATGGAACTATTTGAGTCCTTCTACGACCGGCCTTGCAGATCACCCCTATGCTAGACAGACCCAGGTGATTCGGCACTCATGGGTCTAGAGTTGGTATAGGATACCACTGAGAAGGTGCAGATCATCTAGGAGTGGATGAGAACTACAAAGAGCTATCATAAGTCTTATGCCTAAAAGAGATGGATACCCTTGAATTTTGATGATCGAAATCATGTTTTCCTTCAGTTCTCTCCCAAAAAGGATTGCAGAGATTTTGTTAGGGAAACAAGCTATCTCTATTGTTCATCAAAACATTTCATATCCTGAGAAGAGTTGGATAGGTGGTATACCACCAAGCTCTTCCCCCAAAGATTCACCAGGTGTATGATTGCTTCCACGTGTTATAGATGATGAGATACATGCATGATCCATCGAACGTCATTGACTAGGGTGAGATGGACATTGACAATGGGGATAAGTTTATAGAGTTCCCATTGGAGATATAGGATCGACAATAGTGGGTCCTATGTGGGTGGTCAGTTCCTCTGGTACGAGTTCGCTAGTAGTACGAGAATCTCCAGGAGAGAACATTGGAGAAGGAGGCTTAGATTCATGCTATGCACCCACATCTCTTTGATTGTTTTTGGTTTTGGATTTAGAAGATGCATATTCCTATTGTAGGGAGAGATTAATGTCTTGAAAATTCCATTTTTTTAATTATATGTAATTATTCTAAGACCACACGCTCTGATGGAATGTGCTTTCGAGTCCTGATGATCCCAAAGTGGGATTTTGATATATTTTTTAGTTCACTTAAGTAAACATGTGAGCAGGTTTTTCTTACTTTTGAATTGGTTCTTGGATTGAAAATTTGAGGGAACCGTTTAATTCAGAATGTCATGATTCACATAGAAAGTACGTAACTTCACCCAGCAAGGGTCGTACGGAAATGTTAATTTTTGGGACATTTGGAAAAATAATTAAATAACTTTTAAAAGTTATTTTATATTTCATTAAAACCATTGGGTGGTGGACGATGATGTTGTGGTGTGGCGACAAGGTGACGACGAGGCATAATTAAGGAATCCCCTTAATGGACCATTGTGCAAGTGTAACCACTATGTTGTTTCATAAATGAAACATCGTAACGATGAAATTTCGCAGCATAACAAAAAAATTTCAGCCTATTTCTTTTTATTACATGAATGTGTTGGAGAGTGGGGGAATTAAATTGTGAAGATTCTCTGACAAACCTCTGATGAATTTTTACTCCAACGAAGAACAAAAAATGCTGACGGACATGAATCATCTTTGAATTACCTCGAAAAACGGAGTTGAAAGCGACAAACGACATCAAAATATAGAAACCTACAGGATGTAATGTTGTGGAAATGAATTTTAAAGAGGCAGGGGCTTAATTTTTCCATGTTCTTCCACATTCTTATTCAAGAAATGATGAACGCGGATCAACCCATGAATAGGTTGATCCGTAAATCATGAGTTTATGTGGGAGGAAAATGTTTTTTGGGAAATTCTTTAACCAGGGTTGAAATTATCATTTTCTGATTAGACTAAAATCCCAGTACCTCCCATGATTATAAACTTCTGACGTAGAGGGAGCATGTTGACACGAATAAGGCCCAACCCCCTCTATTGCATGTATTCTTTGTGGCCAATCATTCAAATAGATGGTAAGATTTTTTTGAGACCTTCACGGTAAAGATAAAGTTCACCAGAGACCATAGGCGCTGACATAATGGAAAACGGACCACCAGAGCAACTCTGGTGTCCCGCAGAATGAATCACCGGGGGGCAGCCAGTGGGGGCGTCTGGTGGCAGCCTGCGGTGGCCCGTAATGATATGAGGGTGATGTGGCGCCATGAGGGCACCATGTGGAGGGGTGGCCCGCATCTGGGCATCCTAGACCAACTGGCAGCCACGATCGTTTGATCACGGTAGGAGTAAGGACTCACTTCTGTGGGGATAGCAGGGAGGGGACATGGTTAGCTATCAAATACCAGGAACACACCACTGGCCACCCGTGCAGTCGGTCTTTGGGCTGGCAGGGCATGCCCCCCGCCAATAGGCCACTCCCCCAGCCAGCGGGCCGGGCTGGACCCGTGCTCGGCATGTGGGACCCGTCCCTAGCGGTCTGAACCCACATCGCCAGGCAAGACCCACTCTATTCGGGCTGGCCTAGATGAGACTGGGTTTCCAGGTGACCCAGCGGGCTAGACCCTCAGCCAAACTGGGATGGGTCCAGTGAAGCCTGTTAGGCCTGGCCGATTAGCAAAGCCAAACCATACCAACCCAGGCCTGTAATGGGTTAGGTCTAGTTAGTCAGAACTAAATTGAGGTATGTGGGATCCCCGGTTTGGGCTGGTCTGGTCGATCTGATAGGGTCAGACCAGACCCAAACATAATCGTCCCATGATTACTAAAATGATAATAACATGTTAATAGGGTGTCTAATTGGTGATCTGTTTGCGGTATTGGGACCCTCTCTATGAGTTAGATCTGTTGGCATGCTCATAGGAGGCTTTCATGGTTGTTGATATGTGACGAATGTCTTGAGGAGTGGTTCTCCTAGGCGCGCTATGTATGGAACTCTGCAGTTAGTTGAGACCTGAAGACTGCTGACGTTTAACTCTATGTGACTAAACTATGTCCTAGTGGGAATCACTTTTGAGTAACATTACCAAACCATGGTAGGAAGCACTTTTATTTGAATTTTAAGGCCCATGATACATGACGCGTAGGACTACCTCAGTTGTCCATGATTAGTGGGAATCACTTATGTGTGACTTTGCAGGCCCACGGTACGCGATGATGAGGTATACCTAAGAATTTCAAGGTTAGTGGGAAGCACTTCTATGTGACTTGGAAGAACCACCTTTGTCAATAGAGGGTGAGTTCCCCAACATCTATGGTGTTCAATAATGTGATTGATTATTCTTCTATCACTACCCTGAATGAATACCTTGTGTGAGTTATCTTATGCTTCACGCTTTACTTTGAGGATTGTTGTGTGATCTTTTCTATTTCTTTTGGGGTCCCTATTGAGTATTTTGTTACTCACCCCTACATGGGTTTCTCCTGCACATGTTGTGTATATTGTAGATGATCAAAATTTTTACAGAGACTTTGGTAGACCAGGGCCCATAGGTGCTCAGGGAGACAGGACCAAGGGACACTACGACAGTGGACTTGGTGGCCTAGGACCTGGAAGAGACCAATAGGATTAAAAGTACATGATGTTATACTTTTTATTATGGTGGCTATACTAGTCTCTTGAGCAGGTGGTGATTTCTACGAATGAATATCTGAGTTTCCTTTTTGTACTTTGTTGTTTTCAGTTCTTTTGTTGGGTTTGTATTCTAGCCCACTTGTATTAGTTTCTCTTATGCTCAGATTTTTTTAGTGATACTTTTTTTCTTTTAGTGTGTGGGACTTGGTTGGTCATGTGTGTTCATACATGTACTCATGAAAATGCCTCCCACTTGCAGGTTGATGCCTTTTGTGCTAGTCACCAGCCCCTGGACTTCAGGAGGAAAACATGGGGTAGTCATGGCATGAGCCCAAGGGGAAGGGTCATGACATAGAATTGTTATACCATTTAAGAATTAAACATATCCATCATAAATAATATGGATAATTAGGAGAAATTGAATTTCTAATGATCATAGGTATGTGAATATATGAAGGCTTTGTTAATAATTACAAAATTGAATTAAGAAAATGAGTGTCAACTATATCATTAGAAACAATGATCATAAACCATCCATATAAATAAATATGATAATATAAATATAATATGTACCCATTGGAGTAAGAATAATGGGTTTCTATCATTGATGAATACAAATACCATAAAAAATATCTTAAAAAAATATTGAAGAATATATCCTTTTAATTTTAAAAATCACTTTTCAAATAAAATAGATCACAATTTTCTTTGAAAATAATTTAATTTGAAAATAATATTTGAAACATATAAATTAATCTCCAGAACATTGAGTTATTTTTATGGCAGTAAATTTTATGCATGCCCAATCTATTAAAACAAATATTCCTTTCATATTTTTGGTAAAAATCTATATTAGACTTGTTTTGAAAATGATAATAATATTCATTTCAAAAAGTTTTTAAAAACTAAAAATGGGTAAAATTTTATTTAATAAATCATTTTGAAATGGATAAACACGTTTTTGAAAACATTTTTAGAAAACATTATTTTGGAAGAAAATGGATTTCTTCCCAAATAAAGAAAGAGAGTCTGATTTTCTTAAACACATTGTCTAGACTATTATTAGTACCAAAAAGTGTAAAAATGGTACTATTAATTTAAAAATATCATGAATAACCAATGTATAATAAAATTAAATGGGTTTAGTAGAAACAGATCAAATAATTTCCTTCAATTGAAATTAAATAATAAATAATCTTGATTAAAACAACATTATGAAATAAACCATTACAATGATCATAACATTGAATTGATAGTAAATCAATGAGTCATTGAGGTATATCAATAGTAAATACATATAAAATAAGTTGAAAGAAAGAATAAAATATTCAAAATTCATTTCACGCATCATCTTAGAATATCAATGATTACAAAGAATTAATATAACCCAATGAAAATAAATTGAGTTATGAAATTTTTTACCACTTGTTAACTCTTAATTAAAATCCCATGGGATGAAATAATTAAATTGAAACATAAAATTCAACAAATTATTAATTAATAGTGACATTTCATGTCAAATGGGTAATATATGTACCACATAAAATAAATTTGGTGTATAACATTACAATTTTCGTCATTGAAGGGAAATTAGGATGAAGTCCCTTACCAAAAGATTATGTTTGGTTGAATGTGATTTATCCTCATGTTTATTGGTTTTAGAGATTTTATTAACTTATAATAGATTCATATTAATATTTATAATATCATATATTAAAATTTTATAATATCTTTTCATATTTCTGTTTATAATCATTCATTATTTTTACTTCTTTGGGTGTTAATTGCCTTGTTTTCTCATGTGTGTTATGTCATGAATGACCAAGTTCTTGAACATATTATATATTTACATCATATAAAGAGTAATAATCATGAAAAAAATGATTATATTTATATATAAATTATACTTTTAAGGAAAATTCTGAATGTTTGTTTAGATAAATTAAGTACATTGCGATCATGGATACGTTATATAATACATACACATGGATAATGTTCCCATTTTCCACAATCATTATGGAATTTATGTAATTAATATTTTACCTTTATATAGTTATCATAATTTAATTAATGCGATATTTTTTTTAAATGTACTTGTATATATCATCCATGTGGAGTAGCAATGAAAAGAGAGTCACATTGCTTCATGATGACAGTAGTCCACACATACACAAATGATCATTCCATCTATTAGTAAGTTAAATGGTAAGAAATAACATGTTATATTATCTTTTAATAATGACAAATATTTCATGAATACCATAATTATTTCATTTATACCAAATATATTCATTAATATTCTCCTTATTAACTTCCCTTTAAAGCATTAGTGAAAAACGAATCACGCCTCTTCGCATGGTTGTAGTCCTTTGTACACACGAGTGACATTATCGTATACCCAATTGAATGAAAATTAAATCATTATATATGATATAATGTCTATATAGTATATTATAAATATCATATATATATATATATAGTTGATATCTATTATAGTATCCACCCATGGGAGGTGGTAATGAAAAAATGAATGACATCATTTCGCGTGGCGGTAGTCCTTTGTACACATGAATAATGATTTTGTAACCAGTTTGCTGGATACAACACCCCTGGTTTAAATTATGTAACAATTTTTATGTATTTTATGTATGTAAAGAATTTTAGTGAAGTTTGTTAGGGTTTTGAGGACTTTTGGATTATTTTTTGAGATTTTTTGGAGGTGTGTGGTTTGATCACGGTTATTAGAAACTGTGAAACTCCTCTAAGAAACCCTAAAAAGTAATATAGAGGATATTGGGTAGGCTCACAGTTAGCCACGTGATTTGGAGAAAACATTTAGCCACCTAAATGTAACCATGGAAAGTGTAATAGAGCGAAAAACACAGTTGGTGTACAGTTTGTCTAACCGTGAGAGCCAATCATGCAAAGGGTGTTGGGAGGCAGTGGATGGAACATGGTTGACGCACAACATGCCTAACCATGAGACCCAACCTTGCATTGTTAAAAAATAGATCCTAAAAATGTGTATATCACTCATTTTTACTTACAAACCTATTATTTTTTAATTATTTTGAACCCAACTTGATTTTTCCTCCTCCCAATGTTTAGGGAGACTTTCCCCTTTAATCCTACAGCAATATATTGGAAAATATTCGTGTGTTTAAGGATGGATTTCATCGTAAGTCTCCATTAATGGTGGTTTTTCTTATATATATTTTTCGTACCACTCTTGTATTCATAGATATAGTCCTTTGTCATTATATATATGATAGTTGATTCCAATCTTGATGAGATTTGGTTGTGTGCATGTTTGGTAATAATATCTAAGGTGTATGTTTTAAAATTCAACCCGGTTTTATTGAATAATTTGTGTTTATCTTCATTGATTCCATAGTTTATGAGGTATCTGGCTTCACTATCAACTCCTATTATTATAGCTATAAGGATTTATTTCAAAGTTCTATCTTTATTGAAATTTATTATGAAATAGTTGTTAAATTCTTGATGGAAACCATATTTTGGTGACATTTTGTGAAATTGTGAAAAGTGTTTATTGTGAAAAGTACATTGTTTATGGATTTTAAAATGATGTTTTTAAAATTTGAACTTGTTTTGATTCATATAAATGTTTTAATATTAATGTTTTCACTAAATGATTTTTTTTAAATGGATTGAAATGGGTGATTTGGATTTAGTTTTTGGCATATTGGTTAGAGTGTGTTCATGTACATTCGAGATGGATAAGGGTATGAAGTTTCCCTATAAAAATTGGGATCTATAAGGGTATGAAAATTCCCCCATCAAAATGGGACATATAAGGGTATGAATTTTTCCCATAAAAAATGGTATGGACATGGGTATGAACTCTCCCCCTTCAAAATGGTTCACCAAGTGACTGCTTGGTGAAGAGATGACTCACCAGTCATGAGTATAAGGAGGTCCATGGTTTCCTTAATGGTTGAATGTGTGGATATGTATAATAAAGTGGTTTATGTCAAAATAGAATATTTTTAAATGGTATTAATGTATTTTTTGGTTCCTTTCATTGTAAACTTATTTGGTTTTGAATTTTTTTTATATTGAAATTGTTTTATATTCTGATATAAAAATATATAAATTTTTTTAATTTAAATTGTTTTTTATAAATTTGATAACATGTTTTATCCTAGTGGAAGCAGTACAGAAGTCATTTGGGAAAAAACTACAGAGTTTCACAACTCACCCATTCTAGGTCACTTTATTTAGTTTTCAAATATAATTTATCAAGACACATGTAAAGGTAAGGTATCACATTTATTTCATGATACTTCATGATACTTTCAGCACGACTTGGGGAGTTAGAGCTTGGAACATGTTGGAAGTTGTGGAGTTAGTGTATTTAGAGTATTTTAGTTATGTTGGTTTTTTCTTCCGCTTTATACTCTGATATTTGTTTTTGTTTTTTGCATCGTTCTCTAATATGGGTTATGGTATAGTTTGGAATTGTTATCTTATTGTGTTACTTTTTCATAATGCATCATATTCTGGTTGTTTGGTTGTTGTATATTTGATTTTGGTTGTTTTATTTTCAAAGGGAAAATCATCCCCTAACTATATTGAAGTTCTTTGTATTTATTTCCATACTTTCGATCCTTGGGGGTGTCGCCTAAGGCCTAGTATGAATTCCACCTTGACTCAATCAAAGTAGGGGGTAATTATGTTAAAAATGATTTCAACTTGTTCTGTCCTTTACTTCCAAGTGGTATTAGTATTGGTAGGTCCCTCTTTCATTTTGGGACAAATGGTATTGGTTGTTTGTCCTGGAGTTCAAAATCATTCTAGTTTATTCTTTTAGATAGGTTGATAAAAAGGGGTAGGATTTCTGAAAATTGAATTATAGAGTATAAAAACACATATCTAATATATTTAATATGAACTTCATGTTACCAGGGAATTGGTTAGATATGTTTTTTTGGAGACACTTATAGGAGATGTAATCTCATTTTCATGGGTTTATCCAATGAGAATATAAGGACATGCATTGATAGAAATGAATTACTATAATGAATACAAATTAAATTTTGAGTAACGATTAGTTTTTTTGTGGAAATGTTTTGATATTTGAAAAATGTTGAATTTTTTTTCAAATGGTAGATTTTGAAAATGGTGTGGTTTCGGTATTTCTAAAATCGTTAGATTTTCAGAAGAATGGTGGAATTTTCAAAAATGGGTTGAAGATGGGAAGTGTTGATTTTTAAAAATAATTATTGGGATAGTTTTGATGTAATAAATTTTAAATTGTTAAGACATTAGTTGATTGTGAGTTATACTTATAGAGCTCTGTTTGTTATAGAAATAGAACCCAATAGGTATCGTAGAAACCAATTGGGATAAGCTAATGAGAATGAGGATTCACCTGTGCCATAGGTGACCCAATAGTAGATTTAGAGTTTTTTCAAGGCTTTTAACATGGTATTAATGTTTGGATAAAGAATTATTATTCATATAGGAAATGGTGGGAACTATAATATTGGGAGTAAGCAGATGAAGGGAACTTACTTCTAGAGTGGTGGAACGCAACAAAAACATAATTTTATTAAATCTTCCTCCTTGACACAAAAGTAAGATTATGTGATTTCTTTTTGTTTAAATAAATCACATCAAACGAGATTGTACGACACCACCTAGAGCATTCCACAATTGAATCCAGATGGGATGTATTCAGTGTTATTATTGTATTTATCCAAAGTCGGGTTTTTAGGACACATCTCATGTTTCACAAACGTCGTATGATTTCACAGGATGAGGGAATAAAAACACCTCACATCAACAGAACTGAGCTAGACATGGTGATTCTAGGAATATCATGACTCATCAGCAATGGTAATATCAATAAGTAAATAAACAGAAAAGTTCAGTGAGAAGAAATTACAGGGAGCTGAGTATGTGATTTTGGATGATCAATCTGGACCATCAATGGTGAGAGGTACAATTCAATTTAATTCTAACCTAATGAATGCTTTTTTTATTTGGTTACATCCAATTAATTTATTTCTTCTCATGTTATTTGTTTTTTAGTTTTTCATGTTTAGATGGTGCCTTCTGTTTTGAAACTTAAAACTCTTTTTGGTCAAAGAGAATGTTGAGCCGTTATGTGAAAATAATTCTCTATAACAATTGATGGATCTATGTTGACATTATATTTATTTATTCTTGAGATGTAAGTTGATTAAATTATAATTAGTGTGGAATAGTTTCCAATGTTCAAATATCACATCGATTTTTATAATTGATGGGTTAGTTTTATGAAAGTCGATGGTGTAAATCATCTCTTCAGTAGAGACCAGCATGTAAAGGTAGGTACAACGGGATTTTTGGCACTATAAATTTGAAAAATTTCTTATTGATTACAAGTGTTGACTCTAGAAGTGGTGGATGAGATCAGGAATAGTGATTTACAATTGTTTTTTATCTGTTTCTAGATATTTTCCCTAATAAATTCTAAAGGCTTCTATCAAAAAGAGAAGTTGATTTGATGGATGATCTCCTACCGAGGACTAGTCCAATATCAATTCCATATTATCCTATGGAAACAACAGAATTAAGATAATTGTAATTTTTTTTGGAAGATATTGAAATAAAATGAATTATTTGGTATCATATGTCTTTGTGGGTAGCACCGATCTTGTTTGTCAAAAAGGTTCATGGAACTATTCGGCTATGTGTGAATTATCATAATCTTAACAGTTATGATAAAATATTGGTATCCAATTACATACATTAATGAGATTTTAGATCAATTGAGTGGAGCTTAGTGGTTATCTAAAATTATCCTTCATTCAGGATATCACCCATTATGGTTCAGAAAGAGTATATTCAGAAGAAAGCTTTCAGAAGTAGATATGGCCATTACGAGTATGTGGTTATGCCTTTTGGTCTTATGAATGAACTAGTAATATTTATGTAATTAATGAATCACATATTTCAAATATATATATATAAATATTCATTTGTGGTAGTGATTATATAAGACATGCTATTTTATTCTAGGATAAGGGTTGATCATGAGAAAAACTTTTTGACAATGTTGGGAATTTTTTTAGAATCATAATCTATGTTCCAAATTATTAATGTGTTATTTTTTAATATAATAATTATGATTCATTTTCCATGTTATCTCTGAAAGAAGTTTTTTTATAGATCTAGAAAATATTGAGGTAGTTATCTCTTGTAAACCACCAAATAATTTCTTCTAGGTATGCATTTTCCATGGTAAAGTTAGTTATTACCAACATTTTTCTTATGATTTTTCATAATAAGTCTCACTAATTATGGATTCGATTAGGGAAAATGCTCTATTCCAATGGATTGAGTAATGTAAGAATAATTTTCAAGAGCATAAGGTCCACCTTATATCATCACCAATCAATATATTTCTGGAATCAGGATAAGGGTATGTGTAGTATTGAAATTATTTAGGTTATGGGTTGGGATGTGTTACCATGCAATGAGATCATGTTGTTTCTTATATATTATGGTAGTTATGGTTTCATGAGAAGAACTAACAAACCCATGATTTGGATTTAGTAACCATATTCCATTCTTTGAATACATTTCTTAATTACCTATTTGGTGATAAATTTATTGTGTTTATTTATACTAAGAGCTTGAAACATTTTTTCTCACAAAGGGGTTTCAATATGAGGAAAAGAAGATGGATGGAGTGTCTCCAAATGTTTGACATTGAATTTATGTATACATCAGGTAAAGGAAATTCAATTGTAGATACATTAGGAAAAAATAATATGGTTAATTTAAAAAAGAGGATTCAAATTAGTGGTAGTTGATATCAGTCATATCCTACATGCACTTGTAATGTAAAGACTGATGTAATTTATTAGTTTTCATGATAGTATATTTTGTTCCTAATTTGATGGCGATGGTTAAAGACGCACAGACATCTGATTTAGAATGTGTGTAATTGAGATCAAAAATCAATGGTGGGGATACCATTGAGGAATGGAATCTGAATAGAAGTTCATCTTTGTGGTTTCGAGGTCAAATGGTCATACAAATGTATTGTCAATAACAACTTATTCATGTATAATACCATTCAAGATGAGTTTTTCATCCTAGAATACATGAGATGTATAATTCATTGAAATAATAGTTTGGTGGGTTAGTATGAAAATAATGGTGATTGAATGTGTTTTGAGATTCTTTACTTGTTATTATGTTAAGCAAGAGAACTATCTACTAATATGTATGATGAAGTATTTACCTATTCCAATTTGTATATGACAGAAGATAGCTTTGTATTTTTTCACTGGTATCTCAAGAATATATTGAAAACACGATGCCATATGGGTTATAGTGGATCATCTTACAAAGTAGGCTCATTTCATTCCCATTCCCAAATATTATACGATGGGTCACATGTTTAGAATCTATATCTAATAAGTATTAGAGGCATGGTGTACTAGATAAAATGGTATCAGACAGAGATCCTAGTTGTACATCTCATTTTGAGAAATCCTTAAAACAAGACTCTAGGACTTAGTTGACTATATGTACGGTGTATTATCCTTAGATGGATTGGAAATCCAAAAGGATGATACAATTGTGGGAAGAACTATTTCAAGTTTCTACATTTTATTGTTGTGGATCATTGGATGAGAACATACCAATAGTGGAGATATCCTATAACATCAGTATTTAGGCCAGGATACCTATGGCTCCTTTTGAAGTATTGTATCAGTGCCCTTGTCAATATCCACTTTTTGGGGGGAAATAGTTGAGACATCACTAGTTGGGCCAAGAATTGTCCAAGAGATAATAGAGAAGATTCAATTGATCTAGAAAATGATGGAGATGACTCAGAGTAAATATAAATCATATGTTGATCATTGTCGATGGTTGTTTTCATTTGAGGTGAATGGTCATGTGTTCTTAATAATCTCTCCATGTCTTGGGAATTTTCTTTTTGGGAAACATGAAAAGATATATCCTCGATATATATGCCCTTTTGAGATACATGAATGGGTCGGTGATGTGGCATATAGGTTGTCTTGTCCACCATAGTTTAGTGCAGTGAATAATGTGTTTCACATATCTTACTTGAAAAAGTATCAGCCTGGTCTTGATCATGTGATTTAATGTGATCACATTGACCTAAATACAGATGCATTGTTGGTTCATATATCGGTATAGACTATGGATAGGAAAGATACACTATTTTGTGGAAAATCATCTGTCTACTGTGGGATTATTGGAAAAATGGAGGGATTCAGGAGGAAACATGGGAACGATAGAAATAAATGGTTAAGGAATAACCCTAACTCTTCTAGGGAAATGTTATTTTTTTTATGTTTTTGGGATAGAATGTCCAATAGTGGGGAAAATGTAGCACCCATGGTTTTATATATAAAACCCTTTCTTTATGTATTTTAAGTTTGTATTTTTTGGATGAATTTTGGTAGGGTTTGGAGGAATTTTGGATTATTTTGGGTATTTTATAAATCTTAAGAGTTTTAGAGTGGTTATTATAAATCATTCAATGCCTTCAAGAAACTGTGCTAAGTAAGACATGGGCTACTAGGCAGGTACACTATTAGGGGCACGGTTTGCCCAAATCTTGCAGCTACCTAGAAGTATCAATAGAAAGTGAAATGGATGGGAAAATATGGTTAGCACTTAGTTTTTCTAACCTAGCGATCCAATTATGTAAAGGGTGTTATGAGTCAATGTATGATACACATTTCGTGCATGGTTTTCCTAGCTATGTAACCCAACCTTTCATGATTAAAATTTAGATCCTAAAAAATTGGATCTCACTAGGTATTACTCTTAAACCTCTTTTTGTTCACTTATTTCAATCCAAACTTGGTTTTTCATTCTCCAAAAGGCTATATAGACTTTACCATTCAATCCAAGAGTGATCCATTGGAAAATCTTGGTGTTTTGAAGGCCATATTTCTTTATAAGTCTCTATTCTTAGTGGTTTTCCTTAGATATCTTATCCTTCCCTCTCTTGGATTCAAAGATCTAATATGTTTGGGATATATCTATGATATGTTATGGTAATAATGATGAAATTTGGTCATGTACATTTTAGCGAACAAGATCTAAGGTGCATTTTTTAATATTCAACTGGGATTTGTTGAAGAATTTTTTTTTCTTTGTTTTTACCATAGTTTCAAATTTAAGTGGCTTCAATATCAACTAATATTACTAGAACTTGATGGATTTATTTCAAATTTATTTTTCCTTGTTATTTATTATGAATTTTGTTTAAATAAATGACAGAAACCCTCTTTGGTGATGGTTTGTAGAATTTTGAAAACTAGTTATTGTTAAAATTGATTTTTTTATAGATATTAAAATGAATATTTTGAAATGTAATTTTTTAAACTTCATTGAAATGGTTTAGTGGTAAGTTTTTAAATAAAATAATTGTTTTTTAAATGCATTGAAATGGTTGATTTATAATTTTTTTCATAATTTTTGGTGTGTTTTCATGTACATTCGGGACAGATAAGGTTGTGATGTTTCCCCAATAAAAAGTGGTATGGATAAGGGTATGAAAATTACACCTTCAAAATGGAATGTATAAGGGTATTATATTTCCCCTATAAAAATGGAATGGATAAGGGTGTGAAATTTCCTCCATCAATATGGGTCACCAAGTGACGTCTTGGTTAAAGGATGATTCACCACTCTTGCGTATAGGGAGGTTCATGGATTCATATATGGTTAGAAGTGTGGATATGTGTAATGGAATAGCTTATGTAAAAATTGATGGTTTGAAATAGTATTAAGGTATTGTCGGGTTTCTTTCATTAATGGATTTGGTTTTGGAAAACTATTTTGTTATGGAATTTTATATTCTAACAAAAACTGTTTTAAATTTTTTTATATAATTTTTTTATCAAAATTTAATAACATGTTCTATCCTATTGGAATGAGTAGGGAAGTAATATGGGGAAAACCTACTGATTTTCCTTACTCATCCCCTATTTGGGAACTTTGGCATGTTTTTAGATATTGTTTTTCGTGACATGGGTAAAGGAAAGGTATCAAATTTATTTAGTGATGTTTTGTGATACTTTGAGCATGGATTGGGGAGTTGGATCTTAGAGAATATTGGGAGATATGGAGTTGCTGTATTTGGAGTCTTTTGGTTTTTTTTGGTTTAGTCTTCTACTTTATACACTAATATTGTTTTTGGTTTCTAGATTGTACTCTAATATGGGTTATGGTATAGTTTGGTATTATCGTCTCGTTGTATTACTTTTTTCCCATGCATCATATAATGGTTATTGGGTTGTGGTATATTTTATTATGGTTTTTTTATTTTCAAATGGAAAATCTTTCTGCAACTATATTTAATCCCATGGCATTTAAGTATATCCTTTGGATCCTTATGGATGTCTCTTAAGGCTTGTAGTAATTTCTCCTCGACTCAAGCCAATTTGGAGGGGTGGGATGTTACAATGGAAGTGGGGATGGTTATAGGTAATTACTTTAACATAAAAAATATCACTATATGTAAGATGAATATGTTAATATATCATCAATGTTTAATAGTAATTTAAGTATATTTAGTAATAAATAAAATATAAATGATTTAAGAAGAACCTTACCTCTTCCTTGGGTAACCACATTAGCTTTGCACCAAACTCATTCCAATGTAGAATTTATGAACAAAATAAGGCTTATAGAATGAGATAATGGAATTTGGGAAGTGATTTAGGTAGGTATTATCATAACCTAAAGTTTTTTATGGTGTAAAAATGGGATGATAGTGGGCGGTATTTTATAAGTGATGTGAGTGGAACACTTTAATTTTTAAAAAATAAAAAGGTGTTACCATGTTTTTCACATGTTAAAAGGGACCCAAATAGATTATTATCAATAATTAGACATGGTACGTCAAATTATGGCCAAACATTTTATTTTAGAAATGCTCTTAGGTTATTTTAAGCCTTACCTTCTTATATTAACCTCTTGATAAATCCATTTTTACCTTAACTACAATGAATAGTTTTAATTCAATTTACTATTAATTATTGTCAAAAATTAATTTTCAATTATTTCATAAGATAAATAACGATGATAAATATTATGTAATATATTTTTTATAAATTACATGCATAGAAGTTTCAAAATATAATTTTTAATTAATCTCATATATGCAATGAGAAATCAAGATTTTAAAGAGAAAATGTTTAAAAGTATACAATGTTTTTATATCAAAATTAAATTTAAAAATTATTAAAATAACCAAAATTGGATTAATATATATATATATGTATATAATTAAACAAATTTTACTTTAAAACCAATTCAAAAATTTAATTAATTTTATAAATAATTAAAATGAAAAAGTCATTTTTCAATTAAAATTCAAAAAAAATTGTGTATTCATAAAAAAATGTAACATTTCTAAAAAATCAAAAAACAAAATCACAATAAACCATGTTTTATAATATGATTTAAAAAATTAAGTTCATTTTATAAAATAATTTTATTAAAATTTGAAAATATTAATATTTATTTATGTTTTCAGAAAGAAACAAAACAATATTTTAGAAAAAATATAGATTTTTCAGAATTTTTTTTTCTTTTAAGTGATTATTATTTCATTTAAAAAAAATATAACCATATTTTTCATAATTTATTTATTAATATTAATATCTTTTAGTTTAATGGTTAGTTTATAATGGTATACTATATTATGGTTCATTTCAACTGAGGGTTACATGTTTTGCAAGCCATCAAAGAGATTAAATTGAAAGAAATATATTTTATACACTATTTATGCTCGGTGTTATGTGTCACGTATTATTTCAAAGAGAATGCTATTATTTTAAAATATTAGGCTGTTACAATTTTTATTTTGAAGAATTTTTATTATGTTACTTAGTAAAACAAGAACATAATATCCATGTCTAGTTAACAAATAGAAATCCTTATTTTTCTGTTCAAAAATAGGAGTTACTACTTTTATAAAAATAACATCTTTTATAAGAGGGAACATATTGATAATGCTATTTATAAACTAGACTAAAAACCCTAGTGTTTGAAATCAATTATGAATCAAGTTCACATTAATATTAATACACCCTTTTTTGGAATCACATGCATGGTCATGTAAATGGGATGAGTTTTATACAACTATGTCATAGATGGTATTTAGAATATTTTGAACTAAAATCATAAAATATATGTAAAACTTGTTTGAAGGTCAAATAAAAAAATATTTATTTAGTGGAAAGGGTAAAAGAGAAACATATATTTTTGAATGATTTTATACATATGTGTTTTGGACCTTTTTCATTTGAATCTATGGGTGGATAATTTTAATTCATAACTTTTTCCAGGGACTTGTATATATCGATATACCTATTTTAGGTGATATATGATTTATTCCTTTGATAAATTTATATAATAAAATAATTTTTAGAATCATCACGGTAAGAAGATAAATAAACTAAACTCAAATCATGGTGGAGAGTATCTTAACCAAGTGTTCATTGTCATCTTACTGAGTTTAGGAATCTAACTCAACTCAATCCTACATATACACCATAATAGAATGGTCTATGAAAGAAGTAACAACACCTTATTAGACATGATGATATCAGTGATGATTCATGTGATTCTACCACTATACTTTCTCAGATACACATTATAGAATGCAACAAACACACTTAATTGAGTCCCAATTAAATCAGTAAATTGGATTCCATTTTAATCTTTAAGTGGAAAGAAACTCTTTTTTGGCATTTGTGGGCATGTGGATATAGAGTATTTATTAGGGTTATCTCTATAAATAAAATTTCACCTGAAGGAAAAAAGTGTATAATTGTAGTATATACTAAATAAAAATGAGAATATTGTCTATAAAACCCCTGAAATGAAAAGTCTATATCAGGAAGACAATTCATATTCTTTTATATGGAAAACATCTCTAAAATAGATAGTGGGAAAATATCGACTTTGATGAAGTCCTGGCTCGTGATACACAATATTTACCTTAGAAAAAAATATACAAAGCTTCATGGAAGATATTTTTATAGAGAAATAAGTACTATGTAGAAGATATAGGGAGGATAAAGAACTAGATAGATATGGTTTTACAATAATCGAGGATGGTCAATCATTATTAGATGATATTGATGAACCTATATCATATTTGGTCACATTGTAAATATTAGAAGTACCAAGGTGTAAATAATCCATGAATTATGAAATGGATCACAATTAATAAAACAAGGTCTTTATTTTAGAATATCCTCCAATAAATGTTAAAACATTTCTGTGTAAATGGTTGTTCAAGAAGAAACTATACACAAATGATAAAGTCATTACATATAATCCATGACTATTTGTTAATGTTTTTAATAAATGTCAATACATAGCCTATGATTAACAATTTTCATTAATTGAAATACTAAAATCTAGCATAAATCTCCCTTATATAGTATCTTACCATGTTTATGAAATTTGAAAAAAATGGATTTCATAAATAATGTAACTTAACTGGAACCATATTAGAGATGTCTATATGACACAAACAGATTGGTTTTTAAATCCAAAGGATGCAAAAAAGGTATACACATTGTAAATACCCATTTAAAGGTTCAAACAAGAATCAAGATCATAGAACATTTATTTTAATGATTCCATATAAAAATTGTGTTCCATAATGAATGAATATGAGACATGTGTCTTTCAATGGTATATTGGGAGTGTAGTAATTCTACTAGTAGTATATTTTCTTGATATATTAATGGTGGGAAATGAGATAGCAGTCTTTCAACCATTAACATGTGCTTAAAAATGATTCTCCATAAAATACATAGGTTATGTAGCCTACATTCTAGGGATCGAGATCAATTATTATAGGTCTAAGATGATTCTTGGACGAAGTTAGGGTTCATGCATTGGAAATGTAATATTGAAATTTAGTATGGAATAATCCAAGAGGGTATTATTTTAAATATCACATGGAATAAACCTATAAAATAAAATTTATCCTCATGAAAATAATTAGAGAGATAGATAGAGGATTAGAAAGATTCCTTATGTGATAATGATAGTATCTTTTAGGTATTTCATGTTATATACCATACTTAATTTCTCATTCACCTTGATCAAGGTAGACATATATTAAGAAGACCTATGGGAGCTTAATTGGATGACTATTAAAATTATCCTAAAGTATCTATTTTTTTCTTAGGATATGTTCATGGTTTATGGAGGATATAAGAAACAGTTAATCCTTGGATACGTAAATTTTAGCTTCTATATAGACGAGAATGATTTGAAATAATATTCAAGATGTATGTTATGCCTTAATAGAAGAGTTGTGTGATTGAAGAGGTTAGAGAAGCCAGTGGTCATTTATTCTATAGTAGAGTCCATATAAATTATGGACTTTGATATAACTAAAGAAGAAATATGGACTCACAACTTGTCATAGTAACTTGATGTGGTTCATATTATTAATGATTTTAAAATACTATATTATGATAATACTCCAATAGTTTTCCTAGCCAAGGACCAAATATCACATCAGCAGAAAAAGTATTTAATTTAGAAATACCACCTCTTTGGGGATTTTTTACATAGATGTGGGGCTACATGAGGAATATTTTCCATGTAAGATAATGTTTCATACCTATTGATTATATCATTATCTCAACAGAATTAGAAATTTCATATGATATCTATTAGAATAATTTTTTTAGAAATCAGCTCTAGTAGAATTGGGATTTTTGGAGTTAGTTACCTAAAATCAATTCACTTTTGAATGTAAATTAATTTTATATTCAAATAAATGAATATTAATACATTAATAATCACATGATGAGTGTTCTTATATATAAATTTGACATGAAAATAATCTTATATTATTTATCGCATCGAATGGTTATATAAGTTTTCCATTATTCCTCAAACCTTGAAATGATGTAAAAACTTTTATAAATATATATCATATATCTGTATGACACATATCTAATAGGACATATATGATGTATGAATATATTTATTGGGGGATCATAAGAATTTATAAATATAACACTTGGTAATATCTAATAAGGGAGGTTATAAGGAAAAAACAACCAACTAGAATTCCATATTCTATATATGTCTTTTGATATTCCTGAATGTGGATATGTATATTGTTCCATAGATAAGATATTGTAATTAATGTATATAATGATTCACATACTTCATTTCATTTTCAAAAATCATGAAAATGTATGTTCACATTAAAGTATGATGCACTGGGTGTGTCATAAGTGATATGAAACTAATTTAATAAGTCGAGAAAGAGTTTTTCCCTTTCTAGAAAATATGATAATATCTTAGGCGCTTTGATTGGAATTGAACTATCAGATCAAGACCATTTATATGGATTTTTATCAGTTATTTCACTTTATGTAGTCAAAGAGATATATATTAAGCTTATAGGTTGATGGTACAATTATGGAACCTTCTTGATGAGATACCAATACATAAGGATTATATTACATTGTAAGTGTTCACATCTGGTTGATGTCATTGTGAGGGTAACAATATTATCTTAGGGAATCCTGATTTGTTTCTAGATGATAATATTGTAATTTTGTAAGGAATTCCTAATTTCATTGAGAAATTGGCCTAGAGGGTCACACAGTATGTGCATCCAAAATCTCAGTTAATATTTTTTTATTTTTGGATAAATATTACTCTCAATACCGAGGAATAATAATTATTTATGTTGTCTTGATTGTATAAGATGAATCACCAGTTATCCTAGTTTGGAATATATGTGAGTTGAATGTTAAATAAATATTTATTCACAAATTATTGAATATAATTTTTATTTATTTATTGAAGGAATTATATAATGATATTTTTTTAAATAAATTTTTATTAATTAGGGTTCGATAATTTATGAGGATTAAATGGATGAGTTAAGGGCTCAATAGAAATGATATATTTCATTTAATAACCTTAAAATAAATATTTTTTTTCAATAATTGAAATTTAAATATCCTTCAGTTGGAACACGTCATGAAATATAATAATAATAATAATATTATTATTATTATTATATGTGGGTTTTAAAGAGAATAAATACATTTTTATGGGTCTTTTTGTAATTTAAAATAGTTTAAACCTAAGTATATAACCCAAATAATATCATTTATAGGGTGAGGTGAATTTTTTTCACAACATATTATCTTGGGATAGATATCTAAAAATTGAAAATAATTCTCTTAAGATTTACCTCAAGAATGATAGTCAATACACCTTCTCCTCCTCCTTCTTAACAATGAAGGAACCTTAAATAATTCATCAAGCTTAAAGTAATTGTTGTTCTCATAAATAATAAATATGGAAAGTCGATTTGTACATCCATGCTAGAAATCTAAGTTCCATTGGTGATGTTCTAAGATTCAAGAAGCATGAGTGAATACTGCTAAGGAAATTTTCTTCAAATTATTTTTTGAAATGATGTTATGATAAGATGGTCAACCTAATTCATCAATGATGAATGAATTATCACATTAAGGTAACTCTTGTTTATAAATTAATTATAAATTATATGTGAAAAAGTATCCTCTATGTGAATATTTTGGAGCTAATATCATCCAATTATAAGGATTTGTCTAAATAAATCTATGAAAACTATTGTTGAAAATGCACCCAACTACTTCTATCATGACCATAATCTTCAACTAATATAAAAAAATGATAACATATTAATTTTTATTTATTATTAATCAATTAAATATTTTATTATTATTTTCCATTTACTATTTTTCATCTATAATCCAAAATTTGAGATAATATGATCATTTAATTTCATATAAATAGTATCATGCCAATAGTTGATAAAGAATATTTGAATATCACATCTAGAGGTGTTGAGAATTTTTTCCAAAAGACATGGTTAAATGATGTGAAACTGACAAATTACAGTCCTTGTACCCATGGTCAACCACACTAGGATGAGATGAAAATTATTAAATTATCATTTGGGGGTTCAGTATGTGGTATCATTTTACATTTTTTATTGACAACTAGTTTGAAAATTACATGACTTGGGTGCACAACATGTTGTAGGCGTACATATTGTGTAACCCCACATAGTTTGTCCCTAATTAATTTTTGAGATCCTTCTTTTCAGTATATTTTTCATGTAGTTAATAAATGTCGTATATTGACTTCCAGTCAAGGAACATGACATTACATAAATTACATGGTGTAAACTATATTATTCATATAATTTAACAAGTAATAACCCACTTGAGATACACAAGTGCCTAGGAATGTAGTGTAGGTGTCCAGTAATTAATAACATGTCATGCAACTGGTGTAACCACCATGGAATTTAGGGAAACACATGAAAGGTACATGCTGAAGAAGGCATGTAGTGTGAGTCAAAGCATCGAGAAAATTAATTATTTAATTAAAAATAAAAAAACAAAGTGTGTAGCTAGTTATAAATGGCATTTTATTACAATGAGTTATGTATGATATTAAATGACTAATTAAGTATTTTCTGAGCTAATTTTTTAGATCCATGATGTGTATGATATTTTAAACATTATGTACTTCATTGATCTCATCGAAGAAACATTCCATGTATATAAAAGAATGTATTGTGGTGAAAAACACCATTTAAGGTATATGGGCTAGCCCATGGAACAATATACCATGTATATCATGACACATTGTGTGAAAATATATTTCATTTCATTCAAGTACATATAAAATGACAAGGACCATACACAACATTATTCACGTGATGTTTCATGTGATGGTACATGTTGTGTAGACATTAAATTCCAAAAATGTGTTTTAAAAAAAGCATGGGGGTAGGAATCATGCCGCCTATAGTACATGTCTTGTACTGATTTCATTTTAAAATAAAATAATTTATATAATTTATTTAAAATTAAAGTTGATTAAAATATTATAGACGATTCTGATAGCCAATTAAGATAAATGAACTAATTAATTAATAATAAAATTAATTTATTAATTAATAAAATTCATCTAAATAAAATTACATATTAAAATGAATGATAGTTGGTTTAAGTGGATAGTCATTTCATGTGTGGATGATCAATATCAACAACAACCTATGTATGTTTTTTGTTTATATTTAATTTATTTACTTATTTATGGGTTTTTTGATAATATTACAATTTAATTAAATAATAGTATTCATGTTTCATCCCTTCCTATTTATTATGTACGGGTATGTATGTCCATAGTTTACTTATATAACCTTAATTATCCCCATCACCTATGAGTGAGTAAGCACGTGAAAATGAAGGATCTGCTAAGAGAGATAAGAGTGTTCAAGACAAAGAGTAGGTGAAACCAACCATAGATATATAGAAGTTTAAATGTGGGATGATTTTACCCAATCCTAGCCCATCTCAAGGTGTAATTCCTCTAGGTTCAAGGGTAGGTTTATCAATTGATTGATAAACCAACCAGTAGTTAAAACTCAATATCCTACGATGCATTTATTTTATTTTTTCAAATACACAATTATTTATTCACTTATCATATGCAATGATTATTTAATGTTAAAGTGTTATCACATAATGAAAATGAAATAAAAAACATACAGACATGAAATAAAATTAAAGGCTTCTGTGTGAATTATTTTACAAATACAAGGCTAATTAATTATATAAAATTCATATAGTATTAATAATAATTTAAAAAAATAAAATAAAAACACTTTCACATATGACAAACAAAATTCCTCAATAAAATATTAATTAATAAAATTCTTTTATTACATGAGAAAGAATTCAACCGTAGTTTAAAGTTCATATCTAGACCAAGTACAAATGATTTCAATTATCAGGTAGTTGTAACTAATGTTTTGGTTCAAATTAACCAAGTTAGTATAAAAGGTTTATTTTCTAAGAAATACTCAGTGAAACATAGAGGTAAGTGTTTAGGAAATTTTAGTTTGGGATTTTTGGATTTGGGAGTCTACTCAACCAATCAATAAACAACCAGTTTATATAGTTGGAAAGGCTTCCTACATAAATACATTTGAATTGTTTTTCAAGCCCATGTGTGAATTATGAGATGGGAAATATAGATTATTTCCACTAGAATATTAACAAGACAATATATTATTAATCTAATAGTAATGGATATTATGAATTTTGAAAATAGTGTGAGACTAATAATATTTAATTTATCACACTACATAAAAACAAGTGTTTCGCGGCGGTTTGTAAACCACCGCGAAATGTGTTATTTTTTTAAAAAAAATTTCAAGGATTAGCGGTGTTTTTTAAAAAACAACCGTGAAATAGCGACGGTGTGGGTAAACCGCCGCGAAATGAAAGGTAAAAAATAAAAAAAACATGAGAAACCCCGAAATCACTAAAAACACGATAACTTTTGATTCAGGAATCCGTTGGAGCGCCACAACCAGTCAAATCGAAGATCATGAAGAGATCTAGAGGCACGTATAATCAAAACAATGAGACGGTCTTAAGAATGGAAGATATGAGAGTAATGAGAAAGTTGAAAAAAGTTCTCCAGCTTCAAACGACAATAACTTTTGCTCCGGGTGTCCGTTTGGGCTCTACCACATATCAAATCGAAGCCAGCGAAAAGAGCTATGTACTGGTTTTACAGAAGTGAGCTTCTCTCATGTTTTTCGACCCCCAAAACCCCTATAAAGGCCTCCAAAACCATGTTTCCGTCACCTATGTCCCATCAAACTTGTCTTCAAAAAGACCATACTTTCGATCCACGTGTCAGTTCGGGCTCCTCCACCTTCCAGATCGTAGTTCATTCTATGAGATTTAGGTTGACTGGTCGTGGCACCCACATGGACTCCTGGATCATAATTTATGGCCTTTTTAGTGAGTAGTGGGTTTGTTATTTTTTTTGATGCCTCGTTTCTAGCACATGTTCCCCGTCAGTTTTTTTTAAATGGTTGTAACTTACGATCTGCCGGTCCTTTTAGTCTCTTTCAGCTATCAGCTCGAAGATCGTTTCAGGATCCTTGATTTGACTGGTCATGGATCTGGAACGGACTCTCAGATCATAAGTTATCTCCATTAATTGAGTCTAATTTTTTTGTCACTTTATGACCGTTTTGACGGGTTTTAACGGTTGCTCCATTTATTACTATTTATTTTGGTTTCTATGACTTGTTATCTTTATTAATAGTTTTTGTGGGTTATTTTGATGATTATGTTGAATTCTAAAGGGGTCTTCTAGAGTTTTCATGAGTTTTCATGCGTTCTCTTGTTTTCTAATGCATCCTTCTTCATGCTTCTCCATCTGTTTTCATGCATTTTAAGGATTTTTCATCCCTTATCACGCTTTTTCAAACTTTTTCATGTGTTTCATTTATTATTTATTATTTATTATTTATTATGTATAATATACTTTATTATATTTATTATATATTATTTGTTACTGGTTGTTTAGTATTTATTATTTATATTTATTTATTATTTTTTATTTTTTATTATTATTAATAAAATATTATTATTATTATTAATATTTGTTACTGGTTCTTTATTATTTATTATTTATTATTTATTATTTATTATTTTTTATATATATTATTTATTATATATTATGTATTATTATTAATAATAATATTTTATTTACTATATATTGTATATTATATACTATATATTATATATTATTATATATTACTATTTATTATTATTTATTATTTATTATTTATTATTTATTATTTATTATTTATTATTTATTATTTATTATTTATTATTTATTATTTATTATTTATTATTTATTATTTATTATTTATTATTTATTATTTATTATTTATTATTTATTATTTATTATTTATTATTTATTATTTATTATTTATTATTTATTATTTATTATTTATTATTTATTATATATTATATATTATATACTATATATTATTTATTATTTTTATTTATTTATTATTTATTATTTATTATTTATTATTTATTATTTGTTGTTTATTTTTTATTTATTGTTTTTTATTATTTATTAATATTTGTTATTATTTATTATTTGTTATTTATTATTTATTATTTATTAATTATTAATTATTAATTATTATTTATTATTTATTATTTATTATTTATTGTTTATTGTTTATTGTTTATTGTTTTTTACTTATTATTTATTTATTATTTATTTATTTATAATTATTTATTATGTGTTATTTATTATTATTATTATTTATTATTTATCGTTTACTATTTATTATGTGTTATTTATTATTTGTTATTTATTATTATTTTTTATTTTTTATTTTATTTTTATTTTTATTTATTATTTGTTTATTATTATTTATTGTTTATTGTTTATTGTTTATTGTTTATTATTTATTATTTATTGTTTTTTATTTATTGTTATTTCTTTATTTATTTATTATTTATTATTTATTATTTTAATTTCATAATTTTATTATTTTATTATTTTATTTTCATATTTTTATAATTTTTGTAAATATTATTATAATTTAATTGTTATTTATTATAATAAACAGTAAATAATAATAAATAAATACATAACTCAATAAATAACTAATAAATAAATAATTATTAATTATTAATTATTGATTATTAATTATTGATTATTGATTATTGATTATTGCTTATTGTTTAATTTTTATTGAATTTATTTCTATTAGTTATGTATTATTTGTTTTTTCAATTAGTATATATAAGTATATTAAATTCTGTCTATTAACCACATGATGAGCTTGCTAGAGTGGTAAAGTCTTTGAAAATATGCAAGAGGTTAGGGGTTCAAATCTCACCAAATGCAGTATTTCTTTATATTGCATGTGCATGAGCATATGCATGGGCATGAGCATGCATGCATGGATAAAGTAAATAAAGTAATACGAATTAAATAAAATAAATACGAAATAAATAAAATAAAAAAATTAATAAAAAAATTAATAAATAAAATAAATATGAACTAAATTAAATAAATTCAAAAAAAATACAAAATAAATACGAAATAAATAAAATAATAATGAACTAAATAAAATAAATTCCAAATAAATATGAAATAAATACGAAATAAATATAATAAATATAATAAATACGAAATAAAAAAATAAATACGAAATAAATGAAATAAATAAAATAAAATAAATAAAATAAAGAAATAAAATAAATACGAAATAAATAAAATAAATATGAAATAAATACGAATTAAATATGACATAAATAGGATAAATCAAATAAATAAAATAAATAATAATTAAATAAGAATTAAATAGAATAAAAAATTAATTAAATAAATAAATTAAATAAATTAAATAAATAATTTAAATTAAATAAATTAAATTAAATAATTAAAATAATTAAATAATAATTAAAAAGATAATAAATAATAATAAATAAAACCGCCGTGAAATGTTCTGCGATGGTTTTGAAAACCACCACGAATAGTTTCCCGACGCACAATTTAGCAGCCGTTTAAACTGCCGCGAAACGGGAAAAAATTGTCGCTATATCAGCATTTTGTCGTAGTGTCATATCACAGTTTTGGTAATAAGGAAAGCGTTCTACCATTTAATTTAAATGTTTTTTAGAAAATATAAAGTAATTTGACTTCAACATTATCTCTATGATTTTAATTGGATAAATACAATATATTGACTGATGGTAATATCTAATTGTGGTACATGCACTTTTCATCATCCCAGGCCATGAGAGGAAGTCTTACATGCTATAGTCCCCAATTCTTAAAGAGTCATCTTAGGAGGCTAGTGAAGAGGAGAAATTATCTTCTAGAAACATGTGAATGATGTATTAGATATTAGATGCCTCAAGTAATCATCCTTGACTATTTATCTTTAAAAAATCAAAAATATAGGGATTCATGCTGCATGATTTTCCATATCCATTATCTTTATTAGGAGAAGGGAATATATGAGAGGTATGAGATCTCTAAGGAACTATTTATATAAAATCTTGGATATTATTCACTATAATGCCCCCATGTAGCCAAGATTATTATGAATATTGAGTTTCTCAAAATTGTGGGTATCAATAAACCCCAACAATTCTGCATGAACCTCAGTCTCACATCACTTCCAATATTTTTATCTAGTTTTATTTTTTTTATAAAAAAATATTGAGAATATGCACCTAGACATCTTTAATTTGATTCACCAAGAAGATAAGGACATAAAGAATGAGATCCCATCATTCATTATTGTGAATAATATAAAGGGAAAGGTGTAAGGCCCCGATAGTAAATCCAGGCCTAAAGAACCTTTGTGCCCCCTATCCAAGAGGTGGATGATCAGGGGAGGTTAATGAACAAGATTTATTAAATTTTTATTTGGAAATTATCTCCATTGGAAGAAGAATTTCTCTGTGGTGAAGAAATATGAGGAATATGTAGGTTCATTAATCATCAAATGCAATCTTTGTGTTTTGATAAATTGGGTTTTATATATAGGTTGAGGTATTCACATGTGTGTAAAAATATAATAACATAGTAGATTCAAGAAGGTTTACATATGTGAGGTGGACCTTAAAGATTCCAATATTCTAAGACTGGTTGCACTACCTATTAGAGACTACAATATTACTTTTTATATGGGTTTAATTATAATTTTAGAAAGTTTTTATTATGTTTCTAATGTAATGAAAAATATAATATTTTTTACAGATTACATATGAAATGATTCATTTTCAATTTCATAAATAAGTACTACTTATTTTATAAATATGGAATATTTTATGGGATAAAAAATATTTATAAAGGTATTTATGTACAGGAATATGAAAAAAAAAGTTCTTAATATTAAAAAAATCTTGTTCACATGACACATATCACATATAGTTTTGGAGTCATTGGGTTTTTCATATAAAAGAGAAACATTTTACATAGCTATATCGATGAGGGTATTCAGTTTCTTTAAAACTAAAACAATTAGACATAATCCATGATTGTTTCCATGGTTAAATTACCAAATATAAATTCATTAGAAAGGGTGAAACAACCATATTGATTCTACAATTAGTTCATATGGAAATGTCGATACCTTTTTCATTTGAAGTTATGGTTGGATAGAAATACATTATAACTTTTATCTATGAGTTTAGAAGTTATATATGTGTCAATGTAATGTGGTATAAGTCTGAATCCATAGAAAATTTAAAGGAATACAAGAATTCTGACCACCCAATAAATAATATTAATAAATTAATTTCATGTGTTAAAAATATTCATGATTTTATTTTATGAATTCATTGTTGGATTGTAATATAGATATAAATATATATGAGAAGGCACAATACAAGAGGGGGTTGAATTATAGGTGTAAAAAACTTTGTATTTAAACTCTTAAGAAGGAACTTAGTTCAAGTGGTCTTAAATTAATACAATTCACAACCAATAACAATGATCGAATTGGTATTGGATCTGATGGATATGATATGATATGATACCATAAGTAATTATGAACAATTGTATTTGAATTATACATAATTATCAGAGTATAACAAAATTAAATTATTATACCATATAGCATATACAATCTCTTAATAAAATATGTAATGAATGTATCATAATTAAAACAATTACAGTAGAAAATAATATTAATAGAAAGAGGGAAAAAAGGATTCCATTTCTATTACAAAAGGAAGATGAAAAAATTAATGGTATTACAATTCTTTTATCCCAAAGATTTGGGTATCCATTCACATGGGATAAAATGTCTACCTTACCACCACTTGGGTAATCCCTCAATATGATGATTGGAACGTATGTCTTCCTATCCATATAATCCCTCGATTAAGAAGGTAATCGGCACCAATTCCTTTCAAATACTTGAAAGACCTTGATGTGATTATCAGTAGCACAATCTTCATATCCCAAAAATCCCTCGATCAGTATCACACTGATCGGTACAAAGAAAAACATAGAACTTATTGTAATACAATAACTAGGAACAAGTTGTTCATGTCTTTTATCTTAAATCCATTTCACAAAAATCAAGAGAGATGTCACATAGTCTCTCTCTAGAACTAGGAAGATACAAAAGTTAGATTATTTGGTTTAAGTGACCACCTATTTATAGGCCTCAGGATCCAACGATTGTATTTCCATTAATGGTCATAATTCTCTAAAAAATTCAGAGGGACTTGAACTCCTGGAAGTATAATGGTCAAAACAAATAGAATACACGACATCATTTTGATTAGTATATACACAACATCATTGTTTTAGTTAGAAAACAATAAGCACAAAATTATGAAAGAATGAGTATGATGAAATATAATGAAAAACATTTATGTGGTTTTTGAGTAAGATATGTGTACATTGCATTACATGAGTACAATACATAACTTTGTTATGATTCATATCATGTATACGATACATATTATGGTTATGATGCATAAAATTATTAAGATGCATATATTTATTACGATTCATAACATAATTATGATTTATATCTTGATTACAATGTTTAATGTAACTGTGATGTGTTTCATTGATACGATACATGGTTACAATGAATTACATGAATACAATGCATATCATGATTATGATGCATATCGTGATTACGATACATATGGTTACAAAAACAACATATGTGGTTACGATTGTAAAACAATTTATGTGAAAAAATTACATATGTGATTACGATAAGAAACAATATATCTGGATATGATGGAAAATAAATAGCATATGATTATGATGTAAAACAGCAGAAAATTATTATGATGTAAAACAACAGCATATGATTATGATATAGATCAATATGATATGATTACGATAAGAAAAAAACATATATGATTATGATATGTGTGATTATGATGGGAAAATAACAAATATGATTATGATAATAAAACAACATATTTTATTATGATATATGTAATTATAATGAGAAAATAGAATATATGATAAACAAGAAGTGATTTGTGATTTCCAAAACAAAATGATCAATGGGAAAGTCGAAACACATTTTGACTAAGCAATCTCCCCTTTTTTGAAGCACAAATCAAAACAAACAAGAAAGACTTATCTTGCCCTGAGTTTAGTAATTATTCTAAAAGTAATACTAAATATGACTAATTCCTCTTTTGGATAAATATTATCTCAAAGTATCATATTCTCTGTACTTTTACTTGTGAGTTATCCTACATAATAAGGTATCCACCCTTTTTCCTTTTTTATAGAATCAATTTCTTCTTTTCCAAACAATTCTCCCCCTTTTTGATTTTAAAAAAGAATAAGAGAAAACATTCATTTTCTGCAAGTAGTTAAAGAAATAGAGTATGAAAAAGTAGACATTACATGGATTGAAATAAGGTTTTATTACAACAATAGGTTGAACATAGAGAGCATCATTTTCTTGAAATATTTTCTATCCTCCATCAATTTTTCAAGAGCTTATTACCGATCCTTCGTCTTCACAACTTGTTCTGAAATAATACTTTCTTACTTTTAGAGCCTATCTTCATGAAGTCAATTGATTTCTTCCTATTCTTTGAGCCTTGATTCTTCAGAATTATAATCCTCCATTCTAACTCGGTAGGCATTATCTAAAACTAAAACTTTATTTTATAGAAAAAATTCTCATTAAATCCATTCTCCAACTTTGACTTAAGATGTTCAAGATCATCGAAGACTTTTCCCTTTGAGGTACCTGGTCCTTGAAAGACTTCTAGTTTTTTATTCAAATAACTGACTAACATTGTCTAAACTGAATTAAGTTCATTTACTTGCTTCACTAATTCATCAATCTTATCCACACAATACATGATATTGTCATAAATGTTTTACGACCACTTGAAATCCTTGTTACAAGCCTTTTTGTACTCAGTAGCATGTTATTTGGATATTTTGAAATCATGTTCAAGATTAAAAAACCTTTCCATCAGTGTATTAATAGAATATTTTCTTTCATTATAAATATTTTAAATGATATCTTTCTTGGCTTCAACTTTTAGAAATAAGGGGACAATATTTTCCAATCTGTTCAAGGCTTGTTCAATTTATATAATTCCCTTCATTGTGATTGTCCTTTTTGAATTTATATATTTATTGTATTGTGAAATATCTCTAAAATGAGTTTATGTGCCGATAAACTGAGAATGATGATTCTAATTCTTATCGGATTCTTCCTCTTCTTTATTTGAGATTTGAATGACTTTGTTGGAACAAATCCTTTGAGAAACTTATTTGTATGGCTAAGGATCAGGAGAAGGAAACTTAAAATATGTAACTTCTAATGATTCTTATGAAATATTTCTCTTATTTGAATCTTCATTCACCTCTAATTCTTCTTATTCTTGACCTTTTTTCCTTCACCTCGTTCTTCTTATTCTTTTGTTTCGCGATTGATACATTGAGTAGCCGATTGTTCAGATGTATGTTTCTCTTTTCCTTCCTCTTCTGGATCCGATTGAGATTGAATAGGTGATTCCCTTACAATAATTCTGGTTCTGGATTTCTGATCAATCTTAAAAACACTATTAATATCTATATATTTATCCTTTCTATTATTCATTATCTTCTTCTTTTCTTCTTATTTCAAAATTTCTTTTATTCTTATTTTTTCCATGGCTTTAGTAGGATCCAATCCAAACTGAGAATCACCTTCTTTCCTTTCTTCCTTCTTTTTACTCCACTCTATCACAACCTCATCTGAAACTACTTTTTGTTTCTTTGATTTCTTAGGAGTTGTAGACTTAAGTACATTTCTTTTGCTGATTTTGATATTGAGGGATTTGAAGGTTTTTCTATCCTTTCAACTATTTCATTTACTTTTTCACCTTATAGATCTTTTTAAAAGTTTATGGATTAAAGATTGAATCATAACTTGACTCTATTGATAGTACCCTTACTAATGAGTGGATCCTTGATGGTTGTTGGATCTGACTTAATTGAGGCATTGAATAAACTTGTCCACTCTTTCAAAAAATTGCTAAGGATGGTGAGAAACATGAGAAGCTAAGACTTTACGTCACCTTTTTTAAGTTTATTAATTTTCAAGAAAATGAAACCCATAAGATTGAACTTCCTCATATTCACCAAATAGTCAAGCACATAAACATAAAAAACATTCAAAGTTTCCTTATCACCCTTTCTCGGTACTATAAATCCATGAATCAAGAAGGTAATGAGATGATTATTGGATAAAAGATGATTATCCTTCCCTGAATGGCCTGAAGGCCTTCATTTTTATTGATTTTTTATAACCCCCCTTTCAATGGATGAGGGGGAACCCTTAAAAGGCCTGTAGGCTCAGAGATTACATGGCCCGTAGGCTTAGGAGATTACATGATCTGAAGGTCTTAGATAATTCAACTAGACTATCTACAAGGAACTGCTCCTCCCCAGAATCTGCATCATGATAGTAGCTCTCCACCTTCGCATGGTCATCTGGCTAGGCATCCCGTTCAAGAACAGGCTGGTCCAGATGGCATATCCATACTCTCTCATTCTGAAAAATCCATTTGGCTCTGCTCTGGTGAGTGTACAACTCTGAATCCTCTTCTGGGGCTTCTCCTTTTTTTGTAGTGTATCTGGGGAAACTGCATGTGGGCCGAAGGCCTTGAGGTGGCCCAAAGACCTTAAAGGTGGCCCGAAAGCCCTACTGACCTGAAGGCCTGGGTGGCACAAAAGCCTTAAGGACTCCAAGCCAAAACCGATGGCCCAAGGTGAATTGTTCCAGCTTCAATAGTGTCGAATAGTATGTTGAGTCAATAAGGATATCTTATGAATTCTCCATTCCTAGTGGTTTTATGTTTTGAAAATAACAGATACTTTTTCTTAAGTTCTGAATATTTTTATGTTTTGTATTTTTTTTAAGATACAGAATTTTCATTCTGTTATACTTATAGATATATCATTACATTTTTCCATTCTGTTAGACTTACAGATCTGTCATTACGATTTTCCATTCTGTTATACTTACAAATATGTCATTACAATATGTGATTGAGTTATTATGATTCTGATTCCAGTGTATATATTCTGAATCTGTTATATATGTGATTCAGTTTTTATGATTCTGAATCTGGTGTATATGTGATTCAGTTTTTATGATTCTGAATCCGCTGTATTTGTGATTTATTTTTTATGATTCCAAATCTATTGTATATGTGATTCAATTTTTAAGATTCTGAATCCGGTGTATATGTGATTCTGATTTTTTGATTCTAAGTCCAAAACATATGAGATACCTGTTTCACAATCCGATTTACTTTACCTTAGGAATCTATTTTCTTGATAATGTTATTCTTAAGAATCGGTTTTCTTGATTTCTTATGATTAATTTTTCTTGATAATGTTAGATTTGTTTAAATGTATCATTCCAATGATATCAGATTTTAAGGTCTCTTGTACTTAACATCGTTTCTATTACTTGAAATGATGTCGTACAATCTGTTATAAACTAACTTTTTTATGTCTTCCACATGCCTAGGTCCCTCAAAAATTTAAGGAAAAATATGACCATTGGAGAGGAGCTGACTATTGGGAAGTTTTGCCTACAAATACAAGCTCATTTGAACGAGAAAAAGACGTCAACTTTGACAACTGACGTTGACGAGTAAAAGATGTGAAGTGATTTCTAGAGAGAGATGCTCTTAAAACTCTCAGAGTTTCATATAGATGTTGTAAACAACTTGTTTAGGCATGAACAAATTGTTTAGAATTTCTTTTTGAGGACTCTGATCATGCTGATCATGGGCTTCCGGGATTAGAAGATAGAGGTTCCGATTTCATTCTAAATTGAGGGCTTGCGGGGATAGCAAGACACATACCGATCATCAGATTGAGAGCATACTTGGGATTGGGTAAGACATACTTTATTGAAAATATAAATCAAGGAACCTTTATCCATGTTTCTTGGAAACCCTTCTCTATTGGTTAAAAGATTCTTATTGTTACTTGTTTCTTATTTCAAGTTGTTTTAATTCTGTTGTTGTATGTTAACTTTGTTAATGTTAGAAAGGATAACCTTATTATACTTTTTAATTCTGTTACTCTGATTATATTACAGATTATATACGCTTTAAGGTAGAATCTTTCTTTTAAGAAAATAGAAAAGGTTTATTTAAGTGGTCTTGTGAATGTTTGTTTAACCTTTTTAAACTTAACTTTAAAGGTTACAAATGGGTTTTTAAAGTATACAATTCACCCCCCCCCTCTTTTATTTGAGCATCTCATTTTTACATATTCTATCCTATAATTAGTATTAGAGTAGGTTTCTGAAATACTTATATCCACATATAAATTTTCTTGCTCAAGTTTTTCCTTTTCATTAGTTCTTCATATTTGTTTTTAAACTTTTACTACTCATAAGTTTTGGGGAAAGAATTTCCTTAAGATGGTATGTTTAAATATTAGTTATATCAACAATCTAAATACTACCAGGCCTCCTATTTTTAATGGAAATGATTATGAGTACTAGAGAGATAGGATGAACACTTTCATTATTAACACTTGAGTTATAACTACCTGATGCTGATAGGAGACTATAAGATTCATGATAAGGAATTGAGAACTTTTACTAATCAGGAAAAATCAGAATATCAAGTAAATTTCATAGTCATAAATACATTGCTATGTTCCATGACTAGCAATATATATAGTCAAATATCTTCATGTGAAGCCACAAATAGAATCTGGAAGAAATTGAAAGTCACACATTTTGAAACTTCTAATGTCATAGAGACAAGAAGAGCTATGTTGAGAGCTGAATACCATGGCATTATCATTCCTTATGGAGAACCTATAAGTAAAGTTCAAAAAAGGATTATGACTATCATCAATAGTTTATAGTATATGGGAGAAAAAGGTTTGGATAATGAGGTTCTAATAGATAATATCATAGAAATCATGCCAAATGAGTGGGAATCTAAGAGGACAGCAGTTGGTGAGAACAGGAAGGTTACCCAAATTACCTTAGATGAGCTGTTTGGAACTCTTCTTCAGCATAATACTAGAATTAAGAGAGATTCTAATAATGTTAAAAATAAGAATTGTAATGGAATATTTGCTTTTACAACTACTTCTAAACATATGAAATCCAAGACTCTAAAAAGAGTAACTAGATCAAAGTCAAATAAAGTTACTATTCAGTCAGAATCTGGTGATACAAAAAAGTCTGAGAATGGATTAGCTAATCTTGATTAGAGAATGAACAAGATAGTAGCTCAAAAGAACTATCAAAATAAGTACAAGAATAGATACTACAAAGATAAGAAATATGGGGAAGTTACTTGTTATTAATGTAGAAGAACAAGTTATATTATACCTGATTTCCCTCAATTGAAAAAGAAAGAAAAGAAGGAAGGAAATTCTGAAAGAAACAAGAAGAAATTATACAGATCAATTCATAAGAACTTCTTGAAAACCAATGACACTTGGAGTGCCAGTGGTGGAGATTCTTCTGATGAATCTTCAGAATATGAATTTTTTGGGCAAAATAATATTGGTCTAATAGCCAGAGCTCCATATAAAAAACATTGTCTTATGGCAAAGGTATGAACTTCTGAATCGTTAACCAATATGTCTTTAAGTGAAAATTTTCCAGATAGAGGTTTTTCATTAGATGAAGAATTTTATTCATCAGATAATGATAATTATTTTCCTTCCTATGACGAAGATACTAGATTTTCTAAGTTGTTAGAAAAGAGGAATTGTAAAGTTTCTAAGAAACCTGATAAAGAAAACTCTAGAGAATCTATTCTAACAAAAGAAATTTTAGATCATTCCAAAGATCTTGATGAGAAAAAGGATTTTTTTTAAAATATTTCTAAGAAACTTGAGGAAGTTAATTCTGAGAATGATAAACTTTCTAAGGATCTTAAAAATCTTCTTTTATAAAAAGATGTTTTAGAGGATAAAATTAACTCTAAATCTATTATTCTTGAGGATAAGAATTTAGTCCTGAGACTAAAATCTGAAATATTTTCCTTGAAGAAACTTCTTTCAAATTTTACTTCTGGTAATGAAAATTTTGACAAGATGTATTCTCAGATCCGACTTCATGGTAATAATCAAGTATTAGGTTATTCTCATGAAAAAACTATTTTTAAAAATAATTATTTTGTTCCTTCTAGAGACCCTTTTTGTACTAAATTCCAAAGTGGTGGGCATTGGAAGAAAAAATATTCTTTAAATAAAGTGCAATCCCTTGGGGTTTATAAAGCTTATTTTTCTATAAAAATATGTTTACCCAAGATTTTATTATCAAATAGTCCCGGATCCAAGAAATTTTGGATTCTGAAAGCCTAACTCTGTTTTTAGGAAAAAGAAGAAAGAACCAACAACATATGGTACATGGATAGTGGATGTTCCTGGAACATGACTGGTAACAAAGACTATTTCAAGAATATTTTAAAAAGAAAATGTGGAATGTTAACTTTGGGTGATAACTCTCAAGGATAAATTTTCGGTATAGGTAACATTATTCTTCATGGTAAAGCTATTATTTCAAATATTCTTTTTGTAAAAGGTCTTATTCATAATCTCATAAGCATAATACAATTATGTGATGAAGGTTAATTTGTGAATTTTAGAAATGATATATGTTTAATTCACAATTCCAAGGATGCGCTTATGTTCTCTTCCCTTCGGTATGAAAATGTGTACACCTTAAACCTAGAAGATCTTAGAAGTTAAGATCTAACTTTCCTTAGTGCATTTTTAGACCAATCATGGATTTGGCATATGATACTAGGACACTATTACTTAAGGAATCTTAGTAAGCTTTCTAAGAAAGAACTTTTTCAGGATCTTCCGGAACTTATGTTTGATTATCCGAAGGTCTGTGATCCATGTCAATATGAAAATAAACATAAATATATCTTTAAATATATAAGTGAAGTTACAACTTATAATTCCGTACAATCAGTGCACATGGATTTATTTGGTCCAACACAAACTGAATGTATTGGAGGCAAATATTATGTGTTTTTCCTAGTTGATGACTATACTATATTTACCTGGGTCTACTTTCTTGCAAAGAAATCTGAAGGTTTTTATTATTTCAAAACCTTTAGATCTCATGTTAAAAATGAGAAAAACCTAATATTGATAAAAATTCATAGTGATCATGGTGGAGAATTTGAAAATTCTGATTTTGAAACGTTTTTTAGTAAAAAAGGTTTTACTCACAACTTCTCCACTCCAAGAACTCCCCAACAAGATGGTGTTGTCGAAAGAAGAAATAGAATTCTTCAATAGATGAAAAGAAAAATGATAAGTGAATATTCTATAGCTAAACATTTCTGGGCAGAAGTTGTAAGTACTTCTTGTTATACTATAAATCGAGTTTTAAGATGACCATTTCTTAATAAAACACCTTATCAGTTGTGGACTAGCTGAAAACCAAAATTTTCTTACTTTAAAGTTTTTGGTTGCAAATTATTTATCTTGAATATCAAGGAAAACTTACTTAAATTTGCACCCAAATCTAACAAATGAATTTTTATAGGTTAATCTACTAACTCTAAGGCTTATAGAGTTTTCAATAAAAACACTTACACTGTTGAAGATATAGTACATGTAAAATTTGATGAAATTGATCCCTTTGCTTTTAAAAACCCCAACCTACATCTTCGGATGTGTTTTCAAAAACTGATTATCAACCTTTGTTAGAAGATCCTTCTGATAAGGAAAATGTCCAAGAAGATGCTTCTAAAGAATTTACCCCAGAAGATTTCATACCCTATGTTGATGAGTAGGTTTTACAAAACCCAAATCAGTTATTTCTTAAAAATCATCCCAGTGATAATATCATTGGTGATGTAAATCAACCTGTAAGGACTATAAGTTATTTAAGAAATGAAGTGGAGCATCTAGAATTCTGTTCCCAATTTGAACCAAAAAGCACTGATGAAGCTTTAGGTGATGATGATTGGATAAAATCTATGCAATATAAACTAAATTAATTCGAAAGGAATAAAGTCCAGATCTTGGTTGAAAGACCTAAGCAAACTTATGTTATTGGAGTAAAATGGGTCTTCAGAAATAAGTGTTCTGAAAATGGAATCATAGTAAGAAATAAATGAAGATTAGTTTCTAAATTCTACAATCAACAAGAAGAAATACACTATGAAGAAACCGATGCACCAATAGCTAGACTTGAATCTATTCATATTTTACTTTCCTTTGCAGCATTCCTGAATTTAAAGATCTTTCAAATGGATGTGAAATGTTCTTTCCTTAATGTTTATGTTCAAGAGGAAGTTTTGTTTTGAAAAACCTTTTGGTTTTGAAGATAAAAAACATCCTGAACATGTTTATAAATTTACCAAAGCTTTGTATGGACTTAAGCAAGCTCCTCAATCATGGTATGATAGACTTACATGATTTTTGATTCAAAATAATTACATTAAGGTAAATTTATATCAAACCCTTTTTATAAAGAAAGATAATAAAAATGTTTTAATTGTTCAAATTTATGTTGATGAGATTTTATTTCGTTCAACTTAGCAATCTTTAACCGATTCGTTTGCAGATCTAATAAAATATGAGTTTGAAATGAGTATGATGGGTGAGTTAACATTTTTCCATGGTTTTAAAATTTCTCAAAAAAGAGAAGGAATATATATCTCTCAAAATAAGTATTTTAAATATCTTCTTAAAAAGTATGGATATGAAAACACTAATAGTATTAGTAATCCCATTGGTACCTAAAACACACTTGATCTTGATAAAGCTAGGAAACTAGTAGATCAAACATCTTTTAGAGGTATGATAGGAAGCATAATTTACTTGACAGCTAGTCATCCAGACTTAATGTTTTCAGTATGCTTATGTGCAAGATATCAATCCAATCCTAAGTAATCTCATTTAAAGGTAGTGAAAAGAATTTTTCGCAACTTAAAAGTAACCATGGATTTATGACTCTTTTATACTTCTTGAAATGATTTTATCTTGAAAAGTTTTTCGGATGCTAAATTTTGTTGTTGTAAAATGGATAAAAAATTTACATATGGAATTTGTCATTTCTTAGAAGATTCCTTAGTTTCTTGTTCTTGCAATAAACAACATTCTGTAGCACTTTCCACTACTAAAGTTGAATATGTAGTAGGTGGAAGTTTTTGTGCTCAAGTGTTGTGGATGCAACACACACTAACAGACTATGGTATGAGTTTTACAAAGACTCAAATTATGTGTGATAACACAAGTTCCATTTCTCTAAGTAAAAACCATGTACTTCACTCTCATGAAAAGCACATAGATATTAGACATCACTTTCTTAGGGATCACACACTTAAAGGAAATATTATTATTCAATTCATCAGAATGCACGAGAAACATGCTGATATTTTTACAAAACCTCTACCTTCCGATAGATTTGAATAAATTAAATAGACGCTAGGAATGATTTCTGTAAGGTAATCATTCATATCTACTTCTTGTTAAATTATTTCTTAATATGAAACTACTCTTTATTTCAGGGGGAGTACATATGTTAGTTTATTTTCGTTTTTTAAACTTTTTTTCTTTCCTTAGAAAATTTAAGATTTCAAAATCTAAGATTTTAAAATATTAGACTTGAAAATCTCAGATTTAAAAATTTAGGATTTGAAAATCTCGGATTAGAAGATCTAAGATTTAAAAATTTCAGACTTGAAAATCTCAGATTTGAAAATTTTGGATTTAAAAATTTATAATTTGAAAATTTCAGATTTGATAACTTCAGATTTGAAAATTTTGGATTTGAAAATTTCTGATTTGAAAATTTTGGATTTTTTAATTTCGGATTTGAAAATGTTGGATTTGAAAATTTTTGGATTTGAAAATCTCATATTTGAAAATATTGGATTTGAAAATGTCAGATTTGAAACCTCTAAGAACAATTCTTATAATACTGATAAATCTCTCAGAGTATTCCAAAAGGTAATATTTCTTACTCTTTATTTTCTTTATCTTAAGTTTTATTTGTTGGTATTTCAAAATTTCTTAAATTTTGGTTTACTTTACTTCAAAAGACCATAATTCATATTTTCTATATCCATTCTCAACCATTAGACCAGATTAGGTTTTTATCATCCATTTTATTATCTTATAGAAGTTGAAAAGCCATATCCATGTCTATATAAGGGGTTCCTCATTTTCGAGTATCTCACCATCCTTACTGATCTTAGTGTCGAAGTTTTGTGGCCACCAAAGCTTTCATTCCGAAGTTCAATATCACCCTGAATGACTCCAGAATCCTCAGCAAATCAAATGTTGGTTATCAAGGAGATTAAGGACTGGTCAATCATTAGGGAAAGGTTAGTGTGCCCTAAGTTCTTTGAAAAATATGACTCCTTGATTCTAAGGTGATAAGATCTAATGGATGGGAAAGTGTCTGTGTGGCTAAGGAGAAATCTCAGGATCCGGTTTATCCTGACCTCCTTATTCAATTATATGAATCTGTTATATTCCTTCAAAAGAACGGTAAGGATATATTTTAGTTCAAATACTATGATAAGACATATACATCCCCCTACAAGAAGGCATCAAAAATTTTAAACATACCATATGAAGGGGAGGCTATTCTTTTCTCTCAAAAACTCCCTGAGAAGGAAGGATATTTTGAAAATGTAAAGGCTTTGGAATTTCTTGGTCTTAATTATGTTAAGGATCTGAAGATTATGATTCTTTCAGTGAACCACAAGATGGTGGCTCTCTGGATGCAAGGATTTCTTATTCCAAGAAAGGGAGATAAGGATTCTCTAAAGATATGAGATATATTTCTATTAGACTTTCTCGTCAACCTATGGAAGATAAACTTAGTGAAGTACATCCTTCTCACTATCCAAGCAATAAAATGTGGAACCATTATATATCAGATCCTTATGTACCCAACAACCATTTGTAGGATTATTATTTTGTGTCTTCAAGAACTGAATGTTCCATGTTGATCAGTCTCGAAGCCTTTCAATATTTTGTTGCTTAGTGATGGAACTCTAAGGAGGATGAAAGTATAGTTTATTCTAGAATCGAATTTTTTTTGAAGAAATGGTATTCCATTACAAGGGTGATGTTTCGGAATCTTCAAATTCGTTTCCTAAAAAAAGGAAACTTGATGAACTGAGCTTGCCAGCACTAGTTCTTGCTATTCCAGTTTCAGCACCTCCTCCTACAAAGAAATCAAAAGCTTATTCAGATGCAATAGTTGGAAAGTGGAGAGAAATGGCAGCTACTAGAAAAGAAAGAGATCCTTCTTTTGGTCTAAATCCTATAGAGGCTAAGTCTCTAAGAAGCAAGAAAGATTAACCTCTTGAGAAAGAAAATAAGGAGAATAAGATAAAGAATAAATCTTTGGAATATAAAGTTTGTCAGTCTCATCTAAAAGCTGTAGAAAAGAAATCTCAGGAAGTACCTGAATCTTAGGTTATTCATAAGAAACTGGTGGCCACTTCGGAAATCTAGAAAGCTAAAAAAATTCCATTATTTATCAAAAATAGTTCAAGAAATAGAAGATCTTATAATCAAAGATAATGATGATGATGTTTTAAGGTAAGTGGAAGAATATGTTGGAACTCCTTTGAGTTCAGATTCTAAATCTGTTTCAGTAGAAGAAGTTGAAGAATAATTTGAAGAAGAACTTGAGGAAGAAATAGAAGTTTAGGAAGATGTTAAAGTTTAAGATGAAGAAGAAGTTGAATTTGAACTTAAAGAAGAAGTAGAGAAAGAACAGGTTGAACAACAAGGTGAATAGGAGGAATAATTTCAAGAAGAAGAGGGACAAGTAGGATCTCAACATCATGATCTTGAAAAAAAAGAAGATGAACAGGGAGATCTAAATTTTTTTCAAGTTTCAGATGAAAAATTTCCAATTTGAGACCCTGTTAAAGGAAATAATGTTTTGATTTATTCATATGATAAGGAAATGCGTTAGAAGTCCTCTAAGAGAATAGAGAGACCAGATTCCTTAACTCCAGGAGGAGTTGAGAAAGGAAAAGATGTTTCAGGATCCGAGTCCTCTTCATCTATCAAAAATGATTTTGTCAAGATATATTTAAAAAAGTTGGTCAGCACCATTCTGGTTCTTGCAAACATAGATGCCCAGAGTCAAATGATACAAGAGACCCTGAATAAAAAGATAAAATCGACCAATATTCTTATGGACATGGTTGTCAAGAAATAAGCAGACTTCAGTAATCATTTGATTGATTACAAATCTCAAAAGGTGACTTGTGAGAAAGTCTTTAACCGTACCAACATTATCAATGAAGAACTAAGACAGTTCAATGACTTCATGGATTCAGAAAAAGGAGATTTTAATAGTTTTGATACTGAGTTCAACAAGGTCAAGACATCAATCTTTGAGAAATATAGTCTACTCAATTATGTTTCTCGATCTGTTAGCAGTTACAAGGAAGTCAGAGCCAAATTAGAAAGAAATGTGGCTGCTCAAGAAGAGAGGATCTTGTCTTTAGAGAAGAAGAATTAGGATCAGAAAATCCTGTTGAAAAAGGTTGAACAATATCATAAGGAAGTGAAGAAACTCAATGCCTTGATAAAGAAGATGTTGTCTGATCAGAAGACAAGTGGATGATTTTTTTTACATTCCGATGTTTTGTTGTATTGTAAACCTTATTTCTAAAATTTTCTTAAAGAAGTTTCATGCATATATTTCTTTTGTTTTGGAATGAATGCTTGCTTAACCTTATAGGTACATCTTATATTTCTCCATTCCTTTTACTCTTTTTGAAAATCACATAGGGGGAGAATTTATTTAAAGGAAGAATTTAATCTCTGAGATGGAAAATCTCATAAGGGGGAGTATGGCAAGAAAGGATAATGTCCATGTAAGGGGGAGTTTTCTTTGAAGAATAAATATATGTCGGAAGGGGAGATATTCCCTTAAGAAAACCTGACTTCAAAAGATCAAGAATACGATCCTTGGGAAACATAACCTAAGGGGGAGTTAGTCATATTCATCCAAAATATTATTCGAAAGGGGAGATAATTTTCTCATACTTGTTTATCTAAGTCATTATATTCTTCCTCAGAAAAGTTGTTTGTGCTTTCCAAAAAGGGGCAGATTGTTGAGTTAATAAGGATATCTTATGACTTCTCCATTCCTTATGGTTTTATGTTTTGAAAATCACAAAAATAAATTTCTTAAGTTCTAAATATTTTTATGTTATGAATTTTTCTTAAGATCTAGAATTTTCATTCTGTTATGATTACACATATATCATTAAGTTTTTTCATTCTGTTAGACTTACAGATCTGTCATTATGATTTTCCATGCTATTATACTTACACATTTTTCATTATGATATGTGATTCAGTTTTTATGATTTCGATTCCGGTGTATATGTGATTCAGTTTTTATGGTTCCGAATCTGGTGTATATGTGAATCAGTTTTTATGATTTAGAATTCAGTGTATATGTGATTCAGGTTTTTGGATTTTGAATCTGGTGTATATGAGATTCAGTTTTTATGATTCTGAATCTGGTGTATATGTGATTAAATTTTTATGATTCTGAATCCGGTGTATATATGATTTAGTTTTAATGATTTTGAATTCGGTGTATATGTGATTCCGATTTTGTGATTCCGATTCTGGAATAAATGAGATACCTATTTCAAAATCCGATTTACTTTTCCTTATAAATCTGTTTTCTTGATAATATTATTCTTAAGAATAATTTTTCTTGATTTATTATGATTAATTTTTCTTGATGATGTTAGAGTTGTTTAAATGTATCGTTCCAATGATATTGGATTCTACGTTTTCTTATAATTAAAATTTATCATTAACTTAACATCGTTTCTGTTACTTGAAACGATGTCGTACAATCTATTATAAACTAACCGTTGTATGTTTTCCACGTTTCCATGTCCCAACGAAATTTAATGAAAAATATGACCGTTGGAGAGGAGCCGACTGTTGGGAAGTTTTGCCTATAATTACAAGCTCATTTGAATAAGAAAATGACTTCAACTTCAACAACTGACTTTGAAAAGTAAATTTTATGAAGTGATTTCTAGAGAGAGAGGCTTTTACAACTCTCAGTGCTTCGTAAATATGTTGTGAACAACTTTTTCAGGAATGAACAACTTGTTCAAACTTGCTTTGTGCAGACTTCGATCGTGCTGATCATTGGATTCTAGGATTGGAAGACAGAGGTTCTGATTTCCTTCTAAATTGATGGCTTGAGGGGATAGGAAGATAGATACCGATCTTTAGATTGAGGGATTACCTAGTTATGGGTATGACAGACTTTCTTGAAAGTATAAATCAAGGAACCTTTATCCAAGGTTGTTGGATACCCTTCTCTTTGGGTTAAAGAATCTTATTGTTACTTGTTTACTATTACAAGTCGGTTTAATTCTACTGTTGTATGTTAACTTTATTAATGTTAGATAGTATAACATTCTTATACTTTGTAATTTTTTACTCTGATTATATTACAGATTCTATATGCTTTAAGGTAGAATTTTTCTTTTATGAAAATAGAAAAGGTTTCTTTAATAGCCCTTGTGAATGTTTGTTTAACCTTGTTTAACTTAACTTTAAAGGTTCCAAATAAATTTCTAGAGTATACAATCCCCCCCCCCTTGTATTTGAGCCTCTCATTTTTACATATTCTTTCCTACATAGTACATGCTACAGTAACTTCTATAGTGCCTGCTATAGTACCCGCGTAGTGTATAGCTCTGCTACAGTACCTTTACAGTGTACAGTTCTACTATAGTACCCGCACAGTGTACAATACTGCTACAGTTCCTGCAACAGTACTACTACAGTACCCCATAAATATTCCTCTACATAGTTTTGAATCTGGGTCATGTGGATGCACTTAAGGATACCTCACCAACTAGGCTGAGACTCATGTACTGATTAACCTTACTCTTATCATCATGAATCTAAAAAATTGATTCCTCTACTTTCCTTTATCAAAAGCCCATCAAGTTTCAGTAATTTTTCAGAAGGACCAAGGGAATATCCTTTAAATAGAACTCCTAGTGAAGAAGTTTCATGTTTTATTGAATTTTTATTTTTCTTATCATACAACATAAACAAAATCTTGAGTCCATTATCTATCACCATTTTTTATAGAATTGTAATACTTTCTTCATAAAACATAAATTCTGGATCTGAATCTGTTCTTTCAACACAAAGGGATTCCCACCCTTGGAAATTTATTATCCTTTTCAAAAAAGAATCAATGGTCTCTTAAAAATCTTGAGAGACTAACCTTACACCTCAAAAGATTATAGAACAAAAATCTTTTAGATATATTTTCTTTGGAGATGAGGAAGTTCACTCAGACATGAAAGAATATTTTGAACCCTGAAGTTTTTTCTGGTTATGAATGATGAGGATTTCACTAATTATGAAAACTGAGGTAAAATATGATTACGAATCATGATGAGTATTTATAAACCATAAAAACTATGGAGTAATTCAGAGAAATTCGATGTGGGGTGGGTAGGGATGGGTTCTTTAAAAAAGAAATTTGATGGTCAAGATTATATCTAAAAGATCTGATGGTTGAGAATGACTTCAAACACTTGAGGTTTTCCTTAAAAGATCATATTCAGAAAGAATCTGATTAAGAGTTAAAATAATACTAACAATTTAAAGTATAATAGAAAAAGTAAGGTTTTAGAAGTTATACAGGTCAGAGTATCAAGATAGATAAATTGATTTTAGTATATTGTTCTTTTAATAACAATACAGATGAAATTGTAAAACTGAAAAAGATATGAGACCGATAATAATTATAAAACTGATAAAATATTCTAATACTGATAAAAAATGAAACCAATAAAATGTAAAACTAATAAAATATAAAACTAATAAAAAGAAAAATCGATATAAAGTGAAATCGATAAAAAGTGAAACTGATAAAAAGTAAAACTGATAAAAATTTAAACCGATAAAAAGAAAAACTGATAAAAGTGAAATTGATAAAAAGTAAAACTAGTAAAAAGTGAAATTGATTAAAATTGAAACCAATAAAAAGAAAAACCGATAAAAGGTGAAATCGATAAAAAGTAAAACCGATAAAAACATGTATACTCTCCCTTTTGAAAAGAAGTAACTTAATGTAAGGAGATGGTTTTAAATGAGAAATATATGTGAATTATTTCTTTACAGAGATCATTCCTAGTTTCTGATTAATGTATTCAAATCTATCAGAAGTTAATGGTTTTTAGAAAATATCTGTAATTTGTTCTTGTGTTCTGATGAATTGTAAAATAATTCTCCTTTTTGTGTGTGATCTCTTAGAAAGTGATGTTTAATATCTTTGTGTTTTCACATGAGTGATGTGAAGAGATTTTACTAATAGAAATGGAACTATTATTATCAAATAGTATTTGAGTTTTGAAAAAACTCATTCTATAGTCAGTGAGTGTGTGTTGCATCCACAAAACTTTATCACAAAAACATCCAACTGCTATATATTCAGTTTCATTAGTGGAAAGTGCTACTGAATGTTGCTTCTTGCGTGACCAAGAAACTAATTAATCTCCAACAAAATGACATGTTATGGATGTACTTTTTATATCCATTCTAAAACCACCAAAGTCACCATCTGAAAAACTTTTTAAAACAAAATCATTTCTAAAAGAATAATGTTTGGGTAAATACATGGTTCCCTTTAAGTAGCGAAAAATTATTTTCATGACTTTTAAATGATATTCCTTTGGATTAGATTGATATCTTTTACATAAGAATAATAAAAAAATTAAGTATGGAAGACTATATTTTAAGTATAGAAAAATACTTATCATACCTCTAAAATATGTTTGATCTTCTTGTTTCCTAGCTTCATCTAGATCAACTGAATTTGAGGTACCAATTAGGGTGATTATATTTTTAGTGTTGTCATATCCATACTTTTTAAGTAAATATTTGATATACTTATGTTTGGATATATAGGTTCCTTATGATTTTTGAGATATTAGAAAACCTAAATTGAATGTTAACTCACCCATCATACTCATTTCAAATTTATATTTCATGAGATTCACAAAATAATCAGTTAGCGGTTTCGAAGTTGATTTGAATATAATTTCATCAACATAAATTTGAAAAATAAAAATGTTTTTGTTTTAAATTTTTATAAAAAGAGTTAGATCTACAATTTCTTTAGAATAATTATTTTTTGAAATAAAACATGTTATTATATCATTCCAATATCTAGGGGCTTGTTTAAGTCCATATAAAGATTTGGTAATTTTAAAAACATAATCAAGATATTTTGAATCAATAAAACCTAGAGGTTGTTCTACAAAAAATTCATGTTGTAAAAAACCATTAAGTAAATCACATTTTACATCCATTATGAAAATTTTGATGTTAAATAATTCTATAAATGATAATAGAATATGAATAGAATTAAGTCTATCTACCAGAGCATAGGTTTCTTCATAGTATATTCCCTCTTGTTGATTATATCCTTTAGTAACAAGTATTTCTTTATTTCTTATAATGACACTATTTTCATCACATGTTTTTCTAAAAACCCATTTTACTACAATTACAGTCGTTTCTTTAGTTATTTAAACCATGTTCTAGACTTTATTTCTTTCAAACTCATTCCTTTCATCTTGCATTGCTTTAATCCAATTGTCATCACCTAAGGCCTCATTAGAAGTTTTTCTTTCAAGTTGGGATAGAAAATAAAGATGTTCTCTTTCATTTCTCAATGAATTTCTAGTACTTATATATTGATTTACATCACAAATGATATTATCACTAGGATTATTCTTATGATAAAATTGATTTGGGTTTTGTAAAGACTCTTCATCAATATAAGATATAATTTCTTCTAGGGTAAATATTTTAGAAATATTTTATTGAGTATTTCCATTTTCAGAAGATTTTTCAATCAATGTTTGATAATAAATTATTAAAAAAAATATATTTTGATGCGGGAAGGGTTTGTTTAAAAAAGGATCAGTTTCATCAAATTTAACATGCACTATTTCCTCAACAGTACATGAGTTTTTGTTAAAAACTCTATAGGCCTTAGAAGTAGTGGAATAACCTATAAATATTCCTTCATTAGATTTTTGTGAAAATTTATATAAGTTATATTTATTTTTCAATATGAATACTTTGCATCAAAATACTCTAAATTAAGAAAATTTAGGTTTTTGACCAGTCCATAATTCATAAGGTGTTTTATTAAGAAAATGTATACTTAAAGCTCAATTTATAGTATAACATGCACTACTTAGAGCTTCATCCTAGAAATGCGTAGAAATTGAGTATTCACTCAACATGGTTCTTGTCATTTCCTAGAGAATAGAATTTCTTCTTTCAACAACATCATTTTTCTAAGGGGTTCTTGGAGATGAAAAGTTGTGAGTAATACATTTCTTACTAAAAAAAGTTTCAAAATCCAAAATTTGAAATTCTCCACCATGATCACTTCGAATAGTTATAAGTGGTAGGCTTTTCTCATTTTTAAATTAGGCACTAAATGTTTTGAAATATAAAAAGGATTTATATTTATTTTCTAGAAAATAGACCCATGTAAATCTGGTGTAGTCATAAAATAAAATAAATACATAATATTTACCTTCAATACTTCTAGTTTGTGTAGGAGAAAAAAGATCCACATGAACTAACTATAATGCATTAGAAGTTGGAACTTCATCAATTTATTTAAATCTATTTTTATGTTTCCTTCCATATTTTCAAGGTTCAAAAACTTTTGAAGAATCAATTATGAGATCTGGTAGATCCTTAACAAGTATTTTCATTGAGAGTTTACAAAGGATCCTAAGGTTACAGTGTCTTAACCTTCTATGACATAACAAATATTGGTCTTCTATTTCACTTAATCAAGGTAAGTCTTGAATCTTAAGGTCTTCTATATTAATTGTGTATACATTCTTATGCCTATGGGAATAGAGAATGAATTAATCCTTGGAAATGTGAACCAAACATTTATTGTTATTAAAATTCACCAGGTAACATTAATCACATAATTGATGTATGATTATAAGGTTGTTCTTAAGAACATTAAAAAACAAAACATTATAAATTGAAACATTTCCTAAAAGAATATTATTACCTATACTAATGATATTTCCTTGATTATTATCTCCAAAGGTCACTCTTCCACATTTCATTTCAAGGATCTTTTCAAAAAAATATTAATTTCCAGTCATATGTCGAGAACAACCACTATCCATGTACCAAATATTCTTGTTGTTGGTACACTTTTTGTTTTCCTGAAAAATAAAACAATTATATTTTCAAAACCCAAACTTGTTTTGATTCAGAAATGTTAGACAAAATAACTTTAGGAAGCCACATTTTTTTTTGAAAAATGAGCTTTAATAAATCCAAAAGATTGGGTTTTATTAAGGGAACAATTTATTTCTCAATGTCCACCACATTGAAATTTGGTTCAAAAGGAGGAGTTAGAGGAACAAAATAATTATGAATTTTTTTTTTTGAACGAGTATAACCAAATCCATAATTATTCCTAAGAGGATGATGTTTTGAATACATTTTAGCAAATTCTTTCCTTCCAGAAGTGAAATTTGATAAGAGTTTATTAATATTTGTTTTTCATATTTTAGTCTAATGACTAAATTTCATTCTCATAAGAAATTGTTTTAGAGTTGGTTTTTGTTTCAAAAGAACTTTTCTTTAAAACAAGTTTTTCAAAGTCCTAAGAATGTTTATCCTTCTCTGAATTTACTTCCATAAGGTTTTATGAAATATTTTTAAAATAAAGAGTATTAAGATTAAGATCTATTGAAAGATCAGATACATATTTTGTAAGGATAGATATTCTAGAAATTGTCTTATCAATATTTTTATTGGGTTTGAAATTCTCTTTATCATGTAGTTTGGAAAATCTGGATACTTATTCAAAAGAAGGTAAATTATCCTCTACTGAGGATGTTTCTTCATCCAAAGAGTAAGAATATTTCTTCTCAGAATAATTTTCATTTAAATATATAGTTGTAAGATATTCTTCATTGTGTACCTTAGCTATGAGACAATGATTTTCAATAGGTATTCTGGATATAAGTTTGATATTATTCTAACCGGAAGATTAATATTCAGAATATTCTTCTGAAGAACCACCTCCACTAGCAGTCCAAGTATCATTTGATTTCAATACATTCTTTTTCTTAGAATTGTAATACTTTTTATTATTTCATTTAGAATGTTCATCTATTATATCTTTCCTTTTAAACAAAGGACAATATGGTCTAATATGACCTACTCTTTTACATTCATAATAATATACTTTTGATTCTTTAATTTCTTTTCTATCATTCTTTTTGAATCCATACTAATAATATTTCTTTCCAACAATATTTTTCATTATTTGAGAAAGATTGGATAATTCATTCTTTGATTTATATGTAGCAGTAAAAGCTACACTTCCAGTACCATTATTATTCTTATTAATATCTATATCTCATTTAATTATTGTCTCATTCTATAAGAGGGTACCAAATAATTCATCAAGTGATATTTCATTAATTTCCTGTTCTCGTCAATAGTAATCCTTTTTGATTCCCACACATTGGGTATTATATAAATTATCTTTTCCACAAGATATTCATCATCAAGACCTTTTTCTCTAGTATATTGAATGATATTACTGATTTTCATTAATATATATTTAATATTTCATACCACTTCTCCATAGGGAAAAAGAAAAAGATGATATTCATCTCAGAGAATCACTCTTCTAGTTTCTATAACTTTAGATGCACCAAAATGTGTTACTTCCAATTTCTTCCATATACAGTTGGATACTTCACATGAATATATCTGACTATATAAATTCTGGGTCATAGAACATAACAGAGTATTGCATACCTTAAAATTCAGTTGATATTCTAGTTTCTCTTGATTGTTGAAGGTTCATACTTCCTTATCTGGAATTTTGTAATCTACAGTGAGCATCACAAAATTATCTACTTCATTATTAATATCAAAAGTCTTCATTTGATCCCTCCAGTACTAATAAACATTTCCATAAAAAATGGATAATCTAGTTGGGTTTAGATTATCAATTGATCCAATATTCATTCATTCCATCTTATAAAACAATACTTTTCTACTCCACATGTTAGTGTAGGATGTAATTATAAATAAAGGGTTTATATCAAAAATATAACTGGCTTAGATAGAAATAAAGAATATAAAAAAAATTGTGGAAACATACTCTGATACCAATTGTTGGATCTTTATATAGATGTAAATGTATATGAGATGGCATAATACAAGAGGGGGAAAATTTTTGGTTTAAAAAACATTGTATTTAAACTCTTAAGAATGAACATAACTTAAGAGGTCTTAAACTAATACAATTAAAAACCATTAAAAATTATTGAGCTGGTCATGTATCCGATGGATATGATATCATATGATATGATACCACAACTAATTAAGAAAAATCATATTTGAAGTAAATACAATAATCAGAGTATAAAAAAAGTAAATAATTCTACCATATAGTGTATAGAATCTTTTAATACAATATGTAATGAAATTATCATAATTAAGAAAATTATAATAGAAAATAATATGAATAGAAAGAGGAAATAAAAATGATTCCCTTTTTATTACAAAAGGCAGTGGAAAATTTAATGGTATTATAAATATTTTATCCCAAAGAGTAGGGTATACTTTCACCAAGGATAAAAGGTATGCCTTACCACCACCCAGGTAAGCCCTCGATACGATTATCATTACGTCTATCTTCCTATGCATGGAAGCCCTTGATTAGTAAGGTAATAGACACCTCTATCTTTCAAATAATTGAAATTCCTTGATACAACAATCGGTAGCACCGTCTTCCTATCCCTAGAATCTCTCGATCGTTATCACAATGATCAATCGCACAAATAAAAAAACCACATATTGAAATAAAATAACTAGGAACAATCCATTCACGTACTTTATCTTCATGTCTATTCTCATGAAGCAAGAGAGATGTCACATGTAATCTCTCTACAACTTGGAAGACATAGAAGTTGATTTCTTTGGTTTGAGTGACCTCTTATTTATAGGTCACATGTTCCAACTGTTATATTTCTTCCAAAGGTAATATTTCTCTAAAAACTTCTGAGGGACATTGACACCTAGCATTATAACAGTCAAAACAAATAGAATACATGAAATTATTTTGATTAGTAAATAACTAACTCAATGACAGTGTTTTAGTTAGAAAAAAATAAGTACAGAAGTATGAAAGAATGAGTAAGATGAAATATAATGAAAAACATATATGCAGTATTTGAGTAAGATATGATTACAATTTATTACATGAGTACAACACATAACATGGTTATGATGAATATCCTTTATAAGATACATATTATGGTTACGATGCATAACATTATTATGATGCATATATTGATTACGTTGCGTAACATAATTACAATTTATATCTTGATTATGATGTGTAACATAATTGTGATGTATATCATGGATAGGATACATGGTTATGATGCATAACATGAATAAATTCATATCATGATTACGATTCATATCATGATTACGATGCATATCATGATTACGATACATATTGTTATGAAAAGATGATATATGGTTATGAGTATAAAACAATTTTTGTGACAAAAACAATATATGTGATTATGATAAGAAACAACATATGTGGTTATGATGGAAAACAAACAACATATGATTACGATGTACAAAAACAGTGTATGATTATGATGTAAAACAACATCATATGATTACAATTTAAAACAACATCATATGATTACGATAGTAAAAAAACATATATGATTACAATATATGTGATTATGATGAGAAAACAACATATATGATTACGATAAGAAATCAACATAATGATTACGATATATGTGATTACGATAAGAAAACAACATATATGATAAAAAAAAGTAATTTTTTATTTATAAAATAAAAAGATCAATGTGAAATTAAAAACACATTTTGAATCAACATTTATATTAACAATAATAATTTTAAGTAATATTTAAATCAACAATAAATATTTTTATTCTAACAAAATAGTTTTTCATGCATTACATAGTTCTATATTAAACATAAATTTCTAAATTTTGAGAATTTTAACTGGTTTAAATGGAATTAATTTTATATATCATCATATAAAACATATATTAAATCTATTTATTGTTATTTTTTTGAAAATATTTATTTTTGAGTGAGTAGTAAAAAATATCGATTTTTTAAAAACTATCAATTCTTTTTTATAAATAAATTTATGTAAGAGTAAAAATATATTTTTATTCAGTTTTATTATAACATATGATATATTTTATCCAAAATAATCAAAATAATTACAAATTAATCAACATTATATTTTATTTTGTTATAACATCATTCTTATGTTTAAATACACAATATTATAAAAAACTATTTATTGTTGCATTTTGTGCACTTATATTAAAAGGAATTTCAATAAATTATACAAATTGAATATTTAAAATTTGATTCCACATTTTTAATTTGTATATTAAAATTTAGTAATGAGTTGAGTTTATTTATGGGTTTTAGGAATAGTAATGGTGGTAAAAATGTGTCACTATGGTAAAGCGTAAGTCGGCATAATTAAAATAAATACTTTGTGATAAGGACACAAAATTACATATATATATTTATTATAATATTTTATTTCACCCCTTATCACCTTATTTTAAATTGGATAGATATTTTTCCACTTTACCATGATTAATACATGTATAATGTTTAAGACATTTCAAAAATTACAATTTTGTCAATACCCTGACTTGTAAACGAGTACCACTTATCATATTTTATAGAATTTTTTTTGCCAAATATATTAAAACATTCCTACCTAGATACATTCCAAAGCTACACTGCCATAACCTAGATTCATTGGTCTCATAAAATTACCAACCTATAAGAGATAACGTGTATGTGAAAGATGGCCTTCCAAATAAGAGGTATAACACATAATAAAGTGAAATCATTTTATTTCTTCTTATACCTCATTAAAATCATCATTAAAAATGATTAAATAATTAAATAAATATAATATTTATAAAAAAAATAATATGATTTTGGTAAAACCCTTTTTTCATCACCTTTTCCAACCTATGGGGAATGAAAACATCGTTTGGGTGTATCTGTAGATTACCACATCCATAAAGTGATGTGCTTAGTTTTCCATCACCGACTATCATGGATATTTATAATGATAAATTAAATTAATGAATTTTATATTAAATACATAATTATAATTCTATATAGATAATATATCATATATTTTATTACCCTTCCATATGTTGAAAAACAATAATTTTGTTCTAGCGTGTGTGTAGATTACCTCCTCCATGAAGAGATGTGATTTTTTGTCACATATTAAATTAATATATGATTAAAAAATTATAAAATTTATAATAAAGATAAATATTTAATGATTAATATCTTGATATTATGGAATCGTGAACCCTTTGACCATAGTCAACCTGTGGATGTTGTTTTGGGATTATTAACTAAACATCCTCAAAACATCGAACATGAATGTAAATAATTTAATAAATATATAAGGAATTGTAATATATGAAATAATAGGGATAATTATAAGTTAATAAAAAATAAAAGGATCTTAATAATGTATAAAATTAATATAATTTTATTAAACATGAGTGAATTTATGTACTTGGAGAGTCGAACTTGAGGTAACAGATTTCTCTTTCAAATCACATTTTGAAAGTTAAAGATATTTTATTCTATTTTAAAAAAATATCAATGATATTTAACATGTTTCAAGTAAGTTTTTAATATTTGAAAATTAATTTTAAACCATGTTTTACTTTATTTTTTATGGTTTTAAAAGTAAACTTTTAATTTTTCTAAAAGGGTTGTTTTTGAAATATTTTCCAAAAAAGAAAGGATTATTTTTTAACATTTATGAAAAGAGAAAAATTTATTATTATCCTGAAAATTATTATTTAAGTTTTTTAATATTTATTTTTTTAATGATTTTTCAAAATAATGTTCCATTTTCCATTCATTTGGGTGTAATTTTAAAGATTTTTCAAAGAAAAATGATTTTTATCCTTATTTTTATATAAATCATAAATTTACTTATGCATATGTTTAAAAAATAATATTTTATGATATTTCATGATATAAATGTAAGATTATATATTTATAATGTGTATCAAATTCTTTTTAACTTTTTTATGATGATAGGTGAGCCTGATATGGCTCTCGAATTCATTGGTAATAGTTATGTTTACCTGAGAAATATGTTAGAATTCACCATGTAGGTTATACTATATATAAGAGTTATTGAAATACTGATAAGAATGCCCAATGGTACCAAAAGGTATTTTATTTTCTTTCATATTATTTTCCATGGAATTATTATGATTTCATAAGATAAGATAAAATGTTTCTATTTATAGGAATTTGTATGCCCCATATAAGTGTAAAAAGTATGTCTTAAAAAAAAACATTTTCACGAGTACCCATGTTTCAAAAGAAAAACCCATGACTATGATTTTTCATTCAATATTTCTAGTGATATGTTTTAATAAATCTTCTACAATGAATCTTATTTCATGAGCAAGAAAATTATTATATTAGCTCAATGTTTATTATATAAAAAGGGAAAAGTTTCTTATCTATTAAATTATTTTCAAAATGGATTGTTGCAATGTTTTCTTTTTGAATCCCTTATTCATATTTATTTACTCATCCAAAATTTTAAAAAAAAAATTCCTAGGGCCTATGAATAGTTAAAAACTCTATCAATGTATAAATTTTTGTAATGGGGATTCAACTTTAAAGAATAAAATATTTTTTAATGAAACTAGATTTTAAATTTAGGTATACTATTTTTGTAAAAAAAAATTGATATTGGGTGGAAGTGTCCAATTTTTATTTTAAGGTATGATATATAATTTGTTCCCAATTATATAAAACTATAAAACCAATGTATACTTAAAATTTAATAATGTGAGCCCCTTTTTATAAATCATGACATTAAGGGTTTTTTAAGTTACAAAGAATTATATTTGGTATAAAGGAATGTTTCAGATAACATTATATGTTAGGATGTTATTAGGAAATTTCATTTAACTGATTTTAATCTAAGTATTATATTATCATGAGAAATAATTATGTGTTTTCATGTTTCTTCTTCTAATATGTGTCTATCTAACTATGTTTTTCCATAGAAGAAATAGGGTGAATAAAGTGTAAAGGAATCAAGAGGATAATGTACAACCAAATTAGTGACCTGGAATAGATGTAATTTGAACATAATAGTTGGTAAATATGCTAACTTAGTTGAAAAAGGCTATTAATTGTGGTACCAATCAAGAGATATTTTGAACTCTCTTGAAAATAACGTGTCTATAGTGGATGATTTCATAAAACATCTCCCTATAGGTTATGGTGGAAACTATGATCCAGCAGTAGATGGAGGATGGATAATTTTTATAGGGAATATATTCAATATTTAGTGTTTCTATGATTATAAAAAATTTATTCTTTATATTTACTATTATTAATGTGAAGTCAATATGTGGTGATATCTGATTAAGAATACAAAGGGCCAATATGAGATTAATTTCATGCAGTGTATTTAATGACATTTTCATTGAGAAGTATTTATCAATGGTTTTCTACGTAATATGGAATGGTAATTTTTGGAACATGGGAGAAAGGAAGAGGTCTATTTTTATACCTATGATGAAAATTTTAAAATATTATATAGGTATGAAATAAAGTTTTTTCTCAACCATGATATTAAAATTCATATATTTTTCAAAGTATTGAAACCATGTTTTAGAATATATTTTGACTCCCATGAATTTAAAAGTTATGATATTGTTGTAAAAGGTGATAAGAAGGTCTATATAGATTTTCTAGACATTTATAACAAAAAAGAAAAGAATCACTCCATGTTGAATGATTTATGAATTTACTTGTCAAAGAAAACTAAAGGAAAGAGATCTAAATTTTCCTCTTATAATAAGAATGTTAAGAATAAAATGTGTGAGTGTCTTATAAAATCTTTAAAGTTCTATTGATGTTATATACTGGGAAATGTTTCTTATGATTGAAAAAAAAGAATCAGGGTAATGGTCAGACCAAATATGATAAGAAGTTTATGAGATGTTTTCAATTTAATGAAATGGGACATTATATAGATGTGTTTCTTAAGAAAAAACAAAATTATGGGAATAATCAAGACCATGGGATGTAGGGTGTGTAACATTAAGTCACAACTACCTTAGAAAATTTAGTACCATCAAATCAAGTGGTGAAAACATCAAAATGCATAGTATTTTTCAATGATTAATCTCATTTATGTATATTACCAGTTGAAAGTAAAGGATTAAAAAATTTAGAGAATATATATCCAAGGATTTTGTGGTGATATTACCAATTAAGTATCATGGTAATATGAAGATTTTGGTTATTATTGATCACTTGAATAAGATTTTTCATTTTCTTCATATTCTAGAGACTATGTATTTTTAGAAACCTATATGACTAATATCTTATGGCGACAGTAATTTTACATTGAGTCCCTCTCTCAATTGTATATATCTTTGATCTCTGTTTATATTAAATATTTATAAGGGACTCTAGGAATCATTGAGTACTAAAATAAATTTCAGAACAAATTTTCATCCTCAATCTACTTGATAGTTTTAGATAATAATTTAGAATTTGGAGGATATACATCAGGCTTAATCGGTATATTACCAAAAATTTTCAGATTTACAAAATTATGCAGTGTAATTTTCTCAAAATAACTATTTTCATTCAAATATATATATCAATAGTTTTGAAGAATTATATGAAAAGTGGTGTCAGACACTAGCATGTTTGGATAATATCAGGGAAAGAAAGTTGTTGCGATTATAAATTATAGAAGAAATGTTTGAGAAGGTTAATAATATTTAGAATCATATATAGAAATATTAGAGGTGTAAGAAGAGTTATGAAAATAATAATTGGAAAGAAATTTAGTTTGAGGTGGGAAATCATTTTTTCCTTAAAATATCTTTGGGGAAAGGTGTTATGTATTTCAAAAAGAAATGAAAGTTGATCCCATGATTTATTGGATGGTATGAAATCATCTAACCAAATATAATTTCTTTTGAGTTTATATTAGGTATATGATGTGTTTCATGTTTAATTATTAACAAAATATATACATAATACATCTCATGTTTTGATCCCTGAAGTAGTACAATTGGAAGATAATTTTTTTTATAAGGAAAATACAATAAAAATTATAGATCATAGAGAGACTATGCTAAGTAATATGTTTAATTACCTAGTTAAAGTTTGTGGAATACAAACATGACTAGGTATTCTAAAAGGGATCCTAAAAATTCTATGAGGGAATACTATCCCTACGCGTAAAATGATGAATAAAATTATAGGGACTTAATTTATTTAAAAGGTAAAGAATATGAAAAATAAAGTAATTCTAATAATAAATAAATTTAATATCTTAATAATATTCATGATTATATTTTATTGAATCAAATTCACTATAACAATTTTAAATTACTTTTTAATCTTAAAATTAATAATTTTATTCTAATTAAAGTCTTTTCATATATTATATGGTTTTATTTAAATATTAAATTGATAAATTGATATGTATAAAATGTAATTTATTTTTTATATAATCAATAAAAATATATATTAGGGTTATGTTTTGGGTTCTTTCTGAAAAAATTGTTTTTTGAATAAATATTGAAAAATGCTGATTTTGGTAAAAATGTTGTTTATTTACTTTACATCCAGTAATTAAAAAGTTATATTATATTCTAGAATTGGGTTTAATGTAACATAATATAAATTTTCTTAATCATAATTTAAGTAATTCTATAGGAATCAATATTATATTGTGTTTTAATATAAGTTCATTCTTATTCTTAAAACATAATTTTGTAAACAAAATGCTTTTCATTGAATTTTGAACACTTGTATTAAAACTAATATATTTCGATTATAAAAAATGAATATATAAAAAGGGATTATATCTTTTTAATCAAGAGGACAAAAGTTATTAATTATTTTAATTTCATTTTTGTTCATTATGAATAGTAACCACGGTAAACATTTGTCACTACGTTAAATGGTTTATTGGGTTAATTAATGTAAATACTTTGTGATAAGGCCACACAATTATTTGTTAAATATTATTATTTTCTGTCATTGTAATCCTAATCACCTTATCTTCTAAATTTTATAGATTCTAATCCACTAGAAAATGAGTAACGCATTTATAATATTTAGACCTTTAGAAATTTTATAATTGTGCCACTCCCCTTAGTTATAAAAGGGAACCACCTATAATCTCTTAATTACACCTATTGAGACACTTATCTCAACCAATTTCTATACCAATACCTTCCCAATATTCATATCTATAACCTATATTTTATGGTCTCATCAAAATACCAACCTATAAGGCTTAACGTGTAAGCCAAATGTGGTTCTCCAAACAAGGCGTACAACTCTTAACCGAGCATTATCTTTTAATTTATTCTTATAAATACTTCTAATATTATTTAAAAATGATGATATAAAAATCCCAATATATCATATATTGTAAAATGTTATTATGATTATATTACAACCCCTTTTTCTTCTCCTTTTTCATCTTTTGGTGAACAAAAACATTGTTTGTGCGCCCATGTGGACTATCGCAACCACAAAGGGATGTGTTTTCTTCCATAACCACATCTAATTGATGTTTATAATGATGAAATTTTTGTATATATATAATATTATTGATATAATTACCATTATATAAAGATAAAATATTATTTTTTTTCTAACTCTTCTATCCATTGGAAAATGATAACATCATTCTTGAGTACATGTTTATTACCACCTCCATGAATTAATGTGATTCATTTTTCATCAATTCCTTTAATAGGTGATTCTAATATAGTATTAAATTCCTAAAAATGGTAATTATTTCAGGATTAATATTATGGATATAATGGAATGATGACCCCTATGACCATAGTCAACCACCCAAAGTTATTTTAGGATTATGAAAAGAACGTCTTAAAAGATATCTGACGCAAACAAAAATGATTTAGTAACAACATAAGTAAAGGTCATCAATAAAATATATGGGATAATAATAACTAAATACACCTAAAAATGGTTCTTATGAAATTATAAATTTAATATATGTTTATTATACTAGATTTAAAGTTCATACATGGCGAGTCAGACTCAATTTAATATATCTTTCTTTAAAAATTTATTTTAAATATTTGAATTTTTTCTTCTATTTTTCCTACATATCCATGTTCTTTAAAATGTTTAATGTATGTTATTAATATTATGAAATTTATTTTCAAATTCATTTAAAACCATGTTTAACTTTCTTTATGATGATTTTAAAAGAATAATTTTAGACATTTTTTAAACAAGCTATTTTTTACATTTCTACAAAAGTGTGAAAGATATGTATTTTTTTAAGTATACAACATGAGTATAATTTCCTGACATCATAAATGATATTATTTAATAATAATCACCATCATTTTCTAATTTTTTTTTGAAATATTATACAATTTATTAATCACTTGGAAGTTTTTTTAAAGAGTTTGCAATGAAAAAATATTTTTATCCCTATTTCTACATAAAGCTTCAAAATGATTTTGTATATCTATTAAATGAAATATTTTAAATTATTTTATAATGGATATCGTATATTATTTGCTTTTTATAGCCCTTTTACATTATTCATGATAATTATTGATCAAGATATATATCTCTATTGCATTGGATAATTCTTATGTTCTCTAGGGAATTATGTTGGAATTAATCATATAGAAATTTACATTTATAAGAGTTCTTATAAGAGTGATTTTAATATTAATATTAATATTATGCCACATGGTTTTTACGTCACCTTTTTAATTTTTAAAATTAGTTTTTAGGGAATTGTTTTGATTTCATAAGGTAAGGTGATGTGGTTATGTTTGGAGGAAACTTTATGGCCCTTTTAAGGGTTAAAAGTATATTTTTTCAAGAAAATAGTTTCTTAAGTATCAAAATTATTTTAAAAACCCCCATTATTATGATTTTTTCTTTAATATTTCTTTTGATATTTTCTATTAAAATATTCGAGAAATAAATCTAATCTCATGAGTATGCGAATGAATATTTTAACTTGATGTTTATTATGTAAAAAAGGGAAAACAATTAATGGATAACATGATTTAAAAAAATGACTAATGTCTTTGTTTATTTTTATATCCTTTATTGATATATTTATACTCATCCTAAATTTATAATTTTTTTTCATGGCATATGGATGATTAGAAACTATATCAAGGACTAAAATTCTTTTATGGGGATTCAATATTAAATAATTCAATGTGTTTTTAATGAAATGAGAGCGTAATTTTAAGAAACATATATTTTATGGAAAATGTACATTGAGTATAAGTGTACACTTCATATTATAAGGATCTAATATTTAATTGTTTTCACTATTTCTCTAAAACTAAAATTCTAAAATTTTCTCAAAATCTAATATATTAAAACCATTTTTATAAATCATGTAATTATGGGTTATTTAATATATGTGGAACTATATTTATTATCAAACGAATTATTTATATGACATAAGAGACTAGGATGTTATTAAGAAAATAATTTTAAGTTTTATTAATCCAAAAATTTAATTATTATGTGAAAAATTTTATAGTTATTAGGGGTTCTTCTACTATATGCATGTTTCAGAGTGGGTTTCTATAGAGCAAATAGGGTAAAAGATGTGGAAAGACATCAGGGGGAAATTTCCTTCCAAATCATCAACATTTATTGGTAATAATTGGAACACAAATTTTTATATATATGTTAACTAAGTTGATTAATGTTATTAATGGTGGTTCCCATGATATAGATTGATTGAAATACCCATATAGGAACATGTTTATAGTATAAAATTTCATGAAACATCACCCATCATTTGTTAGTGGAACCAAAGGTATAGTGGTAGTTGATGGATGGATAAATTCTCCAAAAAATATATTGGATGTTTTTGCCGCTTGTTCATTTAAAATCTACCTAAAATTTGAATGATTTTATAAGAAGGTTGAGAAGAAGATGTTTTAATTTTAAGAAAAGAAAAAAAATATTAGTCCGGGTGTAAAGAAATTTGAAAATGTCCATTGAAGAAATAAAAAATATCGGAAGCCTAAATTTTACATTTATGATATGTGTGGTAAAAGAATGTTGAAAGTGATATTAGTGTGGTATGCCAGAACATTTGGATCATAATTAAGAAGAAAATAATCAGGGAAATGGTTAGATAAAATATTATAATAATGAGATATTTTAAATGTAATGAGATGGACAATTATGTTGTTGTGTGTCCAAAAACATTATGAATGATGGGAATCACCATGTTCATAAGTAAAAGGTTATAGAATATTAATTCATGTATACCTTATAAAATAAAATACAATCAATTAAAGTGGTGAAATATTCTAGGAGTGCAATATTTTTCAATGATTAATTTTAGTCCTATATATTATGAGTTGAATGTAAAAGTGGGATAAATTCAAATAGTATTGTTTCATATGAGGTAAGGGTGTTGTTGTTTTTTTTTTTCTCCTATGCGTAGACCAATATACCTACTTTATTAATGGATCTTATGAATAGAGGTTTCTACGAGTATTTGGATGATTTTTTTGTTGTGTTGCTCAATTCTATTCATGTTTATTCTAAAATTTATTAGGAACATTATTTAATTCTAAGCATTATTTTATATACTCTAAAATAAAATAATTCATGTAAATTTCATAAAATGTAAATTTTAGTTATAGTATATTTCATTCCATGGAAATAGTTTTTCTAAATAAAATATAAATATTGATCCTAATAAAACTAAGGTGATGTAAGAATTAACAAACCTAAATATTTCACTAAGATTTGCAGTTTTATTGGATTAGCAGGTTACTATATCCTATTTTTTTGTAAACATCACTCATTTATCTAGAAAACTATCTAAGTTAAATCAAAAAGGAGTTAAATTTATTTGTACAAAGGAATGTAATAATTGTTTTCAATAATTTTAAAAAAAATATATTAGTTAATTCTTAAATGTTGGTCTTGACATATACAAATAGTGATTCTTTTATCTATAGTGATTACTCTTTTAAGGGACATGGTTCAGCCTTTATACAAGATGTTCGGTTAATTGGATATACATCATTCTAATAGAAAATTCATGAATAGAATTACCCTATGCATGATCTTGAATTGACTACATTAATTTTTACTTTAAAATATATATTGGCATATTTTATATGTGGTAAAATGTCAAATATAAATGAATAAAAAATTTTAATAGATATATATATATATATATATATTAACTCAAAAATAGTTGAACATGAGGCAGAGAAGATGGTAAAAACAGATAATGGATTATTATTTCAAATTTCACTTTTATCCAGATAAATTAAACAAGGTAGAAAATTCCTTGATAACAAATCATAATGCATTATTAGATATGAAACATTTAGATCAAGATCTACTGATTAATGATATAATGAAGGTTGACCTAGAATTTTTCATGTAATAACTCATGCTCTTTTGGTTTAGGTGTTAATACATTCATCCATGATATATATAATTAATAATTTTTAGAAATAAGGTCTTGGTTTTCAAGAAATAATGGATTTGGTTAATAAGATTAATATTTTTGAATTTAAATTTGCAAAAAAAAGTGTTATAAGATTTAGAAATAGGTTGTGTGTTCCATGTCATCCCATGCCTAAAAATGAATTATTAAGTGAAGATCATAGCTCTTCACTCTTTATTCATCTGGGTAGTACTGATATGTATAAATCCCTTTGTAAATATCATTTTTAGGAAGGAATAAAGTAGGATATTACTGGTTTTACCATGAAATGTCTTACTTTTCAAGAGGATAAAGATGAGTGACAACTACCGAAGGGGACTCTACAACCATTTCTAGAACCTAAATGGATATAGTATAATATATCCAAGTTTTCATGGTGGGATTACCAAAGAAAAATCAATGTAATAATGTGATTTGGGTTATTTTTTATCATTTTACTAAATCTATACATTTTATTCCTATTCAAGATACTATTTATTTAGATCAACATTATTGAATATATAATAAATTGATAGTTAGATTACATGGAGTCCCTATATCTATTTTATCTAAACCTAATCATAGATTTAAATAAAATTTATATATGGTATTTTTGAATTCATCGGTTAGATAATTAAATTTTTGTACAGTTTCTCTTCCTCGGTCTAATGGAAATTCAGATTGAATGATTCAAACATTGGATTATATGATTTGTTCTTTCACACGATATTTATAGGAAATTTGGGATCAAAATATTTATTTTGTGTTATTTTTTTATAATAATATTTTTAACTCAAATATATATAATGATTATATTTCACCATTATATTTGAAATTGGTGTTAGACTCTAGAGTGTTGGGATGAATTCAGTGAAAGAGGGTTTTTTGGACCATAAATAGTAGTAGAAATGGATGAGAAGGTAATGATGATCCCACAGAAAATTAGGAATGATATGAGAATAAAAAAGAGTTATATATATAATATGATGAAATCCATTTCGTTTTAGGTAGGATATCATGTATTTCAAAAAAACTCCATGGAAATGTGTTTGGAATTTTGAAAAGAAAGAAAAGTTAATCCCATTGTGTATTGGACCGTATGAAATTATGGAAATATTGGGATCAGTCTCTTATTAGGTAGATTTTCCTATTATTTTATCTCAGGTATATGATGTGATTAATGTTTTATTTTTAAGGAAATATATAACTGATGCATCTCATGTTTTCATCCTTGATTTGGTACAGTTGCAAGAAAATTTTTCTTCTAAGGAAAATCTGGTGTGTTGTATGTGGGTTCCCAACACTACTAAAAAAAGGGGAAATTGTAATGGTTTATTTATGGTGGTTCTATTCCACATATAAAATAGTCCAATAATAATGCTTATTTTCAATGGAAATCCATTTTTTCACAGATAAGTTTTTCTTTATTATTATTTGTGACATGAAATGTAACACTTCATAAATACCTTGGGCACATATATAATCCATTATGTGGGATGTTTAATAGTGACAGATAATATTGACGAACTATTTTATCTATCACTAATAATCATCACAGAAACATTAATAGCGATGGATAATGAATTTGGTCTCAAAAGGTTCTTGAGTATTACTTAAATAGATGATAAAACCCCTTCACTATTAACCTGTCATAAATAAAAATTAATAAAAAAAACATCTATCCTATTTTCTCCTCCCCACCTCCCAAATTTCATTCTCCCCTCCACATCATGCAAATATTGGGAATCAAGCCCCTTAAATATTCTATCACACATGGTTTATTTATTATTTAGGTTCAAATCCCCCAGTTATGGACTCCTCTTATATACTCCTTTTTCATTTTTTTATTTATCATTCCATCTTGTTGAAATTTGAATGGTAAAAACCTTGGTCTAAAAATTAACTCAATTTTTATGATTTATTAAGTATTTAGGGTTACTACATGTTTATTATTCATTATTTGGGTGTCCACCGAGTCCTCGGGGGTTGATTTTAATTGACTTGAGGTATTTTTCTCAATGTTTATCCTTTAAATTTTACTATCTTCTCTTTTTATAATTTTTAGTTACCTACGGATTAATATTTTATATTATTGTTGTAAATATGATTATTATGGAAATTATTTATATATATGTTGGATATTTATATAATTGTGGACGAAATTTCTATAATTCCATTTAATTGATCATTTTTATTGTGTTCTTATACTGATATAATTTTTAAAGAATTGTGTTAATTCTTGGATCATGGTCGTGAAGTGAACCCATGTTTTATTTTGATATTACGATTGGTTATCATTTATTTATAACATGTGAATATAGTTTTCAAAATCTCTTGATATATATATATATCAACATGTGTATATACATATATCATTGTTTTGAAAAATGTTTACGGTTTTTGATATATAAATATATATATATATAAAGTATTAAACAAATACAAAATTAGAATTTTATAAAAATTATAAGAAAATATGTTTAAAAAAACCTTTTAATGAAACTTTTTTATAAGAAAAAAATTGATAGAAAAAAGTGTAAAACTTTTTTTAATTTTATTAACATGCAAGAAGATCCCAAAGGCCCATTCTATTTTAAGTATTAAAATAATAAAAAAAGATGGGTAAAAATAACTAAGTAATCCCAAAAGGGCATAAAACACCAAAAACATAAATTAGAGTCGTTTTTGTCTAAATCGTCTTTAGTAATTACCTTACCACATCGGTGACAGCCATGCCTCCACGTATTTTCCCTATTCTATGGCTCTTAATTCTCATTTGAGGATTATGTAGATGTTTCACATTCATCTCTCAGGATCCAAGGTCTATTTTTTCCAAGAACAGACCCTAATTTCAAGATTGCGATTAAGATGGAATTTTTCTTCAATGTTGATGGAAATAAATTTCAAAAATACAAGGTAGTCAGGAATGCTAATTATGTCAGTGTCCAAATTTGTACAGATCACTTCAACTTGTAAAACAAATAATTCCTCCATATCCTTATTGAGATCTTGAGGTGACATTTCACCCTCAATCTCTTCTAGGATGAAATTAATTTCTATTTTAAAAGCCTTTGAATTTTCACATTCATCATGTGTATCATTTCCAAAATTGTTGCATATAGATTTTATAATTTCAGAAAAATGAGAAGGATAATACCAGATTTGGGTAGGAAAAAAACATTCCCAGAACTACTAGCCTTATCTAGATGACTTTATTGGGTTTTTATTACCAAATCCTTAAGATATTTTACCAATTGAGACTGTAGTAGTATAGTGGTATCCTTTTGTTAGTTGGTACCGGAATGTATGACATCCAATTCAATTGAATTCCTCCCTAGATTAGAAGTTTTCAATACATCAATTTTGTTCAAATGAAATTCAAATAAATAAGAGGAATTATCCCAAATAGATTTCCTAGATCTCTCTAGGGGACCCCACTATTGGTAGTGTATTTTATGGGTTTAGTTAGAATGTTGGATTTAGTAGTAGAATTTTTCTTACCTTTTCTATCAAAATTGGTAGTCAGGCTTTTCTCCTGCCTCAATTGCACATCAATATCAGCCTTTGCATCAAGATATTTTTTAGACTCTTCATGGTCAGAACCAATTCCATCATTGGATTCCATGGATTCCCATGAACCTTTAACCTTTTCAGATGTAGAATTTTATCCCAGTGAAAGCTATCCTTATCAAAAATCTAATTTTTCACTAATGGGGATTTTTCAAACTAGGTTTCAGAAGCCTCCAAACTTGAGTCATTCACACCCAATGCTTCCTTTCCCTTGATAGGTATATCTTTCACTGCCTGGATAGTCACATCCTTCATGGACTCTGGGACCATTGGTTTTTAGATACACGTGTTCCCCCCATATACTTTCATGAATACATTGAAGGTTCTGATACCATGTCCTGAGCCATCACTACCCCAATTTCCTTGGGGAACCTGCTTTCATCACCAGGTTGAACCTATATGTACTTTGAGACTACATTCCCAATCATCATGATGAAATCGATGAAACGGGTGACTGATTAATAATCAAAATTAACCTCAAACATATCATCATTGAAAATAAGGATGACATTATTCAAAAGGGGTTTCATCAAGTCAGTATCTACCATCTTCTCTCAAAATAACACAACAAACATTAAATATTATTCTCATGTAATCTAAGAGGTGAACCAATATAGGAGGAGATGTTAATGAGGATTAGGGGATTCCCAAAATACCAAACTAAAACCACACATCCTATCCTAGATATTTGAATTGGTGTGGTTTTGATTATAGATTTTGAAATTGAGCTCCCACAAAGGAATTCAGAAGATTCCTGGATTGATATTATAAAAACTATAAACCCAAGTGGTCAAACACAATTTCTCATAGTAGAAAACAAGATGAAAATATCCCTTACTTATTTGAATAATTTTATAGTTGTAGAATACCTATATTCCGTATAAATTTGATTATAGTTCATCTACATTCAATTGTTTGTCACATTTTTTCAAGATCAAATGGCCAATTATGTAGAACTTGCACGAATCTAACCTATAATTCAGCACATCTCGATCTACCATAATAATGAATCTCCCTTCTTCATATCTAGAGATTCATGTCTCTTCTTGGACACTTTCATTCGAAGCATCCTCCTTGCACTGGACCTTTACAAAGGTAACTCCTTTGTAAAAAAATATAAAAAATAACTAAAATTGTTAAAAAATCAGAATAATTTGTAATTAGTAAAAATATTTTCATAATTTAAATATTTAGTAATAATCATTAAATAAAATGTAACTGATTGATAAATATTTAGTCAATATTAGTAATAATTAGTAAATGTTAATGTTAATTACTAAATGTTTTTAATAATTTTAAAATATGAGGAAATCATGATAATTTGTTATAAATTGTAAAATAAAATATATGAAATAATAATGATTATTAAAATTTAGAAATATTTATTAAAATGTTAGTTATAACTAATAAATAATTAGTGTTATTCAATTAATAATTCTATCAATTGGTAAAAATTAAAAAAATAATAATAATTACTAAAAAGTTTCTAATAGCTTGTAAAAAATATAAAAAATACTATTAATTTTTAAAAATCTACAATAGATATTATAAATGTAGTATTAATTAAAATAATTATTCATAATAATTAAATAATTTTTTATAATTCATAAATAATTATTTAATATTCGTAATAATTAATAAATTTTAGAGTTAATTACTAAATAATATTAATAATTTCTAAATATGAGAAAATTATGATAATTTTTAATAAATTGTAAATAAAATATATAAAATGTGATTAGTTATAAAAAATTAATAATATATATTAAAATTTTAGTTGTAATTAATAATTAATTATTATTAATTAATAAATAATTTTTTATTTAATAAAAATTTAAATAAAAATATTTGTAATAATTACTAAAAATATATTAATATATTGTAAAAAATATAAAAAATACAAAAACATATTAAATATTCAAAATAATTAGTATAATTGTAGTGTGATTTTAAATAATTAGTAATAATCATTAAATAATTATTAATTTTTGAAAAATAATTATGCAATATTAGTAAAAATTAGTAAATGTAAGAATTAATTACTAATTATTATTATTAACTTGTACTCACCTATGCATATGCATGTTATATTAGATTAGTGGTTTCTATTTAGTAAGAGAATGTTATTTGTAAACGTTACTATGAAATAGTAATGTTGAATATTTTTTAATCATAAAGTATCGATGCATAAAAATGCAATAGGAGTGGATAAAATATAGAAACACCATTATAATACATGGAAAAGACTAATGCTGATAATGATGGAACATGATGAAATGGGAGAGGTGAAGATCAAAGACAGATATGAAACAAAAGCTGGAGGTGGAGCCGAAGATGGAGGCAAGAGGTGATATTGAGATAAATATTTGAATGAAAGCTAGAGATATTTCTAGGGTTTCTGGATTCTAATTGGACTCTATGGGCTTGAAAAGATGCATGAGTGAGAATTAGTAGGAAACATGATCACATTTCAAGTGGTATCATTCAAAGATAATCATTATATTAAGAGAAAAATGGACTGGAGAATTCATCAATCTTGATGTTATTTTTCTTCCCTTGATAAAAATTGAGGTATCGATCCCAAAATCATGTTGATGTTTATAGGGGAGCCCACAATAATACAATACTCTTATTAAAAGACCTTAAATATCAGTTAATGAAGCTACCTAGGAACAAAATCATCATCTGTTCATTCAAACCATATATATAATCCGGTTTCTTTCAAATAACGTCAAAAAGAACTCATTAAGGTAGTTACAAATGGGATTTAATGTATACATCTAAAAAATAATGTCAAGAAATTGAAAATGGAAATAGGAGTTGCATCAATGATGGAGTGTAACTTCCTTCAAAATGTACAACAGGCTTAGCCTTCCCCCATAGAATCAGACAGTACTGATGTTTCCCTATCATCTAAGTGTCAACATTCTTCAATCAATATCAAGAGATTTGGGTTGTGGGTTTTAAATCTCGAATGAACAGACACTAATCAAGGGTAAGTAGAGCCTTCAACCACTTTAAAAGACCTGAAAACAAGAAATTCAATCAAAAAATAGATGAAGATGGATTGAATATCAAATAGAATGAGAATCAATATCACCATTTTATATATCATTATAATCAATATCACCATTATATATAAATTCAATGTTGTATAAAAAATAATTTCATATAAAATATGCAAACACATAGGTGCATAAAGAATACAAAAACCAAAAGTTTCCTTCCAATATTGGTGCTACTAACATTTCCATTATCAATTATTTTTTCTAATGGGTGATCTACAGTGTTGAGACCAAGCATGTGAAGAACTCAATGATGAGGCTAGTTGAACATCATAATTCAATTAGAGGAAACATTTCTTTGGCATTGAATAAAAAAGCATGAATGGATCGAAGGGGAATATAATAATGTTTATAAATTATTACCTAAACACCATACCAGATTTTCATTGTCAATGAATCCAGCTAACTCGCATAGACAAACACATATATCAATAAAATGAATGTCATTAAATAAGGGCTTAAAATATTAATGTTTTTCCTAATTATCATGTGCTTAGAATATGACACCACATTAGACTCCATCTCTAATACATGTGAAAATGAATCCACTCTAATTAAAAATATTTAGAAAATGAAATTGATATACATTATAGTAATATTATCATGCTATATCTAAATGGGTGTAGGAATTTATGATGGAATAACTATAAAATCATTATCTGATACAATAGTTGTAGTCGTTATATATGTAATGTTATATAAATTCTATTGAAAAAATAGTAATAGATTGTGATGTTTTAAAAGGTGAACACCCATTTTGAACACTATTATTGAACATCTAAGAGAACATATATCTAATTACAAAATAAATTAAGATAATAGTAAAGTAATGTGTAGTTTTGAGTCTCCAATGGATACTGAAATAACAATATTGAAGAATTGTTTTAGTTTATCATTAAAATAAATTAAAGTATGAAAACAACCTTCATAATGGATAAAGGTCTGATATTTCTTCATTTATGTAAGTATAGGGTAGTCTTGTCTCATATTTTAAGCGGATGTTTGTTTTTTAGGATAATAATGTAAAGTAGTTGAGATAATACGTTAACCTATAATGTGAGTGACTAATTAAATAGAAAATATATCATGCAGACAAAAACATGAAATTAAATAAAAATAATAATAATATACATACCTTTGGATAGGATTAATTCTCTCTGCAAAATACACTTCATGACACTTGTTTTATTGTTGGAACGTGTGTGTGACATCTCTGTATTCATATGATATGATAATCAATAATTAAAATTTTGACAGTTAAGAATCATTTATTTTAAACTAACAGTTATAAAATAGTAGATTTTAAAGTTTATTTTATTATAAGAGGGATGTTGTAATTAAATAAAGATATTATTAGAGATATAAAACTATAATCGGGCCCTGAGTGTATTTATTTCTCTCTTTTTTTTGAATAAAATTTATAATTATTATGATGATAAAAACATATACCGATATAAGTGTTGTCATAGGAAAATATATATTTAGAGACAATTTTCATGAAAATGCATCTTGGTAGAATATAAATCAATTGAAAACTATGCACTATTGAACTGTTATAGTATAACCATATTTTATTCCATATCATTTTTCTCTTCTCAGGAAACAGGTTTATTTGAATCAACAAACAATGAAAATACATCAATTTTCACAATTCTAATAGACTACACAATTCATTATGAATGATCATATTTAGAGGCCTTGAGTACAATTTCCCAGATCATGATACTTTCCTGACATATACACTATTTTAGTACCTGATGAAAATTCCACATTGAGAAAATAATATAGAAAATTTGATTGTCTAGTTAAAGGGGAACACTCACAATGTATAGAACACACCAATTTTATTCTATAACATCCATACATAATCAAAACCATACCAAATAAATCCCAATAATATCCCCCAACTGCAAAACATCCCTAAAAAGTTGAAAATAAGGGAATGTTACCACCAAATACATTATTTTAATACCTCATTGAATATCAATTGATATATTTATAGTTAAGGAACTTTAAAGGGGATTCCATGCCAGATGTCTAAATCCTAACAAAGTTGATGCCTTCTACTAATGTTAGGCTAGTAAAATAACTAACCCAAATATTTTTACCAATAAGTAATCAAAAAAGAAAAACTTCTAATCATCTAATCAGTCATTTTATGTATAATAATTACAATTTGGAGGCACAATACCTATTGGTGGACAGTTCAAGAAAAAAAAATAGCTTAAACATCACCTAAAACTTCTCATGGGTCGCCACTGAAGGGAAAATTGAAGTCGTAATGCCCTGATGTTGGGATAGTAGGGCATTTGATGAGATTATCATGTCCAATCTCTATGGGATATGCGTATCAGAACTCTCAAACCATAGGATCACGAATTGTGATGATATATGTTTTGTACCTATAACTAGTTTGATCCAGGAATATAAACTAGATAAAATATGATAAAAAATCGTTATAACATGTTATTCTTATGCTTTCCTGTGATTTTCGAAAAGGAAAAGTGAAAAGGTTTTCAAAAGAAAACACATCGTAATATATGTGAAAAAAATCTTTATAACATCCTATAACATAATGATGCCTCATCCAAGAAGCCAAGGTAGATCATCAATTCTTACCTGGCTTAATAAAGACAGAAAGGCCAAAATCTATGAGCTTCATATCAACTTCTGCATTAATAGATGTTAAAAATTAAGTTCTGTTAAACAACAAAGACAACAATTACAATAATGAAAATATAAAACAAAATAAAAAAGAAGAGTTTCAGTTTCAAGAATAAAAACCTATGGCTTTAGGTCATGGGGCACAACACTTAAAATCTACAAAAAATGGATTTTTCATCTTTCTATGCATATTTTCCACATTTAAAAAAAATGATTTGGATTTTAAAAAAACAAATATTGTTTCTGATTTTTTTTAAAAACAAATTATTACATATTATAAATTATTTCAAGAAACTCTCCACCTTCACACAATCTGAGAAAGAAGAAAAATTTTAAACTTATCAGATCACTAAATCCACCATCAAATGAATATTATCATTTATTTTATACATATAAAACTAAATACATGTTTTTACCTAAATATATGTTTTTTAAAAATAACAGGTTTGATCGAACAATAGAAAATTAATACATTATTTGAACCTATAACTTGTTTGATCCAGCAATAGAAAATGAACTTCCTTCAAATATTAAGGAACTTCTTCTATTATAATATTAAAATAAAAATTTAGAAAATGAATATACAGTTCAAAATATTATGTTCAACATGAAAATTTTAAAAATGTATATGGTTTAATATATAAGTTTCAATTTGTAATTTTTTAAAATAATGTTTTTTACAGAAAATATTCATCTCATTTAACTCATTGAATCATTCCATGCATATATAGTTCAAAATATAAAATTATCAGTGAATAGAATAAAGGATTTCTCATTGCTAAAATCAATAAAGAAATTTTAGAATAGGGGGAAGTGAAGGAAAGTATTTCTATTAGGGGATTCAACCATTTCATGTTTGTCTATAAATTTTTTCTAGACATACATAAAATTAACAAAAAAATAGTTTTAGAGAGTAAATTTATACAGATTATGAAAAAAAATCATCTCTCTACCCATATTCATCAATAAGTTGAACATATGTCATGTTTATCATAAAAATATAGCATAACACAAGTAACAGTCAATCGTAGGTGAAAAAAATATTCCCTATACTTACCATGGGAGAGTCAATAATTTATTTCCTTGTTCCTATTGAAATACAATTAGAATATTACTTTTCCCGCACAAACTAATAGGAATTATTCATATTGGATTCTATAACCACTATACAAAAAGGTGATGCATAGATAGTCAAGATATTGACATTTTCTGCAATAAAATGGTCAGATAAATTTAATAACAATGAAATTTCAATTCAAACTACATAATTTCTACCACTTTCGTTATTTGGATTAAAAAACATTAAGCTCCTGGATAATCTATGAGAAGGATTCTATGATATTATATTTATTGTCCAAAGTTGAGATTGAATGAGACCTCTGGTGGCCACTGGCTCAGTCACCAAAAAATTTGGGGAGGCTCCGTAGATTTCTTCAAAATAATGATAAGTGAATTAACTAGTATCAATAAATCCCTTATTGGAAATTCCAAATAATGAGAAATATTGTTGAGCGCACAGACAAAAAAGGCAGCTGAGGGTTAAAAATGTACTAATTATGTATCAATAACATTCCAAAAATAACTGTAGAATAAGCAATTTTAATAATCCAAAAACATTGAGAAATCCAATAGACAGATATTTGACTTGTAAAAATACAAATTACACCTCAAATATTAACTAATGATGTTGTAATAGCCTTAGTTACCTATAACAAAGATGACCAATAGACTCTCTTGTGTTCCTGAAATCTCCACAATGACCACAAGTTCAGTCGTTAAAAAAAACATAAATTCTTCTGTGAACATATTACAAACTTCTAAAGACAAGATGCACATCGGTAACATAAAATTGGAAAAATAATTAATCTCATACCTAAATTGAGAAGAGGTGATAGGAGGTAATATGAGAAGTAGAAAGTGAGCCGAGAAGACATACTAATTGAATAAATTAATAATCTCACTTAGGAATTAATTTTTTGGTGTAGATAAATGGATAATATTAATAGATTGTGTCCAAATAGAAAAATGAATACAAAACATAAATTAGAATTATATAAATAGTATATAAATAACTGAGAGGTGATGTGAAGGAGTTCAACACCTGAACAACAATGGTGAACACGGGAAACTACTTGGTTTCGAATCCATGTATAGGAGGTGACCACATGAAAGAAAGAAAAATCACCAGTTTATAACCATCAATATGTATAAAAAAATAAGAGAATATCTGTCAAGGTCGGTTTTGGTATATCATCTTCAAAAAAATTGCAAGAATCATATTACCATAAATAAAATGAAATTATATTTTAAGAAAACATATAAAGGAATATATTTTCAATTAGTTTCAACATTACATCAGAAAAATATATATAGAAAAAAATTCAATCTCTTTGATAATATGAATAATATTTGGGAAATGAATACGGAATATCATAAATATGGTTACAACAATTGAACCAATTTATACACATATCAGAGGACTGGTGAAATGGGTTAAAGAAAATTAAAATGAATTAGAAAATTAAAATGGATTAAAAATAAGTGTTATCAAACAATGCCTAAAAAAGAAATATAGAGAATAATATAAATGATAACTTATCCAGTTATGATTTCAACATGAAAATAACATGCCCGTGTACTAACATCTTATTAAATACATTAACTATTTTGGTTTTGTTATCACATATAAGTGACTAAATGTCCTCTAAATCATCCATATTTCACTAATCTAAAAAGTTTAATGATTTTATTGAGAACAATGAACAAATGTTTACAAAGTTATCAAGGTAAAAAAAATTCCCCTCCCATATATAAATGTTTATAAATTACATAGAAAAAAATATCAGACAACAGAACATCCTAAATTATGAAAATGTAGTAAAATTATCCAATGCTTGTTTTTTCCATTATCTACATGATTACATAGTTGAACCTATTAATACTTAGAGAATAATAAATTTAGACATATTTTGTGTCAAAAAATTTGTTTTAGTCTGTCGAAATAGAAAAAATTGTGAAAAGAATTAATCAAATCTAAATCACCTTCAACAAAAAAACTATTGAATCATACTGATCTATGTTCAAAAACACATCGAGATAAAAATTATGGAAATGGTGATAATCATAACAAAAACACATAGGTAGAGGCATAGATATAATTTTATATTATATGATAAACATCCATGGAATAATATACATTTACGGATGAAAATGAAATAAAATCACAATAAATAAATTTTCTTTAAATAAGTGCATGACCTAGAGACATAGAGAGTTCTAGATTTGATGTAGTTTAGTTAGAAATGATTTATTATTAAATTCAAAAGGATACTTAAACCAATACACATAATCTATCACGAATTTTATATGAAACCTTCTTTGATGGGAATAATAAAAATGAAATGAAAGTAAGAGGATCTCACATCAACCCAAAAAAAATTAAAGTAATTGATATGATTCAAAATAAGAAAAGGGTAGATTATTACACAGACTGATTAAAAAATCCACAATATAAAATAGATCTATGAGTGAAAGTTGAATAAAAATGTGATAACAATCAGGTTCTCACATAATAGTCAAAAAACCAACATTCTATAAATCTTTAGCTCCAATCTCTAAAAGAAAAATAACAAACGACAATATAAGGGAGATTAATAGTGTGTAACTAAAAATAAAAAATGATGAATAGAAGGTAGGTTAATTACATAATTTTATAAAAACATACCTATTGTGGAGATCTAGATATTTAGGCTATCTAAAGAAGGTTTCATTAACGGTAAACAAGTTTTCAAATAGATTGGCTAGCGACCACCACCACGGTTGAAGGTGAAGACAAATATAGAAGGGCTTGCCAAATGAGAGATGAAGGTAAAGGTGAGGGAACTCACAAGATGCAATATTAGGTATTGAAGATAGAAAGGGAGGTGGAAGGATGAGGTGGACAAGGTGGTCAAAAATTTAACAGTAATAAGATTTGAGGATGGAGGAATTGGTTTTCCAAAGTAACTCAGAAACCGTGGTAGATGGTGTTGGAGGTAGTGGTTGATGGGGAAAATAGCTTTAGGAGATTAAGGGGTTATTGAGTTTCTCCAGTAACCCAGGATTGGTAGAAGATGGATGAGAATAAACTGGTACCAGATGAGAATGATTTCAGCGCTAGGAAGAGGATGACTTCGGTGTCAGGAGTTTGTGGGAACCCCAGGTCATTAAGATCCAACTCCCGACCGCGAGTAAGAGAAGGAAAACAACGGAGAGTAGATTTGAAACCTTGAGAAGAAGGACAATGCAAACAGAGGTCGACTGAGTGCGGATTAACCAGAAGAGGCATGATGATAAAGGTGGGGGTTTGAGGGGAGTCAAGGTCGTGATGCATGATACCCTCAGCAGGATCAGGATAGGGAGGCAGAGAAAGAATGTGAAACCACACGGAGGGGCAACATAGAATTGTTGAGGAAGGCCATGTATGGAAAAAATGACGTGGAGTAGTGTGAATGAGACACATCGAAGCTAGAAATCTAGGATAATATATATAGTAGATTTGTAAATATTACTAAAATAAGATAATTTATAATAAATTTTATAAAAAATATATATTAAATACTAATTATAGATAATTAAAATACAATAATAATGTGTAATTAGTCATAATGATTAATAATTATTCATATTTCTGTTATTTTTATAGATAATTATATACTCAGAAATTATACACCAGTTTTAAATATTTGATCATGATTGGATAAATCGTCAAAAAACCCAACAGATATAGAATAAATCCATTATATATTGAGGGTATTGAATCATTTATATCATTTATTTTGTAAAATTTATAATTTTTTTATGTTGTAATAATTAAATTTCCAAACAATAATTTTGATCTTAAGATATTAGAAAATTCTAAAAATGTTAGACTTCATCTATTTTTTTTGGTTTTTGAAAAGAATATATTTTTTGGTAATAATGTGGTGAAAAAATTCATTAGAAAATATGAAGTTTTTAGTTCCTTACGCATCATTTAAAAATTTAGATGATGATGATACTGAACCATCTAGTCATGAAACAATAACTAAAAATGATATTCCAAATCCCAAATCAGAACCATGTCAATTTTAAAATTTGTTGAAATCTACTGAGGAGGACTTATATCTATGATGGAAGATAAGAATGCTTAAAGATGTTTCAAATTTTATGGAAATTAAATCTGATATTGGCATTTCAAATAGATTCTTCGATCAAAAAAATTATTTGGTTGAACCATTATTGTCTGACAGAAATATATTACATACATGTATTTATGAAAGTAATATGTAGGTCCATAACTCGATTCTTATTTAACAGAATATCCATGCATGTTAAAATGAATTAATCTTAAATGTTTGTGATTATAAATCATTAGATAATTTTCTAATATTTTGATAATTTATTTATAAAGATATAAAACAATAAAAGTCTATATTTTAGGTGAATTTTTTTTTGTATTCCCCATTTTAAGAATTTCTTTATGTATTGAAAAAAATGTAATAATGACATGGAATAAATCAAATATTTCCATCATTAAAATCTCAAATAATCCATCTGATGGTGATTCATGGAAACACTTTGATTATATGTATCCTTCTTTTTCTTCATAACCTAGTAACATATGCTTGAATATTTCTACTGATGGTTTTTAAGCATTTTCTACTTACGGATGTCAATATTCTTGTTGGATTATTTTTATTACTCCATTCAACTTAACTCATTAGATATTAATAATGGAACTATATATATATTGGGTGATATTAATTCTAGGACACCCAAAAAAGAATATCAATGTTAATTTCAATCCATTAATTGATGAGTTAGTTTCATTATGGTTTAATCCTGGAACTACATATAATATAGTTATATATCATAATTTTACGCTAAATAGAGAATTAATTAGGATGATTAGTGACTTTTTTGTTATGGTATGTTATCTGGACAGAGAACACATGACCTAAAATCATGTCTGTACTACATGGATGAGAACAAAGAATTTATTCTTGGTAATGAGATAAAGAAAAGTTATTTTAACATTCATTGGATATTTCTTCTTTCAGACCACCCTTTTCAATAAAATATAAATAATATCACAGAAGGTGGAAATAAAATATTAAAACCTTCAATAGAGATCTTAGGTATTCATGATAAATCTACAATCTCTTCATTTCCTCCTGTTACTTTTGGTCCAACTATAAACGAACAAATATTTATGGTTTGGGAGAGATAATAATTGGATAAAGTGGGGTAATTTTTGGGACCATCCCTATTGGTTTTATTTTTTGGGTTATCATAAGTAAAATGTAATTAATATTGAGAATAATTTGTTTGATAATATATTTTATACCATTTTGGATGCACCTGATAAGACTGATGATAATATAATGACATGGTTAGATATTTCCCAAATTTATACACATCCTATACATGAATTATTTAAAGATAAAAGAACACACAATTAATAGAATCCAAAATCATCTTACACACATTCTAAATAAATTCATTTATTATTCAATAATGGGATTATATATTTGAGGTTACAAGACGGTTATACTTCTAATTTGTCTTATTGTGTTATAAATGGTCATATTATAGGGTTACAAAAACATGATTTTCATGTAATAAAGGTAATATTACTAAATGTTGGTCATATAAGGCTATTTAATTCTTTAATATGGAATGTGTTGACCAAAATTCCATATTTATTTTGAAATATTAGTGTGGAAATATCATATTATGATGCATTGAGTTTTTTGTAAATAGTTGTTTTAATTTTATGTACCTTAGGGAATATATTAATATTATCCTTATTTGACATAATGGAACATTTAATATTTCATTTTATATATTAAGATAAATGTGGAGTGATGGTACAGTTCCTATAGATGTACCCATTTGAGAGATTTATGAAAAAATTAAAAAAAAGTATATAACAAAGAATCAGTTGAAGGTTTAATTATAAAATAGTACTTATAGGAGGAAATTTTAAATTTATGCTTAAATTATTTTCAATCAAAATAAACTTCAAAACAAAATTACACAGGTCACAATGAGGAAAACGTTAAAGATGTCACGAACCATCAATTTTCAGTTTTTAATTAGCCTTATATTGGTTTTGGTTGTTAACATAAACAACGTCTTTTAAATTAACTACAAATAGATCATACATATGTTCTTCTCAATTGTAAATAAATGACATGATTTTTTAAATAAGTACTACTTATTATTATTATTATTATTATTAAAATTTTAAAATAGACAAATTTTCTTAAATTGTTTGTTTTTTAGACTATATGATGACCATATCAAAAAAATAACTTGTACAAATTATCCTTGTTGGTCTTAAAGAACACAACCAATATAATTTTGTATATTGATTTCAAAGTTTGGTAAGTTAAGTTATTTATGATGGAACATTAAATAATTTTTTTAATGATATTTATTATTAATATTTTTATTGTTTTTAGGAAACACACTATGAAATTAAAAATGATAGACAATTATGTGTGCCCAAAAACCCTCCATCATAATTGGTAAAATATTATAATTGGTGTGTGGTTAATGTATTTAGAATTTATACATGAATATATGGTGAATCAAAAAAATCAATGAATCGTGGTATTTTTTTAAAGGATATCATCATAAAGAAAGTGAATTTAAATATTATGGTATGATGGATGAAATAATTGAGTTATATTATCTGGGACCAAAATATTTAACAGTGTTTAATTGTCATTGGCTTGATACTGATCAAGGGTTGTGTGTTCTTCCATGAAATGGAGTCATTAAAATTAATTATAATTTTCTTTTTCCTTAACTAAACCATTTATATTGGTACATCAAGAACATAATTTGTATTATGAAAATTATTTTGTTGTTTTGAAATATTCAAATGAATGGTGGGATGGGATTAAAATGAAATATCATGACAGCTAGTTTCACGAAAATGAATTTTTTTTGTGTAAGTAAAACATATAAAACAATTTCAAGAAACAAAACCAAATATATCTCTTACCCAATGATATATAAATATCAATAATAAAGTCTCCCAATTAAGGGATAATGATATTGAAAATGTTGGTTAAGTAATAAGAGATGATGAAATGGAAAGTCATATGGAAATTCATAATGGTGAAGATGAAGATGAAGATGAAGAAATTGTCATTAAAGAAGATGAAGATAACGAATGATATATTATATTCAAGTATTTATTAATTTTTTATAATTGATATATTTACTAAAAATTATTTATAGTTAATATTGTTTATTTAATATGGATAGAAATGTTACCAACGATTTATTTCATTCCCTTACTGATGAAATTATTTATTAGTATTTTATATTTGATATTTGTATAAACAATTGTTGGAAGGTAACAATATTATATTATTCATGATATTTATTAGTTTTTTATATTTTATATCTATATTAAAATTATTTATAGGTAATATTATTATATTCTATTGTTTATTTTTAGGTAATTATTATATTGTGTTATTTATTAGTTTTTTTTATGCAGTATCAGTATTAACCCTTATTTATAGATACAATTATTAAATTTTGGTATTTATATTTTACATTTTTGTTAAGAATCTTTATAGGTAAGGTTTTTTGTTTAAGATATTCAGAGAAGCTTCTAATAATCTATTTCATTCTCTCATTGATGCTGGACTTCCTAATTATAATCCTAATTCATCTTACCACTAGGATGTTATTATATCACTTCCTATTAGAATGGGTGTAGCCATGCTAGACTAACGATTCCATAACCTGTTCTAGAAATAAACCCATCTATTGATTTTGATCCTCATTTATGGAGGTGTGTTCAATTTTTTGTAGTATTTACTTTGTATTAATTTATTATATTAAATTTGGTGATAATATTCTTATTATTATTTTTAATTTGAAAAATCTTTTGAATTTAGTTATTAGGAATAGTGGTGTGATTCTATGAAATTATATTTTCACCATGGGTGTCATGGGATTTAGTTCTCATTTCTATTCTTTATTATATATTCGACAATTGGATTGTATATTATTAAATAATATATTTTATTTTAAATTTAAATAATTTGTAACATGTTTTTTTAAATCATATTGTATAATTTATGATCATCCATTGATGATCTCCTGAGATATCCTATCTAGGAGGCATGGCCGATTTGTATATGTGAAAGTTTTCTTCATTTTTTACACAACCTAATAAAGTAGGCCATGGGTGGAGATTATATTACTATTTTAAATCATTTTTGCATATCTAATTAAACTAAATATATCTCGACTCATGTATGGGATTTATTATGCTCCTACTAGGAAGGATACTTGTAGAAGTAGTTCCTCATTGAGTTTCTAGAACCAAGGGAAGTAGGGGATCACAGATAATGGTTGGAGTCATATATTTGGTATAAATCTATGATATATGGTATGTAATATTATTTATTAATGTATATATATATTTAAATGTCAGATTTAATTAATTTTATACCATCCATCATTGAACCCTCTATTATGCAGTTTGATGTTTACAAGATGATGTACACTGATCCCTCTACAGGTTAGCTTATTAGTGACAGGTAGCATAAGATTGTGGTTAGTATTTTTTTTTTAAAATAATGATGTTAATGTTATGTCTATTTTAATTTCTAAACATATATGAAGAAAACATATGAAATAGTGACCTCTCATTCATGTGAGAGTTAATTCGAGACTAAAGTAACTGAATCTTGTGAGTCATGTTATGATAAGGGGGATTGGATACATGGTACTTTACATGGTGTAGATAAAGGTTGGGTGACTGGTATTGGTTCACAATTGAAACCTAGAAGTAATTATTTTACTTATATGATGTCATTGGTCATCTCGAAGGGAGATCGCGTTGATTTTTCATCATCATATTATTCACATTATGAAGTGAGGTTACAAGAAAAGTATGTGATCATAAAACAGATGCTAAGAGAGTGGGAGGGGAAGCATGAGAAGCATAATCAGATAGCTAAGTAGATATTATATTATATGTGATGGATTCCATGGGATATTGGTATAGATTTCCCCCCATTAGACCCTTCAGGAGATCCAATTCCCCATTATAATAGTTCATCATGAATTGCTTTTCTGAATATTTTTTATTTTGATTTGATAAACATGCTATGTGTGAAATAATGTAATAATGTCATGTTTTTTTTCAAATTTTTGTTTTAATTTTTTTTTTGAATTTTTTATTTATTAAAAATATAATAAATTTTAATGAAATACTATATCCATCAAAATTGGATTTTAAAAATGTTTTTTTCATTCTTATTTGAGACTTATTTATCACATATCGCCAATAAAAAATATTTTTGATGGTACATTGCATCATTTTTTATATATTTTAATGGTATTATTTGTGATGGCCCATTAAAAAAATTATTTATGTCTCTTTTTTCATTGATGAAACATTAAAGATGGATTCTCATCACTAATGACCATTACCCACATAGGTCTCTCAATATTTTCACATTCAAAAAGATTAAAACCCCAGTATTTCTAGTCTAAAATCCTTTGTGTACATTCATTACCATTACATGTATACAGTATGATATATACCTATCTCTACCTTACCATAATAGTTTTTATACTTCTGTTTCCACTATATTTATTGTAATTTCCGTATATTACATGTCGTACCAAAAGATTATAGTAGTTCCAATTCTATAATGAGAACATAAAGATACCACAACAATAATATAAATGTTATGTCCTATGGTCAAAATATATCATGATAAAAAGACACAGATGATCTGAAACAACCAAGTGTTGGGGGATCATAAGCATTGAGTCTTATTCTCATAATATTCAAACTTAGTGACCAAGAGTAGATGTGATAATTATGACTGAACCACCAATTGGAAGACCACATGTTCTAAGTGTCATCAGTTCTTCCTATCTATGAACATGTGTAATGGTCCCCTTAATTGAGATTATTATTAATGCATACTATTTGATTGCATACATTGATTCAATATGAAAACTATGGAATTGGTTTTTAAGTGAGGTATCTTGTGTTAAGTGCATTATTGGTGGTATTACATTGATTGAACAACTATGATAGATTTTTTTTTCTTTCAAAAGGAAGTGATATCTTAGACATAATTTGTCTAGATGGTAGTACCTTCACCAAATCCATGGGCATGGTGTAAGAAGGTAAGTCTTTTCAACTAGGTCAAATAAAAATAAATCAGGAAATGCTGGTCACAAAAAGTATGCATCTGTCTTTATGAGATATCGTATTACAGATATTATACTACACGACATGTTTTTTTAAAAAGGTTGTCATAGGAATTGGTCACCCAATTCATGAAAAAAAAATTATTAAGAAAAAGTGGATACAGTAAAATCTCAAGGTATAATGAGCTTACACCCATAAAAAAATAAGCGGATCATGATGTAACCAAAAAACACAAATAGAAGATCTCAATGCTTCAATCCAACCTTCTTCATGAGTTTATAAACACAAAGATAACACAATAATGATCTAATAGCCACTTGTAAAATTGTAGCAGTTTGAAAGTGAGGTGAACAAACTATATGAAAAAGAAGATTCATGGATACTAGATTTTTCTAAACGAAACAACTACAACACCAAACAACTAAGAAAAAATAAAATATTCTATCAAAGCGGTGAAAATTAAATATGAAAAATTAATGGAGAGAGGCCCTAAAATACTTCAAGAAAACCAAAATCCATAGGTCATTTCCAAGGAATATATTTGAAGTTGAATTTTGGGTCCTTCTTAAATTTATCAACATCTTTAATAAACATCCTTTTTTTATATCAAGATAAATATCAGAAGTCATGTCACCATTTTTATATTTTCTAAAGGTAGTTATTTAATTATACTCCATCCAAAAAAAAGATCCTTTTGGAATTCTAATTTCTCCTCTATCTGATAATAATCCCTATAAGCTAGATCATTTTTATTATGATCACTTAAGGAAGATTCTATATCAGAATAGTCAGATGAATTTGAGGACACTAAAAAACATTTAGTAGGGATGGGTTGTGGGGGTAAATAATGTTTTTTCATTTATCTTGGCATCTAAGGAGCATGTGGAAATTTTCCTCTCAATATTATAGTTTTCCCTACATTTATGAGATTTTTTGGAACTTGAAGTGATGAAAACATCAGGTTCAATCATTTCTTTTTTTCCTTTTCTAGATCTTGAATTTAATAAGTCCTCCTCCAATTGATAGGAGTTTTCAAGTCTTATTGTAAAGATTCATTATAATCCTATGGTATATCCTCTTTATCCCCATGATCATTAGGGATGGGAGTCATTTTTTTCTCCTTAGAGGTCATGGGGCAATGAAAAATCTCAACATTACAAAGGTTGTCAGATTGAGGATTTGAAGCATCCTTGGAGCTGAAAATGTTAGAGATATCATTAGGAATATCTACTTGGATAGTAGATGTCACTTTTGGTGAATCCTTTTCTACCCAAATCCACATGAATTGGTGTAGGGGGTGAGGGGGATGCCTTTGAATCTCACATCCATTTATAGTATGCCAAATTCTTAGGAATTGTTTTACAAAAGTCTAGAATATTTTCAAATACCACATCTTGTATAAACCCATTATCCCAATTTTGAATCCAAAACAGTGATCAAAACACAATAGAAATGTCAATTTTAGTGCATACCCTATCTATTTAGGGTTGTGAAAGGTTCAATGTAGTAGCATCAAGCATGAGAGGACTGAAGAGTCCGGCAATGGAAAATAACGAATTCTGTTTGAAATGATGCAAAGTCAATCCTAGGAATCTAAGCCATATAGGGTTGATAGGGGGTTCAACATCAACATTGAAATCCGGAAACTATTTAAAAACATTCATGTAGGAACCCCTAAAATACCATGAACCACATGTCTAAAGTCAATAGTAATCATTCTCGGAAGAAAACCAAAAAAGAACATGAAAAGAATTCAATAATACGATATGGAAATTTGTGAATCCTATGCTTTCCAAGGTTTTGCGAAGAAATACTAAAGAGGTTCGGTGTTTTTTAAATTTACCAACCAGAGAAAAAAAATATCCATATAGAGAATATGTACATCTTACTTTGAGAATGAGATCACCAATAAAACTTAATTCCAGTATTTTTTGGGGTGAATGTGCTCGGAGGTATTTACTTCAGTGTGAAGAACATGACCTGCGATGACATCCGCGAAGGACCTTGCATGATGGATCCCCATTTATTCAGTGAGGATAGGGACTAAAAAGTCATGATATATTTATAAACACTACTTTTGGTCATTGAATTTTACTAATTAGTATATATATATAAGGGACTAGAGGGTCACACACTTAACATATTCACAATTGTTCCCTATTCAAATGAATATGAGAATAGGATATGGTGGGACCCACTGTTAGGTCTAAGTAATTCCCATGAATATATGATAACCCATGAATAAATAAATTCATTATTATACGAGTATAAAATAATTGGGGCTAAATAAATTAATTAAAAATATTCACAAGGTATTATGTGAATACATGGGAAAATATTATATGAACGAATATTATTTTAATATTCATGGTTCCTTCAAAATTTTCTAGAAATACAAGTTGATTTGTATACTCACTTTTATCACATAATATATTCATAATATACTATAAGTAGGTGACAAAATATATATGACATTTTTGGCATAGTTAATTGGTCATAATGTGTAATCTATAGATTATTTATTATATGTTATTTATACGAGGGTTGGGGAACCCTTTCTGGGTATTTAACTTCCATTCTATAAGCAATAGGGGAGTCTTTTCTGAGGGAATATTCATCCAATAAAATTCGGAAGGTCCTCTCTCCTCCTTCCCAAATACTAGAGAGAGAAATATTCATTATAAGTGTTTGATCCAATATATCCCTCATGGATCAAAGGAATGGAATTGTAATGATCATTGGGGCACTAAGGGATTCATCCAACTACCACTATAGAACATTGAATTCAACAATAGGTGTTCAAATGAACTATTGAAGCATGTTTGGATGATCTTGAAAGATTCGACATTGGTTCTTTCGAGCAATGGTCACTGAAAATGTGTTATTGTTTATCACACCATAAATTCAAATGAGGTCATCATTCTTCTTTATTTTTATTATTAAATAAATTCACACAAGATCTTTGGACAACTATCAAGGCTTGAATCACTACAGACAATAAAGTTACATCAATTATATGATAAAAATTTTAAATCAATGACCCATATTTTTTCATTTCACACTCTGGTAATAAAAATTGATATTAGAGTGATCATGTAAATTTTCTAAGCCAAAAAAATTATATTTTCCTAAAATTTTAGTTAGGAGTTTTGCTTTCGTTATAATGGAAAATACCACACATTGATTCGATTTTGAACAGCCATTCTATGTCCATTTAAAAATTTAATTTGGATCTAAGTTTTGTGTTTATTGGTATAAAAATTAAAGAACATATTTATCTATATATGTTATCTTTTATTGATTTACATTGAATGGTGGTGATTCTAATGACCTCCTCTTTTTTGGAAGGATTTGGGTTTCCAAAACAATACTGGTTGGTGGGGATTCATTCCACATTGTTATGGAAATAAAAAGACAAAAACAAATCCTAGAAATTGGGATGTTGAAAAATTAGTTGGCGGTTGTTGGAAAAGTAAAATAAAATAATAAAAATGTATATGGGGAAATTTCTGGTGGTGGAGGACTATCATGAAGAAAAAATGGGGTAGATTTTTTCACCCAAAATTTTTTCGTGGCTTCAGAAGGAAGCTAGTGTTAACAAACATGTTTTCTGAGGGTTTTTTCACCTTATTATGGCTAATGCCTCCTAGCCCACTCCCCACACCTCAGCCACCATTCCCCTAAAAAACCTCTGCAGTTAATTCAGCCATCCATTTCAACTCCTAAACACTCACGGTTGTGGCCACCATGTTAAACCTTCTAGATGCATCCCTTATTAATCCACTGTTGCACATTACCAACAGACCTATCAACAACTGTTGGAGACCACCCTCCGATACACCTTCATCAAGTGTTTTGGATTCAGTATCAGCCCTTGAGATATCCTAATTGACCACCCTAACAATTTTTTCAACTTCCCCATCAGCATCCCATCCTTCTAGAGTGTCTTATGCACCCCCCCCCCCCCTCGTGTATTGTCCACTCACAATCCTCCCTACTATGATCATCCCAACCCCGAATAGTCCCGGACCGGTTTCTTCTTAACCCAAAATGATCATGTATGGTTTCTACACAACCCCAAACTGGCATGGATGGGTTTTCAAGCCCATGAAAGTTTTTTAAGTATCTAAAAAATATTTTATTTTTTCTAATTTCACAAATAATAATAAATTTAAAATTTAAGATTTTATTTAATTGTAGAATGATATTAAATTAACTGCCGGATAGAATGAATTCAATAATATAAATTTAACTAATTCATTTAAATAACATAAAAATGAAATTATCACATCATTAACGTTTATTGTGCATTTAATTTATCTTTCAACTAGTCTTTATCATTGTCTAACCACTATTTATTTGGTTTCATTTCTATTTAATTAGTGTAAAACCTGACCCCAATTTCCCATAGCTAGTGCCTTATAACATTACATTAGAATGATTATAAGAAAGTTGTATCCCAAATAAACGAATAGTTTAGTAGATTTGAAAATCCATATACATAAATAAGTTCAACATTACAACTTGAAAGGAAAACCAATTTAGAAACTCCTTTAAGAACATCCATAAATCCTAGGATATTTCTATATATCATTCATAATATACAACTTTATATCCTAGGAAAATGAAACATGAGTAAGTGGAGAGCTCAAATTCTCAATAAGTGTAATAAATACAACGGATGATATCATAAATATAAACATTAGGAATGGTGAATAACAAAAAATGAATGCCTTTAAAAATGAACTTAAACACATTATGGAGGGAATAAGAGCTGAATAAATAATTCCATAATAAAGCATAAGCATGGGTATTCTATAATTATAATAACCACATTAAATTTCAATTACTAGTTTTATAATATGGGAATTCATAATGTCGGGCATCATAGTCATACAGTCAAGGCCTCGCGCGAAGACCATAAATAGTCATTTTGTCAAGGCCTTGTGCCAAGATAGTAGTTTGTCTCATGAGACCTACCGATGAATATAGGGGATATAAAATGTCACTCTCATCACTTATTAATTCAAATTAATTCCTCATATAAATTATGATAAACATAAACAATATATGCATTCATATTAAAACTTACATATGAAATGTAAATAACTTTCCCCAAACATTAAGCATAAACACTAACCATTTGGAGAAAATTTATGAATGGTTTTAATATAGTAAATCCATAGTCAAAATAATCATAATCCATTAAATTAAATATGTTAGATGATATCATACATAATATTCAATAATAGTGTTGAAATAGATGAATATACTCTTATAAAATTATCGAGTAGTTCCTCAGATAAATAATCATTTAATTTGAAAAGATGAGTTCTTTTAGAAACATATTTGTATAAAACAAGAAGTGAAGTGAGGTAGTATATTCATAATAAAATGGGTGATTTTATAATGATAATTTTTTCAGAAAACATATTATAGATTTCCCTTGAAAATAGGTAATAATTTGAGAAATTTCCTTGAATCGAGATTGTATTTTGGGAAGAGTTTATGAAAGATCCTTTTAAAACATATAACTCCCCATAAATGAAAGTAGGATTATGGTTGGTACACATATATAGAAAATTAAACCATAATTTATGAGGAGAAAATATGAATAAATAAGTATTTAATTGAGGTAAATAGATAATAAGAGTAACAGGAATCAAAATGGAGGTTCGGGTAGAAAACCCTCACCTTAAGTCTGAAGGTGTTCTTCAATTGTTCTTAATGACCTGAATAATAAAATTTGGGTTGAAAAATTAATGATTCCAGAACATCCTATACATGTAATTTATTTATTACTACATTATTAGGTTCATTTATGGCCTTTTTATGGGTTAAGAGATTCAATTTCATTGTTTGTGAGTGTTTTCTTACATGGTTTTCATGATTGGTTTACTTATATTCATGTACCAATAAACATGTAGAATGAGAATGGTTTGTCCAGAATATAAGTTGTATGTTATTAGTGAATAAAAATAAGATTAATGGGTCATAAAAGTCTTTTTTTATTGCAAGTGAAGATAAATCATTATATAAAACTTTAATGACAATTGTTTGGGTTAATTGGTAGTTTATTATCACAACAAACTCATTTTGATTTATAAATGAATATCATGTGTAAAAAGGATTCTATAACCTTAAATAAGTTTTAATAAATATATTATATTCTGGGTAAACCGTTAAAATGGTTTCATGAGCATATATGAAGATGTAAATATAAATTAAAAACCTATCGTCCTTGAATGTGATAAATTAACACATCTCAGATGGTGTTTTCATTTCTACTATAAAATAAGGGGAAGGAGAGATTATGATGAATTATTCATTTATCATAACAAAATTTTAATACATCTAAGTTACTAGATTCATCAAAACTTTTGGATTAAATTATGTGAGGAAAGAAAAAGAAAAGAATGGAACTTGAAATAAAATAAATGAAAAGATAAATTTAACTTTTGAAGTAATCTTCCTTGAGAGCCTCTTTAGGGGAGAGGTTTGGCTCTTTTTATGAGAACAAGGTCTACTAGATTTAGGGGAGTAGGTTGGGAGGAAATTTGAGTACAATTTATACGAGGCACGAGGCTTGATAAGAGTGAAGAGAAGACAGAGTGAGGGGGGTTATAGAGGAGGAGAGGAGGGTTTCCCCATTATTTTACTCATTATTTTATTATTTTTTCAAAGGAAAACAATAGTGTTGATTCTTATAACCAATAATAGTAATATGTTCATGTGAGTTAGAAACAAGTGTTCTTACCTCATCCATGATGCTAGGAATAGTGAAGTTAACTGATAATGTATATATACGGTAAATTACCTTATTTTACTATTCATTAAAAATTCAAGTATTTCAGAAAATCCCAAAAATTCACCCTAACCATTTTTTGACATGTATAATTAAATAATTATCTCCATTTTTTAAATTAAATTTTTAAATTAATTTTTTAAATATAATTAATTTAATTTTTAAATAAAATCATAATTTATTCAAAAAATAGCAATTTCAAAACTATAATTAGTTTTATATCACCTTGAAAAATTAATCAAGATCTCATTATCTTATAAACATGCGATAGTATAATAATAATATGATTTTCTATTTATAATGGTCATATCACTATTCATCAGGGTATGTTGTTATTCACCAAAAATTAAGTTTGTCTTCTCAGACTCTAAATATATTACTGAATGAAACTATGTATGTTAGTTTTTTTGAAATTCAAATCCCATAGGTGGAAAATTATGATTACTGGTTAGCTTATAAAAAAATGGTGTTTTGTAGAGACTCAATGTTTCATGCATTAAATATTCAATTTATTTTCAAAATCATGGGGTGTTACCTTATCCCCTCACAAAATTTAGTCCCCGAAATTACTAGAATGTTACCTCACAAAAATATTTGGGTGGTTCTTTATCATAAGATCCTCAGGTTCCCATGTTTCATATTCTATTTTATGACTTTTAAAAATTATATTTACCAGTCAAGTCATCCGATTTCTCAACACTTGTTCTTTAGTGTCTAGAATCTAGATAGGATCTTCAAATTAAGATAGGTTAGGATCCAATTCTATACCTATATATGTGAGGTCATGTGTTGGGTCTATCATGTACTTTCTCAATAATGAGACATGGAACACATTGTGTACTTTATACAGGAAAGGTTTAATTTCCAAATGATATGAAAAAGCTCCAACTCTCTCTTGAATTTCAAAAGGGATCATGTACTTGGGGCTCAGTTTCCCTCTCTTCCCAAATCTTATAACACCCTTCTATGTAGATACTTTTATGAAAACATGATATCCCACTTGAAACTCCTAATCCTTCAATAAATTATCATCATAGATTTTTTTCTTGTATTAACTACTTTGATATGGCCTTGAATAGTCTTTACCTTCATTGTTGTTTCATATACAAGCTCTGGGCCCACAATCTTCTTTTCTCCAAATTCATCCCAACATGTTGGTGTATGACATCACTTTCTGTATAATGCTTCATATAGTTCCATTTGAATACTAGAAAAGAAACTATTATTGTAGTAAAACTCCACCAAATATAAATATTGATCCCACATACCTTGAAAGTTGAGCGAGCATGATCTCAACATGTCTTATAATGTTTGGATCATTCTTTCTGATTTTTCATCAGTTTGTGGGCGATAAGTAGTACTCAATCAAATCTTAGTATCCAAATATTTCTGAATAATTTTACATATTTTTGATGTAAATCATGGATCATGATCAAAAAATAATTAGAGAGGTTCTCTATGAAGTCTCACTACTACATTGATACAGATCCGTGCTAGGTGATTCGGTATAAAATCCACCCTTATAGTAAGGAAATGTGTAGATTTCGTAATTTGATCAATAATTACCCATATTTCATCATTACATCATAGAGTTTTGGGAAATCCAGTGACAAAATCCATGGTGATGTCATCCCATTTCCATGTAAGAAGAGGAAGAGGTTGCAGGACTCCTATGGGATGATGTTGTTCGGACTTCACTTGTTGACAGACTAAACATATTGATACATAATCATAAATTTCCCTCTACATGCTATCCCACCAGAAATTTTCTTTCAAATATCTATACATTTTAGTGCTACCATGGTGTATGGAGAAATTTTAGCTATGAGCACCATCCAATAACTCCCTTTTCAACTCGGGTATAGAGGGAACACATAGCCTCTTTCGAAATTCCAAAATTCCATCTTCACACATGAAGTCAACAAACTTCTCATCTATCATAGAAATAATTTTTTTTGAATATTCTCTTCATTAGAATGTGAAGCTTTAATTATTTCCAATAAAGACGATTAGGAAACCATTTGAAAAATGAGTGATGTTTCACCTTCTTTGATAATTCCCATATCCATCCTCACTGGATCCATGTACAAAGGATCCTTATCAATTGTCATTTTGTTGAGAAATCTATGATACTTCTTTCTCAATGCATAAGCTACCTTATTTGGCTTTCCTGAGTGGTAGTGTATAGAATAATCATAATCCTTGGGTAGTTTGATCCATCGCATTTTCCTCATGTTGAGTTCTTTCCATGTGAAGATATATTTCAGACTCTTATGATCCATATATATCTCACATTTTTCATTATATTGAAAATGTTTCCATAACTTCAGAGAAAATATTTTCATTTATAACTCAAAATCATGAGTATGATAGTTTTTTTTCATGAATTTTTAAATTCCTTAATGCATAGAAAATAACTCTATCATTCTACATAACGATAAAACCAAGTCCCATCATTGATGCATCACTATAGATCACAAACCCTTCATTCCCCAATGGTAGACTTAGGATCAGAGAATTCACTAATATCCTCTTCAATTATTCAAAATAGTCCTCACATTCTTTATCCCATATGAATGTAACCCCTTTACATGTAATCTTGGTCATTGGGTTGTCTAAACGGACGAATTTCTAAACGAAATGTCGATATTGACCTGATAAACCAATAAAATTACGTACCTCAGTTATGTTCATTGGAGTAGGACATTCCTAAACATCATTTTTATTTGAAGGATAAATAGATATTACATTCTTAGAGGTAATATGTCCAAGAAATAAAATTTATTGAAGCCACAATTTACTCTTTCTAAACATCCCATATAATTCATTTCACTTAAGAGTATTCAAAATTGTGTGTAAGTGATTTTCATGATCTTCATAGATTTTGGAGTATACTATGATATCATCAAGAAATACCACCACAAAGTCATCAAGATATTCCTTGAAAACCATATTCATTAGATCAATGAAGACATAGGGTACATTAGTCATTCCAAAACGCATTACTCTAAACTTGTAATGCCCATACCTAATTTGAAAGTTCCAGGGTGTCTCTTCCCAAAATTATCACCGGGTGGAACGTCAATTATTCCCTTCTTCCCCATTTCCTTATTTTTTTTTCTAAAGATTCCAAAGGGCATCCTCTTCTATTTCATTCCCTTAAAATCATAATACTTAGATAACTCTGTTTCTGCCTTGATATCACTTGAGACTATATCTTCATATGATGAGAAACTATGGAATACTAGATCACTTCATAGGAATTGTTTTAAACCATTAAAGAATTGAGAAAAATTGTTCCTTGGATTACGTATATAGTCCACGACATGTATTCTAAACCTTGTGATGTTAGCTTAGTACTTTGAAACATTCTCATCCTCTTTTTACCTCAGATTCAGGAACTACCTTTCCATATCTACTCATTGTTCATGAGGGAAGTATTATTCTAATAAAATTTCCTTAAAATCTCTCCATTCCATTTCTTCTATTTCTTCCTCCTCCTTTGTGTTTTGAATTAAAGACCACCACTAATCTGTATCTCCCAATATAAGATAAACCACTATGAGAACCTTTTCTCTTTTTTTACATCCAAAACAGAAAAATATATTTTCTAATGAAATTATCCACTAGTCCTCTACAAATGGGTTTTAGTCGCATTAAATGATGGAGGTTGTTGTCTCATAAAGAGGTCTAACATAGCTCTACCACATTGTGGATCTGGATGTTCCAAATGGGTAAGGTTATTATTCATAAGCTGATTCAATTGTCCTAGTATAGTTATATGTTGCTCGGCACTAGTCATCGCACCAGATCCAACATCATTATCTTGCATCGAAAAAAATTCCCTACATAGGACACCTGTGTTCATATGGTTTTTATTCCTTCTACTAGGTTCTATTTATAAATAATGAAACACAATAGATTATGTTATAAATCATAATGTATAATCTCGATATATAAAAATACTTAGCATATATGGAAATTCTATACATTGTTAATATCATAATCATAAACATGGCTTCTTTAAGGAAAAATTTATATTTAAATCCTTCATAATGTCTTTTAAATAAAATGTAAATTATCTTAAGAATATCCCCCAGGAGTATCCAACCAGGTGTGTAGTAAGGCCCATTGTCATGTACCAGGATACCTCGGGTCAAGCCTAAAACTCCTTGTTGTATTTTTCACTCCAAAGCACATCTGTTCCAAAAAGATTTCTACTTGTAGTATCAAGACAGAGATGAATTTTCTTGAAAGATACACATGATCTATTCATTACAAACATTCCAGGATGTTCTTGTATGTTTATACTCAAAAACTATCTTAGGGTTTTGTTCCCTAATCTATGTTTTCTAAATCTAGTATCCAAGTTTTCTATTAAACTTCCTCTAATACGAACTATAAAAACCCGAACCCATTTTCCTAGATCTGATACCTTATTAAATTACATTATCATGATTACAATAATTTCATATCCTGAAGGAATGAATAGTTTAGTAGACATGGAAATCCTGATACATACTTAATTTCAACATTACAACTTGGAAGGAAAAATAGTTTATAAACTCCTTTGACAACATCCATAACTCCTAAGTTATTTCGACATGTCATTCATAACATACCTCTTCATATTATGGGAAAATGAAACATAAGAAATGGGTGAGCTCAAATGATCATTATGGGTAAGTAATACAGTGGAATGTATCATAAACATAAACATTGGGCATGGTGAATAACAGAAAACTCATGCATTTAAAAATGAAATTGAACACATTATGGTAGGAATAAGAGATGAATCAATAATGTCATAATAAAGTGCAATTATGGGTATTATAAAAGTTAAATAACCTCATGAAAATTCAATTACTAGTTTTATAATGAGGGAATTCATAATTCCAGACATCATAACTATACCTTCAAGGCCTCATTCCAATACCATAAATAATCATTTTGTCAAGGCCTTATACCATGACCGTAGTTTGTCTCATGAGACCTACCGATGAATAGAGGGGATATAGATGTCCCCAAACAACAATTATTAAGTCCAATTCATTCCTAATATGAATGGGGATAAACATAAATAACATATACATTCATATTGAAACTAACATATGAAATGTAAATAACTTTCCCCAAACATTAACCATAAACTCTAATAATTCAGGGTAAATTGGTGAATGGTTTTAACATAGTACATCCATAGTAAAAATAATAATAAACCATTCAATTAAATATGTTAGGTTATATTATACATAATAATCAAAAAGAGTGTTGAAATAGATGAATAGACTCTTATAAAATCATTTAGTAATTCTTGAGATAAATACTCTTTTACTTTGAAAAGAAGAGTTATTTTGGAAAAGTCATTGTATAAACCCAAAATTGAAGTAAGATAGTATTTTCATAAAAAAAATATTTATTTTAAAACAATAATGGTTTCTAAAAATATATTATATAGTTCCCTTGATAATAGGTAAGAATTTGAGATATTCACATGAATCTGGCTTGTATTTTAGGGAGAATTTGTAAAATATCCTTTTAAAATATATAGATCCCCATACATGAAAGTAAGATTATCGTTAGTAAACATATATATAATATTAAAACAGGAATTATTAAGAGAAAATATGAATAAATAATAATTTAATTGAGGTAAGTAGAGAATGTAGTGACTCAAATAGAAATGGAGGTTCGGGTAGAAAACCCTTACCTTAAGTCTGAAGGTGTTCCTCACTTGATCTTAATGACATGAATAATAAAATTTAGGTTCATAAATTAATTATTAAATAAAATCCTATACATTTAATTTATCTATTATATCATTATTATGTTCATTCATGGCATTTTGATGGGTAAAAATATTCAATTTCATTGTTTGATAGTGTTTTATTCCTTGGTTTTCATGATTGGTTTACTTATATTCATGTACTGATAAACATGTATAATAATAATGGGTTTCTAGAATAGAAGTAATATGTTATTAGTGAACAACCATAATATTACATGGTAATAAAATTCATTTTTTTATTTGGAGTAATGATGGATCATTATATAAAACTTTAATGACAATTGTTTGGGTTAGTTGGTAGTTCTTGTTCACAATGAACTCATTTTGATTTATAAATTAATATCATGTGTAAAAAAGTATTATAGAACATTAAATAAGTTATAATAAATATATTATATTCTTTTTAAACCATATAAATGGTTTCATGACCATAATTGAAAACGGTAATTGAAACAAAAAACATGTCATCCTTGAATGTGATAAATTAACACATCTCGGATGTTGTTTTCATTTCTAGTATAAAAGAAGGGGAAATGAAATATTATGAACAATTTTTCCTTTATAATAACAATATTATAGTATATTTAAGGTACCATAGTCATCAAAACATTTGGATGAAATTAGGTGAGGAAAGAAAAATAAAAGAATGGAAATTGAAATAAAATAAATGAAAATCAGAATTTACATCTTGAAGTAATCTTCTTTGAGAGCCTCTTTAAGGGAGGGGTTTTTGTCTTTTTATGAGAACAAGGGCTGATGTAAATGGGGGAGGATCTTGGGATGATATTTGAGTAGAATTTATAAAAAGAACAAGGCATGAGAGGGGTGATTAGAAGAGGGAGTGAGGGGGGTTTTATAGTGGAGGAGCGGAGGGTTTCCCCATTATTTTACTCATTATTTTATTTTTTTTCCAAAGGCAACTAATAGTAATTATTCATGTGAAAAAGAATAGTAATATGTTTATGTGAGTTCTAAACACGTGTTCTTACACCATCCATTATTCTAGTAATAGTTAATTTAACTGATAATGTATATATACGGTAAATTACCATATTTTACTATTCATCAAAAAATTGAGTATTTCAAAAAATTCCCAAAAATTGACCCTAATGGTTTTTTGACGTGTAGAATTCAAAAATGAAATCCTTTTTTCGATAATAATTTTCTAAATATTATTAACTTAATTTTTATATAAAATCATAATTTATTCAAAAAATAAAAATTTTAAAACTATAATTTGTTTTATATCATCTGGAAACAATAATCAATATCCCATTATCTTATAACCTTGAAACAATAAAATAATAATTTTATTTAATATTCATAATGGTCATATTACTATTCATATTACTATTCATAATGGTATGTTACTATTTACTAAAAATTTTATTTGTCTTATCAGACTCTAAATATCTTACTGAATGCAACTGTATAAGTCAGTTTTTTCGAAATTCAAATCATAGAGGTGAAAAAATTATGTTTACGGGATATTTTATAACAAATTGGTGTTTTGTAGAGACTCAGGGTTTCCTGCATTCAATATTCCATTTATTTTTAAAATATTGGGGTGTTACAATTAATCATTACAATATTTTATGATTAAATTAACTTTCTATCTCTTGATAGTATATGCATAGTCTTTCTTCAATTAATTTTTATATGGGTATGTTCATTCAATAGTATAATTTTCTATTTATTTTTCAATTCCCAAGACCACCTCACCTATGTGAAAGTATTTATGTATTAGATGAAACTATTAAATATATACCACACAAAGACAAGGTGGTCTCTCAGACGAGATGTGTACACCTTGGATTGGGGTATGAGTTGCGAACGATTAAATAATAACTAAGGTATTATACCCCTAGGGTCACAGTTGATCTATTTAGTTTAAATGGATCAACCAATACCATATTATCATGATTAGTTGGGTAGTTTTTTTAATTTATGCATTATTTATTATTTTTATAAACATGTATACCTTCATGAGAATATAACATAATAAACAAATAATACAAATATTAAAACAAATAATGAAAATATTAAGACATATAATTATGCATATTTTTTTCTATTTGACGCATGTTCATTTGGGAGTGAAGCCACATTGTAAGTACATATCAAATAGAAAATGAATTCATTCTTAAAATGATAATAATAACAATAATAACCCTCAATATATTAAATTGTAATGATTTTTTTCAACTGAAATGGAACAAAATCAAGGGTACGAGGTGCTCATGATCCCTAGTTGAGGGTGCCTCCTACTACTATGTATTTATTATGAAAGTGATGGGTTGAATTAAAAAAACTACTTCCAAAGAACTTACTATAGCTATATATCCTCTACTTTAGAGGAAAAGCATTGAGGTAATCAAGATTACGATTATGGGAAGATTAGAATTCACTCAACAATTCAGGGAGTCATAAGTCAATGCAGTTGGAAAATCTAGTTCCAAACTTGAAACTCTTTGAGTAGTGGCATATTCGTAGCTTTGAATATGAGGATATAATTTAGAAATCCTTTCCATTAGAATACTCAAGTGGCTTGTTATTATGAATATAGTAGTGAGGCATTCTACAGTTTGATAAAATGTTGAAATACATTTAATTAATTAATTTTTTGTAACACCCCAAGCTTCCACAGTGCGCTTCTCTTTGAATAATGCAGTAGCGTATGTTGTTCGCAACTTCTATTTCTAACACACACCACAACCAATCAAACTAGCCGTTATGAATATTAATACCCAATTTATGAAATTTTATAAATTTTATCTTTCAAAATGGACTTCATTTTTGGATTCAGAATATCGGAATTAGCTTAGGGTGAATTTTTGGTACTTTTCGGATAACTTTCATATTTTGATGAATAGTGAAAATTACTAAATTTTAATTAAAAACAACTTTTTCAATCGAAATAAGTAATAGTGATAAATTATGAATTTGAGTGACTTTATAGTATAATTAGATTATATTATTACAATTTAATCCAATGTTGGTAATTGGATATAATTTCACATTTAAACTGGACATAAGCAACTACCAATCTTTTGATAGTTATTATCTCTTAAAACACGCTTTTTGTTTTAACAACGGGAATTAATTTTAAATTAATTTCTGCAACTTCTTTGTTTTTAATTTATAAAAATTTATTCCATATTTAGAATCAGGAGGTCCAAATTTTTTAAATAGGTAAATTTTATTTTTAGACATTTTGAATAATTACTTCGGTAAATATTTTATTTACCATGGTTAAAGGGTAAATCCGGTAAATAAGGGTAAAAAAATAAGATTATAATAATAAAAAATTACCCTAAAACGTGTCCTAACCCTATTGGTTGATACAGGTCCAGCCATGGGCATCATTAGGTCGATTTTGGGACCCCATGGATCCACTTTTAAGTGATAATGACACTTTATATTAATTAAGTTAAAGTAAATAAAAAAATGGCACAAGCATATATCTTTTAGAAAAACAATTTTTATATAGGGTTATATATGTTATATTTTCGACTATAATTATTCATTAGAAATAAAAAAATATTTCCTACATAATGGTATTTTATTTTTAATTTTTAGAAATTTAATAATTAAATTTATTTACAACACAATAATTATGCAGTATTTTCCTTATGAATGAAAGAATCAAATAATTAGTATTATAAATGTTAAAATAAATATAATTTGAATGTTTTGATGACATAAAAAACTTTATTGGTTAATAGGACATTTTATTATTTCTTAAATTAATTTGGTTCTAATTAATATAGTTTTTTAGACTTTAACAAAAATCAATTATTAAATAGTGTCAAAATTTACATAAATTTGTTTTTAAAACAAATATTATATTATTAATTGATATTCTATTCCACAAAATCTAAGGTTATTCCAATGGAATTATATAATGATAGGTGTATTATTAATGGACCACTTGAGGGTATCTTGGATGTTTATAGTAAGTTTATTGACTATATAATATAAAAATACAAAGAGACATGGTAAATGTCAAACTATTTAACTAAGAGTTAAATCAAAACGAAAAGGTTAATATAGTGACCCAAGCCTGTCTAAAACCTATTTTTTGAGTGGTTTTATACCTAACCACACCTTAACCTTTAAATAATCTACTTTTGAGCCATTATAAACTTTATATTAATTTATTATAAAATAATATTTCTATATTTTCCTAAGGTTCCCCTCACCCCTCTTATAAAAGGGAACTCACCCTTCTCTCTAATTCACACCTTCAAAGCATTTTGGCTCAGCCAAACCCTGCCCAAATATTCTCTCAACTTCCCTCAAATCAACCTATCTCCCTTATTTTTATCATAAAGCCAACCTAAGGAGCCCTTTTGATCAAATCAAAAGTAAGAATCCGAAGAAGAGGTAATGTTTTCACCACAATCTTTCAAGTTCCTTTCTTATTGAACTTATTCTTTCTTTGTTGTCTCCATTAAAAAATAATAACTCTAGTATCTTATATATAATATGATGTTATTATAAATATGGTACAACCATATTCAGTATTCTATCCATCCTTTGAATGACATGTCACCATACGTGTGTACGTACGGCTTACCGTCTCCATGTCGTGGTGTAATTGTTATTTAAAACATTATTATTTATATGGATATGATAATGATGTGTAATTTATGTAAGTAATAAATATAACATGATAATTATTCTTTATATATGATATACCATCCAATTATATATTATTTTAATATCAAAAGAATGATATTGTTGCTCGTGCGTACGTACGGACTACCGTCTCCATGAACGCGATGAGATTCATTCCCCATCGTATCCATGCAAGTCTAATTCTCATTTGATGATTAAAAATAATATTAAAGGACTTGATATAATTTTGTATGTGAATAAGATACAACCTATCCATAACAAACACAGCTTAGGTAAAAAAACATATAAAAGATAACGAGTAAGTTAACACCCGAAATGACGATAATACTAAGGTATTATTAACAAAGCAATGTTAAAAGATCATATATGATATTATATTAATATATATGATTCTTGTATAATTTAATAACAACTATTTCACCATTATATAGTAGGTTAAACTACCCTCTACCAAGGAAAATTACAAGGTAAGAGGTTTTCATCTCACTCCTTATTCCCGTGAGATTCATGCCATATTGCCACTAATACCTTTTGTGTGGTGTATGTACTTCCCATAATTGTATTATTTGTGTAGTACTCTTTAATTTATGTGTATTTACATATTCATTTTATGAAACTTCTTTCATGGGTTGTATTTTCGTAAGTTACCAAATTGGTAAGGGTTAATTACTCAATCTCTTTATTATCCGAGGTTGTTTTTACATAAGTATCTACAGGGAAATATTTATTATCCATGTACATGTTTCATAAAATAGTTTTCAATGGGATTATTTTAAGGTAATTTTTACTAAAACATCATTTCAAATGTTTTAAAGATTTATTCTTTTAAATTATGCTCATTAATGTCCATATTTTCAAAATGATTTTAAGGATTTATTTAAATGGGCATGAATGTTTCAAAATGATAATTACTTTCAAAAGGTTCAAAGTGGTATGGGAAAATTTGATTCAAAAATGTCTTTAAATGTCATCCTTTTAAAATTTTGTGACTTTTAAATGGTTTCATGAAAAAGGGATATTTCTATCAAAGAGTATTACAAATCAGTTTCATCTATGTCAATATCCTTGGATGGATTTTAAACTTGTTTTAATATGATTTATTATGATAGAAATCTTCTATATTGTATTGAAGGTTTTCTGATATGATTGACTGTGGATATTTTATTTTTATACAATTCATGGTTTAGTGATAAAGTATTGACATTTCGTATGATAGTTTTAATACGAATGTTTATGTTATGTGTAAACCTTTTCATATGAGGAATGCATTGGACTTAGTAAGTGATGGGTGGAGCCCTCTATAGCTCGTCGATGCATCAGTATGTCTCATGAGACAACTAGACGTGGAATTGGTCGAGGCCCTTTCCCAATTTGATTTATGGTTTTGGCTGAGGCCTTAATCATTTTTAGACGTCTTGGATGAGGCCTTGAAAAAATGTTTCCGAATTTCTGACATTATACTTTCCCTCATTATGGAAATAATATTGATGGTTCATGTGGCCATTCTACTAGTAGAGTACTCATGATTATGTTTTATTATGGCATTATCTACTCAGCTCGTATTCTTTCCGTGAAAGTATTCATGTTCATTATTGGTAAAGGCATGTGGTTTCAATTATTTACCATGCTTAATATTTATGTCATTTTCCGCTGTATTACTTACCCTTACTGAGCGTTTGAGATCACCCCTTTCTTATGTTTCATTTTCCTAGGATATGAAGAAGTTAGTAATGAGTGACCTACAGGCATAATCAAGGTGGCTTGGATGTTTCTAATGAAATATATCTGTGTTGTATTTCTCTTCAAACTATAAAGTTGAACTTATGTATGAATCTTGTTTCCCAATATAGTAAACTAATTGGTCTTTCAAGACTTGATCTTTTGTGATCATGCCAATGTCATTTAATAATGAACTGACTCTGGTTAATTGGGGTCAGGGAGTTACATTAGTAATGTCTAAAAGGTAATTATGATAAAGTAATAACTATTATGTTTATTTATTTTAGATAAAATATAAATCACCACCACCGGTATACTATCACTGTTATCAATTTAGGGATAAAGAAACTATCAGGAATGGCCATAACTTCCATTAGTGATACATGAGTTGTCACATAGTATTATGTAAAGAGAAGAAGATTTATGTTCTAGATTCCTCACTTCCTATTGATCCCCATCAAGGAGAATAAAAAAAGAAAAATTAAAGGATACTAAGTATTTATATAATGAAATAGATGTTAAGTGTCTCATGTTTTCATCAATTTCCAGTCAACTGTAGAAAATTAATGAGGATGAAGATGACTACCAGATATAACTCATCTAAAATAGTTATTTTAGGGGAGGTCAAGTCAAGAAAGTTATAAGATATAAATTGAATTATATTAGGGTAGTCTAATACAAGATAATCAATCAAGACCTCATTTATTAAAGATGATTAGATACATCGAGAGACTTGAATATCTTAGGTTCAAACTGAACAAAGATCGACCAATAGATCTAATTATTTCCTCTTTACCATCGAGCTTCTTGACATTAATTATTAACTAAAATTGGATTTAGTTATCTATGATGATAAGGGTACGAATAATGCCAATTATTCACTTATTATAGTGAATATGAGGTGGGAGGGCATGGATAATGGGTGTAAGGATAAACCCAAATAGAATAAATAAATCCACCATCCATCAAAAAGGCCAGAGATACAAAGAGAGGGAAATTAGTATGAGGTTTTCTGATTTTCATGTGTCATGAAAGGCCATTGGAAGAATAATTTCAATATTATAAAAAAAATAAGAAAGGTGACACTTATGCCTGAGGTATTTTTATCATTAAATTTAATATGTATTTTTCAATAAGTTGGTTATTAGATACTACATGAGGCTCAAACATTTGTATTCTTATACCATAACCATGTAGATTCTATAAGAATGAAAAGAGTGTGGTGGATCTCTAGGCTACAACTTGTGTAAGAATAGTATCCTCAGTAGTGGGATATTGTCATCTGGATTTTACCAGAGGTTTAGTTATTGTATTAAATAATTGGTATTATGTTTCTTCTGTTACAAAAAACATAATATCAATGTTGAGTTTAGAGACCAAGGGATTTTATTTCATGTTTGGAAATTAATGAGTCCTATTTTATTTTGATGGCATATTTTATAGAATGGAACATCCTAACAATGGATTATATTAACATGAACTTGATAACTGTGTCATGCAAATCAATGGAAAAACTATCAAAAAAGAATCACATAAAACCTACCTATGTAACTTTTGGCTTTCTCATGTAAATGATAATTTTTTATATAAATTACATCAAGCGGGGTTTTTCAACTCATATGAGTCACAAACACTGTATGTTTGACATACTTCTTTATAAAGGAAAATAAACAAATCACCCTCCTATAGGAAAGGAGTAAGAGACATTTAATTAATATAAATTATTCTTACTGATTTCAATCATCTGTTTCCTAGTAGAGGAAACGAGTGGACTTTCATACATAATTACATTTTAAAATGACTATAGTAGGTATGAATCTATAAATTTAATGAGGTATAATTTATATTCATTTTAGGTGTTTAAGAAAGACCAACATGATGTTGAAAGCTAACTTCATAAGAAGATTAAGGCACACCACCCAGAATGAGGTAGATAGTATCTTAACCAAGCTTTAATTGATCACATGATGGATTGTGAGATCGTATTTCAACTCATTCCTCCTTATATACCTTAGAGGAATGATGTTTGTGAAAGTAGAAATCAATCCTTCCTGGGCATGGTAATATTAATGATGAGTTAGGTGACTATTCAATTATCCTATTTCGGATACAAATTATAGATAGAATCATATACCCTTAACTATGTACCAACTAGAAAAATATATTGGATTCCATATAATTTTCTATATAGAAAGAATAAAATTCTAGCACACATGTCTATATAGGGATGTGAGGATTTTTTAGGACTATACCTAGTAAAAAATTAGTATGTTGGTGAATGAAGTTCGTATTTAGAGGTTATCCTAAATAAACTAAAGGATATTACCTATATAATACTTCATATGGAAAAGTGATTATGGATATATATTCCATATTTATAGAATGGGAACACATTTAAAATGGAAAAAATGGGAGTAATATTGAATTTTATGATGTTTCCACTCAAAATGAACAAGAGTTTGTAACAGAATATCTAGAGGAGACGTTGGGAGATAAAGATGTTCGTGAGACAAAAATACTGTTTATGCCAACTCGATAGGTTAGATAACTGGATTGTTATGGTTTTATTTTCACTAATTTTGGTGACACAATACTCTTAGATAATGATGAACCTCTAAAATATAAGAAAGAATTGGTTTGTAAGGATTATTTTAATTGACGGATTACATACATTCTAAGATGGTGTAGATGTACCAAAACTATGTTTGTCTTTTGGTAGATCCTCTAGATTATGTAAAACCCATTGGGTGTAAATGGGTATTAAAAAATAATGATATGGATGGTAAAGTTAATACCTATAAAAATGATTGGAAATGAAGGGTTTCATGAAACTTCAAGGCATAGACTATGAGAAAACCTTGTCACTAGGAGTGATGTTTAAATCCAAATGAATATTTCATGAAATAGTATTCTTCAATGAATATGAAATTTAGAAAATTAATGTCAAAACTCCATTTATAAATATGAATTTGGATGAAGATATCAATATGACTCAAATTTAAAGGTTATGTATGTCATAGTTTACTAATAAATTATGAAAGCTATAGATATTTGATTATGGTTTGAAGAAGGAATCATGATCATGAAATGTTAATTTTGATGACTCTATAAGAGAATTTGGGTTTTTTGAGAATTAAAGTGATCCATATCTTTATAATAAGGTTAGTGGTAATTCCATTATTATCCATTTATTATATGTTGATGACATAGTAAATATATGAAACTTAGTATAAGTCTTACATTCATTAAGAATATAATTAAATGAATGCTTCTCTATGAAAGAATTTGGAGAATCAAACTACATACTAGGGATCAATATATATTATGACATATCTTAGAGGATGCTTAGACTAGGTCAAAGTACACATATTGAGAAGTTACTCAAAAGATACAATATAGAAGAACCTAAGAGAGGGTTATTCTCAATGTCACGTGGTATCAATATCTCCATGAAAGTGTGTCACAAAACATTGGAGGATATTGAAAGAATGATGAAAATGCCTTATGCTTTAGCAGTGTAATATATTATGTAATCCATTCTATGTATGAGGTTTTATGATTCATTTTCTTTAAGCATGCTTGAAAAATATCAAGCTAGCCCATTGGAGATTCATTGGACAGCCATAAAGACATCCCTAAAGTGAATGAGAGTTAAAAAATATGTGTTCCTAGTGAATAGAGGAGATAAGAACCTAGTAGTGAGGGGATACACTAATTCTAGTTTCTAGAAAGACCATGATGATCTAAAATCATAGTTAGGCTATTTATTGTTTCTAAATGGTGGTATAGGGAGCTAGATAAGCTCAAAGAAACCTATGTTCATTGAATATATTTCAGAATCCAAGTATATTATGGCTAATGATGTAGCTAATAATGTAGATTTGATACATATATTTGTCTCAAACATTGGTTTTGTTCCTTCCAATATCGACCCTATTAAAATATTTTGTGATAATAAAGTAGTAGTGGTGTTTTCCAAAGATCCCAAATCACACCAGAGAACAATGTATATACTTAAAATGTTTCATCTCTTGAGGGATTTACCTTGGGTTGGTGAAGTCGCAGTTAAAAGGATAGCCATAGAGGACAGCATGTAAAACCCTCTGGCTAAATCCAAATCTCTATAGAATAATTATTATCAAGTGAGAGATATAAGTTTTAGACTTGTAAATAGTTGGATCTAGTGCAAGTGGGATTGATTCAATCAGGTTCCCCAGAACCAACTTCTTTAGGTACTTTGATTACTATTACATATATATAATTTGATATATACATGTGTTTACCATACCTTAATAGTGTTAATACATTTTTCCACTATATATATGGTAATATCCTTAGATTTATTATTTTTTTCCAAATGATATTTTAGTTCCAATTCAACAATGAGATCCTAGATATACCATGATAGTAATCTTAAAGTTATGTATTACGGTCCATATACATTATGCTGACAAGACATGGATGATGTGTGACCATCTAATATTAGGGGATCATAATCATTGAGACTTTTTCTGAAGAATTTATCACTTGGTGATATCTAGTATATGAGATAATGATGATTGACATACTGATATGAACACCACATGTTTCAGGTGTCATTGTTTGTTCTTAACAATGAACACATGAAATGGTATCATGAATTCAAATTCTTATTAGTGTATAATATTTTATCACCTACCTTGATGATATAAAAAAACAATGGAATTGATGTTTTAGCGAGATATCTTGTGTTGGGTGTGTCATTGGTGGTATTTCATTGATTGAAAAATCCAGAGGAAATTTATTTCTTCTAAAATGAAGTGATATCTCTGGCCTACTAGATTAGGATAGTGTAACCTTCACTAAATTCATGGAAATTGAAAAAGAAGGTATGTCTTCCCAGTTAGGCCAATAAAAAATAAACAAATAAGGGATGATGTTATAAATTGTGTATCCTACTTTATGATAAATTATATGAAAAAGTGATTATTTTACCTAATGTGTGTTCATAGGAATGGTTTTCATTAATATAACTATTCATTATCTCTTTAAGTTCCTTGATGGGTTTCTAGACCACACTCGTGGTATATTAATAGTATTCAAAACTATTAATATAAGGTCCTAGAGAGTCACACATATAGCATATTCAAAATTCAGACTAATTCTGATGTATAAGAGTATAGAACATTGGGGTTCCCACCATAGGGTCAAATACATGACCCTAAATAATTGATCACCATTTAATAAATGAATTCATTATTATATGAGTATGGAATAATTAGAATTGAATATATATTTTTAAAAGTATTAATAATTTATTAATTGAATACATTGAAAATTATTATATGAATGAATATTATTTTAAATAATAAAGGTCTGTTTAATATTTTCAAGAATTAAAAGTCAAGTTAAAAACAATATTTTATAATGTAATATATTTGTTATATATTACATGTATGTAATAAAATATAAATGACATTTATGACATAGTTTATTCTTCATAATGTGTTATTTATGGCTTTAGTGGGTGTTATTTATATAGTGGTTGGGGAACCCTTTCTAGGTGTTTAATCTACATTATATAATCAAGTGGGATCTCTTTTCCAAGTGACTATTCATCCACATGAATTTTAGAGATCCTCTCTACTCCTTCCCATATCCTAGAGAGAGAAATAACTATTCCAAGTGTTTGATCAAAGATCTACATTATGGATTGAATGAATGGTATTGTGGTAATACTAGGGACATTAAAGGTTTCGTAAAACCTTTGTGCTATCACCCATTATTTTAATATCAGTATTCCTAAAAACTCTTCAAGTGTGTTTGGATGATCAAGAGGGATTCAAACTCAGATCATTCAAGCAATGGTCACTGGAGATGATCTATTTTCCATTGTTCCATCAGTTCGAATGAGTTAATCATTCATGTTTATTTTTTATACTGAAATAAATTCATTTGAGATACTTTGTCCTTTACTAGGGATTGGATCACTGGATATGATGAAGTTGGTGATGAAAATTTGAAATCCCTTACCAATCTATTTCTATTTTATGCCCTAATAATAACATGGTTCACATTCTAGATCATAGATACCAAGTGTTATAGAATAAGGCAGCTCACCTCATTAATGTTTTATGGAAGAACAAAAGTATTTATGAAAAAACATACAAACTTGAAAATGTTATGGGGGGAAATATCACAACATATTTAAACAAAGAATAAAATTATGAGGAAATAATTTATTTTAGTGGGGAAGAATGTGAAAACCCAGGTTATGTAAATAATAAATAAATTTCACATATTAATAATATTTATGATTATATTTTATTAATTCATATTAAATATAATATTTTTCTGTAAATTTTCAAACAAAAAATAAATAGCTTTATTCTAACTAATGTGTTTTCCATGTATTAATTTATTTTATATAAAAGTTAAATATATAGATTTTAGAAATTAAAATGGGTAAAATAGAAATAATTTTTTATATCATAAAATAAAATATATATTAGGATTAATTTTTGGGAATTTTATGAAAAGATTAATTTTTGAGTGAATAGTGTGCAATGCATATATTTACAAAATTGTCATTTATTTTATTTAAATAAAGTAATTTAAATGAATCATTATGTTTTCGATTTGGTATTAAATTAACATAATATAAGTTTGATTAAAAATAACACAAATAATTCCATAATAATTAAAAATTTTATGGATTTTGGTATAAGTTCATTTCTATGCTAAAAACATACTTTTATAAAACAATTTGATTCCACAATGTTCTGTACATTTATATTAAAATTAATATATTTCACCTATCCAAATTTAATCTTAAAAAATGGATTAAATATTTGGAATTAGGAGGTTCAAATTTATTAATTAGTTCAATTTCATTTCTGGTCATTATGAATAGTAACCCTCATAAAAATGTGTCACTACGGTAGATGGTAAATTAAGATAATAAAGTAAATACTTTTTGATAAGGCCACAAGATTTAATATTAAATATTATTTTCTAATGTTACTTAGAATACTATCACCTTATATTATAAATTGGAAATTTTTTATACGCTTTACTATATCTATGATATTTATAGTATTTAAATCTTTTTATAAAAATCAATTGTACTACTTCCCTCCCATATAAAAGGGCACCACTTCTCCTCTCTCCATCACACATCTTGAGCCACTTATCTTGACCAAGCCATACCAAATTCCTTTACTATCCTTCTATATTATGACCTATAAGTTCTTAATTATCAAAATTCTAACCAAAAAGGCCTAAGTTGTAAGCTAAAGGTAGTTTTCCAAAGAAGTTGTATAAGTATTAACCAAGAATTTTCATTTTATTTCTTCTTATACCTCCTTAAAATATTATTAAACCATACTGTAATAATATAATATTTATCTTCCACATACTAAAAGTTTATTATTATTATGGTAAAATCCCTCTTTCATATACTTTTCTATCTCATGGGAATGAAAACATCATACATGCATATTTGTGGACTACCACCTCCAAAAAGTGATGTGATTTGTTTTTCATCATTTCCTCTCAAGGATATTTGAAATGATATATTTAATTTATATATATGATATTAATGTCATAATTATCATTCTATAGATATATTATATTTTCTATTTTCTTACACTTCCATATGTTGGAAATTGATAATGTCATTTGTGCATATGAATGGTTTACCCCCTCCTTGAAGTGAGGTCAATTTTTTTTACATGTATGATTTTCATAGATGGTTATTAAATTGTATTAAATTTATAAAAATTATAATTATTTCCTGATTAATATTTTGGAGAACATGGAACTACGACCTCTTTGACCATGGAAAAGCTACCAATGTTATTTTTTTATTATGAATAGAATGTCCTTAAAACATCAAACGTGAACTTAAATTATTTAATAACTATATATGTAATTGTAATAAATGAAATTAAAGGGATTATAAAAAGAATATAAAAAAGGTACTTAATCACATATTAATTTAATATAATTATATTATATATTATGTGTGTGGTGATTCTGACTCAAGGTAATGGATGTTTCCCTAAAATGTTACTTTAAAAATTAAAAAAAAATTATTCTATTTTTCCTCAATATCAATGTTCTTTAAAATGTGTCAATTATGTTATTAATATTATTAAAATTATATTAAAATTAATCTTAAACTATTTTTTATCTTCTTTATGAATGTTTTAAAATAATAATTTAAATCTTTTTTAATAAGTTTTTTTATATTTTTAAAAAAGTGTAAAAGGAATGTTTCTTAAAATATATGGAATAAGAAGGATTTTCCATTAAAATGATTGTTATATTTTTCTTAATAATATTTGTCTTCAAGTTTTATATTTTTTCAAAAGATAATCATTTTTCTCTTTATTCTAGGAATTTTGGTTTAAAGGGTTTTCACAAAAATATCTTTATTCTTATAAAAATAAAAAAAGTGCTTCTACATATGTGTTAAATAAAATATTTTATGTAATTTTATGATAGAAAAAAAATTATATGTCTTTTATGAATTTTATAGTCCTTGTAAATTTTCAATATGATAGTTGAACACAAAATATATCTCTATTACATTGGGAAATGATTGTGTTCTCCATGAAATTTTGTTAAAATTAAATAATAAGGTTATTCCATTTGTGAGTGTTCTTGTAAGAGTGATATGAAGATCATGGCCCAAGGTACCTACATGAATTTTATATTATTAAAAATTGTTTTTTATGAAATTATTTTAATTTCATATGTTTATCTAATGAGGTTATGTTTACAGGAATGTTTATTCCCCTTTTAAGGCTGAAGATGTGTGTTTTAATAAAAACATTTTCATGAGTACCCATGTTTTACACGAAATCCCCATGATTATTAATTTATCTTTAGGATTTTTTATGATATATTTGATGAAAATATTAGGGAAATGAAGCATATTTTATGAGTATTCAAATTAATATTTGGGTTTAATGTTTATTATATCAAAATGAGAAAATTTCTTATGGATTAGATTATTTTCAAAACTGACTAATGGTTTCCTTTATTTTTTTATACACTAGTAAGATTTTTTATCCATTTTAAATGTTTTCACAGGGCCTAAGTATGAGTTGGAACTATAAAAATATATAACTTTATGATATTTTTATTCAAATATAAATAATATAATGTGTATTTAATTAAATGAGTGTTTAAATTTACGTTTTATTTTTGTGGAAAAATGGATATTGAGTGGAATTTTCCACTATTTATTATAAGGGTCTGATATGTAAATTTTTTTCTTAGTTTTCTAAAACTTTACACCTTAAATATTCATAAAATGAAAAAAATCCTAATCCTTTTTATAAATCATGTAATTGAGGGTTGTTTAAGTTGTAGGGAATTATAATAATAAAGTATAGATTTATTAACAGCCTGCGAGTTGTTATTAATTTCCTATGTGGATACCCAAATATAATAATTTATAAGAATAAAAAATATTCTAAAAATATAGTACTTTTAAGGCTTGAGTGTCAAACCCACAGGGTCTATCAGTATATTCTAAATTTATTAAAGAAATTAATTTTTTTTTCTTTGTTTAGAGAAAGATAAAAGGTTCAACAAGTATTGGGTTTGATTTCAAGAAAATAGGCATGTCAGGTTCAGTGAATGTAGGTTTGTGCACATGTTATTCGATTGATAATGAATTTATTCATGTATATTTTCAAATTGGGTCATTAGGGATCCTTGGTCTGGATGCCCTGCACTTAATCATATGACTGCACCATTGGAATAGTCATCTACTAAATGCAATCACAAAACTAGGAAACCCAAAACCCTATTTAAACATAACTAACCTACATTTCATAATGGTCATTCACAAAATAGGATAATTAATTGATTTAATGAAATTATAGTCCTTAAAATGTAGTTTTGGTCATGCAATATGAAAATAATATGAATTGGAATTGATAAATGGAGTTACAACAATCCAAAACAAGAATAAGAAACAGAAATAATCCTTAATCAGTACATCCCCCTAAAATAACATCACCTGGCACAAATAAAACTACTAGTTCATGATAGGAATGATGATAACGAGCAGTATGGGTACCCAAGAAAGAATGTTGATGAATAATGGTGGTGAGGTGAGGCTCCAGATCATCACTCTATACTTTTGCATCACTCATTATATCATCTGTTGGCTCCCTCCATCTTGGAGCCCTCCTTCTGTGAGGCCAAGGTATTATTTTATATTATATCCCATCAAAACCCTCAGCCACATATCATTATATTTTCTAAATCCCAATATCATCGTGACGTGTAAATTATACACCTCATGTAATATTTTAATTTTCATTCTAGGAAAAGGAGTAGAGAATTTTTTCATTACTCTTCCAAAAGATTATCTTGAAGAAACTCACATTGTGTAAATGGAATAAATGATGTGTAAATTTCCTACTCTAGTTTTCTAGCTTAATTTAATCCTCAAAATGGTTGTGCCAGACCACAGGTGAAGCTCACAACCTGAAGTTTCTTTTTTCTCCAATATTTTCCTCTTTTCGCTTCTTTTACAATGTCAAGTTATATCCTTCTATAAAACGCAAAACAAGTAAATATGTTCAAAAAAATTCAATATTACTCATTTAAATAAATAAAATAATTTATTAAAACACTCTACAATAAATTCATGAAATATAGGTATCAATTATCTTGGTAATAAAATAAAGAAACAACACTCATATTGTAGTAATTATTATCTAAACTAGGTTTTCATCAATAAACTTATAGAGTTTTGCATTCTATCCCAATTCATTTTTCTTTATACACCATAATAGAATCATATCAATGAGAGGAAGAATCATATTGTTTTTTACATGGTTCCAATGATGACGAGCCACATTAGTCTTCCATTACCCTTTTGTAGATACTCATTACATATTTCATCATATAGAAACAATTGAGTGTAAACTATAGTGTAAAATGGAATTAAATTTGAGTTTTTGAGTGTAAAGAAACCCCTTTTGTCACATATGTTTACATAGGGATGTGTAACATTTGTTAAAGCTATATCTAGAAATAATCTTTCACCTTGGGCACAATATTTTTCTTTATAGGATATTCAAGGGAAACACAAGGATATTATCTAGTAGACTACTCATATAAAATGTTAATAGTGGAATGAAATGAGATATTCCTTTAGGGGAAGTATATCTCCAAAAGTGATAGTGTATGCAAGATTGACTTTTCGGAACTTGAGGCTCAAGATATATAAGAGTTTTCATAAAATCCAAAAATCCTTATAGAATAGGTTGCTTCAGACACATAAGTACTATGTTGGACCAAAAAAGAGGTTATATACACAGATATATATGGTTGCGTATTCACCAAGGATAGTGACACATTATTAATTTATAATGATGAGATTATATCCTATAAGGAAGTAGTGCATAGCTCTTATGTTATAAGATGTCAAGATACTAGTAATTATGAAATGGACTCCATATACCAAAACCAAGTTTGGTTATTGGTATATACTTTAGTGGATGTAAATCATATTCAGTAAGAATGAGTTTTCAAGAAGGAACTAGACAAGGAAAATAAAGTTAGTAACTTTAATCCATGATTGGTTACTAAAGGTTTTAATCAATATCAAGGAATAGACCATAACAAAACCATTTCACCAGTTTATATTCTAATATCTATAAGAATTATTCTAACCATAGTATCTTTCTATGATTATGAAATTTAGTGTATGGATATCAAAATAGATTTATTTAATGGGAATCATACGGAAGATTTCTATATGGAACAACTAGAAATTTTTGTGAATCAAGTGATTTAAATGAGGTTTGTAACTTATAATGATGAATTTATGAGTTAAATAAAGATTTTATATCACAGAACATTAATTTCGATGAAGAAATAGGAAAATTTAGTTTCATAAAGAATGAATGTGAGACATGTATCTATAATAGGTTAGTGATAATGAATTAATTTTCCTAGAAGTTTATGTTGGTGATACATTATTTATGTGAACTAAGATACCAGTCTTACAGTATGTTAAGGTATTCTCAAACAAATTATTCTCCATCAAATAATTAGATGAATCAACCTGAATTCAGGGGATTAAGATCAAACATGATATATCTAATAGGCTAATTAGAATATGTCTAGGTACAAACATTATAGGTACCAAAGAGATTTATTATGGAACGACCCAAGTTGGAAAGGAACCTCCAGGATCGGTAAAGGATCACTGAAAGGGGGATGAATTAGAAATCCATTTTTTTATTTTTCTTCAATTAAACAACCCATATCAAAGGTTAGATTGAATCTTTATCATTTTACATCACACGCACTTGTAGGGAAAATAATATTTATACAGTTTATCTCTAAAAATTATAAGGATAGTCCTTTTCAGGATATGAATTCAATTGAGATTATATAACCCACTATTCTTAACATGTAAGTAGAACTAATAAGTTTTATCCTTATAAACATGTTATAAAAAGTATCCTGAATGTTATATCACTTACCACACTATTATAATGAGAAATAACATGATATAAACAAGAATAAACCCTTACTAAAAATATGCTTCATTTTTTTATGCAACACTACTCTTCCTCTTCTCCTTACACTTGTAGAAACTCATGTAGGATCTATTCAATGTGTGCCAATTTCCATAGCCCCTTCATCTTCTTGTTCTCTTTTTTCTTTATTTTTTATCACTTTAATTTTTATGCACCAATATCTTCATTCATATCCATAAATTCCCTCATTTATATTATTTTCACAACAAAAATAGAAAATTATAAGAGATAAATTAAATTTTTTAAATTCTAATACAAACGTCTTACTTCCTTCAACCAACTCAACAAATCTAGCTGCATTTTGAGCATTTAGATCACCTTTGATTGATTAGACATTGGTATGCTTCCAAAACTACATCACTGATTCTGTTGGTTATCCATTAGATCATTTGACGGTCCATATCATCAAAATTTCTCATAACTATATCAGACTTCCCAACATGGCAAGCACTATGACCTGGTTTAAAAAAATTAGTCAGTTTCCCTTCAAATCACCTTACACCAGGGCCATAGTCACATTGGTCCAAATCGTTTCTCTGGAATCTTTAACTATCAAGAACATATTGTTAAACCATCAGTGTGGTAACCTACCATAGACTTAATTGTCTTTTAACAAAAAATATCTACCACAATAACCTTCAGACACCACCCTGGGAATAGTGGTATTTCTCATTTCAGGTAGGTAGACACACCGAAAACCACATGGACCACCATAAAAATTTCTCCATTGGTTAGTTTCCATAAGTACCCTTTAAGATAAACATGGGGTCTACCACATCCATTTTTTTCTTGTCTATTTCACACAGGAACACTATAATATCACCACAACATCTAGATTGGTATATTAATCCATTTTACTACTTGTGTTAGCTATTTTAAATTGTATATTATAAAAAATAAATCTAATATGGATGGGACCCCTCCAAGATTCTTCAAAACACCATATACCATGGATGTTATCTTCTTATCTTGTCCCTTCCTTATTCTAAAATCCTTTAACACTTCATGAACATTATACCAACCATTTAGGTTCCTTCCAACTTCAGAAAGACATGAATCATGATAAACTTCATCGTTATATATAACTTTGATGATCATTTCACAGGAAATCATCTAATTTATCTTGGAATATGATTTATGTATTGAAAATAAACTATGCCATGTTGAATAATATCTTTTTCACTAATTATTCTACCACACTAATCACAATAACCATCTTAGAACATCTTGGGAATAATAATCTCCCACTATGTATTTTTTTGTCAACCAAAGAACATAAATCACAATGAAACTCTAACAAAATAGTAATAGTTCATCATCTAATAATCCTAATCTTATATTAGATAAAATTTTGTAATAAACCAAAACATTTCATAATAATAACATGATATCCATAAGATAGTGATCTATATTCCATTTACTTAACACAAACCGCACAATATTCAAATTAAACATCACCATGACATCATCAACTATTTTCAAACTGGATATATTCATACAACCACTTACTATATACAATTAAAGTAGTTCATAAAAGGATGAAATAATATCTTACCTTTTTAAATAACTCTCTCTAGATATATACTTCCATTAGACACATAATTCCCCTAGAGGTGACATATATCAATAGATACTACCACAACATTGTATACTCCCAATTGGAAGATAAATATAAATGAATTATTTATGTTTTCAATTTTCAAAACCTTTTAAAATAATATCCAAATATAGTACTATATTTATTATGAAAACACCATACCTTATCCATATTAATACTGATTTTTAAAACCTTACTTCAACTTCAGATTCTAAAATGCTTCCTCTGATAGTGGATTGGTAAACACCTGTATAATTCTATCCCATATAGAAATAAATTAAATTTAAATCATTCTTCTTCACTAGAAATTTTATGAAGTTATATTTAATATAAATGTTCTTTGATCATGAATATTGAACTATATTCTTTAAAATATTAATAGAACTTGGATTATCACATCCAAAAAAGTAATATCAACCTAAATTCAACATTTAATTTTACTAACTCATTTTCCACCCACATAATTTATGTTTATTCTTGTGTGGTAGCCACATATTCGGTCTTAGTGGTTCTCAAGTTTGTTTAATTATACTTCCATTAATGATAAAAACACATCTTACTCCAATAAAGAAACCTCTACCATGTGTAGACTTCATATCATTGACACTTCGTATCCAATCTGCATTTAAATAACCGAATAGATTAATCTTCATTTTTTCATATTTTTATCCATAGTTCAATGTTCCTTTGATGTATCTAAGTATTTTATTTCTATCCATGAAATGATACACTTTTTGTGAACTTTGATACCAATCACTATGTGTAATAACATACATTACATTTGGTCTAGAAGATATCAATTATAATATAAAATTATAGTCTTTTCCTTAAGAAATTTATAGTCTAAAACAATGTCTCATCTCAAAAATCATAGAAATTTGGAAAATATTATTCATTTATTTAGAAAAATATTAGAAAACTAATTATTTATTTTAAAAAAAAATTATATCATCTAAAAAACAATAACAATGATAAATAACTATTTATTACCTTTAATGTAGATATTTCTTCCAACTCTTTATTCACTGAATTTCAATTTATTCAAGCATGTCTCAAGATTATAATACCAAGATCATGTGGAATTATTTATCCCATATAATTCCTTATTTAAACTATAAATAAAAGTATCATTTTTACAAAGAAACAAACCACATGGTTGTCTAATATTCACTTCCACTTCTTATTCACTTTAGAGGATGGATAAATTGGAATCCAATTGAAGGATCTCTCATTGACTTTGTGTTGCGATATCTAGATAAATTATTATAGTTTCAAGTCTTGTAACTGGTGAAAATTATCTCATTTAAGTAAACTCCTCTTATATAATAATAGAATTTTCAAAACAATATTTCTTTATTTTTCACATCATAACATCTTTTATTCGTATTGTTTTGAAAAACCCACTTGGTTCTTATAATTTTAATTCACTTTGGGATTGGGTACCAACACCAAAGTATCATTGTTTTTTATTTGATCTAAATATTTATCCATTTCATCAATGAACAATTTTTCATTCATTTATTCTTTTATATATATGGGTTTAACTTAATAGAATCATTATATATGATTGGATATTTTCAAATTTAATCTTGTATGGATATTTTGTCAATGATTTACAATGATATTTTGAACATGAACCTAGATTATAAACCTTCGATGATGTAAACAATATTTGTATTTATCACTTTATGTTTCTAAATAAACTTATTCAACTTGATCTTCTTTTTTAATTTAACTATTTTCTAAAAAAGACCTTACTGTTTCAAAAATACATATTCATCATCATCACTTTTTGAGCTTATTTATTATTTATATTTCACTTTATTTTTTTGTTCCTTTTCTTTTACATCAATATAATCTACAATATTATTTTTTGTAATAATGATATCCTCTTCTATTTTTTAGATAACCTAGGAAGATACCATCAGTGCCCCTTTATTCAAATTTGCCCAATTTTTCACCTTTAACATGGATAATTCAAGGGCTAACCGACACACTTATATACATAAAACATTGGATAATTTTTATAATACATATAATATAATTACATATCATAATTTTTACTATAAAAATGATTTTGGTTATGAACCATTGCTCTAATATCTTGTCTCCATAAATAATGGGATGTGTAATGCTCTAATAACATAATTCGATCCGTCTTCACATGACTTCTATTTTTTCATTCAGCTACACAATTTTTTAAGGTGTGTATAGGCTTTATATATTCCACTGGTTCAATTATCACCACTATCTTTTTGAATATTCTTCAAAGAGTAACCACATTCTTTCTCAACCATTCTCCTAAAACGTTTTATCATTTTTAGATCCTATGATTTATACCTCATAAGAATAGTAAATTTAATTTGAGTAAATTTATCAATAAAAGAACTAAAATACTTATATCTATAGTTTGATTACTTCCTCATGGGACTAAAATTTTCAAAGTGAATTAGCTCCAATATATGATTATATTGTATTTCTATCTTTTTGTGTGGAGTACCCATAATCTTCCACCTTGTATAAGTAGGAAAAATCCAATTAATTTATCTCTTAAAACTTTGAACATCACAAACATTATATCTAATAATATTATTAAGGAATTATTTTTTCCAATATTATCCATTATTTCATTCTATAGATTATTTTATTCTTTCATGATCAAATAAAAAGAATTCTGAACATCACCAATCTAAAAAAAATGTCTATTGTTCATTTCCCTCTTATCAATATACATATATACTTCAATATCTACACACACAAAAACCATATTTTTTAAAAAATAAATTCATTTCCTCGAAAAAATAACTAATACACACTAATAAGATTCTTTATTCTCCATTCAATATACTATATTATCTTGGATTAAAATTAATCGTTATAAATCAATATTCATGAAATTCCCTTAATTTTGAGTGAACCATCATTTCAAAAGGTCAGTGATCCTTATTTAAATATTTCAACAAAAAAATTAGATTTATATCCCATTTCATATGTGAGGAAAAACCACTATAAAAAATACATAGACATTATCTTTTGTATTATTTTTAGGAAACATCACAAACGAAAGCTTTCTATTTAATTTTCTCCTTCTTCTATTGAAATTTATCTGAACTATATTTTTAGAAATTTTTGTTTGGGTATATAAAAATACACTAAATTACAATATGACAAAATTTCTCACATATTTAACAAAAATATTTCAATGGTTGAAACCTATATAAAATTTTAAATCCATATTTCTCATACTATATTTTTATTTTTCTTCTTTGAATGAGGTGAATCCCCCTCAATTTTTTTCTTCTAAATCATATGAACAAATCATTTAATTTTTTATTAAAAGAAAAAAACATTCAATGTATCCAAAACCTCCACAATTATAAAAAAAACATAAAATATAATATTTTTCATTAAAAGGATCATGTTATGAAAACTGGAAACCTTTCATTCAAAATTTTTCTGACAAATAATCATGGATCTTTTTTACAAAAACAATTCGTGAAATCCACATAGTTTCTTCTTCATATAAAACATTTTTCATCCTAATTTACTTTACCATTATTATCATTTCTTCAATAATGTAGATGAAATAAATATTTCTAGAATCTAGAAAATCAATTGACTCTGTAAAAAATTGGTATTCTGGATTTTATTATTATTCTCTAAGTTGCTACCAATAATTTATGAATTATTATTATATTTATGAAATGTATTTGGTTATCCTTTCTGTGCTTCAAACTTATTCATACATTCTCTAATTTCTAAAATAGAAATTTTAATATTGGATCAACATTTATTTAAATAGGCTTCTATTTTTAATCAATTTTTATTGTATGTGATCAAACTCTTTTACCTTCTCCTATAATGTATTTTGAAACTTTATTTTAAGATTGTTAACATCATCATGTAACTTCTTCAATCCTTTAACATCATAAAGAAATATTAATTTGTATTCTTCAAATACATATTTATCATTTATCTTCAATTTTTTAACTTAATACTCCTGTTTTTAAAATTTTGAGATAACTTATTTTAAGTATATCTTAATAATTTATTCACTCTCATTGTATTCAATTTAGAAAAACTTAACACAAAATTCACTACTGAATTATTCTTCATTAACCATAACAATGATAATTGTTTCATCAATATCCCTTGAAATCTCTATTTCCTCTTCCTCATCACTATTATCACTCTATTAACACTTAGATATGAAATTTCCCTTTATAATTTTTTTCAAAATTTACTCTCTTATATTTAATAGTAACCCCTAGTTTTTAAAACATTTATGATTTATTCTTAAATAATCTCTTTAGCCATTAATCTTCCTCTTCTTCATTAACTCAGTCTTTATTTTAATTAGATAATATTTAGGAAAATTTACAACTATTCCACAGCTAAATAATTTTCATGCAAGCTTACCTTTAAACATTCCCATGACTCTTCCCGCATTTCATTATATTAGAGATGAAATATTATCAAACATATGATCTAAATCATAATTTTGATCATAATAATAATATTTTTGTTCAATAATAACATTATTCTACATTTTTTCTTTCGTTGTGGATTTAAGATAGATTTATTTTTTAATCTTCAAATTATTCTTGATATAATTTTCTTAACTCGTTTCATAAGGTTTTATAAAATTGTTAAAATAATCAATAAAAAGATCACTTGGATATTTTTATTTAAAATTAGGGACTTCATATTCAAACTTATTTGGTAAAATATTCAAAATATTTTCAACAATATCATTGTTGGTGCCGAATTCCACTTCACACTTCAAATAGGCATATTTGAGAAACTTAAAGCCACAATTTGACTCAATGGATAATTCTTAGAAACCCAAGGTAGCCGCATGTAAGGTTGGACGCTTGTGTGCAAGACAAAGATTTGCATGTAATGTTCTTACGTGCCCAATATGTTGTCAAAGGATATATTTTTCCTTGGTCTTCCAAAAATAAAAAAGTAAATCGTGTGTATGTTCTCAAGGATATGCGCAAGATGGGAAAACCGCACGTGAAACCCTTATATGCCCAATGTGATGTCAACCTCTCCCTTCCGTTCCATCCTTCTTATGTTCTCTTGCCAAGAATTTTGCCTATAAATATAAAGGTACCCTACCCTATTTGGGGTAACTTGGTGGAAGTTGAACTGTTTCTTTGGCGCATTCAAGACAACCCCTTCCATGAATGCACACAAGTCATGACTTCAAGGTATAATATATTGTGCAACAGTTCCCCCATGGGTCCCCCCTCGGGTGGGCCCAAATGGGCTTGAACCTCCCCTATTTCCATGTTTTTCTTTAGGAAAGTGCATGTAAAAGGGCCTTTTTGCGTGAAACACTTTCCCTTGTGTAGCACCTCTTTCGCTTAGAACACTCCATTTTGCATGCAAGCCCCCAATATTGTGTACACCCCTTTCTTTAGTCTCTATTTTTTGTATTCACTATAAAACCTCATGTTCAATCCACTTTTACAAACAACACCCATAACTTGCACCCAACTCCTACGTGTGGCCCTCCATGTTTGTGCGTCGTGATTTCCCATACCCCCATGTGGTGTCTCGTGTTTCTTTTCTCTACCTAATGCTTCTCTGTATAGGTACTCTAACCGCTATTTCTTCTTCTCTTAGCTATGCTAATGTGGACCCCTTGACTGACCACTCCTCCGTAGTATTGTATCCTTGCATTGCTGGTTCCTTCCCCTCACCAAGGCTCAAAGAGAACTATTCATGTAAGTCTAAGGGGTGACAAGTAATCCCCCTTCATTCGAGCTGCAGGATGTTAAACTACCAAGGGCCATCATAATCAGCACAAGACATTAAATTGTAGCCTCACCCCATGAAACGTACATGGGGTGCCTCGCCTCAGGTATTTTCCACACCCACTAGCCTCTACAAGAGTGATATGTTCCTCACATAGAATGACATCCTCCTGGTGTGGAACGACATCTACCCACGGGGGAAGGGAAACTGTTATGTTTTAATCCCCTATCATTTTTTCCTGATTTATCACCCTTTCTCCTCATTTTCTCCTCTGAGTGAAAATACCAGAGATGGGATGGGAACATGGGACACTCAATACCCCATCCCTCTCCCTTTGGGATTTTTCTCCATTGGCCGCTAACCATGCTTAAGCCCCACATCATCCCTCTCCAACACACCTTTCACGACATGACCATCTAGTACATTGTTTCCTCTTGTTCCTCACACCTATCATGACTCATGTGGTCTTAAAGGTTAGTTGTGGCTGTGACACCCCTCTTCTAGGCATCCATCCTATAGTAAGCCCCAACTTCCACCTTCATGGTCCGCTAACCATGAATAAGCACCAAACTAATGAACTACATGGGTTTTGATTGTTGTATTCTAAAAAGGGTATATAGGAAGCTTCCCTAAGGTTCAATCCCAACCACTAGTAAACCATGATTCCCTCCTCATAGGGATGAATCTCGTGGATCTCTGTATTCACCATCAACAATTCACATCTTGATATTTCCCTCAAGACACTATATCCTGGGAGGATCATGCCCCACCCAAGGGCTCCATCTATTTTGTGTCCACTTGGGTGGTTAACAATCCCTAATCCCCAACCACAAGTCCTATTTTGACTGTTCATCTAAACATGTGTAATCCCCAACTCCCTTACCCGAACTACGTAAACTTTGATTCCCAACTGGTTGGGATATATAGGAAACCTCCCCAAGGTTCAAGCCCATCACCATCATCTTTACGTCAGTCTCATCTCATCCATTCCATTACAATTCAATAATTCCCTCATATCAATCTATATCCTTACCTAGGATTCTGCATCCTTATGAGATCATGGAATTCATTCAAGAAGCTATCCATGTTTAAGCGCCAAATCATCCCTCCAAACTATGTGGGGTTTGATCCCTTTCCTCTACACAGGGTACATAAGAAGTCTCCCTGAGGTTCAATACCAATCAATGGTAAACTATGATGCTCTATTTTAGGGATGTAACCTTGTGATGTGACATCTTTCCTTTTTTGGAAACATCCATTGGATCCACCTTGCTGAGGCATTCTAATCCATCCACCTAGGCAGCTAGCCATGTGTAAGCCCCAATTCCATCCATAACTACGAGGAATTTTATCCATGTCTTATAAGCAAGGTATGTAGTAAACCTCTCTGAGGATTGATCTCATCATCCACTCCCATATTGGTCCTTCCCTTGAGTCACTATGTCTCGGTAGGATCACTCACTAACTCGGTTGATACATTTCCTTCGGGTCCTCATCCATGTGACCTATTCTCACGAGTCACCTCCTTTGGTGTCTCATCCCCAATCCCGAACTACATGGAATTTGATTCTCATCCATTGTGATATGTAGGAATCCTCCCCAAGGATTAATCCCATCACTCTCCACACTCCATCAATTCTATCAATACTTCCTCCATTTCCATCCTAATTCATACTCAAGTCTCTACATCTTGGTGATATCATTCCATCTATATCATCACTACTCCTAGTAGCACTCGGTAAGATAACCATTCATAATACCCACACAATCCTTATTCATTAAACTAAGAGTTCTCCTCCTGAGAAGGGTAGCTATCCATGTGTAACCCCCAAACCACCACTTAAAACTACACAGTTTTTTATCTCTATCCTCTACATAGGCTACATAGGAAGCCTCCCCATGTTTCAATACCAGCAAATGGTAAACCTTTGTGGCCCCGTCATTGGGGTCCACCTCCTTGATCTTCCCTCAATGGTTTTTAGATCAGCCTTCATGTAGTAAAAAATTTCCCTTTATGGGAATCACTACTCTTAGGTATGTCCTCATTGAGCGTTCGGATCCACCCATATGACACACCTTTCAAGTTCTACCTTCTAGGGATGTTCCTATATGACCCACCGTCATAAGTGTTCTGATCAGATCGATCCATCTCTACTAGATGGTAAACTCGTATTATACCCTATGTTAGACATGGGATGCGAAGGAAAACCTCAAAAGCATGAATCTAGAATAATCTTTTCCATGATCGATGTGGGAAGCCTTAGGTTTATACACTGTTGATAATCCCTCTAACAATAAAGAATACATGTGTTACAATGTTTCAACATCCAAACATGCCACTAATTCTTGTTGTCACTACTTCCCTAAACAAAGGTTTCTACCCCAAATTGACTCTTTAGAATGTCCTAACAGAATTATTTTAATTAACTAGAATCCATAAAGATATGGAATTTGGAACGAGTTTCATGAACATTTATTTAATCTATAAGGGATACTCAGACTAGGTGATGATTTCTATGGAGGAATACATGGAAAGAGGGATTGACATCCCATCACATTGTTTTGATCAAGGATAATACATATCTGCCTAAGTTATTAAAAAAACTTGCCTTTGGAAAGAGCGAATATGGGGAAATAGTCAGTGCACTGACACAAAGTTGTGCACCCTAGTGGAAAGTGTCAAAATTGGGAATAGTGATCCCGATGTGAAATATTATCCTCAGCACATGACTAGTATATTTTGAGACATTTGTAGATGATAATGTCACTAAATCTAGCTATCTGATTCTAGTTCCCACCATGCATATAGTGGTCCTGGTGTGAAACACTCCAGAATTCAGAGCAGTGAATCGTTGGGCATTCCAGCCTGTGGCATTGACAGTGTGGATCTTTATCTCCAACCATTGAAGACTAAACGACACTGTGGAATTGGGAATCAATTTTCTATTATCCATACTAATATTTCAATCTTACTACATTATATGACCCAATCTACTAAAACTAATCACCTCTTTCCTATAGATGTTGGGTAAAGAGGAATGAAAACGCGATAATCCCTCATGATTCCACCTCTATTGCAACATCATCCATGACCACAACTATCAGGAGACCACACCACATCTCTCCATCATAAATTGTTCCGAGGAGGGTGATCAAAATTCTCATATGACAATACGATTAGGAGGGGGTCATTCCCATGATGGATATTTCCCACCAGGACCTACAGGCTTGTGTACCTTACCGTCACCGCCACCCCTAAGGCCCGCACAGGGAGTCGTTGCTCCCCACTCCAACATTCAACTGTTTTGGGTGTCTCTCCCCGAAAGGGTCCTATAAATCATTCCACTATGCTAAAGAGGTATGTAATTCCTGAGTAATCTCAACTATGAATACTGGTTGGGACCTACTAAGGATGGCTCCCACTGGGCCATATCAACACCACCAACTACCCATCCCTCAGGCCACTCCACTGGCCCCAGTTTGGATAACTCAATGCCAAAGTTGGGCCCCCTCTCAGGAAGACAGAAGTGTCATATTTTATAGATTCAGTGTACCATACCACCCATGGTTAATTATAGAATGCATGTGATACTTCAGATCATGGGACCACTTATGCTCGGGTTGGATCGAGACATCAACCACCCCACAGGCAGGATAGGTTGACTCTTTTGGTCATCAGTGCGATCAGCTGTCGTCACGGGCCGACCTATGATGATGAGTTCATATATAGAGGTCCTCCCTGAACCATCACCAACTATAGTGGAGATCCTCCCAACCCTCGTACTCAACATAGAGGTCCTCCCCATGTCACTAGAATCAGTATAACTGGAGGTCCTCTTATCTTATTAACATCCAACATGGAGGTCCTCCCCATGCCCATGATTCCAGATACGGATGTACTCCCCATTTCTCATATAATAAACATGAAGATACTCCTAACAACACACATGGGTCATGAGGAGTTCCTCCCCACAGTAGGGTCTACCAAAGTGAAGGTCCCCCTCGCTCTATCACCAATCAACATGGAGGTCATCCCCATGTTTTCACAAGCTTCGACAGAGATCCTCCCCACTCCAGCAACCATCCAAGAGAATGTACTCCCCACTTCATTGAAAGTCAATGTTCAGATCCTCCCCATGTCTATTTTGATCAATACAAATTCCCTCCTCATGCTACCACTACCAACAGACATGAAGGTCCTCCCCGTGTTCTCACCAACTCAAGTGGAGGTCCTCCCCACATCAGCATCAACCAAATTGAATTTCATCCTCGCTTCTTCACCCATCAACATGGAGGTCCTCCTCGAGTTATCACTAGCTCTAGCGGAGGTCCACCCTACTCAAGCACTTCAAAAAATGGTGGTACTCTCCACACATACATTAATAAATAAAGAGGTCCACCCCATGTTTTTTTACATATACCTAGGTATCCGTTTCATCATGGAGCACCAAAGAGGAGGTCTTTCCCACTCCAATAACAGATGATACGAAGGTCCTCCCCATGTCACAACTAGCTCAAGTGGAGGCCCTCCCCACTCCAGCACCAACCCGTATGGAGTTTTTACCCATACCAAATCTCTAACCTTCCACAAAGAACCATCCTGGGGCAATGAGGTGAACTATCTTCATTTAAGTAAGAACTCTAAGAAGATCTAGATAGTTGTCAATCCATTCAGTTTCTCATAGTTTGGAGTGGATTGTGACTCAATGACGGAGCCTTCACCCTGATCCTCTACATCAGATTTTGGGGTAGGAACCCATCATATGAGGTTTTTCCTCTCGAAAAGTGAGATGTACCAGATGCCCAAAACCCTCCCCAAGTACATGTATAAGGAGGAAGACTTAACTCCCTTCCAGGGTCTTGACTTGTAGTCTTCTCTACTATAACCAAACTCATTCTCTTCCTAGACACAATATCACAAAGAGAAATTTTGGGGAATGGTAAATGAAGATCACCTGCCAAACACACCACTAATGACCACCTCCCTCTCACAGGAAGTGGTGGTCGGCACCCCATATTACAAGGATATGATGATGTGGTCATTACTACCCCCAAGAGATGACCTAGTTAGCAGCCACCAGTCAGCTCACACAGTATTCTCTCCATCGACTAGTACACTTCTGCAATGGTCTACATAGGTTCCAGTGCTAGTTCCTCATCTACCACCATTTGAAGAGTGGGGTAACCAAGATTTGGATCCCGCTTCTTAACCAATATGTTTTTTGGACACCCTCATAGTTTTCGAGTTATTTGAGATGTTTTTGTTGATCATGACTCCATACTTTGACAATATGGGGTCCCTTACCCATGAAGAAGCCATGTGCTTCTTCTGAACACTTTTAGAGATGCATTTATGACTTTAGAACCATTTTTTTTCTTATATAAGAATCCAAGAACATCAGGAAAACATCTTCTTGTAGTGTCACATGGTTAACCTAAATGCTCTTTCTGTGGATCAGCACCATGCATCACCCGACTGTCACTAGACTATTCAGTAGAGATGCATTTATATCTTTCTTATTCTCTAAAAAATTATCAAAGAGAAATTTATGTATGTGTAGATCCAAGGTTGGGTGCAGTATGAAGCTCTTCTTTTCAGTCTAATCCGGTGATATCCGATCCTACTTGGCATTATTGTGGATATACCTCTGGGCACCATCATGGTAAATATGGTTTTTCCTAAGATATATCAAGAAGGAGGTGTTGGAATGGTATATAAAGAGGATGACCCACCCCTTAGGGATGAATAACACCCAGAAGATCCTTCAGGAGTCCACACTCATCAGTAGAGATAGTTTATTGGCCTTGGACATCCCTCTATATCATTACCCGTCGTTCGGAACTCCAATAAGGGTAAACGAGAGACTAGCACATTTAATCCCTATGACCCATCTAGTTCAATGCATAATATGGAGGTTGATTTTGATAGGGTCGTGTTGCTCTATAAGATTAAAGAGAATAAAAATCTCATTGATGACCTCCTTACAGAGCACCTTGCAAAATGGATTCTGGGCTATGATGATCCTCAGTACGATCCCCTTCGTCCCCCACTAGTGCAATAGGGGAATCCAAATGTTCTTATTTTCAAGTTTTCTCATATTAATCTTGAAAATATAATTCACCATGAAAGGGTAGAGATCAAATCTTATAGAAAGATATTGTGGTATGTATTTCCCAATCCACCTGAGTTGTGTGAGAATCATCCTAGCAACCCGACTCAGGTCGTTCCTCCAGAATCTCCACAGGTTCTTCCTACAGAAATTCCACAGGACATTCAAGGAGCTGATGACCCTACCTAATTTTTTAAGAGCCTATAAATTCACTAGTAATCAAGAATACTCACTGAGAATGAAATATCCACTAGTAAAACTCAATAGACGGACTCATTTTCTGCATCTAGGCCCTTGAGACATGATAGGTGGAAATACCACCTGATGGAAATCCATATATGGCATGGGTGGATGATATGTAGGCATCCACGGACTTTAGTAATCCTACTTTATCCCAATTAAATGGGATGGGTGACCCACTACAGTATCTGTCCCAATTTATTTAAAGGTGTGGACCTATGTTGGGAACTCCAGAACAGCACAAAGCTTCCAAACTCCAATGTTTTGTACAAACATTAGAAGGGTATGCATTTATCTGGTACAGACAGTTACCCATCAAGTCCATATCTAGTTGGGAAGACTTTATCAAGAAGTTTATTTATCAGTTCAACTCCACTACATTAAATACAATTATTCCCGACCTCTTTAAGTGAAAAAACAGCTAAATGAGCGAGTTGCAAACTTTATCACTGGGTGGAGGGGCCTCATGTATTCATTCAACATGCCTATGACTCAAGAACAAATTTTAATGATGTGTATGGGGAGTTTTAAAACTGAATTGGTTCCATCCCTCATCACAAAAAATTTCTCAGGTGGATTCTGAGATTTCTAGGATAAGGCTCGGTGCTTGGAGGAAGCCTTGTAGTAGGTTAAGCAGTCCCGACTGTTGCCTCCCACAGCTCTTGTAAGAAGAGATTCCAAGGATGAGACTGATGTTATTGCATAGGTAGAGGCCCCCAATACATTATAATTATTACTAGAATAGCCTCTTCCACAACATATCTAAGAAAACAATCCTCAGGCACAACCTCAGTCGCAACATCGCCACCTTAGAATCGACTGAAATCACCCCGTCAAGCACCACCGCCAAAGAGGTACAATCAAGATCTAGCCCCCCATTAGGCTTTATCCCCTCATCAGATCCATGATCCTATATATTCTATCCCAACAAAGATAAACTGGACCTATTAATTCAATTAGAATCAGGTCCCTGGTTATTTTCAAAGTGCCTTGGATCAGGGAATTTTGATGTTTCTAGAATGTAGGAAGCCCCATGAGGCTGATCTCACTGATCGTCCCGACTATTGCCCTTATCAATGATTTATTGGAAACATCATAAATTGATACTATGTTTTTAAGGTCTATATCTAGGACCATATTGATAAAAATTTGTTCATATTGGGTCCTACCCTAGCACAGGTGGTGTGTATCTCTGTAAATCATGATAGAGAAAGTGAAACTGAATGACAACAGGTTTCCAGCTATGGCTCTCAAAAATATAATGATTTATTAGACCAGAGAGTAGTCTCTCATGCCCATGGTGTTATTAGTGCCCATTTGAATCATCCTGAGCCTCTTGAAGTCACTGCACCTCCTCCCACTGCCTCTTTTTCATCAACATCTCAGCTTTTATTTCTCAGAAGAGCAGGTGCTAACAGCGTAAGGTAAAGTAAATCCCCCACCAGTTCTGAGTCCATATCTCACACTTGGAGATTTAATGACCCCAGAGATGGGATTAACCCAAAAAATATCCCAAGTATTGGAGGATTCCTCAGGTGATTATCAAAAGTAAGCCTCTATAAATACCGTTGAGCCGGTAGACCCCGACATGGTTCCCAACAACAAGGAGCATCGAGAAGACCCTCACAATGTTCCCGATTGATTCCATCATCGATGAGACGTTGGATATGTAAATCATCAGAATTCTCAATACTCCACTTCTAGACAAGAAATTAATGATTTTGAGACCAGGAAGCAAGCTCAGTGCATAACTCAGCATGCACGGTGCTCTTATCTCTTCTCATCAGATTCACGGATACCGTCATTTATGCTACTCGACCAGGAAGAGTCATTGTGGCCGCATCATGATCAGTTGTTTTCATCTTTGGATAGACCATAGTCATCCAATAGTCAACTAGTAATAATTTTTCATGGTTCATATAGTGAGAAATGGGGTATCCCCATAACTAGCCAGAATCTTCTTGTTCAACCAATAGTGCACATCATACCTCTTTCCAAAGAGAAACCTCTTGCCATTAGAAATGTGCGCCTGGCGCAAAAGTAGGATGTGCTTAAGAATATTTCCAACATACCTAAAAATATATCTATCCTTGAGGCCCCTACATATCAGATGAAATTCATGTGGCCCCCGTAAAGGCTCAAAAAACCCTCTCCGGTTTGAAACAGAGGCAACGGTTGTAGATTCCTTCTAAGATGAGGAATTCGAGCGTGAAAAGTTCCAAGCCATCATCTTATTCTCAAGATAAGATGAAGGATCTCCTATTCAGGGGAACATTCTTTCGTTCTACATCACAGGATAGCTCAATGGTGTGAAATTCCACTATTATCTTGTGGAAATAGGTTTCGGGATCAATCTCATCCTGACTCGAATGCTCCGTAAACTAGGACTGACTAAGGCATATATAATCCCCTATTACTTGAAAATTCAGTGTTATGATAGGACCATGAAGAGACCATGTGGAATAATCCTTCTCAAGACCCAGTTTGGTTACATGATTGTCACCACAAAAATTAGGGTGGTCTCACAGGACGCTACCGACAATGTACTGATGGATAGACCTTGGCTCTATTTGTGTAGAGCAGTTCCCTCCTCATATCACCAATGCCTCAAGTACTCCTTCAACGGTCGAGTGGGCGTGCTCTGGGGTGATGCATCTCCTTTTTCCTATTTTTAATCACACTATCTAGACACAAAATATTACATGAGAAAAGACAAAAAGGGTTTAGACCAATGAGGTTGAGCACACTACTGTTGTGGTCGGCCCGTGGGAAAATTTGGACGATGCATTCTTCTTCCCGATTCACCGGTTGGAGGCTACAACGCCATAATTGGGGAACTGCTTTGTCATTTCTGAGATAATGGGAAGACACATTCCCATTTATAAGGAACGCCGGAAGATTAACTCGAGCTCCAATACAGGACAGGCTAGGGTGATACCAGAACCCCTTATCCCTATTAGGTATTGAGACATCCGGCACATGCCTATAGTAGTACACCACACTCTCTTATTTCACTGGGCTGGGTTAAGTCGGCACAGACTGACCTGCCACCAGTACTTTGACATCATCAAGCATGGTTCCCTCGGTCGAAGGCCTGATGGAATCGATTCGACAAATTTTGTTGCCATTAATGTGGGAAAATTAAATATATGTGACGGGCTATTTTCAACGGGGAATGGTCTCGCCACAAATAGTCTGTTGAAAGGGATTATTTGCGAAGGGTATTGGGTTCCATCGCAAAAGGATGGGTGTGGGTTGCTCGCCAAACCATAGTAAGGGTATTTGTGATAGGTTTTTGTACTCATCGCAAATAACCGGCGGCGTTTTTTAGAATTTATGATGGGGTTTACCTCATGTAGTAAATAGTATGTCGGTAGGTGGGTATTTGCGACGGGACCGGTCGCAAATATCCTTTTTACCACCATCCCTAATCAATAGCGGGGTAGGTATTTGTGACGATATCTATCACAAATAATACTATTTGCAACGAGACTCCCGTCATAAAAACACTAACCTATATATAGCCCTATGCGATTTTTTTTCATTCCACTTCTTTCTTTACCCCTCTTTCCCTCTCTACTCACATTTTCCCTCTCAAAATTTTTCAATGTTCAAGATTCTACATCGGATCTGTAACAGCCCGAGATTTTATGAAAAATATTCTTTTTAATTTCACTAATGTCTTGTGTTGTACGCAACACAAAACGGAGCTTGCACAACACGCATCCTTGACTTGCCTTGCATTACACGCAGTCGCAACCTTCCTCGATAGCGTGTGCAGTACGTAATACTGAGTTTCACGAAACAACGATATGCTATAAAAATATTATTATAACTAGCCGTTATGAATAGTAATAACCACATTTTAAAATTTTAGAAATTTTATCTCTCAAAATGGACTTTATTTTTGGATTCGGATTATCGAATTTAGCCTAAGGTGAAATTTTGGTGATTTTCGGATAACTTTCATATTCTGATGAATAGTGAAAATTACTAAATTATAATTAAAAACAACATTTTTAATCGAAATAATTAATAGTGATAAATTATTAATTTGAGTGGTTTTAAAGTATATTTAGAATATATTTTTACAATTTAATACAATGCTGGACATTGGATGTAATTTCACATTTAAACCAGTTATAAACAAGTGTCAATCTTTTGATAGTTATTATCTCTTAAAAACACGCTATTTGTTGTGACAGCGGAAATTAATTATAAAATTAATTAATGCAACATATATGTTGGGAATTTTGTAAAATAGAAATCATTTTTGAATTCTGAATATGAAATATATCTTAGGATGAAATTTTGGCATTTTTCTGAAAACGTTCAATTTTTGATGAATAGTGAAACCACTAAGTGGTAGGTTAAAAACTGAATTTTGCATAAAACTTAATTTTACCGCTTCTGTGAATGGAATTTAGAAATTCCGATAGGCACGGTTAATATCAAGGACTAAAATGTGGTTCAATGAGATGAAAATAATTTTTGGTGAATAGTAACTTTTTACTTTTTTTTACCACGATTAATAGTAAATAGGGTAACTAAGGGTAAATATGATATTACTATTACCCTAACACGTGTCCTAATTCTATTGGATAAGTGTAATTCGACCAAAAAAAACCTTATGAATATAATATGACCATTTAGGTCCACTTGGATTAGATTATGACATTTAATATTATTTTATTTAATGAATAGTTAAAATAGTTAAAATCAATGTTTAATAACTAAAACATTTTTAATATGGGGTTATACATAAGATAAATTCGACTATAAATATTCATTAGAAAGCTAAAAAGCTTTACTACATAATTATATTTTATTTATAATTTTTAGACTTTAAATAAATTAATTTATTTATGACACAACGATGATGCAGTAATTACCCTTTTAAGGAAATATTAACATAATTGATGTTATAAATGCTCAAATGAATGTAATTTGTGACTTTTTATGAATTCCACTAATTTTCTAGGTTACTATGATATATTATTGTTGATTTAATCAACTTGGTTTGAACATATAATTCTGTTATGACTTTCACAAAACTCATATATCAAATAGTGTCAAAATTGACACAAAATTGTTTTTAAATCAAATATTATATTATTAATTGTTATTTTATTCCTAAAAATATTAGGTTCGGCCAAATGACTTAGATAATGATCTATATTAATAATAAACAATTTGGGGTTCGTTTGGAATGTTATAGTAAGTGTATTAACCATATAGTGTAAGAAAACAGAAAGACACGGTAAAAGTTAAATTATTTAACTTAGAGTTAAATCTAATTGATAAGGTTAAAATAATAAACTAAACCTGTCTAAATCCTATTGGTTGATATGCTTTCGACCCATCCCCACTTTAGATTCTAAATAAGACCCTTTGGAACCATTATAAACCGATTTTGACTTTAATATAAAATAATATTTTGAGGTATTCCTAAGGTGCCCCTCTCCTCCCTTATAAAAGGGCTCCTCCTCCCTCTCTTCCTCACACAACTTTGAGCCTTCAAGCTCGGCCAACCCCTGCCAAAATCCCTTCTCCACTTCCCTAGTATCATCCTAGAGGTTCTGGTCTTCTTCAAAGACCATCCTTATTTCTTTAAGTGGAGGCTAAGAAAAGGCGCGTCAAAAAGAGGTAATATCCATTACCGATCTTTTTCAATTTCTTTCTTCTTCAACTTCTTCTTCTTTAGTTGTTTCATAATAAAGTAATAACATCAGTATTTTTTATATACTTATATGTTATTATAAATATGAAACAAATCTAATTAACCTTCTATCCATCCTACGGAAAAAGGAAATCACCACGCGTGCGTACGTACGGAATACCGTCTCCACGCCGTGGTGTAATCTATTTTCCGCCACCACCTTAATTGGATGGGTATAAAGGTGTAATGAGTAACTATATATGATTATTATAAAGTGATATTGATACTGAAATAGTATAAATACACTTCAACACAATTCCACGACCATGGGAACGATATCATCGCTCGTGCGTACGTACGGACTACCATCTCCACGACGCGATGAGATTCATTCTCAATGATTAACCATTCATGAATGATTATAAAGTATACATAATAAGTACTAATGAAATATATGACCTAATAATGATACTGGAATTATTTATATTTATATGTATGTCATCTACTTAATTCCATACAATTCAATAAGGAAACGAAAACAGCGTTCATGTGTACGTACGGACTACCGTCTCCATGAACGGTGTATTTCTTTCCATTTACTGATTTATTATATATGTATATTCTGAATATATATATAAATCATGTTTTATATTCTGTAATTAAGTAATCATGATCTAAGTAATCATATGAATAATTACAAGTTAAAAACACGAACGACAAATGAGACGATTTTACCCAAAACGCTCTTTAACATGGAATTTACAAAAGAACGGGTAATATAAAGTCATAAGTGAACCATATATGATATCATAACAATGAATATGATTCTGAAATAAGTAAATGATATTATTTAAATCATTATACAGGAGGTTCAGACACTTACGAAGCAAATCGGACCTAAGGTAAGGGAAATATCACACTCTCATTTTTATCCGAGATTGTTTATTCGTAAGTATTTACTGGGGTGTATTTTATCATCCACATCCATGTTTCATCAATATGTAATATTATTTCCATCCACCTACAATTGTTTAAATCCATTTTTACCCTTCGGTGAGTTTTTAGTAAAAAAATATGAAAGGAATCTTTTGACGTTTTTCATACGAGGTGCTTTTTGACTTTTCCGACAAAAGTACGAAAAATGTTTTTTTTAAATTATACGGCATGAATGGATTTATAAAACATTATTTCCAAGAAGCTTCCTTTACAAGTATTCAATTTTATTTTTAATCAACTTCTTTTAGTTTAAAATTGTATGACATGTTAAGAAAGGAAAAGTGTTTTTGAAGTAGAAAGGATATTTTCCTCAAGAATGAAGTTCAAGTATTTTATCAAAATTATTTTACATCTAAGATAATAAAAGGGTTCTGTTTTTATCCCTATTATTACATGGATTTGATTATGTTTTGATGGAAACATTTTTATGAATTCCTTTATCTTATATGAATTGTTTTATGATGTCATGTTGTTTAAGAATCCCATTTTTATTACATGGGTTATGTGATGATGTATGATTTATGATTATGTGGCACACATAAGAAAGGATTCATTATAAGATGGGTGGTACCTATATCTCCCTCCAATGCATTGGGTAAAGATTTTATATCTCATGAGATATACATGTCTGGAACGGTAGGTTATACCGGTTCAGTGAAACAGGACTGGAACGAGGGTGACTCGATTCAGAAAGGGACTTTGTCCACTAAGATAGTCTTGGAAAAGAGTCATGAATAACAAGAAATGATTTTCCATGATTATGTGTGCATTCCACAAAGTTTCAAGTTTCATGTTATGGTTATGGGGATCTCATTTTCACTTCTATGATTTATTCCATGTAAAGATATTATGATCTCTTTTGCAGGTTATGATTTTCAAAAAGATATGATATGATTTTTATTTCCTTTATTTGCCCTTGCTGAGAATTTGAGCTCACCCTTTTATGTTTTCTTTTCCCCAGGATATAAAGAAAGGTTTTAGGTAAAAAAAAAGGGGAAGATCTTTATGGGAGATATTGAAGATCTTTCACCACGATTAGAAGATTACGTTCCGAGTTTCCAAAGGCACTAAACTATTACGATCCTTGTGTGTGTGTTTTTGTTATGTACTAAGTATTCCGCAAAAGTAATGTAATGTCCATGTACGTCAAGCTTCGGGTCTCTACAGTTGGTATCAGAGGAAAGGTTTAGTCAACCTTTGGAAACTAGGATGCGAAAACGTTAGTAAGATCCCTAGAGATATTTCTATGTTATGTCTAGGGATGTCCCTAAGGATAAGTATACGTAAAGGATATAGTCCTAAAACTACGGTAACGATCTTAGAATTTAACCTAAGATGTTAGATATTGAGGGTGCTCCCCCTTTACTATGTTGTTTTCCCTAGCATGATTTTTTCCTCTCACACTATTCTTTTTGGGTTTTAGAAAATGGATGGAAACATGAAGATTCATGATAATAGAGGATATGACGGACAATGGAATGATTTTCTTCATGAGAAACCAAATGAAACGGGATTTGGAAGTCCAAACATCATTATTATGCCGAATCAGCAATCTAATAATATGATCAATAAAGTAAAATTTGGTAAGTTTCCTGACACGGCTAATAAGAGAAAGATGGAGTTTCATGATGATCATAGAGGAAAGAAAGTTCAATTTCCCCTATGTAAATCATGTGGGAAGAGGCATCAAGGAGAATGTTTCAAAGGAACTGGAAGATGCTTTGGGTGTGGAAAAGAAGGACAAAAAGCAAGTAAGTGCAAAGGAAAAGGTTCAGTTAACACCATGGATGAGGATAATGGTATTGCTACGACATCAACAATGGTTAAATGTTTTAAATGTGGAATGTACGGGCATTATGAAAACCAATTCCCTAAGGGAAAGTCTCATGAAGATAATCAGTATGGTCGTATGGGAAGTATTTATGTTGATGATGATGAAGAGACTACAAATGATATGTGAGATGAAAGAATTGTTGAAGCTCGGTCAATGGTTTAAGAATGTAGTGGAATGATTACATGTTTATCATGTGTAATGTTGTATAAGAAATCTCATGGTACTATGGGATGAAGAGACATCTAAGGATTGTTACATTGTTGTCTTTCCTTAAGTTTAGAAAGTATGTGATGAATGGTACCAGTATTTTTGGAAAGTAGATGATATGCGTATAATGAAGGGATAAGACGATAATGAGATGTTTGATTGTATTCATGAGCTCATGATTGATATAAGGACTAAGTGATATCATGGTTTGAGTATATAGAATTTTGAGGATTTTGGTATGTGGAAAGTGTTAACTTTAAACTGCATTCGTGTTTTCACTAAGGTATTCAAGAGAATACATGATTAAGGACTTTGAATTTTTGGAATGTGACCAACAAAACATATCTTATGATATATGGGGATCAACGATGGTATTAATTCTCTGGTAATCGTTTTCACTATGTTATGAGAGTGGACTGCAATATTATGGATAAGCCTAAAGATTGAAATGGATTATGTTGGACATAAGTGAGTATTGTTTAAGGATAGAAGTTTTTTTCGATATTATTGATGGGATGTTATAGTAATGTAGTTTTAGAAAAAGGACAACCTACAGGATGGGCGACAGCCCATCGCTTCGGAGAAGGCTGTGAGAATCGAACCCACAACCAAAGTGTGACTGGCCTTTATCGCCTACCACTGGCCTACAGGAAGTCCCTGTTTATTAGAAACTAGTTTTATTATATTAAGCAGTATGATATATGAAGTATAAAGTCCATTTTAGGAACCATATATGATTAATCTCACTATAGATCGACTTATGTATATAATTTTTGAGACAGATGGAATGATCCGTCATTCTATCACATGATCTGCTAACACTTCACGAATAACAAATTCAACTTCATTTATTTAAGAGATGAAGTGGAAATTGTTCAAGGCATGAACAACAGTGACATTGTACCAAAATAAAGAAAGTATTTATTCTAATTCAAATTTTCAACTTTAGGGAAATGATCTTGAAAACCAAAAATGTTTTCCTAGTGATCTTATACATGATGAATCGGATGGTACCTTAGATCACCAAAAATTTATGGATTTGTGATTGTTGGCTTTTCCATATCCATGTTCTCTACCACTCTCCATCAGAACATGATGGTTAGATTTTTCTTCCATATCCATATTTTCACCTATGTGGAAACCCAGTGATTAGTTTATTTGGGTAACCGTTAAGTTTCATAATTTTGTTTTAAAATATTGGTTTTGGTATTCCTATTTACGATGTGGGTTTCTATTAAAGAAACTTCCGAATAGTAAACCATTTATAACCCCGACGAATTTCGAGGGCGAAATTCATTTTAAGGGGGGTAGAATGTAACAACCCAAGATTTTATGAAAAATATTATTTTTAATTTCACTAATGTATTGTGTTGTACGCAACACAAAAAGGAGCTTGCACAACACGCATCCTTGACTTGCCTTGCATTACACGCAATCGCAACCTTCCTCGATAGCGTGTGTAGTACGTAATACTGAGTTTCACGAAACAACGATATGCTATTAAAATATTATTATAACTAGCCGTTATGAATAGTAATAACCACCTTTTAAAATTATAGAAATTTTATCTCTCAAAATGGACTTTATTTTTGGATTCGGGGTATCGAATTTAGCCTAAGGTGAAATTTTGGTGATTTTCGGATAACTTTCATATTCTGATGAATAGTGAAAATTACTAAATTATAATTAAAAACAACTTTTTTAATCGAAATAATTAATAGTGATAAATTATTAATTTGAGTGGTTTTAAAGTATATTTAGAATATATTTTTACAATTTAATACAATGTTGGACATTGGATGTAATTTCACATTTAAACCAGTTATAAACAAGTGTCAATCTTTTGATAGTTATTATCTCTTAAAAACACGCTATTTGTTGTGACAGTGGAAATTAATTATAAAATTAATTAATGAAACTTATATGTTGGGAATTTTGTAAAATAGAAATCATTTTTGAATTCGGAATATGAAATATAGCTTAGGATGATATTTTGGCATTTTTCTGAAAACTTTCAATTTTTGATGAATAGTGAAACCACTAAGTGGTAGGTTAAAAACTGAATTTTGCATAAAACTTAATTTTACCGCTTCTGTGAATGGAATTTCGAAAATCCGACAGACACGGTTAATATCAAGGACTAAAATGTGGTTCAATGAGATGAAAATAATTTTTGGTGAATAGTAACTTTTTACTTTTTTTTTACCACGGTTAATAGTAAATAGGGTAACTAAGGGTAAATATGATATTACTATTACCCTAACACATGTCCTAATTATATTGGATAAGTGTAATTCGACCAAAAACAACCTTATGAATATAATATGACCATTTAGGTCCACTTGGATTAGATTATGACATTTAATATTATTTTATTTAATGAATAGTTAAAATAGTTAAAATCAACGTTTAACAAGTAAAATATTTTTAATATGGGGTTATACATAAGATAAATTCGACTATAAATATTCATTAGAAAGATAAAAAGATTTCCTACATAATGATATTTTATTTATAATTTTTAGACATTAAATAAATTAATTTATTTAGGACACAACGATGATGCAGTAATTACCCTTTTAAAGAAATATTAACATAATTGATGTTATAAATGATGAAATGAATGTAATTTTAGACTTTTTATGAATTCCACTAATTTTCTAGGTTACTATGATATATTAGTGTTGATTTCATCAACTTGTTTCGAACATATAATTCTGTTATGACTTTCACAAAAATCATATATCAAATAGTGTCAAAATTGACACAAAATAGTTTTTAAATCAAATATTATATTATTAATTGTTATTTTATTCCTAAAAACCTAAGGTTCGTCCAAATGACTTATATAACGATATATATATATTAATAATAAACAATTTGGGGTTCGTTTGGCATGTTATAGTAAGTGTATTAACCATATAGTGTAAGAAAACAAAAAGACACGGTAAAAGTTAAATTATTTAACTTAGAGTTAAATCTAATTGATAGGGTAAAAATAATAACCTAAACTTATCTAAATCCTATTGGTTGATAGGATTTCGACCCATCCAAACTTTAGCTTCGAAATAAGACCCTTTGGAACCATTATAAACCGATTTTGACTTTAATATAAAATAATATTTTGAGGTATTCCTTAGGTGCCCCTCTCCTCCCTTATAAAAGGGCAACTCCTCCCTCCCTTCCTCACACAACTTTGAGCCTTCAAGCTCGGCCAACCCCTGCCAAAATCCCTTCTCCACTTCCCTAGTATCATCCTAGAGGTTATGGTCTTCTTTAAATACCATCCTTAGTTCTTTAAGTGGAGGCTAAGAAAAGGCGCGTCAAAAAGAGGTAATATCCATTACCGATCTTTTTCAATTTCTTTCTTCTTCAACTTCTTCTTCTTTAGTTGTTTCATAATAAAGTAATAACATCAGTATTTCTTATATACTGATATGTTATTATAAATATGAAACAAATCTAATTATCCTTCTATCCATCCTACGGAAAAAGGAAATCACCGCGCGTGCGTACGTACGAAATACCGTCTCCACGCCGTGGTGTAATCTATTTTCAGCCACCACCTTAATTGGATGGGTATAAAGGTGTAATGAGTAACTATATATGATTATTTTAAATTGATATTGATACTGCAATAGTATAAAGACACTTAAACACAATTCCACGACCATGGGAACGATATCATCGCTCGTGCGTACGTACGGACTACCGTCTCCACGACGCGATGAGATTCATTCTCAATGATTAACCATTCATGAATGATTATAAAGTATACATAATAAGTACTAATGAAATATATGACCTAATAATGATACTGGAATTATTTATATTTATATGTATGTCATCTACTTAATTCCATTCAATTCAATAAGGAAACGAAAACAGCGTTCATGCGTACGTACGGACTACCGTCTCCATGAACGGTGTATTTCTTTACATTTACTGATTTATTATATATGTATATTCTGAATATATATATATAAATCATGTTTTATATTGTGGAATTAAGTAATCATGATCTAAGTAATCATATGAATAATTACAAGTTGAAAACACGAATGACAAATGAGACGATTTTACCCAAAACACTCTTTAACATGGAATTTACAAAAGAACGGGTAATATAAAGTCATAAGTGAACCATATATGATATCATAACAATGAATATGATTCTGTAATAAGTAAATGACATTATTTAAATCATTATACAGGAGGTTCGGACACTTACGAAGCAAATCGGACCTAAGGTAAGGGAAATATCACAATCTCATTTTTATCCGAGATTGTTTATTCGTAAGTATTTACTGGGGTGTATTTTATCATCCACATCCATGTTTCATCAATATGTAATATTATTTCCATCCACCTACAATTGTTTAAATCCATTTTTACCCTTCGGTGAGTTTTTAGTAAAAAAATATGAAAGGAATCTTTTGACGTTTTTCATACGAGGTGCTTTTTGACTTTTCCGACAAAAGTACGAAGAATGTTTTTTTTAACTTATACGGCATGAATGGATTTCTAAAACATTATTTCCAAGAAGCTTCCTTTACAAGTATTCATGTTTATTTTTAATCAACTTCTTTTAGTTTAAAATTGTATGACATGTTAAGAAAGGAAAAGTGTTTTTGAAGTAGAAAGGATATTTTCCTCAAGAATGAAGTTCAAGTATTTTATCAAAATTATTTTCCATCTAAGATAATAAAAGGGTTCTGTTTTTATCCCTATTATTACATGGATTTGATTATGTTGTGATGGAAACATTTTTATGAATTCCTTTATCTTATATGAATTGTTTTATGATGTCATGTTGTTTAAGAATCCCATTTTTATTACATGGGTTATGCGATGATGTATGATTTATGATTATGTGGAACACATAAGAAAGGATTCATTATAAGATGGGTGGGACCTATATCTCCCTCCATGCATTGGGTAAAGATTTTATATCTCCTGAGATAGACATGGCTGGAACGGTATGTTATACCGGTTCAGTGAAACAGGACTGGAACGAGGGTGACTCGATTCAGAAAGGGACTTTGTCCACTAAGATAGTCTTGGCAAAGAGTCATGACTAACAAGAAATGATTTTCCATGATTATGTGTGCATGCCACAAAGTTTCAAGTTTCATGTTATGGTTATGGGGATCTCATTTTCACTTCTATGATTTATTCCATGTTAAGATATTATGATCTCTTTTGCAGGTTATGATTTTCAAAAAGATATGATATGATTTTTATTTCCTTTATTTGCCTTTGCTGAGCATTTGAGCTCACCCTTTTATGTTTTCTTTTCCCCAGGATATAAAGAAAGGTTTTAGGTAAAAAAAAGGGGGAAGATCTTTATGGGAGATATTGAAGATCTTTCACCACGATTAGAAGATTACGTTCCGAGTTTCCAAAGACACTAAACTATTACGATCCTTGTGTGTGTGTTTTTGTTATGTACTAAGTATTCCGCAAAAGTAATATAATGTCCATGTACGTCAAGCTTCGGGTCTCTACAGGATCAATATTCAAAATCTTACATCCTATGAAAGCTTCAATTTTCAGATATTTATTTCTATCTTTTATTTTTTTGTTAATTTATTTTATTTTATATTAGTTATAATTACTCTTAATTAACTGTAGTTAAATTACATTAGAATTAGATCGTTTAATTTTGTATTATTTGTTATTACAAATAATTACATGTGATTAGTATTAATTAGTATTAATTTATAGTTATTATATTAATTATTATTAATAAATAGTCATTAGTATTAATTATAAAACGTATTAATAATTATTATTAATTAGCCATAATTAGTAATAATTAGCGATAATTAGTAATAATTAGAGATAATTAGAAATATTTAGAAATAATTAGTAATAATTAGCTCAAATAAATAATAATTAATGGAAATTAGTAATAAATTGTAATAATTATTAAAAATTAGCAATAATTTGTAATAATTTGTAATAATAAGTAATAATTAGTAATAATTAGTAATTATTAGTAATAATTAATAATAATTAGTAATAATTAGTAATAAATAGCAATAATTACTAATAAATAATAATAAATACTAATAATTAGTAAAAATTAGTAATAAATATGAATAATTAGTAATAATTAGTAATAATTAGTAACAATAAGTAATAGTTAGTAATAAATAGTAATAAATAGTAATAAATGTTAATAATTGGTAATAATTAGAAATAAATTGTAATAAATACTAATAAATACTAATTAATACTAATAATTAGATGTAATTAGAAATAAATATGAATAATTAATAATAATTAGTAATAATTATTAATACTTAGTAAAAAATTGTAATAATTAGTAATAATTAGTAATAATTAGTAATAATTAGTAATAATTAGTAATAATTAGTAATAATTAGTAATAATTAGTAGTAATTAGTAATAAATCTGAATAATGAGTAATAAATATGAAAAATGAGTAACAATTAGTAATAATTAGTAATAATTAATTATAATTAGTAATAAATAGTAATAACTATTAATGAATAGAAATAATTAGTAATAATTAGTAATAAATAGTAATAAATATTAATTATTAGTAGTAAATACAAATAATTAGTAATAATTGGTAATAAACAGGAATAATTAGTAATAATTAGTAATAAATGCGAATAATTTGGAAAAAATATGAATAATTAGTAATAATTAGTAATAAAAACGAATAACTAATAATAATTAGTAACAAATAAAAATAATTAGAAATAATTAGAAATAATTAAAAATAATTAGTAATAATTAGTAATAATTAGTAATAATTAGTAATAATTAGTAATAATTAGTAATAATTAGTAATAATTAGTAATAATTAGTAATATTTAGTAATAATTAGTAATAATTGGTAATAATTCGTAATAATTCGTAATAATTAGTAATAATTAGTAACAAATAATAAAAATTAGAAATAAATAGTAATAATTGGTAATAATTAGTAATAATCAGTACTAATTAGTAATAAATATGAATAGTTAGAAATAGTTTGTAATAATTAGTAATAATTTGTAATAATTAGTAACAATTGATAATAAATAGTAATAAATAGTAATTATTAGAAATTATTAGTGATAATTAGTATTAATTAGTAATAAATATGAATAATTAGTAATAATTTGTGATGATTAATAATAATTAAAAATAATTAGTAATAACTAGTAATAATTAGTAATAATTAGTAATAAATAGTAATAAATAGTAAATAATAGTAATAATTAATAATAAATAGTAATAAATAGTTAAAATTACTAATAATTTGTAATAAATAATAATAATTAGTTATAAATAGTAATAATTAAAAATAATTAGTAATAATTAGTAGTAAATATGAATAATTAGTAATAATTAGTAATACATGTGAATATTTAGTAATAATTAGTAATAAATAAGAATAACTAGTAATTGTTAGTAATAATTATTAATAATTAGTAATAATTAGTAATAATTAGTACTAACTAGTAATAATTTGTAATAATTATAGATAATCAGTAATAAATAGAAATAGATAGTAATAAATATTAATAAATATTAATAAATATTAATAATTAGTAATGATTAGTAATAATTAGTAATAATTATTAAAAACTATAAATAAATATGGATAATTAGTAATAATTATTAATAATTAGTAATAATTAGTAATAATTAGTACTAAATGTGATTAATTAGTAATAATTGGTCTTAATTAGTAATAATTAGTTTTAATTAGTAACAATTAGTAATAATTAGTAACAATTAGTAACAATTACTAAAAATTAGTAATAATTAGAAAAAAATAGTAACAATTAGTAGTAAATCAATACAATTTCTAGTGGAGTAATAATTACTAATAAATTAGCATAATTTCTAGTGAACTGGTGATATATATTTTGCCTAAGGACTAATCTCTTTGCAGATTTATCCTACTAAAATCATTATGAAAATTCTTCTCCCATGTATAGATATCAATTTTATAATGCAAGAGAATGGAGAGAAGTGTGATGAGGCCTCTCTACTCTTCATTCTTGTTCATACGAAAATAGATATGCGTACCTTAGAGTAGATTTTTTATAATGATTTCAGTCATAGAAATTTGTAAGGGGATGATATGTTGTTAAAAAAAGGTTATTTATTCTGATGAACCATCTCCTTGGAACTTTCTCCCACTGAAATCACTACGAAATATCTTCCCCAACGTACAAATATTTATTTTCGTATGCAGAAGAATGGAGAGAAGTGAGGTGAGGCCTCCCTGTTCTTTATTCTTGTGCATATAAAAATGGATATGTGTATGTTGATGTAGATTTTTCATAGTGATTTCAGTTAAATAAAGTTGTAATGAGATGAGTCGTTGGGAAAAAGAGTTGTCATCAATAAGCTGGAAATTTTGATGCCTGTAATTAGTATAAATTAGTTATAATTACTAATAATTTGTGGTAATAAGTATAAATTATTATAAATTAGTATACATTAGTATAATTTTTTTTAAAAAAAATACTATAAATCGCTATGAAATAATAGAAATTATTATAAATTTCAAGAAAAGTTAATTTAATTTTCTTCTATTTTTTGGATAATTTTTTACTCATATAAAATTATTAAAAAAACTAATTATTATATATTTTTTAGTGAAATATATAATAAGGAAGTCAAAACTAATCATAATTAGATGATTTCACTTGGATAAATCAGTGTAGGAATTCAAACAACTCTGGTTTAAATCCGGTATATATTGAGGGTGTTGAATCTTTCTGATCATTTACACCATTAAAATAAGAATTGTTTCAAAAAGGACAATTAATTTTCCTTGTAAAAACTGTTCTCTGAGGACGTTTGATACATTTAAAAACATTGGGGTCATCTATTGCATTTTGGTTTTCAACCAGAATATATTTGTTGGTATCAATAAGGTGAATGTAGTTCCATAGAAGATACTAATAATTTGGTTCTAGATCCATTACCATTTTAGAATTTAGTACATGATCTGAAAAGTCCCTATTTTCAAAAAATTGAAACTCGGGATGATATTGATTTAACTCCTGAGTTGGAACTATATCAGTTTTATGTTTTGTTGAGGTCTGTTGAGGATGTATTATATCCTGGTTGCAAGATAATCAAATTTAAATCATTTGAAAAATTTATTGCTATTAAATCAGATAATTGAATTTCAAATAGCTCTTTTGATAAGATATTATTTTATTTAAAACATGGTTACCTGAAGGAAATGTGTTATCTACAAATTTCTATGAGTTCAAGAGGCTAGTTCATAATATGGGTCTTGGTTACAGAAGATTCATGCATGTTCAAATGATTTCATCTTATATAATAGTGAAAATGAGTCATTGGATAGTTTTACCACATATGGAAAATCAATTTATAAAGAAGCTAAACTAGGAATGTATGGATTGATTTCTGTAAAATAATTGAGATATTTCCCACTTACACCCAGATTGCATCACTTATTTATGTCTCAAAACACACCAGTATTGATGTCATGACAAAAAACTAATATTTCAATTTGAAAAAGAGTAAATCATCCCTATAATGGTGATTCGTGGAAACATTTTGACCAATTGAATCCATCTTTTTCTTTAGAAGTCCGAAACATGCAATTGGGTCTTTCTACTGAAAATTTCTATCCATTTGGTTCTTATAGTAGTCAGTATTCTTGTTTCCCTGTTTTTATAACTCCATACAATTTACCTCATGGGATGTTGATGAAGGAGAAATATATCTTCTTGAAATTACTAATTATAGGACATCCAAAAAAAGAATATTGATATTTATATGATACTAATTATTTATGAGTTAAATTCATTATGGAGAAATGGTTTCAATATATATGATGTTGCTATGAAACAAAATTTCCTACTGAAAGATGCATTGATGTGGAAAATTAGTGACTTCCCAGAATATGACATGTTATATGGCTAGGGTACACATGGTCCAAAATTATGTCCATAATGTATGAGGGACCACAAACTATTTGTGCCTATTAATAGAAAACCCTTGTTTTTTTAATTTCCATCAGAAATTCCTTCTAAGCGATCATCCTTTTCGGAGGAAAAATATCATTTCAGAAAATATATAATTGAAAGGGATGGACCTCAAAAAATGAACTCATGTAGAAAGTTTAAATCAATTTCCTCTTCATTACCTTCCATCACATTTGGACCAATAATAAACTAACAAAAAATTGATGGCTTTGAGAAAGAACATAATTGGATAAAACAGAGCATTTTTTTGGGATCTGTCATGTTGGTCTAATTTGTTGGTTCGTTGCATGTTGGATGTCATACATATTGAGAAGAACTATTTTGATAATTTATTTTATATAGTTTTGGATACAGTAGGTAAGACCAAATATAATTTAAAGGCACAAATATATCTTGCCCAAATTTACAGGTGACCAGAACTTGAACTGTTTGAAAATTTCAGATCATAGAAGTTAATGAATCCAATATCATCTTATACAGTATCCAAATAAAAATTGATTATTATTATATCATTGGATTTCATATTTGAGACTTTCATAAGGTTATGCTTCCAATTTAGAAAGATGTGTTATAAATTTTCATATTACTATATTAAAATTTCATGACTGTCATGTTATAATGGAAAGACTTATGCTGATTAGATTAAATGGTTTTTTCAATTCTATGATTTGGTATAAGATAATAGACATATCATATTTTTCAAAGAGATATTTTCAGAGACAACAGACTACGATGCTGTAAGAAGACTGCAAGAAGATGTCATTTTAATTTTATGTGAACTGGAAAAAAACTTCTCGATGGATTTTATTAAATCAATAGAACATTTGATATTAAATTTGTTATATGATGAAAAATGTGGAGGTCCTATGCTGTTCTGATGGATGTACCCATTTGAGATATTCATGTATAAATTGAAGAAAAAAGTATATAATAAAGCCTTGGTTAAAGGATCAATTTTAGAATCATATTTGTAGGAGGACATTTCTTTTTTATATTCACATTATTTTCAATCTCAATATCCCTCAAAACACAAAATCTTGGAACATAAAGAGGTAAATATTGATGATGAAATGAGAAATCAATTATCAGTTTTTAATCCTCCCAAACATGGATTCAATGGAATCTATGAATGATGGATTTTATATGATGAACATCATAGAGCACATACATTTGATATACTCAACTATAAATAAATGACACCATTTGTACTGTGAGTGCTCCTATCAATTGTTCTATAATATATGTTATAGTAAATTAATCTTAATGTATTTGTAGGTCAAATGATAATCATATCAAGAAACAAATTCCAAAAATTACAGTAGCTACACTTGAAGTACATTAGAAAAATAATTTTTTCTAATGGTTTAAAAATGTGGTAAAATTGATTATTTATGGTTTAACATATAAAATCAATTTATTACTTATTATATTGATAATCATTTTATAACTTTTTAAGTATCTCAACATGCTGATAAAATTGATAATATATTGTGTTTATTGAGTAACCCACCATCCAAAATGGGTAAATCTTATAATGTATATGTGGTGAATAGTTTTTTATTTCATACATGTGCATATAGGGAATAAAAAACAATGAATAGTTGTGTTTTTTAGAGTATTTCATCATAGAGAAACTGAATTTTTCATTTACAGCATTCTAGAAGAAATTATTTAACTATGCTATCAGGGATATAATTACATAATGATGTTTAGATGTTAGTGGTTGGATACTGAGGGAGGCTTGAATGCTCATCAAATCCATGGAATCAAGGATACTAAATATAAAAGTCTTCTTGAATTAAATGAACCATTTTTATTAGATCATCTAGAACATTAAATTTATTATGAAAATTATTGTGCTACATCAAGAGAGTTGGGTGATTTTTTCATTATAATAAAAATTAAATCATAGGAAAATCAGTTTACTCAAAGTTAACGTGGTTCTGCTGAAGTGCAAAGAATTGAAATTTTTTCAAGGATTACTTGAAATCCATCTTTTTCATAAATAGAATCAAATATCCATGATGAATCCCTATAGTTAATGGTATATGGTGATGATGATGTTAATTTTGTTAAAAATGAATTCAAAATGACAAGATATGAAGAAATTGAAACTCATATAAAATTGATGATGCTGAGGAGGAATATGAAGATATTAAAACTGTCAGATATGAAGATAAGGATGAAGATGAATATTGACATGGTTAAATGATGGTTATAATCATATAATATATATATATATAATAGTCTTTTTAACAATTTTCTAACAACACTCATTCAATTTTTAAGATGTATGAGGATCTATTTCGTCAGTTTCAGGATGTTGATCTACCTTTGGATGAGTATGACGTTGGATCATCTAACCCTCTGATTGTTGGCGGTTCAGGGAGGAATTAGAGGGGACGTGGTCTTTCCCAATTGATGATTCCTGACCCTATACTAGAGAAACTTCCAAATCTTGGCTTCGATCCATGCATGCAGAGGTGTGTTTTTCTATGTATTTTAGTTAGTTTTCATTAATTTATTTACATACTAATTTTTTATTATTTGTTCTTTTTTTCACATCTTTTCACATATAACTGTTGGATAGGAAAACACTATATTGAACAATTATTTTTCTAAAGCATGGTCCACATGGGATCATATTCATATTAATGTTTAGAACCACATGTTCTATCATTGGCAGGGATGTAAATGAATTATATTTATTTTGAATTGTATTTAATTAATAACTTGATATTATAATTTATTTGTAGGGTTTGTGGTATCCCATCGATGGTAGCATGTGTGGAGCTATGTAAAAGGAATGGTAGGGGTTTATGCGTGAGATTTGCCATCATTTTTTACACATTTTAGAAGGAAAGAAATTATTAAAACAGAATTGGCAGATTTTTATGTGTCTTATCATGTCCATTGACCTGATTACATTTCATCTCAGGTTTGGGGTTGATTATTATAAGAACCCAATTTTTCACTCAGGTATGAATCCTTTAAATTTTGGTCTAAATATTTACTTTTGACCTAATATTAATGACCAATGTTTTATAAAATGTCTCAGGGGTGTCTGGAGAAAGTTCCGTTCTCAGAAACAATCTTTTTTGGAAAAACAGGTTTGGTGCAAAATTTAGAGTAAACTGTGCAGAAATTCCACATGGTTTGGAAAACCATGAAGATTGTGTTTTTTCATACAAAGACACCTTGCATGGTTGGCACACGGTTGTGTGTCTGAACCATGAAAGTTCCCCTTTTCCCATGTAATCGTGTGAACAAACCATGAACATGCTAATTTTTGGGTAAATTTACAAAATTTCTCTTAATGGTCTATTAAACCATCTACATCTTCCCTAATCTGGTCTTATGCGGGATTAACCTATTTCTCTCTCAATTTGTAGATTTTTGAAGATCTAATATTTGGATAAAGATATATCCATCATCTGGAGACCAAACGAGCTTTCATTCATCACATTGGATGCACAACGGTAAGTACTCGACTCCGTTTGAACTGTTTTTCCTCTCTTTTTCCCTCGACTTAGTTAACATGGTTTGAGTGTTTTTCACCTTTTCAAAGATCTAATATAATTCATGGAAAATCAAGGGTTGATAATAGAGTAGTAGATTCATACAAGCCTAGTGTGGGTGGTCTATAACTCATCCATAAAGTTCATTCATATTGGATTTGTTGTGTGGGGCCCACTGATTTTATCGAGTTCCATATATTGAATTAATATTCCATGATTATACTTGTTAGAACTATATGGATATGATCTTATAATATATGTGATTAATTTTTGGTGGTTATGGACACACATCAATCCCTTCCATGTCAAATTTTATGCCATAATTGTTGCTTAGTGTTTTGACACATTTGCACCACCTTTCAGGTGAGCATTAGATTGGCCAATTTAATGGTAAGATTTTCCATATTAATTGGCTTGATTTATATTATGAATTTCATAATGTCAAGTAACATATATTATTATCACTTGAACCACCTAAGGTAACTGATTAAAATTGATAATTAAATGTGAATGATTAATTGGTTTCATATCCGTAGTACCCCTTACCAAATTAATGGAAGTTATTGTAATGAACCTTAAATTATGGAATATACCTTGGATGGATTAAATGAATTTTTTCATGATAATTTTCCATGTCACACTAATGAAAGGAAAGCCTTGAACCAAATGACTTGCTAAAATGGTTGTATGCTACATAACCTTATCACACTAATGAAAGGCAAGGATTGAACCAAATGAATTATTACATTACTTCATAATCAAATAGGAATAGACTCACTCGAGCTCTCCATGAATTCAGATCGATGAATTCCATGAGTAATGGGGATCCCCATTATGATTCAAGGATATGACATTCTTAGGTTGGGACCCACCCAGATCCTGATCCTTGTCTATTCTTGGATGCTCAGTATACACTCCTTGTATCTAGGATTCCATTGATACACTCCTTGAATCCATCATTGACAAGTAGGTGCCATTGTTAAATCCCTTTGATATCGGTCTTTTCTTATCCCCGTTTTACCTTTGATGAACTCTTTAGACTCGATAGGTGCCTCATTTTAGAATTCCTTGGATTACGGTCCATGGATTACACTCTTACCCCATGTCAGGATACAGTTATTACTAAGTTAGAAACCCTTCAGGTCTATTTCACCTTGGTTATTACCTTGGGACTTCAATATTAAATATCATTAATCATGGTTCCCTTGTTACATCTTGGAACCTTCACTATTTATACTAACGCAAGGTGATGTCAGTGTTGGTTCTAACTCATGATACCTATCAAAATAAATTAGTAAATTCTTAATTAAATGAATTGGTTACATGTTCAGACACTAGCCGAGGGCTAAATATGGTACTTGGTTATTTAGTTACATTGTACTACTTTACTTTATATATGTATGTCTACACACTGTTACATTTCCAATACACGGGCCAAATTTTATAGACACCATTGGTGGTGGCCCACTACGATTTATCTCACACCCTCTCTAGGCACTATTTGGTACCCATATTAGATTACATGCTTATAGGTGTTAGGACCAATAGGGGCCTATATACCCTAAGAGGGGGGGTGAATCAGGGTATGGATATTGTTTTTCAATGTTCTTCCTGCCCCACTGGATCTTGACCTCTTTGTTACAAGGGTCACTTTGTTTGCACTTGTGTGTTTATTGTGATCACTTATTTCCTTCATTATCTAATGATTATGCTTTAAATGCAATGCAGGGAAGTAAGCAGGCAGACACATAAATTTTTACTTGGTCCACCCTCATAGGGCTACGTCCAAGGAGCATACGCCGACAAGTTTCCAGTCGTACCAAATTCAACTATTATTTACTAGATGTGGATACAATGGTTTGGGATAGATCACTTCTATTCATAGGCTCACTGCCTTTACAAAGTTTAGGGTCATCTCACTGCTTTCCCATGGGTCCCTCCCTGTTTCTCTCTCTCTGGCTCACTGCCGGTGGAGAGGATCACCTTCTTCCTCCTCCTTCGCTCACTGCTCTGGATAGGATCCAGTCACAGTTTATAGACCTGTAGGTCTCTTCATTTGCATGCAGGGTTTCATATTACTTTATATGTAGATACTCTGTTGAAATACAACTTTCACCTGTAGATGAATATCTCTTTGCACCAAAGGTATCGGACAAACTTCCAGCTTCCACACAGCCTGAAAATACTACCAGAAAATCAACCTTACTTGGCGTGAAAGTCTATCTCGATGCGCAAGTATAGGCACGCAAGTCAAAACTAGCACACAAGTCTTCCTCAACTACTTGTGCGACTCAAGATTCCGTAACTCCAAAACTGCGCGACTCACTTCCTTCCTCACCTAAACCACCTCAGGCGCACAACTAACACTTGGCGCGCAACTTCCTTCTTTGGCGCACAAGTCCCACTTGCTCGACACACCACCACTTCCGAGACCACCACACCTGCGCGACGGGAGCTCTGAATCTTCAAAGTGTTGAACTCCGGTAAAGAATGAAGAGGGGTGGTCCAGTATTTATAGGAAAATTGACCACCCTGCGCGATGGTGTGCAAGTCAACCCTCGGTGCGCAAGTCTCGGTGCATAGGTCTCTTCACCTACAAGTCACTTGCATGACCCACTTCCAAACTTGTGTGGACCTATTTTTTCCATATTTTGACCTTCTGATCTTGAAAAACCATAGGCACGCAAGGTCTTAAGATTCCAAGGCATTGGTGTGCAAGTCTCTTTCACAGCACGCAATTCACTTGCGCGACACCACCAATACTTGCACAACACTTGTCCCTTTGTCACATTTTGATGATCTGATCTTGAAAAACATATGTCACGCAAGTTTCCAAGCCTTCAAGTACATGGCGCGCAAGTCCCTTTTCCAAAAACCACTTTTCTTCATTTGAAGATTTTCAAGCCCAACAATTTGGAAAACACTGGAAAATAGTGCCACCTTGTATCTGTTCTTTTGTACTGTCTCCAGATCATCTATATCTTTGTCGATGTTCTTGAATAAAAAATGGATCGATAACCACAGCTCTTGAACTCGACATTCCATCATGAAATCCTCTTTTTCAACAAATTTTTATGTCATCGTTTTTCTTTGTCAACAATCACCGCTCAGATGTCCACTTTGTCAACAAACACAATCACCTCAAAAATGCTTCAATGATACCTTGAGGGATTTTTTCCCAACAATTGATGTTGACAAAGGGAATCATACAGCTTCAAGCGCTTGATTTCTTGATCTTTAGTATGGAGCTTGATATCAAAGGACTGAGTTGGATCTCTGGATGATTAGGATAGTATTTTATTTCCTTTATACTATTGTGGAACATGTTATTCCTACTTTCTTATATCCATGTTTTTCAATTTTCTGGTATATGACATATCATTAGTTGTTTTTGGATTTTATTCTAGTTGTTTCAGTTATTATTCTTATTGTCTCTATTTTCCATTGTGCCTTCTGTTTACTTATATTACTTCCACAATTTACCTATGTTTACTCTCACACACTATGCCACACTTTGGTAATGGGGGCATAGTCTCCCCATGGACACACCCTAGGCCCTCACTGCTAGTCGAAATCATCTGGTGTTCGACGATATGTGCTTGAGGCCATGTGGTTCTCTATGATTGGGGCACCCATCAAGGGGAATCTAGGTCTAGGACATCACAAAGTGGTATCAGAGGTGGTTTCTTTTCTTGATTTACTATTTGAATACAATATATTAGAGATTAAGAATGCTTGGCACTAGGTCATAAGTCATGTTTGGGCGTCACAAACCCATATTCCGGCTAAAAACCAAGTTGCCTAAATTATAATTTGTGTTCTACTTTTTCTTATTACAATTGATATTATTTCACCATTGGTTGATGCACATGATGTGTGGAGTTGTTTATTTTTACTCTAATTGAGAATTTATTTCATCCTTGGCCTGATGATATGAGGAAAAGGATAATTGTTACATGCATTATTATAGGAAACTATAATTCACATGTCATGCATATTTCCATGCCATATAGGTGAATTTCAGTACTTTTTATTGCTTGATATGCCTGTGATTATTGAGTGATGTTGTAATAGTTATCTTATCCTTGTATTACTTTTTGTTTTGACTGAGTGGTTTCATGTCTCAATTAATGAGGTGTATGGGCCCTCACGGGTTAGGATGAGTAATTTTTTGAGTCAATCCATTATTCTATAAATAAATAGAATTCATTTCTGGTGATAGGTGTATCAATACTGGTTAATCAAAAATGGCTATCCATTATGAAGTTAATCATGACCTCTAAAATGAATTGGTTTCACATCCTTATCCCACCCTATCAGGTATATGAAATGTAAAAGAGTGAATCTATAAATTAAATGAAAAATGAAATGAAACACATACTTGAGAACTTACTAATACCTAGTCCTCTAATAAGGTAGTTGGGGTAGTATGCCTTGAATAGTGAGTTTTCTTACGTTTATCTTCCACTAGTGATGCTATATTATGATTCTAAGCTTATTCTGAGGTATGTTCTTGGTTTTTTTAAACTGATTCCACCACGACATCCTCGTGTCGTTCTCTAGGAGGGTGGTGATAACCATGCCCCAGATGTGGTGGGCCTTGAGCCGCCAGTCTTAGCTCCAGGAGTACAACATGAGGCACCACCCACTGTACCTGATTTGGGAACTGATTCCCAAGTACATGATAGTTTTCTATGTCTGATAAAGTGCATTTATGGTGCTCCACGGCTTGCACCCACGATGGCTGATATGACTCATGAGTTCCAACAGCAGCATCCTCTTACTTTCTTAGGGGATGGTGGTTTGTAGGCTATTCGGTCTTGCCTAGAAGCCACTCTATCAATCTTTGAGCATTTGTAAACTCTTATAGAGTATAGAGTAAATATTTTAACATACATACTTTGGGATTCATCAAAGCGTTTGTGGGATGTGGTTACCCAGACAGATCACCATCAAGGCATGATATGTGCTAACTTCAAAACAGTTTTATATGATCAGTTATTTATTTAGATGATGAGAGATAATAGATCTAGATATTTTATGAATCTTGGGTAGGGTTCTATGTCAGTTATGAAATATTTGGTGTGTTTCACTGAGTTACAATGCTTTTCACTGCTTTTATCCAGTGATAATGTTTCACATGCTAGATGTTTTGAGGATGGGATTTAGTATTCCATCCATACACAGGTGAATTTATTTCACTTGACTACCTTTTCTGCAATAGTTTATCAGGATATTATCACTAATCATAACCTAAGGGATGGAAATAGTATCGGGTTTGAAGGATCCCATGTCAGACCAGTAGTTCTTCTGGTGGCAGGAAACGTTCCCTTGAGGTTTCTCATTAGGGTAGTGACAACCAAAGTGTCAATTTAGACAGATCTAATGTGTGTTATCAATGTGGTTGATAGGGTAATTAAAATACTCAATGCGATAGAGACCCACTAGAGTGTCAGGATTGTGTTCATATGAGGCATCTCCAACATTTTTGCAGGACCATCCCACCAGCTTCGAGTGGAAACAGATTCTCACTACCTCCTCCTTTAGAAGTAGGTTCTTTTACCCACGTTATTCAGGGAGTTGGGATGGAATTTGTAGTTATGGACAAGGAGGAGGTCGTGGCCATGGTAGCTAGATCCCAGATCACAAAAAATTCTAGTAGGGCAGTTTTGATCATGGTAGTCCATCTATTGCACAAGGTCGTGGATCAGGCCAGGTGCATGCACTACAGTCGATACAAAAGGATTAGGTGGTGGTACTATCTACATTACAAGGTACTATTATAGTAGCCTCTACCATAGTATCTCCATTATTTGATACAGGTACTTTAAAATATTTTATTTTTGTGTCCATCGTGGAAAGTTTTGGGCTAGAGATATAGTATTACAGTGGTGTAATGACCCTATACACACTGTTGGGGATATGAACAGAATGTATATGCCAGTGTAAGGACCATCCTCTTGATGTAGGTAGTTAACATTTCTTATGGAACCTATTTTTTCTCCAGATGAAGGACTTTGGTGTTATTCTTAGGATGGATTGGTTGGTTTAGTTTCATGCTTTTGTAGACTACTATTGTTGTAGTGTATCCTTTATATCACCATAGGGCATCAGTTATATACATAAGGGTGAGTGGTATGTCCATGATGGGAGATCTGGACCAGATAATCATGGTCTAGGTGGGGTGACCTCCCATATTTCCAGTATCTTCATGGAGGATCAGGGTTTTCTTCAAATTGATTTCCCTCCAGTAGTGGATTGTTTTAGGGATGTTTTTCACGATGTTTTTTCAGGCTTACATCTAGAGAGAGAGGTAGAGTTTACAATTTAGGATGTTCCAAGAGCATCTACAGTGTCCATTCCTCTATACTAGATGGAACCTACATAGCTTTAGGATCTAAAGTTGTAGTTAGTGGACTTAGTGGCCAAAGGCTTTATACAGCCCAGTACATCCCCTTGGGGTTTGCCTGTGCTTTTTTCCAAGAAAGATGACATAACCTTACGTATATGCCTGGATTACATAAGGTTGAACTAGATTACAGTAAAGAACTTATATCCACTACCTCAAATAGTTGATCACTTTGACCAGCTCTAAGGAGAAAAGGTCTTCTCTAAGACCGACCTGAGATCAGGTTATCATCAAGTATGAGTCAGACCATCATACATACCTCACACAACTTTACATAGTAGGTATGGTATGTATGACTACCGTTTTATACCATTTGGTCTTACCAATTTTCCTACCATTTTCATAGATTTTATGAATAAGGTTTTCCACCCCAATTTGTACACTTTTTTCGTGTTCTTTAAGGACAACATCTTGGTGTATTCTCTCACTCATATCAACCATGAAAAAAATCTTGAGATTATTCTAAGTACACTGAGAGAGAATCATATTTATGACAACATTTATAAGTGCCACTTTTGTATTGATAGAGTCCACTTCTTGGGTCATATTATTTTAGAATCAAGATTCTCTATTGACCCAGAAAAGGATTGTGCTATAGTTTCCTGGGTGTATCCTAATAACGTGTTTGATATATAGAGTTTCTTGGGGTTGGATGGATATTATAGGTGTTTTATATAGGACTAATCACGTATTTATTCACCTTTTACTTGTCTTACAAAGAATGTTGTCAAGTTCGTGTGTTTAGAAGTGTATGAGAAATCCTTTTAGGAGCTGAAAGGGAGGCTTTTCTCTGTACCAATTTTGATTCTTCCAGAGCCTGGAAAAGGCTATACCTTCTTTTGTGATTCATTAGAAATCATCCTAGGAGCAGTGCTGATCTAGGAGGTCAAAGTCATTGTGTATGGATCTCGGCAGGTAAGGACTCATGGGAGAGACTACTTGATGAACGACCTTGAGATAGAAGCAATTGTTCATGCCTTATGTTGACGGAGACATTATCTATTTGGTGAGTGCTTTGTGGTGTAAAAACCCATAAGAGCATAAAATATATCTTTTCCAACTATGAATTGAACCTTATATAGTGAAAATAGATTGAATATATTTAGTACTTTTATTTGAGCTTGCCTATATGCCTATAAAGGGAAACATAGTTGCTGATGCGTTGAGTCAGAAAACACAGACATAGGACATTTGGGAAGTCAGTGATGAATGGAAGTTAATGGACTTATTTTCTGAGTTGGGTCTAGAGTTTCATGATAATCATGATCAGTCTTACTTGACAGTTACCTCTTCTCTCCTTGAAAAGGTGAAGAGTATACCATTTTCATATCCAGAATGATTGGTTCTCCATAAGAGTATATCAAAAGATAACCCACCTATGGATTGTTCTGTAGATAGATATGATTCCCTACGTCTACATGGACATATCTAGGTTCCTACATGTATGATAGAGGAGTTGATGAAGGAGTCATATGTTTCTCAGTGGTCAGTTTATCTAGGAATCTTGAAGATGTATCAAGATATGCGATGCTAGTATTGATGGTCTGGGATGAAACTTTAGATAGAAGGTTCTATCATTAGGTGTTCCACCTATCAACAGGTGAAGTTAGAGAACTAGAGACTTGTAGGATTGCTACTGCCACATCCAGTCCTAAAGTGGAAATGGGAAGATGTTTCCATGTATTTCATAGAAGGCTTACCTAGGTTGTTGAGGGGTAGCGATGTTATCTAGGTATTAATTGACCGATTAACAAAACCATTCCACTTCATTCCAATTTGAGAGACATCCTCATTTGATGATTTGGGAAGACTGTATATCCATGAGATCATACGACTACACAGGGTCCCTCGTACTATTATTTCAGATCAGGATTCTCATTTCACATCACAGTTCTTGTAGAGATTCCAAAAGGCTATGAGGACTCAGGTGCTCCTAATCATATCTTTTCACCCTCAAACCAATGGAAAATCAGAGTAGACAATACATGTTCTTGAGGATATGATTTGAGCACGTGTCCTTTATTTCAATGGTTCTTGGGAGTAGCATATCGCTCTCATAAAATTAATCTATAATAACAGCTTTTAGGATAAAATTCAGATCTATAATTTTTAATACTTATAAGGTAGGCCATTTCGTTCACCCCTATGATAGATAGAGGTAGGTGAGGTATCCCTACTACCTCCTCGTCTCATTCATGAGACTTCAGAGAAGGTTCAGCTGATCATAAAGCGCATGACTACTGCTTAGTCCAGACAAAAATCTTATGTCGATTGCCATCGACAACCTCTGGAGTTTAAGGCCATGGATCGTGTTTTCCTTTGGGTATTTTTAAGGATTTGGCATAGATGGTTTCTGAATAAGGGAATGTTTTTTCCTCATTATATAGGTCTATTTGAGGTTCTAGAGAGAGTCAGGACGGTCGCCTGTCAGTTGCTACTACCTTAGAGGTACCATGTCATGCATGAAGTATTTCGTGTTTCACAGATTTTCCAATATCATGTTGACTCATATCATACTTTTTATCCTGAGGAAGTTGAGTTAGATGCAGATACTACCTTTGAGGAGTATTCAGTACACATTGTCAACCTGAGCAAGAAGGCTCTCTGAGGTCGGTTTGTCCCTCCAGTATAATTGCTATGGAATCACGACAGAGTATAGGATGAGACTTTGGGTAGGGAAGCTGATGTACATTCCTAATGGCCAGAGTTGTTCTCAGATAATGTTTCTCCAACCTTGGAAGGTGATCTCGAGTATGATTTCTTTTAATGGGGGAAGATTGTAAGAACCCGGTTTTTTCTCTCAAGTGTGGATCCTTTAAATTTTGGTATAAATCTATAATTTGGACCTAATATTAATGGACAATGTTTTAGAAAAGGTCTTGGGGTGTCTGGGGAATTTCGAATCTCATGAACCATATTTTTTGGAAAAATATGAATGGTTCACAGTTTAGAGTAAACCCTGCAAGAATTTTGCATTGTTTGGAAAACTGTGTGGATTTTGTTTTTTAAACAGATCCTCCTCACATGGTTGGCCCATGACCGTGTGGCCTAACTATGAAAGTTCCCCTTTTCCTTAGTAACCATGCGGACAAACCGTGCACATGCTAAGTTTTGGGTAAATTTACAGAATTTCCCTTAATGACCTATTAAGAAGCCTCCATCTTCCCTAATCCAAGATCATGTGGGATTAACCAATTTCTCTCTCAATTTTTAACTTTTTTCATATATAAATATTGGATCAAGAGATATCCATCATCTGGTGACAGGTCGAGCTTCCGTTTATCACGTTGTATGCGCAACGGTAAGTACTCAAGTCCGTTTGATCCATTCTTCTACTCTTTTTCTCTTGACCTAGTAATCATGGTATGAGAGTTTTTCTCATTTTCTTAGATCTACTCCGATCTGAGGAAAATCAATGGTTGATACCAAAGGAGGAGATTCATACAATACTAAGGTGGTTGGTCTGTAACTCGTCCCTAAAGTTCATTGATTTTGTAATTTTTTGTTTGGGCCACAGATTTCATCAGGTGTCTTTTATAGAATTAATATTACAATCTTATACTTGTTATAACCATATAGATATGATATTCCCATATATGTGATTAATTGTTGGTTTTTATGACCACAACTCTATCCCTTCCTTGTATAAGGTTATCCCATTATTGTCACTTAGACCTTTGACACATTTGAACCACCATTCGGGTGTGCCTTGGCTTAACCACTTTAAGGGTAATACTTTCTATATTAATTGGATTGATTTATATTATGAACTACATAATAAAAATTACCATGTGTGCGTACCACTTGACCCACCTTAGCTAAGTGCTTCAAATTCATAATTAAATGTGAGTGATTAATTGGTTTAATTTCCATATCACCCCTTACCACATTAATGGAAGGTAGAAAAATGAACCTTAAATTATGGAATATGACTTAGACAGATTAAATGAATGGTTTCATGGTACTTGGACTTGTTACACTAATGAAAGGAAAGGCTTGAACCAAATGACTTGAAAAAAAGGTTGCATGCTACTTGACCTTATCACACTAATTAAAGGAAAAGATTTAATCTAATGAAATATTTCATGACTCTATAATCAAATAGGAATGTCCTGACTCGAGCTTGCCTTGGATTCTGGTCAGAATGTTCCATGAGCACTCAGGAAACCCATTCTAATTCAAGGATACAACTTTCTTAGGATGAGACCCACATAGATCATGATCCTTATCTTTTCTTGGATGCCTATTATAATACATAAGGATCCCTCATTTAGTACTATAGGATGCCTTGGATACACTCCTTGGATCCAGTATTGACAAGTAGGTGCCATAGTTAAATCCCATCAGGCCTAGTCTTGGATTAGCCCAGTTTTACATTGGATGAACTCCCTGGACTCTATAGGTGCCTCATTGTGCAATGCCTTGGATTATGATCCTTGGATTAAACTCTTACCTCATTCTGGTCTACAGTTATTACTGCTTTGGTGACCCTTGAGGTCAACATCACCTTTGTTATTACCTTGGGACTTCACTATTAAATATCATTGATCATGGTTTCCTTATTATATATTGGAACCTTCACTATTTATACGATCATGATGTGATGTCATTTTGGCTCTACCTCATGATAACTATCAACAAAAATTGGTTAATTCCTATTAAAATGAACTGGTTACATGTTTAGAAACTAGCTGAGGGCTGAAGCAGGTACTTAAGTATTTAGTTACACTGTACTAATTTACTTTATATATACATTCCTGTACACAGTTACATTTCCATTACATGGGAAAGTTGTTATAGAAACCATTGGTGGTGGAACAATGTGATTTATCTCACACCCTCTATGAATTTCATTTTGTACCCGGAGTAGATTACATGGTTACAGGTGTTGACAAAGGGAAGCATATAGCTTCAAACACTTGATTTCTTGTTGTTTAGTATTGAGCTTGATAGTATAGGACTGAGTTGGAAATCTGGATTCTTGGGATAGTCCTTTATTTCCTTTATATTGTTGTGTAACATGTTATGCATGTTGTCTTGTATAAATGTTATGTAGTTTTCTAGTACATGACATATCATCATCTGTTGTTGAATTTTATTCCATTTGTTTTAGTTATTATTCCTATTTTCTCTATTTTCTGATGTGCCTTCTGTATACATATATTGATTATACTATTTACCTATGTTTACTCTCACCCACTATGTCACACTTTGGTAATTATGGCATAGTCTCACCATAGACACACCTTAGGCCCTCACTGTTAGTCGGCAACCTCTTTCTTTCAAAGAGATACACTTGATGCCATGTGGCCCACCGTGTTTGGGGCACCCATCAAGAGGAATTCGGGTCTCGAACATCAAAATTATGTTCACACTGGATTGGTGATCATTTTCAAAGGAGATCCTTAGTAGGTTAACAAAACCGAGGGAGACAGGAGGTTACACATTGAGCCAGTATTCGTACATTCAATACTCATAGGGAACATATGGTATGTAATTTTTGTAAATAATTTATATGACATTAAATGTAAAATGTTTATTTTATATTCATGTAGGTAGTAAAACATCGCAATATTTTGTATTTCGGTATTTATAGGAGGATGTAAAATGAACCAGTCACTAGAGATATTAGAGGTGATTGACAGCATCATATTATGGTTCGTGTAATTTATTTTTAAGTTTTAAAATTAATTGAAAATAATATTTTAACTATTTTAATTTTAAATTTCAATTGAAGGAGCCATATGAGGCCGCAATGTCTCAGACTCAGACTGAGAGTCCATCCATGCCCGAGGTTCAGACTAGTGACTACGGATTTGATGAGGCAACATGGATGCAGACGACCCAGTATGGATTTGGGAAAGACCAAGTTGTTGGTATCAACTCTTTATTGATGCATGAGTTATTATAGGACTACTGCAATGTCAGCATCCAACTTGAGAGGAACTCATGGAGATTCATCATCATCTGCTGCACATTATCAGGAGAAACTGCAAGATCAGAGTGAGCTTATAGAGAGTATGTGTAGGGAGTAGGAAAAGATTCATCGACAGTAGCAATAGTAGGAGGGGATGTGCTGATGGCAGAAGCAGTAGAATGAGAAGACAATGGAGTACATGCATCATCTGACTCGTGGTTTAGGGATGGAGTTCCCTCCACCATCTGCTCCAGCTCCTCCAGAAGACCCCCCAGTGATGCCAGCTCCTCTAGAAGACCCCTATTGATATATTTACATTTTATAATAAAACATTTGAATGTTATTTTATTTTGTAATATTATATATTTAAATTTCTACATAGTGTGTTTTTTATATTGTTGAGAATATTGTGTGTCATTATTTTATTATTTATTATTTTATTACTTTATTATTTATTTATTTTTTTTTTATTTTATGGACTTTATTATGTATTTATTCTTTTATTAAAATTATTATTTAATTTTATGTTAATATTATTGTTATTTTTTGATTATTATTTTTTATATTAATGTTAATATTGAGGTTTTTATTATTTTATAATTTTTTATTATTTTACAATTATCATTATTCTTATTAATATTAACATTATTAATAATAATATTATTTTTTATATTATTAGTATTATTAATATTAATATTAATATTTTTTTTATTATTATTATTTATAATATTATTATTTAATTATTATGATTATTATTATTTTATTAATATTTTTTTCTTGTCATTATTATAATTATATTCTTATTATTATTGTTATTTAATATTATTTTATTAATATTATTTTATTATTAGTATTATTATTTTATTAAATTTTATTAATATTAATATTTTTTATTTTTCAAAAGTATTTGTGATGGGCCCGTCACAAATTCCTATTTGGTCCATCAAAAATAAGTATTTTTAAATACCACGGGTTAGCTATTTGCGATGGGTGAATTTCCCATTCCAAAAATGGTTTTTTGTGATGGTCCATCACAAAAATCCAAATTTGCAACTTGATTTTCTATTACAGATCATTTGTGATGGGATCCCGTCACAAATAACTAAATTTTGAATACTGCATGGTTTCAACCGTGCAAGATTCTCCTAGTGAAGATTCCATCACCACTCAAGATAGAACTAGCATTCCAATAGGGCCAGTTAACTTAGAAGAATTTCCTCCTCCCAATAACCCAATCGACTCAGATGATGAAGATGATTTAGAAGATTATCCCTCTGTATTTAAAAGGGCATCTCCACTATCATCGATGATTTAGTAAAGGTGAATGTTAGCACTGAGATAGATCTGAGGTTAACATTGATCAGTACAGATATGCATATAGAGGAACAAATATATTATGTGGACTTCCTGAAGCAACATCATGACATGTTTTCTGAGAGTTATGATGAGATTCTAGGACTAGACCCTCAGGTCGTCATCCACCATCTTGGTATCCCGGTAATTCATCATGAGTTCTAATAGGCTCACAGGAAGATGCACCCTTTCCATGGTGTCAAGGTCGAGGATGAAGTTGATAAGATCATTAAAGCCTACTTTGTTAAGGAAGTCTAGTACCCCAGGTAGTTCTCCAGCATCGTTCCCATTAGGACGAATAATAGACATATCAGAGTCTACATCGACTTCCAGGATCTCAACCGCCACTGCCCAAAGGATGATTTTCCCATTCCGGTGATAGAGCTATTGATCAATCCCATCACTGGGTTCCATGCCCTCTTCTTCATGGATGTATATTGTGTGTATAATCAAATCTTTATGGCCCCTGAAGATGAGGATTCCACTACCTTCAAGGAACCACAGGGTACATTCTTCTATTAGGTAATTCCCTTCATTTTGAAGAATGCAGGAGCCACCTATCTACGTTTCACACACCACATATTCAAATCAATCTTTGCGATGCTAGTGGAATTCTATGTGGATGATTTTTTGGTAAAATCCCACCATCATCAATACCATCTTATAGATCTTGACAAAATTTCCATCTTCCTCTGCTTCTGTCATATGAAGATGAACTCCTTTAAATGATCTTTTGGGGTTTACTTTGGGAAGTTTCTTAACTTTTTCATTATATACAATGGCATTGAGAATGATCCAGAAAATATTGAGGCCATCATTCTATTTCCTCTTCCAAGAATCTTCCGAGTTCTCCGAGGCTTTCAATGACACTTAGCCTATATGCACCGATTCGTTGTGAATATAGTTAGAATATCTAATCCTTTTTTATACTCATAAAGAAAGGTTTCCTTTAATAGTGTGATGAAGAGTGTTAGACTGACTTTGAAGAGATCAAGTAGTATCTACTTTAGCCATTGTTTCTGATTCCACTTGTCTCCAGAAAGCCACTGTTCCTTTATGTGGCCAACTTGGAACCATCCCTTAGTTCAATTATTTCCTAATAGAACAAAAAAAATAGAGAATATTTTATACTATCTCATTCACAAGCTCCTCGACATAGATACCATATATTCTTCTATTGAGAAAAGATGCCCCGTGCTAGATTTCATAGTGAAGAATTTGATTCATTATCTACAACATAATGAGATATATCCGGTGTTTTGGATTGATCTACCAAAGTATATTCTAAACATCCCTATGTTTAAAGGACAACTAGCTTGTTGGGATATGGTCCTTCAGCAGTTATACATCGGGTACATCTCGTAGAAGGAAGTCAACGTTTAGGCACTGGCAGATTTTCTTGTCGCCCATCCAACCCCACAGAGCATTCACTAGATCTATATTTTCTAGATGATTCCATTATATTAGTGGATCAGGATATTCCATGCTAGTAGATTCATTTCGATGGTGCCTCCCGAAGCCCAATCGGTATAAGTCTCAATGATCCTAAGATTAATAGATTAGGCATGGGAATCATTTTCACCATTACTACACAAGTTATCTTTCTCTATTAATTATTGTTGTCTAAAAGATGCACCAAAATGGGGCATGGTATTAGGCTCTCATACCTAGTCTTGATATGACTATCGATATTTACTTTCCCCACCTACATGTGAAGTGGGGATCTGAATTAGTCATCAAGAAGATAAATGGTGACTATGTCATGAAGAATCCAGAGCTCGTACCCCTATTAGAGTGAACCTACTAGATGATGGCCTGGTTACCTTCTTAACCAAAGGTCACCTATGTTCCTCGGTCGTAGAATGGTCTACGTAATTCTCTGGTCGGTTTATCCTTTTCTCCCATAGAGCCTGACCAATAAGATCAATTCATTCATGTGGTGCATCAAAGGGTCATCTCCCTTGTCATCATAGACAATGATGATAACTAGTAGGTAATACACCTTATCAACAATGCCTTCACATCAGGACCTTTAGAACCCCCTATCATTATATAATAAACCTCTTATTGGATAATTACTTTCATCGGGTACCTCTAACATGGTAATATCCTGATAGATAGAGCTCAGTATGAGTGAGCCCATTGGTGTGCAGTGTAGTTCACCCTCCAAAGCGGTCATATACTTGAGCATATTCTCTAAAAATGTGGGTTTGATGGAATTATCCTTTTTTTATTTCAAGGATACAATATTCCCTAGGTTATGTAGGAAGTTCATACCAGAACATGTGGTTCCCATCAGAAAAGTTAGAAACTCTCCAACCAGATTTGAAGGTTGGGTTACTTTTATCCCACCATGGTCCATGACCTTATTGAGTTAACCAAGTGGTTTTATGTTTCTTATATCCATGCCAACATTGTTCATAATCCTCCAGATCCCCTCCATACTACCATGTATTCTTGGCCATTTGATGTATGGGGAATCAATGTCGTGGGACCTTATCCACTAGAAACTGCTCGCCATAGCATTTTTCTTCTGACCGCAACAGATTTCTTTTCCAAGTGGGAAGAGGTGATCCCTATCAAGGATATAAAGGCCCATTTTATTGTTGATTTCATGAGCTCCAACATCATCCATTGATTCAGAGTCCCTCGCATTTTTCTCACTAATAACAACACCAATTTCCGAGCAGCTGAGCTGAAGGAATTGTACACCAAGTACAATATATGGTCTAACAACACTTATTGTTACCATGTACAAGAAAATGGAAAGATAAAGTTGTTCAAAAAGACAATGTCTAATATTGTACAGAATACGGTGGGCCATGACAAAAAAAGTGTTGGCTAGACAAGATCCCCAACGCTCTATGGTCTTAGTGGAAGACAACTCAAAATTCCACCCAGGTGACCCTATATTCCCTTGTGTATGACACAAAGTCAAACCTTCCCATAAAGATTCCGTTTTCATAACTCTGTATAGCTATCTATGACCAGAAGACATCAGACATAGTTTCATAAGTCTGTTTATCTATGTTGGAAACCCTCTATGAGAACATGCTCAAGACCTTTCATAATCTAGAGAGGCATTAGAATAATATATATAGAGATTTCCCCAAAAAATTTCATCTCCTCTCCTTTATTTATGATGACACAATATTGAATCTGAGGACAATAATTATACCTAGTAGGAAGACACTGATGTTGGAGCCCAAATGTGAAGGGCCTCACATCATTCACAATGTCTATCCTATTGGTGCATACTCTTTGGTCACTATAGATGGAGAGGGAGTCACTCCTCTCACCAATTCCAAGTTCCTAAATAAGTAATTTGCATAAGTACTCTTTCTCTTTATCCCACATGATGTTAAACTACGTGTAACTTCCCGACCATTCTTCATGATGATAAACTGCAAACTATTTCCTATGGTCCGAGTTTTACAACCTTAAACTCCTTTCTCTTTCATCCAAGAAACATAAAGTTAAACTATGATGCCTCATCCATCATGATGTTAAAGTTCGTAAAACTTTATGATCATCCTATATGAGGATAAACTACATAGTGTTCCATATTTCACAAGTTCTATGACCTTAAACTATGATCTCTTTCATCCAAGAAACGTGATGTTAAACTGTATTTTCCTATCCAACATGATGTTAAAATGTGACATTATTTATACAAGACATTAATATATATAATGTTTATGGTTCTTTCCACATGACCTTAAAAGGAAAGTGCCCCTTTGTTCTATATGATGCTAAACTTCCACATCCCACATGACATTAAACTACTTCTTCGTCTTAGTTTCATGATGTTAAACTATGAAAAACCATTATCCTAGATAAATGGTGATAAACTGCACAACACCCTGATGTCCATATCTGAGAGGTTGTCACCTTTGGAAATGGTCACTTACCATTCCATCTATAGAACTATATATTTCTTGAATCCTATCCTTATGGGATATGTAGAAATATCTAGACATTTTTTCTATGGTCTAACAATAAGTTCCTTCAAATTCTCATCCTAGGTTTCTCCCAGGAATATGTGGTGCAACAAACCTCCTTGGTCCTCATTTAGGTTGGAACCTCACCATGTAACTCCCTCTAGAGTATTATTTTTGGCCTTCGTCCTTACCACATGACTCTAAATTGCACGAAATTAAAGAAATACATATGTCTTGATTATCATCCTTATGGGATACATAGGAACACCTAGAAATTTAGTCTTTGGGATCATTTGTAATTTCATTGTTTTGGACCCTTGGCTTGAGATCACTCTTGGTAGCTCATGGTGTGGTGTGTATTTCAATAGTCCTCATTCACATCGGGTTTATTTTTCCACACTTGGCACATCCCCTTTAAGATACCTTTCCCACTAATGTCCTAGTAACACAATAATAAACTATGTCGTATCCTTTGTCCATATTGCATGATATTAGACTACATAGAACTCAATAACTATGTATGTCTTGATTCCCATCCTTATGGGGTATATAATAATTCCTGGAAATTATTTCTTCGGGTCTATCCCAGGTTCAACACCCCTTTTTTCTTAGGAATATTTGATATGGTAATCGGACTCCTTATTCCTCATTCACGTTGGTTTCATCACCTATCCATGCTATGTATATCCATTAGAAAGGCCTCATCCTTTGGTCTAGCTCCATGACCATAAAAAGAAATCCCAATTCCATGTATTATGAATTCAAATTATGAATTCCCTAGGAAAATATTGTGTAACGAGCCTCCTTGGTCGTTTTTTGCATCAAGTTACAGTGGCTGCATCATATGTATTTATTTAGGATACCTCCTCCCCTTGCATCTAAGATTCATGAAGATAAATTGTGTGACACATTAATCTTTACTGCATGATGTTAAACTGCATTGAATTCAAGAACTACGTGTGTCTTGATTCCCATATTTGTGCGATATGTATGAATGCCCAGACATTTTTTTCTTTGGGTCCAACCCCTGTTATAATATCCCTCTTTTATCTATCCTCACCCTCTTGATTTGGCATTGGTCCATTACCATGCCATATCTAAAAGCCCTCTCGAGGATTATTCCCTTAATAAGAGATTTGGATCACTTTATTTGATATGCCTCATTATCTTGAGTATATGTGCTATGATGTAGGACCTAGAGTGTTGGATCCTATATGAACCTTCTCTCATTCTATCCCCATTCTTCGCTTAACCCGTTGTTTAGGTCTCCATAATCTTTTACATATGAAGGAACCCCATAACAGTAGGGTGCCTAGACATATGGCATGCCTACTATCTTGGTCCAACACCAAAAAGGATATCAAACAACATTTTGAGACATGTCCCACATTTTGAATATGGTCAGCAACTGACCTTCATTTGTCTATTCCCATTCCAGGTTACACAATATGGATGATGTACTTCGAATAAGGTCAGTAGTTATCCTCCATCGTTATATAACCCTCATCGTGTCCCATATATTAGACGTTATTATTCATGTCTCCTCACACATCCTTATGTCTAGTCAGAGCTTCAATACCAATAGTGTTACCTCTATAGACACCTTTTCACATTGGGCATGTCGATCAGCATGAATGGGACATCCTTAAACAAACTTATCCATTCCCATGTTGTGTGATTCCATGTGTCATAAGGACCCTCTCCTCCCATAGCTTTCCACACCAAGCATGGATCATGTGGGCTTAAGGGACTTGGTAAGGTTTGTACCCACACATAAGAGTCACACAAACTCTATGGTCGAAACTCTATGACCTTAAACTAGGATTTTATGTCCCAAGAACATGACTTTAAAATGATCATCCAAGTCCAAGACTTATGAATTAAATCTATGTGTAGGTTTTACTTAAGGAATGTGTGATGTGGTCGTGATCTTCTTGGTCCTCATGTATGTTAAGTTACCTCATGGAATCTCACTTCACATTTATGCTTTTGAATCCTTATCTTATAGTCTGAGATCTGTGACCATAAAATAAGATCCCTAACATCCTTGTTTCATGACACTAAACTACCTAATAGCCCTCATTCTTATCATATGATGTTAAACTACGTATCATTCATATGACATGTATGGTGATAAACTAACCAGCGTTATGATGTCTTCACCTGAGAAGATGTTTCAGCTTGGCACTGGTCATCTTCTATTCCATATTCAAGAACTATGTATGGATTGATTTCTACCCTCACATGATATGTAGTGATGCCTGGACATCTTGTCCCTGGGACCAGCCATAAAATCATATTTTCATCCCTTTATCCCCTTTGCAATAATATCATTTAGGAGTCTTCCATATGGTGTGGACCTCTTTTTTCCCTATTCAAGCCAGGTTTCTATATAGTTTTGCACTGCACATCTTGTCTGTTTTTAGTCTGAAAACTATGACCTTAAACTAATATTTTCAGTGTCCTAGTCACATGACAATAAGCTGTGTAAAAACATAGATATTATCATTTGAGAGAAAATATCCCCCCATGTTGGCATTAGCCATGTGGAATTACATATTCCAGAACTAAGTGTGGCTTGATTCCCATCTTTATGAGATACATAGTGATAGCCCGAAGTCTTGGCCCCAGGCTGAGCCATAGAAACATGAACCCTTACACCCTTTCTTGGCCCGGGTTCCCTCCTCATGAATGTGTGGTGTGGATCTCTTTGATCCTCATTCATGTCAGGTACTTTTAAACACCACACAGTCCCCATTTGTGATTTACAAGTCATATTCACACAACAATAAACTGTGTGACATTTTCATCCTCATCGTATGATGTTAAACTGCACGGGTACATCCAATGCACACAACATTAAACTGGCCACCTATGGTCCACACTCTATGAACTTAAATTGAGGGATTTTGGTTTTAGAAAAAAAACCTTCAAAATTTTCTAAACACACTTTAAGAACCTGATTTAGGAGGACATGTCTGATCTTACCTACAGATTTTCCACACCAACATGTTTGAATGTACGGTGTCATAATTCCTCATTTGTTGGAATCCTTTTGAACATTAAATCACTCCACTCCCATGCTTCATGTGTCTCTTTATTTGGATCTCCATCATCTTCTAGGTTTGAAGGGACCCCCTAATGGAAGGGTTTTTAGCCATATAGATCACCTATCATCCTAGGATAGCACCCCGAAAGATTACGAATGACATTTTGAGGCTTCTCTCATGTTTTGAATATGGTCAGGAGCCAACACTTATTTGTATGTTCCCATCAAAAGTTACATGACATGGATATTATACTTCAAATAAGGTCAATAGTTATCCTACATCTCCAAGACATTCCCATTTTCTTCCAGATATCAAGCGTAGTCATTCACATTTTCACCCCCTTATGTTCTTGTGGATCTCCAATACCCCTGGTGTTGTCCCTTTGTGAATCTACACATGTCGAGTAGGAATGTTGGCATGGTTGGAATTTTCCTAAACGGAATTTCCTTTCTATTGTTGTGTGCTCTCTTATGATGGGGAATCCAGACATCACTCCTTGATTCAAACACTGAGCATGGCTCATGTAGGCTTAGGAGTCTTGGTAGGGCTATAACCACATAAAGAAGCTGTGCAACCTTTGGTCCAAGTTCTAAGACCTTAAACTAAGATCTCTTTCATCCACAAAACATTATGTTAAACAGTGTTTCCTCATCCCACATGACGTTAAAAAAGTTTTTTCCTTTCAACATGATGTTAAAATGCATGGGCTGGTCTTGTCATGTGACTTTAAACTACAACAAAATCTTCCTAAGCACATGATGAAAAATGAAACTTCATTGTGGTGCCCTCACTTGAGAGGGGATCACCCATGGAACTAGTCATACCCCATTCCACCTATCAAGATCTATACTTGTCTCGATTCCTGTAGTGACACCTAGAATATTTTTCCATGTCTATCTTCTTAAAAAAAAGAAAAATTATAACAAAAGAACAAACAAGAAATATCTTATGCATTTTCTCTATGTGCAAGGGTTAGACATGCATGGTTTAATTGACCTTCTAAAACTATGTATGGCTTGATAATAATACTTATGTGATATTTATTGATGCCCAGATCATCAATCTCATGTCAATCCACAACACCATTTTCCCTTTTCACATCAAAAAACCTTCATCCTTACCACATTAAATTAAACTGCATGAGATTCCATAACTAGGTATGGATTGATTCTCCTCATTATGGTATACATAGTGATTCCTAAACTCTTTGTATGTGTGCCTATAAATAGTCTCGATGGTCCTAACTCTATGAACATAAACTAGGAACTCTATGGTCTGAACTCTATGACCTTAAACTAATAACTCATCGTCCTCAATGTGTGAAGTTAAACTGCAATCATACCCTGAACAATTTTAGGATGCCCCATGATAATTACGGGATGTTTCAACTTACTCACTAGAGAGGACTTCATCCACCAATGTTGGTCTCCAACTACACTATCTTCACGAACTACGTGCAGATTGATTCCCCACATTAAGGGATACGTAGTTATGCCCAGACATTTTGTCTCAGGCCCAACCATAGGTTCATTAAACTTTTGGCTATTTGGAACCTATTATATTCCAAACTCTATGACCATAAACTAGGAGCCTCATAGGGATATTTGGTATGGTATTAGATCTCCTTGGACTTCATTCATGTTAGTTTTTGTCCCTCACAACATCACATATACCTCTTTTTCGTCTGTTCCTTGGTATTTTTATGGTGCAAAAGACTCCTTTGGATCATTCATGTTGGGTTCATATCCTCCATGAAATGAAAAAAATTATAGTAATAGACATCATAATCCATGTAACATGACTTTGAACCATTTTCTAGGATCTATACAGTGTGACCTTAAACTACGTGAAAACATCCTAATCATATGATGTTAAATTATTGGATGTCCTGATTAAATGGAATTAAACTGTACCATGCATCGTCCTCACTTTCATGACATAAAACTAAAAATCATCTTATTCCCTCAATTATTTCTCGACATCTAAGATGGCGCTCCCCTAGGAGGTTGGTTTAATCTTTTTTCAGACCAATGTGCATACACCAATTTGCTATAAGTTACGGTGGCATAATCTCAACAGTGTTGGAATCCTTTAGAAAAAATACACCACTCCAGTTACATTATTTTCATTCAACTTATTTGGATCCTTATCCTCTTTATCATATGAATGATCCCCCTAACGATCTGGTCCCATTCCACGTTGACTCACCTACCATTCTCGGCCAATGCCCTAGAAGGATTTAGATGACATTTTGAGTATGGTCATGTGTTTTGAATATGCTCAATGGTTAGACCTCATTTTTTTGTCCCCATTTTAGGCTAGCGGTAGAAATAATATGTTTTGAATATGTTCATTAGTTATCTCATATCGTCATTACATCATCATTGTGTTCCACATTTTGGGCCTTGTGATTCACACTTTTCATTCCCCGTTGTTCGCATTGATTATCACTCTTCTAGAGTTATCACATCCATGAACTAAATAATATTAGGAAAGGATAGTTGGATAATGTAATAGACCTATTCTCCATTAACATACTCTCTTAGGAAAAATAAACTGGGTGATCAGTCAATAATATCAGACCTCAAGTATTCGATGATTAGTTGTCACTCTCATACAAATTGATTGATTAGGTGGTCGTACTTTTTATCACATCGGGCATGACCCACATGAGCATAATTATTGATCACTAGATGTGTCATAGATATGATCAAAGTGCATTGATTTAAGAAAGATTTATTCATTTCCAAGAAAGCGGGTGAAAAAAGTATGTTTCATATGTTTGTCTAAAACACGACCCTTAGGGATTTTCACCATCAATGGAATGATTCAATACCACCACTTTCTAGTGTGTGGATTTTAGAGTCTCCTACCACTTTATGAGATCCCTCTTTTCATCACTATCCATATAGAAAAGCTCATTTCCCCTGATCTACATTCAGTTCCATTCAACTCAGAGCTTAACCACTTGATAGCTCACCTGTTCTAGCGGCTCCTAGGCTTCCACCAACTGGACCATCAATTTTTCAATGAGTTCTATCTGATTGGTGAGGAATGTGGAAAACTCATTCATCTTTTCATCAAGACACTATATTTCATGTTCATCCTCCTAGAAATTATGGGTGTTTTAATATTTTTTTGGCACTAGGAAGTGTCTAGGTGTTGACTTCTCTCACGCATCATCCCAAAAAGATAGTCACAGATCATCGCATGATGAAGGATATAATCCACCCCTCCGACATAGAGACAGTGAATCTAGGTGCATAGTGATCCAATTTGGATTATCTATTCTACCTCAAGGACAACAAGGAAACATTTGATACCCTTCCATGCCATGGCCATGTCATGAGGCTATCCTTAGCTTCATCTGGATCAAATTCATCCATCTCCTCAAGGTCTGTAGGTATATATTCTTGAAAGATACCCAAAATATCAATAGTAGGATCATCCTACTACATCCTATCTGACGTACTGGGCTCTATGACATGCAGGTGACCCTCTTCTCTCATTTCCATGGCAGCCTCACCCTCACCAGATTTAAGTTCTGCCTTGGCAGTGGAATCACCTGTAGCCATATCTTCCTGCTCACTAGGTGCCAAGGATGGATCAACTAGAGTGGTTGGATCCTCACTGATAGGTATAAAAGTCAAAAGAACCCCCACAGATGTGCTGGACTCTTTGGTTTTCTGGGATTTTATTCTTACAAGAATTGCGTGTAATGGAAACCTTAGTTATCCAAATTATCATATAACAGATGTGGTTCTACAAAAAATAGAGACTTGCAAGAGATATGTGTAGCCAAATCAAATGTCTGAGTCACCATGGGAAATTCTACGCTCAAAGAGCCCAAAACTATTGTTATCTTGATGATTAGAATTCCCTTCATATGAACAACAGGGATAGCTCATAATTTTGAGGTCGTCAATTTGAAACCTTCAATAGGCTCACCGCTAGCCACTTTAAACCCGACTAGTCTGTCACCTTTCTCATCCCCAAACATGGTCTTAGGGACACATCCCCCCATGTCCATCAACGCATTTTCACCCCCTGTAGTTGGAGTCCCTTCATCATCACCAATGTGTTTCTAAAAAGTAAAACATTGGATAGTATATCTGAGTTATGGAAAGAGAAGTAACTAGGATACAAATAATCCAAGACTTGATTCATTATATTCAATAAGTTCCTAATTAGATCCTGTAATCTTGTCTATATCATGTAGAATCTCCTAATATAATGTTATCCCCTGAGATTCCTCACCTCTAGGCTCTTCATCCTTGGTAATCTCTTCTTCTTCATCTGCTTCCTCATCCTCCTCCTCCTCCTCCTCCTCCTCCTCATCTTCTTATTATTCTTCTTCTTCTTCATTTCCATCATCCCTGGGTGCAATTTCTTTAGGATCATGCTATTGACTGATCATCACTTTTACTAGGAAATGATGTTCCATATATATCCCATGTTGGCATGCATAGGTGTCCGTAGTCGTCAGCTATGCATGTCAGTAATGAATGTCGACACTGTCAGCCACCTCAATGTGAGAGACATCTAGAAGATCAATCCTAGTGCATGTTATTATTCACCATAGATATTTATTTGACAATGATGGTTGTAACATCCTCCAATTAGACCACAAGATTGGAAAAATTGCATCGGCAGTCAGCTGCAAAAGATACCTTATATTTTTTATATGGGCTTCTATAGCTGGTCCTCGAAGTTTCCGTCGGGGCCACCACACTTCAGAAGGTGAGGGTGCAGCCACACCTTGTGACATTTCTGTTACTGATGCTCCATCTCCTGCAGCCCTAGCCACCTAGCTTGCCTATGGTCTTGGTTCCCTAGTAGCATCTCACCTGCTTTCTTTCCACCCAATCTCTACACTTGTAGCCTTGATTTTCTAAATGAGATTTCTCATAATTGATTCTGGATATGCCAAAACCTAGTGATAAGAATATAATTTTCAAAGTATAAAATCAACATCAGTGGTCGAACCCTAGAAATGTTCAACAAATATGGTCCTAGTCCATTTCTTGGAGGACAAATGGAATTTGGGAAGTCATATCCTCCAAAGTGAGCTGCAATATAGCCATAAAGAATTTAGAATGGTATGAAAATTCTCATGGGTATTCCCCCCTTGATATTCACCCAATAATACTATACAACCTTTACAATATAGGAACTCCAGGATTAACTATATTACGAGCTCCCATGATCTCGACCCTTACTTGAATCCCTGGATGGACCCCAATCCTTCTATCCCTAACTGGAAGAACCCATGCACTTAAGAAGATAGTAAGGAAAGTGACATATCATACTTTTGGATCCCAACTCTCATTTACATTGAAGCCCCATGATTGATATTAACTTACTTCAAGGATCAACCAATATGATTTGTCCTTGCCCCTTTGTAATGAGGTCAGGAACAACCTCCCCAAGCCAAGAATACTCACACACTGATCCCTCTTAGTGAATAAGTTAAACCATGCCGAGTATGGGATTTCTTTCAAAATGTATTTGATCCTCAGCCTCTCCTTTTCCAAATCCAGTAGATTCCATGTCAGGATGGGGGTCTGTGCGTTATTCTCCCAGATGTTCTATGTTGGGAGGAACTCATCATACTAAAACCCCTCCAAATGAATTCCCCTGAGGTAATGTATCCACATAATACTAATAACTATATCCTCATGATAGATGTGGAAAGTATTTCTGTTAGGAGACTACCGACTAAATAGCTCTGGAACTAGTTATTGGTAGATGTAGAAATGAAATTGAAACTTCCACATTGCATCAAATATCCTCATGTGTCAAAGATATTCCCTAAATTAATCACATGTTTGGCACACCTAGTACAAAATTTCCCATTCATTCATGAAATTTCCCCAGACCTCAAGTCCCAGTTTCAGTTCCATCAATTTCTCTCGTCAGTGATGCTACTTTGTAAGGTTCTTTCATAATAGGTGGTAAATTCATTGACCACCAGTTCACTCCCTCTATTTTACTTGGTTTTTGGATTTAGGACATATATGGCCATCTTTTGAGTCTCCCTGGAATGGTTTCCATTGTTTTTGATGTTGTACCGATGAAGGCTATCTTCACGCATGACCCATGACTACAGTGAGTTAGTCTCAAAGAATGAGATAGCCACTTCATTTCTAATACTGAAATTCCATATTTTGAGACTATAAATAAATATGTAATCCTATTGAGACTACATAATCATGCCTAAGGTAATTTGATTTACTGATAGTACCCTTCTGATATGAAGAATCTTTGGATTTCCAATCACCTCTACTCTTTATGCAGAATGGGAAGACTCTTTTTCAAAAGTAGTACATTGATCGGCCCTGATCAATAAGTCCTCGAAACAATTTGATGCGCAAAATAATGAAGGTTATCCCAAAAAAATAAACATGTGATTTCATCTTCGGGTGGGAAGGTAATAAAATCTTACCAAGGAAAAAGCTGGAAAGGCTCCGCAATTGTAGGTAAGGAAAGGATCAAATTTGGTTTCTTTTGAACAGAATTGAAAACTAATGTTCATGAAAGAGAATCTATTATTGTATGAAAAGTCAAGGTACAATTCATTGGGACCCTCCACATATGTATAGGTGTAGACTAGGCCCTCCATGCACACGTAAGGCGTTTTGCACGACGACCATTGTTTTTTGTGAACGCCTCAAATATTGTGCAATATTCGTCAGTGTTTCCCTAAAACCTAACCATCTTGTCCATTTTCAGAACATATTCTAAGGGGGGATATTTTTTATGCCGAATTCTTATTGAGGCTATAGATAGTCATCTTTGAGAAACTTAAAGTCACATTTTGACTTAGCAAACAATTCTGAGAACCCCAAGTGCACTGTGTGTATGGTTGGAATCTTGCGTGCAAGAATGAAATCCACATGCAAGGTACTTATACACCCAATAAGATTTCAAAATATATCTTTTTACCTGGTCTCTTGAAAATCAATAGGTCAAATATGAGTAAGTTCTCAGGGTTATGTGTAAGATGAGAAAACCATGCGTGAAACCATTACACCCCCTATGTGACATCAACCGATCCCTTCTGATCTAACCATATTAAGTGTTCCCATCAGGAATTTATCCTATAAATAGAATATAACCTCACCCTTTTTGAGGTAACTTAGTGGAATTTGAAATTTCACCCCCGCATGCGCAAGACAACCCCTTCCACGACCGCGCATAAGTAATTACTTAAAGGTATATGATCTTGTGTGATAAGCCTCCCAAGGTCTCCCATTTGGGTGGGTCCACAAGGTATTGACCCTCATTCATTTCTTTTTTTTACTAAGGCATGTGTGTGAAAAAGTCCCTTCTTACATGAAATAGTTTCCCTTATGTAGTACCTCTTTTTCTCAGACCCCTCCATTTTGCATGCAAGCCTCTAATTGTGTGTGAACCACTTCCTTTATGATCTATGAGATGTATTTACTCCAAAAACCCATGTTTAAACCCCAATTATGTACAAAACCCACATATTACGTGCACCACTTTCATGCGTCCCTCTAGGCTTGTGAGTCATGATTTCATGGTCCCTCAAGTGGTGTCTCGTGTTGTGTTGTCGTACCTAACACTTATCCACAAAGGTATTCTAATATCTATTTCCTATTTGAACTGCTATGATAACATCGACCCCTAGAATAACCACTCCTCCACTCAAATGTATCCTGGCATTGCTATTTCCTTACCTTCACCAAGGGTAAAATAGAACCAGTCATGTTGGTCCGAGGGGTGAGAAGTGATTCCTTCATTTGAGTTGCAGGATGTTAAACTTACAAGCACCATCATCCTCATCACATGACATTAAACTATATCCTCATCCCATGAAACACACTTGGGTTCCCCACCTTGGGCATTTTTCACACCCACTAGCCTCCAAGGGAGAAATATCTTCCTCACATGGAATGAGATCCTCCTGGAGTGGAACAACATCTACCTGCGGGGGAAGGGAAACTATCCTAGTGTAAGCCCCTAGCCTTTCTTTCAAAAACTAGCACCCTTTCTCCTCCTTTCCTCTTTCAGAAGGTAAGACCAGATAAGGGATTGGGACCTGGGACTCTCAATTCCCCATACCTCTCCCTTTAGGTTTTGATTCCATGGGCTGATAACCTTGCATAATACCCATGTTATCCCTCACTGACACATCTGTCATGAGGCGACCATGTGGTCCACTGATTCCTTTTTTTATCACACTGAGCATGAATCATGTGGGCTTAGAGGTTAGTAGTGACCATGACACCCTTCTTCCAGGCATCCATTTTGTAGTAATCCCCTACTTTTTACTTCATGTGTTGTTAACCGTGCGTAATCCCGGAACTAATGAACTACGTGGGTTTTGATCCTTATATTGTAAAAAAGTTATGTAGGAAACCTCCCTGAGGTTCAGTCCCAACCACTAGTAAACCCTAGTGGCCTCCTCCTAGGGTTCAACCTCCTAGATCTGAGTATCCACCATCATCTATTCTCATCATGATCATTCCATTGAGACACTATATCTTAGGAGGATCATGCCCCACCCAAAGGATACATCTTCTTTAGGTCCACCTAGGAAGCTAACCATGTGTAATCCTCAACCACATGTCCCATTTTGACTAGGTAGATAACCATGCGTAAGGAACAATTCCCCTATCAGAACAACATGAACATTTATCCTCAACCTGCTGGGATACATATTAAACCTCCTTGAGGATCCATCTCATCCATTCCATTCAACTTCAATACTTCCCCCATTTCCATCCTAATCCTTACATGGGACACCACATCCTGATGGGATCATGCAATTCATTCGAGTACACAGAAATGTGTAATCCCCAAATCATCACTCCAAACTATGTAGGTTTTGATCACTATCCTCTACAAAGGGTTTATAGGAATCCTCCCAAAGGTTCAATCCCAACCAATGGTAGACTAAGGTTCTCCATTCTAGGGATGTACCCTCATTATATTTCTTCTTCCCTTTTGGGGGAACATATCTTAGATCAACCTCCCTTAGGTGTTCTAATCAATCCACCTGGGCGGCTATCCATGTGTAAGCCCTGATACCATCTAGAAAATCATGTAATTTGATCTATGTCTTCTAAAAAGGGTACATAAGAAGCCTCCTTGAGGATCAATCCCATCATCCACTCCCATTATGGTCCTTCCCTTAAGTCACTATATCTCAGGAGGATCATTCCCCAACCCAAAGGTTACATTTTTTTGGGTCCCTATCTATGTGCTCCATTCTCATGAGTCTCATCCTTAGGTGTCCCATTATCCCATCTAAAATTTAGTGTAATTTGATTCCTAGCCATTAGGATACATAGAAATACTCCCCAATGATCAATCTTGTCACTCCCCAAACTCCAAACATTCCATACATACTTCCTCCATTTCCATCCTAATTTTTACCCGAGCTACCACATCTCAATGATATCATATCATTCATATCATCGCTGCCCTAGTAGAAGTCAGGCAGCTGACCATGAATAATCCCCCACAAAATCCATGTTCATCCAACCAATATTTCTTCTATTGTTAAGGGTAATTATCCATGTGAAATATCTAAAACCACCCCTTCAAACTATTCAGGTTTTGATCACTATCCTCTATAAAGGGTACATAGGAAGCCTCCCCGAGGTTCAATCCCAACCAATGGTAAACCATTGTGTCCCCCTTATTGAGGTCCAACTACCTAATCCACCCTCAATGGTGTTTAGATCATCCTTACTGATGTGAATCCTTTCCCTTTATGGGACTCACCACTCTCGAGTCTATCCTCATTGAGTGTTCTGATCTACCCATCTGACAAACCATTCAGGTTCTCCCTTCTACAGATGTGACTATCTGATCCACCTTCATAAGTTTTTTAATTAGTCTGATCTATCTTCTTTAAACAATAAACTCGTGGGATACCCTGTGTTAAACATGGTATGTTGAGTAAGACATCAGAGACATGACTCTGGCATAAGATACCCCATGATTGACGTGGGAAGCCTTGGGTTTCTTCACCCTTTAGAATCCCTATAATGAGGATGAATACAGGTGTTCCAATGTTTCAGAATTCAGACATGCCACAGATGCCCAGCGTGACTACTCTCCAGACCGAAGGTTGCTTCCCTGACTTGACCCTTTGTAATTTCCTGATAGAATAATCATAATTAATCAGAATCCATAAAGAGATGGCACCATAAATGAGTATAACAAAAAACATCGTAATCTGTAAGGGAGACCTGGACTCAGAGACAAATTGCAAGGATGAATCTTAAGAAGGAGGGACTGGCATCCCAACATCCAATTTTGATCAAGGAGTATAAATCTCTGAATAAGTGTTGAAATTCACCCACCTCTGGAAAGTGGGAATGTGGGGCAATAGTCACCATTCCACCACAACGATGTGCACCCTAACAGAAAGAGTCAAAAACACTCTTCATCTTCTACCTTATGACAATGGGATCTGATTTTTCATTCTATTCCATTCACCCATATGAAGAACTATAAATAGTTTCATCACTATGGATCAAGATATCTTCAAACATAAATCTTTAAAACTGAAATTTAGCTCACTTCACTTTGGACTTTCCAACAAAGATGTTATTCATTTTATCCCAGTTGTCTTTAGAAGTATTGAGACCCTTGAATTTAAAAAACATTCTAAGATGAATGACATAAAAAAATTATGTTCATGACCATAATTATATGAATTCCTCTTATCTATTTATATCATAGAAACATATTTGAATTAAGGAAAAAACTACATCAGTTGTAAATTTGAATACAAAACAATTGATAAATAATAGGTGTGGTGTCTTCTTGTCTTTCCATATGTGATAGCTTTTCCCAGCAAATATAGAAATACCCTTTTTATTCACTGAATTATAAATTTCCATTATATACACTATAAATTAAATAAAAACACTTTGAATTTAGAGAAACTCCATCTAAAATATAAACTCACCAATGAGGGGAAACCTAAACTGTAATAACAATTGAAAAGGCACCTCTTGGATTTGAAAAGAATCATTGAAAGGGGGGTGAATTATTGATACATCTTTTTTATGTTTATATAATGAAACAACCCTCATTATTAGTTATAATGAATATTTATCACAATCTAACACACACATGAAGGGTAAATGTGGTTTATAAGGTTTTCTTCTCAAAATGAGAAGGCTTGTCCATAGAATGATCTAGATTCTGTCGAGATCATACGACCCACTAGTTTCAACATGTAGGTACAACGAGTATGGTTTTTCCTTGTACTCATGTTACATAAAGTCTCAAGACTATAATAGTTCTTTAATCATTTTTAAAATGATAAAAAAATTATATAAAAATTAATAAATCCTTCTAATCATAGTATTCATTTTTTTGAAGAAGTGTTTCTCTTCCTCTTCTTCTACAGCCTATAGAAACTTAGGTAGTGACTCTTCAATCTGTACCAATTTTTACATCCCCTTATTCAAACATTTAACTTATTATAATTTAGATATTCTTCTTATGAATTACACACACAACTATCTTTATTCACTAACATAAGTTCTCTCACATTCATTTTTTGAACAAAAACAATAGAAAAGTATAATAGTTAGTTATAATTTTTAATATTTGAATTAAAACCTATAACATCATTAAACTAAATCAACTAATAATACTTCATTTGAGATAATAGATCTTATAATATTTATTATATATCATTTATTCTTCCAAAGTGATAACACTGATCATGTTTTTTAGATATTATATCATCTAAAAAGTCATGTCATCAAAACTGATCATAATTGTATCAAACTCCCTGACACGGCTTTCACTATATATTGGTTACAAATGAATAGTCGTATTACCTTTAAAATTTCTTAAAACATAGGAATAGTCACATTTTTTTTGGCTATTATGACTCACATATTTATTTATCAACCATAGATTTCTACACTATAGGCATAGTCATTTGCCTCAACCTTATTTAGATTGCAACACAACTTGTTGACCCTGAAAACCTTCAGAGATCACTATGACATAGTGGGATTCTCATTTCACAAAGGTAAACTCAATGAAAACCTCAAAAACCAAAAAGGACATTTTTTACTTTTCTATTTTACATATGTACACTTGAAGATCTCTATGGGGACCACCATGACCATTTTGGCCTTAGCTATTTCAAACAGGAACACTCGAAGATCACCACGACATGTGGAACAACTTATCAAGAAATTTTACAAACCTTATTGGCCATTTTAAACAGTATATTGTCAAAGTGGCTTCTACCCTAGGTGAGAACCTTCCGAGATTCTTTAACACTTGCTACACCATGGGAATGGCCTTTCTAGTTTGGCCCTTCCTTCTACCAAGATCCTTCAACACTTCAAGAACCTTCAATCAACAATCTAGGTTTATTCTAACATCATAATGTATTTAATCATGATAAATTGAATCATGATAAATAAATTTAAAGATCATTTAACATGGAATCATATAATTTACACATAGAATAAAATTTATGTATTGAAAACAAATCCCAAACACTCAATCATATCCTCTTAAATAATTCTTTAGTCTCAATAATAAAAGTAATAATCATATAATCTCTTGATCTCAACACAAGAGGTGATTGTTTCCAATGTCACATGGTATAAATATCTTTACTAAATTTCATTTTTAAACATAATAGGAGAAATAAAATGAGTATTATTACTTATGTATCAGTTATAGGGTTTATCATGTATGACATGCTATATACCAGGATTTATTACACATTAATCATGGTAAGCATATATCAATAAAACCTAAGAGACATTTATTGAATGACTTTTCAAACATTCTTAAATTATCTAAGGAATACTAAGGATATGTTCCTAGTTTTTGGTGTACATGGGGAACTATTCATTTGGGAATACCCATATACTAGCTTCCAAATAGACTATAATGATCTAAAATCATATTCAAGATACATGTTCTTCCATTATAGAGAATTTTTGATATGGAAGAGAGCACATAAGCCAAAATATGTCAATTATATAGAAAATTATTAGTACATTTCATCTTCTTATGAAGTTAAAGAATTTGTTTAGATTACTAACATCATCCAAGATATTGGTGTTGTACCTAGAATTAATTATGTTATTGCATTGTATTTTGATAATATAACAATGTTGGTCTGATCAAATTATCCAAATTCACATGATTAGATGAATAATATTCCTTAAAAATATCAAATATTTAAGAAGTATTCTAAGAGATACGAGGTCATAGTAAGTAGAGATACCATAAAATATAAAATGGAAGACCCATTGACTAAATCCTTATCTCATCATAAGCATAAATATCATGTGATATATGGTAGAGAAATGGTTGTTTGCAGTTGGGTCTAAGGTTGGTGGGAGTGTGTAAGAGTTAGTTCCTTAGAACCAATTTAAATTAAACATTAAATTACATATATATATATATAAACACCTAAATATTAATAAATATATCATCACTTTATGAGTATTATTCAATATAAAAATAATGTGATAATGTCTTTATAGTATTTTTCATGTAGAAAGGTTATATAAGTTCCCTTATATACTAAGAACCTTAAAGTTCTATGAAAATACTCTTAAATATATATCCTATGTTTGGATGAAATCCATTTGATAAGACATATATGATGTTTTAAAATTATGTTTTGAAGTATTATAATATATTGATACTTCTTCTCATAAAGTTCTTTATTGGTAATCTACAAGATGATAGGTTATGAAAACAAACCTTCCCATATGAATTCATCATGTTATATTTTCCATTGGACATATGTATCCACATATGTATATATTTGTCCTTATAAATGAGATTTTAATTAATATATATCATGGGTAATGTATGTTGATGTATTATTGAAAACCATAGTGACATATGTTCATTGTGAAGTAAGATACATTTGGTGTGTCAAAAGTAGCATGACATCAATTAAACAAGTCAAGAATGAATTTTCCCTTTCCTAGACTTGAAGATGATATCTAAATAACTTTGACTAAAAATTGAACTATTAGAATATGTCTATGGCTATTGAAGTTTTATGGTAAGTTAATTTGAGGCAGTTAAAGAAAATCATGTGAAGAATATAGTTTGATGACATAAGTATACACCCTATTTAATGAGATTTTGAGAAAAAAGGATTATATCTCTAGTAAGAATTTGTATGAGGTTATTTTCATTATGAAATAAAATTATGCATATGTGGGTTACCTAATGTATTTCCAAACTCTAATAGATTACTTTATGAAACCTTCCTAATTCCATGGAGAATATGGAATCCCTCATTTTTATTGCATAATGTTTCATTACATTTTAAAAATAGAGGATCTTTAAAGTCTAGTGTCTTGGAAATTAGGAATAAAATACAGAAAACATTAAAACATTCTTCTAATCCAATTTTAAGTCATAAAAATTGGTTTATCAAAAGTACAATTACTACAACTCATAACTTGGATACATGCATCAAAGGAAAGGGTGAGAAGAAGGCCTAGTAAGGAAAACAAGTGAAACTGTTTACATGTGAACTTGAGTGGTATCAATAAAAAGATAAGAGATGTCATAAAGGAATGATAAATAATAATATCATAGAAATAATAACAAGAAACATAACATGAAAATGTGGCTGAAAAATTTAATTTAGACATTCATGAACATATCATCATTGTCCATCCCCAAGGTTTCATAAATATTACCAAGGTTATTCACCAAGGTATCATAAAAGTTTTCATCTTTAGAGATTAATTATTTACCCAATGCATTGAAGAAATATCAGGGAAAAACCTTAATATGTATTTATTTTCATTTAATTCACATATATCATAATAATACATATCATAAATAAACCAAAAAGAATAAAATAAATGGGTTTCATGTCAAAATTGTGACGTTTTTAAAAGGTGCTTGAAAACGAGATCATTTTGTCATTTATAACCCATGGAAAGGGAGTGAGGGTTATATGTATGTCCATTATAGAATAACATAGATCAATTTTATGTATTGATGAATATATCTTCAAATGAAAATAGATTTGGGTATTCACATTAATAAAATAAGAGAATTTCTTGAGAAAAAGAGAGAGATTTTGATATGAGAATTCTGCAGCATAACATCTATGTAACATGGTTTTAGAAAATATTTAAAAAGAGAGGGTACAAGAGTCACCCAATCATAAATAACTCATAATTCAGTATATGAACAGAATAAAATTTAAATAATATCATGGTATGGATTTTTTAATGACATACCAAATGAAAAGGAAACTTGAAAAATTGAGTAGATGAGGTTTCTTTTACGAAACATTCGACAGCATAACGACGTCACTTAAAAATTCAGAAAATCAGTTCATGAGAGAGGAAAGGGTCTCTTATCAACTGTATATAAAATTGACAGCAATAAGTAAAAATAAGAACATACCCCAACATAATAAGATGGAAACTAAAAGACATGACATAAAGGAAGTCATGACTTAAAAGAGGAGGGTGAAAGATTACCTTACCTTGAAGAGTAAATTCGAAAGCTCGAAGGTTTGGTCCATAGGGGGATTTAGGGAACATTGGGAGGACACCTTGAGAGGTAAAAATACTAGATATTTGTTGAGGATAAATTTGGAATGAAATAAATGAAGGAATGGGTTTGTATTTATAGAAAAAGTGAGGGAATATTTAAGTAATTTCCAAGGGACACCTCATCGGTGGTATTTTCAAAACCATGGGCTTGCCCATGGTATTTGCCCATGGTATTGGCCAATTGGAAAACCTCATAACATATATTACTATTTACAAGTCAACCAGATTTATTACATCATTAATGATGTCATTAATCAAACTAAAACTCAAAACTGCATTTTTACTATTCACCGAAAAACAAAATATTTTATAAAAATATCCTAAATTCACCCTAACCTAATATCGATGCTCTGAATTCAAAAATAAATTCCATTTTATGAAAATAATTTTCTAATTATGAAATATTTAATTTTTAAGTAAAAACCGTATTTACCTAAAAAAATGCTAATACTTAACTAATAAATTTATATACAATTATTTACTTATGCTATTATAACACATATAATATGCCTAAATTATATTTATAATTTCTTAAGTGAGTTAACTATTCCATTGGTCACATTACTATTCATAAGGGTAATATTACTATTCATAATTTACTATTCACTAAAAATTAAGTTGATCTTATTAGACTCTAAATTTCTTACTAAACAAAACTATAGAGGAACATTTTTTGAAAATCATTTCAAATTATTAATTATTTAATCTATACATAAATATTTTAAAATACCCTTTTTTCAAAATTCACCAATAATATGGAAGTTCTATAAATTCATCCTATATTTATTTTAATAATTGAAATCCACAAATATAACATAATAAGAAATAACAATTTTATTTATACAAAAATGATTACACATTGTATCTAAGGCCTAATTACATAGCCCCTTATAACACTTTCATAGGACCTAAGTGTAAGATGTGCTATGGTGATAGAATCTTGGGGCGGCTCGGACAACATTGCCCGAGTGGTGATATCTATCATCTTGAACTTCTCCCATAGGCGATTCTGTTCAAGCTTCACATGTTGGAGTTCAGCTTTGGCTTGGTCCAGAGTAAATCCTAGTGATGTAACCTCCTTTCCAAGCTCCGACAGATGGCCTTCATAGGGCCCGATTCTACTGGATGAGGTCATCGACTCTTCTTTCTGTATTAATTAACCATGATCGTTTGTATTTATAAATAATAATCATAAAATTATAGCTACCAACGGTCATATTGGCCAATGGACATATAAAATTTAAAACCCAAAGGTCCCATTTTAATTATACTAACTTCATTAATTAAAGGATATAGTTTTGTTGAGTATAAAATTAAATAACACACAAAAATTTGGAAGCAAACTTTATTCAAAAAATATTCGGGTCATTACATTCTTCCCCCCTTAAGAATTTTTGTCCCAAATATTTTAACTCCTACCCTCATAAGAGAAAAGGTAGGGTTACTTTTTCCTTATATACTCCTCTAGTTTCCACATGGATTCTTCACATTTTTGATTCCTCCACAACACCTTAACAAGGTTGGTAGTCTTGTTGCATAGAACCTTGTCTCTAAGATCCAAGGTCTCCACCGGTTGCTCCTCATAATAAAGTTCATGCTCCAGTTGTACCATCTTTGGTTTTAGTAAATGTGAAGGGTCATTTATGTACTTCCTCAAGAGGGATACATGGAAGACATCATGGACTTGTGCTAGATTTGGAGGAAGTGCAAGATGATAGGCCACTACTCCCACGCGGTCAAGGATTTCATAGGGCCCAATGTACCTAGGGCTAAGCTTCCATTTTTTCCCAAACCTCATGACTCTCTTCCAAGGGGATTTAAAGAAATGCCTTGTCACCAACATCAAACTCGAAGACCCATCAATGGTTTTCGGCATAGATCTTATGTTGACTCTAAGTAGCCTTAATGTGTCGCTGGATGGCATAAACCTTCTCTGTCATCTCTTGCAGAAGATCAGGCCCAAGAAGATTTCTCTCACCAACATCATTCCAACAAGTAGGAGTTCTACATCACTTCCAATATATAGCTTCATAGGGTGTCATTTGAATGATCAAGTGGAAGATGTTTTTATAAGAGAACTCAACTAAAGGGAGAAGTTGATCCCATCCACCTTTAAATTCTATTGAGAATGTTCGCATCATGTCCATGAGTGTTTCAATAGTCCTTTCAGATTGGCCATCAGTTTGGTGGTGATAGTCCATACTAAAATTCAATTCAGTGCTCAGATCATATTGAAGACTTCTTCGGAATTTTGATGTGAAACTTGGATCATGATCAGATGTGATAAAAAGTCAAACTTCATGCAGCCTTAAAACTTCTTTCACATAAATCCGGGCAAGTTGATCAAGATAGAAATCTTCCTGAATATAGATAAAATTTCCAGTCTTGGTGAGATGGTCCACAATAACCCATATCGCATTGTTTCCTTTGATGTTCTTAGAAGACCAGTGACAAAGTCCATTTTGATATTTCCCCACTTCCATACTGGTATGGGTAGTGGTTGCAATAACCCTTTAGGAAGTTGTCACTCTTCCTTCACATGATGACATACCAGGCACCTTGAAGTGTAGTCTGCAATCTCCCTTTTCATATTATCCCACCAATAATGATCACAAAGGTCTCTATACATTTTCATGCTTCCTGGATGTATAGAGAATGTAGAGCTATGAGCTTCATCCATCAGCTCCTTCTTTATTTCTGGAATAGATGGAACACAAAGTCTTATACGAAATTTTAGTACACCTTCTTAATCAATATTGACCTTGAGAAACTTCCCATACTTCATAGCCTCAAACTTCTTCTGTAACAAAGGATCTTCTTCCTGATCTTTCTTGATCTTCTCTAGTAATGATGGTTGAGAAATCATTTGGGTTAGGGTTGATGATGTCCCTTCCCTTATAAATCCCATGTCTATCTTTACTAGGTTATTGATCAAATGATCTATTTAAATCCTCATCATGGAAATAAAAACCGGTTCTTTCCTACTTAATGCATAAACGACTTTGTTTTCTCTTCCTAGATGATAATGAATTAAAAAATCACAGTCTTTAAGAAGTTCTAACTATATCCTTTGTCTCATGTTCAATTCCTTTTGTGTGAAAATATACTTCAAACTTTGATGGTCTATTTATATATCATATTTATCCTCATAAAGATAGTTCCTCCATATCTTTAGAGCAAAAAACGATCATAGCCAGTTTCAGATCATGCGTAGGATAGTTCTGCTCATGAGTCTTTAACTGTTAAGATTCATAAGCAATGACTTTGTCATTTTTCATGAGGACTCATCCAAGACCTTTCAGATATGAATCTCTAAAAATAATTAATCCTTCACCACTTGAGGGTAGAGTTAGCATGGGTTCAATTTCCAATCTCTTCTTCATCTCTTGGAAACATTCCTAAAACTCCTTTGTCTAGATTAACTTGACCCCTTTTTGTGTTAACTTGGTTAATGAATAATAAAGTCGTGATTTGTTTTTCACAAACCTTCTATAATATCCTGAAAATCCAAGGAAACTATGAATATCAATTATTATTTTAGGTTGAGGCCACTCCTCTACAACTTTTGTCTTTAGAGGTTCAACTATGATTCCTTCATTGGTAACAATGTTCCCCAAGAAAAAAACTTTTTTTAACCATAATTCACATTTTATGAACTTTCCAAAAAGCCTCTCCTTCCATAAATTTTAAAAAATAACCCTTATATGGTTTTCATTCTTCTCAAGAATTTTTGAATATATCAGAATATAATCAATAAAAACTACCACAAAGTTGTCAAGGTAGTCCTTAAAGACTCTATTCATCAAATCCATAAAAATAGCAGGTGTGTTAGTTAGTCCGAAGGGCATAACAACAAACTCATAATTCCCATATCTTGATCAGAAAGTAGTTTTTGGAATATCTTTTTTCTTCACCCTCAATTGATGATAACCAGAATAGAGATCAATCTTAAAGAAGAATTGATCCCCACAAAGTTGGTCAAATAAGTCATCAATTATTAGAATAGTGTATTGGTTCTTCACAGTGATCCCATTCAGTTCTCTATAATCAATGCATATTCACATCGATCCATCCATCTTCTTCACAAAGAGAACAGGTTCTCCCTAAGGAGATACACTTGGTCGGATAAATCCCTTCTCCAAAATATTTTGGAGTTGTTTCTATAATTCCCTCAGCTCCACATTTTCCATCCAATACGGGGTCTTTGATATCATATGAGATCTAGGTATGAGTTCAATAGAGAACTCTACCTCTCTTTCTGGGGGAGGTATGCGTAACTCCTCAGTAAATATGTCAACATATTTCTGGACGATGGGGACATTTTCTATCCTTAAACTCTCATTTCCTTTTTCTTCTTCACCAATCAACCCCATAAAGAAGGATATAGGAGGTTCTTATAGACAAATATCAGGTTGAGATATCTCTACTTGGAAAATAACCACAGTTTTTCCATTCAAGAATAATCATATTTCCATACTTATACATTTGATCTTAGCATTATACTTTGATAGCTAGTCCATCCCTAGTATAATGACGAATTACAGAATGGGAATGACTAATATATTTTCGATAATATTGTTCTCACTAAAGTAAATACTATAGTTTCTAAATACTAACGATGCTTGGATAATCTCACCAGGAGTCTTGACAGATAACTCTACTTTTAGAAAATAAGGGGTTTATTCTATATTCTTTGCAAAATTGGAGGAAATAAAGAAATTTGTAAAACCAGAATCAAACAAAGTACTTTCTAGCTTTGAGATAACAACAAGAGTAACTGCCACCACATCATTTGGTGCTTCAAATTCAGTCTTAGTGATTTCAAAAGTATGAACTTGTTATCTTGGCCTTTGTTGAGGTTGATAGTGATTCCCCTCCACTTCCCTCAGAATTGGTCAGTGATTGGAAAAGTGCCCAAGTTGTCCACACTTATATCATTGGACATCAGGTAGGGCCTGCACAATCTTCCAATTGTCATTAGTCTTTGAGAGTTGAGGATTCTCCTCACTACGACAATTCCATGCAATATGGCCATCTCTTCTACACTTATAGCACTTCCCGCTCCTGAGCAGGCAGTTCCCGGAATGATTCTTCCCATATTTATTACACATGGGATGTTTCACTTGCTTGCCTCCACTTCCTTGATCAAATCTCCTCCCTAATCTTAGCTCCATTGATCACTTCTTGTCATTGGATTTATGAGACCACTACATCTCACCAAACTCCAGTTCGACCTTCATCACACTATGCACAATCTCTTCGTAGCTATCGTAGTATCAGTGGGCTAGATTCTTCCATAGATGAGGTATTAGTCCACCGAAGAATCTATCAGCCTTCCCATTAGGATCTATGACAAATCTAGAGGTGTAAAATGAAATCCTTTTGAAGTTCATATCATATCATCCCACAGATTCAGTCTCCTTCTGATTTAGCTATAGAAAATCCTTATCCATTATTGTTCTCATTGAATGAGGGAAATACATATTGAAAAAGATCCCTCTGAACTCTTCCCACTTTATAGATTCAACCTCCACTCTTGGCCTTGTGTTTTTAATTAGTTCCCACCACTGATCAGCTTCTCCCTCTAAGTGATAGACATACAGGGTGACCTTCTCTTGCTCTGAACATCGAAGCACAGAAAAGATCTTATCTATAGAGCTAATCCACTACTCAAAAATAAATGAGTCGGTCGATCCAATAAAGGTTTGTGGTCGTTGATTCATAAAGGACTCAACAGAATGTTGTTCCCTTCGCAGTGATATCAGTCTCTAAGCTTGATTCATGTTATTTCACATTACATGAGTCAATTGGTTCATCATTCTCATGAAAGTTTCTATTTCGGCTTCTATCTGAGGTTCATCAGCGCATGACCCATTGCGGTCACCATTTGCACATTTCATCCTATTTCTAGCCATTCTCTAAAATAATAAAACATTAGTGAGAAGCTTATTTCATTTATAAATATTTTAACTATTAAGTATTTTTATGTCTTCAAACTTCATGCTTAAACAGTTACATTTCTCTATAAATCCTTCATAATGATTCATAAAAATCTTATGATTAACCAAAAATATCCCCCAGGAGTGTCCAACCAAGAGTGCAGCAAGGCTCGTTGTCATGTACCCGGATACCCCAGGTCAAGACCGAAACTCTTTGTCAGAGTTTTCACTCCTAGGTACATTTGTTCCAGATCCACATCCACTTGTTCATATCCAAATAGGGATTTATCTGTTCGGAAACCACTCACTTAATATTTCACCAAAATAATAGGAAGTTTTCCTATATTTAAACTTTTTTATAGGGTTATTCTTAAAGTTTTCATACACTAATTTTTATAAATAACTAAATTATCCTTTGATACCAACTATGTAATCTCACCTTTTTATTACATAACTTTTCATTACATTTTACAAATATAGGACCTTTAATGTATAGTGTCTTGTAAATCAAGAAAAAAAATATAAAACATTAAAACATTATTCTAATACACTTTTAAGGTTTCAATATCAATTCATCCAAAGTAAAATTACTAAAACTCATAACCTGGAGACATACATCAAAGGAAAGGGTGATCAGAAGGCCTATACAGGAAAACAAGTGAAACAGTTTTCATTTGAACTTGAGCAGTAACAATAAAAACATGGGGGATGTCATAAAGGAATGATAAATAAGAATATCATAGAAATAATAACTTGAAACATAAATTGAAAATGTGTCTAAAACATTTAATTTAGACATTCATGAACATATCACCAAGCTTCATCTCGAAGGTTTCATAAAAATTACCAAGGTTATTCACTAAGGTATCGAAAAACTTTTCATCACTAGAGATTAATTCTTAACCCAATGCATTGGAGCGCTATCAAGGAGCACCCTTAATATGTATTTATTTTCATTTTATCCACATATATCATCATCATAAATACCATAAATAACCCAAATAGAATAAAATAAATAGGTTTCATGTCAAAATTGTGATGTTTTTTAAAAGGTGCTTGAAAACGAGATCACTTTGTCATTTATTACCCATGGAAAGGTAGTGAGGGTTATATGTATGCCGATTCTAGAATAAAATAGATAAATTTTATGTCTTGATTAATACCTCTTGAAATTAAAATATATTTGGTTATTCACATAAATAAAACAATAGAATTTCTTTAGAAAAAGAGAGATATTTTTAGACGAAAATTCTATAGCATAACGGCTATGTAACATGGTTTTAGAAAATATTTAAAAAGAGAGGGGACAAAGGTAAAACACTAATAAATAACTCATAATACAGTATAGGTATATAATAAAATTTAAATAAGATCATTTTATGGATGTTTGAATGACATACCACATGAAAAGGAAACTTGAAAGAAAAGAGAGATGTGGTTTCTTTTACAAACAAATCGGCAGCCTAACGGCGTCATATAGAAATTCAAAAAATAAGTTGATGAGAGATGAAAGGTTATCTTATCAATTAGACATAAAATGTACAGAAATATCTATATAGAATAACATATCCCAACATAATAATAAGGAAACTAAAAGATATAACATAAAAGAATTCACGACTTAAAGGAGGAGGGTGAAAGTTTCCCTTACCTTGAAGAGTAACTTCGAAAGCTTGAATTTTGGGACCTTAGGGGGGCATGAGGGTACCTTAGTAGGAATTATTGGGAGTTAAAAATACCATAGATTCATTGAGGAGGAATTTAGAATGAAATTAATTAAGGAATGGGTTGGTATTTATAGCAAAAGTAAGGGAATATTTAATTAATTTCCAAGGGACACCTCATCGGTGGTATTTGAAAAACCATGGGCTTGCCCATGGTATTGGCCACTTGGAACACCTCATAAAATATATTACTATTCAAAAGGTGACCAGAATTATTACATCATGATTACATCATTAATGATTTCATTAATCACACAGAAACTCAAAACTTCATTTTTTCTATTCACTGAAAAATAAAACATTTTATAAAGATCTCACAAATTCATCCTAACCTATTATCGATGCTCTGAATTCAGAAATGAAATAAAGTTTATGAATATAATTTTCTATTTATGAGATATTTAATTTTTAATTAAAAAAACTATTTACCCGAAAAAATACTAATACTTAACTAATAACTTCTGATACAGGTATTTACTTATGCTATTATATCGCATTATCATTCAAGATTCCTAAATTATATTTATAATTTCTTAAGTGAGGTTACTATTCCATTGGTCACATTACTATTCATAAGGGTAATATTACTATTTATACTTTACTATTCAATGAAAAATTAATTTGATCTTATTAGACTCTAAATTTCTTATTGAACACAACTATAGAAGACCGTTTTTTGAAAATCATTTCACATTATTAATTATAAAATGTATAAAGAAATATTTTAAAATACCATTTTCCAAAATTTTCTAATAATATGGATGTTCTATAAATTCATCCTATATTTATTTTAACATTTGAAATCCAAAACTTTAACATAATAAGAAATAAAAATGTTATTTATACAAAAAGGATTACACAATATAACTAAGGCCCCGTTACATAGCCCCTTATAACACCTACATAGGACCTAAGTGTAAGATGTGTTATGGTGATAGAATCTTGGGGTGGCTCGAACAACATTTCTCGAGTGGTGATTTATATTATATTGAACTTCTCTCATAAGAAATTCTATTCAAAATTCACATGTTGGAGTTCATCTTGGGGTTAGTCCAGGGCAAAGCCCAGTGATGCAACCCCCTTTCCAAGCTCTGATAGATGGGCTTCGTATGAACCGAGTCTACTAGATGAGGTCATCGACTCTTCATTTTGTATTAATTAACAATAATCATTTTTATTTATAAACAATAATCATACCATTATAGCTCCAAAAGGTCATATTGACCAATGGTCATATTGACCAACTGTCATATAACAATCAAAAATCAAAGGTTTTTTTTTATTATACTCACTTCATTAATTAAAGGATATAGTTTTTTGAGTATAAAATTAAATAACACACAAAAATCAAGAAACAAACATTATTAAAAAAATTGGTTTGTTATAGAGAAATTGGCCAAGATGGTCGCACACAAAGTGTTCCAAAATTTTAGTTAAATTCAATCTGAATTTTAGAATAAATTTTATTCTCAAGATTGTGGAATAATAATTATTCAGTTTTTGTTGGTCACATAAGATCAATAATTAGTTATTCTATTTTAGAATATATATTAGTTAAGAATTAAATATATATTTATCCACCAGTTAGTGAATATTCTATTTATTTTTAATTAAATGAATAATATAAGGATATCTATTCATTTAAATAAATATTTATTATTAAAGGTTTGATAAATAAAAAGAAGTTTTGATAGTGTGAGGTAAGGGCTCAGGGGAAATGATATTTTTTAATATCACTTAAATAAATAAATATTTATTTATTTAATAAATAATATTTAAATATCTATGATTCAGCACACATCATGGAATATAAATAAAAAAAATTTATTATTAGACATGTGTTTAGTTGCAATAGAGAAATTAAATAAGGTCTCTTATGAAATTATTAATTTTCCAACCCAGTGTTTAAAACCCAACTTATGACATTTCAAGGGAGTGGTGAGTTGTTGTGCACACCATATGCACTCAAGAGAATTCTCTCAAAACCAATGTGAATTCTCCAAAGGATAATTTTAATAATGAGATTAAGTCATCCTCATCCGCCCTTTAATAATTGTAGAACCATAAATAATTCATCAATCCCAAAGTAATTCTTTATGTGATCAATGAAGAATGATCCATGATGGACTTTATGTTAGCGCTACTCCCAAAGTTCAATCAGTGATGTTTCAAGATTCATTGAAAACTTGTGGATACCGATGAAGGGATTATATTTTTTATTCTTCATCAAAAAGATGGTAGGGTAAGAAGGTCAACCCAATTCAACAACAATGAAATAAATATCAAGATGAGTTTATTCTTTTTTATAAATTAGTTATAATTTATATGTGAAAAAATATCCTCTACATGAATATTTTTGGGTTACAACCATCCATTTTAGAGGATTTATCTAAAGAAACTGATGAAAATCATTATTAGTCATTGTCCCAAACACTTCTATTTATCCCTAGAACATTTACACATTTCCAAAACACCTCAGGTGAAACTCCCAGTAACTTCGTAATTGTGTAAATAATGGTGGTTAAGTAATGGGTATGTTGGATGATCTTTTACCCCTAGAATAATGATTTAGGAGAAAAATATTCCATAATAGAGTTTGGTATAACTAAACATCCCCTATGAACACTAAGAATATATGAGGATGAAAGTGGAATCATGTAGGAAAGTAAAGTTTAAACATTTTATGAAATGACATGTATATAAATATAAAATATCCTAAGAGTTATTAAATAGGAAACATATATGTTAAAGTTAGTATATCCAAAAATAGCCTAGAGACCCTAAATATGGATCCCAAGTGTATTTTCCATCCAAAAGAACCCTGTGAATAGCCCCAAATCATCTCCATGATACCAATAGAGTACATCTAGATACCATGAACCTCATGAGGCTACTTCCCTTGTTTAGACGCCTTTCCCTTACATGGGTCATAGAGAAATGGGTTTTCATGCATCCTGATAGGGTCCCATGCAGGGTGTGAGAATAATATACCATTAGATGGTTACCACCCTCCCATAACCACGAGTAATAATGTCATGTGTATGTAAAAATATAAAAGATCCTAAGAAAATAGATAAACAGGGAAAGAAATATATGTTACATACTTTAAATATCATAATTTATAACAAAAGTAATTAACTCCCTACACTGGTAGAGTCCTTACCAGTCAAAACTACTTTAGGATTAACAAGGAATTTGAGATGATCCATAACTAAAGTCAAGCTGAACCACCCATCCTATTTTGGGGGAAAGTTAATCATGTATAATAGCATCAGGTCATTCAATCTAACAATCCCATTCAGGGTAGGGGTAGAGAGTATAATAGAGTTTATACTTTTAACCCATCCCTTTATATCAACCTATCATAAGACCATACATATATTCATGAAGCATTCACTTAAGAATATAATATACACCTTTTAATAATAAATTACTAACCTCATATATCAAACCAATACATACCATAGATCATAAAAATATTCTAATATGTTATGTATAATTATCCTTAACATTTATTTCAAGCATGCAAGAAAACACTCAAGTATAATAGACATGATTTATACATTAGTCTTTCACTCCATTCAATTAAAAGATATACTTAAACAAATAGTAAATATATAACTAGGTAAATTAATGTTACAAAATATAAGTAAAACTAATCATATAAAATAATATTATATTTTAATGAAATCACTTTTCAAAATATTTATTAATGTAAAATCTATTGGGTTTAACCAAATTCACTCAACCCTATTTCATTGCTAAACCAAACAATAATGGTTGTGAGAGAAGGAAGGGATTTTTCTAGAGATTGAATTTGTAAAGAAACTATTTTGGGTCTGGGGAAGAATTTTAATCCACCACCTAACCTTTAAGATAATCCTAAATCTAAAAGATATTTAGGGTTTAGACCATTATTTTCATAGAATTTGGAATCAATGAATGAAATAAAAATAATACATTTATATTACTTGCGATAACCATTTGTCACTGCCAAATGTGATGGATATTGAACAATTTTATTGCTACAACCTACACTTGACTTTTTTGAAAGGATTTTACACTCACTACTATAAAATACAATTCTAATAATGGGATTAAGTGTAAGCTATGTCCAAGACTTATCAAATAATAACCTCTGCAACCAATATGAGAAATGTAGGTTTATAAATTAATGATGGATTGAAAGGGAGTAGGGAAGAGGGTGAGAAGGGTTTTAAGGAAACTAAAATGAAATAAAATGATGTCAAAATACCAAATGATAAGTAAAATGGGGATTAATTAAGGGTTTAGCGAGGGAAAATTTTCCCTTTTTAGGGGTTAATTCATAGGAAGACATAGTGTACTAGTTAAAATACCACAGGTACCATGTGTCCCTAACATAACCACCTACAATATATAGTCTCCCACTGGGTACCTGATACTAAGACACTAGGTACCCATTGGTTGTCAAACCCAAGGGGTATTACCCCTCTCATTCCCCCCCCCCCTCCATACTCCTCCATTTCCTCATAAGTACTCATTAACATAAATTATACCCAAAAAATTAAATTTAAGAATGAAATGAATGATAATTACCTTATCTAATAGGTTTGGGTCTTTACATTCCCTCATCAGAATTCTCCCCATCTTTGACGCAATTTTTAGTTGATAGCTCCTCTCTAGTAAACAATTTTTCCCAAGAATGATGTGTTTATTCATGATGTTATGTCCTAGTATCACACTTTTTTAGTGATCCAATTAGTATTATATCCTTTTTTATGGAAAATACTATTGAAAAGTTTTAATAAACTGGTACAGTGATCTTTCAACAGTCATACTCATTCACACCTCCTTTTTCACTCTAGATATATGTGTATACATAATAGATATGGACTATGTTTCAATAATAGACACAAAAGATACCTTAGAAACAACTAAAAGGAAACATAGTAACCACATTAGAGATATGTGATGATCTTGGAATCTTATTTCCATGTCTATAGTAGGACATTGATCTCTTTAACAATTGATATATTCAACCTCTATCGCTACCCTGATCATTTGATCTGATACAAAAAATAATAATTTACTTGTTAAATTCTATCTTGCCATTATAAAATATATTCAAGAAAATAAAATATTTAAAATAACCCAGAATACCTTGGAAACATGATTCTCAAAACCATTTGAGTTTTTTTTCTTCTACATTCTTCGCAGTTATAAAATTGAGAGAATGTCACAATGGCTCTATAAACCTCATACCAAGATCCCACAAAAATAATTCACATATTAAATCACTAAAATTATTACTATTTCTCAACTATAAGAGTATTTTATAAGAACCCTGACATGAATGGATCTCAAAACCAAGTATATATGATCATCAATGCATCACAATATTTCAACTGTAGTATCCACCATTTAAATGTGATACCTCACGATTGAATCACCACTAATGGAACATAGTAATCATCCGCTGTCCAAATAAACTATAAATAATTAACCACCTCTTAAATTCTATTTTTTGTCTCGTGAATAGTGATAAAACTCATAGTTTAGTAATTCATGCCTTTAGATTTCACTCAAGGTCATGTAGAATTCACTTTATGAGATCATCCAAGCTTATCCAGTCGCTTAGTCTATTCTCCAATATGTATCCTAAGGTACTCTCTATACCTCCACAAGTTGAACCTCATGGTGGAAAAAACAAATTTAATATATAATAATAGATATACCAATCTATTCCCAAGGATATATAAATTTGGAATGATTAATAACACTATTACATCATCCAACACCATATAAATTGTCATCCCACGTATCTCATAGAGTCATATTAACATGAAACTATATGATTCATAAATCCATGCCTATAAATATACCTTAAAGTTATCATAATATTCTCTAAGTATTAAAATATAGTTTATAAGTTCATCACATAAATAATAAGGGGCCTTCTACCTCGTGAAGGTTTCCTTGATCTTCTTCAAATACTAAGTTGAAGTAATATTGCAGCCTTACCAACTAAAAACCCCTCATTGGTTATTGAAAAAAACTATATACAAAAATAAACTCACTCTTATACTATTATTTCATAACCCAAACCAATTAGAACTCTGCATAAGATGTAAACAAGATTGATTAATGACCCATAAATCTTGTCTTTAATAAGATAGGGGTCCAAATCAAGAATTAAGGGTATATCATCACATATATATGTAATACATTACCCTTTTTAAATAAAAATTCCAAATTAACCAAATAATTGAATAAATATTACCCATTATAAAATATATGAACAATGTTTATTAACATAATCCATGATAAATAAAATTATATGAGACCTGTAAAACTCAAAAACTTCTCAATACCAATGGTAATGTAGAATGAAATACACCCCCTCTAACAAGTCTCATATATCCAAATCTATGGTTTCCCAACACCACTATAAACTCTATATAGTTAGTTTGAAAATAATATATATAATACTTGGGTGAGAAAATAATTATACTTATTAGGCTCCTAATCAAAATATCATGGTTCCCTCCTAAAAAATAAATTTAATGAATCTGTGAATGAAATAAATAAAATAAAATAATCAAAAAATCATCCCAAATGTCAATCCAGCACAGCATAACCATTACTTGCAAAAAATTAAACGTGCTGCATATATCACAACACTTCCCCATAACACCTCATCATATAGCCCTTGTTATCAAAACACTAAAAATAAATATTATCAACCAATTCAAAACAATTATCCTTCCATAGAGATCAGAATAAAAATGATGAAATTTTTGTAGTTCTCCACCTGTAGGGACTCTCATTATTATCAGGAAGCCACCCATATGGACTCACCTACCTCCAGTCACCTCTTCATCAAAAATGCATCTATATAATATTTTTTGGATATTTTTCACATATAGAAACTCTCACTATTATCAAGTGTCAACCCGTAAGGGTGATCTCTTTATTAACCCTTCTATGCAAAAATATAATTGTTTAGAAATTATCCACTCATAGGGATTCTTATTATTTATAAATTTACACCAACATGGATTATCTCTAAATTAATTATAAAAACATCATTACATAACCACATCTACACTATGTATTAATTATTGGGTACTTTTCCACCCATAGGGACTCTCACTATTACTGGTTTCAAATTACGTAAACTTTATCCACCTAAAATTAATCTTCAATGTTACATATCTGAAACTGATAAAACAAACCACAAGGCTCCCTTTAATAATTATCCACATCCTCAAAATCCTCATCAAAGATATTCATAAATGGATTCAAACCCCCTCCATCCATTAGCTAACCACATCAACATTATACACCTAATTATTAAACCTCGCAAATGGTTTTATATCCCCATCATGAATTTTATATCCCAAATATTCCAACCATACATAAAATTATCCTAGGTAATATAATCACATCATGTGGATATACCATTATCCAACATAGTTCTACCACAAAATATATCCTATAGAGATGATCATTGTATTATTGGAATTACTCATTTACTAAGAATAAAAAATTTCTTTAATATTATCTCTAGTCATAGACTAAACACATAGCCTCTCTATTCCTTGAATCTATCCATATAAATAGTTATACCATAAAATATGATTTATTCATTAATTTATATATGTTCATTAACCTTGTACTAATATGGCATGATCTCGTACCTTTGTTGAATGAATTGTGTAAAAAACACCACCCCTATGTGCCTCACTACAATGATATCTATTCATTAGAAAGTTTAATAGTTCTATTATTAAGTGAATTAATCTTCATGTTACATTATTATACTTTGTATCATTTTATCACAAACACTCATGGTAAATTATCTAGAAAGTTTCATGACCCTAATTCCATAGTTTATAAACTACTCATTCACACTTCTTATAGTATTTTCTATAAATTAACATAATTTTGAGAACAAACCACAATAATGGGACTTAAAAAATAATTCATATATAAAAAGCATTGTATATTCATTTGTAATATTAAATAATATGTGAACATTTAGTACCCTTCCTCAATTACATGATGTTTTATAGTCCTCATTCACAACTGGTCATTCTTCTAATTCTATATTAATCCACATATATCCCTAATCCATAATGCCACATGAATTTCAAAAAGATACAAGAGAGAATATAGATGAACTGGGAGGAATGTCTTCAGTGGAATGTTATATCATAATGATAGTCAATTCACTATTTTCACTATCAAAACCCTACCATAATGACTACAAAATTTTATAGTGATGATTTTATAAATCAATTCGCTTCACAATGTTTCTGTCTAGAATGTTAGTCATGCCATAGTCCTGATAAAATATTATTACTACACTTCCTCCAATATTTCTTTCTAATAACAATAACATAAAATATTCCACATAAAACATTTATGAGAATAATCTAATAAAAATTAATTACTTAAATGATTAAATAATTAAATAAAGTCCATAAACACTAGAAATTCACCCAAAATTCTAACTACTTACAAAAATTAAAAAAAATTAATCCCAAGGATAAATAGTGAATCTTTAATCCAATGAAATTAACAAAAATTTATTCTAAAACTAATATAATTACTTTTTTACCCTTTATAGTAAAACAATTAAAATAAGATTAAGAATTTGACAATCTCTCAAACATTAAATTACAAGGTCTCTAAGTGAAAGATAAAAATCCACTAAAGGGTGTTATGTCAACTAAATTCAAGATTTGTTTTAGGAAATAGAATGATTAAAAAACTTATCATCTATTAATTACTCAAAATATATAATTTATTTGGTATAGTTATGTGGTTTTGTATTCTACTATCTCAAGATGAACCAAACCACATACACCATTATAAACACAAACTTTTATGATTGAAAATATAATGGAATTTTTACTTTTTGTTTTCTTAATTGGTAAAACAATTAGTCCACCCTAAGAATATATAATGACTAAACTATACCAAGAATATCACAAACTCTAATCTAAGAAAATAATAGGTCTCTATATGACTTTGTAGCACTAGGGTGGTGTATTCATGATTTTCAATAATAAATGAGGGAAGTAAATCAAGTATGGTAATTAATAATTAGTTTTGAGTAACTTGTGAAAGGTTATGAATGTGTGTTATGAAGAGTTATGATTCAATTTTTAAACCAATTTTCATATAATAATAAATGGTTATTGATTAGTTTGTAATTATTGGTTCTTATAATGAATATTATTTTTAACTTATATAAAGATAAATTGTGGTTGTTCTATGTGAAGGGTAATGATTATGAAAAATAATAATTTTTGGAAATGGTGTATGAAGGGTTGTGGACATGAAAATGAGAAGTTGTGATTAAAATTTTTAAATTTTTTAACATGATTTTTATAAGGACAGATAAAACCCATTATTGTTTTTATTAAAAATATGATACATATAGGGGAGGGAGAAACAAATAACTAAAAAAAATATATGTTCTCATGTGTCTATATTTTATGGTTTAAATAAAAATATAAGAATACTAAAATGTATTTATTTTAATTTTAGGAGTAAAATAAAAATATGTTTATTTATTTATTTATTTTAATTAAAAATAATTTTAAAAATAATTTCTAAAAAAATATAACAAATATTATTAAAATTAAATTAATTCTTAAATATAAAAAATTAAAATATCAAATAAAATTACTATAAATAAAATAAAAATTGTCTAAAGACTTCATTTACATATTTATATAATTAATACGTAGATTAAAAATTAAAAAAAAATTAAAGACCATTGAGATAAAAAAGGAAATATGTTGTATTTTCTATATCCTAACATTTCATTTGATTTTTGAAGCTCTCCTACATGTGAGCGTGAGTTTGGATCTTGAAATGACTATTTATAAATAAAATACCAATATACTATTTTTAAAATGGAGTCCAATTAATGTCTAGAATGTCATACAAACTGGAAATGGGTTGAGGTTCAACCTTTTCTATGGATAAACATATACAAAAAATAATTAATGAATTTTATAAGAATTCCAAAATCAATAGTGATTATTTATAATTGGATCTTAAATAACAATTTTGTACTAAAAATATTAATACAACTCATTTTATATAATCATGTATATGTAACACTACACTAGACTCATGAATCACGTGATGAACTCTCATTTTGTAACGTCATTTTTTGAATTTTTAGAAGATTCCAGTGGCTCACCAATACAATGTCCATAGAGAGAAACTCCCTCATGATCTTATCAGTAAACTTGATCCTTTAATTTGTAGACTCATTTATGCTATTTATTAATAACCTTTAAAATTTTATTTCTACTCTAAATAGAAAAAAATTTTAACCGAACTCAAAACTCTGTCAAAGTCCATACTAAGAAAAAAGTTATCACAGCTTCCCCAAACAACTTCTTCCCATTTTATTAGAAACATTCCACTATAACATAAAAAACTAATCCACATAAAGCATGAAAGTTTTTAATTTAATGCCTTATTTTCTACTTTACCTACTTATTCAACCATCTAATCAGATTTCACTAGAATCTACTGCATTAAATAACCACCTTGTAGGAACCACTAATAATCTCTTTTTGATATAATTATAACTTCAAATGAGAGATTATATAAAATTAAATATATGGATATAAATACATTAATATATTTTTATAACCCATAATCCTTACCATGAATATTATTATCTTATAATCATTATGTGAAATAATCATTAAATAAATACAGATACATTATATATGTTACATGTTCTTTATATTGAGCCCACATTGTGTGATTTATATTTTTGTCAAGGAATAATTTATAAGGAATGTAAATATTTTTAATAATAAAAATTTAGATTAGATGTCGAGTGAAGATAGTGATGATGATGTGATTATTAAGGATGATAATGAATCCAAGTGTATTGAATCAGTTGATGCTCCACCCATATGTATTGGATGAATTTTGATGAAAGTGGGAATTTGAAGGAAGTGAGGGTGAGAAACATGAAAGATGAAGTGGTTGAGGTAGATTCATTGTTGGAAACTTAACCAAATGATTAAGTTCATGGTCAAATATATGTTGTGATCATAGAAATTGAATATACTAGAAGTTTTGTGGTAGGTCAAGTGTAAGAATAAGAAGATATGATATTTCATAAAGAATATATGATAATGAACATAAAGAGGAGGATGTTAAATTTAGTTTATTTAAGGTAAGGTTTTCTTCTAGAGATAAAATATCCTGATAGATGTTATCCTGACTCTTAAAAATATTTTCTTGGATAAATAATGAAATAAGTAAGAAGGAATAATAGGAAAAAGTTTAATTTCATGAAGTTATTTGAATAAGTGTAGAATCTTGTATATGAATATGCATATGTACTCTACATAAGGAAATATCTGTATATGGGTTTTCTTTACATAACTAAATATGTGTACCGAAATTACCTATTGTGTATATTAATGGGTAATGTAGTAAAACTAGTCACGTAGTTGAATTGGTTTATTGTATGAATGGATGGATGTAAGAGAATGGTTTGTATATGTGAATTTTCCACATATGTGAATTAGTCACATCCAGGAATATAAATATGAATCACAAAAATGTGAATTAATTGATGTATCTGGATTCTTATAGACTCATGTAGTCAAATTACTATATATGGTAATGTTCCATGTAGGTTATTCTTTTATGAATGTGTATTAATTATGTGACTGGTAATGTATGCGTTCTAGGTAGATATCAGGGAATGTTATATTGTATCCGAATACTACTTCATATTAAAATTATAGATCACATCATAATTTTAAAGGTATATGTCCATATTATACATATCTGAACCCATTTATACAAATATAAATTCACATAATGGAATTTAAAATACATACTAGATGAAATTCTATATGTTTTCAAACTTCAATCTATCAAGAATAATAATAATTTAGGTAATATAAATTTGTTTTTGATTAATTTATACTTTTATATTAATGAAATTATCATGATAATTTCATGTAATTAAAAATAATGGAAGTGAAATCTAAAGTTGCAAGGATGGTTTTGATCAATTAAAGGCATTAAAGTTGATCATAAGAATTTGATTAGAAGCATGTGACTACAAGACTGTGAATTTTTGAGATGACTGTAGAGATGGTTTATGGAATGAAATCTACATGAAATGGGATTCTTGATTCCATGAATGTTGATATTTAATATATATATATATATATATTAAAATCTTTTAAGAAGTCATGAATGTGAGTATTTGAACATCACGTAAGAATTAAAAGGTTGAGTACAGGGTAATGAAGAACATTAAGATATATTATGGGAAGTAAGGGTTACATGACTAAACTTAAAATATATGTAATTATATAGATGTGAAAAAATTTCAAATATGAGAATTTTATAGATTGAATGTTTCATGATAGATCCTTATATCCTAAAAGGAAAAAATTAGTGAGAACTATATCTTTATATGAGTCTTTATGGGATATTTAAAAACACTAAATACATGAAAGGTTGAAAATTATATATCTTGTCAAGGAAAATTATGATTGGGATATGAGTGTCCTGAATTACTAAAAATCATAGTAATTCAAAATAATTCATTCATGCAGTATTTTTTGAATGCCCGTGAAAGATAAAAACTAGAGGAAGGTAAATAATTTTCTATGTTCTATTATATGTACATAATATGGATCAATGAATAAAAAAATAATTTGAGAGAGTAGTTCAATAAAATGATTCAAATAGAGAATATCATTTTTCAAAGAAGAAGAATATCTAAAACAATTTAAATCTTCATACATGCTATGAGTCTAAACCAAGAAGAAGAAAACCAATGTAGATTTTATGCACTTAAGATGAAGAAGAGAAGGAGATAATATGAAATGAAGGAGAAGAATGGATGAGCGTGTTGTGAATTTATATTTTCACATGAAGTATTATAATAGGAAAGAGAGATACAGAGGAGAATAGAAGAAGGTATTGTGCATATTTTTTTTGAAGATGAAGAATAAAAATAAGAATAATTTGCAGATTTAGTTGTGAAGTTCACAAGAAAAAATCCCATGTGTAATCTAGTTTTTACAGAGAAATAAGGGACTTGTTGTCAATGAAATATAATATGAATAGAAATAATAACTTTATTACATTCTAATTTTCAATAAATAATACATGGAGGATGAAGAAAAGAATAAATAAGTAACATGAAATTCAACAGGAGTTGGAAGTGTTGATGGAATCTTTTGGTGTTTCAAATAAATTAATGAAGTTTTATAATGTTTATAAATAGAGAATAATGACTCAACAAGGAGAAGTAGTTAGACTAAGATATCACCAATACAAGGAATCATGATTATTGTATTCCCCCCTCTTGATTTTATCACACCACATTTGAAACACCCCAAGGTTTTGAAAATTAATATAGAATGAAATTTTATAATATACCCATTAAAACACAACTTTGCCTCTTCAATGCTTTGAATTTCAAAAAATTGCCATCTAGAGTTATGTTCAGTAAGTCATTTTGTGTCCGATAGAACAAACTTGATTTTTTTAGTGAATAGTAACATACCCTTATGAATAGTAATATAAATATTAATATGACCCTAATTAATAGTGAATGTTATTATTATTTAATTTTCTTAAGGCTAGAAGATAATAACATCTTGGTTAAGTTTTCATTGTGATAAAGAAGTTGTTGTAGAATTATAACTGTTAATTTTTGAATTAAGTATGATTTTATTTAAAAATTAAATTAATAATATTTAGAAAATTATTTGTGAAAAATGGATTTCACTTTTGAATTATACACATCAAAAATTAGTAGGGGTTAATTTTTGGTATTTTTCTAACATACATGAATTTTTTATGAATAGTAAAAATACAGTTTTGAATTTTCGGTAGATTAATGACATCATAATGATGTAATAATTGAATATAAAAGTATGTTAGACTTTTTTATAGTAATGTATGACATGAGGTGTCCCAAGTGGATTAAACCATGGGAAAATACCATGGGAAAGCCCATGGTTTGGAAAAAACCACTAATGAGGTGTCACGTTGAAATTATTAAACAATTACCTCTCTTTTTCTATAAATACCCACTCATCTATTCGTTTTCTTTCATTAAAAGTCCCTCATACTCAAAAATATGGTGTTTTTACCTCTCTAGGAGTCCTCCAAAGGTGTCCCTAAGCCCCCGAGGTCCCATCCTTCAAGATCTAGGAGTTATTCTACTAGGTAACAGAATCCTTCATTCTCTTCTTTAAGTCGACACTTCTTTTATGTTAGCCTTTTGAAATTCCTTTATCTTATGTTGGGGTTTGATTTTATTTATACTTATTACTGTCCTTTTGATTTCAATATGATTAGATACCCTTTTTGTTCTCATAATTTGATTTTATGAAATTCTAAATGATGTTGTTAGGCTACCGAATTTTCATAAGGGATCTCTTAACTTTTCTTCATTTTCAAGTTCATCTCTTTTATTTTTCTCTCCTCACCTCCTCTGTCCAAATGATCATGATAACTAAATTAAAATATATATACTGGATTTATATCATGTTAATGTAAGAACCATCATAAATATTCTTACTCCCTCACTTTTATCTTATAAACAAAATCGACGTTCATGAGGTTCTGATTTATAACCTTCGTGGATGATGATGTTTCGTTCTTCAATTTCTTCTTCATTACTGGTCATGAAACCATATTAATGGTTGAAAAAGACTATAATATATTTTTTATAACCTAATTAATATTCAGGAACCAGAATATGAACATATAATTAAGTTATATGACCAAACTAGTTCATAATATTCCAAATACCGCCAAATAATCGAAGTGGTTGTCATCTAATGATTCATCCTCATTCAATGTATCCAAATGATGGAAATGACCATTATGAATTATTTATTTTCATTAATAATATATAATTCCAATCTTGGAGATTTATAATCATTCCACATGAACTTCATTACTTAAAAACAAGTGAACTGAATATGAAAATAAAGGAAACAAACGCTCCAAAATGATGAAATTCAATACAATAACTTATCTATAAAGACATAAATGAACTAACAAAGATTATGGTAAACTAAATAAATGACTAATAGGTTATGAAATAAGTTATTAAAAAGTATAATTTCATATTCTATGAGCTTAAGTACAAGAGAGGAATGCATTTGGAGTTAAGGTAAGGGTTTTTTCACCCGAACATCCATTTTCATTTGGGATAGTTTGATTGTCTAATTACCTAAATAAAATTATTATGTATTGTTATGAACTCATAATATATTTCGTTTGAGTATCATATATATGTTTACCAACCATAAACCTTCCTTATTTTATGGATAGTTACATGTTTTGAAATGAATTTTCAAAATTGTTTCCAAAATACAACACCGATTCAAGGGAATTTCTCAAATTCATATCTATTCACAAGGGAACTCTATAATTTTTTTTGGAAACAATTATCTTTCTAAAAATAATCATTTTATTATGAAAATACTATCATAATTCACTTATGGTTTTATACAATTATTTTCTAAAAGAACTCTTCTTTTCAAAATAAAAGAGTATTTATCTCAAAATTGCTTAATGATTTTATAAGAGTATTTTCGTTTGATTCAATGCTCTTGTTGATTCCATGGTATTATTGGGTTCAATAATTTTTGAAGTCATATACCATATTTTATTAAATGGTTTATGAATAACTCTATTTTGTATGATCTATCCTAAAACCATTCACCATATTACTCGGTATGGTTAGTGTTTTATGTTTAATGATTGGATAAAGTTAGTTACATTTCATATGATAGTTTCAATATGAATGTATATGTTGTTTATGTTGATCCCCGATCATATGAGGAATGCATTGGACTTATTATGTGATGGGTGGGGCCCGCTATATCCCCTTTATGCATCTGTAGGTCTCATGAGACAAATAGACATGGAATTGGCCGAGGCCTTACCCAATGTGATATGGATTTTGGCCGAGGCCTTAATCACTAGACGTCTTAGCCGAGGCCATGAAAAAATGATTCAGAATGTCCGTCATATGCACTTACCTCATTATGAAGCTAGTAATTGAAAGTTCATCTGGTTATTCGACTAGTATAATACCCATGATTATGTTTTATTATGGCATTATTTACTCATCTCATATTCCTGCCATAAGGTGTTGCAAGTTTATTATTAAAGGAATGTGTTTTCAATTATTCATCATATATAATGTTTATATTATATTCCACTGTATTGCTTACTCTTACTAAGCGTTTGATCTCACCCCTTTCTTATGTTTCATTTTCTCAGGACATGAAGAAGTAATTTATGAATGACTTCCTAGCATAATCTAGGAGACGTGATGACTCTAGTAGAATAAATTAGTGTTATTTTTCCTTTACATATGTAATGTTGAACTTATGTATATAATTTTTTTCCAATAACACTAAACTACTCGGTTCTTTAGGATTTTTATTCCTTGTATGTATGCCAACGTAATCAAATAAGGCACCGACTCCGGGAAACTAGGTTCGGGTCCTTATAGTTGGTATCAGAGGAAGTTTAGTAGAATACTTGGAAACTAGATTTAGAAAAGGTAGAATTAGGGAAAAGTCCCTAAGATAGTCTTTGAGAATAAACATACAAGAACGTCCTGGTATTTTTGTAAGGAATAGATTATGTGGATCATTCAAGCAGTACATCCCTGTCTGGATACGAGCGGGTAGAGGCGGCTCTGGCACAGATATATCTAGGGGTAAAACCTGAAAACACTACTTTGAGCTAGACTAGAATGGGAACTGGTGCACAACAACGGGCCTTGCTGCACTCTTGGTTACAACACTCTCGGGGGGTATGCTTGGGATAATTCACATTTTCTTTACAAGACATTATGAAGAATTTTAATATAAATATTTCTCAAAGAAACCATTTTTGTGAATATGGGATTAGCTATGCGTAGGATCTCAATTTGTTTTGAGTATTTTTAAGTTAAGATTATACATTATGATTCATAACCTAAGATAGTCAATTCCATTATCTAGATATGGCACCTAGTGGAAGGAATGGAAATCGCACGAAAGCACGTGTTCCCTGTATGGATTTTCCTCTTATGCGAGATAATGATGTTGGATATGTTGCTATGACTGGTGCTGAGAAACTCATAACTATACTTGGACAAATTACTCAGGTAATGATTAATAACCTTACCCATATGGAGCATATGGATCTACCACGTGGAGGATCCATGCTAGATCGCTTTATGCGGCAATAACCTCCATCATTCAACGGGACTACAAACCCATTTGTAGTAGAATAGTGGATATGTTCCCTTGAGAAGATATTTATCACTTTGGGATATAATGAAAGAGAGAAGGTTTTCATGGCAGTATATCGTCTATCAGGAGATTTAGATCAGTGGTGGTCATTAATACAAAACACAAAGGAGGAGGAAGAGATAGAAGAGATGGAATGGAGAGATTTTAAGGAAATCTTCTTAGAAAAATATTTTCCTTGTGAGAAGCGAGCAGATATGGAGAGACAATTATTGAATCTGAGGCAGAAAGAGGATGAAAATGTTTCCAAGTATGAATCCAACTTCACAAGGTTAGCAAGACATGTTGTGGACTATATATGAAATCCAAGGAGCAAAATTGATCGATTCTTTGATGGCCTAAAGACATTACTATGGTGGGCACTGGTCTCCTAAAATTTTTCATCATATGAGGATAGAGTTTCATGTTCCATCAAGATAGAAAAAGAATTATCTAAGTCTTATGACTTTAAGGGAAAGCAAGAAAAGAAGAAGGACGCTAAAAACCCTGGGAACGGAAATAAGGAAACGGGGAAGAAGGGAAGAGTTGAATTTCCACCATGTGACAATTGTGGAAAGAAACACCATGGCACATGATTAAAAGGAAAAAAAGTTTGCTACAAATGTGGCCAGAAAGGCCATCTTGCTGGTGATTGCAAAGGGAAGAAGGAATCCAATGACGTTCAATGCTATAGTTGTTGGGAGATGGGACACTACAGTAATGATTGTTCAAAATGTCATTGAAATATGCAACATAAAATTCCAAGGGATTAGGGACATTCTTATGCAATCACAACTACAGAGGTTGAAGTTCCTAATGTTGTGGTGGAAAGTACTTTAATTGTTTCATTAATTTTAGTAAATGCTTTGTTTGATTCTGGATCATCACATTGTTTCATATCTTCTTAGTTTTCTAAGAAAATTAGATATTTCCAATTTGATTTAACAAGGGAGTTGTTAGTCAAAACTCCTAAGGGAAGTATCATTGCTACAATGTCCTTTCCATCAGTTCCTATTAAGGGATATAAATGTTCTTTATCTACTGATCTCATCATCATACCCATGATTGAATTTGATATAATCCTCGGTATGGATTGGATTTCGAATCATGATAAAAAAATTTAGTATGAAGAAGGAGGTTATGATTTTTTATGACGATAATAAATACCACCGTATATTTAGAGCAGAATTGTCACCACCTGATTCTAATCTAGATCCACCCCCAGTAGCTCAACTAAATTCAATTATTGGGGAGGAAGAGAATGAAATAAATATGGGTGAGGAAAGGAATGTTCAAATAGAGGATGTACCTATTGTGATAGAATATGTTGATGTGTTTCCAGAAGATTTACCTGGACATCCTCCAGAATGAGAAATTGAGTTTTCCATTGATTTAATTACTGGTTCAAGGCCCATATCAAAGACCCCATATAGAATGGCCACTGTTGAATTAGTAGAATTAAAGAAAAAACTAGAGGAATTGAGTAATAAGGGATTTATTCAACCTATTGTTTATCTATGGGGAGGCCCTATCCTTTTTGTTAAGAAGAAGGATGGATCTATGAGGTTATGTATCGACTACAGGGAGATCAATGCTATAAAAATAGAGAACAAGTATCCCCTACCTCGCATTGATGATTTATTTTACCAACAACATGGAGCTCAATACTTTTAGAAGATTTATCTTTGATCTGGATATCATCATTTTCTTTTGAGGAAGGAAGATATTCCAAAAACAGCATTTCGAACCAGGTACGAGCATTACGAGTTTATAGTGATGCCTTTTGGATTGACTAATGCACCCTCTGTCTTCATGGATCTAATGAAAAATGTTTTCAAGGAATATCTCAATGATTTTGTAGTGGTATTTATTGATGATATCTTGGTATACTTTAAAAGCTACGAAGATCATGAGAATCACTTGCACATTATCCTAAAGACTCTTAGAAGACATAAATTATATGGGAAGTTTAGCAAGTGTGAATTCTGGCTTCAGGAGATTTCTTTTCATGGCCATATTATTTCTAAGGATGGAATCCGATTTGATCCTTCAAATACAAAGGCAATCCAAGATTGGCCCATGCCAACAAACTTAACTGAGGTACGCAGTTTTATTGGCTTAGCTGGTTATTATCGGCATTTCGTAGAGAATATTTCCCGACTAGATAACCCACTAATTAATCTCACATGCAAAGGGGTTAAATTTTTTTGGACAAAAGATTATGAATAATGTTTTGAAGAACTGAATAGAAGATTATTCAATTCTCCTATATTGACTATACCATCGAGGAGGAGTTTCAAAAAGAAGATTAAAGCTATGAAAGATGGGAGATTGAGTGACTTCGTATATGAAGATGGAATCTTGAAATTTGAAAAGAGACTTTTTGTTCCCGATATACCTGATCTAAAAAGGGAATTCTTGGATGATGCTCATAGTTCCAATTTCTCTATACACCCTGGTATCACTAAGATGTATAGAGATTTGAAGGAACATTTTTGGTGGGACAACATGAAGAGGGAGATTGCTGATTTTGTATCAAGATGTATGGTTTATCAACAAGTGAAAGCTGGAAGGAAACATCCTGGATGATTATTGAAACCTCTTCCCATACCTGAGTGGAAATGGGATAATATCATGATGAACTTTTTCATTGGACTACCAAAGACTCCTTGAAGAAATAATTCTATATGGGTCATCATTGATCGTCTTACCTAGTCAGCACATTTTCTTGTTATAAGAGAAGATCTACCACTTGAACGTCTAGCAAGACTATATATTAATGAAGTTGTGAGAATTCATGGAGTACCCCTATCAATTGTTTCTGATCGTGATCCATGTTTTACATCAAGATTCTGGAAAATTCTTTAGAAGGCCCTAGATACTGATCTTCAATTGAGCACTGCCTACCACCCACAAACTAATGAACAATTGGAACGAACAATTCAAACATTGTAAGACATGTTGAGGTCTTGTTCACTTGATTTTCAAGGCATGTGGTATCAGTATTTTCCTCTCATAGAATTTTCCTACAACAATAGCTTTCATTCAAGTATACAGATGACACCCTATGAAGCATTATATGGGAGACGATGTCATACACCAACATGCTGGGATGATTTTGGTGAAAGAAAGCTCGTGGGCCCATAACTTGTTTAAGAAACAATGTAAAAGCTGAAGATTATCCCGAACCATATCCAAATAGCTCGAAGTAGGAAAAAAAGTTGTGCAGATAACCGAAGGAAGGATTTGGAGTTTCAAGAAGGTGATCACGTTTTCATAAAGTTATCTCCATTGAAGGGTATTATAAGATTCAGTAAGAAGGTTAAGTTAAGTCCCAAGTACGTCAGATCTTTTGAAATTATGGACTGAATTAGAGCCGTAGCTTACCATTTAGAAATTCTGCCAAGTCTCTCCAAGGTTCACAAAGTGTTCCATGTGTTAATGTTAAGAAATTACATGCCAGACCCAACACATATACCCACTTTTGAAGAAGTGGAACTTGAGCCCGATCTATCTTACTGTGAAGAGCCTATCAAAATTCTTGATACTAGAGAACAAGTATTGTGAAATCGGATGACTCGTCTAGTGAAGGTTTTATGGAGAAACCATAAGATGGAGGAAGCAATGTGGGAGCCTAAGGAGCTTACATTAAAAACATACCAAAATATTTTTAGGTAATATTCTATGAATTTCGAGGACGAAATTTTTGTAAGGAGGGGAGAGTGTAACACCCCAAGGTTTTGAAAATAAATATAGAATTAAATTTTATAATATATCATTTAAAACACAACCTTACCTCTTTAATGATTTGAATTTAGAAAAATCGTCATCTAGAGTTGTGTTCAGTAAGTCATTTGGAGTCCGATAGAACAAAGTTGTTTTTTAGTGAATAGAAACAAACCCTTATGAATAGTAATATGAATAGTAATATCACCCTAATAGATAATAAATTTTATTATTAATTTATTTTCTTAAGGCTGTAAGATAATAACATCTTGGTTAAGTTTTCATTATGATAAAGAAGTAGTTGTAGAATTAGAACTGTTAATTTTTGAATTAAGTATGCTTTTATTTAAAAATTAAATTAATAATATTTATAAATTATTTTTGAAAAATGGATTTCACTTTAGAATTATACATGTCAAAAAATAGTAGGGGTTAATTTTTGGGATTTTTCTAAAATACATGAATTTTTCATGAATAGTAAAAATACAGTTTTGAGTTTTCAGTAGATTAATGACATCATAATGATGTAATATTTAAATATAAAAGTATGGTCAACTTGTGTATAGTAACTTATGACATGAGGTGTCCCAAGTGTCTTAAACCATGGGAAAGCCTATGGTTTGGCAAAAACCACTAATGAGGTGTCCCTTTGAAATTATTAAAAAATTACCTCTCTTTTTCTATAAATACCCACTCATCCATTCGTTTTATTTCATTACAAATCTCTCATCCTCTAAAATATGGTGGTTTTACCTCTCTAGGAGTCCTACCAAGGTGTCCCTAATCCCCCATGGTCTCATCCTTCAAGATCTAGGAGTTATTCTACAACGTAACAGAATCCTTCATTCTCTTCTTTAAGTCGACACTTCTTCTATGTTCTCTATTTGAAATTTCTTTATCATATGTTGGGGTTTGGTTTTATTTATTATTAATATTATCCTTTTTATTTCAATATTATGAGATACCATTTTTTTCTCATCATTTGATTTTATGAAATTCTATGTGAGGCTGTTAGGCTGCCGAATAAGGGATCTCTTAACTTTTCATTATTTTCAAATTCATCTCTTTTATTTTTCTATCCTCACCTCCTCTGTACTAATGATCATGATAACTCCAGTAACATCTATATACTGGATTTATATAATGTGAATGGAAGAACCATCATAAATATTCTTACTCCCTCCCTTTTATCTTATAAAAAATCGACGTCCATGAGGTTCTGATTTATAACCTTCGTGGACGACGATGTTCCGTTCTTCAATTTATTCTTCATTACTGGTTATGAAAACATATTCATGGTTTAACCAGACTATAATATATGTTTTATAACCTAATTAATATTTAGGGACCAGAATATGTTCATATAATTAAGTTATAGGACCAAACTAGTTCATAATATTCCAAATACCGCCAAATAATCAAAGTGGTTGTCATCTAATGATTCATCCTCATTCCATGTAACCAAATGATAGAAATGACCATTATCAATTATTTATGTTCATTAACAATATATAATTCCAATATTGGATATTTATAACCATTACAAATGAACTTCATTACTTAATAACAAGTGAACCGAATATGAAAATAAAGGAAACGAACACTCCAAAAAGACGAAATTCAATACAATAACTTATCAATAAAGACATAAATGAACTTACCAGAATTATGGTGAAATAAATACTTGTCTAATAGGTTCTGAAATAAGTTATTAACAAGTATAATTTCATATTCCAGGATCTTAAGTACAAGAGAGGAACACTTTTGGGGTTAAGGTAAGGGTTTTTCCACCCGAACATCCATTTTCATTCGGGATACTTTCATTGTCTAATTACCTCAATGAAGTTCTTATGTATTGTTATGTACTCATCATATATTCTGTTTGAGTATCATATATATGTTTACCAACCATAACCCTTCCTTATTTTATGGATAGTTACATGTTTTAAAAGGAACTTTCAAAATTGTTTCCAAAATACAAGCCCGATTCAAGGGAATTTCTCCAATTCGTATCTATTTACAAGGGCACTATATAATCTGTTTTTAGAAACCATTATATTTCTTAAAATATTAATTTTATTATGAAAATACTATCTTACTTCACTTCTGGTTTTATAGAAATATTTTCCAAAATAACACTTCTTTTCAAAATAAAAGAGTATTTATCTCAAAATTGCTTAATGATTTTATATGAGTATTTTCATTTGATTCAATGATCTTGTTGATTCCATGGTATTATTGGGTTTAATAATTTTTGAATTCATATACCATATTTTATTAAATGGTTTATGAATAACTCTATTGTGGATGATCTATCCAAAAACCATTTGCCATATTACTCGGTATGGTTAGTGTTTTATGTTTAATAATTGGGGAAAGTTAGTTACATTTCATATGATATTTTTAATATGAATTTATATGTTGTTTATGTTGATCCCCTCTCATATGAGGAATGTATTGGACTTATTATGTGACGGGTGGGGCCCGCTATAGCCCCTCAATGCATCGGTAAGTCTCATGAGACAAATAGACATGGAAATGGCTGAGGCCTTTCCCAATGTGATATGGATTTTGGCCGAGACCCGAATCACTTGACGTCTTGGCTGAGGCCATGAAAAAATGATTCAGAATGTCCGGAATATTCACTTCCCTCATTATGAAGCTAGTAATTGAAAGTTCATGTGGTTATTTTACTAGTATAATACACATGATTATGTTTTATTATGGCATTATTTACTCAACTCATATTCCTGCCATTATGTGTTTCAAGTTTATTATTAAAGGCATGTGTTTTCAATTATTCACCATGTCTAATGTTTATATTATCTTCCTCTATAGTTCTTACTCTTACTAAGATTTTGAGCTCACCCCTTTCTTATGTTTCATTTTCTCAGGACATGAAGAAGTAATTTATGAATGACTTGCAAGAATAATCTAGGTGACGTGATGACTCTAGTGTAATAAATTAGTGTTGTTTTTCCTTTCAATATGTAATGTTGAACTTATGTATGTAACGTGTTTCCAATAATACTAAACTACACGGTCCTTCGGGATTCGTATTCCTTGTACGTATGCCAATGTAATCAAATAAGGCACCGACTCCGGGCAACTTGGGTTGGGTCCTTAAAACACTTCGGGTTCCATATTACTTTTTGGCTAACCTACTATAATTGATATCTCATTATAGTGACTAAAAAGTAATATTTTTATTGATTTTGAAAAAAATAGTACATACAATACCAAAAAGAAATACATCATGGTGGTATAAAGTAATGAAATCCCATAGAATCAGAGTGAGGTTTGACGTTATTAGATTATTTACTTTAACATTATTATCTTTTGATAATTTTATTTTCATTATTATTTTAAAAATGAAGTGCAGTTTTAGTGAAGACTATTTTAAATTATATCTAAATTCAATCTCTTCCAATATCATGATAAATAAGGTAAATTAATAAAATATTAAATTAAAGAAAATGTATCTCTTGAGTAAAGAAGATGTTGTTTCTCTATTCTATGAAATAAAAGAAGATGGATCAAGCTTGAAAATATAACAACATGTTGTTCAATATAACATAAAAAGGTTGGGAAGTCCCCCTACCTTAATTATATCAAGACACTCAAGTGATCAAGTGGAAGGTATCAAATATTTTTAAAAGTATATTTACTAAGAACCAAGAAATAGTGGGAATAATCATATGTTAATATATTTTTCTTTTAATTCATTAAAGGATTTTCTAATTTTTATTACAAAAGATGTAGTTTATTTAGTCTATGTAGTTTTTTGGAGACAATAATAAGAAATCAACCATCTTGAAGTTAAGGAACAAAATATGGATAAGGATTTACAGTAAAGGATTTTAGCTTGAATAAATCTCTCCCTAAAAGTCTAGTAAAAATAAGAGAAGAATATGGATCTTTAAGAAATGATCACAAAGTTTTAAAAGAGTGTATCAATAAAATCCATGATAAGGATGGATTTTTTAAACAATCGGATAAAATTTTCCATGATCTAGAAGAATATTTTTCTGTCAAGAATTCTCAAATATATTTTAAGTATAATAAAATAAATATTATTGAAACATTTTCAAAAGAAAGACTCAAATTTCAGGATGAAGATATTAAAATAATTAAGAAGTAAAGTAAAGGTATATTGAATTTAGTTCAAGATTAAAAAATGAATTATAAATATAAATTACCTAAATATTGAGATTAAATTGGTACATTTAAAGAAATTCTCAAATGATTATTTACAAAAAATGAAAGAATAAGAGTTTATACAAAACAATGTTCCTTGAATAATTCTACAGATAAAATACCTCTATCAAATAGAAACTGAATCAATAAAAAAATTATGATCTATCTCAAGTAGTTATGAAGAAAAATTTATAATCCATACATATTTCTAATAATTTCTCTAAATATTATTTATAAGATAGTATTTTTTAGGAAAAAATATATAAAATTATGGATTAAGAAAAATAAATATAATTCTGATAGTATGTTAATGGTGGAGGGAAGAAGGAGTTTGGAAACTGGTTCTCCATGTTCAGGCTAACTAGTGTTGAAAGTGGTCTAAAAATAGCATGATCACACGTCTGGAAAGTAAGCATCCAAAGTGAATAGTATAATATTTATAGGGTTTTTTGTGCTGTAATGGATTTGGGAATTGTGTATTAGTTTTTTGGTACAATACTATAAATTCTAAAGCACAAATGAATCCCATAAAAATGGGGGAAATCCAGATATGATGAAGAAACATCTATAAATTAATAAAAATATCTATAATTTAAACAGATTTGAAATTACTGGAAATATATGTGATGTATCCAATGATGGTGGACATTATATTGGTTCATTCTCATAAAAAACATGTGTCAAACGTTTATGGGAATAGAATACCACAAAATTTGGTGAATAAAGAAGAAAAATCATTGGGAAAGGATCAAAATAAATTTTATGGTTAATATTAGAATACTTATATGAAACTTTCAAAAAGGGATAGGTTAGTGGCCCTTGGAAAATTAGATAAATTCTAGTTAGATTCAAAAAAATTCAAAGAAATCCTGGAGGACTGTCGTATCTAAAATTTTTTATGTAAAGAATAAGACTCTAAAGTTTCCATGTGGAGACTCTACAAAGGTTTCCAATGTTACAAATGAATGTCTTGTAATTTAACCAGTAGATTAGGAGAAAAAAATAAACTATAAGAGTCACAAACAAAATCTAGTTCTAAAAATAAAGATAATAAACTATATAAGGTTATCTAATTTAATGTATTATTTCCATAAAAAGAAAACTATTATGATAATGATGTATTGTTTGTGAGGTGAGACATGGAAAGATACACCCCAAGAGATTGATCCATAATAATTCTATCATAAGAAGAGTTCTTAAAGAAGATTACAGTTTCACAAAATTACACAAGTTCCATAAATACTCTTTAAAAGAAAAATTTAATACATAAATAAATTGAAGAATTAGTGAGATCTATTCTACCAATAGTAAAACCAGACATTAATAATAGATGTTCAATCATGAATATTGGAGAAACATGGTTGATAAAATACTCTTGAAAATGTTATTCTCATTAAGTATAAATAATATACACTTCATTCACTATTATCTATGTAATCATACTAACAATGTAGGTAATTATAGGTGAATCATGATCTCAGTGGAAGAACCTGAAGAAGTGTGGATATGCTGTCAGTACTAAACAAATACAAAGAATTCATCATCAAATATTAGATCATAAATTAGTACATTGAAAATATAATTAAAGGATCATTTGTGATGAATATAAAAGAAGTGGTTGATGCTAACACTTGAAAAAAAATGAAGGAAATAGCATCTTTGTTTGATCTAATATTGTTTTTTATGAACAACATGCTTTGAAAAAGATCGGCCTTGAAGATTATGTAGAGTTTTTCCAAAACTCAACATCAACATGAAGAATTCCATTTTGGTGTATAATCAACATTAAAATCATGAATCATATCCATTTAAGAGATTTATCATTATGAAGAGTGTCTCTTTGAAGGGGGTGGGATAAGTGTATAATAACAAAGAAGATTCCATAATTATTCATCTAACACTCATCTGATTATCCAGGAATGTGTGTGAATAAAATGTTAATGAAATGGTATGTATTTCCAAATTTTTCATCCTTTATAACATATAATAAAATCATTACACAAATTGGGGAAACATTATTCAAAATAAACATAATAAAATGATTTTTTTGGAAGTAGATTTAGATTTGTTTCCTAAAACATCAATCATTCTATGTACTTGAATATTTTGGAACTATTTATTAAAGTAAGTATTGGAGATTCAAGTTGATTTATTCTATAATATATTTTTGTCACAACTGATATCATATTATAAAATAGTTGTATGGATTTTAAGAAAGGTAAAGAGTTCTCATTTCATTTAGTATCAAGTTTAATTGAAAATGTATAGATTTGTTTATGAATTAAACCCTATTTTTTCCATGCCAATCGTTGATCAAGTAGACTTAGAGTGGAATGGTTGATGTAAATTTTCTTAAGAATGAATTGATACCTATTTTCCAAATTATGTTTTATCTATTAGCAATAATGTGTATAGAATGTAAAATTAAATATTCATGAGATAAGGGGATAGTGAGAATGAAGACAACACATATCGACACATAATTTAAAAGGTATTTCCAATAAATAAACAAGAGATATTATTGAGTTCACATTGTGTAAGTTTTATTTTTTTTTCAATGAAATTGTTTCAAGGAATTTCAATATGTTGATTAGTAATATGTATCTCTTATTTTGAATAAAGATAGTGATGGTGAATTATTGATTATGGATGATGAGGAATCAAATTGTATTGAAGTGGTCAAAGTTCCATTCATATGTAGTAGGTGATTTTTGATGATAATGGGAACATGAAGGGAAGTAACTATGAGAAGCACAGTAGATGAAGTGAACATGGAAAATTCATGGTAGGATACTCAACTTCATGAAAAAATTTATGGTCAAACAAATATTATGGCTACAAAAAGTGAAATGACTGTAAGTGTAGAAATATATTAAGTGGAGTAAGAATAATATGTGATATGTCTTCAAGCATTTATGAAGATGAAAATAATGAGGATGATATTAATTTCAATAGATGAAATTATGTTTTTCTTATAATGATAAAAAATCATGATAATAATTATCATGATTCTTGTAAAGAGTTTCTTGGATAAAGGGTGAAAGAAATAAGAAGTCTTAGGGGAAAAGATGAAGTTTGATAAGTTGTATGAATAAGTGTAGAATCATATATGTAAATCTATATGCATACTCTATTTAAGTAAATATCCACATATTATTTTTCATTTAATATGTATATCTTCATAACTAAATTCCCTACTTCATATATGAAGTGATCACATAGGAAAACTGGTCACGTAAGTGAATTGGTTATGTATGGGAATGGATCGACATAAGAAAATGGTTTGCAAACCAAAATTTTACTTGGATAAGAATTAGAAATATTACGAAATATTAATTTGAAAAACATTGTATGTGAATTTATAAATGTACATGGATTCTTGCAGATGGGCATAAGTGAATTTATATATATGGTAATTTCTCATGTATTTCAATCTTCTACAAATGTGAATTTGGATATATTTCTAGTTACAAAGTCATTTTGGGCCAAAATAATAGAATGTTGTGGTGCTTATAAAAACTATTACATATAAAAAATCCAAATAATTTAGGTTTTTTGGGATAATGTAAAATAATGAAGTAACATATCCATATTCTATGTATCTAAACCCACATATGTAAATTAAAATTAACATATCCGAGGAGTAAGAATATTTCATATGATAAAAACTTATTTTTGATTCAGTGATACTTATATCATTCTATAGTTATCATGATAATTAAAAAATAAGTTATTGATAGACAATATTTGAGTTTGATATTGATACTTCAAGTATGTTGTAGATTAGTGTAAATAATTAAGGAATATTGTAAGACTTTGATCAAGTGTTTCAACCTTCAAGAAATTGAATTTTAAAGATGACTACAAAGATGTTTCACAATATTAGATCCACATGGATAGTGATGAATCATTCCATGCACATAGATATTTTAAATATTTTTAGATTTTAAAATTTATAGATAATTCATGAACATGAGTATTCCAATATTACATAAAAAATAAAATTTTGAGTGTAGAAGAATGAAATACTTCAAGATTTTTTCTATAAATAAAGGGATCCATGACCGCAACTAATGCACATTTAATTTTGCGTAGATGAAAATAAATTAAATATAAATATTTTTTGGAGTAAAGATTTATATATAATTATATATATCATATAAATAAAATAATAATGTAGAACTAAGTCTTTGGATGAGTTTTAATAAGATATTTAAATTATAGGAAAGATCGGAAAGGCTAAAAATAGTGGGTCCACACTAGGATAGTGAAGGCTAAGATCTAAGGTTTTTTGATTATCCATAATATTGGTATTTAAAAATAATGCATTCACATGGTATTTTTTGAATGTCGATGAAAGTGAAGAAACTATAATAAGGTAATAAATAATGAACCTTTTATTATATATATACAAACTAAAGGTTTATAAACATAAAACGAATATGAGAGACAGGTTCAACATTATGATTTAAACAGATAATATCTTACTATCAAGAAGAAAAAGATCTGAATCAATAAAAATATTCATAAATTTGATGCGTATAATCCAAGAAGAATATTATGGCATACCTCCTTTTTATTACATAACTTTTCATTACATTTTACAAATTGAGGATCTTTAAAGTCTAGTGTCTTGGAAATCAGGAACAAAATACATAAAACATTATAAAATTATTCTAATACACATTAAGGCTTCAACATGGGTTCAAACTATGTACAATTACTGCAACTCATAACCTGGAGACATACATCAAAGGAAATGGTGAGAATAAGTCCCAGTAAGGAAAACAAGTGAAACTATTTACATGTTAACTTGAGCGGTATCATTAAAAACATAAGGGATATCATAAAGGAATGATAAAGAGGCATATCATAGAAATAATAACATGAAACATAACTTGAAAATGTGTCTAAACATTTAATTTATAAATTCATGAACATATCACCAAGGTCCATCCCCAAGGTGTTATAAAAATTACCAAGGTTATTCACCAAGGTATCGTAAAACTTGTCATCTATAGAGATTAATTATTTACCCAATGAATTGAACTGCTATCAGGGTGAAACATTCATATGTATTTATTTTTATGTGATACACATAGATAATAATCATACATATCATAAATAACTAATATATAATAAAAGAAATGGGTTTCATGTCAAAATCGTGACGTTTTTTAAAAGGTGCTTGAAAACGAGATCATTTTTTCATTTATAACCCATATAAAGGGAGTGAGGGTTATATGTATGTCCATTATAGAATAAAATATATCAATTTTATGTCTTTATGAATACCTCTTGATATTAAAATAGATTTGGGTATTCACATAAATAAAACAAGAGAATTTTTTGAGAAAAAATAGAGATATTTTCAGACAAAAATTCTGCAGCATAATGACTACCTAACATGGTTTTAGAAAATATTTAAAAAGAGAGGGGAAAAGAGTAACCCACTAATAAATAACTCATAATATAGTATATGGATAGAATGAAATTTAAATAATATCATGGTAGGGATGTTTTAATGACATACCACATGAAAAGGAAACTTGAAAGAAAAGAGAAGATGGAATTTCTTTTACAAAATATTCGGTAGCATGACAGTGTCACTTAAAAATTCAAAAAATCAGTTTATGATATCAAAAAGGGTCTCTTATCAATTGTACATAAAATTTAAAGAAAAAAGTACATATAAAAACATACCCCAATAGAATAATATGGAAACTAAAAGACGTAACATAAAGGAAGTCATGACTTAAAAGAAGAGGGTGAAAGGTTCCCTTACCTTGAAGAGTAACTTCAAAAGCTCAAAGGTTGGGACCTTAGGAGGATTGAGGGAACCTTTGGAGGACTACTTGTGAGGTAAATGTAGATACCCAAAGATTTACGTACATGTAAATTACATTAATTTTTCTTAATACTCAATACATAACAAAAATAGATACACAAGGACCGTAATAGTTTAGTGTCTTTGGAAACTCGGAATATAATCTTCTAATCTTGGTGAAATATCTTCAACATCTCCCATAAAGATCTTCCTTTTTTTATTACCTAAAACCTTTATTTATATCCTGGGGAAAATAAAACATATAAAGTGTGAGCTCAAATGCTCAGTAAGGGTAAGCATGGAGAAAATAAAACAAACCATATACATTTGAACTTCAAAACATGAACATAATATTTAAACATTAAAATCTTGAGCAACAACATAAAACATGGAAGTAACTAAGTCATAGATCCTAATGGATCATAAATCATGATAAAAATGCATGGGAATAAAACATGTAATTGTGGAAAACCATTAAGCACAAGATATTATTTCCATATTAGCCAAGGCATTGCTGCCTAGACCATCTTAGTGGACAAAGTCCCTTTCTGAATCGAGTTCACTCCTCGTTCCGGTCCTATAACACTGAACCAGATTAACTTACCATTTCAGCCATGTTTATATCATGAGATATAAATAATTACCCAATGAATTTGAGGGATATATAGGTCTCAACCGTCTCATAATGAAATAATTCTTACTTGTGCCACAACATAAACATAAATCATTCATCATAACCCAAAGAATAAAATGGGTTTCATAAACATCATCCCATCATAACATAATCCATATAAAACAAATGGATATCATTTCATCATAAGAAAAGTTAAACCATGTAAATAATAGAGACATTATACTTGAAGAATAAACATATTAATTAATTTCACCTTAGATTGAAAATAGTTTTGACAAAACATTTGAAATGAATTCTTGAGGAAAATATTCTTTCTTCTTCAAAATCATTCTCTTTTCTCAAAATTCCATGCAATTTTAAAAGAAAAAGATTTTTTTAATAATAATGATGAAATATTGTAGATGAATCTTCATGTAAATATGGCGTTATAAAACTGTAAAAAAAATCATGCCGTATAAGTTAAAAAAACATTCTCTTCGTACTTTTTCCAGAAAAGTCAAAAAGTTCCTCGTATGGTAAAAAAAAGAAAGATTACTTCCACAACACAATGTAAAAGTAAAAGAGAGGTAAACATGAATTTTAAAATACATGGAATAATATTAAACACTTTATAAAAAACATTTTTATTGACATGGATGAAAAATATAACCTCAGTAAATACTTACGTATAAGCAATCCCGGATAAAAATGAGATTGCAAAATTTTCCCTTACCTTAGGTTCGATATGATTCGTACATATCTGAACCTCCTGTATAATTATTTAAATAATGTCATTTACTTATTACAGAATCATATTAATTGTTATTATATCATATATGGTTCACTTATGACTTTATATTTGCTGTTATTTTGTAAATTCCATGTTAAAGCAGCGTTTTGGGTAAAATTGTTTCATTTATCGTACGTGATTTAACTTGTTGTTCTTGATATTACTACTTATATCCTTATTTAATTAATTAAATAATGTAAAACATGATTTATATATAATATATATTCATCATATACATATATATGATAGATCGATAAATGGAATGAAATACACCGTTCATGGAGACGGTAGGTCGTACGTACGCATGAACGTTGTTTTCGATTCCTTATTTAATTGTATGGAATTAAGTAAATGAAACATATATGTACATAAATACAGTATCATTATTATGTAATATATTTCATTATTATTTATTAAATATACTTTATAATCATATTTGAATGGTTAATCATGGAAAAGGAATCTCATCGCGTTCGTGGAGATGGTAGTCCGTACATACGCACGAGTGATGATATCATTCCCATAATTATTGAATAGAATTGGAGTGGATGATATAAAATATCAGAATTAGTATGATTTTATAATAACTATATATATTTATTCTTTACACCATTATACCCATCCAATTAAGGTGGTGGTGGAAAAATAGATTACACCACGGCGTGGAGACGGTATTCCGTACGTACGCACGCGCGGTGATTTCGTTTTCCATAGGATGGATAGAAGTTGAAATGTGGTAGTTTCATATTTATAATAAAATATCAGTATATTAGTGATACTAATATTATTACTTTATAATGAAACAACTGAAGAAGAATAAGAAGAGGAAGAAGAAATAAATTGGAAAGAATCGGTAAAGGATATTACCTCTTCTTTGGCACGCCTCTTCTTAAACTCTTATTAGGGAACTAATTTTGGTCTTTGAAGAAGACCGGGACATCTAGAATATTACTAGGGGAGTTGATAAGGAAAATGGGAACGTTTTTTCCGAGATTTAAGGCTCAAATTGTTGTGAAGAAGAGAGGGACGAGGTGCCATTTTATAAGGGAGAGGAGGGCACCTTTGGAAACCTCAAAAATATTAATTTATAATAAATTCAAACTCCACATAAAACTTCCAAATTGATTCAAATTAGGATATGAGGTATGATAGGGTTGTAATCTCATCAACCAATCAAATTTAGACATGTTGGGAAGTTATTTTAAACCTTATCAACTTGATTTATCCTTATTTAATCTATTTATTTTTATTTGTGGTGATAAGATTCAAAATTTTAAATTGTTATAAATAATTACTTATGTGTTTTGAATTGTCCATAATTGGATAATATATGAAATTTTAGACCATATAAATTTTAATTTATAATTTTTAAATATTTTTGTGATTTTTAAACCATTTTTTATTATGTTATTTTTATAAAATAACAATAGTGTCAATTTTGACACTATTCATTTATTTGAATTTAAATAAAATCCACACAGAAGATATGATATAACTAAAATATTTAATATATTCTTAACATGTCATATTTATTTAGAAAATTTGTGGAGAATATTAAATAGTTCATACAATATTTATTTTAATATTTTTAAAACCATTTATTTGATATTTTAATCAATAAAATAATTTCAACATCACTATTGTGTCACCTTTAATAAAATTCATTTAATCCCTAAAAATTCTAAATAAATTCACATGATGTAGATAGATTTATTATATTTATGGATACTATTAAGGTTCAAAGTTTCATTAATTTTATCACTAAATTAAAATTATTATACTTATAAGATTTAAGAGAGTGACATGTTGTCACTTTCTTTGGTTTTAATAATAATTAAATTATTTTCATGATCAAACTCTATAAAATGAATCTATTCCACCCCTTAGGTGATATGAGTCTACTTTTAGTCATCCAATAGAATTTTGGCAGGTGTTAGGGTAATTTTATAATCTTATTGTTACCCTTAATAACCCGATTTACCTTTAACTGCAGTAAATAAAAATTACCATAGTTACTATTCATAATATCAAAAAAATAAAAGTAACCTGTTAGTATAATTTGGACCCACTGAATTCAAATATTGAATCCATTTTTTAAAATTAAAAACACAGAATTTTCAGTAATTAATTTAAAATTAATCTCGTTGTTAAGAAAACGGGATTTAAAAGCTAAAACATTGCCAAAGATTGAAATGTTTTTACCTATGTAATCAATGTAAAATTAATGGTAATGACATAAATTATATTAGATGGTAAAAATATATTCTATTTATAATTTAAAACCATTCAATATTATAATTTAACCATATAAATTATTGTGATGAAAAAAGTTGTTTTTAATTAAAATATAGCGTGTTTTTACTATTCATTAAAATATGAAAGTTATCAGAATAATATTAAACTTTTATCCAAAGTAAATTTTTATATCCTGATTATAAAGAATAATTTTATTTTGTCAAATTAAATTATAAACATGTCAAAAATTAGATTTAAAGTGGGTGCGCCATCAAAAGGCGGCAAAACTGCATTTTTTTAAAAATACTTATTTTACCGGAAAATTTTATTTTGTTCTCATACCATGTTATAGAAAATGTTTATGATGAATAATAATGTTATAAAATTCAAATTTTAGTTAATACTATTCATAAAGTCTAGTCCATAATAAAATTATAATAATATATCGTTGTTTAGTGAAACCTGGTATTGCGTACTACACACGCTATCAAGGAAGATCGTGATTGCGTGTAATGCAAGCCAAGTCAGGGATGCATGTAGTGCAAGCTCTCTTTGGTGTAGTGTAAAACAAAAGACATCAATTAAAAAGAATAATTCTCATAAAATCTCCGGTTGTTATAGTAAAAATACCATAGATTCTTTTATTAGGAATTTTTAATGAAATTAATGAAGGAATGTGTTGGTATTTATAGCAAAAGTGAGGGAATATTTAATTAATTTCCAAGAGACACCTCATCGGTGGTATTTTTAAAACCATGGGCTTGACCATGGTATTTTTCCACGGTATTGGCCAATAGGGACACCTCATAACATATATTACTATTCACAAGTCAACCAGATTTATTACAACATGATTACATCATTAATTATGTCATTAATCACACTGAAACTCAAAACTGCATTTTTACTATTCACCAAAAAACAAAACATTTTATAAAAATCTCATAAATTCACCATAACCTAATATCGATGATCTGAATTCAAAAATGAAATCCATTTTATGAAAATAATTTTATAATTGTGAGATATTTAATTTTCAAGTAAAAAAACTATTTACTCGAAAAAATACTAATACATAACTAATAACTTTAGATACAGTTATTTACTTATGCTATTATAACACATTATCATTAAAGATGCCTAAATTATATTTATAATTTCTTAAGTTAGGTTACTATTCTATTGGTCACATTACTATTCATAAGGGTAATATTTTTATTCATACTTTCCTATTCACTAAAAAAATTAAGTTGATCTTATTAGACTCTAAGTTTCTTACTGAACACAACTATAGAGAACCATTTTTTGAAAATCATTTCACATTATTAATTATTTAATGTATACAAAAATATTTTAAAATTCCATTTTCCCAAAATTCACCAATAATATGGATGTTATATAATTTCATTCTATATTTATTTTAACATTTAAAATCCACAAATTTGACATAATAAGAAATAACAATTTTATTTATACAAAAAAAATTACACAGTGTAACTAAGCCCTCGTTACATAGCCCCATATAACACCTGCATAGGACCTAAGTTTAAGATGTTCTATGGTAATAGAATCTTGGGGAGGCTCAGACAACATTGCCTAAGTGGTGATTTCTATCAGCCTGAACTTCTCCCATAGGTGATGTTGTTCAAGCTTCACATGATGGAGTTCATCTTGGGCTTGGTCCAGAGAAAATCCCAGTGATGTAACCGCCTTTCCAAGCTCTTACAGATGGGATTCCTACAACCCAAGTCTACTAGATGAGGCTATCGACTCTTATTTATATATTAATTAACCATGATAATTTTTCTTTATAAATAATAATCATAACGTTATATCTTCCAATGGTCATATTGACCAACAGTCATACAACAGTCCAAACTCAAAGGTCTCATTTTAATTATACTCACTTCATTAATTAAAGGATATAGTTTCGTTGATTATAAAATTAAATAACACACAAAAATCAGGAAACAAACATTATTCAAAAAAAATAAGGTTGTTACAAAGATTACCTATATAGATTATATGTACTAATGAATAAGAAGATAAGATTTGAGGGAAGAATATAGAAGTACAGAATAGAGTGATGTACATTTTTTTCCATGTGAAGAATAAGGAGGGTGAGAGAGAATAAGAGAGGAATGTATTGTGCAAATCTCATTTCAAAGGAAGAAGAATAAGAATAAGAAATCGATAAGTTGGTCATAAAGTTGACAAGACGAAGAACACTCTATATAGTCCAATTTGTACAAAGAAATAAGGGTGATATAGTTAGTAAAAGTGAATAAAAAGATAATAAAGAAGGTTCTTTCATGCTATTGTTCAAGAAAAAATATAAGGAGAAGGAAAAGGAGAATGAAACATCATTATGACATTCAACAAGATTCACAACTAGTGGAGTAATCTTAGAGATTCAATTAAATTGAAGAAGTTTGTCATTATCTATATAGGCAGTATATATACTAAACAAATAACTATAGTTAAAATAGGTTATCACCAGTCTGTGGAATCAAGATTATTTTATTGTCTCCCTCTTGAGTGTATGGTACCACACTTTAGTTCCATGATTTTTATCTATCCAACCCATTATAACAGATATCTTATTAGTGGTATGTGTGATCATATATTTTTTCATGGTTTCACTAAGTGTTGGACTTTCTTATTAAAATAAAAAACTTGTAAATTTGATGTCCACTTTGTGTGTGTGTTAAATAATGAAGGTTATATAACATAATGAGATACTAAATATCTTAACCTCTTAAAGTAGTACAAAGGATAAAAATAGAAATGGAAAAAAATTAACTAACACTATTCATCCCCCCTCCCCATGTACACCCCCATTTTAGTGTTGAGTCCTTGCCAAAGTGGCCCCAATACCTTATAGATTTTACACTTTCCCTTTGACAAGGCCATTAGATGATTAAGTTCACTATGATGGATCACATGGGGACTTTAAATCCATAGTTTATTTCCCTATCATACATCCCATAATAGGCTCAAAACCCTTCATTAATACTCAATTAAATACTCATATGTGAAAAAAAAACTAAGAATAAATTTTACTATTATATTTTTAATTCCACTCTAATATGACCCAACTCTTCCCTTGGCCAATGATGAGGCTGAATAGATATATCCATAAGCCAATCCCATGTTTTTTCTATTATAAACCATTGTACTTATGTTGTATTTTAATTATGACACTTTACATATATGCAATCTATTTTTATATGATTGAGTTCTTATCCATTCAATATTATTTGGTCATTAATATTATCACACACACAAAAAAATGATTTTTTTTAATATGAGGGAAGAGTGATAATCAAGAGAGACCAATCAAGGGGTCTATAATAGAGAAGTCCAAGAGCAGCCCTGATAACAAGGTCAACATATCCTAGGGGAAGGGAGCTAGTGTTAGACAAGGACATGATAATAGAACCTCAAACCCCAATGTATATAATGAGTTGAAGACAACATAACTAGCATTATAATAATCTAATTTTGGGTAATTTTTAGTGAAATAGTGATGAATTTTACACCATTCTAATATATCGTTAAGAGGTAATGTATCACTCATTCCCCACCCAATGAAACATCAAGATCACTCCTAACACAATGTGTTTTCCCCAATATAGCCTCATGTCTCAATGTTACCTAAATCCAACACTATTTTCATCTAATGATCAACCATGATATTATAATAGTATCCCAACCTAGCTCGTATCCATCCTTAAGATTACATCCATCCATCAACATAATTTTCATTGAACAAAACATGATTTATCATTTCATGATCCCATGAATATCATCCAAAAAAGGGTACCATAATTGTACACATCGTTAATTTGAGGAAGGTCCAAAATAAATTTCTTCCAGCCATTTATGTTGTAATGTCCCATCCTGGTATCCACAAAAATGATGCCCTGAGTTGGTCAGTCACATGGCCTCAAACATGCATCCTTGTATGCCAGAAGCTTCCAACTAGTAGCGAGGGTCTAATAGAGGTATAATGCGGAGACTATACCCTCCAGATCAATATAAAAAAAAAGGAAACAAATAAATAAATAATCCATCAAAGATAATAATAATAGCAGATAAAATTTCCAAAGTCAAATAATATAACTATGCATGTCTATGTGATTCAACAATATATTAGAAAAATACATATAGGAGGCACTACATATGTAATAGATAAAGAAAAGAATTAAAAAAAAAAGGTTATATCCATGTGCATCCTCATATCCTAATAAATCAATAGCTCCAAATTTACCACATCCAAGAACTAAATGATGACAAGAAAATAGCAAGAAAATCGATTCCAGAATGTGGTCCTTTAACTAAGAAGAATTTTATCGTACCCCATTGCAATAGGGATCTAAACAATGTGTGAGATAAACTCAATATGACACTACCAATGGTTTCTAGATCTATCCATACCATTAGTTTAAAATATAGTATTTTTCAAGTATTATAAATAATAAATAAGTAAAAAAATATAATAAATTAGGATCCAGGTTCCTTAAAGGGCACTCAGTCGACAAAACCTGCTTCGGCCAAAGCTGAGATATTATTGATGATATGTCACCAAATATGTTGATATATATACTTATATATATATATATATATATATGTTCTATATATGTAGAAATGTTTATAACCATATATATATATACTGATATTATCTGGGACTGAAGGTGTAACTTAGGAAACCATGGATAAAAGTTTATGTCTCATAGAGTGTCAAGGGACACCATTCCCCGGTGTCATTAATCATCTAGGTCGACATGCCCGTGTTTTAAAATATGGGATGCTATACTCAGTTAACACATTTAATTAGGTATTTCATACCAATTTATCAAATTTAATTATGGAATACATGCCTGTATATCACATTTAATTTCAGAGTCCATGCAAGTATATCACATTTCATTTGGGACTCCATGCCTGAGTATCATAGATCATAAGGGATTACATTCCCACGTATCATAAATATTTAGAGATTTCATGCATGAGTATCATAATTTGAGAGTGATTCCATTCCTAATTATCATAAATATAAGAAATAATTTAAATAGATAACAGTACATGTCCATAAACATGGCACATCAATATCAAATAGTTTTACTCAGTTCATTCCATTTATAGAAAATTAATAAGACCATGGGAAGTGCCTTTCCATTTATCATTTCAAACATTTCCATTAAATTTCCTCCCTTAATTAAGAATATAGTGAACCTCATAAGTGGTTTTATTAGAAAATAAGGGAAAGACCTTCATACCAAATTCATTTAATTTATACAACTCATAATCCTCAAGGAGAATGGTTCAAAATAACATAAAGGGTAATTAAATAATACTAAAATGAGTCTAAATAAGGGAGATCTCTCCATCCATATTAGAGGACAATGGGAGATCTTGACTGGCTGCCAAGAATGGGAAGAAATGAGGGAGAAAGGAAGGGGATAAAATACAAAGGATGTAGGGGGAACCCAGAAAATCATTACCTTTAATGACCCACTTGGTTTGGCCAAACCATGTTCCAATCATACAGGATAACATCCTAAGTGGTAGTATGCATGTGGTCTAGTCAAACTATTTGACCAAACCGTCCATATCTTATTTTCTATCTCTATAATTTTCTATATACCCCTCACATGGTTTTGCACCTCCTCTTGTGTGGTTAGACTAAACTTTTTGACACCCTCATCTCCCCTGGACCAAGAAACATAATTTTTCCTAAACGGATGCATGGTTTTCAAAAACCATGCTCCCCATCGTGCTTCTTCTAAAAAGTGATTTTTTAGAGCCTGATGCTTCCAAAAATCATAAAAACATCCTAGAAACCTCTCATTCCTTAAAGATCAACCAAAAACAACACTTTTAAGTGTTCCAATACTCATATTTATATTATGAAAAATTATTTTTTAATTGGAATATCCACCCAAAAAAAGATTAAATTCCTTAGAATATTAAATCTGTCTAGAAATACGGGTCCTTACAATCTCCCCATATTAAAACCTCTCATCTGTTAGAATACTTAGGGAAAAATCAATGCCATTTGACCTACGTTTTTTGTGAAGAATATGATGAAATGGTTTCATTGTGTTTTAAATTTCCAACACACCTACAAGCATCACCTTTGATCCTATAGTACATATGCTGTTAAAACATAAACCATCACTCGTATTTTGAAATGAAGCATCGAGATGGTGCTTACCCGATCCCTTTTGACTCGAGACATGATCATGTAGTCTTCTCTTTCACCATTCATCTTATATAACTCCTCACCATTGGTTCTTTCTTGAACTAAAAATTCTAAGTCCTAGTACTCCCCATCATCATAGTTTCCTACTTAAACACACCCTTAGCATTCTAATGATTCACTTCGGCATGTTTTAGAACATGATCAAATGGTCGACTACCAACTAAAAGTTTTTATCCTGACCATGCTAGCTTTTCCATTAAAGTACTCATAAAACCTTTTCACTACAATAAAATCAACCAAACAATGTTCCAAAATTATTTTCTCACCCACTATAGTCATTGAAACAAAAGTAAATGCAATCCACTATCAGTCGATTATATCATAAAACATCTAACTTTAGTGACTGATGAATCCTAAACCTGATTACGAAACCATTATCCCAATGAATTTCATGTTTTATCCAGAGCATTCTTACTGAATCTCATATCTAGATTCTAGTGTTTCCTCAAACCCAACTATTCATTTATGTCATCATGATAAAACATGAACATAGGTGTGTACTCGATCCAACACTCTTGGACCGTCACACTCAAAATATATCATCTATGCTTGACTAAAAGTATGAGGTAACTTCAAAATCATCTACAAGACTCAAAGGATCTCATCCAAGGTAGTTCATTCATAGGAGTTCACAAGTGAGACATTCGTACATAGAAGAATCATCCATATAACAAGATTAATTACTGATCCCAAAAAAAGTATTCCATCTAGTGATTGAGTTAAAGATTCATTTAGCGTTTGAAATTCCATAAAAGGACTTTCTAAATGTGAATCCTAGTATCAATTTTAAAAATTTGTGCCTCTAATATTTTTCCACACTTCTAGAGCACGACTCTAAAAGAGTTTATTCCTGGAGCCAATTCAGTGTTTAATTTTATTTCTTTATCTTGATTTATAAATAACACTCTCATAGTGTAACCTGGATGATGTAAAGATAGTGAACACGATCATATATAAAATAAGGGTACTCAAAAAGGATACCAATGATTACCAACATGACCTGATACACTCTGTTTATATCCTAGATGAATTTTAAGGCATGGTTTCTAACCAATCATATTCAACTATGCATAGGGAAGAATAGTTTGATCTGCTTTGGCTGACTTCCTTTGAAAGATATTAGCTACACCTATTAACATATAGTTATTAACCAACCATAATCAACTTACTACTGATGAATCCTTTTATTATTCCGGCATAAAAATCAATGACTTACCAGGATAATAATTTCATCAATATTTGTGTATATAACCTACCATTTTATTTTATTCTTGTTTCCTTACAGGCACTGAAACCTTTCCAACTTACCAACCCCATGGAAATTTAAAGTAATGCAGACTATTTCCAAATAGTTGTCCCTGGTTGTGAACCCCCTACTTGGAAGGACACAATTTTCAAAGATTAATGTGATTATCTCCACCTTAGGATTATCCCAATCATCATTTACTCATAATGGTAACTCATCCCATGTAATAAACTCAATCAACCACTAAATGTAGGTCCCTTGGGTGGAAAGTTTTTACACCAAGGTCCAATTATGTTAAGAGAGAATAATTATCAACTTACAATAACACAAGGTCATTATTTCTCTTAGATGTATGTGTCACACTTATTTTGAGTTATGTCCACATATGTTATCATCATCATCCATCAAAGCCCAACCAAAATAACTAAAAGTGTCACAACACCTAGTCCTTTTACCACATTATCTCGAGCATTGGGAAGATTTATACTTCCATTGAAGACAAGGTCACTCTGCCTCAGAGATGACCTATGATCCAAGTGTAACAACTCATGGCTTAACGGTTTCCACCCAAGTTACCTAGTCTATTGTAAACTTCCATTAACTATATGGGTACCATGTGTATCAATTCGTACTACCATGAGATTCCATCAACATCGTGGTAAAATATTTAATATTATCCATATACCTATCAACCCTATGCATCTAATATCTAATGGATGATGAAAAAGATTCACCCCATTGTTATATTTCTCTATATGAATGTCAATCAGGATGACGAACACCTGATCCATCCATTACTGAAGAAGAAGAAGGGTCACACAACCTAATAAGATGCTAACCATTCCTTAGTCATGTCTAACCCACTAAAATCTAAACATTACGTGATTCCCACACCCCCTAATAAGGGGAAATTCACCACAATACCACCTGTCTAACTCAGGTGTCATTTTACAAATTAAGATTCCTACACTAGATGAACGAAACTAAAATGGAACCTCAAATTTGAAACTCTTCATAATAATGTACCAAGGTTTTTAATTCCTAAGGATCTTACTAACCCCAAGTTTACCCCTTACATAAAAAGAAAGCATCGACCATGACACTAGGTCATGTCGAGAATACTTTCTAGGACCTACTACATATCCTTTATGTTCAACACAACCTAATAAAAGTTATAGAAGCCTACGAGAACTCTGAATTTCATGTTCTAAGAAAAAAATCATGTAAACATTTAAACTACCCCTCCATGAGGTTTACATATAAAAAACCCACCTTATGGTTTCACTTAAGCCATTACATCACTTCACATTTACTTTTAAACATAAAATAGCCTTAGAGATAAGAATTTTATGTACTAGTTATATGGAAAAAAAATTTGGTACCTTATTACGTATAGCTACTAAGTTCACAGAAATGTTATTTTTAAACTTTGTTTAAAGAATTATTTATTTAGATGATATACTATCATAATTTAGGTAATTTATTTTATAAATTTATTTTATCCACCATATTTATCCCTTAATATTCTAAAAATTGGGATTAGTTAAATAAAACGTCAATCCCAAGATCTAGAGGAAAACATCCTTTAGATTGTAATTAGAATTTTATTCTGCTAAAAGATTATATCAATAATTCTAATGATTAGACAAAATTTATTTAGTAATTTAACGTGATTGGTTCAATAAGATTCCATTATACATGTATATATAACCCATACAAGTGGTTATTGACACTTTAAATATATATCCCTAAGAAAATTATTATACCCTGATGGGGTTAAAAAAAGAATATAAAGTGTATGGAAATCAATGAGGATACCTTCATTTTCACTAAGATTTTAAAACACCCTTAGTGGGTTTATCTCACAAGAAACATGCCCCAACTAGTATACTAGGGACCACTTGTGCATTTAGGAATTTAGTTATACAGTTTGTCATGCCCAAGTGATAGAGGTACAATCCTTTATAAGGAAAACATTTTCATTAAGAATTACAATTCAGTATACATATTAAGCACCATGGTTGGGTTAAATTAATTGAAATTAAAAAGTTATAACAGAAATTACCTTTTTAAATTAGAATTAGAATTCATGTAGATACAACTAGATTTTACCTTAAATTTTAGAATATAACAAGTTCTTATTTAATGGTTTGATTATATGGGCAAGCCTTAACAATTTATAAGGGCCCATACACCTTATAAACTATTATAGGCACCCATTTAATCACTCACATAAATGTTTCATCCCACGTGAACAATGGTCTGTGGCTTATAAATGAAGTTATTGGTTAGCTATGGTGTCACCATAAAACTATATGGAAAAACTACATTTAGTCATATTTTGACACATTAATAACCAATCATATATCAAAATTATAACAAAACATGTTGTAAAAAGGAAGAGTGGAACACATGCCTACAATTGAAACTCATAAGGGAATGGTATATAATAAAAAACTATAAATAATAACTTAATCATAGTATACGAATAAGTATGTTGTTAACAAACACAAGGAACATCCAACATGTTATCAAAAAATCAAGAAATTCATCCTATATGGCATGGAATATACAATAAATGTGAATATATATATTCCAATAGTGATGCAAGTATCAATACTTCCTTTCCATATTAGGCCAATCAAAAATACAATAATTCTCCTAAATCTATAAGTAGGGGAAAATAAGTTAATCACTCAAGGTGAAATAAAAATAAACTATAATAATGAACAGTATGAACAACCGTCTCATCCCTGGCCACTTCATCATTTCCTTGTGTGATGGTTGATCACTCTCATACAAGGCTATTTACTAAGCACCAACACATTTCTAGTCTCCTGTATACTAGATCCAAATAGTAATAAAAATAAAAATTCCTTTGATACCACTTTGTAGAATCCCATCGTGAGATCCACTAAAATGGATCCTAGAGCTTGTCAGTCACATGGCCTCAAGCCCACATCCTTGTATGCTAGAGGCTGCTAACTAGCAGTGAGGGTCTAATGTATGAACAATGGGAAGACTATACCCTTCATATCAGTATCAAACATAGTGGAAAAAATAAGTAGTTAAGCTATATAATATAATCATAATAATTGATAAAATGTCCAATGATAAATATTAAAACTATGTATGTCCATGTCATGTTACAATATACAAGAATAATACATACAATAGGCACTACATACGCAATACATAGAGAAAAAGAATAAAATTTCCAAAGGCAATATTCATGACGATCCTGAGCTCCACCTCAGTCTTGTGCTCCTAACCCCACAAATCCAAGAACTCCATCTTGAAATGAAAACAACAATCATGTTAAATCAGAACTTAGTCCTGCAACTAAGAGGACTGTTCAAGTAAACCAATGAAATGGTGGACTGAATAGGGTATCAGATAAAATCATCAGGCCCGTACCAAGGTGTCTAGAGCTATCCAGGACCTGATGTGTAACTCAAGAATCCATGGATAGTAGTATAAGTCTCATAAAATGTCAAAGGATTCCATGCCAGGGTGTCATGAATCATATGGGTATCCATTCCCTTGATTCACAATTAGATTCCATGCTCTGTTATCACATGAAATTAGGAACATCATGCCTATAGATCATATTTAATTAGGGACACCATGACCTTCTATCGCATTTAATTAGGGACTTCACTCCCCTATATCAGACTTCAATTGGGATTCCATGCCCAAGTATCATAATGTATAATGGGAATCATGTCCATGTCTCATAAATCATAAGGGATTCCATTCCCAATTATCATAAATCTTAAGGGATTGCATCCAAGAGTATCAAAATTTGAGAGGGAATACATTCCTGAGTATCATAAATGATAATAAATGATTGAAATAGATAAGTGTCCATGTCAATAAACATTCCACATCACTATCTAATTATATTTCTAGGTTTATTCAATTTATAGAAAATTAAAAAGACAATGTGAAGTTCCATGCCATTTATCATTTCAAAATATTCCATTTAATTTAACCTTTTTAACTAAAAAATAACAAACCTAATAGGTTTTTTTATTAGAAAATGTGGTAAATACATTCATACAAAATTCATATACTTTAGAAAACTCATAATTCTTAAGTGCATTGGTTCAAAATAACTAAAAAGGGTGATTAAAGATTACTACGAGACTCATGATTATAGTCATTTACATTAACGCACAAAATATGGTCTAATTTCCTATAGAATATATTCAAATTAATGTGTATAAGAAACACACCCCAAGGGGGTTGTTGTAAATGAGGTGAGAAACCTCAAAGAGTTCAATTTAAGGTCCAAGGTCTATTCAACTTAATGAATTAGGCTCTACATGATTAATTCCACATTTTAAAGTCGATACATAGAAAACCTATTGAAATAGTGGGTTCCCTAGACCCAACTATGCAGTGATTTTGATTACCATATCATGTATACAAGATAGATATACATGATTATTAATTACCATTATAGTGTAGACTTTTCTACATCAACTATTTAATGGTAATGTCCATAGATTGGTTATTGTTTTGAAAGGTTATAGTAGATCTCAGACTATAATGAGAACCTTGAAATATTATGACATTAATCTTAAACAAAAGTATTATAGTCTAAATACATCTTATTGATTGGACATAGTAGATTTTTGACAATCAAGTGTTGGGGGATCATAAGTATTGAGACTTATTCTCATTAATTTCACACTTGGTGATCCCTAGTAGTGAGATCATGAGGACATACCTGCTAATAGAAACACCACATGTTTTGGTTGTCATTGGATGTTCCTTTCTACGATAATGTTTAACGGTCTCCTGACTTGAGATAATTACCAATGTATGTCATTTGATCACGTACTTTGATGCAAGAAGAATACCATGATGTTGAAATTGTGGCGATATAGTTTCTGTTGGGTGAATCGTTGGTGGAATGACATTGGTTGAATGGTCAAGAAAGGATTTATCGCTTCTGGGTTTATGGAAGTAATATATCTCGGGACATGTTGACGAGGATGATAGAACCTTTATAAAACCATGACCATGGTAGTCGAGGGTAAATCCATCCTGGTAGATCAAAATTACAATGAAGAAAGAAAATGACGATGACACAGGTGTGTGTCCTACATTATGAAATATTTAAAGGCAAAGAGATTATATTTCACAGTACGTGTTCGCAAGTTGGTTGTCGCTACTATGACAATCCTTCTTTCTTTAGGGATCATGATGGGTTGCTAGATCCCACTATTAGTCTGTGAATACTATTCACTACTATCGAGATAAGGTCGTAGAGGGTTACACACAATAGCGTATTAGAGAATATTCTATATTCAGTTGAATAAGTGTTTTGGACATGGTGGGACCCACCATTGGGATCCAAAATTTTTCCAAGGTTTGAAGATCAACAATGAAATAAAAAATTCATATTATTCAAGTTATGTATATTGGGTGTTGAATTTATTAATTGATTGTATTTATATGTTTTAAGAAAATCCATGAAAAATATTATTTGAACGAATATTAATATATTCACGGTTCAATTAATATTTGCAGGAGTTGGAGCCGAGTTAATGGCTCAGGTATTATCACACAATATATTTGTTATATTATAGTTAATTGATAATAATGATAAATAATATTTATGACTCAGTTTAGTAGTAAAAAATATTATTTATATAGTGTGATTAATTGTTCAGGGAGTCGGGTCCGCATTTTTGTGTAATTCCATTTAACATTATAAATAAAGGATAAGAGGTTTTTAGACAACGACTATTCATGGTTCTCTCTCTCTCTACGTATCTCTCCCACTCTCTAGATAGAGAGGATCTGGATCCCGGAGCTCGGATCGAGCTCTCTCTCAGACATCGTAAGTAAGGTGAAGGGATGATTGTTAGAGCATCGAATGCATCGTCGGATCTCCGTGCTAGCACCTGCATTTCGACAAATGGTGCATTTGTAGTTTCTTGAAGTGTGTGTAGATGATATAGTGGAATTTAGCTTCAGATTCTTAGAGAAGAAATCTCCAACAACGAGAAGATTTTGTGCTCAAATTCAGATCTAAACCATGTGTTTTATGGTTTTAATTTTGTGCTTAAAACTTTCCACATGAGATCCTCATAATAAACTTGGCTGCGTTTCACCGATGTTGACAAGTTTATGTTGAATGTCAATGAAAATTTTTAAAATCCCACTTTTGGGGCTTCGCTGTATGCCTGATTCCATCAGTTGGTATCAGAGCGACACATGAAAGTTTTTAAGCCAGAATAGAATAAATTTTAATTAAACCTTATAGAGGGCATCGTCATGGTCCCAATGCTGCAGATCGTGTTTTAATTTGACATCGGATAACCATTATGCGGTCATCCGAACTTTTAGAGAGGATTTGAACTGTAATTAATATGGGTTTTTTAAAGTTTAAGAATAGATATTTTACGATTTGTAAGTAATATTTACCTGAATCCTCTACCGATGAAGTCATCAATGACCAGACCGAAAACTGGAATAGTATTTTTCCAGTAATTTTTCATAATAATAAAAATAATAATAATTATTATTTAGTATTATAATACTAGTTTTATTATGATAATAATTTGATTGTTATAATATTTTTATTATAATATTATTATCATTTTCCTAAGCCTATATTGGCTTTAGGAAATTTTTAAAGAGTGGGTGTGGAAAATTATTTGTGGGGATGGCTTATAATATAAGCAAAAGAGAGAAAACAAATATTTAAAAATTAAAAAAGGAGGTCAAAACAAAATGGGGTCGTACCCCCCCCCCCAACCCCACTTGTCACCTACCATGCTAGGCAAAATTGCCTAATGGGGTTTTTCTTTATTTTATGGGTTAACTCTCTTTTTATTTAATAAAATGGGTTTACTTAGCGCCAATTGAGTTGACGCTCTTACAAAAAAACCCTAAAACATCAATTCAATTGGCGCTCAGCCCTTTTTTTAGATTTCCCCATGCCACCCCTCCCCAACCCCCTATATATATATAAATATCTTCTATATATATATATTTATATAATTATAATTATAATTATAATAAAAATATTTATAATAAATTTATAATTATATTTATTATATTTATAAAAATTATATATTTATAATAAAGATATAATAATAATGAATATAATTATCATAATTATATAAAGACAATAAATATATAATTACAATAATAATATAATTATAAATATAATAAATATATAATTATAATAAAAAGAGAGTTAACCCATAAAATTAAAAAAAACTCCTTTAGCCAATTTTGCATCCATCCTCCCACCGTCTGTCCACGGTGGAGCACCAACCGTAGCCCCTCCGGCCCTCTCCAACAGGTCTGGCCGCCTGTCGGGAGTCCCACAGCCGACTCTTACACCCGCTGTAGTCAGTCCCGCCGCGCTGCACCAGGACGTCGTGCCGCCGCTTGGACATGAAGACACCTCCCAGCTCCTCCCTTGCGTTGTGCCATGCTCCACCACCTTTCCTTCATCACACGCTCACTGGACCGCCTTACAAGCCTTTTCCAGGGTTTATGGGGCTCAGGAAATTTAAATTTAACCAAAAATTAATTAATTTAATTTCAGTTGATAAATAAATTAATTAAATATTAATTTTTGGATTAATTTTATTTAATGTGGAGTAAATTAATTTAATTTGGTGTTTAATTAAATTAATTAATAAGTTTAATTTTTTAGTTTTTTAAAATTAAATTAATTAATTAGGACTGAACGATATATATATATTGAATTAAAAACTAGAGTGAAAAATTTAATGCAAATTAATTCCCTCGAATTTATTTGATGAAAATTTAATTTATTTTTTCATTTATTTAATATACGTGAGTTTTATGCATATATGACTGATCATGAGCCTGAGATCGTCCAATGTATGTTTGGTGAATAATTAATTATTTTATTTTAATTATATGATTATTTCATGGTGTTGTAATAGTTAGTTTATTTAATAAATTACGATCTGTGTATCATCTATGAGTCATTATGTGAATAAGGGCTTGTGCGTCCACTTCTGAGATGTATATTTACTCCCCAATACCCCTCACCTGTGAGCGAGTACTTTTGTATAATGACTAGACAACCACTGACGCACTTCATGCCGAGTTATGACGACACACCGGATATAACCTTGATGCATTAGAAGAGCAGGCACTGCAATTCGAGTCACAAGTGATGTGACTCAAGGTATATCCCCTAGGGTCTAGGTTGGTCAATTATTCACTCAATGCATCAACCAATAGCACTAGATCATGATCAGGTAGTCATTTTATTTTTTCATTGTTTATTATTTTTTGTGTATTTGTAGCTAAACGCATAGACACATAGAGTAATAATAAACAAGCATGCATAGATAAAATGAACATGCGACATGATGACTTTTTCTATTTCAGGAATGGTCAATTGTGGGTGTGATCACATAACATTTTCTAAAAAATAGAAAATGATCTCTTTCTTCACATTAAAAAAAAATAAAACCCTTAAATAAATGTTAAGTCCTAACCACCTTCTATCATTCGAATTTGGACAAAACCGTCTGTTTGCAGTGTCAGTCAAGCCAAATCTGAGAGTGTCTCTTACTATCAGGGCATACTTTTGGGAATGGTGGGTTTACCTGAAAAAAAATGTATCAAATAAATATCCAAACCTAGATTTTTGTAATTTTAATGTCAAGTGTTGAGTAAATCAAGGAACGATTAAAGAATTTGGGACTTGCTCAACATATCAATGAACCGAAAGTTCATACGTTTTGCCAACTAAACTCCAACCTTGAACCCTCTAAGTAGTGTCGTAGCCAAATATTGTAGACTATGAGGGGAGGTTTTGGGATCCATGACACTAGATTACATAAGAGATAGAGTATTCCAATTCTAGAACAGAGGGTTCCTATAATTCAATAAAAATAGTGGGAGATATTTAATGATATAATTAATTTATCAAAATGTCTAAATTAGTAATCCAGATAAAAAGTAATAATCTGCTAAAATTTATTTTTGCTAAAAATGGAAAGTTATACCACAAGTTTAAAGACTACGATAAATATTGGACAAAGGAAATTTCCTCACCAACATGAGTATCCAAGAATAGTATAGGCCCTTTCACACAATACTTTTGAAAACTCAAGGTGCTAGTGTCCCTATACCTATTAAACTACCTCAAGAAGCGAGGGTGATAAACTGCTTACAGAAGACTCATGTACAAAGCATATGATGGTTATGACATTATGCTTTCATCAACATCATGTGTTAGTTTCGTTCACTACATCATGACATGGATGATAAAACATGAAGTCTCATCTCTGAGTGGTTTTCAAGGAGAAAGAGAAGCAACGATACGAATGAGTAATGGTTAAACTGGATATGTGTAAATTGAAAGGCGGGTTATGGTCTTTCAATATATCCTATTCTAATATCATTTCACCCATTTAATCAAGTCTTTTTTTAAGTTACAAAATAAACAAGTTTTGAGTAAATGCTTCATTACCTATTTAGGTAAGGGTTCCCTAAGTGAATAAGTATATAAATAAATAGATTCATCTTTAATTATTATAGCGAACAAATTGAAATACAAGGAAAAAAGTCCAAAGAAAATTAATGCCAATGACACATTTTCAATGTCATTTAATGATAGAGGTATTAAAAGTGGTTATTTTCTTTTCATGTCATAAAATAAAAGAATGGAAGTTTAAATGTAAGTAACTGGATTAAAGAAGCAATTTACCACTACTTCTTTATGTTTATTACTCAAAATAAAATTTAATGTTTCAGTTTTACTTATTGGGTAATTAATACTATATTCCTACCACATATGTGTATTAAATACAATAACTAAGAAATTATAGAAATATTACTAGAAGTTAGGTGTATTCTTCAAGTGACTGCTAGAGGGTGATACCTTGGCCAGTGGTGAGAAGTACACGACTTCTTTATTTCCAAGTGAAAAATTAATGTAGAACTATTCTTGAGTATAACCAAAACATTTATCTCTTTTTCCCTTGGATATAAGGATACATTATTCCAGGTTGAGAAATTAATTTTGTCTTTGGTTTTTTTTACTCAACCTATAGTTCAGTAATACTTGAATTGTAGGCAATACGCGATGAATATAAAATGTAGGACTTATACCCAGTTGTGAAAAGATAATTATTTTTCATGAAAAACTAAAAGTGGACATTAAGAATATACCAAGTCTGGTATTTAGGCTCATCATAGCTAAATATCTATGGTATAATTGACGTCTTTATATTGGAAAAATAAGCCTTTAAAAATAAGGGTATGTCACAAAGCTTTTGAAATTAGTTCAACAAGTGAGCATGGACTATTTTAATGGGAATATAGTCGTAAAGATACTTCATATTATTCCTTTAATTCATTAATGAATGACAAAGTGAAGTATATGAATCATAAGAAAATATGGGTTTCTTCGAGCCGGCATGGTGAAGAATATCTTGACCATGTAATCACCTATCATGATAATCTAGCGTGGAGCAATTCCTAGACGCATATTACCTTATCAACATCACAACATTGATGCTAATGAGGAGGATCAATGATTAAGTCTTACATGTTAACATTGATTACAAAATTTAGTGTGGAGTAATTCCTAAATGAACATTTTATACATCAAGGTTATGCAGTAAGGAGTATCAATGTTACAACCTGTAGAAAATTCCATTATATTTCATGATGTGCTTCAAAAATAAAGGCATAATTCCATAATCATATGCTAACTAATGTGACAAATGGATATCATACAAGTCCTAGTAAGATAGAAAATCCATTATTTCATATGCACATGTGTTTGGATGCAAAGAGTTTGTTAGGACATAAAAAATTTCACCAAGGAAAAACACAATGTGCTTCTTTTGTAATCATCCAAATGGTTTCTTAGGATATTACATAAATTCCTAATATAGAAAAGATATAGTCAAGTTATAGAATATATTTCTATATATGGGTTCACGTCTCTTTTGAGATAGTGGGAGCTAGATTGGCTCAATTTTAGTTAATTCTTAAGATGCATACATAGTTGTAATAGGAACAAGTTCCATATGTGCATGTGGAATAGGTAAATTCTAGAGGAACATATTGCATAGGAAGAATAACAACATGGTGATGGTTTTTATATTCAACATGGTCGATGATTAATTATTCATTGCGAATAATATTTCCTACAAGCAGTGTATGACAATTAGCTGAGATTGACAAGACTAATTTGAATTCAATAATGGATTACATGTATCAAATTAAAAAGGGTCTTACTATTTTGAATACTGCAGTGGGTATTCAAGTGAGTTGATACATTGATGGTACAAGTGTGGTACCAATATAGCTCGATTGTTCATACCAAGTCGGTATGCCTAAATCCATTATAATTTTACGTATTATAGCTAATTTATAGGATCACATTATTAGGCATTGGATGTCATGACCATTAGTGTTGGAAGGTGTCTATATGATGCAACTAGAAAGGGATGATCACGTCACAAAATTCTAATAAAGGTTTCAAGTTACTAAAATATATTTTAGGATTTAAGTAAGCAATGAGATCATAGAAGATATATTTTTTAATGAATCGTTTTCATGTATTTACCAAAGGATAGTGGGAGAGGAAAGGTTTTCCAAGTACAATATATTTGAAAACATATGAAAAACAAATTGGTCTTCGAGTTAGTTAAGACCATGATGAAATTAATTCTCCAATGATTGAATTAAAGTAGAAACCTATGTTCTAGGGAAAAAGTACTACTGAGGTGGATCTATAGGTTTCTTGGACCTAGTCAATCATACATATTGTGACATTGTAGTGAAAAATAAAAAATAGAATAATTCAAGAGAAGAATTGTTACTAATGTCACATGGCATAATCTCTCCATGTTGACATGTTTGAGACATGGGAGGAGATTAACATGATGAGTTAAAATCCATTCGCTTATACAATGGATTAATCACGTATTCCATGATATGTACAAAGACCGATGTTGCCAAGATATATTTTATAGTAGAAAAATATTATTTATATCCAAGAGAACTACAAGGGAAGCAGTCAAAATTATCTGATTATGCATTGGAAAGTATAAAGTATATGTACCTAGAAAGAGGAGAATAAAGGATATTAGTTTTTATGGGATACAAACTAGCCTTCCAAAGATCCATTTTATCTAATATCATAGTTAGGTTAAAGGTGATGAGCGAGACAAGATCATATAATCCAGTGGTGGCCATACATGCAAAGACTGAGTTCATTTTATCTTCTGAGGTAGCTAAGAAGTAGTTATATGCAACAATTTGTTCCACTTAATGGAATATCACCTGGTAAGAAAAGTATTATCATGATGTAAATTACGATATTCTTACTGTCTAAGATGTCAAGTTTTTATAGTGGACAAAAAGGGATATACTCAGGGATACCATATATTGAGAAGTTTTACTCAAAGAGATGAGGTCACATATAGTATATATACCACATGTTGGAAACGTGGTAGACCCAGCTGTTGAAGCTACTACACAATAGAAACAAGATCTTTATCATGTGAGGAACTATCAAGTTTGGTTAGCAAGTTGGCTCGAGTTCTAGTGGAAGTGTTGAAATAGTGGGTTCCCTAGTCTAACGCCGCGACCCCAATTTCCCAAAGTCTATGAGCTATTTTATTACATTGGCATGATCACAAGAAAATAAAATCACAAAGGAATGATCCATTTAGTAGCCTTAGAAATACTCGATTCAAATATAAGTTATACATTACTGGACAAGATGTCACCTCCTAAGAAGCAGTTATATGCAACGATTTTTTTCACTTATTGGAATCTCACCTAGTAAGAAAAGTATTATCATAATGTAAATTATGATATTCTTACTGGCCAAGATGTCAAGTTTTTATAGTCGAAAAAAGGGATATACTCAAGGATACCATATATGGAGAAGTTTTACTCAAGGAGATGAGGTCGCATGTACTATATACACCATGTGGTGGAAATTTGGTAGACCCAGCTACTAAAGCTACTACACAAAAAAAAATATCTTTATCATGTGAGGAACTAGAAATTTTGGTTAGAAAGTTGGCTCTAGTGCTAGTGGGAGTGTTGAAATAGTGGGTTCCCTAGTCCAATGCCCAACCCTAATTGCCCAGAGTCTGTGCATTATTTTATTACATTGGCATGATCACAAGAAAATAAAATCCCAAAGGACCGATCCATTTAGTATCCTTGGAAATACTATATTCAAATATAAGTTATACATTACATCTTGAAATGAAAAACAACATATTATCCCCTTTGAAAACTCTCATATCCCTTAGACTATCACTACATGCCAATGATAATATACTTCTTCAAATCTTTGGGGGAAATGAACTATAATAAATGGGTGAGCTTTGATTTTCAGTAAGGAGAAACAATATAACAGAAGTTATCATAAATAAGCATAAACATTTATGGCAAGGCATAGAACTGAAAAAAATGCCTTTTAAACATAATCTTCAGAAAAATATGGAAAGAATAAATCAAATAATTACATTTAATAATTCATATGTATATTCTACTAGTTCAATAATCACATGAAATATTAATAATTAATCTCATAATGGGGAAATGCATAATTTCGGACATCATAACCATACCGTCAAGGTCTCATGCCAAGACCATTACCATACCATCAAGGCCTTGTAAAAAGTCACGATTTTGTATTCTGAGACCTAACGATGTATCAAGGGGCTATAGTGGGCCCCTACCATCACTTAATAAGTCCAATTCAATACTCAAATGGAAAAAGGATGAAACATAACATAAACATTCCTATTAAAACTAGCAAACAAAATGTTAATAATTTAACCATAAACCATGAATGGTATAAAAATAGAACATCTATAGTAAAAAATATCATAAAACCTTCAATACAATATGTAAGATTTTATCATAATAAATCAACCTCAATCAAGTAAAAAATTCAACAAAGGATGTTTACATAGATGAAAATAATATAATAAATTGCATAAAACTCTTTGAGGGAAATAACGCTTTTTTACTTTGAAATTTTTTAAAAGACACACAATTATAAAAGAAAACATTTATTTTTAAAATAACCTTGTAATATTATAAGAGACTCTTCAAAATTAAAAGGTGTCATAATGACATAACATAGCTGCTCGCTCCGAAAAAAGTTAAAAAAACATTCTTTCCTTAATTTGTCTAAAGGTCATAAAGTACGTCATTTAGAAAATGATGAAATGAATCCTTTAAAAACATTTTATATATAAATTAAAACATGGGAAAAATGTCATTAAATAAATGTTGATAATATTTTGAAATACATTTTATGAAACATGTACATGGATGATAAGGATGTCCCAGTAGATACTTATGTATAAGCAATCTCAGATAATAAAGAGAAAATGAAATTAACACTTACCTTGTACAATCTGTTAGTTAAGGGTGTGTTAACATTATGTATAATGGTTAAAGTATGTTATTATATTATAATAGAACCATATAAATATTTATGATATCATATATGATACTATTATATCTTTTTTTAATTCTGTTTCAATATTACCATTATTTCGGGTGTTAACTACATCGTTTTCTCATTCATATTTTGAAGTCTAAGTCATGTTCGTTATGAGTATGACATATTTTATTCATGTATATAATTAAATTAAGCTCATAATTATTATTTTTACTAATCATATAAATTTTATAGTCATTCTTGAATTGTTAACGTGCAAAATCAATCTCACCACGTCGTGCAGATGGTAGGCCATACGTACGAATGAGCGACAAAATCATTATATTAATGGTTAAATGGAATGGAATTGGATGGTATATTAATTATATAGAAAAATTAACATGTTATATTCATTATTTATATCTGTTATAATTATCATTATATATATCCAATTAAAGTAGTGTTGAATAACAAATTACACCACAACGTGGAGACAGTAAGCTGTACACACACATGCATGGTGATATTATTATTCCTATGATGGATAAAATGAGGAATATGGTTTAAACATGATTATAATAACATATCAATATGGATGATACTGTATTTATTACTTTTTATATGTAAAAAACATTGAAAGAGAAAGTATAAGAAGAAAACAACTTTAAAAGAGGTGATAAAACAATTACCACTTTTTTAGGTATCACTTTTTGGTTTGCACAAAAGGACTCTTTGGAACGACTATATATCCAATGTATGGCATCTAGGATGTAGTGAGGGATGTTCGGAGAGGAAATGAGAAGGGGTTTTCTGAACCAAAAGTCTTTAGAGGTGTGATTATTAGAGAAGAGTGGGTACATTTTTATAGGATGGGGGAGGGGCACCCTTTGGAAATTATTAAAATATTAAATTAATATAATTTAATTTTTAAATCCAAATGAACCGAAAGTGGATTATTTGTAAGATAATATGAGTATAGATAGAAATCCTCTCAACCAATAAAATTTAGTCATGTTTTGATTTTATTTTAAACCTTATCATTTTGATTTATCCTTATTTAATCTAATTATTTTAATATTCTAAATATTTAATGGTTATAAATATTTTCTTATGCAGTGTCAATTTTCAATAATTTGATACTTTGTGAAATTTTAGACCTTATTATTTTTTACTTTCAAATTTTTAAATATTATTATGATTTTGAAATAATTTAATAATATGTTATTTTTATAAAATATCCATAGTATCCATTTTTGTCACTATTCATTTATTTGACTTTAAATAAAATACACACAGAATATAAATTTGAACGAAAACATTGAATACAAAAAAATGTCATATTAATTGATAAAATTTGTGGACCACCTTAATTAATTCAAATTATATTTATTTTAATAATTTTAATATCATTTATTTGATATTTATATTAATAAAATAATTTATGTGTCACTATTGTGTCATCCTTAATGGTAATTATATAATCACTAAAATTATAAATAAATTTATATTATTTAGTTAATTATTTTATCTTTCTATATACTACCTATAGTTAATTTTACCTCTTTGTTATCCACATATTAACATTAATATACTTATATAAAATAAGAGTGTGTCATCTTGTAACAATCACTAAGTTTTATTATAAGTATGTCATATTCATGGGAATGTGGCCAATACATGATTAAATTTCGAACCATAGATTATAAGGGTCAAATTTAGTCATCCAATAGGGTTTTTACATGTGTTAAGTTAATTTTATGATACTATTCTTATATTTAATTACCTGATTTACCTTTAACCATGGTATTGAAATTAATTAATAAAGTTACTATTTATAATTCCAAAAAATAAAAGTAGCATATTAACATAATTTGGACCCACGGATTCAAAATATGGAATCCATTTTTTCGGATTTAAAACACATATATTTCATTAATTAATTTAAAATTAATTCTCATTGACAAAACACGAAAACAAATTTTTTAAAAGTAAAAATCATCAAAAGATTGACATGTGTTTATACCAAATTTTTATGTGAAAATACTTCCAATGAAATGAATTATGTTAAATAATAAAAAATAATCTAATTATTCTTTAAAATCAATTAAAAGGATAATTAAACAATATAAATAAATTAGATGAAAAAGCTGTTTTGAATTTAAAAGAAAAAAATATATGAAAGTTATCAGAATAACACCAAACAAATTCCAAACTAAATTTTTATATATCGATTCTAAATAATAATTTTAGTTTTCAAAATTGAACATATAAAAGTATTAAATATTGGATTTAAAAAGGGTTCTCCATTAAACAATGGTAAAACTTTATTTTTTTAAAGTACTTTTTTTAATTAAAAAATTTAAATTTGTTCTTATATAATGTCTAAGAAAAAAATGAGATGAATATTAAAATTATATGGAATATATAAAATTCAAAATTTGGTTAATACTATGAATAATCGCTTCTTAAATAGCTATTCGTGGGGTGCTCAAACTCAGTGCTGTGTTCAACACAAGATATTGAATTATTAAAAATAAGCATATCGTGGAAGATTAAGGTGTTACATTCTCCCCTACTTCAATAAATTTCATCCTCGTAATTTAAATTTTGTATTGAATACTAGGGTTTTGAAATTTAAAAATATCTTTTCTGAAATCCCACATTTAAAAATGGATAAATGAGACATCTATTTTAAAATAAATAAAAGGAAGTATAAAGGTTACAGAAATTAACACATGCTAGGGTTCCATGTAGGTAAACATGGACATGAAAGAAAATATAAGCATCAAGTTCTGATGGAGAGTGATAGATAAAATTATTAAGATAAATTTAACAACTAGAAAGCTATAAATCTGTGATGATCCAAGGGAATATTTGATTCATCACAAATGAAAGTACTTGGAAAAAAATTTTGGTTTTATGATCCTTTCCCTAGTTTCATATAATTAATTTAATTAATATACAAAGATTACATGGAAGCATACTTAATTTACATGTAGATTTTTATCCTCTAACTAATTCCTACCACAAACTCATATTTCTCTTTAAAATATAATAAAACTCAAAAATATTCTATTTCTCTTAATCTTATAAGGTTACAAATATAAAATTATACAATTTAAATAAAGAAACTTATGTTACACTACCCAGGGACTTGTTTTAGGCCAATGGTAGGTGATAAATCCTTATCGCGCTTCGGTTGTGGCTTTAATTCTCACAGCCTTATCCGACATGTTGGGTTGTCACCCGACCTACGTGTTGTCCTTTTTCTAAAACTATATTATTACAACATTCCATAAATAACCTTAATAAATGATTTGACATAAAAAATACTATATAATGTACAACTTAATACATTACAACCTTAAGACTTTTCCAAATTACTTCAATCCAAATTAATAGTCTTGAAAGATCTCTAAATTTCCAAAAATCAATCTTAACATCAGATTCCCTAAACAAAATAATGTATCTATTATCGACAAATACCTTTATAACCTCAAAATCCTTAATGAAATAATTCATGCTTCCAAATACTTAGAGAATAAGTACTTTAGTACAATTCAGAATATAGTAATAGAATTCTTGAATCCAAACCTATAAATACATTAATTATTCCACTTTTAATGTAGTAATAACATTAGATTGACCTTGATTCATTTACTTCCTTTCAGATATATTTTCTTGATTCTTTGAAAAATCATTTTCATAATGTCTCATATCATTAAAATTATAAAATTTCACAATTATAACTTCTTTCTTTGCCTTACAAACATGAGCCTAGTGACCTTATTATCCACATTTCCAACAAACTCCCATTCTTTTAAAGAAAGTACCTAAGTATTTCTTCCCATAATTATCACATAAGGTAAAATATTTCTTTCCCTTTTTAGCTGTATCCATCTCTTACTCCACTGTTCTCTTCTTTTCATACTTTAATTTAATGTCACAAGACTTAGATAATTCCTTTTCCATCTTGGTAGCACACATGATTATATATTTGTATGATGGGAAAGATTATGATACTAGTACCCATTAGAGGAATGGTTTTAACCTATAAAATAATCGATCAATCTTACTTCTTGGGTTACGTATGTAGTCCGTAGCATGTCTCTCTAACCATGTGATGTTAGCTTCATACTTTGCAACATTCTCATCCTCCTTCTACCTCAGACTCAGAAATTGCCTCTCCATATCTGTTCATCGATCACAAGGAAAGTATTTTTCTAGGAAGATTTCATTAAATTCATTCTTTTCCATATTTTCTACCCCTTAATACCCCTTCATGTTTTGAATTAATGACCCTCATTGATCTGCATCTTCTAATAGGTGATAAACTTTTATAACAACCTTTTCCCTTTCGTTACTCCCCAAAGAAAGAAATATTTTCTCTAAGGAACGTATCCACTACTTAACTACAAAAGGATTTTTAGTCCCATTGAATGTTGGGGGATGTTGCCTCATGAAGTGGTATAAAATTGATCCCCTGCATTGTGGTTCAGGCTACTTCATATGGGTAAGGTTATTATTCATAACCTGAGTTAGGTTTCCTAGTATGGTTATAAGTTGTTCAGAACCAATTGTATCACCTGCTCTACTATCATTATCTTTCATAGGAGGGAAATACCTACATTGATTATGTGTGTTAATAAAGGTTACCTTCATTCAACAAAACACCATTTCTAAACAATGGCATACACTAGATTAGGTTATGCATCATAATTCATAATTACAAACTAGTAAACTACATAACATAAATTGAAAATTTATGCATATCTAACCCATAATAATAAATATGGTTTATTTTTTGAAATAGTTAACCATAAATCCTTCATAATGGTTTTTAAAGAAATTATGAATTATCCTAAGCATATTCCCCAGGTGTGTCAAACTAGATGCATAGTACGGCCCATTAACATGTACCAGGTTACCCCAAGTCAATCCTGGAACACCTTTTTAGAGTTATTAATCCAAGGTATATATGGTCTAGAACCACTTCCACTTGTAGTATCCAGAAAAGGAAGTATTTTCTAGGAATACCCACATAATATCTACATTACCAAAATTCTAGGATGTTCTTTTATACTTATCCTCAAATTCTATCTTAGCTTAATGTTCTCAAATAAAAGTTTTTATAAATCTATTTTACAAGGTTTGTACTAAACTTCCTTTGATACCCACTATAATGCCCCGAACCCAATTTCCTATTGTTGGAGCATTAAGTTATTACATTTTCATGATCATAAGAAAATAAAATCCTAAAGGATTAATCAGTTTTATAACCTTGTAAATACTAGATACAACCATAAGTTTTACATTACATCTTGAAATTGAAAAAAAATATTGTCCCCTTTGAAAAATCTCACATCCCTTAGAATATCACTACATGTAAACCATAATATAATTCTTCACATCCTAGGGAAAAATGAAATATAATAAAGTGGTGATCTCATATGCTCAGTAAGGATAAACAATATAGCAAAATCTATCATAAATAAGATTAAACTTTTGAGGCAAGGTATAAAATAAAACACAACCCTTTTAAACATAATCATAAAAAATATATATAAAGAATAAATCAAATATTTCTATTTAAAATTTAATAGGGATATTTTAATAGTCCAATAATATCATGCAATATCAATAAGTAATCTGAAAATGAGGAAATTCATAATGTCAGACATCTTAACCACACCATCAAGGCCTCGTTCCAAAACCATTACCATACCATTAAGGACTTATTCCATGACACTAGTTTGTCTCATGAGACCTATCAATTCATAGAGGGTCTATAGATGGCCCCACCCATCACTTACTAAGTCCAGTGCATTCCTCTTATAAAAAATGGTGAAATATAAAATAAAAATTCATATAAAAACTAGCGTATGAAATGTTAATACTTTAACCATAAACCATGAATGGTATAAAAATAGCAAATCCATAGTCAAACATATCATAAAACCTTCAATAAAATATATGATATTTTATCATAATAAATCAACCTCAATCATGTATAAAATCTAAAAAGGATGTTGACATAGATGAAAATACTCTAATAAATTCCTTATAACTCTTCGAGAGAAATATCCCTTTTTTACTTTGAAATAGTGTAAAAAAATGAAATTATAAAAGAACACATTTATTTTGAAAATAATGTTGTAATATTTTAAGGTAATCTTAAAAATTACAAGGCATTATAATGACATAAAATAGTCGCTCGCGCCACATAAGTTAGAATAACATTATTTCCTTAATTTGTCGAAAATGTCATAAAGTTCTTCGTTCGGAAAATGACGGAAAGATTCCTTTCAAAAAAATTTATATATAAAGTAAAAAATGGGTAAATATGTATTTAAAAAAATGTAAATAATATTTTGAAACAAATTTTAAGAAACACGGATATGGATGATAAGGATGTCCCAGTAGATACTAATATATAAGCAATCTCGGATAATAAAGAGATTGTAATATTAACCCTTACCTTGTAATTTCTATTAGTAGAGGATCTGTTAAGCACTTTTATAATGGTTAAATTATGTTATTATATTATACCAGAACCATATACATATATATGATATCATATATGATCCTATTATATCATTTTGTTACTAGTGTTTCAATATTTCCATTATTTCGGGTGTTAACTGCTTCGTTTTCCGATTAATTTTGTTGTGTAAGTCTTGTTTGTTATGAATAAGATGTATTTTATTCATTTCCAGAATAAAATTGAGTTAATAATTATTATTTTTACTCAAAATATAAATTTTATAACCATTCTTGAATTTTAAATGTGGAGAAATAATCTCACAGCGTCGTTGAGACAGTAGGTCGTATGTACGCACGAGCGACAGCATCATTCCCTTGATGGATAAATGGAATTGAATTGGATGGTATATTAATTATATAGAGTAATTACGATGTTATATTAATTATTTATATCCATTATAATCATCATTATATCCATCCAATTAAAGTAATGTTGAATAATAAATTACACTATAGTGTGGAGATGGCAATCCATACGTACACACGCATAGTGATATTTTTATTCGTATGATGGATAAAATGAAGAGTATGGTTGTAACATGATTATAATAACATAGAAGTATATTTATGATACTTTATTTATTACTTTGATTTGTAAACAACAACAAAAAGATAAATTAGAAGAAGAAAATAACTTTGAAATAGGTGATAAAACAATTATCTCTTTTTCAGGTATCTCCTTTTGGTTTGCACAAAAGGGCTCCATAGAATGGATTTATTCCTAAAGTATGGCCTTTAAGATGTAGTGAGGGAAGTTGGGAGAGTAAATGAGTTGGTTTTATCTTAACCAAAATTATTTAGAGGTGTGATTATTAGATAATATTGGGTACCTTTTTATAGGAGAGAGGAGGGGCACCCTTGGAAAGTATTAAAATATTAAATTAATATAAGTTAATATTTAAATAAAAATGGCTCCAAAGTGGATTTTTTAAAATATAATATGTGTATGGGTATAAATATTATAAAAAAATAAAATTTAGAAATGTTTTGATTTTATATTAAACCTTTTCATTTTGATTTATTATTATTTAATCTATTTAATTTTAATATTCTAAATATTAAATAGTTATCAATATTTACTAATTTGGGGTAAATTGTCTATAATTTAATACTTTGTGACATTTTGGACCTTATAATTTTCACTTTGTAATTTTTAAATTCTTGTAGGATTTATAAATATTTTAATAATATGTTATTTTTTTTAAAATATCAATAGTGTCCATTTTGACTCTTTTCATTTATTTGACTTTAAATAAAATCCACACCGAATATAACTTCAAAAAAAGTAATTGAAAATAATCCAAAAATGTCATAGTCACATATAAATTTCTTTTATCACCTTAATTAATTAAATTATATTTCTTTTAATATTTTTAAAATCATTTATTTGATATTTCTATTAAAAAATAATTTAGGGGCCAATATTATGTCATCCTTTATGGTAATTATTTAATCTCTAAAAATTATAAATAAATTTATATTATGTGGGTATTTTTTTATATTTTGCTAGACTACCTATAGTCTATTTTATCTCATTTTTATCCATATACTAAAATTAATATACTTATATAAAATGAGTGTGTGACATTTTGTCACATTCATTAATATTTATTATATTCTTGTCATATTCATGGGAAAGTGACCATTAAGTGATTCTTTTTCAATCCATATTTTAAAAAGGTAAAATTTAGTCATCCAATAGGATTTTTACAGGTGTTAAGGTAATTTTATAATATCATTCCTACCTTTATTTACCTGATTTATCTTTAACCATGGTAAAAAAATAATTACTAAAGTTACTATTCATAATAACCAAAAATAAAACAAGCCTATTAACATAATTTAGACCAAATGATTCCAAATATGGTATCCATTTTTCAATATTTAAAACAATTAAGTTTCAATAATTAATTTAAAATTAATTCTTGTTGACAAAATGAGAAAACAGACTTTTAAAAGTAAAAATCATCGAAAGGTTGATATGTGTTTATATATATTTTTAATGTGAAAATAATTCTAATTAAATGAATTGTATTAAATTATAGAAATATAATCTAATTATACTTTAAAAAAATTAAAAAGATAATAAAATAATATAAATAAATTTGATGAAAAAGTAGTTTTGAATTAAAATGCAGTATTGTTCACTATTCATTAAAATATGAAAGTTATCATAAAAACACTAAAAAAATTCCAAACTTAATATTTATGTCCCTCTTATAAATAATATGTTTATTTTTTCAAATTTAACATATAAAAGTTTCAAATATTGGATTTAAAAAGGGTTATCTTATAAAAGGTGATAAAACTGTATTTTTTGAAAAATAATTTTTTTATTCGAAAAATTGAATTTGTTCTTATATAATGTATAAGAAACAAATGATATGAATGTTAAAATTATATGAAATATATAAAATGAAAATTTTGGTTAATACTATTCATAACCGCTTCTTAAATGGCTAGTCGTGGTGTGCTCGAACTTGGTGTTGTGTGCAGTGTAAGCTATTGTTTTATTAAAAAGAGGTGTGCCCTAGAAGCTTTGGGTGTCACACTTAGACCAAAATATGGAATGATATTGATTAACATAACATGTATACAATATAGATATACATTATGATTAATTACTATTATAGTGTATACTTTTTTGCATCCACTATTTGATGGTAATGTCCCTAGATTGATTATTGTATCAAAAGGTTATAGTTAATCCCATACTATAATGAGAAACTCAAGATACTATGAAATTAATCATAAAAAAAGGTCTTATGGTCTAGATACATCTTTTTGATTGTACACAGTAGATTGTTTACTATCAGGTGATAGGGGGTCATAAGCATTGATACTTCTTCTCATGAAGTCTGCACTTGGTGATCCCTAGTAGTGAGAGCATGAGGACAGACCTGCTAATAAGAACACCACACATTTTGGGTGTCATTGGATGTTCCTATATATGATAACGTGTAATGTCCTCTTGACTTGAGATCATTACTAATGTATGTCATTTGATCATGTACTTTGATAAAAGATGAAAACCATGATGTTGAAATCATGGTGAGGTAGTTTTTGTGCATCTCGGTGGCATGAAAATTAGTTGAATGGTTAAGAAAGGATTTTTCAGTTTCGGGTTTATGGAAGTAATATATATTGGGCCATGTTATTGAGGATGGTAGTACCTTAATAAGACCATATCCATGTAATTTGAGGGTAAATCCTTCCAGATGGATCAACAGACAATACATCAAGAAAAGGATGATGGCACAAGTGTGCGTCCTGCGTTTTGAGATATTTATTTACAAAATGATTATATTACATAGCTTGTGTTCATAGTTTAGTTGTAGCTACTGTGAGAATCCTTATTTCTTTAAAGGAAATGATGGGTTTCTAGATCCCACTCTTTGTCTATGAATATTATTCACTACTATCGAGATAATGGTCTTGAGGGTCAGACACAATAGTGTATTTGAGAATCTTCCCTACTTAGGAGAATATGAGATTTGGACATGGTGTTCCCCACAACTGGGATATGATATTTGTCTAAGTTTTTATGATCACAAATTCAATAAATAAATTCATATAATTAAAGTTATGAATAATGGTTATTGAATTTATTTATTGATTGTATTTTTATGTTTTAAGTAAATACATTAAAAATTTTATTTGAATAAATGTTAATATATTCAAGTTCCAATTAATATTTGAGGGAGTATGAGCTGAGATAATGGCTTGGGTATTATCACATAATATATTTATTATATTATAGATAAGAGATAATAATAATAAATTGTATTTATGAATCATTTTAGTAGTAAAAATATAATTTATATAGTGTTATTAATTGTTCAAGGGGTCGGGCCAACATTTCTAGGTAATTTCATTTCACATTATAAATAGATGAGAACAAGTTTTTTCCAATGAATATTCATAGATCTATCTCTCTACTTCTCTATCACACTCTTTAGAGAGAGAGGATTTCGATCTAGGAGGTCGGATCAAGCTATCTCTTAGGAATCACAAGGCAATGTGGTGATCATTAGAGTGTCAAAGGTGTTGTCGGATCTCCATGCTAGCACCTGAATTTCTAAAAATAGTGCTTCTATAGTTTCTTCAAGCACATGTGAACGATATAGAAGAATTTGGATTTGGATTGTTCGAATAGTGATCACCGATGATGAGCAGACGTCCTGTATGGCTTCATATCTAAGCCAAGTATTTTCTAGTTTTTATTTTGTGCTTAAAACTCTTCATGAAAGATCCTCGGAATAAAACAGGCAGTATTTCACCAATGATGACTAGTTCATGTCAAACATAATTCAAAAAATTTAAAATCCCACTTTTGAGGCTTCCACTATGTGTCTGGTTCCTTCAAAACCTAATACACTAAATAATGAAACATTCTATAAATAGATGTAACATTAATGGAAAAGGTCTTATACCACCTACCTCAAGCATAGAATAGTCCATTCAACCAATATTAATCTTTGATTCGAGTCATTTTTAGAGAAACCTAAAGATTATAAAAACACTACAAAAATAGGGAAAACGAGCCCAAATGGATTTAACTTTTCATATATTAATGGAAAATAAAATAATAAGTGAGATGAATCTAGAGATTACTAAGGGAAATCTAACACAACTAATGGATATTGATTCCATGTTTGGATGAGAAAGATCTTTACATGCCTATGATTGGCTAAAGTGGGAGCTCAAATAGATTCCAATCATTAGAGGAAATAAGGGGGAAAGGAAGATAGGGAAATAAAAATGAGATAAGGAAAACCCCAAAAAATCACCTAATTTGATGACTCAAATGGTTTAGACACATGGTTTTGTCAAACTATACACCAACTAAGTGGGCATACAACCTATGTGGCACTAAACATATGTTCTAGGCACACGGTATGACGAAACCATGTGTATCCCATATGATACCTCTATAATTTTCTGTAGACCGCTCACACGGTCATGAACCTCCTCATTCATGGTTAGACCAAATCATGTGAAACCCTCAACACCCTTGAACCAAGCCATATAGTTTAAAAAAAACCATGCCCCCAACCAACTTCTTCTAAAAAAAGAGTTTTCATAGATCAACACTCTTGAAACTCATCCAAGATTTTGAGACATCTCTTGGGTCTTAAAACTACTAAAAAACATTTTTGTGTTTCATCTCACATATTTATATTCAGAAGATTAATTTTATTCTTGTCTCATCCACCACCAAATGAAAATTTTGAATTTCTTTGAGAATTAAATAGTCTGAGAAACATGGGTCCTTAAATATTTTTATCTCATATCCATTTGGATAAAATGTAAAAATAGTGGACCATATAGGTTTATATGTAATAAAGTAAATAAAAAAGTAAGGATACACCTAAATGAACAAGCCAGATGTTGAAAAATCCAAGTGAGGGGGAATTTAGATATTATGGTATTGGGAACTAAAATTCATACTAATATAAGAATAAAATGAGTATCACACATGGAAATGATCCATTCCATCACTACTGCATGTATAGATCACATAGTTTGGGAATTCCATGTAGGGAATAGTAAGATGTATAGGGATAAAAATTGGGGATTAATCCCCAAATAAGAAGATCATATAGGAGGAAGGGTTGTGCAGATCCCCAAATGGGGATAAATATGATAGGAAATTAAAGCTTTGGGAGTGCACTAGAAATTAGATAAAGTTTCTCCAAGTACATCAAACACCTGATTAATTATATACTATATTTTTTATTTCATATATTTGATTTTTTTGCAGCACATGTTGTAGAATATGTATAAAAATGGAGGGTGTTTGTTTCATTTGATTCTATCTTGTATTGTTTAATATTTATTCTTATGTCTATGGTTCTTTACACTATGATTAACATATCTACCATAAAGTTTTTGGGCATATGATGATAGGTTTGAGTGATGTACTTAGAGTTGATTCCTACCCAATTAACTAAGGTTTAGGACACTGTAATAGGGGGAAGGGAAGAGTAGAGAAGTAACAATCTACACTCATGTGATTGACAAACTCATATATGGGATTGATAACAAAAAAATATATGTAACCTCTTGATAAGGCCTAAAATTACACATAAAAGGGATAATTAATAATATAGAATTTTATTAGGTAGGAAACTTTACAATAACAATTATTTACTCTAGGAAACCTAAGGAATTCACTCAAGAGATATTTCTGATGTGTTTGGTGATGGTTGGTCATATCATTCACACAAATATTATGTAATATGTGGTGAGTTACTTGGATTTACATCCCCTAAAATTAATAGCTACTTCAAAACAATCCATATACATTAATAATTGTACCCTCTTATTGTCATTTAATAAACTAATTTTCTAAATATGGATTAAACACATCCAACATTTACCTATTTTATCACATTAATAGAAAACTCAACCAATTACACTTGAAATTCCACTCATATCACTATGAATATGACCCAGTACTCACTAGTATTATGATTCACTTAATAGGATACTATGTTCTTCTGCAATGTCATGGTTTCAACCTAGTTAATTATGTATCATAGATCCACCTAGGGATAGGTTTGAGGATTTCCTTGAGATCTAGAATGGTCATGTAATACCTATATTTTATTATGAGCTAGAAATAAAATAACACTCTAGATGTCTTTCCTATGGCTGATGATACAGTCTAGGATGTTTTGTATAGTTCTTGTCTGAGGTGGAGGTTCATATTAAGGAGGGGATACTATAGTAAAATTTTCTCAAGACCTAAAATTCTATCATCCACTAGAAATCTATAAGATGGTATTCCCTTTAGAAACCAACGAAAATATTGAGACAATCAAGGGAATCTTTGATCTGGTTGATATTCCCAAGTAGTGTTAGGTGAAGTTGGATGCTTTCATACACTATAAACCTATTAGGAAATGGTTGGGGTTTGATGATATAATAAAAGATACATAATGGAATATTCTATGAGGCTCCATGAGATACTAATTTTGGATAGGTCTTAGGACTTTACTGACCTCTAATAGGGGGTTTAACCAGTGATAGATTAGTCCACCATTTTTCTCTAAGCGATGTTGCTTTTTTCCTTTAATTTTTGGTAATGAGTCTCAGAAATATAATAGGGTTTAGATTATACATTGGTTATATTATATTTTTCAAGTTAATATGTTCAACCTAACATCTTATTCTAGATAGTATATAAGAATATCAATGTGGAGAAGATACTGAAAAAAGAAATTGTAGTAATCTTCTTCACATTCCCCAATGGCTTGAGTGGTGTCCTTTCTAGTATATATGGTGGTACATATTCCATTGGAAGTAATACAAGAGTATATGATGTATGATAGGTTAGTAAGAGGAATTTAGTCAAGGGTAATGGTGTATTGATTCCTCCCTATGGAGTATATTCTGTTTCTATTTATCAGTTTGACTGGTCTATATATTTCCATAGTTCATGTCCTAACCCACTAATGGATTTTCATGATTTTGGAAGGAATTGTTTCCTATAGTATTATTGTGTGATTATAACTTATTATAGATTATACTAAGTGTTTTAATTGATTAAATACTCTAAATATTGGTGATGGATATATGAAAAAACAAAAATTAGAGAATCCTTTAGGAGTTTCGGGTGAGGGGTTGGTTGAGGGTTGCAAGGGAATAAACAAATGATTCCCCATGTGATATATCCTTGGGATAGTCAAAATTCAGAAGGTTAGGGTTGTTTATTTGAGTTGTGTATGGTCATTTTTCTTGAATATTTTATAGATGTTGGGTAAGATGGAACTTGTATAGTGATAGGTGTGGTTCTACTTTATTTTACATTATCTAATGATCTATTTTACATAGGATCATCACACCCCATTTTATCTACTTATTTGGTCCATAGTTTAGGCCTTCCTTGGCAGTATAATTTTATATTATACCTCTTGATACACCTCTATGAAGTATTTTTTACCATTTTCATAGATTTTATTGGTGTTTAATTACAGTTTGAGGTTTTGGTAACTTATGGGATTTATTAATGTTTAATATAACATTATTTGATGTTATCATTGGTATGGATTTTAAAATGTGTTAGAGGCTTTCATTGATTTATAACTATGGCATGTTTACTCTACTTACCTTATAGGAGTTTATTTTTTCTTCATGGGTGAGTGGGATCTAGAGGTGATTATAGATGAACCTGACCTTAGATGGGTGGGATCCATCAGAACATAGTTGTTCATAATAATCCTTATAGTAAAGATGGTGATTATTCCACTGAAATCACCTATAGCAATAAACCATTTTTAGGATGTGTTCCCTAGTGATTTCTTAGTCTTAACTCATGAGAAAAATATTTTGTTCATTATTGATTTCATACTGAAAATTGATACCATATCGATGTGTTATTATCATATAGCATTGGATAAGTTAAGAGACCATAAATTGTGGCTCTAGGATATTAAAGTGAAGGGTTTTGATAATTTGAGTACCTCTCAATGGGTTCTCCTATTTTATTTTCTGATAACGGAGATATATAATTGAGATTTTTCATAGATTACTTTAAGTTGAACCATGTTATTGTGAATAACATGTATCCACTTCAATAGATAAATAATCATTTTGATTACTTGAGGGGATAACGATGGTTCTCTAAGATTAATCTATAATCAGGTTATCATTTTTAAATATTCAAGAAAAAAAGATATTATAATGTTGGAATTTAGGATTATATATGTGCTATATGGGTTAGTTTTGATACCATTTAGTTTTATGAATGAACCTACAGTGTTTTTGACCCAAATAAACTACATTTTCCATCCATAACTAGTCTCTTTCTTCATAGTGCTCATTGATGATATTTTTGTATATTCTTGAACTCAATGGTCTCATAAAGGGCACCATGAGATTTTATTGAGTATTATTTTAGTGCATTATCTATATTATAAGGTCATTAAGTGTCACTTTTGTATTCATGGGCATTTTGTATTTGAGTTGATCATTTTTGTTAACCCAGAGAAAGTGGAGCAGTTAAATTCATAGGATATTCCGAACATGTGTTCAAGATAAAGATTTTGTTTGGATTGTTTGGTTAGTACAAATGAAAAATTTATGATTTATTCCAATTCGAAGTGATTATCATGATACTTACCAAGAACGGGTGAAATTTGAGTCTTCCAATCTGTGTGAACCCATATTTTAGGAGTTGAATGTGAGGATTAAATGTTCTATGATTTAAATTCAACCATAACTAGGGAAGGGTTACACATTTTATTTTGATGAAATAGTGGTTGGAATGGGAGAGGTATTGATAAAGAATGATCAGGTTGTTGGTTGTGGCTCTCACCAGTAAAGGAACTATGAGTGTAACTACACTACACATGATATTGAAATAGTTGTTGTGGTCTATACCCAAATGTTTTATTTTCACTATCTCTTTAGAGATATTTTTTCATCTATACTAAACACAATAGATTGGATTATGTATTCCCCCATTGATAATTGAACTTGATGTAGAAGATTTTGGGGGAGTACCTATGGATATTTGATTTTGAGATATCTTATCCCCTGAAATGGGAACATCAAGGCATATTCTATTAGTATAAAAACATAAGAGGTGGTGGTATTATAATCTGGTAAAGAGTGATAATTGATGATATTTATTACAAAATAATCTTTTAACATGAATAAATAGTGGTATTTTGTGAGTTTTCACCTTTAGATATCACTTCTTCATTAGTTGAGTGAGTGAAATATATCTAAGAGTCAATTCAGATTATTTCATCTTGAGGGAAAGGCTTCAAGTATAAATATTATTCTAGGGTGCACCAAGGATGATGATTAGGTGATTAATGATATATCAACATATATAAGAGAGGATTTGATGAGGGAATCATATGAATCTAACTGGATTGTGAACCCTAGGTTGATAAAGATTTTCCATAATATTAGGTGTTAATTATGGTGGCCTAGTATAAAGATGGACATCATAGTTTAAGTGGATCATTGTCTCAACTTCTAGAGGGTAAAGGTAGATCACTAGTAGATAGGATAATTACTTTATCCACTCTCAGTGCCTACATATATGTGAGAAGAGGTGACCATGGTCATTATTACTAGTTTTCCAATAATTTCAGGAGTCCAAGATATGGTATAGGTTATGATAGACTGTTTGACCTATCTCTATCACTTTATACCTAATTGGGAGACATAATCAATGGATTATCTAGGAATGTATTACATGTGGGATATTATGTGTATTTATATAATAAATATGAGTATCATATCATATCAATATTCTTTTCTTACCATGTTTTTTACCATGTTCTCTAGAAAGGGTTGCAAAAAAATATGGGGAATCAGTTGAATTTGAGTATAACCAACCACCCTAAGACCAAGGACATGGATAAAAAGATGATTTAAGTGATCAAGGATATAATTAGGGAAATAATTTTATAATTTGGTGGAATATGGGATGAAAATATGAAATTGTAAGAGTTTGTATATGATAAATGACATTATGATTTGATCTAGATGGATCCCTAGGTGTCTATATATGATCAGACTTGTCACTCACCCCTCTGTTGAAAAAATGTGGGTGACTTAGCAACCATTGGACTAAGAATAGTATAAGATACCACCAATATAGTGTAGATATTAGGTAACAATTATAAATCTATTGTAGGCGATGAACCTTGGATTTCATTATGGTTGATTGTAAATTATTATGGGTATTTCCACAGTTAGCTCATTATAAAATGAGGGGATGTGGGAATATTTCACCATGGTTGGTTAGTTCATCTGAGAATTTATAGTTGATTGGTATTATATTTTATTGGTTTATTCTTTTTTTTTGAGAAATCAAGCCATGTAGAATTTGTTTCATGTGAAATGAATCTAGAAATATGATCCATCCCCATAATACATGATTGATGGAATGGGTGTCAAGTTGATGTTTATGTATCCTTCAAGGAGAGATCGATTCACATATTAGACCATACTGAGAAGGTATTAAATGATAATAAAGTGCCTCTCATGCATGTGTATTTTCGTCATGAGAATATTAAATATAGTAAGTGGGAGTCGTATATGTGATCTATCTAGATGGAGGTGTTCATCATGTATAAGTAGAGATGATTATCGAGGTTTATACACTATCAATGGGGGAATTTGTAACAACCCTCAAATTTTTTGGTATAATTCATGGATTATTTTTGGCTTTAAATTGTTTATTTTAGCTTTTTGTGACATGTTCACAGGGATTTAGGAGTCATTGTAGTTTCAAAGAGGGGTAATCAAGGCCATGCTATTGATTTATAATGATTGAGTCCACTGAATACCTAGTTCCCTTTCTAGTGACCCTAAAACCCCTATAGCCCCACTGATCAGCTGGTGGGGTTGGATCATGTGGTTAGCGGAGAATTTGGTGCCCAATATAGGTAGACTAAGTAACTAGTGGTCTTCATGGGCGTTTTTTGGGGCTTCCTAATAATTTTTACCTAAATATCATTTTAATCACCCATTTCATTATTCCCTGATGAATCACAAATACAACTCCCATTTTTGGTTTCCTCCATAATTATTTAAGATCCATAACCATATTCTTTAACCAATTTGATGTTTTTAGTGGTGTTTTTTCTCTTTTGGAATGTTTAAACCCTTTTAGACTCCTTTTTATGGGTTTTATTGGATCTTAGTATGACTCATGGAAATTGAATAAACCCCCAAACATAGAATATTCTATCTCCAAGAAGCTAAAAATGAAATAGTATTTTAGAATATTGGATAATAATAGTGTTCCTAAAACACTTGATTATTAGTTTATTCAATATTATTATTTGAAGAAATTGGATTTTTTTATGATCATAAGGAGTATTATATGGGTGAATCCTCTCTATGAGGGTAATAAACTTTCCTCTAGATTCCCAAACACTTTATAAGGACTCTCAAAAAGTCAAGGATGTATTGGTTCCTTTACTTAGTGATGGATGAAATTTAGGAATAAAAGGGTACTTTATATTTCTTATGAATGATTTGAAATTTCCACACACACATCACACACAATAGTATATGGTCTCATCCTCTTATATAGCCATTATTAATTCATGAAGTTTGTTAGCTATATGAAACAAGTGTGGTGTCATCACATGTAATCCAATTGTTTCAATATATGGGTGTTCATTCACTGAACTCTTTAATTAATGATGTAATACAACTATAAATGAATCAAATGATTGATTTTTTACTACTAAAATGTGTGGGATAATGACGTGGCACCAAATCTAGCATTTTATGATTGTAAATGTAAGAATTGTTGACCACCATAGCTTTTCTTTCACCACCATGATGTGGTGGTCCTTGTGTTAGAACACAACTTCACATGATCCACCATAGTCACGGTGATTCCTATTTTAGTGAATATATAATAATATCCCACTTACACTAATATCCTATGTTAAATTTATACAAAACATAACAACTCTTTTTGAATCCATCTGAAACTCCTTTTAGATATAGATTGATTAAAATATTTTTATTTTGGAACAAAATATTTTTCCCAAACTTAATCCTTATCCAATGGATGAATTGTGTGACCCTATTGGCCTTAGTATCATACACAAAAAATATGAAATGACTATTTCATAGATTTTGGAAAAGATAATCTTCTAGTAAGGTTTTAGTGCTACTCAAGATACTAAGGGGTTTGTTTTCATCTCTATAAAAAATACTAATATCTTTATATGTACATGTACACCATAACATATATAATATACATCATATGCATACTAATATAATGCATGTGTCTATGATATCAAGTGAACACTAAAAATAGAACATGTCAATATCGTATATGTCCCTCACCATTTCTTCATTCTCTAAAAAAGACAGACCAAGTCAATGAATATATCATATGGCATTCATCTATCTGATAAGAACATAACATGCCACTTATCTAAGTAGTTGATCGCATCATATGAGAATAAACTAAGAATTTCCTTTAATTTCCTCAGTCTAATTCAATTACGGTACAAATGTCATTTCTTTTCATGAAATTGGAAAAATACCATCTTGGTTGTGCTCTAACCAATGAAATGTTCAAGAATACACCACACCACCCCCTGATTAGATTAGTCAATATATAGACTTACATAAGTATGGTATCAAAGTATGAAGGTTCCCATTCTAGGTATCTCACAAACCTCAGGTAAGAAGAATTAATAATAAGAATTAAAACATAAGTATATCAATTATTTTATGACATTCCATCTGATATACATTAGTGAATCAATCCAATTAATAAGCCTCTACTGATTATCCAATGAAACCATTCTTCATAACTCAAATACAACTTTTTGTAATGAGTAAAAAATATGTTCAAAAAAACCATTACAAATCATCAACACCCATAATAATCTATAATTATCATTGTTTAGGGTCAACTCGATGTCATACTTTATGGGGGTATTATCATTTGACCATTAGTGTTAAATCAATTACATTGCATAGGATTGAATAGTAAAAAAATATTTCCTTTTTATAATAATCTGATGCATTTACAATTGTTACATAAATCTATAAAGTATTACATACCTAGAAATTCAACATGACCCTCATGATTTGGATGAATTAAGGTTTTCGATAATGGAACATCCACATTATCCTTAGTAGCAACCCAACTAATATTTACAATAACCCTCTCAATAATTACTCATATGAGATGGTATTTTCAAAGAATGTGTTTGGTCCTTTGGCGAGACAAGGTTTCATTAGCATGAGAAATAGACTCATTGTTATCACAATATATCTCAACTTCTACCTCAATTCTAGAAACCACCCCAATTTCAAAAAGGAACTTTGATCCAAACAACTTTATTTTTAGTATATACTATAGTGATATACTTTGCCGCAGTTTTCAAGTCTTTTATAGTGGGGTTTTTGGAACCCTTCCAACTAAATTGTCCACCCTTCATGAAAAAAAATGAATCCATATTAAAATTTAAAATAATACTATTCAGGTTAAAAACTAGTATATTTGTATCCCTTTATAGAAATCACATTATCTTCTATAAAGACAAAGAACATATACTTAATACTTCTTAAGTACTTCATAATGTTCTTCATAGTAATCTAGTGACTCTCTCCATATTTTGAATGGTATCTAATTTCTATAATAAAATTATAAGACACATTGGGTCGAGTACATAACCTGAAATAAATGACAGATCCTATGAAAAACATATGAGGAATCTACTCCATCATTTCTAACTTTTTAGGAGAATCCTGAATCTTCATAATATTTGTGACATGCAAAAATTTTAAAGACCATTTATTGGAGTTTCCAAGCTAAATATCCTTACAAAGTTTTTGATATATGTATTATTACATGATCCCAGAAACCTAATGTATCTATATTTATAGATCTTAATATCGAGTATGCAGGAAAATTCACCCATGTATTTAATTTAGGAACATTTAGTCAATCCAAAATTCATATAAAGAAGTATTGGGACATCATTTCCAATATATAGTATGTTATATATATATATATATAACTTCTTAATTACTAGGATACTCCCACTATCCCACTTATATACATAGGAATAATTAACATTTTTTGTGAAACCAAAATCATTGATTCCATCATCAAACTGGATTTTCCAACTACATGAATCTTTCTTCACTTTTTAAATTGAATTTTGTAACTAGAAAACCTTATCACACACATTTGGAACTTAAAAACCTTTAGAATGTATCACATACAAATCCATGACTAAATTCCCATTAAATAAAGTGGGTTTTACATTCGTATGATATATCTCATCATCATAATAAGTGATTGAGTCCAGAAGAATCCAAATGGACTTTATCATTACATTAGGTTAAAAGGCCTCTTCATAGTCAATACCATGAATTTTTGTATAACCCTTTTTCCAAAGTAATTATTTATAGGTATAAAATCTAACATCAATTTCAATTATCTTACAAAAAACTAACTTAAAACCTATGGTAATTATCCCTTCATGCGTGTCCACCATGTTTTAAACATATTTATAATACATGGAGTTCATCACAGATTTCATGGATTTTAACCATTTCTCATAATTGGAACTCTTAATGGTTTTATCATATGTGGTAGGTGCATCACCTAGGAGCATTAATTTATCATAATTAGTAATATAAAATTTCTATCTTACTAGCTCTTGATTAATCTTACTAGAGTAGTGAGGTTCTTGAGTAACATGAGTCAGTTCTTATTCCACAAATCTTTGTAGAACCAGCTCACCCTCCATCTCAAGAATATTTCATGTCACTTATTCTAGGAAATATCCGAGCTCCAATTTCCACCCACTAAAGACTTTAATTATGTCTACCATTTCATGAAAAATACTATTACAATACAAAAACAACTTTTGTTTAGTAGTCTTGTAGAAATAATATCTACTAGTCTTCTTGGGATAACCAAAAAATGATAATTTCTATGATTGATGGTCAATATTATCATAATTCATTAAATTTATGACTGATTTGAAAACTAAAATCTTTACATAATAAAACATAGTATTTTTACTATACAATATATTAGATAGTGTATTTATAAATTATTTATAAGGATTTTTTTAGTAAGAATAAAATAGTCTCCAAAGCATAGCACCAGAATGATACAGGAAGGTCACATAAACTCATTATCAATCAAACCATTTCTAATCAGGTAATATTTTTCCTCTTAAAAACAGTATTCCATTATGATGATATAGGAGGAGTGATTTGTAAAAAATTCCACAATCTATCAAATGAGTTGTTAAATCTTAGCTTAAGTTTTCTCCACCCTAATTTGGTTTGAGGACTATAATACTTTTGATCGGTTGAGTCTATACTTTGTTCAAAAAATATTTGAACTTTTTGAAATCTTTGTAATTTTGTTTCAATGGTAACACAGATCCATACTGATGAAATTTATTAAGAAAACTAAAATATTTACAAAAACCATTATTTTCATGTGTTTTAATTAGTCTGTATACATCACTGTGTATGAGAACTAATAGGCCTTTAACCCTCAGATTATTCTCCCAAATGGTGACTTTGTCATTTTTCCAATATAAATAATTCTCAATTCTCAAATGATTCATAATAAAACGATTCCAATAGTTTATCTCTGTGGTTTTTTTAACCCATTTCTTATTTATAAGTTTGGGAAAGTAATGTGGGAACACAAACATGTAATGAGGTGTAAGTACCCTCATTTTTTTAATTATAATAATAAAATTTCATTGGAGAAAATATCATAAGTCTAGAATGTAACACCCCATGATTTTAGTATGTATTTATATATAAATAAATATTTCATTTTTGATAACTTATGATACAAAAAATATCCATCTAATGTGACAATTATTTATTATGGTAGAATATTAAAATAAAAAATAAAATAAATTATTAGATAACTAAATGAAACATAATTAGTGAAATTACTAAAGGAATGAAATAAAAAGAAAATAATAATACTTCAGGGTTGATGTTATCATCAAAACAATATTTAATTAATATTATACCATGAAATGATAACTATATAAGGAATAAAATATGTTATAGATATAATAAACATCATGGCATTAAAATTTTAGAATATGATAAATGATTTTAGAAATGAAGTAAGGTCACATATCAGAATATAATTTGACCATTATATTTATACTAATTTGTTATATGGTCATTGGACATATTTTTGTTTGATATATGGTGTTCAGATATACATGTATCCAATAATTACACTTATGTTGTGTCATTGTTTTGGAAAAATTAAAATAATATAATTCATACAATAAAAATAATTCTTGAATGAATTGAAACAGGTATTACTATATTATAAAAATATATATTTCTTTATTATAATTATTATTTTAAATGAATGATTTAATGAGTTATTAAAAGAACTATTCTAATACTATTTGATTAATATAATTTAATGGTTAAAAGATAAATAGATAATGTTATTAGGATGTGATTAAAATCATTTAATGTCTAAAGGAAATTTTTTCAAAGAATTGTTTTTAAAAATATTGGGTATTTTTATAAATTTAATTAATCTCTATTAAAGGAATATTCTATTAAAAGTTAATGTTTCAATTCAAAAACATAAAATTCATTTAACAAAGTAACTTATATGAGATAATATTAAGAACACTTAATGCTTAAAAAGTCATTTTTTTATAATAGTTGTTTATATATATATATATATTTCATTTAAAAGTTATATTTATCATATATATAAATTAGTTTAGATTAAATAGAGTGAAATTTTTTAATCAAGACACATAAATTAGGTATGGAGGTTAATTTGATTTTTAATCATAAAAAATTAGCTACCAATGTAAAAGTTAGACACCACAGTAAAGGATAAAATGTGGTAAATGGGTTAAATTGTGGGGTAAATACTTAAAATACCCAAAACATATATATATAAATGATTAGATGAGGTAATTATCAATGTCTTGTTATCCTATATCCATAATGCATCCACATTGGATCCACTTCTAGGTAAAAACACATTCTTTACACATTAAGTAATGGGTATTTAGGAAAATACGACTCATGATCACCTAAAAAGGACCCTTAATCTCCCAAATTAAACCCACACATTGACATAAATTTTATATTAAATCCATACCCAAATTGTCTACCTAAAAATTCTTCTCCCATGTTTTGGAACCACTGGTCAGAAGAATAAGTCTCAAATCCCACATTTTTAAGAGGCTCTCTAAGAGGAGATTCATGTCTTCAACATAAGTGTTATCCTATAAGTAATCATTATTCATTATCTTATTCATCCAATTATTAATAAATATTATATATCAAATTAATAAAAAAAATTAAATCAATAATATTCTATTAATGTGATATTATTACTATAAAATAATATGTTCTTACTCATTTAAATGTTATAATGTGTTCTTACTTGGATCAGTTTTACCACCTACGTGAATGGTGTTGGAATGTTTACATCATGAATAACTAAACAAATAATGGTAATATTATATAATAATGGTTATTTTAGTTTTTTTTATAATTATGGTTATATTCTAAAGTATATTCCCAAATTAATTCAACACCTTTTTAAATTCAATAATCACTAAAAAGAATAGTTTTAAACATTTAATGGAAACTGTCACCATAAGTTCCATAAAATATCCCTATGAATCTAAAACATATCAAAAAAATATTCTAAATATTTATAAATATTGGATAGATTATTAACCCATGATCAAGATGCAAGGACTGAAACCATTAAATTGAAGCATGCATGTAAAACGAAATAGTTGACACTCGAATATTAATTTTGAAAATAATTATTCAATTTATGGGTAATAAGGACTCATAAATTAAGGTTTTTAAGTATAATATATATGAAAAATAAACATAAATTTATTATATTGGGATTTATTACATGTCTTCCCAAGCAGAAGTCTAAGGTAAGGGTTTTATTTCCAATCTCATTTGAAATCGAGATTATCTATATCTAAATTCCTATTTAGGGAAAATTTATGTTATTTATCTCTATAACATAATAAATATTATTCTCTTATGATTATTTTTTGTTTATACATCTATCTTTACCATTTTATCTCCATTTTGTTCACAACTCAACTGTAAGATTTCCTATAAGTGGTGTCAAACTTATCTTGTAATTTTTGTCAGGAATATTTCTCCTCTAAATAAATATTTTTTATATTGTAAAATATATTAGCATATATAAAAATTTATGATTTATTAAAAATATTTTATATTTAATTTTAATTTCATTAAAAATTTATGAAAGGAATTTATATTAATGTTTTCTAAAATGATCATTTTCTATTGATTTTAATTTTCATTACAAAAGTGTGAATGCAATATTTTTTTACCTATTTTTAAATGTATCAATTTATCCTTTAATTTTCTTTTATTTTACCTATAAAGTTTTACTTCTAATATTTCTTGGATTCCATGGAATGTTTTATTCTCAATTTTTTATAAATTATTACCATTAAAATAAAATTTATTAAAAATATAATTTTCTTCTTAATTTTTTAAAAAATATAATTCTCTTATAATGTGTTTCTCATCTAAATTAATGTACCTTAAAATATATTATGCTTAATTGATGACATTATATAAATATATCATCCTCACACTTTATCTAGATGGATTATGATAATGTTTTGTGAAAAGTTTTATGAAATCAATTTATTTCTCATTGATTAATTATGGTATGACGGGATTATGAATTTTTTCTTATTCATATAGAACAAATATGTATAGTTTATCATTATATTATGGGTGGGACTGATGTAGTTCTTAAATTCACTGGTTAATGATATCTCATGATATTTGGATGAGATATGTGTGGTTATCCCATGTACAAAATTTCATGGGAGATGGGTGGTTATCCCAAGTCTACTATATTATGGTAAGGTGGTTATCCTAGTCAATTATGATATATATATATTGGTTTTTAACCTTGACGTATTTCATGATTTATATTCTAATATTTGTGAAACATTGTTGTGTTATGAAATGAACATATTTCATGTTCTCATGGATCATGATTATTGAATAATTTTTCAATACTCCCATGACTCATGATTTATGTTATTTCCGTTACCTTATGTCATGATACATGATTAATAATCCATGTTTTATTGGGTATTATTTTCTTATGTTATATTCATGTTCCTTAATTATATTCTCATACCCACATGTTCATCATATTCTTACTTATGATCTTATTTTTAGGACCATGTTCACTGGAAGTTATTTTTTGGATGCTTAAAGAAGTTTGTGCTGATTGTTTTGTATTTTGTTATCATTATAAAAAAGTTAGTTCACTTTGTAAAGTTTTGGATATCAAACAATTTGAATTAAAGGGGGTATAATAATCATAAGATTTTACATTAAATGATTTTTTTTGTTTTCTATTCTGAAGAATTTTTCTAGATGAAAGGTTTTTCAGAATCACCTTTTTTTTGAAAGAATTTTTTGATCGGTATGAGGAAATGTTTTAGATTCTGAATGTATCCATACTAAAACTGATGATGATTTTATGATTTATATGTCTTCAATATAATAAGATTTATGGAACACTTTTGATTCTAGTTTTATGAAGAAAATGGGTAGAATATGTGTATGGTATATTAAGATAGATAATGCTATGTAAATCCTAATGTTCTAAAAGTCATGAAAAAATAATGATATAATAAAATATTTTTGGATTAATAATGCCTGGAAGAAAATATTTCATTGTTGACACTAGTGATTTGGACATGGGGTTCTACCGATTAATCAATGTTAGACTAGTTATGAATGGTTGTTGAAGTAGATTAGTAAGTTGGAATTGTTGGGACTGATGAACTAGAAGATTCATCAACCGATAAAAAAGATGGGGCACAACAATGTATTCAAACATTTTAATAAAAAAATTTATTACTTTAATTGGTTCAAGAGAAATATAATTTAGGTGTATTTATTTTGAATTGGGCCAGGAGAAAAAGAAGTCTCATTTTTTCAAGTGGGTTAAGAGTCATCAAACAATGCCTGACATCGATTCATCATAAAGATACCAATATTAATCCATCAAATGCATGATTATGATGATACTTCATCTTATGTAGGATCATCAGTCTGATAAAGTTTTTAATATTTTGAAGAAAAGGTGAATTTTTTTTAAACTATTTTTGAAGTGTTTTTAAGGGGGGTTAGGATGTTTTTGTTGAAGTGATTCCAACGGGTGATGGTATCTTTAGAAGTTTGAATGATGTTTATAGAAAAGAAGATGAGGTCTAAGGAATTTTTAAAAACGTTTAAGGTTAAATGGTTTCAGTGTTTGATGCATCTCGGTTGGTATGGAGGATCATGATGATTAATTATTTTCAACTGGTATAGATAATCATAATGGGAAATCCCCATTCCTTATGTTTTTTAATTGGGTAAAGAAAATCAGAGTGACCATATATTTATTCATAACGAAGAACCTTATCAGAATGAATTAGGTATTGGGATAAAGTATGGTTAGAAAGTTTGAAGAAGGATAAAGTCTATATATTATTCGAGAAGTTTTGAGAAGAAATTAGAAGAGTTGAGAATCACTCAAAGAGTCAAAGATGAAGTCAAAATGATATTAAAAGTTTATTTTCATAAATTTTGTTGAGTGGGAAAAAAATTTGTGATTACCAACCAAAACACTTTTGGATCTCCTATAAATAATAGAATGTAAATTTTATTTTTTACACTTAAATTTTTCACATGGGAAGAAAAAATGAGAATGCACTAAATGTTTAGAGAGAAAAATTTTCTAAACTAATATTTATTGAGGAATTTTTTCAGACAGAAGAATGTAAAGAAATAGTTGTTTGATAGGACTGAGCAATCGGAAGAAGGTTTCTGGGGAAAGATTAAAGTGGTTCATAATTTTTTCTTTGGTATTATTTATTATCTATTTTTCAAATTGAAAAATCGAACTAAATAATCAGACGACGTTTTCATAACAAAGCCTAGATAGGTGGTTTCTAACTACTGAGGTGTCAGAAAGTGGAGATTTTTGTTTTCAATGTCTATTCAATTATAAGTATATAAGGTAGTATAGTAAAGTTTTTTTAATAAACTAGTGAAGGTTTCATTATGTTTTACACAAACTTGTATTATACCATTTATTCTAGAAGAAGAATATGTATTTTTGTATTGATCATAGTGCTACACAATTTTAAGGGTATATCGTAATTTTTTTATCCCAACAAAATGATTGTTTTCTAGTAGATTGTTTGGTATTGGATTGTTTCCAAAACACTCCAAGGATTTAGCTAATATTATTGAGTAGTGAACCTTGTAAATACTTGTGTTCTTTTGAATGTGTGATTGTTTTTTCATGAAAGTGATAAATCATTAACAAGAGGAAAAAGTTTTCTAAAAATAAACTAAATTAAAAGGAAAAATATATCACGGATTTACCCCCTCACCCTCAAAGTGATACATTGATCTTGTCTAGTCATTAACTAGTGGTATCAAAGTGAATGTTCCCTTTGTTTACTCTTTACTGAACTTATTGAAGAGAATTTGTTATGGAGAATCTGAATTGTGTGAACAGTAAGGGTATTAAATTCTTTGATGGAAAGAACTATCATATCTTTAAAGATAGAATGTTTCTATGTCTTATGTCTCTTTTTATGATGTTTTGGAAGATTCTATATATGTATTTTCTCCTCTCGATAAAAATGGTCCTCTAACATATGGGGAAAAGAAGAATATTTATAATGGAGGAAGTGATAATAATTATTTACTCTCATCACTTTATGAAATTGAGTTTCTGAGATTAAATGGATTTTCTACTTTTAAAGGTATCTAGGTAAATTTTAAGATAATTTATGAAGAAAATATGATGGTGAAGAAGGAAAAGTTACAAATATAGAGGCTGGACTATGAAGATCTAAAAATGGGTGAATATGAATCTGTTGATGACTTATTTACAAGGTTGAATGACATTTTTAGCACTATAAAATTTCTTTGGGAAATGTTGTAAGACTAAAATATTGTTGAAAATATATTCATAATTATTCTAGATAAGTTTTATGCTCAATTTTCTTGTTTTTAAGATTAATACATGGAAAATATATCTAAATCTTATCATTATAGTACTCTCATAAATTATTAAATGAGAAGGGAGAACGTTATGAAAGGTAAAACAAAAGTTGATCAGGAAATTTACTTCACGGATTCCAATAAAGGAAACTATAATGACATTATTGGATAGGAAAATGTTAGTGAATCTAACACTGAAATTGAGGTTAGAAAAAATATTAATGATTTCTTATCCTTGTTTTCTAAAAATTTGAAAAGAGATACAGTAAAGTAAAAAAGGTAAACTTCCCTTGAAATGTTTTGAATGTGGATCCATTGGATAATTTTCTATGAATTTTCCTTGAATAAATAATGAGTAGTATAGTGATTAAGGTGAAAAAAGGACAAGAATATCTTGGAATAAACATGGTGATAATTTGAAATACTTTTCAAAGGGTATGCATAATGGTTCTCTAAATCAAAATGAAGAATATTTTTGTCTAAATATTATGAAGAAGAAGACAGTGACGTTGAGGCCAAAATGGTTATGGATGTTTCTGGAGAAAGTACTTAAATCACTATTGTTAATGATAAAGAGTTTGGAAGAAGTACTTATAAAGATTTAGAAACTGATCATGAATTTCATTTAAAAATATATTTGAAATAATTTCTGAGGAAGAGTGTATGAATTTAAATAGAGGTCAAAAATATTAATAAAAAAGTCCTACAATAGAAATTCAATAATTTCATCCTGAATAGAAATAAAATTTACATGAAGATATTGATTGTCTAAAGAAGTATCTTGAGAAGAAATTGAATCAGAATAAAGATATTGAAGTAAATTTGAAGGTATAGGAGGAATATTTGTAACTTGTTTACCAAAAATATTCTAAAGTTGAATATGGAGTTACATGTTTGAAGAACTCTATATCTAAAGCTAGTGAATTTTATGGAAAGTATGAACCTAAGAATGATAAAAAGATACTTTCAAATAATGGAAATAAGTTTTATTTTTCTCCTATGAATAAAAAGTGGATAAAATAATTAATGAGGTGAAAACGAATAAAATTTGATATTCAGAAGTTTCATAACATTATGAGTCTGAAACAAAAACTTTGAACACATATTATTCCTATATAGTTGTAAATAAATTTTAACCAAAGAACAAGATTCTATTTGAAAATATAAAGATTTTGGTACAACAAATTTTTGATATAAAGGATAAAACAGTTAATAGGAAACATGCTCACAACTCCCGATAGTATGGAAGTTATAGGGAAAATTTTTCTTTATACAATTACTTATGGTATTACGGTAGAGTTAGAAATATGAAAATATGTGTTTTTTTTACCAACAATACAATAAATATCCTTTCAATTATATAATAAAATTTTTTATGGGAGTCAATCCTTTGAAATGAATAAATATGATAAGGATATTTTGAATAATTTCGAGAAGAATGTTTCGAAAGATGAAAATAAATTCCAACCTTTGGAATATATTTGTGAAATATGTGAAACACTGGACATACTTCAAAAGGATGTCTTTTTTTCCAATCATAATAAGTTTTTAAAAATTCTTAGAAGGTGGATGTGAAGAAATATAAAGGGGAATAAAAATATCATGTTGTAGAAACTTCTCTCAAATATTTAAAAGGAGAATGACCCTTGATCTAGGATAGGGGGTATTATTATCATATGATAGGAGATTTAATTTTTTTTAATAATTTGAAATATTTAAAAGAAGGAAAAATGATTTTTGGAATTGATGAATCCATAAGAATTAAAGCTTTTGGATCCACTAGTATCAAAGAAGAAAATTTGAAATACAATAAAGCTTTGTTTGTTTATGGGATGAAACACAAACTATTGAGTGTTTCCAAATTTTTATTTGAAGTACATAATGTTCCATTTAGAAATGATGGTTTTGTAGTGAAAATAGAGGAATACAAGAAAGTTTTTATGAATGGACAATGCACAAAAGGAAAATTGTTTCATGTTAGTATGGTTATGAATTCATGTTACTTAGGAATGGTCAAAGAAAATAAGTTCTTTAACAAATGGTTGTGACATATGTGTCTGAGAAACATGATAATGTTATCATAGTGAGAAATCATTTGAGATATTATTGATATGTCAAGAAGAAGATAATGGTTCTATTATATTTGTTATAAGAAGAAGTTAAAAATATGTGTTCATAAGAAAGTTGACATACATTTCACTTGACCCCTAGAACATATACATTCTGATATTTTTGGGATGATGAGAAAACAATCAACATTCAGAGATAAGTAATTCACTTATTTCATTCATGATTTTACTCACATTACTTTTTTTTGTATTTGAAACATAAATTGGAAGCTCTAATTATGTTTAAGAGTTTCATAGGAAGATCTATGATGGAATATGGGTATTCATTGAAGGAGTTGAGAACTAATAATAGTGGTGAGTATAAGAATAAATAGTATAGATGTTATCTTTAAAAATAAGGAATTTATAATGATTTTAGTACACCATACACACCTCAAAAAAATGGTGTTGATAAGAGGAAGAATATAAGTTTAGTTAAAATTTCATATACTATGATACTTGAACACGATCTTTATCATTACATTTGGTGGCATGCTATGAGGAATATATTTATATTCAAAAACAATTTTTCTACATGAAAAGTTTATATATGAATGTGTATGAAAAGTTTTATAATAAAACTCCATGTTTGAAACACTTAAGAGCTTTCAGGAGTCATTTCATCATAAATAGAAATGGTGGAAACATTGTAAAGTTTGATTAGAGAGGTGAATATGGAATCATTCATGGCCGTGATCTAAATAGAAGAGGTTTTTTATGTTTAAAAAAAGAGATATGAATATTAGTTGATTCAATTGATGTAAATTTTCTTGAAATAATTGAAGAAGATGTTTCACAATCATATATAGATGAGGAATATAAATATGAAGAAATAATTTCTATTATAAAAAATGATAAGGATACAAAAAATTGTGACACTAGAAAAATATAAGAATCAGAATCAGCTATTTCCAGTGATGGGGAATAATTTTATACATCTCTTCCTAGGATGAGGAAACATGTGGAAGTCAAAATTATTGGTGATCAACATCAAAAGATTTATACAATAAGAACATCAGAAGTTGTTACAAATAATTACTTATTTTCAAAAGTTGAGCCAAAAGATGTGAATCAAGATTTTGAGCATCTAAAATGGGTTTAATATATAAATGAAGAGTTGGATCAGATTGAGAAGATTTATACTTGGGAAATCATACCAAAGAAAAATGAAAAATAAGTTATTATTAAAAAGTGGGTTTTTTGAAAAAATTTGAATGAATATGGTGAATTTATAAGAAACAAAGAAATATTGGCTTTTAAAGGGTACTCATAGATGGAAGGTATTGATTTTTATGAAAGTTTTCTCTAGTTGAAAGGTTATAAACAATTAAAATTTGTCTTTCTATTATAGAAAAACAAAGTTATAAGTTTTTTCAAATGGATGTAATGTCATCATTCTTTAAGATATAACATGATGAAGTAGTTTATGTTGAATAACCTTGTGGATTGGTTATTTGGAAGGATGAAATTTATGTTTCAAAGATGAAGAAAAAATGTATGTGATAAACAAGATTTGAGGGAATGGTATTCCAAATTGGATTCCAGTTTAAGAAATGTGTGTTTCGAGAAATAAAGGGCTAATAATAATTAGAACATCAATGAAATTCAAGATATTTCCTGCATAGTTATTTTTTATGTTAATGATATTATCTTCTCTAGGAATTATGGAAGAAATTATGAAAGGTATTTTAAAGTAATAAAAAATATTTAAAATTTCCATGCTGGGTGAAATGAAATACTTTCTTGGGTTATAAATATCACAAGAAGAAACACATATTTCTTTCTCAAAAAAATTATTCTAAATTAATTATTAAGTTTTAAATAGAGAATTATAAATCAATTTCAAAATAAATTTAAGTGGAAACCAAGTTGAGTAAATATCTATAAGGTAAAGAGGTTGAATCTAAAGAATTTTAGAAGCTAATTAGAATATTTTTGTATCTAAATACCTAAAGACCAGAAATTGTTTATTCCATTACCTTATATGAAAGATTCTAAAGTGATCTAAAATAATCACACCTATTCTCTGGAAAAATAATTCTCAAATATATCAAAGGCACAACAGATTTCAGAATCCAGTATGATAGATCAGAATGAATTTATTTGTTTGGCAGCACAGATGATGACTGGGTAAGAATTGTTAATTATATAATATTCACATATGGTGAATTTTTTTTTCTAGGAGATAGTTTTTTAAGTGGGAATACTAAGAAACAAAACTTTGTAACTCTTAGCATGGATAAAGTTGAGTATGTTTCTTCCACTCATGATGCTACACAACTTATGTGGAAGAAGACTCATTTTGAAGACTCACTTGTTGAAGTAAATTTACCCTTGATCTTGGGTTATGATAATAAAACTCTCTTTAACCTTACAAGAAACCCAGTACAACATTATCTCTCAAATAATATTGATATCAAATATCATTTCATCAGTGGGAATGAGGAGAAGAATTAACTCAAGCTGGAGTATTTTCCTACATCAGAACAATTCACTAAAATATTCACAAGGCCTTTACAAAAGAATGTTTTTTTAAGAGGAGGTTGAACATGGTTTTCCAACCTCTTTCTCTCCAAGGTTTAGGTATCTTTCTTTTTCCTCTATATCATATTTTATTTTGATATTTTTGTAAAATAGGGATAAAATTTTTATAAATATATCCATTATTATGTGATAAACCTTTTAAGGAATCATGTATGTAGCGGTAGTTTTGGGTAAGTTGTGTACTGACATTGTAAGTGTGTGAACTTTTATAACGGTTTTTTGAAATGGATGTAGGAAAATTCTTTTACAAGAAATGTGAAAGAATATGATGAGTAAAGTTTGAAAATTTGAATAAGTTTTGTAAGTCACTTCTTTTTGAATGAATGGTCTAGCTGTCAATGATTATTATTTCCTATAAAGATTTTGTTCACATAGGCTTAAAATTATTGATAATTGATCCACATCTCTAGGTTAAAAAGTTTAGTGATTTATGAATGTTAGTTGAGAAAAAGATACAAAGGGTAGATTGTTGGGACTAAGTGGACTATAAGTTTTTTTTGGGATGGTGAATGAATTTTTGCTGATTGTTTTGAATTTTTTTCTTTAAGAAAAAATGCATTAACTGTTTAATGCTTTTATGGTTAGTCAATATACAATTAAGGGGCATATTGTTAAGAAGATCGAATAATAAAATTATTATAATGACTATCTATTTTGGTTTTCTATTCTGAATAATTATTTTGGATGAAAAGGTTTTTCAAACTCACCTTGTGTATAGAAAGAAAGTTTTGATCTTTATAAGGAAACATATAAGAGTCTGAATGTCTCCATACTAAACCTTATGATTCTTTTCTGATTCATATGTCTTTAACATCATAAGTTTTGAGAAACACTTCTGATACAATATTTTTGAAGTATCAGATGAGAAGATGTTTTAGGTATATTAATTCACATTATTAAATGTCGATTCTAATGTTTTGAAAGTCATGAATAAGTCATGGTACAAGAAAATTTCTATGGAAGAAGAAATATTAGAAGAAAAGAATTTGATGTTGACATCAGTCCATTAGACATAGGGTGTTACCAATTCATTTGAGGAAAAATTATTAAGAAATTTTGTTTAAGAAGATCATAAAGTTTGAATTTCTAAGACTAATGAATGAGAAGATTAAGAGACCAATCAAATAAATTAATCACAAAAATGTAGTAAACCATTTTCATAAAACAAATTTAAATTTTTTATTCAATTATGTTATGAGAAATAAAATTTAGGTTGATTTATTTTAAATTGGTTCAAGATAAAAATAAAAATTGGTTTTTTTTCAAGTGAGTAATTAGTCATCAGACAATACTTGACACCAATTCATTGTAAGGTGAAAAACATGGATCCATAAGATACATGATAATACTAATTCTTCATCAGATAAAAGATTATTAGTCTGAGGATGTTTTTGAACTTCTCAAGCAAAGGGAAAATCTCATGAAGTTGTTGTTGAAGTTTTTTCCAAAGGGGGTTAGAAATTGTTATTGGAGTATTTCCTAGGGGTGCTTGTATCTTTATAATTTTCAACTATGTTTATAGAAAAATTAAATTAAGTCTAAAAAAGTTTCAATAATGTTTAAGGTATAATGGTTTCAAATATTAATGCATCACAGTTGGTACTGAGCATTGGTATGAGTAGTTTTACTCAACTGGTATAGAGTATCATAATTGGAAATCACTAGTTCTTATGTTTTTTAATTGGTTCAAGAAAATTGGAGTGACCATATTTTTTCATCGTAATGAAGAATTGCATTAGAATGACTTTTGTATCAGACTAAAGAATGGTTATAAATTTCAATGAAGGTTGAAGTCTAAAGAAGATTTTTTAGTTTTCTAGAATAATTGAGAAGAGTTGGAAAACATTGAAAGAGCCAATTGTGAAGTCAAAAGGAAAGTAAAATTTGAGTTTTAGAATTTTTTTGACCTGGAAAACATTTTCACATTCCTACACAAAAATCTTTTGGCTCACATATAAATAGTAGTAAGTACATTGTACTTTCTAAAAGTTATACTTTTCACATGAGATGAAAGAAAGGTAATGAGCAAGATCTTTAGAGAGAAGACATATTTAGACTAATCATTACTAAATAAGTTTTACAGATAGAAGAAGAAGAAGAAGTATTTATTTTATTGGACTGATCATTCGATACAGCTTTCCAGGTAAAGTTTTAATTGGTTCAAAAAATTTTCCAGGTTATTATTTTTTGTCTTTTTTTAAACTGGGCAATTGAACTGGGGAATTGGACTGAGCAATCAGACCGAGTCTTCATAAAAAGTCTAGATAGGTTGTTTCTATCTACTATTGTATAGTAAAGGGAAGATTTATTTTTTGAATATCAATTCAAGTGGAAGTTGATAAGGCATCATAATAACATTTATTGAACTAACTAGTGAAGGTTTCATTACTTGTTACACAAACATGTATTTCATGATTCATGTAAGAAGAAGCACATGCACAGTTGTATTGATCATAGTTCTACACAAGTGTAAGAGTATATCCTACTTATTATATCCACAAAAAATTATTTTTTATGGATTATGCGGTATTTGATTGTTTCCAAACCATGCTAAGGATGTAGATACTCTTATTGAGTAGTGAACCTTATAAATACTTGTGTTTTTATGGATATGTGATTGTTTTTGTTTTCAGAAAAGTGATGAATCTTTAATAATATTCAATGGTTTTTTAAAAATGATGTAAACATAAAATAAAAGGATATCACTAATTCACCCCTCCCCCTCTCAGTGATACATTGATCATGGTTGGGAATTAACACTTTTATTTATATCTCTAATGTCTACCAATTACTCAGCATCTGAGCTCAACCATTCATATACTTCCATTTCCCTAAGTTGGTAATAATATTTTTATTTATGATATATATGTAAGGACATCTTTTCTAAAGAAAATTTGTGGAATCTAATGAATAATATTTTTAAAATAATTTTGTAATGTATCTAGTATTCAAAGACACTAGTACTATAGGTTATGGGGTACATTTAAATGCAATATTTAATGAATAATCATGTAAGAGTATGTATTATGTGTGTATGATATGATTGGGTTACTTCATGTAACACCCTGTATAAGGCCTCCCAAAACTCTTAGATAAAGGTATTTCACTACCTTGGCTCCCCTAGAGATATCCACCCCATCCTATCGAATATTATCACTATTTTTTGACCTATAGAGTAATTATCACCCATATTTTGATAATAGAATGACCCACCTACTCCTAAGCCTCCCTTATATTCTATCATAACCATAATAGCCTTCATCACTACTATAAGGATTAGTTAGATTCATAAGAATAACCTGCTTTTGTGTTGGATCTTTCATGACTATTTGAAAGAATCTTGTTTTAGAATCCTTATCTTCACTTAGATAAATAGAAAAGAAAAGTAGATATGTAAACTTTAGGTGTAGTTAATAATATCCATCAAACCTTTTTATAATTTGGTACACTTTTCTATATAACCTAATGTGGGATTTTTGGATAAAAATACTCAGATAATAATTTGTGGAAGTTATTCCAGGATAGTATTAGTCACGAACCAGGATGGGTACCCTGGTAACCCAATAACCAAGCCGGCCCTGACATAGCCCGAAGGGAGTTCCTGATCCCCATGGGTCAATGACTAGCACCTGGCATCACACAATAGGCATGTGGGAACATTTTTTCCACAAGAATGCGGAAGCAAAGGAAACAAGACAGTATGCATAACAAAAAAACTCCACTGGGAGTAATATACCAGAATACAAAGAGGCATAAAAAGCCCAAAGTACTACAACCCAAGTACAAAACAAATGGGAAAAACAGCCCCAAGGTCCCTAAGGACAAAACTCACCAAGACCAAAGATCAACAGCTAGATCCACCTCCAAGAGGTCCCTTCCCTTTGCCCGATCAAGGAAGAAGAAACTATACAAACAGCCGAAGGCAAAAGTAGGGTGTGAGCCGAAGCCCAGTAGGATACCACCAAAGATTCCATAACACATTCCAAATATAGATTATCCAAATAAAATTTTTCAATTTTCAAATAAACAGGTTTGGAAATTCAATAACATATTTTAACAAAACATGCTATACATTTTCAAATGATGGAAAAATTAATTTAAGCAAAGGCTTTATAGTGATGGAATATTTCTAAAACAATTTCTTAAGCAAAACATTAATATAAAACAGTTTATATAAATTCAATATGCATGTAATGAAGTTCAAAAGCATTTTCCTACATTTATATCTCAAATATAAACAAACAAGCAAGCAACATGGTCATCTGCCAAAAGGTACGATAGTATTAAACAGCTAAAGGATTCCGCACTCTCTATGTGAACTAAGAAAAATGTGTATACACACGTCCCTATGACACTAGCCAAATGAGACTTGTCACCAACCCATCGGGGATGTGACCTGCGACAAGTGTGTTTTAGAATGTTGTTGTAGCATAGAGTGTATCTAAATAACTCACTAACTACCTAAGGCTTGCATGTTCTCTTACATGATGGGCGAACTTTTTTAAGACTGATTAAAATATGATCAATCCCATTCTTCCATTTCAAAAATTTCAATTCCTTTTAATTTAAAACCAAAACAGGTTTTATTCAAAAACATGCCTTTCCAAAAGATAAAACAATTGGGTTTCTATGAAATCATTTTAAGTCATTTATAGGAGTTTGAAATCCATTTAAAGCCAATTCCATCGTTACACAATTTATTTCCTCAAATAAATTGAACAATTTAATTAAAATAATTTCCATCAAATCCACAATTTAAATTAAAAATTTTAAATCAGCCAATTTCCATAAACACACCCAATTCAATGGAATTGGGGTTTTCCAAATTTCCATGCCAAAACCATTTCAAATATCTCAATCCACTAGAATTGAGGTTTTATAAATTTAATTGAAAGAAAATTTTATCAATTTAATTTAAATCAACAACTGAAGTAAATAAAGAAATATAAGGATAATCAATTTGGAAATTCAGGACGGAACCACCTACCTCGAAGGTTTTGACCAAAACCACAACATGCGAGAATGATCAAGAAAATTGAGTTGCTTCTTCAGGAACCCACCTTAAATCTCTTCTCCTAGAAAGATCAAGACCAAATATCATCATATTTGGAACCACACACTTAGATCTACCCATAATGGGCATAGATCTAATAAATTGAGAGAATAGGAGAAGTAGATCTAAGTAGATCTAAGAAAATGATCAAGAACAATGAATAACGATCACATACCTGAAGAATCCGACTTCGATTAACCAAGAGGATCCTTCAGATCACCTCCGAAATGATGGGAGAACCCTCTCTAACCTTAGGAGAAGATAAATCCATAGTTAGGGCCACTTAGGAGGACAAACGAGGCACTTAGAGGCAAAAACGAGTGAGATCCACAATTTAAGGATCTCATTTAAGTGCTCGCATGGTTAGTTCGCATGGTTTGACAAACCATGCACTAGACGTGCGTTATCTACTGCCTTCGCCACCCTTCACACATGGTTTGGCCACATGGTTAGACAAACCATGTGCTGCCCATGCAGAAGCTACTTCCTCTAAGACCAATTGCTCATAGTTTGGCCGTACGGTTTAGACAACCTGTGCGACTCCCATACGACTTCCCCTTTGACCCAAAACAACATTTAAAGTTCTCCCGACTCTCCCAAGTCACTACTCCAAAACAGAGGTACTTAGAAACCTCAAAACTACGTAAAAATGTAACATGATGTTACACACTCCACACCATAAGATCCTTTTGTCCCCAAAAAGCCGATGAAGAAACCTCCACATCAAAAAGATAAGGCCATTGTTCTCTCATTAGTGCCTCCTTTTCCCACGTCTCATGATAACCATAACCATGTAGCCAAAGTACACGGACCAGAGGTATCGTTCTCCCATGAAGTACCTTGGTCTCAGAATCAACAACCCTGACTGGTCGTTGAGTAACAGAGAAATCTGGTTCAATCTCAAGATCACTCAAGCTAAGAACATGAGATGGATCATAGAGATATTTTCGTAGTTGCAATACATGGAACACATTATTTATCAACGTCAGTTGTGGTGGTAGATCTAGATGGTAAGAAACTTTCCCTACAAGGCCAACAACCTCAAAAGGTCCCACAAACCAAGGATCAATCTTCCCTTGCCTCCCAAGCATTCGATGACCTAATCGGGGTGAAACTTTCAAGAACACCTAGTCACCAACTGAGAACTCTAAAGGATTATAGTGATGATCAGCATAAGACTTGTATCGACTCCGTGTTGTCACAATTCTCTGACGAATCAACCTGATCTTATATGTCATCTCTTGGACCAAACTCAGTCCTACCAAAGAACTTTCCCCAATCTCTGACCAACATAAAGGAGATTTATAAGGATGGCCATACAATGCCTTAAAATGATCCATTTTGATCGCAGACTAATAACTGTTGTTATAAGAAAACTCAACTAGCACAAGATGATCATCTCAAGACCCACCAAAGTCAATAACACATATGTGGAACATATCCTCAAGGATCTGAATAGCTCTCTCTGTCTGGCCATCTGACTGTGGATGGTAGGTCGTGCTCAAACATACCTGAGATCCCAGTTCCTCTTGAAGGCCTCTCCAAAAGTGAGAAGTGAACTGAGGATCCTTATCAGAGACTATAGTAGATGTAACTTCGTACAAATGAACAATTTCTTTCACAAAGATATTTCCCAACTCCTCAACTTTGGTTGTATCCTGAATAGGTATAAAGTGAGACGACTTGGTCAGCATGTCGATTACAACCCATATCACGTTCTTCTTCCTCTAGTTTTGAGGTAACCCAACCACAAAGTAGATAGATATTTCATCCCACTTCCATGTAGGGACTGGAAGTTGTTGAAGAAAACCCGAAGGTTTATGGTGCTCGAATTTCACTTGCTGGCATGTATAGAAACAAGATACAAACTCAGCAATGTCTCTTCTCATACCTGGCCACTAGAATTATTGCCGCATGTCATAGAACATCTTCATGGTTCCTAGGTGTACATCCCACTGAGAGTTATGGAAACCCCCCATCACATCCTTCCTTTCCGCTAACAGCACAACGTAACAGTTTTGATAACACAGAACACCCTATTTGGAGAACGACCACTAGGTGTTAGTCTCACCACTATAAAGAGAGCCCCCAATGCTATCGAATTCATCATCCAATTGTTATTCCTGAATAATTAACTCTAGGAGAGCATAAGTCAACTGAACACTGGCTAAAGAAACTTCATTCCCCTTCCACTGAACTCCAATATGCAACTGATCAAAAAGATCCATCAAAATACACTCTTTTGAAGATTCTTTAACAGCCTATGATGGAATTTTCCTGCTTAACGCATCTACAACTACATTCCATTTCCCTGGGGTATAGAAAATTTAAAAGTCGAAAGATTGTAGGTACTCCACCTAACGCCTTTGGTAGAGATTCATATATTTTTGAGAGAAGATAGAACTCAAGCTCTTGTTGTCTGAATAAACAGTAAACCTTTCTCCATAAAGGAAATGTCTCCAACACTTAAGTGCATGCATTACAGCTACAAGTTCAAGGTCATGGGTAGGCTAGTTCTTCTCATGAGGCTTAAGCTGATGAGATCCATATGTAACAACATGATTACCTTGCATAAGGAGACATCCCAAACCTGAACCCGATGCATCACAGAATACCATGTAACCTATCCCAGCCATAGGAAGAGTTAACACCGGTGCAGTAGTTAAGAGATTCTTTAGCACAAAAAAAACTCTGACATTTATCATTCCGGGAAAACTTCACTCCCTTTCGAGTCAGAGTAGTCATTGGAGAAGCTAACATTGAGAAGTATTTAAACAACCGGTGATAATATCCTATTAAGCCCAAGAATCTCTGAATCTCGAAAACATTTCTTGTTTTTTCCCAAGTCATAACAGCCTTAACCTTATTAGGATAAACTAATATTCCTTGTTCTAACATGACATGTCCCAATAATTTCACTTCCCGAATCCAGAAATATCACTTTGAAATCTTGGAATAAAGTAGATGATTCCTTTTAAGACTCAGAACTATTCTTAGATGATGCACATGATCCTCCTCAAACTAGGATTAGACAAGAATGTCATCCACAAAGACTACCACAAAAGTATCTAGATACTCATGGAAAACCTTGTTCATCAAATCCATGAAAAATGTAGGAGCATTTGTTAGGTCAAAGGGCATAACAAGGGACTCATAATGGCCATACCTACTCCGAAAAGCAGTCTTATGAATGTCAGATTCTTTTATCCTCGACTGATGTTAACCAGATCGAAGATCAATTTTTGAAAACCACTTTACCCCTTTCAATTGATCAAAAAAATCATCAATTCTTGGTAACAGATATTTGTTCATAATCGTAACTCGATTGAGATTTTGATAATAAAAACATAAGTGAAGAGAACCATCAACATTCTGGGCGGGGAGAATAGGTACTGCCCAAGGTGACACACTCAGGATTATAAAACATTTCTCAAGAATATCATCTAACTGAGAATTCGGTTCTTTTAGTTCAGCTAGAGCCATTCGGTAAGAGGGAATAGAAATTTGTTGAGTACTAGTCATTAAGTCAATAGAGAAATCAACCTCCCTTACTGGTGGAAAACCATAGAAATCAGAAGGAAACACATCGGGAAACTCAGCAAAGACTGGAGGAAGATCACCACACATTGAATATCTCTCTAGATAAAAAGAAAACAGTGATATAACTTTCCCCAACTCTGGATAAAAGGGTACAACTCTGCTTCACCTTGGGTCACATTCTCCTTGAATAAAAAGAGGCACACCACTGGGTGTAGTAAGGTAGACCTATCGAAGATAAAAATCGATCTGGGATTTATTGTCAATGAGCTAATCCATCCCAAATATGACGTCAAAATATTTCATGCTAAGAACCAAAAAACTCCAAGCATGATCAACCTCTGATAGAGAGAATACAGAAGTAGGACTACGGAGACCCTTCTCTCTCATTTACTAAGGGGTGTATTAATATCCATCGCAAAAGATAAAAGTTCCATAGGTATATTAAGAAGATTAACAAGATGGGTTGAATTAAAAGAGTTATATGCACTAGTATCAAAAAGAGATGTCACTAAAGATGATGTTATAGTAATGGTACCTCTCATAGTTGCAGGACCTGTATCAGCTACCTCTGGTGACTCTTCCACTACATGAAGAAGATTCGTTCTGGATGCTTCTGGATGAAACCCTTTTATACATGAATCATTAGATTGCCCTGCAGTTTCTGGAGGTGCTGATGACCATGTTCCACTACCTGGAGTAGAGAAGTGATGGAAAAATCTATGTAAGTTCCCTAAACGTCCGTAGGAGCTATAGTTCTTGGGTGTCATAGTGCAAACCCTCTTAGAATATCCTAGCTTCCCACACTAATAGCAAGTCAAAGAAGCCCCTCATGGTGATACCAGAGGTCTGGAATGACTCTGCTATCGAGAACTACCATGAGAAATGTCACGCTTCCGATTTCCTTTAAAGTAACCCACACTGCCAATAAGAGATAAAATAACCTCCTTCAACCCTGACTTTCCTTCCAAGTCCATCTCAACCATCATCGCCCTATCCAGAACATCAGTATAAGTGGGTAGCTTCAGTAAGAAAACCTGAGAATGGATATCTGACCAAAGTCCCAACTTGAATCATCGAGCCTTCATCCTATCATTAGATACAATCTCAGGAGAAAACTGTACCAACTCAGAAAAGCGATATGAGTACTCAGTCACGGTTTTATTGGCCTGCTCAAGCTTGAAAAACTCCATAGCCTTGGCCTACACCATTGATTTGGGATAGAACTGGTTAGTGAAAAGAACCCTAAAGTCTTTACACTCCAAACTCTCATGTTTACCTGCCATCACCATTGTGTCCCCCCATCTCCTACTTGGTCTTTCCAGTACGAAGGTGGCACACTTCACCTTGATCATATCAGGTGTCTCCAAGAACCCAAATATACGTTCAATCTTACTCAACCATTCCTTAGTATGTTGAGGGTCAGTGGAGATTTTGAAAACTGGTGGATTCTAGTGTAAGAACTCTTGAGAACGACTTCAGAGAATATCACTATGAGGATCTATAGCTGGAGCCTAAATAGGAACTAGAGGTGGTGCCTGTCCTAGAGTTTGGATAGTGCGAACAATCACCTCAACTAGACTCGGATCCACAATATGAATCACTTTATGAGATTCAACAGTAGCCTATTTTTGGATCTGATTTTCATGTCTTCTAGAAGGCAGGATGCTACACAGAATGAAAAGACAAATATTAACACCCAAACAGAGTAACAAGGAAAACTGTTCTTAAAATAATGGGTAACAAGATTTGTATTCCACTCTATCCAAATCAAAACAGGGAAAATACTAGAAATAATCCACAAGTCGTATTTCCCTAACCAACCCTGATGACTTAAGTTTCATTATGGTGAGATCTGGCCAGACACTCAATCACAACTACCTTCTAAGTCCCGACAATAAAACTCAAATGCATACTATCATCAAGGCAAGGCGCTTAACCTACCCTCTAATGCCACTTTGTCACGAAACAGCCTGGGTACCTTGGTAACCTGATAACCGATCCGGCCCTGACATATCCTGAAGGGCGTTCTTGATCCCCATGGTTTGGTGACTAGCACTTTTCATCACACAACATGCAAGTGGGAACTATTTTTCCCAAAAGAATGCGGAAGAAAAGGAAACAAGACAGTATGCATAACAAAAAGAAACTCCACTAGGATTAATGTACCATAATACAAAGAGGCATAAAAATCCCAAAGTACTATAACCCAAGTAAACAAATGGGACAAATATCCCCAAGGTCCCTCACGACACAACTCACCAAGACCAAATATCAACAGCTGAATCCACCTCCAAGAGGTCCCTTCCCTTTTCCCGACCCTGGAAGAAGAAAGTCTACAAACACCTGAAGGAAAAAGTAGGGTGTGAGCCTTATCTCACTAGGATACGACCAAATATTCCGTAATAGATGAAAAATATAGATTATCCAAAGAAAAGATTTCAATTTTCAAATAAATAGGTTTGGAAATTCAACATCATATTTTAACAAAACATGTTATACATTTTCAAATGATGGAAAAATTAATTTAAGCAAAGGCTTTACAATGATGGAATATTTCTAAAACAATGGCTTAAGTAAAACATTTATACAAAATAGTTTATATAAATTCAGCAGGCATGTGAAGTAGTTCAAAAGCATTGGCATACATTTATATCTCAAATATAAACAAACAAGCAAGTAACATGGTCATCTGCCAAATGGTACGATAGTATTAAACAGTTAAAGGGTTTCTCACATTCTATGTGAACTCATCAAAATGTGTACACACACATCCGTATGACACTGGCCAAAGGAGACTCATCACCAACCCATTGGGGATGTCACCTGCCGCAAGTATGTTTTAGAATGTTGGCGTAGCATAGAGTGTATCCAAATAACTCACTAACTACCTAAGGCTTGCATGTGCTTTTACATGATGGGAGAACTATTTTAAGACTGCTTAAAATACGATCAACACCATTCTTCCATTTCAAAAATGTCAATTCCTTTCCATTTAAAACCAAAACAGGTTTTATTCAAAAACTTTCCTTTCCACAAGATAAAACCATAGGGTTTTTATCAAATAATTTAAATTCATTTCTAGGAGTTTTATATCCATTCAAAACCAATTCCATCATTACACAATTTATCTCCACAAATAAATTTAACAGTTTAATTAAAATAATTTCCATAAAATCCAAAATTTAAATTAACAATTTCAATCAGCCAATTTCCATAAACACACCCAATTCAATGGAATTGGGGTTTTCCAATTTTCCATGCCAAAACCATTTCAAATATCTCGATTCACAGGAATCGAGGTTTTATCAATTTAATTGAAATAAAATTTGAGCAATTGAATTTAAATCAACAATTGAAATAAATCTAGAAATACAAGGATAGTCAATTTGGAAAGTCGGAACAGAACCACCTACCTCGAAGGTTTTGACCAAAACCACAACAGTCGAGAACGCTTAAGAAAACCGGGTTTCTTATTCAAGAACTCGCCTTAGATATCTTCTCCTAGAAAGATCAAGACCAATTCTCATTATATTTGGTACCACACACTTAGATCTACCCATAAAATCAGTATATCTAAGAAACCTAGAGAATAGGAGAAGTATATCTAAGTAGATCTAAGAAACCGATCAAGAACGATGAAGAACGATCACATACCTCAAGAATCTATCTTCGATTCACCAATAGAAGTCTTTGGATCGCCTCTGGAATGATAGGAGAAAACTCTCTAACCTTAGGAGAAGTCAAATCCCAAGTTATGGCCGCTTAGGAGGAAAACTATGCACTGAGAGGCAAAAACTAGTGAGATTAACAAATTAGGAATCTCATTTAAGTGCCCACATGGTTAGTTCGCACAGTTTGACAAACTGTGCGCTAGCCATGGGTTAGCTACTGCCTCAGCCACCCTTCAGACATGGTTTGGACACACGGTTATACAAATCGTGTGCTTCCCGTACAGAAGCTACTGCCTCCAAGACCAACTGCGCATGATTTGACGACACGGTTTAGACAACCCATACGTCACCCGTGCGACTTACCCTTTTCCCCAAAACAACATTTATAGTTCTCCCGACTCTCCAAAGTCACTACTCCAAAATAAAGGTACTTAGAAACATCAAAAGTACCTTAAAACTTAACGTTATGTTACAATATTAAGTCTTTTTTGTCTTCCCTTATGACATCCCACCCTCAGAAATACACCCCTTCAAGAATGAAGTCATCTATCTGTACCTGATTTCACTTAAGGGCACCATTTCATTCAAAAAAATATTGATGGTTTTTGATACATTACATGACCTATAAATAAGAAACGTCACTCTAAATGATAGGAAGATGGTGAAATTAAATATTTTCTATAATTTCAAAGTTCATAGACCACTTTCATAGATCTCCCTATCCTATAACTTGCAAAAAAAATAATACCTTCCAAGACCTAAGTGTCTACTAGAGGTCCCTCAAGTGTCACATTCTTACATGCTCCTTCATGATAAACAAGAGGTGTTAATCGAGGTGTTATCCTCTATAATAATGTAGTTGACCATATTAAAACCTCTTCCCAAAGCGATATAACCCCCATGTTAAATAACGACATGATATATATTAGTTATATCCAGAATCCTATCTATCATTCATTATTTTTTATTCAAAACAATATTATCTTGAAAACAATTCGACTAATATTTTGTTTTGGTTAGAAATTAATTTGAAAAAAATTAAAAACATATATGGATTTTTTTTAAATTTCTTCTAAGAGTATCAAAGAAGGAGGATTTAAACATAACATGAAGAGTAATAACTCTATCTAGAAATATAAAAAATCAAAATTTTATAATATGGGGATGAACTATTGATTCATATCGACTAACTCATTAATAATAAATAATTTAGAAAATTTTATTTATTTATTATCTGTGTTTTAGTTAATATGAATCACCTATTGGTTTGAATCGTAATATAACAATCATAGGAAATCACGTAGTATACCATGATATCCTATCTATAAAATCCTCACAGCTTCTAGTTTAATTCATGCAACTCAATAATTTATGACTTACTCAAGGATAAATAAGGAAAAGATCCTAGACTACCCTATGTAACTCGATATTCATTGATAAATATGTCATCTAGAAATATTCTTATTTTTATTTATAATTATTGATCGTCCCATATTATGGATACTCTTAAGTACATTTCCCAAGAACCCTTAATGTGGGATCTGATACCATTTTATAATAAATGTGCCCCAATTACCCAAATGGTATCAAGTTTTGTAGTTGGAGATGGTACCCTATAGATAAATTACATTGAAGTTTTGATTACCTAAATATTCTAATACCTTAATATTAATAAATATCTTATCACATAATGAGTGTTCATCTACAAAAAATTAATTTTATAACATTTTTAGAGACTATTTCACATAAAAAGGCTATGAAAGTTCCTCAATACAGTGATAACATTGAAGTGTTCAGAAAATATTCTTAAATACATATCACATGATAAGATGAAATCATTTTGACAAGAAGAAGATGAAATGTTACTATCACATGTTTGATGCTCGTAATACATTGATAATTTTTCTCCAGAAGTTATCACTTGTTTATTTTAAAGAAGAGGGGTGATGAGGACAATCTTGATAATATAAATTCAACATGTTTTATGTGTCATTGGATATTTTTGTCTTCATACTTGTGTATTGGTTCTTAATAATGATATTATTATTAATTTATATCATCATTCATATACATTGATGCATCAAAAACCATGAAACAAATATGATCATGACAAAGAAAGATAAATTAGGTTCATTATAAAATATATATCATTAATTGAATATTTCATGAAAGGATATATCTTATCCAATACTATAAAATGATAAAAAAGTCCACATGATTAAAATGAAATTATCTAATTAAGTCCATGGACATTTCATTTTATATATGAGTTCATTACATGTGATCTATGGAGGATATATCAAGTATATGGGTTGATGAAACAAGTATGAAACATCTTTGATGGGATATCAAGACAAAGGGATTATATTACATGGTATGAATTCATATGAGGTTATTTACATTTTACATTAATGAATTTCTAAATGTGTTCCTTGATGTGTTTTTAGAAGCTAATATTATACTTTAGGCATGACTACCAAATTCCACAATGAAATAATCCTAGAGGGGAATATAGAAATTGTGTCCATGACCTAAGGTAAATTCTTTTTGAAATTTTGAATAAATACTATTCTCAAGTCAGTGGAATAATAAATATTCAATTTATGCTAATTTTATAGGTTCAAACTCTAATTAGTTAAGTTTGGAATATATGTGTGTTAAATTTTAAATAAATATATATTCACTAGTCTTTTAATATGTTATTTATTTATTTAATGAATAATATAATTATATTCTTTAAATTGAATTAATATTTATTATTCAAGGATTCAAACCTTCTTGAACTTACTTCAATTCTTAATTTACTCTTTAATAAAATTTTCAATTTTGAGAGAGTAATATTGACATATATTATTAAAATTTATATTTAAATATACTAGAGTTAGAAGAAGTTGTTGAACATAATAATAATAATAATATAATTATTAAAAATGGAATTATATTCGAATAAATAATTTATTTAAGGGCCTCTGTGAAATTACTAATTGTATAACCATAGGTATATGAACCAAAATATATCATTTTTAGGGTAAGGGTAATTGTTGTGTGCAACATATTCCATCAATAGAATTATCTTAAGACCAATGAGAATCCTTTAAGCAATACTCATAGAAATGAGAGTTGATTATCCTTCTCCCCTTATTAAAGACTGAGAGAACCAAAATGAATTTTTCAATTCTAATGGATTTTTTTATCAATAGAAAATGATGCAAGACCATCAGTAATTTTTTGTTATCACCTAGAGTTTTATCAGTGAGGTTCCAAGATTTTTGGAGAATATTTGGATAATACTAGTGTATGTATTAATTGTATTCTTTATTGAAATGATGGTATGATTATAAGGTAAACTCAATTCACCAACAAAGAAATAATTACCATGTCAAGGTAATTCTTTTTTATAAATTATATATGAAATAAATATCCTATATATAGATATTCTAGGGTTTATATCATCCAGTTATATAGATAAATGTGATGAAACTAATAAAACCAATTTTTAGGAAAGGGGTGAACCACTTCCACTATGCCCCTATAACCCTCAAGTGGTATCAGAGTGTTCAGATATTAATTTATTATTTATAATTTTTTATAATTTTTTATAATTTTTTGTTTTTTAGTTTTTCATTTAAAATCATTAATTATTAAGCTGAATTTCAAGATAATATGATCGATAAATTTTATATGACTAAAAACAATCAAATAAAAATTGAAGGAAATTTGAAGATCTCATTTGGAGGTGTCGAGAATACTAGCCTACAGTCACAATTACATGGAATGTAAAACAAAAAGTACATTCCATATACCCATGGTCAACCACACTTGGATCATCTATATAAGTCAGGTCATTTCATATAGGGGTTCGGTACATGACATCATTATATACCTTATATTATCCTCTAGTTAGCATATGGAATGACTGGGGTATATAGATTTTTGTAATCTTACACACCATATAACCCCACATGGTTTGTCCCCAAGTAAATCATGGATGTCATGTGGTAAAAGTATACATAATTTAATTAATACATGTTATATATTTCCTCTCATTCTAGTGTCATGTAATTATGTTAAGTGAATGATGTGTAGTAGTTTGAACACATTATTTAACATGCAATAGCCTATGTGAGATACACAACGAGTCCTAAGGCGTGTAGTGCGGGTGGCCAATAATGAATCAAACATCGTGTAGCAGGTTGTGAACACATTGTAATTTAGGAAAAATAACATAAGTCACACATAGACACATGTGTGTATTATAATTCAATACATAGTTAAAACAAATTTATTCAAGGAAAACCAAACTACATGATGTGTTACAGGTTGTGCATGCCTTGTGATAATTTTTTTCATGTAAATTATACATGGAGTGATTTTTGTGGGTTGTGTGAGATATTAAATGATTAATTAATTATTTTACATGTTAATAATTTAGATACATGATTATAGTTTTCATACACATCGTGTACCTCACAAGAATTACAAGTAGTATATGTTGTGTATATACAAGCATGTTTTGTAGTCAGATATAATGTGAAGAATACACAAGATAGACTATGGAACAACACGGTGTGTATATCAAGCCATGTTTTGTAGGAATACATGTTCTATGAATACATATTACATGAAAAAGGACAATGGAAAATGTTATTTGTAATCTATTCTATGTGATGTTATGCAATGTTTAGTAGTTAAACTCCATAAATGAGTTTTAACAAAAGCATAAGGGTTCATGTAATGCTGCCTCTAGTACATATCATGTAGAAATTTAATTTTAAATTATTTTAAATTATTTAGTTTATTTAAAATTATTTTTGTTGGGAATATTAAGGACTTTTATAATGAACAATTATGAAAAATTAAATAATTGATTAATAAGAAAATTAATTTATTTGTTTTGAAAATTTATATTAATAAAATAAATAATTGAAATGAATGATAAATGGTTTAAATGTGTATACCTTTTATATGATTTTATCATGAGATAAATGGGACAATGTATGTGTTGGGTTTCAATTTAATTTAATTATTTATGACATGGGTTTCTATGAAAAAATTAATATTAAATTAAATACAACGATCTGAGTATTATCCCATTCTACTTATTATGTATGGTTATATATGTTTATAGTTAATTTATTTGACCCCAAACATGTTATCCCCATTACTTATGATTGATTAATAATATTTAAAGGAGATCAAAAACAAGATTAGATGGTTCAATACCGATCCAAGGTGAAACCAACCAAGGAGATACATAGGTTTAAAGGGTGAATGCTGTAACTTGAGCCTTGTTCGTCTCAAGTAGTTATTATCCTATGGATAAGGGTTGGTTTATTTTCATCTCAATTAAAAAACTAATATATTTATATCAATATCTTACAACATTTTTTGTTTTTTTTTCAATTCATGTTCATTTTTTATGATACATTGTTTATTTGTTGTTTTAACGCGATCACATAAATAAAATTAAATTAAAAACAAGCTATGTTAGAATAAAATAACTAGATTGTGGATAAATTATTTTATCAAGACATTATTAATAAAGTATGTAAAATCCAAATAATTTTAACAAGCATATAAAAGGATGAAAAAATAATTCTTATGCATAAGATAAAAAAATCCCTCAAAAAAATATTAAGTCAAAAAGTCTCTCATTACTTGATTTATAATGAAATCATAGTTCAAAGTATTTTTATGGACCAAGTAAAAATGATTTAAAATATTAGGGAATTATAACCAACATTTTGAGTTAAAATAAGTTATACCAATAGTTACATAAAAAATATTACATTATTTTAGATGAATATTTAATCTATCTTATAATAATACACACCCGAGAACCATAAAGGTTTACTGTCTTTCGAGACTAGATATATAATAAAAATATTTCATGAATTTTATTAAAACTATCCCAAAAAATTAATCTAACACAGTACCCTTCTGATACATACCCTACATAAAACCATTCTTCCTAACATGGTGAAATAGAAAAATAAAGAAGAGTGATATGGGATGCTCAGTATGTGTTAACATGGAAGATATTATTTGATGATCATAAGTGGTAATAAGATGAGTATATGGTTAGGAGAACAATATCACAACTTATGAAAATCATACCCAATTAGTCAAAGATCATAAATAATTAATTATGGAATAATTATTTGACATAACAGAAGATATAAGTCATAAGAGTTTGGAATCATCGACGATCAATCATGAGCCATAAGAATATGTCATAAGTAGAAGGAATAATTTATTTGGCACGCATATAAGTATAGAAAATAATTTCCTTGGTCAAAAATTACTACCAATACTATAAGAGTGGATAAATTCCTATATTTAATTTGGTTCACTCCCCATTCGATCATTTCCTTATTCAAGGATCACTACCAAGACTATCACAGTAGGCACAATCCCCTTACTAAATTATGTGCACTCCACATTATCTAATTAGATATAATTATTTACCCAATTAATTATAGGGATATAAAATTATATTACAACTCATTACCTAATAAAAACTATAAATAAGTGTTCCAAACTATGATTAAAACATTCATCATAGTATAACCCATTGAAAACGACATAAGATTCATAATGATTTTAATATAACATAAGTAACACATGGGAAATTAAAAAGATTCATATAATATCCCATAAAATATAATCATCATAATCCATATATAGAAATAAATTTTATGTTATCATATTAACATATCTCCAATGAATCATAAAAATCCTTAATGGATGTTGGCATAGTTCAAAAATACCTTTAAAAGAGACTTTGAACATTTCTTTGAAAATAAGGAAAATATCCTTTCCTTTCATTATCTATAAAAATTTAAAATTATCAAAATATTAAGGAAGCTATTTTTCATATAAAATAAAATTGGATACACTTATATTAATATTGAAATAAAATAACAGTCCTTATGATGAGAAAAGTCAATCACACCATATACATTGAACGAGAACATTCTTTTCAAACTTTTGTAAAAAGTTAAAAGTGATTCGTATATAAAAAATTTGAAAAAAATATTTAGTCATTACTAAATAAATGAAAATTTAGTAAAAATAACCTTTATAAATAATATATATATATATATAAACATTTAAAAAACATTTTTTCAAACCATGGATGTTCAAGAGAAAGATTCCCAACCCAAAAGGAATAAATAAGGCTAGTTTTCATTAAAAATTGTTATTGATCATTTTATATACCAAATATAGAAAAATGGTAAAAATTATTGAAAAATAAATAAACCAATAGGGGAAAAAATATGTGTGGTTTAAAGAATAAGGATTATATAATTTCCCTTAATGGAAATTTAACACAGACAATCCTTAAAATAAATGATATTGAAACAAATACCCTTACCTCAAGTCCCATATTTCTTCTTTCCCATTGAAAACTCCATTATAGTAAATACAGATTTACAATAAATATATTCCATAAAAATATCCATACATAACTTACTATATATAATTCATTTATAATTTACAATTACACTTTTATCAACAGTTCTTCATTAAAATGAACAATCTAGTGAAAATCAATCTATTTCCCATGCATGTTTCATTTTGATGGTCCTGGTTATTAAACCTTGATCATGGTTTAATAATATCCATAATAATATTAATTTTATAATTATAATATTTATTCATTATATACATTTTTATAATTATCTATATAAGATTGTGATGAAAAATGACTTATATCGCTCTGTTGAGATAGTAGTTCGTGTGTAAGCATGAGTGATGTTTCCACTTTTTGATGGATAAAACGAAATAATAATAATTAACCTTTATAGAATCATAATTATATCATATATATCTTATATATTCCTTAAATATATCTTTATGACCATCCATATAAAGTGGAAATGAGAAATCAATCAAATCGCTTCGTGGAGGTGGTAGTCCACACATATGTACGAGCCACATTATCATTTTAAAATGAATGGGAAATAGATATAAATTTAATATAATATTAACAATAAAACATATATGTACAGTAAATATATTTATTAAATCATGTTGATAAGTTTATAGAATATTTTGAGGAGTTTTAATAAAATATGGAACTTGAAAAAGGTTGGTAAGAACATATACCTATTATTTTGCTATCTTTATTTGAAAAGTACATTAAGGATTCTTGGATGGGTATTTTGGAAATACCCAGAAATCAAGGTCATTTATGAGTATGTTGGGTGAATATTTTGGAAGATATTGTTCTTGATAAATGTTTCATGTGGTGTGGATAAGTGATAAGAGGATCTTTCCTTTTATAAAAGAGGTTGGTGGCACTCTACTACATACTAAAAACATTAAAATATAATAAGGTCATATTCAAGTGAATGTAGAACTTAGGAAATCCAAATTATAAGATAAGATAAATATGTTTTTAAATAACTTAAACGGGTCCCATTTATCCAAGTTTTATAGATATTTTATGACCATTCTCTAAGTTTACCCTTTCTATTCCTTTTAACCCTTATCATGGTGAAAATGTTTTGTCATGGTTACTATTCATAATGAACCAAAATGAAATTGGACAATTTAAAAAATTGGATATTATAATTCCAAATATGGAAACTATTTTATAAAATGTAATTCCTAAATGTTTCAAAAATATATTTTAAAATATGCATGGAAAACACAATAAGAACTTTTTTTATAAAAATACATTTTTTAGAATTAAAGTAAATTTAATCTAATTAATTTCATAGTAAAAAAAATTATATGAATGATAAAATATTTTAATAAACATATTATATAAACTTTTCATTAAAATCATTCATCATTCATCATTTTTTTAAATTATTAAAATAAAAAACAAATTACTGAAATCTTAATAGTTTTCAGAAAAGTAATTTTTGTTTACCTTAAAATTATTTTATTTTCATGTACAACTAATTGATAACTAATTAATTAATTTTCTACATGTGTAAAAAATAATTTTATATAATTTTAAAACTATAAATTAATTTTTAAATAAATCATAAATTAAATAAACAATAATTATAATCAAATTGTTTCCAAAAAAGTCATTTAGGGTTAATAGTATTTCCTAAGTGAATTAGAAATTATTTTTTGAAAGTTATATTTATTTTAAATAAAATTTAATATGATTAATTTTATAATATATAATAATTATTCACATATGCTCATGGCTGCATGATTTACATGATATCAAACACATCAATTATTTTGATAAAAATATATTCTAAAATATCATGGTGTTATATTCTACCCCCATATAATAAATTCATCCTCAAAATTTTGTAACTCTAATAAAAAATGACAATACCTCAAACTCATCACATCCTATACTTACCACATTTCTTCCTTTAATTCTAGATTCCTCTAAATAACCTTAACTTGGTGAGTATAATTTTTTCACATCATCGCTAAGATCCATGACTTCTACCAGTTTCTACTCATAAGAAATGTCATGATCCAATGGAAGAACCTATGAGTTTATTTCATGTGAATTTTATGGTATATACTTTATCAAAAGATATACATGGAACACATTGTTGGCTTGGTATAGGTTTGGAAGAAGCACCAAGCAATAAGATATCGTCCCAATACAACCAAGAATCTCATAGGTACTAATATATTTGGGGCTTATATTTCCATTATTTCCAAATATCATAACATCATTCCAAGGATATATCTTTAGAAACACTTTATCACTAGATTCTAACTCCATATCACATCAATGATTATATTCATTACTATTCTATTCACATTGAGTTTCCCTGATGTGTTGCTGAATGTATATAACCTTTTCTTCCATTTCCTCTCCTAGAATAGGTCCCAATAGATTTAATTACCTAACTTTATCTCATCATGTTGGAATCCTACACTTCTATACATAAAGGTTATTATAAATAGCCATCTGAATTCCTGAGTGAAAGATACAATTATATGAAAATTCAACTATAATAAGGTGTTGATCCCAACCTCCTTTGAAATATAAAGAAAAAGGTATCAATATATATATATATATATATCGTCATATTTGAATGGTTATCTCAAACTAACCATCTATCTAATAATTATATGTATTTATAAGGATAAGATCCTTATTATAATATTATTTATGAATTCTCTAGTTTTGTCAGGTAAACCTTGGATCTCGATCAGATTTGATTGGGAGAGGTACTCCATGAAATATTTCCACTACCTTAACGTATAAACTAAAAAAATGATGAAGAAATAAATATTCATTGATAATAATTAAATGTACTGAATTCATAAGGTTTTTAAATATATCCCAAATAGAATTATGGCATTTAGAAATTTTCTGGAGTCTGAAGATGAAATCCATGGTAATTTACAATTTCCATTCTAGTATAGGTAATTGTTGTAACATCCCCTTAGACCTTTTTATCTCAGTATTAAGTCATTGAAATACCAAGAAATGAGATACATACTATTAAATATCCCTCTTCATGTTATCCCACCAAAACTTCTCTACAAGATCTCTATACATTATCATACTTCTATAATTTATAGATACTGATGAAAAATTATTTTCATATAATAGATCCGTATTCAATTATTTTATTGATGGGAAACATACCCAATTAATGAATATGATCATTTTATCATGGCCAAGGTTGAACTGTAGAAAAATCATTACCTTAATTTATAACTCTAGATCCTCCTTTTATGAATCTTTAATATTCTCATAAATTGATGGTCGAGAATTCATCTAAGAACAATAGGGTATTTTTACTTTCCTTATGATTTCAAGGTTTTTCCTTTTTCAAACTCATAAGTATTGAATCTCATCCAATCCTTATTATGTAAAAACTTTCATGTTTCTTCTGATTTATATAATATTCTAGATTTTTTCATTCCTAGGTTAGTAATTTATTGATTAGTGATAATTATTAATTAGTTCCAACTATCTTCTTTGGCACATTTTAAAATATTTAAATCGGAATATATACTTTAATATTTTAGAACTGTTAAATATCCCACTCCTTTCACTATAAAGACAATATATCTATATCCTTAAATCAAAGAAATGCCAATTCCAAATCATGAATTGGGTATTTTTTCAAATGAATAGTCATTTGGTGAGAGGTATAAGCTACCACAATGTTATTATGCATGAGAACATATCCCAAACCCATATTTGATGCATCAATATAGATTAAAAACCATTCTTCACTGTAGTGTAGTGTAAACATAGTTGTTTTATCCATCCTTATATTCAGTTCCTTGAAGTTATCTTCTAATTCATTTGTCCATAGAAAAAGTTCTTCCTCCAAATTTCATTTCCTAGTGGGTTTGATATTCATAAAAAAGTTTTGGAAAAGAATTTTTAGTATCCAACCATCCTAAGAAGGAAAAGGATTTTGATCACCTTGTTTGGTCTAGGATATTATTCAATAACTTCCATCTTTTAAGGATCCACTAATATAATGTTTCATGAGATTATATAACCCTTTAATAAAACTTTATATATCCAGAATTCACTCATTCTATGTTTGGAATAAATCTTTTCCTACTTCAAGGCCTTCAACACAATCCTCAAATGATTTTCATTATATTCCTTTCTCTTGGAATATATAAGAATATAATTTATAAATACTACCAAAAACTGATCAATGTAATATCTAAAGACTTTATTTCTTAAAACCTTGAAGATAGTATGTTCATTAGTAAGTCCAAATGGAAGAACTATAAATTCAATTTCCATACCTATTATAGAAGCTTGACTTGGATATATCCTCCTTTTTGACCCTTAGTTGATGATATAGTGTTAGAATATCAATCCTGGAAAAATTTTCTGCTCCACATAATTGATCAAATAGATCATTGATATGGGGTAGAGGATACTTGTTCTTTATAGTGGTCATTTTATATTTCTGATAATTATTGGAAAGATACATTAAAAAAAATTATTATTAATAAAAAGAACAGGTGCACCCCATGGTGAAGAACTAGGGAATATGTATTCCATATCTAGATTCTATTGGATTTGGTTCATTAATTCCTACTACTCAATCAATTCCATTTTTTTGAAGTCTTTGAAATAGGTGTATCACCAAGTATGAGATCTACTAAAAATCAACATCATGATTCGAGGTAAGACTAGGAAAGTAATTATAAAGTACTCCAGAATATTTCCAAACATTAGTAATATATTTAATGTTGAGTTTCTACAATGACATTTAAGATAAATATCCCTCATTAATAGGTACTAATACCCGTAAAATGGAAGTAATTTACATTAGAATTTCATATTCATCATTTTACTGGAATATTATTATACGTTGATTTAGAATATCAAGTGCGACTTTCCATCCTTGTAAATCTACAAGGGATCTGTATAAAGGTATAAAATACATTAAAAAATAACATCAAATTCAAATAGAGGGAGAGTAATAAGATTTTCATGAATATAATACCCATAAACTACTATTGTAGAGGAGTTATAGATTTCAGATGATATTATTATACCATTTGAAGTTTTTACAGCTAACTCGATATCTAATAATTGAGGTAGTGATGTGATACCTTTACAAAGTTTCTAAAATATAAAATAGTGGTTATAACAAGAATAAAATAAGAAATTTTAAGTTTTATAGTGGATAATAAGGTTAACTTTCACCAATTTTTAATTTTGACCCACTTTAGTAGTTATGATCATATAATATTTCTTTTTATCTCTTGGATTAAGAGAATCTGGGTTCTAATTGCCATCATTATCCATCAGATTCATGCATTGACTAGTGTAATATACATAATCATTTTGATTATAGTGTTGGAGTGTAGGTAGAAAATTTGGTTGAGATTTATATCCATTCATTTCATTAACTTTCCTCTTTAGATTAGTTAACTATTATTTTGATCGATGGACTTATTTTACACAATAAAAACATTTACCAAATCCCTTAAGGAAACTTCCCCCATGCTTCCTTCCACACTTCTCACATGAAGGAAGATCAATTTTATTTCCATCATGGGTCTTATTATTAAAATTTTATATGAATTCTATATTTATCTTCTGGTTAACAAAACTATGAGAATAATGAGAGTCTCCAATCTCAAATTTTATCCTATGATAACATCGATCAATCTCTTCATAGCTATAAAAGTATCTTATATAAAAAAAATTAGTTACTTACTCTAAAGAAACTAAATAATTTTTCATATTTTCTTTTATGTATTATGATAATACCTAAAGTGTTCCATGTATGTTCGGTGAAATGTTTCTTATAGGTATTATTTGGTTAATCAACCTATATTGCAAGTTAAGAAATCCCCTCTCTATTTTAATTTGAATATTTCAAAGAAAATACTTATTAAAAAATATCGTCTTAAAATATTCTCATGTCATGGGGTCAATTTCCTCCCCTTTCCTCATATTCTTGATAAGAGTCCAGTATTGACCATTTTAACCTTCCAAAAGATACATAGTAAAATTGACCTTTTAATGGTTCAAGCACTAGAGAATGGATTATGTTTTTTCTAAATCATTATAAAATCTCTCATTAATAAGTGGATCATAAGGACCATTGAAGGAAGGTGGAAGTTTCCGCCTAAAATACTCAATAATGAGTTGTTCCTTCCTAGATTCATTTTAATTTTTAGGGATTTATGTTAAATTCATACCTTCAGAGAGTTGGGTGAGAATATCTGGAAGATTTAGTATCATAAATCCCATTTAATTTTGTTCCTCATGATTATAGTTATTTTATTAGTAATAGAATTATTTTTAGCATGATTACTCATAGTTCTAGAAACTTAATAAAACTAAAAAGATTAGTGTGATTATCAAACATCAATAACTAGAGTAAGAAATCACTTTTTGGGAATGGTAGTATGCAAATATGTATGTGTGATGTTTCCATTTTTCAATGGATATAATAAAATAAAGTTAAATAATCATTCACCTTTACATAATCATAATTATATCGTATATATCATATATATTCATTAAATCTATCCTTATTACTATCCATGTAAATAAAAATTGACAAATGAATCACATTACTTCATGGTGGTGTTAATACACACATACGAATGGGCAGCATTATCATTTTCCAATAAAGGGGAAGGATATAGAAAATTACTATAATAATAACATAAAAAATATATGTATAGTAAAGAAACTGATTCCATCATGTAAATATGGTTATATAAAAATTGGAAGAGGTTTACTAAGAATGAAACTTGCAAATGGTCGGTAAGCAAAATATACCTATCGTTTTGGTATCTTCCATTGAATATCACCTTAAGTATTATTGGACAGTTCTTTCAGAAATAACAGAATTACAAGGTCAATGATAAGTATATTGGGAGAGTATTTTAGTACATATTGGTTGATCTATAGGGCCCATGTGGTATAGAGAAGTGATAATAGGAGGTTCCCTTTTAAAACTGAGGTGATTACTATTGAGTGGATCCTTGAACCACTTTATATCTTGATAATTATTATTTTTTATTTACATTAAATGTATTAATAAATTTAATTTTTTATTGTTTAAAAAATTATTAACTTTTATTAGTTTATAATATTTATTTTCTAAAAATATATTTAGAATTCTTGTTTTGATTGGTTGTAACATGTTCTACAAGTTTTATATTGAGTTAATAGCATAGAAACATCATTTAAAACCTTAAAAATCCTTTTTTAAGACCTTTATAGCTCCCACATATCCGATTCACATAGAGGTTTCTCCCACGTATCCAATTCACATAGGTGATTTTCTAAAATCAGTTACCTTTTGTATTTCGACCATAAATTGGACTATATAACTAAAAATTTATTGATTCTTTATGTATTGGAAAGATAAAAAAATTATATATATTTAATAAGAATATATAAAACTATGAATAAATATATATAATGTTTTTAATTAGGTTATAATTCACTAATTTTTTCAATCTTAATTCTGTAGTTTTCCAGAACTAATTTGCTACTATGTTTTGATTGTAAATTGAGATATAGAAGTCTGATTAAGATGATTTTTGATTATATGAAAATATAATGAAATTTTATAAATATAATTAAAATAATTTAAAGTTTTATTTTTTAATTTATATTTTTTTAATCATGAAATTTAATATGTCAAGTTGTTTATAGATTTATGAATTCAGCTATATCGAATTATTGTTTTGTGATGAATTTTCTTATGTGGTGAATTTAAAATGTGATTAAACAATGTGAATAAATTACATTAATCACCTATATGAATCACTTAAATTAATTTTCTTATGTAATTCATCTATGTGAACACCCCCTATGTGAATTTTCCTACATGGTTATCTGAATTTTTGAAGGATATTCTAAAACCTAGAAATATGCATTGTTTTATATAATACTTGAAATTTTATTTTTTTATGTTTATTATGGATATAATTAGTGTTTTTTTATTCTATAATAAATTATTAATTATTTATAATCTATGAAAACATTTATAAATTTTTTTATGAAAAATTAAATGGGATTCTCATGAGTTTAAGATTATATGGGTATTCACTGTGAAATTTTGGAACATGAGATATTCAAATTAAAATTAAATGAAATATGAAGAGTTAGTATTTATTATTATCAAGATGTTTTTCAAGAATATTAATGATTATTATTTAATGGTTTATTAAATTTTGTAATGAGTTTCACTATATAGTTTATATTAACTGTATATGATATCAGTAAAGACTCATGAGAATATTGTTTCTCATTCACACATGGATTATTATCTAGGAAATAATAATGGGAAAATATAAATTATTTTTTTGAAGTTTCATGTGAAATCTTACTTTGAGATAAAGTGAGATGAAATGGTATTCAACTTTGAAAGATATTGAACATAAAGATACTATATATATAGATTTTATATAACTAGTGAAAGAGAAAACAATGAGGTTGAGGATAATTTGGAATTATAAAATTGATTCATTTTATTAGTGATAAACTACTACTCCCAACCGAACTCAAATAATTTTGATCCTTCCCAGTAAGAGAATTTCTTATACCTCGATACTACGACATTGAAGATTCCATATGGTTATGATCCTTCACTTATTATGATTATTATTTTGTGTGTATAATTATAGATAGTTGTAAAACCCCTTAAAATGTAGGTAATTAGGTTGTGAATCCTAAATAAATGTTTGGTATTAGGTTGTTCCTCTAGAGGAAAGGGTATATTGTTTAGGATGTTCCAATAGGTAGGAAAAGGTTGGAGTCACTACTAGAAATTTAAGCTATAGCCACAGACCTATAGCCACGGTTTTATAGGTCCATGGCTATAGACTATTTATATCCATGCTTTAATTAATCATCCGTGGCTAAACTTCTAAACATCGGCGTTTTTTTTTGGATTTTGACGGCCTCTCCTCTCCTACTCCCTTGATCCGTGACGACCTCTCCTCTCCTCCTCCCCCGATCCATGACCCTACTCTTCGAACCGTCTACAGATCTCACCTCGGCTCCCTCCTCCCGACGCTCCCAATAAACGTGGTCTGTCACACTGCCATCGACCTCTCTCCTCGAGACCCTCCACTCCAAACCGTCGACATCTCTCACGAACTCTCTCACGCTGTTCATGGCATCCCTTCAGAAGCAGGAATCCACTGGTGCTTCAGCTTTCAATTTCTGTGTACTTTCTGAATCTCCCTCCTTATATTTCCCTCCCTCTATAAATACACCAATACAAGAAAGTTTTACATCCTTCACCGCAACACTGGTGAAAGTTGAATTATAAAAAAAGTTCCACAACCTATGAATTTATTAAAAACCGACCCGTAGTATCTTGTTGTTATTCACAAGCATGGAGTTGATGACATGCATCATAGTAGCTAGCTGTTATTCACAAGTATTGTTACACGAGTTCATGAATTTTATACCACTCATAAGATTTTAGTGTTTAAAATTTTTATAGAATTTTCACGGATCAAAATAAGTTTTAGGGGTTTCTTTTTTCTCTCTTTTTATGAGCGCATAAAGTTTACATGAGTGCATTGTAATGGTATTAACTGTGGAAAATGGGTTTGATTATTTAGTATCTCTTTTATTTTTAATGAAAATTAATAATTTTTTTACCCTTTTTATGTGAATGTAGTTTAATTTACTAATCTTTTTCTTATACATTTATTTTGGAAGATTCTTCTTTATCAATGGCTAAAATGGAAAAGATCTTGTCTAGTGGTGTTGCTTTGTTTATTTTGATAACTTTCTATAATCTTTTGTATGTTTTTGAGTTACTTTTAGGATAGAGCGAACTACTTCATTAGTACATAAGGATCTATTTGGTTCATATGTACTAAATGAAAGAAAAATAAATAAAATAGAATGATGTTTGAATTCATTCATTTTATTCCAATTGTCAGTAGGAAGTGGAGGTTTACCAAGTTTAACTGCACCAATTAATTGAATTGTTAGATAAGTAACAAGATTGTTCCTGATGGTGTTAATAAAAATATTTTGGGATCACATTTATTAATTTTGTTTCTTAGGTAACAGGTTGGATTCCCTTACCCATGTTATTATTCACTTTACACCTATTTGTTTCCCCTATTTTGTTGTGTTCAGAATTGTATTCCACTGTTGTTTTGTTTGTTTGTTAAATTTGTATACGATTTTATGCTAAAATTTATGGAGTTTGTGACCTTCCTTCTTGTTTATATTTTTTACATTTCTTCCTTGATTCATTTTTCTGGGTTGGATGCAACTGCATTTATTCGGATACTACTGCATTTTTGGATGCCACTGCATTTTGGATGTTGTTATTCCCCTATTTTTTTCATTTTGGTTTTTATTTTCTTATATGTTGCTACATTTTTTTGATGCCACTGCATTTTGGTTTGCATTTTGGAATTGGATGGTGTTTTTTGGAAGCCACCCTGCTACTGCATTGGGTTGGGTCTGGGTCTGGGGGGCTGTAGGGGGTTGGGGGAGGGGGCTGCCGAGGGGTGGGGGTGGGGAGATGGAGGGGCTACTATAGAGGGATGGGGGGGATGGGGGTGCATGGGTATGGGTTTGGGTTCAGGTGCATCAGGTTGAGTTTTACTCATATAACGTGACCCAAACTGACCCAAACCAAGACTGTTTGGGTTGGGTTGAGTCCTTTGTCCATGTTTCAGTTAACCTGACCTCAGCGGCTTGGGTTGGGTTGGGTCAGGTTCTCACAAAGCACGTGATCGACCTAATCTTTTTTTGTTGGGTCATGCTCCAAACCACCCTCGACCCAACACATGAACAGCCCTAAAGCCTGACACTATTATGAAGAGTCATCTCTTGGACTTGACATTAGGTGGATCTTTTGATTGTCATGAACCTACTTCACACTATCTATGGTGGTTTTTTCAGCTCCATGGAAGATGTTCTAGAATTATTTCATCTGTTGAAGGTACATGAAGTCCTTTTTTTATTAAGTAATAAACTGTTGAATTTGAAGGCATGGGAAACATCGATGTCTCCTTCATGTTTTATTGCTTGGAGTGCCGGGTGCGGGGTGCGGAAGGGCTCAGGGTGTAGGGTGAGACATCTCTATTTTTTCTGGAAACTAATATGTAGCCACGATTTACAACCATGGTAGTATAACTATTTTTTGGAAGGTACAGGATGTGGAATAAAAAAATTATATTCAATAATGGTGTATAGTTGTTCTCACCATCAATTTTTTTAGATCCTTTTGAGAAAAATGGTTTTTAAACTACATATTATAATTTTGTAGATGCATTAAAATGTTTTTTTGCTAGAAAAAGGGGCCATGAAAATGTGATTCTTAAAGAAGATTTGGTGGAAACAATGTGTAATGTGGACGAATGTGTGATCAAACTGGTCTATGATGTATCACCATGAGCCAGGAAGTTTCTATTATTTAATTAAGATCCATTTCATTATATAATTTAGATGGAATTTTCTATTTCATATAATTAAAAAACATATTTTTACCTCACCTAAACTGGTTATATGTACAATCCATAGGTTAGAGATATCATAGTAGTGCATGTTATTGAGGTAGAGTACAACAACTAAATTCATTTAATAATAAAATTATTTGATGTGGGTGATGAATTTATATTGTTTCCTGATTTTTTCAGTTGGTAATAATTAAACCATTGGTAATTTAACATCCTTCAATCCACATCATATTTTTTAGCAACAATGTTCTAATGATTTGTTCATGATAACTAATTGAGATTGTTAATGTTCAGGTTTCTCCACAGTGATGAAGGATGAAGATCAATTTTATACAGGATGTGTTTTTTAGGCCATCAACATCCTTGTAATGAAGCTCACCAAGGTCTCAAATTATGGTATGCTCATAGAACTAGGATTAGAAACTGGTTCATCTATGGTGAGGGGTGCTGTCAAGCTTTATGACATGGGGTTGGGTAAGAAGAAGATTTGGGGGTTGAGGAAGAAGAGGAGGGTATTTTGGAACTTTAAAAACTTGAACATCCATTCCACCCTTGAAGTTTTAATTTTACCAAACATAATTTATAAACACCATTTTCAACAAGCTAAATTTGATTACGCCTGATCTGAGCACCCAAGTCGTCCTGTGGAAAGGCTCGAGGGCCATTCTCAATCCCTTAAAGATAACAACAATTGTTGAGGCATCAAATTATGCTCTTTGAGAATAATTTTCCTAGATAAATATTATTCAACAAGTAGAAAAATTCTATCAAAATTTCAGCATGGTGCGTCCATGCCTTAGATGTCCTCGCATAACAAAATAAGTAGTTTCAGGGGGGAATGGGGCAAGGGGTAGGTTGCAGGGGGAAGGGGGGTAGGTTGGAGGGGGCAGGGGGCAGGGGACCAGGGGTAGGGGGTAGGGGTAGGGGCAGGGGGCAAGGGCAGGGGTGCAGGGGGGCAGGGAGCAGGTTGGAGGGGGGCAGGGGGCAGGGGGCAGGGGGCAGGGGCAGGTTGCAGGGGGCAGGGGGGCAGGTTGGAGGGGGCAGGGGGGGAAGGGGGTCAGGTTGGAGGGGGGCAGGGGGCAGGGGGGCAGGGGGCAGGGGGTGGGGGCAGGGGGGTGGAGGGGTGCAGATGTGGACAGGTTAACAATAGCCACTCTTTCGGGTTTGAAACCTAAAAATTATTTTCCCTTTTCTTTTCTTTTCTTTCATTTAGTTATTTTACTATTTAATAACATTTTTCTTGTGTTATCTGGGAACGAAAAAAGCTGGACATCACCTCATGCACCTATTGAACATCAAATCATACCGTTGTTGGAAGCATAAACAAACATCTAGGTTCGTGTTTCTACATTGTTTTCAATGTTTTTTATGTTTTCCACCTTCCTCTTTAAATTGTATGTGTGACATTGCCCATTTAATTTGAAGGTTTCTGTAAAATACATTTAATGTGTGAAGGTGTGTATACCCAGTGGGGGAGCAACAACTTTTAGTTAGAAAGCTCCAACACGCCGCGTTCATGCCACAGTCACGCCACGGTCACGCCGCGGTCACGCTGCGGTCACGCCACGGTAATTCCGTGATTTGGCCCTGCTCTGGCCACATCCATCCCACACCTTCCCCCTTCAACCTTCATTTCAGCCCGCTGCCACCAGCATTCCAGCCCGCAATATCCCCCTCCCACCTTCGAATCAGCCAGCACCATCCCCCCAACACTTGCAACTGGCCCCCTTCCACCAGCATTCCAGCCTCCTCCCGCTCCCTTCGCTCTTGGCCGGAAGATGTTATCCTGCGGATGCCGCTGGACCGGGCCAACACGTTTCGGTCACGCTGCGGTCACGTCGCGGTCACGCCGCGGTCACGTCGTGGTCACGTCGTGGTCACGTCAAGGTCACGCCGTGATTTGGCCCTGCTCCGGCCACATCCAGCCCACACCATCCCCCTTCCACCTTCATTTCAGCCTGCTTCCACCAGCACTCCAGCCCGCAACAGCCCCCCTACCACCTTCGAATCAGCCCGCACCATCTCCCCAACACCTATAACCAGCCCCCTTCCACCAGCATTCCAGCCTCCTCCCACTCCCTTCGCTCCTGTTCGGAAGATGCTGCCCTACGGATGTCGCTAGACCGGGCCAACAAGTCGCGGTCACGCCACGGTCACGTCGTGATTTGGCCCTGCTTCGGCCACATCTAGCCCACACCAGCCCCCTTCCACCTTCATTTCAGCCCGCTGCCACCAGTATTCCATCCCCCCTACCACCTTCGAATCAGCCCGCACCATCTCCCCAACACCTGCAACCAGCCCCCTTCCACCAGCATTCTAGCATCCTCTCGCTCCCTTCACTCCTGGCCAGAAGATGATGCCCTACGGATGTCGCTGGATTGGGCCAACACGCCGCGGTCACGCCGCGGTCATGCCGCGGTCACATCGTTGTCACGCCGCGGTCACGCCGTGATTTGGCCCTACTCCGGCCACATCCAGCCCACACCAGCTCCTTTACACCTTCATTTCAGCCTACTTCCACCAGCACTCCAGCACGCAATAGCCCCCCCTCCCACCTTCGAATCAGCCCACACCATCTCCCCAACACCTGTAACCAGCCCCCCTTCCACCAGCATTCCAGCCTCCTCCCGCTCCCTTCACTCCTGGTCGGAAGATGCTGCCCTACGGATGTTGCTAGATTGGACCAACACACTACGGTCACGCCGCGGTCACGCCACGGTCACGCCGCGGTCCTGCCGCGGTCACGCCGCGGTCACGCCCAGGTCACGCCGCGGTCACGCCGCGGTCATGCCGCAGTCACGCCGCGGTCACGCCGTGGTCACGCCACTGTCACGCTGTTGTCATGCCGCGGTCACGCCGCGGTCATACTGTGGTCACGCCGTGATTTGGCCCTGCTCCAGCCACATCTAGCCCACACCATCCCCCTTCCACCTTCATTTCAGCCCGCTGCCACCAGCATTCCAGCCCCCCTACCACCTTCGAATCAGCCTGCACCATCTCCCCAACACCTGCAACCGGCCCCCTTCCACCAGCATTCCAGCATCCTCCTGCTCCCTTTGCTCCTGGCCAAAAGATATTGCCCAACTGGTGTCGCTGGACTGGGCCAACACGCCGCAGTCACGCCGCGATCATGCCGCGGTCACGCCGCGGTCACTCCGCGGTCACGCCGCGGTCACGCCTTGATTTGGCCCTGCTCCATACACATCTATCCCACACCATCCCCCTTACACCTTCATTTCAGCCCACTGCCACCAGCATTCCAGCCCGCAACAGCCCCCCTGCCCCATTCGAATCAGCCTGCACCATCTCCCCAACACCTGTAACCAGCCCCCTTCCACCAGCATTCCAGCCTCCTCCTGCTCCCTTCGCTACTGGCTGGAAGATGTTTCCCTGTGGATGTCACTAGACCGGGCCAACATGCATTGATCACACCACGGTCACGCCGCGTTAATCCGTGATTTGGCCCTGCTCCATCCACATCCATCCCACACCAGCCCCCTTCCACCTTCATTTCAGCCCGCTGCCACTAGCATTCCATCCCGAAACATCCCCCCTTCCACCTTTGAATCAACCCGCACCATCCCCTAGCACGTGCAACCAGCCCCCTTCCACCAGTATTCTAGCCTCCTCCCACTCCCTTCGCTCCTGGTCGGAAGATGTTGCCCTGCGAATGTCACTGGACCGGGCCAACACGCCGCGGTCACACCGCAGTCATGCCGCAGTCACGCTGCAGTCACGCTGTAGTCACGCCACATTTATGCCATGATTTGGCCCTGCTCCAGCCACATCCAGTCCACACCAGGCCCCTTACACCTTCATTTTAGCCTACAACAGCCCCCTAGAATTAAGATGGTAGCCTCACAATAATTTCTGGTAACAAGATTCTTATGATGAATTGGTTTTGGTACTGAAGGTTGAGGATATTTTTATCCAGCTTTAGATTTATGAGTCTCTTAAGGTTATTTTTGTAACCATCTCACTAGATGGTCCGAGATATAAGTGGTGTAAAAGAGTCTGGGGAGTTCATCAACCCAAATAAAATGAAATGGAATTCATAATTTCCATTGTGTGTACGAAACACTATCTTTTTAAGACCCTTATTCATACTCATATCTAGTGGAACCTAGATTTTAAGTCCCATATTGTGAAAAATGTAGCTCATTTCAACTCTTACAATTGTTCTTCAACGATGGGAATGAGGAACCTATTCGGGATGGTATGTTTATTAAGTGCTTGGTAATTAATGAACATCTTCTAACTCCCATATTTTTTCCTTTACAAGAAATATGGGACTATAAAATGGGATTCCACTATGTAAAGTTATTCAATCACCCAACATGTCATTAACATTGTGCTCGAACTCATCATTTAGATAATTATCTAGATTATATGGTCAAATAATTAATAGGGTCGTTCCAAGAACCAGATAAATAGCGTGGTTGGATTTCCAATATAGTTGTAGGCCCTACAGTTTTCTAAACATAAACAGGATGTTTTTCTAAAATTCACCCGAATAAAACCAATCTATGAGCTTACGGTTTGATTCTTATTCTAGAAACTGAATCTACACTTACCAATCCCATCAATCAATAATATTATTCTTTGTTGAATGTGGTTTTGAAGTCCCCATGGTCACACTATAGCAGTTTCATTTACATAGAGATTAATTTCCTACCCCTACTATAAAAATCCCTTGGTTTTATAACCCTTTCTAGTCATAACACTATGCATTATTGTTATCCATTATATCCTGAAGACTACATATAGTCCCATAGGGTCAAAAACAAATGTATCAACTGTACTGATGGAATTCTCTATACTGACCTAAATCTATTTTCATATGTCTTGTAAAAAATAAGGAGAACCACAACCCTGAGTAAAAACAAATGGTTTGGTAATTAAAACCTTCAAGTTTGTGAGTTTGGCAAGATGTCTAGAAGTAAATAGATAGATGGCTGTTTTATCCATTAAAATAACTACCATAACACTTGATATATTTCTGGTGAGCATCATCTAATTTTCCTTGACCTTATGCATACTCTAGATATCAAATGATTCTCTTGATCATTCTACTAGTTTCCTACCATGTTCTCATTCTCCAGCTTCTATGACCAAATTTTTTTATTTTTCCATGTCTCCCTCCTCCTTAAATTCCCTAAGTTCCCTAAATTCCTGGATTCACACTCGAAAAATATTTGCAGGGCCTTTGTGCATTGGTCTGTATAGTTTTCCACGGTGGAAGCATACCCCATTCAACTTCTATTCCCCCAATTCATGATGACTCATATCTCTCACACCATTACATTGGTCATCTCTATTTACGTTATTCATATAGTTTTCTCATTGGTTTCATTCAAAAATAAGTCATTTTGTGGGTAAATTTGTTATCCATACTAATGGATTGTCTCCAAATAATGTTGGCAATTCCACTAACTGTGAGATGCTTCATAGCTCTTCAGATTTTTCGACAACCTTTGTAACCAGAAATGTATCAAGGAGCACGCTGCACTCCATCCATCCCATTTATCTGAATTATGGATATTTCAGTTCTTATCAAGTTTTTTTTTCATTTTCTAATCCTCACTGCATATGTTGCTTAATTATATTCAAACTCTCAAGAGTTTGTTCTTCTAAATAACAAACTAATAATATCATTATTTTCTTCTACACCTCATCTAGAGCCATATGTTGGCTCTTGTTCTACCCTCTCATATTTTATTCCATGTTTTATTACATCGATGCCATATTTTCTTTAATACTCACCATAAAAAAGTATATCTAAGCCACATTTCTATCCATTCGTGTTTACCTAAAAATTGTAATACACAATTTTCCAACCTAAACATAGGTAGAGATCAAGTTGTCTTCCACCCAATGTGTGTGTGAAACTATGATTTGTGAATTGATGATCATCACATTATTGTTTCTTTGAGTTTCCATTAGATTCATCCTCACCTATTTCCATCCAATAATGATCACCCCATACACAAATACATCATCCTCGGTTGATCAATTAAACTCAAAGTTCCCCATTAGAGTCACTAAACCATTATTATTATGTGTGTGTTCTTGGACAGAAATAAGAACACAAGAAAAAAAGATGAATTATAGGGGTTTTAATGTTAATTCATGTTACTAGTTTGGTAAGATAAATTGGGACAATGGTTTGGAGCTACATATTCCTCCATGATGTCCACCTACTGCAAGAATGTAGAAGAACAATAGTTATACCACTTCCATCTATAGGTGTATGTTCCAGCATGATTTCTTTTCATTTCTAACTGAATTTTATATTGTATCACAATCCATCCTGAACATATACTAAACCATGTTCCCTATTAGTACCACTAACCAACATAGGATTATTTCCCCATTCTGTAACTCCTCCATTGATAATTATGTTTAATGGGAGGGATTCTGGGGAAAGGGGTAACACCACCATGGCTCGGACCCCAGTAGCTACCAACTTCTATTGAGCATGAACCTCAAAATTGATGTTGAGCCTGAATGTCAATTGTTTAGTTGGTCCCACATTTTCCTTTCCTCCAACAATTTTAAACCTCATCACCTCTAACCTGACAATTAGGGCAAGGGGTGTGCAAGGGATGTGGGGGGGGGGGGGCTATCCAGTAGGGGGGGCTGCTGTCGAGGGGGGTCCTGCGGGGGGGTCTGTCTAGGGTGGTCTAGTAGGGGAGGCTGTTGTCCAGGGGGGTCCAGCGGGGGGGGAGGGGGGGAGGGAGGGCTGCTATCCAGGGGGTCCTGCATGGGGGTCTTCTATCCAGGGGGGTGCAGCAGGGGGGCTTTCCAGGGGGTCCAACAGGGGGGGCTGCTGTCTAGGGGGGTCTAGTGGGGGGGGCTTCTGTCTAGGGGGTCCGGGGGGGCTGCTGTCTGGGGGGGCTGTTGTCCAGGGGGAAAGGGGTGTGCAAGGGATGTGTGTGTGGTGGGGGGTTGTCCAGTAGGGGGAGGGCTGCTGTCCAGGGGGTCCTACAGGGGAGGGGGCTTCGGTCCAGGGAGGTCCAACAGGGGGGGATGCTATCCAGGGGGTTGGGGCTGCTGTCCAGCAGGGGGTGGGGGGGGGGACTGCTATCCAGGGAGGTCCAGCAGGGGGTGCAAGGGATGTGGGGGGGGGGTGGGTGTTGTCCAAGGGGACTGGGGCTGCTGTCCAGTAGGGGTGGGGGTGTTGTCCAGGGGGTCCAGTAGGGGGTGTAAGGGGTGTGGGGGGGGGCTACTATCCAGGGGGTCTAGCTGGGGGGCTTCTATCCAGGGGGGGCTGCTGTCTAGGGGGGATGGGGTTGCTGTCCAGCAGGGGGGGCTGCTGTCCAGGGGGGTCCAGCGGGGCGGATTTTGTCTAGGGGGGCCTGCTGTCTAGGGGGGTTGGGCCTGCTGTCCAGTAGGGGGTGGGGGGCTGCTGTCCAGGGGGAAAGGGGTGTGCAAGGGATTTGTAGGGGGGCTGCTGTCAAGGGGGTCCAACAGGGGGGGTGTTGGATTGGTGTTGCCTCATCCGGTTGGGCTGAATGCTTGTGGCCCACAACAATCGTGGGTCGAGCTCCGTGGTGTGCCTGAAGATATCCCAGTGTCTTATGTGACTGTCTAGCCACATCAACTGATTGTGGTCTCTAAATAGGCTTATAAGGCCCCATCTAATGATTGTTTGGAATAGAATGAGTAGACCCACAACTCAGGCCAGGAAATACACGACTAAGACCAGGATCTTGATGGAAAGTAGGAGAAATTCAGAACTACTAAATGTGGCTCTGATGAAGTTGTCCCAGACTCACAAATGCCTATTGCGGCCAAGCCTAGACATAAGGTGAAAATGAGCAATTCAGGGTAGGACCTACATGGTTCTGGTGAGTCACTTGGTGGATAGTAGGAGAACCTCAGTGCTACTATATATGGCTATGATGAAGTAGTCCCAAACACACAATTGGGTAGTGCTGGTTCTGGGAATGCATCTACCTTACCTACTTCATATTTGGTTGGATAGGATTCTCATAAAGGGGAATCTTTTACTCAGTTATAGCCTACAAAATCAAGAAAAAGGTGAGTTTCAAGAGCCGCAGACGTAGGCTTTGCTCACTCTCTAAAGAAATTCTTGCCTCTAAGTGGGAAAATCATGGGTGGAAGATGTAGATGATAGTGCTCCATCCAAAGATATAACAATTTAAATAAATGGTAAGGATGAATCTCCCCCTTCCTATAAGAAAAAATGATCAATGTCCTGAGGATAAGGCCTCTAAATGCAAGGCTAAAGAGAACACCAAATCCAATAAACTGAACAACATGAAGAAAGGGGGGCTTCAGACCAAAGGCAAGTCAGATTTTAATAAATGACGATTTTTTCTGTAATTTCCATGGGCATGGGAACCCTACCACAGTCAAATCCCTTAGGCACATTCTTATGACCAATAAACCTTTAATGATTAGAATTGTTGAACTGAAAATGAATTTCTCAAGATGGAAAGCTATAAAATGGTCTTCAATTGGATACTCACCAATCTCATAACATGTGAATGAAAATGTGGATGAGGATTTTGTTGGATTAGTGTTTCCCGATTAGGTTGGGTCGAATGCTTGTGGCCCGCAACTATAGCACTTTTGACTTCCAGTCGGCAGACACTGTAGCGCTTTTGACAAAGTTGGCCGTCGATCACTATTGCAATGCGGACTTCTATTTCGAAACAGTGGACTGTCTTCTTCATATGTAGCCCATTTTGGGCTAGGGTTTACTACAAAAATCCTCTGTAATTTTGTGCTCCCGATATAGTGAATTCTGCATCTCCAGTGGACGTAGGGATTTTTCCCGAACCACGTAAATCGTTGTGTCCCTTGCTTTCTTTCCTTTTTTTCCTGGTTTATTTCATTCTGTCTCCCGATGATTCCGCAACAGATTTATGGGTCCTCAAGAATGAAATCGTTCATGCTCTTTCCTACACTGATGATCATCAGAGTGTCCTGGTTGATATGGTGTTCCATGATATTGGGATATCTATAGTCTTTGTTTATGCCTCTAACTCCTATCTCAACAGAAGGGAGCATTGGCAGGATATCACTTATATTTCTAAGAAAATTTCACACTGCTGGATGTCATTGGGTGATTTTAATACTGTGCTCCGACTAGAGGAGAAAACTGGTGATAACTTCAACATGATGGCTGCTTCTGACTTCCTTTCTTGCATTGACAATTCTAGGCTAGTTGAAGTGACCACTATGGGGGTGATTACACCTAGAGTAGGTACACCATTAATGAGAGGCAAGCCAGCAGTATTGATAGATGCTTGGCCTGCATCGATGAAGGGAATGATCCATTGATTATTTCTGGACTCATCTTACCAAAGCATCACTCTGATCATAATCCCATCCTAATTGATGTATGTGCTAGAAATGTGAGGTCTTGTCCTTTTACTTTCATACATAAAAACTCATGGATTGTGTGCAGGGGACAGTGTGAGGGGACATGGGTGGTTTTCTGAGGGTAGGGGGATTTGTAGTGGGTGGGGGGAAGTGTAGTGGGCAGGGGGGAAGTGCAGGGGGCAGGGGGTGTGCTGGGGGCAGGGTGTGTGTGTAGGGGGGGGGGATGCAGTGGGCTGGGGGGGAGGTTCAGTGGGCAAGGGGCAGGGAGTAGGGGTGTGTGCAGTGGGCTATGGGGAGTGCAGGGGGTAGTGCTGGGGAAGGGGGAAGGTGGGGGATGTTTTTTTATGTAATGGGGGAGACATATAGCCACGGTTTAAAACCGTGGAAAAAGGCCTATATCCACGGTTTAAAACCATGGATATATATATTGCCATACTTAAGCTTCTGCCACTGTTTGAAAACAGTGTCTATAGGTTGTTTCCACAGTTCAAACAATGGCTATAGGGATATAGCCACGGTTCAAACCCTGGCAATAGGTCTATAGACACGGTTTTCAACTATGGCTATAGGTTTTACCCTATATCCACACCAATACCAGCCACGGTTTATAAAACCGTGGCTATAACCTATAACCATGGTTCTTGGGCCTATACCCACAGTTCCAAACTGTGGATATAGCTTTATTTTGTAGTAGTGATTGGTTTGGTTTTAATCCTCTAGGGGGAAAAGGATTTGTAATTGGGTTGTGACACTGTATAGAAAAATTCATTATAATATTCCATTATAGTGGTTATAGTGGGTGTCAACTTTCTCAATTAGTGATAGGGGTGAATAGAAGAGTATGATTGTTTAGATCCAAACTACTATAAAAATATAAAATGTTCATTTTATTTTATTTATGTTGTATTAACTTTAATACCAGTGATATATACATTAAATTTATTATTTCATTTTAAATAGGTATATTCACCACCTATTGGTTATACTTCCATCTTAACTCTAGACCAACAATTGGTATCAATGAAGGTTCCCAATATCAATATATATTTTCTTTATTTTTTCAAACCACATATTATCTTGATAGTTAAGGAAAAATGATATTATTTAATATGGCTAGAAAAAGTTCAAAAGACCGATAGATACCTCAAAAACCAACTCATTTTTATGGTATGGATTATGGATTTTAGAAATATTATATAGAATGATTCTTAAAGAAACTTAGTGTTGATCAATAGAAAATTATAGAAGGTCCATACAAGTTATTTTAAGGTGAACTTGAATAATTAGTTGGATATTATGTGATAAAGTATGTTTTTAATTACAAGGTGATGAATATCTTAATTTGTGAAATAAATAGTAATGTTTATAGTCATGTTTCATCATGTAAAACTGCACATGAAATCTAAAAAATTCTTCAAGTTACACATCTTGTATTAGATAAAATTATCAGAACTATATTGGGAATATTAAGTGTCAGATATCAATAATTTAAAATTATTTCAGATGAAATTGTTAATAAAATGTTCCATATATTTACTATCATTGTAAATAGTATGAGTTCTTTGTGAGAAACTCTTGAAAATCTTTTTCTTGTTGAAATAGTATTTAGAGAACTTTCTAATAAATGGCATGCTAAAAAGTTTTTTATTGATTAACATATTAACTTCATGTAATATACACATAATGAGATCATTGGATCATTATTACAATATGAGTTGGATCTAAAAAATCTTACTAAAGAAGACAATTAAAAGAAAAATGGAATTGACATTAAATAAAATTTATCTAATTACGCGTCTAATTCTAAGATACTTATTAGTTATAAGAATGTGAAAACCTATGTTACAAAATTTGGGTATGTATGTAAGAAATGATACTCAAGGATAACTAAGACATAATATCATAAGTATGATTATAATGAGAAGAATAAAGGTAATTTTATTTCTAATGATGCTCATGATGTAATTTTTAATGAGTGTAATAAGAGAGGGAACATAAATCCTAATTTACTAAGACTAAATAAAAAAAGAGGAATACATAAAACAAATAAAATAATGAAATAGAAGTTGGATGAATTTTCCATGAGGATTTAAGTTCTGCTGAAGAATCTAGTTCTGAAATGGATGAATCAAACATGTGCTTAAATCCATCATAAAATCAAGTAAGTGACTCTACTTATTATTCCTATTCTAAATCTAGATATAAAAACATACTATTGTGGGATTTATTAAATAATATGATATATTTGAATATGAATTTGGAAAACACATTGTCTTGTAGAGAAATATTAAAACCCAATATAATATTGTTTTTAAGGAAAATTAAAACCTAAAGAAATCTACTTGGATGATAAAAATTATGGTCATTCAGATCTAGAAATTAATAAAATATAAAAACTACTCTTTATAAAAAATAAAAAATTAAAAAGGTAAGTTGATTTATTATCAAAATATCATGAATCTGAAATAAAGAATTTTTTTAATGTTTATAAAGAGAATAAACTTCTCAAAATGAAACTCAATGTTTGAAGGAAAATCAATCAATTTTCTTTCAATATGGAAACTAAATTGATAAAATTATCGGTTCTAATAAAATGTAAAAAATGATAATCATTATTAGTTATGATAATAATTTACTCAAAATATATATGTCTTTGTTTACTAAAATCACTAGTGGAAGCACATCTATTACGCCATGTTTTATATGTCAAATGAAAGGTTATTGTAACAATGAGTTTTATTTTTGATTTACAAAATATCTTGTATATACAAAGGGTTTCATTTCTAAATCCATATCTTATATATTTCTTATAAATATATTTTTAAATCAGTTTGGTTTCCAAATAATTCCTATGGTAATCCCACTTGACCCAACTTTTCATGGGTACCAAAACTTTGTTGAATCTATCATTATTGGAAATATGTCATGAGAGAATCAAAAAGAATGATTGGTACATGGATAATGGATAATCAATAAATATCACTTGGGATATATCAAATTTTTTATCATTAAATAAGTGTGATGGAGGTAATGTTACTTTTGATTATTACTCAAAAATAAAGGTAAAAGGATTTGTTGAGGTTGGAATTTCAAATTATATTATTGTTTATAAAGTATTACATGTTGATGGTTTGAAAAATAATTTAGTAGTATTTTCACAACTAGGTGTTGATGATTTTTTTAAAAAAAATTTAAAATAATAAATGCATTGTATTAAAGGATAAATATTTTTTGTTTTATGAAAATAAATAAGATGAAATTTATTTAATAAATTTTATAGAATTAACATATCAAAATGTAAAATGTTTAAATATTGTACAATTTGATAACATTTTGTGGAACAAGATTCTACAACATAATAATTTTAGGTTTATTTATATTATTTATAGGAATCAAATAATTTTATAGTAATCGTAACATAAAGTGTACAACAACTTTGTATGTGAGTCTTTATTGGAAGGTAAAAAATACAAAAGAAGTTTCAAGTCAGATAAGGAGGTAAAAATTGTAATACCTCTTGATCTTATTTAGTTATATTTATTTTTCCTATCAAACCTTCTAGTTTTGGAGGTAAAAGACAATATTTTATAATTATTTATGATTTGACTAGATACACATGTGTTTACATTCATAATATTAAATGTAAAAGTTTATATAAGTTTATCACTTTTTTTAAATTAGTTCAAAATGAGAAAGTACACTTTATTAAATCAATTAGAATTGACCATGGTGGTGAATTTCAAAATATATAATTTATCAAGTTTTTTGAATAAAATTGGTATTTTAAAAAAATCAATTCCTTGGGACACTACAACAAAATGGTATTTTATAAAGGAAAAATCGAATAGTTCAAAAAATGGTTAGGACCATGTCAAATGAGTTTATCTTACATAAATATTTATAGGTAGAAGCTATGAATACTTCTTGTTATTTCACTAATATAGTTATTTTAATACCTTTGTTGAAAAATACACCTTATGAGCTCTGAAAGGGGAGAAAACTTAAAATTGTAAATTTTAAAGTCTTGGGATGTAGGGTTTTATTCTTAAACGTAAGGATAATTTGGATAATGTTTATGAAAAAAATGATTAAGGGTTTATTATTGGATATTAAAACAATTTTAATACATGTAGAGTGTACAATAAAAAACCATGGTTGTTGAAGAATAAATTCTTGTAAATTTTGAGGAAAAATATTTGAATAAAAGAGATAATGATATTGATCAACTTGAAGAAGAATTTAGAGACTTTAATTTTGAATAAGTAGTACAAGATAGAGATTAAAATATTGAGGGAGAGAATTTGTCCAATCAATCTGAACCTATTCATTAAAAATCTTGGAATATTGGTAGATATCATCCTATATATAATGTGATAGGAAATGTTAAATCAAAGGTTTGGACTAGAAAATATGTTATGAATATTTTTTTATCATGATTTCATTTCTAATTTTTAACCAAATAATATTGATGAGGATTTAGATTATTCTAATTGTATTATGGCTATTAAAGATGAATTAAATTAGTTTTATACTAATATTTTATGGAATTTAGTTGTTCCACTAAATGATTTTTAGGTTATTACAAATAAATGGATATTTAAAAACAAACATGATAAATCTTGAAATACAATTAAAAATAAATATAGGATAGTATCTCAAGGATATTATCATAAATAATACATTGATTCTGAATACTACTTTTCACATATTACTTGATTGTAAGTAATTAATATATTATTAGATTATGTTTGTTTTCATGGATTTAAATTATTTCAAATGGATTTCAAAACTACTTTTTTGAAAGTTTATATTTTTAAATATGTATACATTAAATATACCCATGATTAAAAAATGTAAAACAACATGAACATGTTTTTAAATTATGTAATAATTTATATGGTATTAAATAATATCTTTTAGCTTGTTATTATAGGTTAACAAGATTTCATTTGAAAAATGATATTGATATAGGAAAGGTTGACCCAACATTCTTTATTTAGAAAATTTATAATGATATTTCAACTGTTCAAATTATTTTTGATGATATTATTTTTGGATGTAAATGAGAAAATATTAGTAATGAATTTTTATAATTAATGACATCTAAATTTGATATGAGAATGATGAAGTAGTTGAAATTCTTCCATGGTTTGCAAATCTTTCAATGAAATGATGGTATTTTTCTAAATAAATCCATGTATACTGATGAGATATTTATGATTTATGCTTTATAATCTTAAAAAATTTAAAATACTCCCATGAGTACTACTTTGAAGTTAGACTTAGATAAATCTATAAAATCTACTAATGTTAAAACCTAAGGATGCTTGATTGGAAGTTTATTATATTTAACTTCTTATAGGCCTAATTTAATGTTGTTAGTTTTCATGTATACTATATATAAAAGTGATCCTATGTAAATTAATATAAAATTATTTAAAAGGATTATCATATATGTTAAAGGGTCTTTAAATCTTGGGTTATTTTAACCAGAAAAAACTAACTTTTATTTAATTGTCTATTTTGTTTCTAGTTTTCGTGGATGCAAGATAGTTAGGAAGAGCTCTTCAGGTATGTTCCATTTAAATGGTAAATATATATTTTATTTGGGTTAAAAGAAAAAAAGTTTGTTTCTATTTCAACTATTTACATTATTATACAGATGCTTTATCTTATCATGCTAAATTGTTATAGATTAAATAAATTATTTCTGATTTTTTTGGTTTATTATAAGATTATTATCTTTTGTGAAAATAAATATACTATTTATATTTATAAAAAACCCAAACAACACTCTATATATAAGAACATTGAGGTTAAATTTCATTTTCTAAGAGATTATATGGAGAAAAGGAAATATAAGTTGAGAACGTTCTTCAAAAAATCAACAGGTTAATATCTTTACTAAGCCCCAAAACATTAATAAGTTTTATAAAATAATGTTTGAACTTGGTATGAAAGATATTTAAATCTTCATTTATCTAAACTGAATTTTGGGGAGAGTTTCAGTTTTTTTATATAATAAAATTGTAATATAAACAAGAAATCTGTAAAATCTAGAATCTATTATTTAGTTTACTATTTTTTAATTTTTGTACATATGTTTTATAATATTAGTATTTTACATCTTATCATAAATTATATGATATTTTTGGTCAGTATTTCAACTTTTAGTTTTTATAAAAGAATATTTAATAAAGGATTTATCATTATTTTTCATAGACATCTTATAATATTATGATCACTTTAAAGTGGATCCCTAACACATGTAGTGAAATATATAGGTTTATATAATTATTTAAAATTTTTATGTTCATTATTATTAAAAATAATTTTTTAAACAAATATATTAATAAAATTTAAAATTTCAAAGAGAGTAAAATGTTTCAATTGAAACTTTATCTTTTTTATAATTTCAAAAAGGAGGATATGTGTTGAAATTATTCATGATTTTGTAATTATCAAAAATGGGGATAATGTTGAGTTTTTATTTTAACATCTTTATGTTTGATAATTAATTTTTTTTTATTTTGTTTATTTCCATTAAATGTATAAATTTTTTGAATTATTTATTGATTAAAGTATGTTTAACATCAACTATATCATAATATTTCCTTGTATAAATTTTCTTTAACTTTCAACTTTTGATTGGTAATAACATGATATAGAAGTTTTATATTGATTTCATAGGATAAAAACATCATTTTGTACCTTAAAATATATTTTTACATGTTTTTTATTACTGCCACATACTTAATTCACATAGTTCATTCAACCACATGGCTGATTCACAAAGTTGATTTTCCAAAATTGTTTAGCTTCTGTATTATGACCATAACATGGGCTAAATAACTCCAAATTGAGGGATTATTGAAAGTTAAAAATATAAAATCAATTTTATAAATTAAATTATAATACATAAACTATTAATTTATAAATATAATATTCTAAATTAGGTTATAATTCACTATATATTTTTAGTCTGAACTTTTAAATTATCTTGAACTGATTTTCCATTGTACTTTTATGATAGCTTGAGCTATATAAGTTTAATTAAAGTGATTCTTAATTATATGTAAAGATTAAAAAATAAGTAAATATAATTAAATTGTATCTTAATATGATTATTCAATTTAAAATTTTTATTTCATGTCTTAAATTTTATAAGTCAATCTGTTTATAGATTTTAGAATTTTTCTACATCAAATTTTGGATATGTGGTGAATTGCCTATGTAATTCACCTATGTGAATCCTCTACATTAATCCCCTATGTAAAATTCCCTAGGTAATTTTATAATGGGAAAATCCCCTATGTGGTTATGTGAATTTTCTTAGGATATTCTAAAACATAGAAATATGATCTGTTTTATTTAAAACATGACATTCAAGTTTTATTAAAGTTTATTATGGATATAATTAGTTTTTTTTCAAAAATTACTTATTAATTATTTAGGATCCATGAGAATATGTTTTAAATTATTTAATGAATAATTAAATAGGACTATCATGGGTTTAAAAATGTAAGGATATTCACACTACAATTTTGGAACATTAGATATTCAAATTCAAACCAAAGGAAACATGAAGAGTCATTCTTGATTATTTTCAGGTATTATTTTGAGGATATTAATGACTATTATTTAATGGTGTAATACATTTTCTAATGATTTACACTATATAGTTTTTATTAATTGTATAAGATATCATTAAAGACTCAGGAGAATATTATTTCTCAACTACACATGGATTATTATATAGGAAATATGCATGGTCAACTCTGAAGTAGTTTTTTGAGGTTTTATGCACAACTCTTTCTTCGGGATAAGGTGATATAAAAATTTCTTCAAGTTTGAATGATGTTCAGAATAATGAAAATCTATATATAGAGTTGACAGAACCATTAAAAGTGATAATGATGAGGTTGGGGACAATTTTAAACTGTGCATGTGCTTTATTTTTCTATTGATCAACTACTACTCCTAACTAAACTCTAATCATTTTATCCTTTCCTTCTGGAGAATTTATTCTTCATTAACACTCAAACATTGAAGTTTTCATCTAGTTATGTGGATTCACTTATTTAAATTATTTTCTATGTGTGTAATTTTTAATGGTTATACTACCCATTAAAAGTTACGTAATTGGGTTCTAACTCTTAAATAAATGAATGGCATTGGGTTGTTCCTCCAAGGAAAAAGGAAGACTATTCGGGTTATGCCTCCAGGTAGAAAAAAAAAGATTTGTTTGGATATAATACTCCAAGTTGAAAAAGTATTTCTAACTGGGTTAAGATTATAGGTGGGAAAAGTTTCATTATAATATTCCATTATTGTGGTTATAGTGGCTGTCATCTCTCTAAATTTGTTAGAGGGTTCAAGAGTAGATGTTTCCGATGCTTTCGTCGGGGCACGCGCATCCGTCTGTGGAGGACGCGCAGCTGTGTTGCCCCGCATTCCCGCTTTCCAAAGGCAGGCGGCATTCGCTCCTTGTTCAGGTACATCTTCTCCTTGATCGAAATGGGATGATGGGATGTCGGTTCTTCCTTCCGTGGATTCCTCCTCAGAACTCGTCACCTAGTCCGGGTCTCCCTCATAGATTTAATACGTTGTTCGTGAATCTCATTCATGGTTCCATATCTTCATGGACGCCGGTTAATTACACTACTTCCTTCAAGACATTCCATGGGGTCTTGACATGGTAGCGACCTTCGGTCGGAGTGGACGGCAACATCAGGAATGTCGGGGCATCTCTGGGTGCGTGGACATTGGGGACCCTGTATTCTTCCTCATGAGAGGGCATCTCAAGGGTGCAGAACCCGAGGCATGTATTTGAGGTTTTCCTCAGCTTCATGTGTTTAACACAAGGTATTCCGCGAGTTTAACGTCTTACGGAGACGGTTACGCCAAAGGCATGTCATTCGAGGTTTTCCTCAGGCATCTCATGTTTATCACGAGGTAGGCCGCGAGTTTAATGTCTTTCAGAGACGGAATGAGGGTGATCAGAATGTCCCATAGAGACGGACCAGATTGGTATATCCCTAGGAGGGAACACCTGGAAGGTTTACCGAGGGGATGGATCAGAACGCCCAATGAGGACGGATGCAAGGTGGTGCACTCCCTAGAGGGGAGATGTCACACCGTAATGGCTGACCTGAACACCACTGAGGGTGGATCAAGGGAAGTGCACCCCAGGATGGGGTACACCATGGATTACCACTGGTTGGGATTGATCCTCTTGGAGGTTTCCCACGTACCTTGTGTAGAGGAAAGGGATCAAAACCCACGTAGTTCGAAGGGGTGATGAATCGGGGTGTACGCAGAGGACAATGACCCGGAGATATGATGGGGCATACACGTGGAAAGCGTCCCATGCGCTGCTAGGAGCAGCAAGGAGGTGGATGGCATGATCCCACCGGGATGTGGCGGCCCGGGTTAGAATCAGGATGGTTGATGGATGGATGAATGAAGTGGAGGGGGAGTGAAATGGGACCATCGCAGGGGCGAAGGTGAAGTTGGGCTTGAGCCTTGAAGAGGCTTCCTACGTATCCCCGTGGTTGGTAATCAAAGTCCGCGTAGTTCGGGATTGTGCCGGTAAACCGACGTGAAAGTGGAACATGGTCCAATGAGTGGTGGGCTTGAACCTCTGGGAGGCTTCCTACGTACCATGCCTTGAGACAGATCAAAGACCTCGTAGTTCGGGGTGGGAATGGGTGTGCAGTTTAATGTCATACGGGACAAGGGGGGTATAGTTTAACGTCATGCTGGACGAGGGAGAAACTCGACGTGAATGAACGACCGAGCAATGTGGCTTGAACCTCATGGAGGCTTCCTACGTACCATGCCTTGACATGGATCAAAGACCTCGTAGTTCAGGTGGGAATGGGTCGCAGCATCTTACCACTGGACTAGAATGCAGTTTAACGTCATGCTGGACCGGTGTGAGACCCGACGTGAAATGACGGGTGGGCTTGAACCTCATGGAGGCTTCCTACGTAACATGCCTTGACATGGATCAAAGACCTCGTAGTTCTCTATGGATTCGCCGGTGAACCGACGTGAAAGTAGACCCGGGGGTCCACTATTGGTGGGCTTGAACCTCGTGAAGGCTTCCTACGTACCATGCCTTGACATGGATCAAAGACCACGTAGTTCTTCTGATGACGGCTTACTGCCAATTGGTTGGTTTCAATGGCTTACCGCTGGATTGGGTGTGAACGGATTACCGCTAAATTGGGTCGCAACGGCTTACCGCTGGATAGGGTTGTCAACGGCTTACCGCTGCATAGGGATGTCAACGGCTTACCGCTGAAATGGAGTGGCACTGGTGAATGGGTCTTAAGCTAGGAAGCTACCTGGGTGCCGCTATGGAGCGACACTAATGAATGGGGCTTACGCTAGGAAGCTGCCCGGGTGCCGCTATGAAGCGGCACTGGTGAATGGGGCTTACGCAAGGAAGCTGCCCGGGTGCCGCTATGGAGCGGCACTGGTGAATGGGGCTTACGATAGGAAGTTTCCCGGGTGCCACTAAGGAGCGGCAATGGTGAATGGGGCTTACGCTAGGAAGATTCCCAGGAACCGCTATGGAGAGACACTGGTGAATGGGGCTTACGCTAGGAAGCTGCCCGGGTGCCGCTATAGAGCGGCACCGGTGAATGGGGCTTACGCTAGGAAGCTGCCTGGGTGCCGCTATGGAGCAGCACTAGTGAATGGGGCTTACGCTAGGAAGCTGCCCGGGTGCCGCTAAGGAGCGGCAATGGTGAATGGGGCTTACGCTAGGAAGCTGTCCGGGTGCCGCTATGGAGCGGCACTGGTGAATGGGGCTTACGCTAGGAAGCTGCCCGGGTGCCGCTATGGAGCGGCACTGGTGAATGGGGCTTACGCTAGGAAGCTGCCCGGGTGCCGCTATGGAGCGGCACTGGTGAATGGGGCTTACGCTAGGAAGCTGCCCGGGTGCCGCTATGGAGCAGCACTGGTGAATGGGGCTTACGCTAGGAAGCTGCCTAGGTGCCGCTATGGAGCGGCACTGGTGAATGGGGCTTACGCTAGGAAGCTGCCCGGGTGCCGCTATGGAGCGGCACTGGTGAATGGGGCTTACGCTAGGAAGCTGCCCGGGTGCCGCTATGGAGCGGCACTGGTGAATGGGGCTTACGCTAGGAAGTTGCCTGGGTGCCGCTATGGAGCAGCACTGGTGAATGGGGCTTAGGCTAGGAAGCTGCCCGGGTGCCGCTATGGAGCGGCACTGGTGAATGGGGCTTACGCTAGGAAGCTGCCCGGGTGGCGCTATAGGGCAGCACTGGTGAATGGGGCTTACGCTAGGAAGCTGCCCGGGTGCCGCTATGGAGCGGCACTGGTGAATGGAGCTTACGCTAGGAAGCTACCCGGGTGCCGCTAAGGAGCGGCAATGGTGAATGGGGCTTACGCTAGGAAGCTTCCCGGGTGCCGCTATGGAGCAGCACTGGTGAATGGGGCTTACGCTAGGAAGCTGCCCGGGTGCCACTCTAGAGCGGCACTGGTGAATGGGGCTTATGCTAGAAAGTTGCGCGGGTGCCTCTATGGAGCAGCACTGGTGAATGGGGCTTATGCTAGAAAGCTGCCCGGGTGCCGCTATGGAGCGGCACTGGTGAATGGGGCTTATGCTAGGAAGCTGCCCGGGTGCCGCTATGGAGCGGCACTGGTGAATGGGGCTTAAGCTAGGAAGCTTCCCGTAATGTCTTCCTCATGTCTGGCCATGAGGGCATCCCAACTCACTGGTGGGTTGAGGTATGTGCCTATGCGCAAGTGCACAAGCGGGATAACGCCAAGGGTGTTGGAATCAGCTCAAACAAAGGGACATGAAAAGTGTGAATCACATGCCCGACATTCGGAATGTGATGACAGTGGCATGGCGATAGAGGATAACTGCAGACCATGTTCGCAACACAGCATCCTATCGCGTTAGCCTAAAATGGGGACAAACAAATGAGGGGTCGACTGCTGACCGTATTCGAAACACAGGACCTCAAAGTGTCACCCAAAGACTTTTGGGGCGTTGGCCCAGGACAGCAGGGGGACCATGGGTCTACCATCCATACTGTTAGGGGGTCCCTTAAGACTTTGGAAATGGATGCAGATCCGAATGAAGGACACGCAAAGCGTGGGGTGGAGTGCTGGAATGTTTGAACGGATTCCAACGCTCTTGAAACTATGCCATTGTAAACATGGCATTAGGCATCTTATGCTAGGAGCATAAGGCATATCTCGTTTAGGGCAAGAGGCATCCTATCATTTGTTAGATAGGGATAATACTACAGTTTAGAGTCATGTAGGTAGGACTATTGGAATCTCATGCTAGGAGCATAAGGCATCTCTCGTATAGGGCAAGAGGCATCCTATGTGTGGATCATAGGGAGAATACTGCAGTTTAGAGTCATGTAGGTAGGACTGTTGGCATCTCATGCTAGGAGCATGAGGCATCTCTCGTTAGAAGCGAGAGGCATCCTATGTTTGGCTCATAGGGATTACTACAGTTTATAGTCATGTAGATAGGACTATTGGTGTCTCATGCTTGGAGCATAAGGCATCTCTCGTTAGAAGCGAGAGGCATCCTATCATTTGTTAGATAGGGAGTACTACAGTTTATAGTCATGTAGAGAGTACTATTAGGCATCTTATGCTTGGAGCATAAGGCATCTCTTGTTTGGAGAAAGAGGCATCCTATGTTTGGAACATAGGGATTACTACAGTTTAGAGTCATGTAGAAAGGACTATTAGGCAGAAGGTGCCTAGAAATGGTTGGTGTTGGGACTTACGCAAAGCATCCCTTTCTCGTTCAACTTGGCATAGGAGCCAAGTGATTGGGTTTGGAGGAGTTGCCTGAGGAATGGTTCGACTCAGGGTACTCGGGGAATTGATGATGAGAACCTCAACTCACGACATAGGAAACAAACGAAGAGGAATACATCAACTCAAGGTGTTTCATGGTGTGTGGAGGAGTGTATGAAATCATGGAATTCCATAGGTTGAAGGTGGGAGTGCATAAGGGGCGCAATGGAAAAATCCCGGCATCCTGGCCCTGAAAAGTTCACGGTGCGACTCTCCATTTTTCATGGGGGTCAGTGACGGTAGCGAAGGGACCGGCCCGGAGGGCCGGGACCGAAGCCCGTCACTGACCCCGAGCGGGGGTGCGGGGGCACAGCCCCCACGGTATGGACCGGTGGGTGAGAAGGTGGGATCCTCACGAAGGATAGGTCTTCGCGAAGCAACTTCGCGAAGCATGGCCTCGCGGAGCAATAGTCTCTCCTGGAGTAAAGTTCTCGCGAAGTAGCTTCACGGAGCAAAGTTCTCGCGAAGTAGCTTCACGGAGGAAAGGTGTCGCGAAGTAGCTTCGCGGAGCAAAGGTGTCTCGTGGAGCTTGGTCTCGCAGAGCAGGATCGCGGAGCATGGGCTCGCGGAGCAAAGGGCTCTCGCGGAGCTTGGTCTCGCGGAGCAGCATCGCAGAGGAAGCTGCTCGCGGGGCATGGCTTCGCGGAGCCGCAATGCGGAGCTCCGCTCGGCCGCCCAAGGGGCGAAGTGGCCGTGGCCGTCCTCCTGGAGAAGGGGGTGAGCTCGGTATTTATAGGCAGGGGCACCGCGAAGAAGAACTTTTGCTCCGCCTCAGGAGCTTCGTGGAACGCTTGCGAACGTCAAATTCGTTCGCAGAGAGGTACCTCCTTCGGAGCTTCGCGGCGGGCTCGCGAACGTCAAATGCGTTCGCAGAGAGTTACCGCCTCCGGAGCTTCGCGGGGCCGCGATGCTCGGGTGCTTCGCATCGATGCTTCGTGAGGGGTCTTTGCGGCGCATCACGAACGTCAAACAGGTTCGCGGAGCCTCTCGCCTCATTACTTCGCGGCGGCGCTCCGCGATCACGGAGGGGGGCTTCGCGAATGGGCTTTGCGAACCAGATTTCCAGCCCAACTTCAAACGTCCATAACTCCTAATCCGTAACTCCGTTTGGGCCATACGACCTACCAAATCGAAGCTTGAGAAATGGACTACGATCTTGGATCATGTATGGAAGCATTTGGAAAATTTTGGGGACGCGTTTTTTGGGGTCTACAGTAGAGTAGGATCGTTTTGATCCAAACTGCAATAAAACTATTCTGTGTATAGTTTCTTTTATTTCCAATGCACTAACATTAAAAATTATAATATATGATGACCTACTACTTTTTACACATATTATTACATGATTATTAAACATAAATATCCATTAACACAACACAAGGAAAAATTTAAGATACTAAATATACAATGGATAACCTAAGAATATATAAAATAAATGGGGGAACTAAAAACCTAGTAATGCAATAAACTTGATAAGGAATCATAACACATGAGTCAATGGTATAACATGATATCATAAAAGAAATGGTATATGAGTAATCATGTGGAAGAATAAAATAAATATCATAGTATCATAAGATCATGTAAACATAGAAAAATTTAAATGAAATAAGACATAACATATACATAAGTCATGTCTAACTACCAAGACAAAATCTCGTGGGGGACAATGTCCCATAATGGACTATGTTCACTCTCTTATCCCATACATGATGTATCATGAGACTAAAACATTACTCAATGCATTGGAGGGATATATAATTCATGGACCACCTATCAAATTCATTTCATGTATATTAATATGTTTTACACATAATTATATCAATCACGTGGCATAAATATAGGAATTATCCATTAAAATAAATAGGTTTTAAAATCTTGTCTCATAACATAATCAAAAGAGATTTATGAAAGAAGGAATTTGATAAATGGTTATAAAGAATATATTACCCCATAAAAGGAAGGGATAATAATATAGGTATTCATGTTATAGGTACATATGTATAATTTATAAGCATTCCATAACTTTAAACTGATAGAAGGTGAGTTAGAGAGAGAACTATCAAAACCCAAGGAAAAGGGTTTGTTAAAAAGATCCCTTACCTTAATCCCGATTCATCACGTGTGTTCCTTTATCTCAATAAATAATTAAATTTAGTTAATTATTTACTTGATTAAATCCATTCTTATTATTCCTTTTATTTTATTCATTACCTTGTTATATTAAATTACTGAACCAATTAATTTCACATCAGATGTTTTAACGATAAATGGATCATATGTTTAAAATCACTTTGGTTAGTATAGTAAGGTCAAATAGAATATTAATTAATCATATAAAAATACTAAAAGTGATATAATTATCATTATTATATATAAAATATACTTTTTAAATCATCCATGAAATATTTTTATGAAAAACTAACTATATTACAATCATTGAGACGGTAGGTCGTACATACGCATGAGAAACGTTTCCATTTTTCAAAGATGGTGATTAAATGAAGATAAGTGTTATTTTATATTTCCAATATGATCATTATATCATACATATCATATTAGTTTCTTAACTAACATTACACATACCATTCAAGTGATGTAGTAATAAAAATGAGTCTCACCGGTTCGCGAGATAGTAGTCTTCTATACACACGAACGATAATATCATTTATTCAACGAATGATAAGATAAGAAATTATATGATATAATTATTTTTTCTAATGGTTAATATGTCATGAATATAATATATAAAAATAAAATTAATCATCATTACTTCCAATGTAAGCCATAAGTGAAATATGAATTGTATCAGTTTGTGAGGCGTTAGTATGTCGTACACACGAGCGATGTTATCGTATTATCTACACAATGGAAATTAAGAAGGTATTTAAGATATTATAATTAAATAAGTATAATTATGTAATAAATATAATACATATATATATTAGGTACATCATTATATCTATACATGAGAATTAGTTATGAAAAAATAATTACATCAGTTACACACGATGAATGGTTTTGTTTCCCATTTGAGGGAGGGGATGGTTTTAGGTAATTCTCTTAAAATTAAATTTTTTATATGGATTATAATGAAGTTATTATATCATAATGTTTTAATAATATTTTATTTATTTGATTAGTGAAATAAAATAAAATTCACAGTTAAGGACATTACATCTTCTTCAGACAACTTCTTTTGGTTTGCATAAAAATCCATTAAGATTTGACTTTACGACCAAAACAATACATAAAAAATGAGGGTATATAAGTAGGTAAGTGATTGGGGAAGTTATTTTCTAAACCAACGGGTTTTGGATGTGTGGACAGTAGAGGAGAGGGGGTGGCCTTTTATAAGTGGAGGGGAGGACACTCTTGGATTTCTTTTGAAAAGAATGAATTCTACCCACAATTTTGACATACGAGAAGAATCCAAAATTGATGATATTAGAACATTAGAATATATAAAGTCTAAATATGACTCTAAAATAGGAATTATAATGGTTTTTTTTATTTTTAACAAAAATAATTTCAGTTTAACACCTTGGTAAACGCGTTTTTATCTTAACCGCAGTAAATAATTTTTACTATTTTCACTATTCATTATGGTAAAAAATTATGCTGGCCTTATTAGAAAATATAAATTGTTATTACAGAAACTATTGAATATAATTTTATAAATTCAAGTCATATAACTAATATAATTTTATTTAAAATAAAACCCATAGATGTGTCAAAAAATGGTTTTCCAAAAGAGAAACATTCCAATGTTGATAAAGTTTTTATATCAAAATTTAATATAAACTCAATTCAAATTACCAAATTTAGATTAATTAATTTTGTAAAGACCCATAAATTTCAAGGAATATTTTTTCTTAATTTTCTTTGAAATTTTACAAGAGCGTAGTTTCTGACGGCACCTGATTCCGAGGCCCGGTGTGCCCGGAATCATTTTCCAAAATTTGGCTCGGGTACGTTCAGTGAACGGACGAGTGGGTTTTTTAACTTTTGAACCAGTGCTCGGAATCGAATTCTGAGGGAATCGATGGAATCGTAGCGCTGGTACTTTCCTAGAAACGCCTCTTCCAGAGTTGTGTTTTCTCGGGTGTGGTTTTTAATTTTCGGGCTTAAAATTAAGAAATAAAATAATTGTACGACAAACTTTATTTTATTTCACTTAATCCACTTGGAAGCCACTTGAAGCCACTTAAAGCGGCTTAAGCTGATTTGATGCGGATAGGGTGCTATCCAAAAATATCCTACCCTCTTGGTAGGATATTTGTGAGGTGGGACCCGCACGAGCCCCACCGTTTCTTTTCCGCCAAGTAACGCACCCGTGAAAACCCATCATTATGAAAGTCAACTGACCCGTTTTATCATTTTTCTTAACGCACCAAATAATTGGGCGGTTTTCTTCGTTGAATTAAATGGGGGGTTTATTCGTTGAAATTAATTCTATGAATTAATTTAATTCGTTTCTTAACCTGTTTAAAATCCATTGGCATAATAATAAAATGAGACCAACGCACGACATCTGGAAAAATGCTCGTTGAAAAGTTTTGACAAGTTTTGTGCCTTCACCCACCTTCACGAAGAACGCGAAGAATGCGGAGAACACGAAGAACACGAAAAACTTGAAGAACACCGTCACCCTCAGAGATTGACGACGCTTCATCCGAGATGTTCTTCCCCGCCCCGATCTCCGATCACCTACTGCTGGAGGTAAGAGATTTCGGGTTTCTTTTAAATCTCCTTTGTGGTTTTTAACAAAACACGGATTTAATTATTTATAATTAAATCTGTTGTTTCTTGGTCCTCGGAGTTTGTCGACGCAACACCGGATACCGTGACGACGCGACGGTCCCCTCCTTCCGCGACGATCAATTTCCGCGAAGAACGCGCATGCGAGTACTTGACGAGGTAGGGATTTTATTTTGGAAATACCCTTTTATATCCCCGTGATTGTTTCTTTTAAAACAAGAACCTGGATCAAGTGCAATTTTAAATTATTAAAATTGTTTTCATACGTTTGTAATGTGTTGATTTATCCTCCCGATTGATACCATCTAACGCGGAGGGTGCGGGCCAAATGAACACAGCCCGATAACCCTCTGCAGTTCTTCGTTATTGTGCGGATTTGACGGGTGACAACAAAACGTGCCGCAAGAGCGATTTGATGTTTCCGCAGTGAAGAACGGGACCCAAGAGGAGCAGCGGCACAGACGGGAAAGGAATCGGACCACCGGAGCGACTCCGGTGGCCCGCAGAAGCCACTGGCGGTGCGGGTCACCGGCGCGGCTGAAGCTGCTGCGGCGCCAGCGGACCCGCGGTCGCGCGGGTCCGGCGCACACAGGATGCGGCGAAGCCGCGTCCGTTGTTCAGGGGGGCCCCCCGAGGGGGCCGCGGAGCTGTCACGCGGGGGCAGCGTGCCCCCCGCGTTGCTCGGCCGAGCCGAGCCGGGCCGGGCCGTGCCCTGGCCGGACCGGACCGGGTCCAGCCGGGTCGGGTCGACCTGGTTCGGCTGTACCCAGGGGGGTCGGGCCGGGCCCAGACCCCCCGTCTTCGGACCATTTTCGGTCTTTTTCCCGTATCTTGAGCTAAGGGCCTCCGAACGACGCGCCGTCAGCGGCGATGTGATCCTTGGATCGAGACGGTCGTTTCGGTATATTACACTCAAGGTTTCGGGATAATTTGGGTTCGGTCGGGTTGGTTTGAACATGAAACCAACCGGGCCCTCGGAGCGGAAACGCTCATATCTTGAGCTTCGGACGTCCGATTGACGTGATGTCGACTTTGTGGAATTACTCTAAGTGAGACGGAGCTTTTGGCTCACTCCTCCCGAGGTTTGGACATAGGAGGAGTAAGTTTGGGTTGGTTTTGCCTTAAAAACCAACCGGGCCCCTGGAACGAAAAAGTCAATAACTCACAAATCGGGCGTCCGATTGACGCACCGACTGTCTCGTTGAATTCCTCTTGAAGAGATGGAAATTTTGGCATACTTCACCCGAGTTTTGGTTTCTGTTGGATAGTGGCCAGGTTGGATTGTACCTGAAATCCAACCGGGCCCCTGGAACAGAAAAGCTGATATCTTTCAGACCGGACGTCCGTTTGACGAACCGTCAGTAGCGTTGGTGATCACGCTGAGAAACGGTCCCTTTGAGTATACCCTATGGGAGTTCGGGGTACAGTTGAGATACGTCCGGGTTGGTTCGCACATGAAACCAACCGGGCCCCTGGGCGGAAAAGGCTAGTAACTCACAGACCGGGCGTCCGATTGATGCGCCGTCTGTTGTGTTGAGACCCCTGTGATGAGGCGGTCCCTTGAGATACTTCTTCGTAGAACCTTGTGATACTTGTAGTATCGACCAGCAGCTCATGGAGCGGACCCTCCCAGAGACGAGCGTGCGGAATACGGAGACCGTGTAGCCGGCTGAGACTTGACGACTGTTGATCGAACGACTTGGTGTGTTACGGATAGCCTAGTGAGGAGCACTTGGTTGTAGTGGCAGACCCACGACGGAGGTGCGTTTGGTTGTAGCAGCATAGGGGAGCACTTGGTTGTAGCGGCAGACCCACGACGGAGGTTCGCTTGGTTGTAGCGGCACAGGGGAGCACTTGGTTGTAGCGGCAGACCCACGACGGAGGTGCGCTTGGTTGTAGCAGCACAGGGGAGCGCTTGGTTATAGTGGCAGACCCACGACGGAGGTGCCCTTGGTTGTAGAGGCATGGGGAAGTGCTTGGTTGTAGCAGCAGGCCCACAGTACTCGACAGGAGGAGTACCTCAGCAGTCTTAGGTTACTGAGCAGTACCTCGGAGTCGTGACAGGACCACTGTACACTCCAGAGACAGGGCTCTTCAGTAGTTGCGGTTTCGATATTGAAAATCCTGGTTTGAGCTGAGACTTTTTACCTTGATAACTTAGGTATATGTATGGGCATATACCTAGGTAGTAGTTATCCGTTGTTTTCTAAATCCTTGTGTTTCCTCAGGATTGAGATGGGTTACTTGATAACTTAGGTATATTTATTGGCATATACCTAAGTACAGGTTATCTGTTGAGATCTTCTTTGTGGTTATCCTTTTTGGTTTTAGTGAGACCTTGAGGGTCTCGGGGTCCCTACTGAGTATCATTATACTCACCCCTGCACAGGCTATGCCCGCACCTCGTTGTGTTGGTTGCAGACGACGGGCAGTGCTGACGGAGGTCGAGTGTTTGAGGACTGGACGATACCCGGAGGTGGACTACACGACAAGTCCGTATTCGGAGGTGGACTACACAACGAGTCGGTACCCGGACGTGGACTACACGAAGAGGAGACACACGGAGGAGGTTGATGGGCGAGAGCGTTGAGGAGGCTATCTGTACCTACCCTTCAGGTAGGATCCGTGGTGGACGACCAGGAGCTGCGCCATCTGTACCTACCCTTCAGGTAGGATCCGACGAGGACGACCCAGGAGCTGCTTCCTTTCTCCCAGCTGTTGTCTTTTTCTATTGTACTTTGTTCAGTTGTAGTTGTACTTTCATTTGGGTTTGTATTCTGTCCCATTTACTTTTCATCACTTTCTTTTGTACTTAGTGTTTTGCTTCCGCTTTTGCTCTGTGGTGTTTTGTTTAATTTTATAAAGTCAATGCCTTCCCAGTTATCGGGATTTGTGTCTTTGTTGCTAGTCACCAGCCCCTGGCCTATGGAAGGCGGGCTTGGGGTAGTCACAGCATGGGCCCCGAGGACGGGTCGTGAAAAATTGGTATAAAGGAGTTCGGTTCTACCGCAGAACATGGGACTCTGATCTTTTTTCCCTTTCTGTGAAGTAATATTGTTATGAGTACCGAGTGTGGTTTTCAGTTCAGGGAGTCCAGTGTTGGTGCGGGCGGACGACGTATCCATACACCAGGACCCTAACAACCGATTTCCGACTCTGTGCACGAAAACACTGATTGCGTGTGTGTTTCCAGAAGTTTTTAAATGTCAGCTCAAACCAGGTCAGCTCACCAGGTATAATCGTTTGACCATGTCACGTTGTTTCTTTCAGGATGCCTTTTCACGGACGACCAGCTAGAGCCCAGAGGGATGTGCGTACTGACAGCTTGCCTTCGGTACAGGGCCCTCTTGCAGTTGAGGCACCAGCGGTACTACCATACGTTGGGCCACCGATTCCACCAGCCCCGGTAGTAGGCGATGCACGCCACTTGAGCGCGCTGCACGAGTTCCAGCGCTAGAGACCACCCAGGTTCCGGGGAGAGATAGACCCGCAGGCGGCTGAGGATTGTATAGAGGCTGTGGTGAGAGTCTTCAGGCTAGTGGGGACACCGGCAGACCTCATGGTGATCTTTGCTGCCAGCCTTCTTCAGGCAGCAACAGGCAGGTGGTGGAGCCACTTGTTCCAGTTTTGCGACGGGATGGCCTTCACATGGGAAGACTTCGAGACCTTCTTCAAGGTGGATTTTGTGCCAGTATCTCTACACCCCGAGCGTGTACAGGAGCTTCTGCCTTTACCACAGGGTTTTCGATCAGTAGCCAAGTCATCTGTGGGCAGTAGACAAATGATGCAGAGGCCTAAGAGGACCAGAGCCAGCCGTACGAGGAGTAGGAAGTGTTATGAATGCGGCGGAAAGGGTCACCTGGAACGTGACTGTCTGACTCCTCGTGCAGTTTATCCGTAGGCTTTGGAGGAGCCACGGAGGCAGAAGCAGCGGCGGGTTCTTGAGAAATAGCCGAGCGGTGGACAAGGCAGTAGAGCTCCGGGAGCAGGTGGACAGGAGAAGAATTAGTGGATACGTCCCTTGTACTCTAGTTCCATTTTTTTGTTGTATTCGTGTCTTTGTACTATGAGCTGCAATAATAAAAAGACACTTATCTTTGTTTGCTTTCCTGTCCTTTTGTTGGGTTGATACTGAGTGGTCTCGGTTAAACTGTTGACTTGACCCTCACTTTCGAGATTTCTACTAGAGGAGACCCAGTGACCTCACACTGATTCCGACAGTGTGAATCGACCCTTGGAGGCGAGAGTGACAGTTAGATCTCTTAGTAGTTACGTCGAGGCCTTACGACGTCATCCATGGCATGAATGCATCATTCATATCAGGATTGACTCTATTAGGAAATGGGCGTGGTTCATCCAGGGGATGAGACCGAGTTTCTCTTTTCGGAAAAGGAGAAACTTTAGCAGCACATCCAGATCATAGGCAAAGAAGGTGCAGATCATCTAGGGGCGGATGAAGACTGCATAGTGCAGTAAGAAATAGGAAACTGGCGCCAGTCTTGGAGACTCGGGCATGTTAAATTTTTCCATAAGAGGAAGCATAAAGGAAATACGAGTCTGCGAAGCGGCAGACGTGGAGGCAGAGCTAGGAGAGTAGCATGAGGTGGTGTACATCTCAACATGCTACAACCACCCGCCTTAGTTATCCCCGCCAGGCTCAGGGAGTTGGAGGTCGGAGGAAGAGTGCGGATGTATGCGGTCAAGGAGTGTGACCCAATGGCTCTAAAAAAATGATTCAAGGGACAGTCTTTGTCCTCTACTAGCTGCTGTAGTAACAGACGTCGATATGAATCATTCCTCGCTTTCACAAATCTTGTCCCAGACCTAGAGTTTCTGGTAAGCCGTGGACTTGACCCTCACGTCTGGAGATTCCTTCGGAGGAGACTCGATAATCACACTTACACTGATAGTGTGGTCAGACCCTCGAGGCGAGAGTTTCGGTTGGAATCTCTTGGTGGCAGCGTCGAGGCCTTACGACGTTGGTTTGAGTATGGACTGGGCAATCACAGTTTATACACAAATTGACAGTATTAGGAAAAAAGGTTGTGGTTTAACTACAACGTCAGGATGGGTTTTCCTTGGTCGGCGAAAAGGAAACCCCAAGAAGCACAGGATAAACTCTTGCATAGGAGGGTGTGACCGATCACTCTTGAGTCGGTCAACCTTACCCTCGTGGCAGCGGTCGTTTTGAGTTTCAGTTCTAACAGGAATTGGAAACCTCTGGAGTTCTAGGATGATGACCACGTCCTTATACGGGTCTCACCTCGACGAGGTTTACAGAAATGTGGCCAAGGCAGCAAGTTATCCTCGAGGTTCAACGAACCTTTTTTAGGTCCTCACCTGGGTAGGCGGGGTGGTTTACCGCTGACCCATCCACCTCAGTTGCACCAGGTGCACGACGACATCCACGTATCTCAACTGAGGAGATACGTGCTCGACCCTTCGCAAATCATCGACCATGAAGAGATGGACGATGGCGATGAGGTGACTTCTATGGAGCTTCCTGTGGGGATCGAGGATCGACAGGAGCGAATCCTAGGAGGACGGTCGATTCATCTTGTGCACTTTCTTTGGCAGCACGGGAACCTCCAGGTTAGCAAATGGGAGCGGAATGCTCAGATGCGTGCTCAGTACCGCTTTGTAACTCTAGTTTGTGTTAAAGCTTTACGAGGACGTAAAGCCCTGAGGTGGGAGTGATGTAAAGACCCGTAAATTTCAAGGAAATTTTTTTCTTAATTTTCTCTGGAATTTTACAAGATCGCATTTTCTGACAGCACCTGATTCTGAGGCCCAGTGTGCCTAGAATCATTTTCTGAAGTTTGGCTCGGGTATGTTCAGTGAACGGACGAGTGGTTTTTCTAACTTTTGAACCGGTGCTCAGAATCAAATTCTGAGGGCACCGATGAAATCGTAGCACCGGTACTTGCCTAGAAACGCCTCTTCTGAAGTTGCGTTTGCTCGGGTATGGTTTTTAATTTTCGGGCTTAAAGTTAAGAAATAAAATAATTGTACGACAAACTTTATTTTATTTCACTTAAGCCACTTGGAATCCACATGAAGCCACTTAAAGTGGCTTAAGCTGAGTTGATGCGGATATGGTGCTATCCAAAAATATTCTACCCTCTTGGTAGGATATTTGTGAGGTGGGACCCACACGAGCCCCACCGTTTCTTTTCTGCTAAGTAACGCACCCGCGAAAACCCGTCATTATGAAAGTCAACTGACGCGTTTTATTATTTTTCTTAATGCACCAATTAATTGGGTGGTCTTCTTCGTTGAATTAAATGGGCGGTTTATTCGTTGAAATTAATTCTATGAATTAATTTCATTCGTTTCATAACATGTTTGAAATCCGTTGGCGTAATAATAAAATAAGACCAACGCAACACATTTGGAAAAATGCTCGTTGAGAAGTTTTGACAAGTTTTGTGCCTTCACCCACCTTCACGAAGAACACGAAGAATGCGAAGAACACGAAGAACACAAAGAACGCGAAGAATGCCGTCACCCTCGGAGATTGACGACGCTTCATCCGAGACGTTCTTCCCTGCCCCGATCTCCAATCACCTACTGCTGGAGGTAAGAGATTTTGGGTTTCTTTTAAATCTCCTTTGTAGTTTTTAACAAAACACGGATTTAATTATTTATAATTAAATCTGTTGTTTCTTGGTCCTCAGAGTTCATCGACGCAACGCCGGATACCGCGACGATGCGACGGTCCCCTCCTTCCGCGACGATCAATTTCTGCGAAGAACGCGGGTGCGACGACTTGATGAGGTAGGGATTTTATTTTGGAAATACCCTTTTATATCCCCGTGATTGTTTCTTTTAAAACAAGAACATGGATCAAGTCCAATTTTAAATTATTAAAATTGTTTTGATACCTTTTTCATGTGTTGATTCATCCTCCCGACTGATACCGTCTAACGCGGAGGGTGCGGGCTAAATGAACACGTCCCGATAACCCTACGCCGTTCTTCGTTGTTGTGCGGATTTGACGGGCGACGAAAAAACGTGCTGCAAGAGCGATTTGATGTTTCCGCAGTGAAGAATGGGACCCGGGAGGAGAAGCGGCGCAGACGGGAACAAAATCGGACCACCGGAGGAAGCCTCCATGGCTGAAGTTGTGGCGGCGCCAGTGAACCCGCGGCCGCGCAGGTCCGGCGCACACAGGACGCGGTGAAGCCGCGTCCGTTGATTAGGGCGGCCCCCTGCGGGGGCCGCGGAGCTGTCACGCGGGGGAAGCGTGCCCCCCGCGTTGCTCGACCGCCCGGCCGCGCCCTGGCCAGACCGGACCGGGTCCAGCCGGGTCGGACCGGGTCGGGTCGACCCAGGGGGGTCGGGCCGGGTCGGCCCGGGCCCAGACCAGCCGTCTTCGGACCTTTTTCGGTATTTTGCTGGTTTCTTGAGCTACGGGCCTCCGAACGACGTGCCGTCAGCGGTGATGCGATCCTTGGATCAAGATGGTCGTTTCGGTATATTACACTCAAGGTTTCGGGATACTTTGGGTTCAGCTGGGTTGGTTCGAACACGAAACCAACCGGGACCTCGGAGCGGAAACGCTCATATCTTGTGCTTCGGACGTCCGATTGACGTGCCGTCGACTTTGTTGAATTCCTCTAAGTGAGACGGACCTTTTGGGTCACTCCGCCTGAGGTTTGGACGCAGGTGGAGTAAGATCGGTTTGGTTTTGCCTTAAAAACCAACCGGGCCCTTGGAATGAAAAAGCCAATAACTCACAGACCGGGCGTCCGATTGATGTGCCGACTGTCTCGTTGAATTCCTCTTGAAGAGACAGAACTTTTGGCATACTTCGCCTGAGTTTTGGTTTCTATTGGATAGTGGCCGGGTTGGATTGTACCCGAAATCCAACCGGCCCCCTGGAACAGAAAAGCTGATATCTTTCAGACCGGACGTTCGTTTGACGAACCGTCAGCGGAGTTGGTGATCACGTTGAGAAACGGTCCCTTTGAGTATACCCTATGGGAGTTCGGGGTACAGTTGAGATACGGCCGGGTTGGTTCGCACATGAAACCAACCGGGCCCCTGGGACGAAAAGGCTTGTAACTCACAGACCGGGCGTCCGATTGACGCATCGTCTGTTGTGTTGAGACCCTTGTGACGAGGCGGTCCTTTGAGATACTTCTTCGTGGAACCTTGTCATACTTGTAGTATCGACCAGCAGCTCATGGAGCGGACCCTCCCGGAGACGAGCGTGCGGAATACAGTGACTGTGTAGCCGGCTGAGACTTGATGACTCCTGATCGAACGACTCGGTGTGTTACGGATAGCCTAGTGAGGAGTGCATGGTTTTAGCGGTAGACCCACGACAGAGGTGCGCTTGGTTGTAGTGGCACAGGGGAGTGCTTGGTTGTAGCGGCAGACCCACGACAGAGGTGCGCTTGGTTTTAGCGGCACAGGGGAGTGCTTGGTTGTAGCGGCAGACCCACGACGGAGGTGCGCTTGGTTGTAGCAGCACAGGGGAGCGCTTGGTTGTAGCGGCAGACCCACGATGGAGGTGCGCTTGGTTGTAGTGGCACGGGGAAGCGCTTGGTTGTAGCAGCATGCCCATAGTACTCGACAGGAGGAGTACCTCAGCAGTCTTAGGTTAGTGAGAAGTACGTCGGAGTCGTGACAGGACCACTGTACACTCCAGAGACAGGGCTCTTCAACAGTTGCGGTTTCGATAATGAAAATCCTGGTTTGAGATGAGACTTTTGACCTTGATAACTTAGGTATATGTATGGGCATATACCTGGGTAGTGGTTATCCGTTTTTTTCTAAATCCTTGTGTTTCCTCAGGATTGAGATGGGTTACTTGATAACTTAGGTATAGTTATGGGAATATACCTAAGTAGAGGTTATCTGTTGAGATCTTCTCTGTGGTTATCCTTGTTGGTTTTAGTGAGACCTTGAGGGTCTCGGGGTCCCTACTAAGTATCATTATACTCACCCCTACATGGGATATGCCTGCACCTCATTGTGTTGGTTGTAGACAACGGGCAGTGTTGACGGAGGCCGAGTGTTCGAGGACTGGACAGTACCCAGTGGTGGACTACACGACGAGTCAGTATCCGGAGGTGGACTGCACAACCAGTCGGTACCCGGAGGTGGACTACACGACGAGGCGGCACACAGAGGAGGTTGACGGGCGAGAGCATTGAGGAGGCTATCTGTACCTACCCTTCAGGTAGGATCTGTAGTGGACGACCAGGAGCTGCGCCATCTGTACCTACCCTTCAGGTAGGATCTGACGAGGATGACCCAGGAGCTGCTTCCTTTCTCCCAGCTGTTGTCTTTTTCTATTGTACGTTGTTCAGTTGTAGTTGTACTTTCATTTGGGTTTGTATTCTGGCCCATTTACTTTTCATCACTTTCTTTTGTACTTAGTTTTTTGCTTCCGCTTGTGCTCTGTGGTGTTTTGTTTACTTTTATAAAGGCAATGCCTTCCCATTTATCAGGATTTATGCCTTTGGTGCTAGTCGCCAGCCCCTGGCCTATGGAAGGCGGGCTTGGGGTAGTCACGGCACGGACCCCGAGGACGGGTCGTGACAAATTTAAAATTTAACAAATTTTACATTTAAAACTACATCAAAATTAAATGGTACTTTTAAATTGAATAAACAAAAAGGTTGTTTTTAATAAAAATTTGTATTTTTTATTATTCATCAAAAGCTGAAAGTTTTTTAAAAAAATGAAAAAACTCTAATATAATTTTGATACTCTAATTTAAAAAATCACTTTAATTTTTTTAATATAAATTTTATAAAATTAGTAAAAATTAATTTTAAATTATGTTTTCAAAGGATGACTAAACTGTGGTTTTAGAAAAATACATTGTTTTCAGAAAACATTTCTTTTTTTTCAAATGGTATTTATTTTACTTATAATAAGTATATAACCATTTAATCTATTCTATATACGTATAAAACATAAAAAATATTATTTAATAATTTCTATTCATACACACCAACTAAATGGCTATGTCATAATGGCCATTTTAAAATAATAGTATTTCAATAAAGAACTTTATTTCATTTATAATAAGTGTTGCATACATCATAAGATGTCAAATAGATTGAATTTATTTAATAATAAATATATAACTCAAAGTCTCAAGGTGTTAAATTATCCCCCCCCCCAAGTAATTTTATCCTCAAAATTTCATATTATATTCAACATTAAAAACAAGTGAGGGTACTTATGCTTTATCGCATCTTCCATTTCCCACATTGCTTCCTCAAACTTTTATTTTCTCTATAGCACTTTAACTAGGTGATTTTTCTTATTTTGTAAAACATTATCTCTATGATCCAAGATCATCATCATATTCTTGGAAAATTAATAGTATTTCTCCAAAAGTACCACCTATAGATTCAATACATGTGAGAGGTCTGGTATGTACTTCCTCAAGAGGAATACATGGAACACATCATGTACATGAGATAGGTTAAGTGGTATTGGTAGTCGATAGGCCACTTATCCAATTAAATCAAAGATCTTAAAGGGGATAATGTATCCAACAATACAATTTCCATTATTTAAAATCCACATGACATAATTCTGTGGTCAAATGTGGAGGAAAACCATATCTCCATCTTCAAACTCCATGTCTCATCGATAGCTATTTGAATAGATTTTCAATTTACTTTTCATGGATTTCATGTGATTCTGAAGGGTTTAGAAATTATTTGTTATCTATGGGGAATGATCAAGCCCCCACCAACTTCTTATATCCAAATTTATCCCAATATACTGAATTCTAACATAGCTTCCCATACAAAGCCTCATAAGGTTCCATATGAATTCTATAGTAAATATTTCTATTATATTAGAAATCTACTAGGGTTAGGTGTTTATCCCAACATACTTAGAAATCCATTGAACAAGAACTCAATACATACTCCAGAATTTGGATGGTTCTCTCATACTAACTATCCATTTAAGGGTGATAATAAGTACTAAAATTGAGTTCTATATGAAACAATTGATGATGGATTATCTAGAACTATGTGGTAAACCTCAAATCTCGATTAGATATAACAGTGAGTGGTACAACATGAAATATTACCAATTATATTATGTATATCATAATGAGATGGTTGGGAGAGAAAACTTCCTTGATAGAAATTAAATGTTCCAACTTTGTATGATGACAAAAAAACTCAGTTGGTGTTATGTACTTTAAGATTCCTCATGATTCCTATAAAAAAATCCATGGTTATGTTTTTCAATTTCCATACTGGTATAAGAAATGTTCGCATAATACCTTTATATTTTAATCATTCATCCTTGACTTGTTGCAATACCAAGCATAGAGATACAAATTCTTCAAAATCCATCTTCATGTATTCCCACCATAAGTTTTTATTCATATCTATATATTTCATAGAGCTTCCTAGATTAATAGATAAGGATTAGATATTCACATCAACCAGAAGATACCTCTTAAACATTAGTTTTTATGGGATACTAATCTAGGTTCCAAAGATTATAACCCTATTTTCATCAAATTTGATCTCTATAATATTCACTTCAATTTTTAGTAATACCTCATCCTCTTTTTAGGCATCCTTAATCATCTCAAGAATTGATGGTTGAGTATTTATTTAAGAAAGGTAGGATAAATATTCTTTTACTATTCACATATCCATCCTTTCCAAATATAAGAAAATTGGATCCTTCTCAGTTCTAATTATTGATAAAATCATTAGATCCTTTCCAATTAGATCATATCACACTTTGTTTTATATTATAGGATGGTAATGGATTGAGTATTCATAATACTTAATCATATCTAAGCATATTCTATGGTGCATTTTAATATCCTTCTAATTTAATATATATTTGAGGATCTTTTGATCTATATATATTTCACACTTTTCCCAATAGAGATAGTTTCTCCATATCTTTAATCCGATGATCACTAAAACCAACTCTAGATCAAGTTTTGGAAAGTTATTATCAGGAAATTTCAACTACTTTGAGGTGTAGGATATTACTTTATAATTATTCATTAATACACTACCCTTTCATATCTTTTTTAATTATCGTTGTATACCAAAAAAATTTCCCCACTTGAGGGAACTATATGTATTGGTGTACATAAAATCCTCATTTTAAACTCCTTAAACCTATCTTCATATTCATTGGTCTAAAAAAACGTTACTGCATTCCATGTAATCTTGGTTAGTGAGTTTGATGATCATGATTGTTTTTTTACAAATTGTAAGTAATACTCGGCTATTCTATAAAAACTACATATTTCTGTTATATTTTCTATTATAGGGTAGTCCTTGATTTTCATTATCATTGAAGGGTATACATATATCCCTTTACTGGTGATAAAATTCCACAAGAATGATACTTCCTTCTCCCAAAACCCATATTTACTATAATTTACATATAGTTTCTCCTTTCTTGATGCCTTTAGCATAGTATTCAAATTCTCCTCATTCCCCTCCTTACTCTTGGAGTATATCAAAATAACTTCTATAAATACTACCAAAAAATTTTCAAGGTAATCCCTAAATAATATATTCATTAAGTCCATAAATATTTTTGGATCATTAGTGTGTTTAAAAGGAAACACTATGAACTCATAGTGTCCATATCTTGTTTGAAAGGCAATATAAATAATATCTTCAAACTTCACCATTAATTGATCATACCCTAACTTAACCATTAATTGATCATACCCTAACTGTGGGTCCACCTTAGAGAAATGTTGATACCTACATAGTTAATCAAACATTTAATTTATCTATGGAATTTGATACATTTTATTTATCATAATTTTATTGTTCTCGTGATAATCAATGTAGTGACACAGTGAAAAATCCTTATTCTTGACAAAGAGGACCGATGCACCGCATGGTAAATCACTGGGGAATATAATTCCTTTTCTAGATTAAACTGTGGTTTCTTCTTAATCTTCTGAAGTTTAACAATATAAATTATATATTGAGTCATAGATATTATCAAAGATCCAAGAATAAATACAATTAAAAATTCAAACTCTCATATAGGAGGATAACCAATCAACTCTTCAAGAAATACATCTGTATTATCCCTCATAATTGGAATGTCTTCAATTATGATCATTTACTTGGTATAAACCATAGCAAAAAGATAATCAAATATCCATACTCTAGATTATGATAATAAAGGAGATTCATCGTCCACTACTACAAAGCAGGCCTTTAACCATGCTAAAATTATCCTTTATTATCACTAGAAAGGCAATGAATACCAGAACATGATTAAAATACCTATGATTTTATCAGCAATAGAAAAGTGCTAATAAAGGGGTCCTTTATTAGTGATTTTAAATAAATTATTATGTAGTCCTACATTATACAAAAAAACATTGATCAAGGGGTCTTTTATCAGTGCTAAAAAAGTGTGGATAAAGAGCGTGTTTATCAATGTTTTTAAAAGTGACAATAAAGGATCCCTTTATCAGTGATTTTAGAAGCATTGATAAAGATACATACAATATTGTACTGTAACAGCACACTACATCACCAAAAACAAAACCATAAATCATCAAAATTAGAGAAAATATAGATTTTAAATGAAATATAATTTACATCATAAATACAAGAAAAAACACTATATTATATAAATTTCAAAAATTGGTTTATACAATTTAATCAGTAAGTAAAAATTATCAGAAACCTCCAAAAACTTCAATGTTCTTTTATCTTTTTACCCTAACCCCTACTCATGTTATTTCCAAAAAACCACCCCTACTCGAGAAAAATAATGAACCTATATAAGAAAAAAAATTATGTTGGTAATAATATAAAGAATCAAATTAAATATAATGTGTTAATTTTAAAATAAAATTTGACTCAAACTCAGAACTCTTTGTCTCAGTTTGATTTGTGGTTGATTCATGCATGTCACACTATTTCTTTTCATCCTCAAAAATTATCTTTGTGAAAACTAATTAAATTAGTATAAGATAAAAATGATAAGGAAATTAATTATGTAATATTATATAGAACGATGAGACAAAAATCTAGCCTTGTTATCTCATTTTTGGTTATGTGATGCATGTTTTAAACTATAATGACACTTATATATTGAAAACACACACTTTGATCTATATGGGTAACAATGTTCATCATATTGAGGTGTGGATGATTCCTAAAAGTCCTAAATGACTTATGGATATTTTCTCAAAATTATCAAAACAATCTAAATGTGTTTTCTTGTTTTTGAGTATGTAAATTTTATTTTTTACTAAAATAGAATTTTAAACTAAAAATCGACACATTGAGTCATAATGATCACATCATGTGTCAGTTTTACATGAGAGTGATTCATACAAGTCAAAAATGACTTAATAATATTTTTATTTAATTATTAAGACAACATTTTTATATTTTATTGGTTTTTAATGCGTGACACTTCTTGAACTAAAATACCAATTTTAAAATGATAACAAGTTATTTGAGTAATACTAAAAACATCGTGTATTAGATTGTGGTGTTCTTGATTACTATACATCCCAAATTATGGACTATTTTCCTAAAGTGTAAAAACAATCTGAATGTGTTTTCTTAGTTTTTAGTACGTCACTTTTATTTTTTACTATAATTATTGTCCATTTTAAATAAAAAACACACTTTGAGTCATACCGGTCACATCGTACATCGGATTGAGGTTCCACCAAATAATACATGTCCCAAAATAACTTATGGATAGTTTTCATATAGTATCAAAATAATCCAAATTTGTTTTCTTCATTTTTAGTATGTCAATTTTGTTTTTTACAAAAAATGTAAATTTCAACTAAAAACACACAATTTGAGTCATAATGATCACATAATGTGTCAGTTTTACAAGAGATCATTTCATACACATCACAAATTATTTATTAATTATTTTCCTAAATTATCAAGATAGACTGAGTGCGTTTTCATGGATTTTAGTGAGAGACAAATTTGAACTAAAATGCTAATTTTAAATTGATAACTGACACTTTGAATCATACCGGGCTTATCATGTATCATATTGAGGTGAGTCTATTTTATACATGTCAAATATGACTTATGGATCATTTTACTAAAGTGTGGAAATAATATAAATGTTTTTTCTCAATTTTGAGTAGGTTAGTTTTCTTTTATACTAAAATTAATGTCAATTTTAAATAAAAAGACACACTTGGAGTCATATCAGTCACACCTTGAAATGGATTGAGTTGAGGATGATTCATAAATATCACAAATGACATATGGATTGTTTTTCTAATGTATTAGGAAAATATGAATGTGTTTTCTCAGTTTTAAGTACATCACTTTTCTTTTTCACTAAAATTTCATTTTAAATTGGAAACACACCCTTTGAGTCATACCAGTCACATCGTATGTCGGTTTGATGTGAGTATGATTCCTACACAACAAAAATGACATATGAATCATTGTATGAAATTATCAAGACAATCCAATTTTTTTTATTAGTTCTTAATGAGTGGAAATATTTAAGCTAAAATTTCAATTTTAAACCGATAACAGAAACTTTGAGTCACAAAGTGCATGTACATGTCGTTGGGTACATACAGGTAGCAGTCATAATATAATTGTATGTCCCAAACATTTCAAACTACAAGGGAATATTATAGCATACACGTGGGGTCGATCCCACAAGGATGAATCTTTCTATTATATGGGATCACTCTCTTGCTACCCTTATAAAAGTCCTTTAAAGTTACCTTGGTGTTTGGAGATTTTAATAAATCTCTAGTTGGGAGTGAATTATAGTAATTAATAAGGGGTTGGGATCAATTTCTAGTATCTAGGTAAAGTATGATCATAATTCCACTCTTGGCATGGTCTTAAAGCTTAGGCTATGAAAAAAATAGTGGTCGCTAGTTGACTTTGGTCAAGTCACCTAGTTCTACCTAGGAAGTGACTATTCCACGATAGAGAGATATTAATAGCCTAAGTGCATTAAGTGTATCTTCTTTGGAAGACAGTATCCTAGGCTAGTGATCGTAGCCTAATATACTTAAATCCAGATAGGGTTTTCCATTTTAATATTCTATGGTCAGGGACATTATCACAAATTGGGCAGACTCTGGTTATTTATCCACATTACTAATTCATTAGGGTTTGAAAAATTAGATTTTTGGATTGATTATAGGTTTAGATACATATACTATTGATCCCTACCCATAAAAGTTTTAGTTACTCATAGCGGGTGAATATGTAATCAAATAAATAAGAAAATCATGCTTGAAATCTTGTTTGAATTTAATTGAATAAAAAACATGCAGGGATTCAGAATTGTAAAGGGAATGAACTTGAAACTGAGTTTAAAAAAGCTAAATCAAAACATTAATAATTTTCTTATGTCAGATAAGAAACAGAAATGGATCTCACATATGTTGTTGGAAATTAATGATGAATAATTATAATCGTTGTAGCGAGAATGTGAAAACATTAAAGAAAAATAATCCACAACTCTTGAATTGAATTAAACTATAAAAAAATGAAGAAATTTGGAGTTTAAATGGAAAATGGGTCAAGGGAAACTTGAAAGGAATGAAAAATAGAGAAGAATCGGCTCTTGTATTATTTTTTAAAAAATTCTTTGTCGCAGCTCTGTATTTATAGGCAGATTTGGTCATGAAATGTACTATAGGTACACATTGTGTAGAATTGATCATCATAGATCTCTTTGTATTTTGGATCTTCCCCATACCTCACACATATCTGGATGATTTATGAAGTTTGAATGATTACACGTTATGTACTGAGTGTTCACGATGTCTACTGGCCTCCAACTATTCCTCTGTGTGGAATTCTTAGGGATTTCTCTCTTAACTATTTTGATTGAAGTCATGATGTATACTTAGCCTTCACAATGTGTATTGTATATTTCCTCTTCTAATTTAATGACTTGGTTAATAGCTTGGCTCATGGATTGTCACACGTTGTGAACTCTTACTACATGATGTGTAATGATAATTCACAACATGTAATAGTAAATTTTTTCACTTTTTATAAATTTATTCCTTTGAATATTGTGAAGCCTCATTCCTAAAAAATTAAGCATATACCAAGTTCATTATCAAATAAATCAATGAAAATCCATAAATAAATGATAGTAAAAAGTGTATATGTCATTGACTTATCAAATCCCCCCACACTGGAACAATTTCTTTTCCTCAAGAAAAAAGGTCTCGATAATGATTTCAATAATAGAAAAGAAAATTTTAAAATAATAAATATTCATTATGTCTAGGTAATTAAGGTTATGTGCAAGTAGAAAAAGATAATTCTCCAGAGTTATCCCTGTTTAGAAAATCAGACATGCCTCATAGTTCATCTTTTAAAAAAAATTCTAATATTTATATTATAATCTTTTAACTGTTCCTTATGTTATATACCCATTTTTAATTTACCTCTAAATGAATTTTCTCTCATCACTCAAGGTAAAATGAAACTGGAGTTATGATCATACCATAAGTACATGTTCCTAACCATATGATTTCATTGGTTCTATCATCTCTACTTAGTTAAGACAAGTGAAAAATTAATCATGAGGGCTTCAGTATTAAGGTTTTGATGACTCTGAGGATGTGGTTAGGTGGGTAAAAAGTAAAGATCAATCCCAAAAGGAGGGTAAGATCTGAAGTACAATGCATGAATTTCAAGATAAATTTAATACAATTCCTCTTTACAGCTATTCAATTCCACACTCTAGTACCTCTAGTTGGATACAAATATGTCAAGTATGTATACAATGATTATTATATTCCTTTAATTTTTCTTTTTTATTTATATTTTTTGAAATTCATGTTCAGGACTGAACTCACATCCATCCCCCAACCACATGTGATCCTTCAAGGGATTCATCGTTCTGGAAATAGTTATTTTTGACCTTCCTAGTACACAACCCATAATAATTTTTCTTTTCTTTTAATTTTGGAAATGAATATAATAGAAATGAAATGAGACAAAGAAGATATGGATCAAAACTCAATAGTATAATGAGTACACAATAAATCTCCTCCCAGTAAAATCATCCCAATTGTCTGAATGCCTCCCCCACACTTTTTCAAAAGAAGTATCATGCATTATAAAAGGAGCAGGGTAGGAAGGGAAAATAGGATTATAATCGCTTCATTCTATAAGGTCATCATGGAAACTACGGGATAAAATAAATTTTATGCGCAAGGTGGGTCTTAAAGAAAAATGGATAAAAAAGTGCCCTAATCATTTTAAATTTGTACTTATTCAGTCATTTCCTCGATAAGATCTCAATGAAAGTTTTTGTCGGTTGACATGTCCCAGGTATCTCTCAAGAAATATTCCCAGAAAAGAATGAGTAGTTATAGGCTTAGATTCCTCTTAGGTAATGTTAATAAAATGGAAAGTGGCAATTAAAATGGGTATAAAACTAAGTAATGGGTCAATTAATCATAATTTCAAAAATGTTGAATTTGATTCAAATTCCAAAAATCTACAATCACTATAAATTAAAAACAGAGTAAAAACATAGATTCTATCAATATTTACCTTTAACATTTTATTTTATTTACATGGTAATAGTGTTTTTCAAGTTTAAACCATGCTAATAATTTCTAAAAATGTCTCATAGATAAGTGATAACAAACAATAATTCTAGTGCATCATCAGTGAAAATCATGAGAAACCCCCACACATTTAGAAAGAGATAGTATCCACACTACCCATGAAATGTTTATGGGAGTCGTATAACAAGGAAATTTTAAAGAATTTTAAATTTCATTTAAAAAAAAATTTAAATTAGGGAATTGAGAGCTCCCTGGAAGAAGTGGTATGCCATGATGGAATTTGAGTTGTCTCAATGCAGAGTCCATGTCACCTACAAAATGGGTTAGAGAAAAAATCTGGCACTAGATAAAATTTTATTCCATAGGTAAAAATCATTGTAATAGTAGAATAATAGGTGGGTATTGATTATAACAAGTAGAGATAACCAAGTTTTATTAAATTTATTAAAATTTTTACAATACAGTTTAATCAAAGACTCCAAATGAAAAATGAAAAGAACTTAACTATGACAACTCTATCTAAAATATATGAACTATGGTTTTCCTCCCATAAAGTGATAATAGTATTTCATTATCCAAATGGATGGACCAAGATATCCTATAATGGTTCCATCAGCTCAATTCCTTCATTTTTTCTTGTAGCTAATAGTTTTTGTGTCTTCTAGGTCTCGAGGTCTCTTGGGAAGGTTTATGACTTTAACTGCTGCAGCATGAGTGTGAATGAGGTGAGGCAGGAAATGGATCATAACTCTGGGTGGTTTCTATTGTGCATGGATTTCCATGGAAAGTTCCTAAAATTTATGTGAAATGTATATGATGTGCTGGAGTACCCTTTGTTCCAAAACAGATGGTGGTATTGGACCATAAATAACTCTAGGCCACTCATAGGATCAAGACATTGTTATATAACAAAATGAAGAAATGAAAATCAAGTCAAAAAGGAATTTGAAAGTCAATCCCCGTATATATATGTCTAAAATCATTACAAAAAGGGGTCATAAAAATGACAAAATAAATTCCCAAACATAACAAAAAAAATCCCAGAACCCAAAAAATGATCAGGCCTCTGGGCTAAAGATATCCTCCAGCATCATCCCTCTATCAAGTGGTGATACAAGTTATTTAGATGGGTCTGTAAAGACCTGTAAATTTCAAGTAAATTTTTTTATTAAATAATTTGTAATTTTATGAGTATGTGGCTTCTGATGGTGGAGCCACCAACGACACCTCTACCCGCTGGGCCACCGATACCACCATCCCCAGTAGCAGAGAGTGCACACTGCCTGAGTGCGCTGCATGAGTTTTAGCGACAGAGGCTGCCCAGGTTCCGTGGAGAGACAGACCCTCAGGAAGTTGAGGATTGGATGGAGGCTATTGTCCAAGTATTCAGATTGGTAGGGACACCAGCAGATCTTATGGTGATCCTTGTCGCGAGTCTCCTGCACGCAACAGCAGGTAGATGGTGGAGCTTGATTATCTAGGTACACAATGAGGAATCTCTACTATGGACGGACTTCGAGAGCCTCTTTCACTTGGAGTTTGTTTCGGCCACCCTCCGTGCGGTGCGCATCCAGGAGTTACTACAGCTGCGGCAGGGCAGCATGATAGTAGCCCAGTACTCGGCGAGGTTTACCGACCTCTCACGTTACTCCACGAACATGGTACGTGACCCATACTTCTGGGCCTGGACCTTTGAGCAGGGACTGAGGCACGAGATCAGGGATTTGATGATCTCCCTCAGCATTCTGACGCATGCAGGAGTACTGGAGCGATCCCTTCTTGTGGAGAGCTTCCTTTCTGAGCCTACGCCAGCAGCGAGACCTACCGCAAGGCGACACATAGTGGAGTCTTCTGCAGCCGGCAGTAGACAGATGTCACATAGGTCCAAGAGGACCAGGCCATCGGGTGGGAATCCTCAGGATTCTGGTTCGGAGGTGTGGGGCACACGCAGCAGAGAAAGTCATACGAGAGGCAGGCAGTGCTATGCATGCGGCGGGCAGGGCCACATGGCTCGTGACTGCCCGAACTTCCATGAAGAGGAGAAACAGACGGTTGAGGGACCACCTAGGCAGAGGCAGAGGTTTGACCGTGGCGGTCCGCAGGGAGTAGGAGGATGAGGCAGAGGAGCTGTCGAGCAGTAGGTGGTGGACGACACTTTGAGGCTCTACCACCACCACCACCAGGAGGTCCACCTTGACCACAGGGAGCTGGCGGACATAGGTAGGCTCAGATTCAGGCAGTGCAGTCTTACAACCACGGCACACCTTAGATGATTCCATGTACTATCTATGTCTACTCCACCCTTACTGCAGTTCTTATAGACATAGGAGCGAGTCATTATTTCATTGTCGGTGCCCTTGTTCGGAGCTCGGAGATTCCAACAGAGTCTTTGTCTCGATCCTTACGGATGGAGACTCCTACGAGAGCAGATTCGACAATTACACACTGGTGTCGGCAGTGTGAGCTTACTCTAGGAGGCAAGAGCTTCAGCTGGGATCTTCTTGTAGCAGCTTCGAGGCCTTACGACGCCATCTTGGGTATGGACTGGTTATCTACAGTCCATGCCTAGATTGACTGTATTAGGCGCAAAGTGTGGTGTGTCCGCACAGATGGGAGCAGGTTCACCTTCACCGGCGAGAAGGGAGCCTTTGCAGCACAGGATGGGATTACGCAGAGGAGAGGGAAGACGGTCACACATTAGTTGGCTATTCTCATCCTCGAAGTGGTTGATTTGCGGAGTCCAAGTTTGCTTGTTGTGGTGGATCAGTATGCGGTCGTTTTCCAGGATGACGTTCCAGGACTACCTCCATGCAGAGAGGTAGACTTATATATTGACTTGTACCCCGGGACATCCCTGATATCTACTCCAGTATATCGAATGGTTCCCACTAAGCTCCGTGAGCTGTGGGTACAGTTGGAGGATTTGTGGGGAAAGGTATTCATCTGACCCAATGTTTCACCCTGGGCTTATCCGATTTTATTCTCCAAGAAGGCGGATGAGAGCTTATGAATATGTGTCGACTACCGTCTCCTGAATAAGGTGACCATAAAAAACAAGTATCCACTCCCGAGGATAGATGACCTCTTTGACCAGCTCAAGGGAGCACGATGGTTCTCGAAGATAGAACTCAGATCAGGCTATCATCAGCTCAGAGTTCAAGACGAGGATGTGTAGAAGATGGCTTTCAAATGTCGGTATGGCCAATATGAGTTCTTAGTTATGTCTTTCAGCGTAACCAACGCTCCAGCAGTGTTCATGAGTCTCATGAATAGGATATTATAGCCTTACCTCGATCGATTTTTCATAGTCTTCCTCGACGAAATACTGATTTACTCGACTACTGTGGAGGAGCACGCCTACCCCTTGCAGGTTGTACTGGACACACACTGAGAGAACCAGCTTTATGGTAATCTCTCTAAGTGTTAGTTCTGGATTTGAGAGGTATACTTCTTGGCGAACCTCATCTTTGAGGCGGGAGTTGTGGTGGATCCTGTGAAGATCGAGGCAATACTTTCTTGGGAACCACCCTGGAGTGTGATGGAGGTGTGGAGTTTCCTAGTTCTGGCAGGGTACTATTGGAGATTTGTGCCTGACTTCTACAGAGTTGCATCACCACTTTCCGCTTTGACAAAGAATGGGAAACCCTTTGTGTGGTCAGATAAATGTCAGCAGAGCTTCCAGAAGCTGAGACAGATATTGACCAGTGCACCCATCTTGAGGCTACCGAAGGAGAGAGTAGGGTACGTAGTTTACTGTGATGCATCAGGGACCAGACTCGGGTGTGTCCTGATGCAGGAGTGGGCAGTGATCACTTATGGTTCACAAAAGTTGAAGAATCATGAGTAGAACTACGACACCCATGACCTATAGTTAGCAGTAGTGGTCTTCGCCTTGATGATGTGCCGACACTATCTGATGGGTGAGCACTTTACAGTCTACTCTAACCACTAGAGTCTTAGGTACATCTTCTCGTAGAAGGACCTGAACCTGAGACAACAACGATGGCTTGAGTTCCTCTAGTACAATGACTTTGAGATAGTCTATACTTATGGGAAGGGGAATGTAGTAGCTTATTCTCTCAGCAGGAGATCAGGCATTCAACTACTTGGAGAGGTGACAGAGCAACTAGCCACATTGCAGATATCCTTCATGGATAGAGATGGAGCATCCTTTCTACAGTCACTCATAGTCACTCCTCCCCTACTTCAGCGAGTCAGAGAGGCACAGCGTAGGGATGTTGACTATGATATGTGACGTGCACAGATATCCACATGACAGGTAGCTGATTGATTTTTTATAGGACGAGAGCACGTCATCCTCTTTAGGGGATATACCATGGTACTAGTCGCATTACATGAGGAGGTGCTGAGGTAGTTTCACACTTCCCCTTTGGTGGTACATCGAGGAGTAGCGAAGATGTACGAGGATCTCAGACAACATCACTGGTTACCGAGTATCAAGAAGGTTATGGCAGAGTTCGTTTCACGATGCCTCACCTGTCAGCAGGTGAAGGCGGAGCACCAGGTACTGACAGGTTTGGTATAACCCTTAGAGGATCCATAGTGGACGTGGGATGGGATATCTATGTATTTCATGATGGGGATTCCACGTACTTCTAGAGTACATGACTCCATTTGGGTGATCTTCGACCGACTCACCAAGTCGGCCCACTTCCGACCAATCAGAGAGCATGGCTCAGTGGAGAGCAGGGGATGCCTCTACGTTCAGAAGATCGTGGGACTTCACGGTGCACCATCGTCTGTCGTCTCTGATCGAGATGCTCATTTTACATCCCGGCTTTGGAAGGGGTTGCAGGAGGCATTTGGGATGCATCTACGCCTGAGCACTGCCTTTCACCCTCAGACGGATGGCCAGAAGAATAGAACCATTTAGACTATCAAGGACATGGTCCGTGCATGTGTCATTGACTTTGGTCGAAGCTGGGAGGATCACCAACCCTTGGTGGAGTTTGCATACAACAACAGCTACCAATCCACCATCGGGATGGCACCATACGAGGAATTGTATGGCTGACCATGCAGATCACCACTGTGTTGGACTGACCATGGGGATTCAACACTCATAGGAATAGATGTGGTTCAGGCTATGACAAAGAAGGTGAAGATCATCCAGGAGTAGATGAAGACTGCACAGAGCAGACAGAAGTCCTATGATGATAGGAGGCAGAGACCACTGGAGTTCAGGGATGGCGACCACATTTTCTTATATGTCTCACCTCGATGTGGATTAAGGAGATTTGGCCGGGGCGACAAGTTATCTCCGTACTTCATTAGACCATTCCTGGTCCTTAGCAGGGTAGGCGAGTTGGCTTACCGCCTGGCCCTTCCACCTCAGTTGCATTGGGTTCATGACGTCTTCTACGTATCTCAGCTGAAGAGATACGTGCACGACCCGATGCATATCATCGATCACGGGGAGCTGGACATCGATGAAGGGGATACATTCACGGAGGATCTGGTGGAGATCGAGGATCGACAGGAGCGGGTCCTATGTGGACAATCGATTCCTATAGTGCGCATTCGTTGGCTGCATGGGAACCTCTAGGAGAGCACATGGGAGCGGGAGGCTCAGATGCATGCACATTACCCTCATTTTTTTCCCTAGTTTATGATGTAGCTTTACAGGGATGTAAAACCCTAAGGTGTGAGTAATGTAAAGACCTCTAAATTTCAAGAAAAGTTGTTTTCTTAAATACATTGGAATTTTACGAGTCTGTGTCTTCTGACGACACTTGATTCCGAGGCCTGGTGTTCCCGGAATCAATTTCTAAAGTTGAGCTCGGGTACGTTTTGTGAATGAACGCGCGGGTTTTTCTATGTTTTGAACTGGTGATTAGAATTGAAATCCGAGGGCACCGATGAACTCACAATGCCAGTAATTTCTTAAGGGTACCATTACCATAGTTGTGTTTCCACATAAAGAGAATTTAAAAATTGTGGATTAAATGAGAAGTGAATAAAATTTTGGAACAATTTTATTTTTATATCTAAGGTAGTTTTATCCTACATGGGAGAGTTAGGGCGGGACCCACTAGCACCTAACTACCCATGGGAGGATAAATGTGAGGTGGGGCCCATACGAGCCCCAACCCTTTAAATTCCCTAAAACTCCTTAAACCCCTATTAATTTTTGTAAACTCCTCATTACATGTGAAACCTTTCCTCCTCCTCTCTCTCTCCCTCTTAACTCTTGCCTACACACTTTAATAAATTAATTGAACCACTTAAATTAATTAATTAAGTGTTTTGAAATTTAAATTTTTGAATTCATGGAATGATTAAATAAAATAAGTAGAAGCCTTATTTTATTTTTGGGTTGGCTACTTGTGTTGAGATTTTGAGGAGAGAGCTCTTGAGTTTCGAAGAACACTTCATCTCCTTTGTTGATGAATGCTAACTCTCAGATGAAGAACATCGACTCGGTGAGCCCGGATTCTCCATACCCTTCTTCCTCTGTGATAAGGGAGGAGACACCGACATGGGATCTCACCAATGATGTCTTTCCTTATAATTTTCTCTTCATGAAAAAAGGTGAGACGCCGCTTCCTCCTCGGGTGCACTCCATCGTCGCCTACGAAACCTCACCCCGTGACGTCATCTTCCGTGATGCTCGATGTTAAATATCTTTTGTTGAGGTAGGGGTTATTTTTTTTCATGTATTTATCATCGTTCTTCGTTGCTTAAGTTTTGGAATCATGATATCATCGTAACGGGAGGAGATCGGACCGCACAAACACAGCTGATTCCCCTCCCCTCTTCTCTGTTAATCTTCTTTGATGTTGGAGGCGGAGGCGCACGGCGCTGTTGCACCGTGCGGTGATAGGCAGGGAACCGCGGCCATGCAAGGTCATGGTGAAGGTGACGCGGTGCCATTGCACCGCGCAGAGACGTAGAGGGCCACGGGCAGAGCGGGCCGCAGTAGTGGTACGTGGCGCCATCGCGCCGCGCCGGAGAGACCGAGGAAGGCCACGGCTGGAGCGGGCCGCGGCGGAGGGGCGCGGCGCCGTTGTTCCATGGACTAAGGTCGCGGCGGACCAGCAGGGGTGGCCATCCGAGCTGGCCGCCGGCATCTCCAAGAGGCGGGACCCCTACTGGGTCCCGTGGCAGCTCACAAACCAGCCGGCCTTAATGGTTGGTTGTTTCCCGGAAACCAGGGGGTGTAACCCCCCCCCCCCCCCCCCGACTAGCTTCTACGGAAGACCCCATTGGGTCCGTCATTTCCAAAAACTAGGGGCCTCACCCCCTTTACATCCCGCTCGTCCAGCGGCCGAGCCACGACCAGCTTCCTAGCCAGGCCGCAGGCCGCACGGGTCGGGCCCGCCGTAAGCCACGCGGGCCGGGCCGGCCACGCCAAGCTGGGCCGGGCCGCGCCACTTCGGGCAGGCCCCGCCACTTCGGGCCAGGCCACGCAACTCACTGGGTCGGTCCGACCCCTTTTTCTGGGTTGGACCCACCCAAACTGAGTCGACCCGATCTGTCAGCCCATCGGGCCTAACGGATCGGGCCCATTATTCACTTAAACGTGAATAACATAAGGACAACGCGTCCGATCGATGCGCCATTTGCGGAACTAGGACTCTTTCGATGATACGTTACTTTTTCGATACTCTAAGTGAGTTTCGTATGAATTTGGATATCATCCAGGTTATAAATGATCATATTTCTAACCATGCCTCTGGGACAGAAAATCCATTATCTCTCAGATCGGGCGTCCGATTGACGCACCGTCTATTGCATTGAGTTCCTTTTGACGAGATAGAACTTTGGGATACATATAATCTAGACTTAGTGATAGTTGATGTGTCAAACCCCCTTTTCTCATGGAGCGGACCCTCCCAGAATCGAGCGTGCTATGTGCAGGAACCCTAGAGCTGGCTGCGACTGTGACAACGATGACGACTGTACTTGGATCCTACGTGGGTTTGGCAGCAAGGAAGGTTGTACTTGGATCCTCTGTGGGTTTGGCAGTGATGATGACTACACTTGTAGCCTACGTGGGTTTGGCAGTGATTGTTACTGTACTTGGATCCTACGTGGGTTTGGTAGTGATGACTTCTGTACTTGGATCCTATGTGGGTTCAGCAGGGGAGATGATTCAGAGGCTAAATCTATCATCTCCACCCCTCTTCGGGAGTAGTATACCTATGTGAGATGAGTCTTTACTTTCAATCATTATCATCGATATGATTGACTTGCTTTCCTGTGTGGACTGGTTTGTGCTTTCCTGTGTGGACTGGGTTGTTCTTGGGCTTGTGAGTTGGAGCCAAACTAGAATTGATGACTTAGGTATATGTATGGGAATATACCTAAGTATAGTTGGTTGATACTTTGTGTTTGTATCTATCTTTGTGGATTCTAGGAGACATTATGGGGTCTCGAGGTCCCTACTGAGTATCGTATACTCACCCCTTCACGAGCTATGCCCGCACTACGTTATGTTGGATGCAGATGACAGACATCACTAATCGAGGTGGAGTCTTGTGGAGCGGGACAGTACCTGGAGGTGGACCACTTGGAGGGACGTACACGGAGCAGAGGGCCAGACCTGAGGAGCTGAGGAGACCATTTGTACCCACCCTTCAGGTGGGATATCCATAGGACGACTCAGTGGTTGCTGGTTTACTTTACTACAGCTGTTCTTTCTTTACTGTTGTACTATACTTTCAGTTGGGTTTGTATTCTGGTCCATTTAATTTCCAGAAATTACTTTTTTACTCATTTTACTTAGTTTTTACTTCATCTTGCGTACTCTGTTGCGTTTGTTTACTTATATAAAGGCAATGCCTTCCATTTTTTTGGGATTTACGCCTTTGGTGCTAGTTGCCATCCCCTGGACTATGGAAGGCGGGCTTGGGGTAGTCATGGCACGGGCCCCGAGGACGGGTCATGATAGGGTCATCATCTATAGTAGTAGTAGGATTAGGATGATTTGTGACTTCATTGGATGGTGGGAGTTTTGGAGGTAGGTAAATGGTTTTTTTGGGTGGTGGAGAGGTTCTGATCCATAACAAGGTCGTGTTTCTGGTAGATGGATCCATAAAATGTACCTTTGGGGAGGATTCGGTGGTCACCCCCTTACCCCACCGGGTCTACTCCGCTAAGTACTCCCGATGGGTAGTAGGGTAAGTAAGGTTTAGAGGTACGTTTGGGTGGAAAATAGGGGTGGGGGAATAGTGGTAGATGAGGGGCCGGCTGGGGTGTGTGGTGGTAGTGGTGTAGTAAATTTCATGGGCTCAATGAATGGGAGATGAAGGTGAGTGGAGATCTGGTGTAGGTTCACCAAGATGCACTTCTGGGTGTCCCAAATATTAGTCAGGTGGGTGGGATAATTTAGAAAGGGTAGATGGGGCATAGGTATAGGTGGGAGGAGGAATGGTTGGTATAGGTGTTGGGGGTAGAGTGTGGTTGAATGGGTGGAACTACTACTGCAGCTACCCGTGGTGGTGTCTTCGGCGGTGCAGCCTCCTGGACGCTAGGTGGCCAAAAGTATGCATCATCCTCCCTCATTAGTATCATCATCTTATGTAGCATCACAAGATCGATAATATCGATAGTTCTTAAGGATGTGAGGGATACTACTAACTCTAATAAATCTAAGTTCTAGGCCAAACGTGTCATAAAAGAGCTTTCCATCAACATATCGTGCTACCTCTGACCTTGTGTCTTGTAGTACAAGGAAAACTAGGTAGCCATGTTAATGGATGGTCCACCCATGGATGCTACAAGAATCAGCACATCCAGCTAGTTGACACTACCATGAGACTCATCTTGGGAAAAACATCCATGTTCCATGGATGTATATAGGATACACAGTTCCAAACCCTGCAACTGAGTAGATTTCATGATTCAAGGGTCATGGTGCGACTGGGGGTCTCGAATTATCATATTCCACAACTGCAGAGATGAATTGCAAGGTGGTTTTAGCTAAAGTGTAAGATAAATGTCCAAAGTGAGATACTCATCTATGTAAATACCCAACCTGATACCAAACTCTGCAAATATAAGATCATGCAGCTATCCATGGAGACAGAACCAAAGGCTATCCATGACCATCTTGAAAGTGGTTTAAAATTACAAGAACAACTCCTAGAAGGTCTCCTTGAGAACTTAGATAATTATATCAATGTGAAGAGTCTTTAGAAGGTCATGGAAAACTTCATTTATGTTTAGTCGAGCTAGGAAATATTTTTCCAGAGTTGTTTTTGTATGCATGGGCTTTTCCTACAACTAGAGAAGATTGACCCAGGGCTGCGGGTTGAAAAAAAATATAATTGGGTGCAGGTGGATGTCATTTTTACTAGAATTTGAGTTGGAGGGTTCCTAGGGAGAAGGTTTGTTGGGTGAAGGAGGTGCAGATGGTTTGGAAGGTGTTATACGAGTGTGCTTGGCTGGCAGTTTCTCTTTGGAGGCTGAGGATGAGGTGGAGTAGGATGATGATGAGGAAGGTTGGGGCATTTTTGTGAGATCCATAATATAAAGAGGAGGGTGTGTTGGATGATATCTGAAAGAAGGTATGGGTGTGTGGGAAAGAGAGGAAAGGGGCTCAGAGGGGCATGTGGGTTACATGCAGTGCGTGAGAGGGGAGGATAGAAGGGAAGGGTGTAAAGGTTTGAGGGTGAAAGAGAGGACAGGTGAGGCATCATAGTTTTAGTCATGTAGGAGAGGGGGTTATGGGAGATGAAGTGTAGGGGGTGTGCGGGTCATGACCCATGTGTTCATGATCTTTGTTTAAAAAAACATACATGAACCAATGCATGATGTGTACTACTGGTTCACATCCTGTACGGGTAAAATAAAAGGGATTTTCAGGAAAAATATTACATGTCGTGAACCACTGGTACAGGACATGTACTGAACTATTTTTTCTACAATTCATACCCCTTCCTTGAATTCAGATCCTTCCCTACACGAGGATCTTTTAAGATGATCGTACTCTAATCTAATATTTCCTACCCTAGGTTTCCTCCTTGTTATCACTTGATTTAAATTCAATAGATTGACTCCATTAACGAATAAGTGAATTTAAGGTTGATGATATAGCCTTCCTGGAAGGGTTCTTGAAAAATATTCATCCTTTGACTGTTCACATTAAACAATGGCCCACCTTCTCACTAAATCTCAATAGTTCCATAAGGGAAGACTTGAACAACTTAAAATGGTCCTAACCAACAAAACTTTATATTACACAGGAATAGTTTCAATCTCGAGTTGAATAACATAACCTTATTCACAGGTACAAAATTACTCCTTGAAATGCGTTGATCATGCCATTTCTTTGTCTTTTCCTTATAGATTCTTAAATTTTTATATGCATCTCTTCATATCTCTTCCAAAGAAGTCAATTGAAACATCTTGGATTCTCTGTCTTTCTCCAAATCTGGATTCATTTTCTTGATTTCCCAAAATTAGTGATGCTCTAACTCAATTGGAAGATTGGATGGTTTTCCATAAAAAATTTGAATAAGTTGGTGCTTATGGGTGTATTGTAATCAGTTCGGTATGCCCATATTGCAATGTCAAATTTCATACTCCAATCGCTTATACTTGTATTCACAGTCTTTTCCAATATTTGTTTGACCTCCCTGTTACACAGTTCTACTTGCCCACTTGTTTGTGGGTGGTAGGGACTTCAGATATTGTATTATATTCCATATCTTTCTAGAATTCCTTTCACATATTGGTTTGTGAAGTGAGTTCCTCGATCAATAATGATTAATCTTGGAAATACAAATTTTGAAAACACCTTCTTCCATATAAAGTTCATGAAAAAAAATTCATTTCATGTGTAGTAGCTTCAGCTTCAGCCCATTTTGATATGTAGTCAACTACAACTAGAATTTAGGTTTTTTCATGTGATGTAGGAAATGGGCCCATGAGTTTAATGCCCCAAACGTCAAAGATTTTGACTTCCATGATGGGTTTTTTGTGAAATATCATTTATTTTCCAATATTTCTGGTCCACTGGCATCTGTCACATATTTACCAAAATTCTCTTGCATCTTTGTGCAATGTGGGCTAGAAAAATCCACTTTGTATAATTTTTTCCATTTTATGCTCAGGTCCATGGTATCTTCTAGTTGGTGATGTGTGACACATCTCAATTACATTATGGGTTTCTTCTTCTGGTATGTGTTGTATTAATATTCCATCAGCACAAAACTTTAATAATAGAGGCTCATCCCAATAATAATGCTTGTAATCTTACAAAAATATTTTTCGTTGCTGGTAAGAGAGGTCTTGATGTAGGAATAACATGGAAAGATAATTGGAAATATCTTATAACCATGGTTAAAACTTGAGACTAAAAAAGGTTTCATCCAAAAAATACACTTCAATGTCAGCCTCCTCATCTTCCTTGATGATTGGTAGGGGAAGTCTGTATATATGATCTATAGTCACATTCTCTATCTCGTTTGTTTCCTTGATCATGAGATAAAATTCTTATAGCAGTAGGATCCAATGTATTAGCCAAAGTTTTCCATCCTTTTTTCCCATTAAATACTTGAGGGTTGTGTGATCAATGTGTATAATCACTTTAGATAAAACTAGATATGAATGAAATTTGTAAAAGGCATATACAACACCTAAGAGTTCTTTTTTTGTAGTTATGTAATTGACTTAAGATTCACTTAGCATGTGACGCACATAAAAAATGGGAGATAAGGTTCTTCTAATGCGTTTTCCTAACATAGAACCTACAACAAGGTCACTGAAATCACACACTAACTCAAATTCATTCTCCTAATTGGGTGAAATGACGATGAGTGATGCTATCAGACTTTTATTTAGTGTATTGAAAGCTTTTAGACGGTTATATTTGAATTATAAAGCAATTTATTTTAAAAAAAATGTTTTGATGGATGGAAAAATCTAGAAAAATCCTTCACAAATCCTGTATAAAATCTAACATGGCCTAGAAAACTTCTGATACACTTGACGGTTCATGGTTCTGGAAGATCTTTAATGACTTTTATTTTTTCCATCATCGACTATGATGCTTTCTTTTGATATTTTATGTCCAAGGATTATTCCTCCTTGTATATAAAATGGAATTTCTCACAATTTAGCACTAGGAACTTCTATTCGTAGCATTGAAAGACCAATTCCATATTTCTTAAATAGACTTCAAATGATCTCCAATATACTAAGAAGTCATCCATGAATATTTCTAAGAATTCTTCTACCATGTTATGAAAAATATGCATCATGCATCTTTGAAAAGTTTCTGGAGTATTGAACATTCCCAATGACATTATATTGTATGTAAAAGTACCAAATGGGCATATAAGAGTTGTCTTTGGGAAATCATCAAGGTAGATTGAAATTTTATTGTATCTTGAATATCCATTCATGAAATAATAGAATTCATTCCCCGCTAGTATTTATAACATCTGGTTCATGAAAGGTAAGGGAAAATGATCCTTTCTAGTTACTAAATTTAGACATCTATAATCTATGAAAACTCTCTATCCAGTTATTGTGTGTGTTGAAATCCATTCATTTTCATTAGTTCTATCTATTGTGATTCCTTATTTATTAGGAACAACTTAGAGGGGCTCACCCATTCACTATCTGATATAGGAAAACTGATTCCTACATCCAAGAGATTTATCACTTCATTTTTAACGAATTCTTTCATCGGGGGTGTGAGATTACTTTGAGGTTATCGGTTCATCTTTTCATTCTATTTTATTAGAATTCTGTGATTGCATTCAGTAGGATTAATCCCATTTAATTTCTGTTACTCCCTAAGAGATTTATCACTTATGTATTTTCAAAACATCAACCAATTTATCTTCATGTGCCTGGATCAGTTCAGAGTTGATAATTATTGATAGAGAGGATGACACAACTAATTACGAGTACTTCAGTGTAGTTTGTAGAGGTTTAAGTTACAACTGGGGTGGTTGAATGATGGAGGGGACCAATGAGGGAAAGGAGTCCCTTATGATTGGTTCACTGACACTTAATTCCTCAAAGTCGTATTTTTCTTTTATCTCTGAGAGTGAATCTTTTATTTATTCTACAATGGTAATGTAATAATCTCCTTTTTGGGTGAGAGAGATGGAATTAAAATCCACAACATCATCTGATTGTTGGGAAGATTTGACATGTAGAACACCACTTGTTCTTCTCTAACTATGAAGATCAGTCATCCTTGATTTACATCTATCAATGTTTTTATTGTTTCTAAGAAAGGCCTTCTAATAATGATAAGTATATCACATTATTATTCCATGTCCAAGACTAGTTTGTCTGCTAGAATGACTCATTTTTTGACTTTAACGAAAAAATCTTCAAGAATGCCCCTGGGGTACTTCACTGATTGGTTAGATAGTTGTTGTGCTGCTCTAGTTGTTTTGAGTTCTTAGAGTTTGAGCTTGTGGAAACCACTCATCAGAATTAAGCTAATGTTGGATCCAAGATCTCACATGGATATTCTAAACTTTTATTCTCTTATATCACAAGGTATTGATAAGTTTCCAGGATCTCTCATCTTCAAGGGAATTTTCTAATACATGATAGTTGATCATTCCTCATTCAAAGAGCTAACTCCAAGATCATTTTTTCTGTTTGATAACAGGTCCTTGAGAAATTTTTCATATACTAGCATCTAAGAAATGGATTCTACAAAATCCATGTTGATGTGTTGTTGCTTGAACATCTCTAGGAACTTCTTGTATTTTCCATCCTTCTTAACTTGTCTTTATCTCTCTGGAAATGGAATAGGTTGCTTGTATGGAGGTGGGGAAACATAAAGTTATTCCTTTAAATTCTTAGGCATTTGGATTTTTTATAAGGTAATTTTTCTATAGGCGTGACTGATGTGGTCTTATCAGCTTCTCTATATTCTTCTAGTTTCTTCTTAGGCTCTTCTTTTTTTTAAAATTCATCTTTACCATTGGGTTGCTGAAAGTCCAAAACTTTCCCGCTTCTTAGCACTAATTACTTAGAATCCCTAATTGGGTATGTATTAGTGTTTCTAGGTAAAGTACCCAGTAATCAATTAGATAGAGTCTTCAATATTTGACTGATTTGAATCTCCAAATTTCTCCAAGTAGCACTTTGGATTTTCATTTCTATTTCCTGGGTTGTCATTCTCAGATCTAGATTCTGGAAAAAATAGCTAGGAGGGTTTCTATGTTACTTGGAGGAGGGGGAGGTGGTTGTTGAGGTTTTTTATGGGTGGGTTGTAATTTTTACTAATGTATTTATTTTAATGGTTATTATTTCACTTATTGATAAGGTCTTGGCATAGGATTCATCATAGGATGCCCTAGTGGTCCACGATTACGGAATTTTTCTTGACCACTTCGTGGTTGAAAATAGCCTTGAGCACTCTAAGGTTTCTGCTGAGCAGGCCTCTATTGGTAATATTTCTGCTATTAAAATGATTGGGTTTTTTTGTTATAATTAACATAATTACAATATTTTTGTTCTTAATATCCCTTTGAATTTTTTTAAAGATGTGGGCCACAATACATCTCACATGATTGAATTTCCATTATAGGGGTAGGAGGGGGTTGAGTATGAGGTTGTGTAGATAGAATTTGAAAATATTGAAGCATTTCTGTGAGTGTTTCCACTTTAACTTCTAGTCTTGTGTTCTCATAAATATGGTGGATACCACGCCATGGTGGTCTAAGATCACTTTTCCATAAGCTTTCATTGTGTGAAACTTCATTGAGAATTGATTGTCTGGCTTTGGGGGTCTTAAACATCAGTCCTCCATCAATGGAATCATTGAATATAGTTTGTGCGGCTAGATGGAGTCCTTGGTAAAATGTCTAAATCTAAATCCATGAATCTAGGCCATGATGTGGACACTTCCTCATGATCTCCTTGAATCAATCCCATACTTCCCACGCTGATTCTCTAAAAGATTGATCATTGTTTTGGATGTTGTTCTAGAGCTTCCAGGTCCTGATTGGTGGAAAGTACTTATCCAAAAAAAATTGGTGATATCGTCCCAAGTCGTGATTGACTTTTATGTTTGGATTTTGAGCCAGTCCTTAGCTCCATCTCTCAATGAGAAAGGGAAGATGCATAGTTTAATAGAATCTGAAGAGACTCACTGGTTGCAAAAGGTTTCACAAACCTCCCGAAAGTTGGAGATGTACTCATGTGGGTATTAAATCTAGAGACCACTAAATTGTCCCATATTTAGGATCATACGAATGAGTCGAGGTTTGATCTCAAAATTGTGAGCTTGAATGGGGGAACATACAGTGCTTGGTGTTACACCATGGATTTATGGAAATCCATAATCCATGATGGTCTTTTCATGGTGAATCAAATTCTCTACAATAATTATATGATGAGGGTTTGGTGGGCCAAGTCCCGTTGGATGGTGTTTCTCGAACATTGTTGACCGACGATGTTCAAATAGATACCTTTCTATCTCAGGATCTAAGGATAGAGGTTCACCCAAATCAAGGTTTCTTGAACGAGTCAAGGGACCTTGGTACATGCACTACTATGGAAAAATGGGGATGAAAATGTGTCTTTTTAAAAGATAAAAAAATATAGGGGGTGAGGGAAAGGTAATACTAGGTCAAATTTCTGGGATCTTCAAAAAGCACAATGTTGGTCCCCGGTAACGACACCAAAATTTGATATGCCTGCACACGTCGTTGGGTTCGTATGGGAAACGGTCAAATTAGAATTGTGTGTCCTAAACATTAATAACTGCATGGGCATAGTATAGTATAAGTGTGGGGTCGATCCCATGAGGATGGAGCTTGGTCTTGCATAGGATCACTAGCTTGAGACCCTTATAGGAGTCCTTACAAATTACCTTGGAGCTTGGTAATTTTAATGAATCTCTAGTTGGGAGTGATTTCATGTAATTAATGAGGTTTTTGGTCAATCTTGAGTATCTAGGTAAAGGATGATCTTAATTCTAATCTCAGTATGGTCCAAAGTCTTAGGCTTTGAAGTAAATGGTGGTTTCTAATTTACATTGATCATGTCACCTAGTTCTACCTAGGAAGTGACTATTTTTGTGATTGAGATATCATAACAACATAAGTGCATTAAGTTTATATTTTTGGAAGAAAGTATCCTAGGCTAGTGATCATAGACTAATCTAATTTAATCCGGATAGGGTCTTCCGTTTGAATATCCTGTGGTCAGGGATGTTCGCAAAAATTGGGTAAAAATTGGTTTACAAATTCATTAGGGTTTCCAAAATTATATTTAAGGATTGATTATGGGTTTAGATACATCTACTAGTGATCCCTACCCCTGAGAGGTTTATCTACTCATAGAGGGTGGAGATGCAATTCAATAAATAGGAAAATTCATGATTGATAAGGTATTTAAATTTAACCGAATCACAAACATGAAAAGGTTCATAATTTTAAAGGGATGAACATGTAATCGGGTTTAAAAAAGAATAATCACAACTTTAATAAATTCCATACCTGAGATAAGAAATGGAAATGGATCTCAACTTTGTTGTTGGAAATTGATGATGAACAATGATAATTGATGCAGCGAGAATATGAAAACATTGAAGAAAAAAGATTCACAACTCTTGAATTTAATTAAAATGTAAAACAATAAAGAAATTTGGATTCTAAAGGGAAAGGGGTTGAGGGAAACTTGAAAGGAATGAAAAACATAGAAGAATCCCATATTTTAATTTTTTTGTGAAATACTCTATCACAACTCTATATTTATAGGAATATTTGTTCATGAAGTGTACTGGAGGTACACGTCATGTGACTTTAATCTGCATACATTTCCATGGATTTTGGATCTCCTTCATGACTTGTGCATATCTGGCCGATTTATGATGTTTGACTGATTAAATGTCATGTAATGAGTGTTCACAAAGTGTACTTACCTCCAGTTGTTCCTCTACGTAGATTTATCATGGATTTCTCACTAAACTATTTTGATTGATGTAACGACATGTATATACCCTTCATGATGTGTACTGGACATTTTCTCTATTGATTTCATGACTTGGTTCATGGCTTGGCTCACTGCTTGTTACACACTCTGAACTCTTACTACATGATGTGTAATAGGAAATTTTTTCACTTTTTATGCATTTCTTTATTTGAATCCTACGAAGCCTCATTCTTAAAAATTAAGCATATACAAAGTGCATTATCCAATAAATCAATGAAACTCCATAAGTAAATGACAGTAAAATGTGTATATGACTACATCTTATCAATTCATACCAGGAACATCATGTATTGGATTAAGGTGAGGCCAATTACTAAATGTCCCAAAGGACTTATAGATATTTTTTCTAAAGTATCAAAAAATATGAATGTATTTTATTGGTTTTGAGAACTTCACTTGTTCATTTTACTAAAATTAATGTCAATTGGAAATAAAAAGTCACAATTGGAGTCATACTAGTCACACTGTGCATCAGATTGAGTTATGGAAAGTTAATACACATCCTAAATTAATTATGGATCATTTTTATAAAGTATCAAAATAGTAAAAAAGTGTTTTATTGGTTTTGAGTATGTCACTTATGTTTTCTACTAAAATATCATTTTAAACTAGAAAAAATATCTTGGAGGAATACTAGTCACACCGTGTGTCAGGATGACATGTGACAGATTCCTACACACTAAAAATGGCATAGGAATCATTATACTAAATTATCCAAACAATTTAGTAATTTTTTCTTGGTTTTTAGTGAGTGAAATTATTTTAAATAAAATGTCAATTTTAAACTGATAACGGACACTTTGTGTCATACTGTGAACATCATTTATTGTATTGAGGTGAGGATAATTTCAACACGTCACAAATGAATTATGGATCATTTTACTAAAGTATCAAAACATTATTAATGATATTTATTGGTTTTGAGTTTGTCAGTTGTCTTTTATACTATAATTAATGTCAATTTCAAATAAAAAGACACACTTGGAGTCATACTGATCACAATATGCATATGATTGAAGTGAATCTGATTCCTACTTCTCCCAAATAACTTATATATTAGTTCCCTAAAGTAAAAAAACAATCCTAATGTGTTTCCTCAATTTTTAGTATGTCACTTATCTTTTATACTAAAGTTTCATTTTAAAATTGAAACGTACACTTTGAGTCATACTGGTCAAATTGTTTATATTTGTGATGTGAGACTTATTCATAAACATCAAAAATGGACTTATGAATCATCATTATAAATTTTTAAGGCAATATGTTTTGTTTTCTTGGTTTTTAGTGAGTGACACTTTTTGAACTAAAATGTCAATTTTAAACTAATAACAGACACTTTGAGTCATATCCGGCACATCATGTATCGGATTAAGGTATGACTGATTCATACACATCCCAAATTAATTATGGATCATTTTCCTAAATTATAAAAACAATACAAATAAATTTGATTAGTTTTGATTATGTTACATCTATTTTTTACTAAAATTAATGTCAATTTTAAATTAAAAGACATTCTTGGAGACATACAGGTCACACCATATATCTGATTGAGGTGATACTAATATATAAATGTCTCAAATGACTTGTTAATCACTTTCTTAAATTATCAAAATGATCAAAAAAAAATTCTTAGTTTTGAGTATGTAACTTGTGTTTTTCACTAAAATGTCAATTTAAAATGGAAACATGCACTTTGATTCATTCGAGTCACATCGTATATCAGTTTGACTTGAGACTGATTCCTACATGTCACAAATGATATATGACTTTTTTTATTATATTATCAATAAAATCCTATCATGTTTTCTTGATTTTTAGTGAGTGGAACGTTTTGAACTAAAATTTAAATTTTAAACTGAAAATGAACACTTTGAGTCATATCAAGTACATAATGTATCAAATTGAGGTGTGCATGATTAATACATATCCATAATGATTTATGGATTATTTTACTAAAGTATAAAAACAATATATATTTTTTTTCTCAATTTTGAGTACGTCACTTCTCCTTTTTACTAAAATTAATGTCAATTTTAAATAAAAAGACACTCTTGCAGACATACTGGTCAAACTCTATGTCAGATTATGGTGAGACTGATTACTATACATCCAAAATGACTTATATGTCATTTTCCTAAAGTATAAAAATAATAAAAATGTGTTTTCTGAGTTTCCAGTATGTTAGTTTTCTTTTTTACTAAAACTAATGTCAATTTTAAATAAAAAGACACACTTAGAGTCATATCGGTCACACTGTGCGTCTGATTGATGTGTGGATTATTCCTATATGTCCCAAAATTATTTTAGATCATTTCACTAAAGTATAAAAACAATATGAATTAATTTTATTGGATTTGAGTACATCACTTTTATTTTTTATGAAAATTTCATCTTAAACTAGAAACATGAACATTGAGTCATACCGATCACATCGGATATCGGTTTGACATGATACTAATTCCTACACTTCATAAATGAATTATGAATCATTTTACTAAATTATCAAGATAATGTGATTGTTTTTTATCACTTTTTATTGAGTCGATAATATTTTTTACTAAAATTATTGTCAACATTAAATAAAAAAATAGTTAGAGTCATACCGGGCACATCGTGCATCAGATTGAGGTGTGTTTATGGCATCCCAACTTTTTATTACATAACTTTTCATTACATTTTACAAACAGAGGATCTTTAAAGTTTAGTGTCTGGGAAATTAGGAACATAAAAACTTAAAACACAATTTTAAATCCCCTTGAAAATCTTCCTGAAATGTTCATCCTATGTACAATTACTGCATCTCATAACCTGGCGACATACATCAAAGTAAAGGGAGAGTAGAAGGCCCAGTAAGGAAAATAAGTGAAACAGTTTACATGTGATCTTGAGTGATATCAATAAGAACATGAGGTATATCATAAATGAATGATAAAGAGATATATCATAGAAACAATAACATGTATCATAACTTGAAAATGTGGCTACAACATTTAATTTATACATTCATGAACATATCACCAAGGTTCATCCCCAAGTTGTCATAAAAATTACCAGGGTTATTCACCAAGGTATCATAAAACATGTCATCTCTAAAGATTAATTCTTTACCCAATTCATTGGAGTGCTATCAGGGTGCACCCTTAATATGTATTTATTTTCATGTGATCCACATAGATCATAATCATACATTTCATAAATAACCCAAATAGAGCAAAAGAATTGGGTTTCATATCAAAATTTTAACGTTTTAAAAAGTTCTCAAAAACAAGATCATTATGTCATTTTATAACCCATGGAAAAGGAATGAGGGTATCATGTATGTCAATTAAAGAATAAAATATTTCATTTTTATGTCTTTATGAATACCTCTATGAAAGAAAATAGGTTTGGGTGTTCACATAAAGAAAATAAGAGAATATATTTAGAAAAAAGAGAGAGAGGTTTTGAGATGAAAATTATACAGCATAACAGCGATACAACATGGTCTTAGAAAACATTAAAAAGAGAGGGGACAAAGGTCACCCACTCATAAATAAATCCTAATATAGTATGGGTATAGAATAAAAATAAATAATATCATGTTATGGATATTTTAATGACATACCACATGAAAAGGAAACATGAAAGAAAAGAGAAGATACAATTTCTTTTACGAAAAATTTGGTAGCCTAATAGCGTCACTTAAAATTCAGAATAATAAGTTTATGAGAGTGAAAAGGGTATCTCATTATTTGGAAACAAAATGGGCAGAAATAAGGACATATAATAAAATTTCTCAACATAATAATATGGAAACTAGAAGACACAACATAAAGTAAGTCATGGCTTAAAAGAGGACGGTGAAAGGTTCCCTTACCTTGAAGAGTAACTTGAAAAGATTGAAGGTTGGGACCTTGGGGGGCTTGAGGACACCTTGGGAGGACTCCTTGGGCGGTAAAATGACCAGATATTAGTTGAGGAGGAATTTGGAATGAAATTAATGAAGTAATGGGTTGGTTTTATAGAAAAAGTGAGGGAATATTTAATTAATTTCCAAGGGACACATCATCAGTGGTATTTGAAAAACCATGGGCTTTACCATGGTATTTACCCATGGTATTGGCCAATTGGGACACCTCATAATGTATATTACTATTCATAATTCAACCAGAATTATTACTTCATTATTATATCACTAATGATATCATTAATCACACCAAAACTCAAAACTATTTTTTTACTATTCATTGAAAAACAAAAAAATTATAAAAATCTCATAAATTCACCCAAACCTAATATTGATGCTCTGAATTCAAAAATGAACTCAATTTTATGAAAATAATTTTCTAACTATTTTTAATTTAATTTTAAAATAAAATCATAATTTATAAAAAAAATAACTTTAAAAATATAACTCGTTTTATAACACCTTGAGAAATTAATAATGGTCGCATAAAATTATCTTATAACCATAAGATAATAAAGTAAAAATATATGATTACATTTTATAAAAATACATTTCCATTTCAAATTATTAAATTAATCATAAAATTGTAATTAAAATATTTATGACATAAAAAAATATCAATACTTATATTATGACCATTTTTTCACTTTTAAGATTTCTAAATTATATTTATACCTTCATGGGTGAAATTTCTATTTTTTTGGACGATTTACTATTCATTACTATTCATTACTATTCATAAGGGTAATATTACTATTCATACTTTACTATTTACTAAAAATTAAGTTGATCTTATTAGAATATAAATTTATTACTGATCACAACTGTAGAAGACCATTTTTTAAAAATTATTTCACATTGTTAATTATTTAATGTTTACATAAATACTTTAAAATACCATTTTTTACAAAATTCATCAATAATATTAATTCTATATTTATTCGGACATTTGAAAATCACAAATTTTACCATAATAAGAAATAAAAATTTTATTTATACAAAAGGATTACACAAATTAACTAAGGACTCATTACATAGCCCCTTATAACACCTGCATATGACCTAAGTGTAAGGTGTGCTATGGTGATCAAATCTTGGGGCGGCTCAGACAACATTTCCCAAGTGGTGATTTCTATGAGCTTGAAATTCTCCCTTAGGTGACTTTGTTCAAGCTTCAAATGTTGAAGCTCAGCTTGGGCTTGGTCCAGAGTAAAGCCTAGTGACGCAACCTCCTTCCCAAGATCCAATAGATGGGCTTCCTATAGCCCGCGTCTACTGGATGAGGCCATCGACTCTTCTTTCTGTATTAATTTACCATGACCATTTGTATTTATAAACAATAATCATAACGTTATATCTTTCAATGGTTATATTGACCAACGGTCATATTGACCAATGGTCATATAACAATCAAAACCCAAAGGTCTCATTTTAATTATAATCACTTCATTAATTAAAGGATATTGTTTTATTGAGTATAAACTAAAATAACACGAAAAATTAGGAAACAAAAAGTATTCAAAATTTTGGGTCGTTACATTCTTCCCACTTAAGAAATTTCATCCCCAAAATTTTAACTCGTACCCTCATAAGATAAAATGTGTGGGTACTTATTTCTCATAGACTTCTCTAGTTTCCATGTGGATTATTCATATTTTTGGTTCCTCTAGAACACCTTAACAAGGTGGGTAGTCTTATTGAGTAGAACTTTGTCTCTATAATCCAAGATCTCCACCGACTGCTCTTCACAAGAGAGGTCATGTTCCAGTTGTACCACCTCTAGATTTAGTATATGTGAAGGTTCAGGTATGTACTTCCTCAAGAGGGATACGTGGAACACATAATGAACTTGTGCTAGATTTGGAGAAATTGAAAGCCAATAGGCCACTGCTCCCATGCGATCATGGATTTTATAGGGGCCAATGTACCTAGGGATGATCTTCCCTTTCTTCCCAAACCACATGACTCTCTTCCAAGGTAAAATCTGAAGAAATACTTTATCACAAATATAAAAAACCAAGTCCCTTCGATTATTGTCGGCAAGGATCTTTTATCGACTCTGAGAATCCTTAATGTGTTTCTAGATGGTGTGGATGTTTTCTGTCATCTCTTGCTCAAGATCATGCCTAAGAAGATTTATCTCACTAGATTCATCCCAACAAGTAGGATTTCTACATCGCTTCCCATATAGAGCTTCATAGGGTGATATTTGAATTCTCGAGTGGAAGCTATTGTTTTATGAGAACTCAACTAAAGAAAGATATTGATCTCATCCACATTTAAATTCCATTGAGCATGTTATCATAATTTCTTCGAGTGTTTGAATAGTCCTTTTAGATTGGCCATCAGTTTGGGGTTAATAGGCCATAATGAAATTCAATTTAGTGCTCAGAGCATGTTGAAGACTTCTCCATAATTTTGATGTGAACCTTGGATCACGATCAGATATGATAGAAAGTGGAACACCATGTAGCCTTACCACTTCCTTCACATAAATCCTGGGAAGTTGATCAATTGAGAAATATTCCCGAATGGAGATAAAATGGATAGTCTTGGTGAGACGGTCCACAATAACCCATATAACATTGTTTCCTTTGGAATTTATTGGGATACCAGTGATGAAGTCTATAGTGATATTGTCCCATTTCCATGCTGGTATGGGTAGTGGTTAAAATACCCCTTTAGGATGTTTTTGCTCTGCCCTGACTTTCTGACATACCAGGATCCTTGAAGTGTATTTAACAATATTTATTTTCATATTATCCCACCAATAATGACCACAAAGGTCCCTATACATTTTCATACTTATAGGATGTATATAGAAATTAGAGCTATGAGATTCATCCATCCACTCCTTATTTATTTCCATAATAGATGAAACACATAGTCTTGTACGAAATTTCAGTACACCTTCTTGATCAATATTGAACTCAGGAAAGTTCCCATCCTTTACAGCCTCAAACTTATTTTGTAACAAATGATCTTTTTTTGAGATTTCTTGATCTTCTCTAGTAATGACGGTTGATAAATCATTTAGTTTAGGGTTGATGATGTACCTTCCCTTATACTTCCCATTTCTAGCTTTACTAGGTCATTGATTAAAGGATCTCTTTGAATCCTCGTCATGGATAGAACAACTTGGTCTTTCCTTCTTAATGCATCCGCAACTTTTTTTGGTCTTCCGAGATGATAATGAATTGAACAATCATAGTCCTTAAGAAGTTCAAACCATCTCCTCTTTCTCATGTTCGATTCCTTTTGTGTGAAAATATAATTCAATTTTTGATGTTCTGTTCATATATCACATTTCTCCTAATAAATATAGTGCCTCCATATCTTTAGAGAAAAAAAGACTACAGCTGTCTCTAGATCATGCGTAGGATAGTTATACTCATGAGTCTTCAACTCTTAATATGCATGAGGATCCACCCAATCACTTTTAGAGATGCATCACTAAAATTAACGAATCCTTCTCCACTTGAGGGTAGAGTTAACATGGGTGCAGTAAAGAATCTCTTCTTCAGCTCTTGGAATCTTTCCTCACACTCCATTATCAAGATGAACTTGACCCCTCTTCAAGTTAACTTTGTTAATGGATTAGAAATTCATGAAATGTTTTCAAAAATATCCTATAATATCCCTCTAATCCATGGAAACTACAAATCTGAGTTATTTTTGTAGGCTGAGGCCACTCCTCTATAACTTTTTTTCTTTGCAGGGTCAACTGTGATTCCTTCATTGGTAATAATGTTCCCCATGAAAGAAACTTTTTGTAACCAGAATTTACATTTTCTTAACATTCCAAAAAGCCTCTCCTTTTTGTAGAGTTTTCAAAATAACCCTTAGATAATCCTCATGCTCCTTGAAAATTCTGGAATATATCATAATATCATCAATAAAAACTACCAAAACTTTATCAAGGTAGTCTTTAAATACACTATTCATCAAATCCAAAAATATAGCAGGTGCATTAGTCAATCCGAAGGGCATAACAACAAACTCATAATGCCCATATCTTGATCGGAAGATAGTTTTTGGAATATCTTCTTTATTCACCCTCAATTGATGATAACCAGAATGAAGATCAATATTAGAGAAGAGTTGAGCCCCATGAAGATGTTCAAATAAGTCATCAATTCTTGGAAGAGGGTATTTTTTCTTTACGGTGATCTCGTTTAGTTATCTATAATCAATACATAACTGCATTGATTTATCCTTCTTTTTCACAAAGAGAATTGGTTCTCCCCAAGGAGACACACTCACTCGGATAAACCCCTTCTCCAAAAGATCTTGGAGTTGTTTCTTTAATTCCTCCAAATCCACATTTTCCATCATATATGGGGTCTTTTATATCAGATGAGATACAGGTACGAGTTCAATGGATAACTCTAACACTCTTTCTGGGGGAGGTCCGGGTAACTCCTCAGGAAATACGTCAATGTATTCCTAGATGATGGGGACATTTTCTATCCTTAAACTCTCATTTCCTTATTTTTCTTCATCGATCAACTCCATATACAAGGATATAAGAGGTTCTTATAGACATATATTTGGTTGAGATATCTCTCCTTGGAAAATAACTGTAGGTTTTCCATTCAAGACTACTGATATTTCCATGCTTTTTCATTTGATCTTAGCATTATACTTTGAGATCCAGTCTATCCATAGTATAATGTTGAATTCTGTCACAGGAATGACTACTATATTTGTGATAATATTGTTCTCAATAAAGTAAATACTACAGTTTCTAAATACCAATAATGCTTGGATAATCCCACCAGGAGTCTTAACTAATAACTCTACTTTTTTTCAAATTGGGGATTGATTCTAAATTCTTTAAAAACTTGGATGAAATAAAGGAGTGTGTAGAACCAGAATCAAACAAAGTACTTGATAGCTTTGATAGAACAACAAGATTACCTTTCACCACATCATTTGGTGCTTTAACATCTGCTGTAGTGGTTGAAAAATAATACCTTGTTCCCTTGGTCATTGCTAAGGTTTATGGTGATTCCCCTCCACTGACCTCAGATTTAGACAGTGATCAGAAAAGTGCCCAAGTTGTCCACACTTATAGAATTGAACATCAGGTAGGGCTTGCACCATCTTCCCCTTATTTTTAGTCTTTGGGACTTAAGTCTTCACCTCAAAATGTCAATTATGTGTGATATGGCCATCTTTTTGACACTTGTAGCACTTCCTGATCATGAGAAGGTTGTTCCCCAAATGCTTCTTCCCACATTTATTACATGTGGGATATTACACCTGCTTGCCTCCTCTCCCCTGATTAAAGCTCCTCCCTAAGATTGGCTCCATTATTCTCTTCTTGTCATTGGATTTATGAGACCATTGTGTCTCACCAAAATCCGGTTTGACTTTCATCACACTCCGCATGATCTCCTCATTGATATCATAGTCTCAGTTGGCTAGATTCTACTGCAGATGAGGTCTTAGTCCACCGAAGAATCTATAAACCTTCCAATTACGATCCATGACAAAGCTTGAGGTGTAATGGGAAATCCTTGTGAATTTTATATCGTATCTTCCCACAGATTCATTCTCCTTCCGGTTCAGCTCAAGAAAATACTTCTCCATTCTTGTTATCATGACATGACGGAAATACTTACTGAATAAGATACCTTTGAACTCTTCCCACTCCATATCTTCAACCTCCACACTTGGAATCGTGTTTTTGTTCAATTACCACCACTGATCAGCTTCTCCCTCTAAGAGATAGACAACCAGGGTGACTTTCTCTTGCTCTGAACAGCGGAGCACAAAAAGATCTTCTCTATAGAGCTGATCCACTATTTGTCAATCAATGGGTCGGTCGATCCACTGAAGGTTGGTGTTCATTGAAACATAAAGGACTCAACAAAATGTAGTTCCCTTTGCGGTGAGATTGGTCTCAGAGCTTGATTCAAATTATTTCCCATAACTTGAGTCAGTTGGTTCACCATTCTCATGAAAGTTTCTATTCCAGCTTCCGTCGGAGGGCCATCAGCACATGGTCCATTTTGGTCACCATTTGTATGGTTACTCCTACTACTCACCATTTTCTAAAAGAATAAAACCATAGTGAGAATATTATTTCATTTATGTATCTTTTAACTAGAAAGGATTTTATGTCTTAAAACTTCTTGCTCAAACAATTACATTTCTCTATAAATCCTTCATAATAATTCCTAAAAAGCTTTTGATTGACAAAAAATATCCCCCAAGAGTGTCAAATCGGGAGTAGAGCAAGGCCCATTGTCATGTACCAGGATACCCCGAGTCAAGCCTGAAACTCCTTGTCAGAGTTTTCAATCCTAGGTAAATTTGTGCAAGATCCACATCCACTAGTTCATATACTGACATGGATTTATTTGTTCGGAACCCACTTACATAATATTTCACCAAAATACCAGGAAGTGTTATTATATTTAAACTATTCTATTAGATTCTTTCTAAAGTTTTAATAGCCTAATTTCCATGAATAACTAAACTATCCTTTGATACCAACTATGGAATCCCACCTTTTTATTACATAACTTTTCATTACATTTTACAAATAGAGGATCTTAAAATTCTAGTGTCTTGGAAATCAGGAACATAAAACATAAAAACTGAAAACACATTTTTAAATACCCTTTAAAATATTCTCTAAAATTTCATCCTATGTACAATTAAGGCATCTCATAACCTGGAGACATACATCAAAAGAAAGGGTGAGCAGAAGGCATAGTAAGGAAAACAAGTGAAACATTTTACATGTGATCTTGAGCGATATCAATAAAAACATGAGGGATTTCATAAATAAAAGATAAAGAGGTATATCATAGAAATAATAACAAGTATCATAACTTAAAATGTGGATAAAACATTTAATTTATACATCATTAACATATCACCATGGTTTATCCCCAAGGTGTCATAAAATTTACCAGGGTTATACACCAAGGTATCATGAAACTTGTCATCTCTAGAGATTAATTATTTACACAATTAATTAGAGTGATATCATTGTGCACCCTGTATATGTATTTATTTTTATTTTATCCACATAGATCATAATCCTAAATTTCATAAATTACCCAAAGAGAGTAAAATAATTTGGTTTCATATCAAAATCATAACATTTTAAAAAGTTCTAAAAAACATGACCATTATGTCATTTTATAACCCATGGAAAAGGAATGAGGGTTTCAAGTATGTCAATTCTGGAATCAAATATTTAATTTTTATTTATTTATGAATAAAACTAGAAAATAAAATAGGTTTGGGTATTCAGATAAAGAATATAAGATAATTTATTGAGAAAAAGAGAGAGAGGTTTTGAGATAAAAATTTTGGAACGTAACAGCTATACAACATGGTTTTCGAAAACATTGAAAAGAGAGGGGACAAAGGGAAACCACTCATAAATAACTCATAATATAGTATGGGTACATAATAAAAATAAATAAGATCATGGTATGGATATTTTAATGACATACCCCATGAAAAGGAAACATGAAAGAAAAGTGAAGATGTGATTTCTTTTATGGAAAATTCGGCAGCCTAACGACGTCGCTTAAAATTCAGAAAAATAAGTTGATGAAAGTGAAAATGTTATCCCATCATTTGGACATAAAATGGGTAGAAATAAGGACATATAACAACATTAATCAACATAATAATATGGAAACTAGTAGACACAACATAAATGAAGTCATGACTTAAAAGAGGAGGGTTAAAGGTTCCCTTACCTTGAAGAGTAACTTGAAAATATCGAAGCTTGGGACCTTGGGGTGCTTAAGGGAACCTTGGGAGGACTAACTTGGAGGTAAAAAGACTATAGATTCATTGAGGAGGAATTTATAATGAAATTAATGAAGGAATGGGTTTGTGTTTATAGAAAAAGTGAGGGAATATTTAATTAATTTCCAAGGGACACCTCATGAGTGGTATTTGAAAACCCATGGGATTTCCCATGGTATTGTCCACTTGGGAAACATAATAAAATATATTACTATTCAAAATTCTACCATAATTAATAAATCGTTATTACATCATTAATTATGTCATTAATCACACCGAAACTCAAAACTATTTTTTTACTATTCACTGAAAAATAAAACATTTTATAAAAATCTCATAAATTCACCCTAACCTAATATCGATGCTATGAATTCAAAAATTAATTCAATTTTATGAAAATTATTTTCTAAATATTTTTAATTTAATTTTAAAATAGAATCATAATTTATTTTAAAAAAACAACTTTAAAACTATAACTCGTTTTATAACACCTTGAGAAATTAATAATGGTCACATAAAATTTAATATAACCATAAGACAATAAAATAATAATTTATTATTACATTTTATGAAAATAAATTTCCATTTTAAATTATTAAATTAATCATAAAATTTTAATTAAAATATTTTTGACATACAAAAATACTAATACTTATATTATGACCATTTTTTTACTTTTAATATATCTAAATTATATTTATACATTCATGGGTGAAGTTTCTATTTTTTTGGATGATTTACAAGGAATTACTATTCATAAGTGTAATATTACTATTCATACATTACTATTTACTAAAAATTAGGTTGATCTTATTAGACTCTAAATTTCCTATTGATCACAACCGTAGAAGACCATTTTTTGAAAATCATTTCACAATATTTATTATTTAAAGGCCTTGTTACATATCGCCTTATAACACCTGCATAAGACCGAAGTGTAAGGTGTGCTATGGTGATAGAATCTTGGGGCAGCTCAGAAAACTTTTCCCGAGTGGTGATTTATATCAGCTTGAACTTCTCCATTGGCCAATTTTGTTCAAGCTTCACATGTTGAAGCTCATATTGGGCTTGGTCCAGAGAAAATCCTAGTGATGCAACCTTCTTCCCAAGCTCTGACAGATGGGCTTCATATGGCCTAAGTCCACTGGATGAGGCCATCGACTCTTCTTTATATATTAGTTAACCATGATCATTTTTATTTATAAAAAATAGTCATAAAGTTATATCTTCCAATAGTTATATTGACCAATGATCATATAACAGTCAAAACCTAAAGGTCTCATCTTAATTGTACTTACTTCATTTATTAAAGGATATAGTTTTGTTGAGTATAAAATAAAACAACTCAAAAAATTAGGAAAAAAATTATTTAAAAGTTTGGGTTGTTACATGGATGATTCCTACACATCACAAATGTATTATGGATTATTGTCCTAAAGTATCAAAAAAATATTAATGTTCTTGATTTTTTTATTATGTGATAATTTTTTTGAACTAAAATGTAAATTATAAATTTAAAACATACATTATGAGTTATAACAAGTAAATTGTATATCTAATTGTGGTGAGGATGATTAAGTATGTTATATGTGTTTTTATTTCAACTGTTTACCAACATATTGAAAATAGTGGACATATTCTATTCTGATGGAAGAGGAAACCTCATGCTACCTCAAACACTTGACATTTGAGGAAGCATGGGTTTTCCACTTCCATCGGAAAGAAAGATAATCGCACCTTTTTATCTTGTTGTAGATTGTTCAAATGAAAATATGAATTACCAAAAGATATATGAAAAAAATAAGTATTGGATAAAAATGATAAGAAAATTGACTTAAAAATTGTAGATAAAATTATAAAAAAATTAATGAAATAACTTGTATGAATTCACCTTTTTAGGATGTTTGTTTACATTCTTGACCCATTCCCTTATTATTATTATCTCATTTTCATCATTGAAATAAAATAATCCATGAACATGAATAGATTCAAACAAACTACTCCAACTCGAATAAAACAATCCACCAATATAAGAATACAATTATTCTTTTAATAATACATTAAAGAAATAAAATAAACATAAATATAAAACAACAAATTACTTAAATGGAAAATTATTTTACTGTGTAAAAATTAATATTGGAAATCCATTTCAAGAGAAGATGTTTTTGAATTATTTAGAACGAACCAACCAACCAAGTTGTATTTTAACTCACTAAATTTCTTTGATAAAATATAGATATATGTGAATATAGTTCAAATCATGAAAAAATAATTTTCTCCTTTTTTTATTATGTGATGTATTTTTTAAAATAAAATGTAAATTATAAACTAAAAAATATAGTTTGAGTCATACTGATAACACTATGTATCACATTTAGTAGGATATGATTGAGTATGTGATGTGTTTTTTTTCAACCATCTACACTAAGCCAAAAAGGAATAAAACATTCCATTTGGATGTAAGAAGAAACCCCATGCTACCTATGAAGAATCATATAATAGAAATATGTTCTATATTTTCTATATTTATATATATGGTTGAATAAAAAATATAACTTTCCAAATGATCTTTGAAAAAATAATTACTTGATAAAAATGATAAGGAAATTAATTTAAGAATTGTAGATAATTTTTTTACAAAATTAACTAAAAAAGTTGTAGGAAATTACCTTTTCATGATCATATTAGAGGAGTAAATCATCCTTGTTAATGAATTAATTTCATTTTTATCTTTGTGAAAATTAACAAAATAATCATTAGATTAAAATGATGATGAAATTAACAATAAAAAGTCGATAAAATGATGTGAAAATTAACTAAAAGAAATTTTTCTCTAGTTATACATCATTAAACTATAATATAATTACTTTTGATTATATGAAACTAAAATACAAGGAATTTAACTAATCTAAAATGTCCCTAGAATAAAATATTTTATAATCTCAATCTTGACACATTGTGAATTTAACCACTTTAAAATAACATAACATTCACATATTATAAATTTTTTCATAAAAACCAGTATCCTTTTGGGTTGGTGTAAAACACTTAAATAAATATTTTCTTTCTTATTTTTTAGAAAATACCATAAAACATTATATATTCTTAGATTATAATAAATATTTTTGTATCCCTCTATTTATTCTTACAAAACATTTACCATTAGTGTAAACCTATTAGCATTCATTGATTAAACTAAAATTATTTTTTTCAATTGATTTTTTAGGGAACATAATAAAATATATCCTTTCCTTTCACTATCATAGAGAGTAAAAACTATATGATAAACCATTTACCATATTTGATGGAAAAAATTTCAATGTGACCCATTATGTGTTTTAAAAAGATTCTAAACCCTAATAAAAAATATTCACCCCTTTCAGGTAGTATTATACATTAGTATATCCCTTTATAGAATCCTAATGACACTAAAATATAGTGCATTAATTAAGTCTTCTTGGATTGTTCTATTGATTATTATATTATTTTCAATATTCTGGGTGATGATAAACTCTGACATAACATCGTAATTAATTGTTAATCAAAATGGGAATATCCCTATTATCATGTATTTTATATTGATAATGATGATGAGTTTTTTTATTAATGTGCATGTGAACATGGATAATTTTAGATAATTAATTTGAAAATGAATATTTTTGAATAACTATTGGGCATCCAAAAAACATTTTTATAAATTTTAATAAGGTATTATGGAGAATCACATAGCAAACAAGAGGGAAAAAAGAGAGGGGGATTGGGAATCATGGGGGTCTGATGTAGTGAAGACCAAGGGAATCGACGCAGACTAGATTTACAGCCTAAAGAGGAAGAGACCCAAGACCTAATAAACATGATATATTAACTCCTTGGGTTTCCTTGGAAGAAAGGAAGTCAACAACAATGTTCCCTTCACACCATGTATGAAAAATTTCAATGCATTTGTTCATCAGCCCCTTAAATCTCTAAATGATATACTCAATTGACCATGGGATGGGACCAAGGTCACAAGGGTTGGATTTAGTGTCCAATAAACAACTATTTGTAAATTTATTACATTAATATTTAATGTATTTAAATATTAAACATCTTGTTACATATTTTTCATTGTTCTGCATGACTATAATGTAATAATGTCTTAGATTATTTTTCGCATTAATATGGTCATCGTAGTTACCCGCTATGATGAGAACCTTAAAGTGCTATGAAAATAATTTTAAATATAGTTCTATGGTTGGATGACATACTATGATGGGACACATAGTATACATACCATCAGGTATGAGTACTCATAAGAATATGAGAATTCTTCTCATGATGTTTGCACTTGGTAATCTCCAAGATAGAAGATTTTGAGAATAGTCTCGCTTGTAAGAGTTCCTTATGCTTTGGTCTTGTTGTATATTCCTATTTTCAAGCATGTGTAATGGCCCTTAGAGTTTAATATTATCATTAATATGTTTTATGACTCATTAAATTATATTTTGAAATGAAAACTATCATGCCATATGTTGGAAGGAAGTAGGGTACGTTGGGTGTGTCACAGATGACATGTTTTTAATGGATATGTCAAATAAGGATTTGTCCCTTCCATTTCTAGAATTTTATATCTCATCACTTTGATTGAAATAGGAACATATCTCTAAATTACATAGCCATAGTGTAATGATGAGTTTATTTTAGGTAGTTAAAGAATGACTTGTCAATCATATAGGTTTATTATGCTATCATGAAACCTGCTTGATTAGATATTGTGAAAAGGGGATTATATTACACAGTGAGCATTTGTATGTGGATATCTTCATTGCGACATTAAGTTCCATCTCTTGGGTGCCTTGACCTATTTCTAGATATTAATCTTGGACTTTAGGCAAGCCCACCTAATGCCAATGATAAATAATTCTAAAGGGTCACACACTAAGTGTTTCTGGTGGTCTCAATTAAATTCTATTTGAATTTAACTAATGGAAGAAATATTATTATCAAGACCGAGGAAGAAATTTTATTCAAGTTAAAAAGATCACATAAACTAAATATATATTAATTCACCAAATTGTGAATAAATTTTATTTATTTATTCTATTGAACATTTAATCAATATTTATTTAGTAGACTGTAAATCAAAATATTTATTTAAGAGAATAAAATATTTTATTCGGGTGTTCAATAAATAAAAGAGGAGTTCGAACGGACCAAGAATTTGTCCGTTGATAAATTAATTATTTACTAGTTGGTAAATAATGTTTATCCAGTTATCGCAAGAAATAATAATAATACTATTATCATTATGTGGTATGGGATTTTATTTATGGTTATGTTTTACACAAGTTTGCGCACAAAAAATATCGGTTTTGTTATTTTTATTATGTGGAATGGGTTTTCTATAATAATTATAATTGCATTTAATTTTTTCTCGCAATTAAATATTGTAACTAAAACTTCTGGTCGATTAATAGGCAGGTATGTCCATTATACCAAATCCTAGTGAATTGATAATTGTTGAGCCAAACATTTTCCCTCTCAACTCCCCTCATCTCTCCCTCTCAAGAAAGAGAGGAGTTCTTCAAGAATAATGAAAGAGTGATCAAGAATGATCAATACAAGACATTAACTTTTCTGCACTAGCACCCGGAGAACAAGTGGTCTTGATCAGAGATCATTGGAGAACGTTTGGATCACAGTAAGAGGGATTCTACTTTTTATCCTCATAAGCGCAATGAATGAAATCTTGAAGGTTCATTTTGGATGATCAAACGATCATTAACAAAGAAAGTACCAAAGACCCAGGTATTTAATTTCTTCAGAAATTATTAAATTAATTATAAACATGACATGAAATATCCTCTTTCTCAGATCTGACACTGTTCTTATCTTTATTTAAATATTTTATTTCAATCCGTGGATACTGGCGTTCATCGTCATATTGATCTTGAATTGGTCATCAATTACAGTAAAAGGAAAGTTGGTCCCTCTCAACCACAATGCTTCTGCTTCATCTGGATCCTTAAAGTGGTATCATAGGGGGGATCACTATTATTTATAGTATTTAATTAATTCATTGATGATTTACACTTTAATAATTCAGTTTTTCAATTCATGTTTAATCATTCTTGTAATATGAATTTCAAGATCCGTTCTTCCTATTTTCATTTCTCATAGATCTAACAAAAACAAATAATTTTTTTGAAAAGATAAATTGATGATCTCATCAGGAGGCACCGACAATTCTATCCAGGTAACACGATAGCACACGTAGTGTATTCATAATTACACATAGTGTAATCTTCCATACACATTGTGTAATCCAAATTACACACTGTGTAGTTTTGTTCTGTGCATCGAGAGTAATTCATCAATTACTCAAGTTGTGTGTATTAATGAAATGTGGTGTAGTTAATTCTTACACAAATTATTGACCAACATAAACTGGCAAACAGTCTGTCAGATTACATTCCATGTGGCCCATTGGATACACCGTGTAGTCCCTTTGGGTCAAGGGTTAAACTATGTATCCCATACATGGATAAGCCTACTAGTAACCATGTAACCCAGATACAACACTTTGTGTGGCCCACTGGAAACACCGTGTACTCCAGGATTTATAAAGTACGCCTCACACATCGAGTCCCTAGGCATGTACTTAGGATAAAATGGTAAAGTACATGCTGTGTAGTCGGAACTACACAACGTGTAATTTACCAAATTACATAGTATTAAAACATTAATGTTTGTGTAATGCTTAGAATTACATTTCATGTATATTTGAATGGATGTTCATCATGTTACCTCCAAGGTTATGGATGAGAATCTCAGGGAAATTTAGAAAAGGGTTAAGATAAAAGAATTGATTAATTAAAGATACTAATTAATCGATTTTAGCACGATTTATCTTAATAATAATAATTAAATAATTGAATTCTAGTTTTAATAAATGTAGGTGAGTTAAAAATCATATGTAATAGATGGATCACCCAAGCTATTGGAGGTGGTTCAAGCTAGACCCGAGATGAAACCAATACTAGGAGATACAAAGGTGGATAGGTGGAAAGATGTAAACACGAACCCAAAAGGTTCAAGGTGTTTTTCCCCTAGATAATATATTAGTTTTTCAACCACTTGATAAACTAACCATTAGAAGATCTCATGATCATTCCCTTTATTTTATTTCTGTCAGTTGCATGATTTTTTATTATGGATGTGTTTTCGTGACTACATAATTAATGAATTAATAAGCATAAAATATGGAACTCAAATAAGCCAGGATTATGCGTAAATATTATCAAGACATGGTTAGTCACTTAATTAAGTTTCACTTAATATTAAAGATAATGTGATAAAAATAATAAATAAATTTATATTTAAGAGATGAAAATACCTCAAAAAAATATTATACAGGAATCTCTTATGAATGTTTCAGGTTGAATTAACCATTTTACGTCAAGAGGAGTATCCCTTGATAGACTGGGTGTAAATTTGGAGGCATGTGCTGAGGAAATCCATGTCAAGATTTCAAGATTGTAGAGTCCACTCAATGAATCAAGGAGCTTAAAGCCCATAGTTGGTAAAGATCTAACTACCTAAACACCTACAAATAGCTTGACCAACCACTATTGGGGTTATGTAATGGGGAATATGGATCCTTTCCACTGGAATGCCTAAGAAACTAGATATTCTGAGTTCAATGGTGAGGGACATTAGGACTTGATAAAATAGTGGGAGACATAATAAAATTAATTTATTATCTTTCATAAAATGTAATCAAGAAAGTACTAATTATCTGCTCTTTTAGTTATTGAATAAAAATAAATAACTATTCAACCACACTATCCATGAAATCAATACTGGATAAAGACAAAATCCTCACCAGTAGCAACTTCTAGGAATATTTTAAACACATTCATGTCATTCTACACCATGAATATAAATATTATATACTGGAGTCCTCATTACCTGATCCACCTTCCCAAGAGGTGAGTGATGAAGGGTTCCTAGTCTATGAAAACATATGAATGACATGGACTATGTTCAATATTTGATGTTATCATCAATTTATTGTGAACTAATGAAGTCTCATGAAAACATGGATGCCTATAGCATGCTTGAGAACCACTTTGGACTTTACAAAGAGATAGAAAGATAGGAACGGTTTGAGATCTCCAAGGCACTCTTTCAAAGTAATCTTAGAGAGGGTTCCCCAACTGGGCCTCATCTACTCATTCTCATTAGCCACATTGATCATCTAGAGGTTCTAGGGTTTAAAATCCCTGAAGAACTGGGTATAAATTTCATTCTCACATCACTCCCTCCGAGATTCTCCAGTTTTGTTGTGAATTTCAATATGAACAACCTTGAGAAGTCTCTACTAGATATTCTTATCCTCCTTCACCGCGTGTACAAAGACATGAAGCATAAAAATACTTTTTTCCTTATGGTGAATAAGAGGAAATTAAGGAAAATAGATTTAAGACCATCGCTTCTTCATTACCTTCCAAGGAAATGAAGATCAAGGGGGAGAAAGGGAACAAGAAGTTGTTTGTTATGCATGTGGCAAGAAGGGCCACTGGAAGAAAAACTGCACCCAGAAAAAGAAGCAAAGGGAATCTTCAGGTTCATTTGTTATCGAGTACAATTTATCTATTTCTAAAAATTGGGCATTATATATAGCATGTGGTTCTCAAATATGTATCCTAATACGGGAACCAATTAGATTCATGAAAATTGACCATGGGAAGGTATATCTATGAGCAACCAATATAGATAGAAATGTGGTTGAATCTGTTGGGGACTACCACCTCACGTTGCTGAATGGGATGATCTTGGTATTAAAAGGTTGTTATTGTGTGGCTTCTATAACCAAAAACACTATTTCTATATCTAGAATAGATAGAGATGGATTTATTTTCAAGTTCATAAATGAATGTTTCTTCTTTTATAAAGATAACTTTTTTTTGGTAAGGCACATTTATATAATGGTCTTTACATTTTGGTTTACACAAACCAAGTAATGGAAATCGATAATGAAACTAATTCACATGACTCATACCACACCCAAATTTTGAATCACAAACTATGTCATATAAATGAGAAATTTTTGATAAAGTGGCATCAATATGGATATTTAGATTCTTTCAAACTAAAACCACTTGGTACATGTCACTCAGGTTTACAAGGAAAAATCACAAAATCCCTATTTATTGGGAATGGTGAAAGAGCCAAAGATATTCTTGAATTAGTTCATACTGATGTGTGTGACGCATTTATACTGGAATCAAGGGGTAGTTACTCATACTTTATAACTTATACTGATCATTTTAATAGATATAGGTATATCTACATAATGAGGTATAAGTCAGATTCTTTTGATAAGTTCTAGGAATAGAAGAATAAAGTTGAGAACCATCATGGTAAGAATATTAAGAAACTACACTCAAACTGAGGTAAAGAATATCTTAATCAATACTTCAATGATTACATACATGTGTTTTGGATCCTATACCAACTCACTCCTCCTTACACACCCCAGTGGAATGGTGTAAGCGAAAGGAGGAACCACACATTATTGTACATGGTGAGATCAATGATGATTCATGCAAGTCTTCCATTATCCTTTTAAGGATATGTGTTACAGATAGTATAACACATACTAAACCAAGTAATAACTAAATTGATAAATAGTATTTCATATGAGCATTGAAGTGGAAGAAAAGTTATGTTATCGAATTTACATGTGTGGGGAAGCGAAGAGTTTGTTAAGGCCTATTTAGGTAACAAACTCACACCTTGAGGCAAAATGTATAACTTTATAGGATACCCCAAGGAAACAAGGGGATATTACCTATACAATCCCTCATACAAAAAGGTTATAGTAGAAATACATGTCATATTCCTTGAGAGGGAGCACATCTCCAAAAGAGATAATGGGAGAAGGATAGACTTCAATGAAGTCGGGGCTCAAGGTACATAAGAGTTGGTACGGGAGAAGATTCCAGAAATCCCAGTGGAAGAAAGATATATTCTAGAAACAAAGGTACTATGTACGAGTACAAGAGAAGATAGAGAACTGTAATGGTAAGGTTTTTTAGTTACCGATGATGGTGACTCATTATTAGTTGATAATAATTATCCTCTAACCTACAAGGAAGTAGTAAGTGTCATAGACATTTCCAAGTGACAAGAAGCTATAAATTCTCAAATGGATTTGATGCACCAAAACCAAGTCTAGATTTTGGTATATCTTCTATTATATGTAAATCATGTTTTAATCTCCAAGACGTGAGATTATGAGAAGAGATTTTAGAATATCCTTCATTATATATAGGCAGTTGGGTCCATTATATGTAAATTCTGCCTATGACGGTATGTATAATATGTGTACAATCATAGTATTTCATCCAACTGCAAAACTATATTTAATTATGTTGTCATAGAACATCAAGGATCTCATTATAGAGGGAAAAAGTTATGACTTTATTAATGTCCTAGAGTATTTTTCACATTAATAAGGTCAAAATTGTTTCCCTCTATAATGATAACCTTGAAGTTCTATGACAATATACTTAAATATAGTTTCGCGGTTGGATGAAATACTATTATTGTATACAAGGTATACATACCGTCATGTGTGATTACTAGTAAGTATATGTGACTTATTCTCATAAATTTCTCAATATGTAATCTTCAAGATGTGAAATTATGATGAAAGACCCACCAGAATGAATTCTTCATGTTTTGGTGTCATCAGATATTCCTATCTGCGAGCATCTTTAATGGTCCATAGACATTAAGATTATCATTAATACATTTCATGACTCACGCACTTATATTTTAGGATGAAAACCGTCATGCTATATGCTGGCGAGAAGTAGGTTACGTTGGCTGTGTCACAAATGACATGTTATTAATGGATAATTCAAGGAAGGATTTGTCCCCTCCATTTATGGAATTTGATATCTTGACCCTTTGATTAAAATAGAACTGTTACCCTAAATTCCATAGACATGGTGTAATGATAGGTTTATTTAATGTAGTCAAAGAATGACATATCAAGCACATAGGTTGATGACACTATCATGAAACCAGCTTGATGAGATATTATGACAAATTTATTATATTACAAAGTGAGATTTTATATGTAGATGTCATCATTGAATCTTTAAGTTCTTTATCTTGGGTGCCTTAAACCATTTCTAGGTAGTAATCTAGGAATTTAGGCAAGCCCACCTAATACCAACAAAAAAGAATCCTAGTGGGTCACACACTATGTGTTTCTGGTGGCCTCAATTAAATTATATTTGAATTTAATTAATGGAATAAATATTATTCTCAAGACTGAGGAATAATTTTATTCAAGTTAAAATGATCACATAAATTATATAAATATTTATTCACCAAATTGAAAATACAATATATATATTTATTTAATTGACCATTTAATAAATATTTATTTATTAGTCTATAAATAAAAATATTTTATTAAGAGAATAAAATATTTATTTAGGATTTCAATAAATTAAATAGGAGTTCAAATGGACCAAGATCATGTCTGTTGATAAATTAATTATTTAAAAGTCAGTAAATAATTTTTATCCGGTTGGAGTAATAAATAATAAAAATAATATTGTTATCATTATGTGGAACAATATTTAATTTAGGGTTCCATTTTTTTCAATTTGTCGAACCTAAAATAATGGTTATGTTATTTTTATTATGTGGCATGGGTTTTCTCAAATATTTATAATTGAATTTAATTGATGTTTCACAATTAAGTATTGTAACTGAAACCCCTTTTAGATTAATAAGAAGACACATCTATTATGACAAATCCTGGTGAATTGATAATTTTTGACCCAAACATTTTATCTCTCAACTCCTCTCATCTCTCCCTCTCAAGAATTGGATAATTTCTTCAAGGAATAAGAATGAGCGATCAAGAACAGTCAACGCAAGACATTAATTTTTCCGCACTAGCACCCAAAGAATGAGTGGAATTGATCAGAGACCATTGGAGCATATTTGGATCACTACTAAAGGGATTCTACATTGGATCCTCACAAGGACAACAAAGGCAATCTGTAAGGGTCATTCTGGATGATCAGATATGTTTAACGAAGAAAGTATTGAAGATCCAAGTATTTAATTTATTTAGAAATTATTAAATTAATTATAAACATGGTTTGAAAGATCATCTTTCTCAAATCTAGAATTATTATTATATTTTTCTAAATATTTGATTTCAATATATGGATATTGGCGTTCATCATTGTATCAATCCCGGATTGGTCATCGATTACAGAAAATTAAAAGTTGGGCCCTCCAAACCGCCATGCTTCTGCTGCATCCAGATCCTTCAACAAAGAGCATTATAAATAAAAATTGAGTGTGTTTATATTACCACAAGATGGATATTATTATAGCTACAAATTGAATTCTTTTTAGTATTTCTTGGGCCTCTGCTTGTAGGGAATCACATCTACTGAAGAAATAATAATAGGAAAGAATCACATATCTTCTTATATCCCAAATCACCCCACCTACCCTCATCAGGCCCATGTTACATGAGTCATATGTGTTCATTTTGAGACCCTCCTGCTGAGGATACCATAGTACCCATCTTCCCATTCTAGTACAATAATAATTGGAAGCAGATTTTATAGCATTAAGAGGTCTGATCAAGGGGGTTGAGTCACATTTTTTTAAAGAGATAGAGAAAATAATTTTGGGTATTTCTGGTTTTAAAGAAAAATATCATTTTTGTACATGTTTTTACCTTATGTCGAGAACCATTTATCCCTTTCCAAATATAACAAAAACCTGCAGAAACAATGAGTGCATGTTCCATTCTATCCATACCATAATCATTCACCCCTTGAAACCATCAGTTGAATAATGTGGTGCTTATTACCTCCTGAGAATACTATCTTGTGAAACTACCAAATTCATTCCACATTATTTTCTCCCAATCATTGTCCAAAAAGAGATGTTGAGCATTTTTATTCCATAGATCCCTATCGTAATGAAACTTTGAGGATAGATTCACTCCCAACCACTTTATTTTATCCTTAGTTGGTAGGGCGTTATTCCATACTCTACAAACCACGAAATTAATCGTTGATAGGATTTCTTCGAGATAGAGAAATTTTCCCTATTGATCCCTAGATTAGTCTATTATTTTCATTCCATGGAAGTCCTTAGTTGATAATGTTCCCAAGGAATATCATTTGAATACACATATACCTGGTTCTATGTTCCTGAAAATGGTATTAAATATGGTTCATTGTTCCCCGTAAAGGATGGCATAGATAAATTCTCAATGGGTGCTTACCTGCCTGAAGGTGATGTCCAAGATAGTACATCTCAGGAACTCAAGTCTTGTACCTACCCAATTGCACTGTCAAAGATTAATGTCTCCTCTAACCACTATTAATTGGGAGTATAAGTGGATTTCTAAGATATAGGTCTAAATCATGTTCAATGTAGCTGATTCCCTTCCTCTTTAGCTTCTGAATTCAGACCCATACATTTCCTACATGGTCTTTGACAATAGAATCTTCCCCTCAATGACATCCCATAATATCTTAGCATGAAGACCCAATATTTTCCCTGAAACACTTATGACATTGATCCCTCCCTTGGATAATGTTATGGCCATCCTCTCATATGCCACCAAATGGTGTTTTCCCTCCAGATGTGCATCCCATATAAAATAAACCATAATATTCTCCATTCAAGCAACCATTCCTTTCAGTACCTTGATCTAGGAAAGGATGTGTGTCGGTATTAAATAGATAACCCTATTAATCAAAGTAATTATTCCTAAAAATAATATGAATTGGTTTTTCCAATTTAGTATTCTACCCTTTATTTTGTACACCACCTTATCGAAATGTTGAATGAGTGTCTTTCTAAGGGATATTAGGGAACCCAAATAATCTATGGGAAAGGTTCCTCTATGTATTCCCAATATTATTTCCAAGTCTCGAACCCCTATATCCGAACACCTTTTTGAGATGAAAATATGTCTTTTTTCATTGTTAATTACTTGCCTGGTCCATTTTTAGTAGTCCACCAAGATGTCACTAATTCCCCTGATGGATCTATTACTACCATTCACAAACACAATCATGTCATATGAAAACATAAGGTGACATATACCATAGGAGTGGTACCTAGACTGATAAGGAAGAATGTTTCCTGCAAAAATTATTTTATTAATTTGATGACATAAAGAGTTCTATTTAAGGATAAATAGAGTGGGGGGATTGGATCACCTTTCATAAGTCCCTAAATACTCTTGAAGAGGTTGTATTGTTTATCCATAATGTTCATCAAAATATAGGTGGAACTGAAGCACTAAAACATAAGGTCAATCACCCAGGTCGATAAACCCATCATGGATAGGACTTTGATTATGAAATTGCATTTTAATTTATTGTATGCCTTGTTAATTACTAGTTTAATTAATATATTAGAGCTAATGGATTTTTTGTTAATGTCTCCAACCACCTCTTAATCCAATCCAATAACCCCCTTAATTGAGTATCCTTTGATAAAATCATGTTGTTCTTCAGAGATATAGCGAAATAGATATATAAATAGTCTTCTATTAAGGATTCATGCCATCAATTTATATGGGAAATTACACATAAATATTGTTCTATTAAGTTGGAGAGACTGTAGGTTCTTATCCTTCAGAACAATCACCATCTTGGTGGTACATGAAACATGTGGAAGGTTACCACCTTTGAAGAAGTCCTACACCGATTAGACATAGTTTTTATGGTGAGTCGATGAACAAGTATCTATATGAATAATAATTATAGGTTAAACACCTATACTCATGTAATTAATGTGATATTTTATGATATATAGTGGTGGGATAATTTAATTTCACATCATTCTCATTTGAAAGAATTATTTTTTGTCAATCTATTTCACTAATATAAACTTGATGTGTTACTTGTATGTATTTCACAAGAATTTGTGATGTTATATCCTAAATATAATTAATTTTATGTGATTTATTCGTAAAGAGGTTTCTTTTCATTTGATTCCATGTTTCCTTTATCAATATCCCTCCTCGATGACCATGAAGTCTCAATACTGGTTTTCCTCCAATATGTCTCTCATACACCTACTAGATTTGGGGGTTCATTACACACATATTTATTCAAACATTTGAGTTTGATTATATACCCATTTGATGATTCGATTGGAAATTTATGACTCTAAAGTGAGTATTTTATCCACTAATTAATACATGGTTGGTTTCTATATGGTAGTTACATGTAGACTTTTTGAATTTATTACGGTTGTAATGTTGCATTATTGGTTTTATTTACATTCTTCTTCATTACAAATACAATGTATAAGCTTCTTAATCACTATTATAGCTCTTTAGCCTCAATAAAATTAAATTATTGTTGACATTCTATAAGGATCTATCCTTCCATTTGTGTTTGTATGCATACATGCATTCGTCCACACATCTTTTGTTACTAAGATTACACTAATATAATTGATAGATTTTGTTTTTAAGTTACCTGAATTATAGAATTTATAGAATATGAATCCCTATTTTCTTAGTGGATGTTTATATATAATAATGTTGAACTAGTACTTATTTTGTTTATTATATACTACTAAGACCCTTTCTTTATAGTGTACAAAGTCCATGGGAAAGTGACTGCATCCATTGTTTTTCTGTTCATTTTTTTCCTTAGGGAGGGGTTTATTTAAAACATTAGTTATATTGGATATTACTTGGAATTTGATAATAAAAATTATAGCCTATGATAATAAATTTGAAAAAGAAGAGGTGTTTATTATTATTTTTTGAAAAGAAAAATTCATCCACCTAAATTCTAGTTAAAATTCACTTAACCAAGTAGTAATATAAAAAATTCAATATGAAACCTAAAACAATTAAAAAATGGATCTTATATTAAGTGAAATGTGTTGTGAAATTTTTTTAATAATTTTTCTCAAACACAACTTTAGCATAATCCCCATCCTACTCCATTGCCTAGTAATTTTATTGTTTACTGGCCAACACTTCATCTCCTCCAACACCTCATTCTCCACCTCTACTTCCTCCTCTTCCTTAGTTGCTGAATCTACCTCTGCATATAATTATGCCTCTACCTCCACCTTCGCCTCCTCCTTCACCTACACCTCCACCATTTCGCAAAAATTTATTATTTTCAGGTCATCACTTTTAAAAAATGTGATTTCCCCCATTATAATTCTCCTTGAGAAACGTATCAAAAATAATGTATAATCATTCTGATAATAATTCTTCGTACCTTAAATATATTTCTGAGGTCATATCCCATACTAGATCACAAAAATAGATGGTAATCACCTAAATTTGTTGTCGTAAAAAATTCTAATGCCATGTACACTTCTCACTGATATCTAAATAAATTTATTTCTTCTTTGGAGTATGAAGGTTTTCAGTAATCTTGATAGTAGTGAGAAAATATAGACAATTGATTAAGAAATAATTTTAATGTAATGGTAATTACAATCTAAACATACCTATTTGGGTATGCTGGTATTCATATGGTTTATGATCCCTTTAATAAATTTTAAAATATAATATCCATAATAATTGTCATTATCTTGATACATAAACTAAAGAATCATTGACAAAAATAAGTACAAATTTTTTAATGTTTTTTATAGTTAATATTTATATATTTACCATAATATTTTCCATTTTAATTAATCCATTGTATTTTTATGTTTAGTCGCTCACTTCATTCCATGATTTAGAATATATTTATTGACCCCTATCCTAAAAAAAATCTTGTTAAAACACATACTGATACATGTAATTCAATTTTTTATCTTTAGAATATTCATTTCAATGTATTGTAAATTCATAATACACATTATGTATGGTTGGTTTGTTGTATATCCGTGCTTTGGATCAAAAAAATAAATATTAGGGGTATCCAGATTGAGTTTGATCAACATCTTGGGATTCCTAAGAAAATAAAAACAAATACGTAATTTAAAAAATAAAAATATATTTTTTGTGATTATATTATAGTGTTTTACCCCTGCATTGTAGGCATCAAAAATAGTTTTTCATCTAGTATTTTTTCTCAAACATGTCTTATAGATAATTTTCTTCTTCTCAATTTCTTCTTTCACTAAATAATGTTCTTATATATAAATGGTATAGTGATTAATGAATCCAAATCACGTTTTTTCACAAACTTCCTTTTATAAAGTAGTAATATAAACTCATGTAGAAAATGTGTATATTTACTATCTTTAATGAATATATTATATCAATTTTTGGAAGGATGTATATTGAAAATGTATGTTATATATGTATTCACAACTGAGACTCCCAACAATTCAAACTTGAGAATCTCATTCATACTCTCAAGACCAAATACGAATTTCATGAGATTTCTATATATTTATTCATAACATGAATGGTAAGATATATTTTGATCTTTAAATGTGGTCTCTACATTATGTTTTAATGATAAAAAATGTTTCTCTGGAACTGGTTTGGAGAAGGTACTCCCAGATGATACTTTTGATTTCATGGTCAATTCACTAGATTATCATGATCTAACCTTCTGTTTCCTCATCACTTTACCAATTTGTAATATCATACCTCGCTTTAGACCCTTTTTAATCATCTTTTTTAATCATTTCATATGGATTTTTTTAAATATATACCTCATGTATCTTTATAAGTTTAGACAGTCATGCTAAAACATTTCTAATAGCATCATTGACCATTGTAATATTCAAAATAATCAAATGGAATAGTAAAATCACTGGTTAGATAATGAGGTACCTCAATACCCACTCTAATGTTATTTTTTGGAACTTAATTATTATATATATTTTCTCTTGGGATATTATACACCATACCCCTTTTAATAGGGCAATTTGTGGGCGTCGAAAGATAGAAATCACATACAATTGTACCCTACACAATTTTAGTAATATAATGTTATCAAAAGTTTTTTTATACAAATTTAGGAGAAATAGTAATTAAAAAATTGATTACCACATGTATGGTTTGTGTTTGAGGGGAATCAATAGCCTCAATTCTAGAGGGTTCATTTGGTTCATTGTGTGCAAATCGTTTTTCCATCGATGGTTCACTACGATCCTTCCTCATATATTGGTATGTCAAACAAGACTAGAAAATAATATCATAAATATCATATATTTATCTTTTTAATTATTTTATCATCTTATATGTATCTTTTCAGGGTTTTTTTATTGAAATTTTTTTTAGGATACACTCAAAAATGAACTCCTCTAACACAGCCATATTGTTTCATCAACTTCAAATAAATTGAATATAGTTTTTCATCATGTATGGTTGCTGATGATTATTATGCCTAAATCGTATAAAAATATATATTTTTATGAAATATAATTATAAAGAATAAAAAATACTTTTATTTCATAAATACACATGTATACCATATTTCTTTTTGTGTTCTCATCATCTAGTTTACCCTCCCTATTTAAGCGATCCTCCTTCCATAGAACATGTTGTGGGATGGAAGTGGATTTTGATTTTGATTCATCAATATATATAAACAAAGGAACATATGTTGTTTCATATTATTAAAAAAAAATTATTTCAAATATATAACAATTTCTTCTCTATTGAAGCGTACTCCATCCTTGTTTTTTCTATAGGGGTATTGAATATCATTTGGGATGTTTTGTTGGTAACTTGTTTTGTATTTTTTTTATAACTAAACTTTTGTAAAATTATGGGTTTTGTTCTTTAGGATTGGACCTAGTTCATTGATATTATTTTATATAATAAAGTAAAAATATACTAGAAGTTTGAACCCAAATAAAAAGGGGGAGAAAAGTATAGAAAGTTGTTTTCTGGACACATGTTATAAAATTGAGCTGAATAGGGTACAGAAGTTGTTAGAACTATAAGTGCTTACCATTTTTTTAACATTTCTGATTGGGAATACCATCCGTCTCATATCTATCATCATGATGTTCAATATCAATCAGAGATTATGTTTGTTATAAATTCTTTAAAATCCATGAAACAAAGGCAGTGTGGTGCTTAAGCCTATAAAGTAAGTTTCAAGGGAATCAGTAATCAGAACGGTTTTTAATTTCTAACCTTAAGTTAGATAATGATTTGATGGTTTTTAATTTTCAAATATCATAATTTTTTTATAACACTTTTTATGAAACCCTTATAAAGAAAAGGGGTAGAATAGGTGTTGCCAATAATATTGAGTTTTTGCTGGAAAGAAAGAAGGTTTTTAAAGTAAGGGAAGTCATAATACTTTCCTATGTTAATCAGATGATACTTTGATGGTCATGAAGTTCTCATAAATCATGAAAATGTCTCATGAAAAATTATTTTTAATAATGGATTCTTATTAAAGCCTCTTAATAGTTTGTATCAGTTCCTAAATCCCAAACATAGAATATCGGATCGAGAAGTACCAGTTACAAAAAGTTGTCCAAAGTCTATCTGAGTAACACTGATAAATTTTGAAGAGTATCTTAGTGAATTTATAATTGGATTCAGAACACCATAATGAATTTACCATCATAATGATAAATATATCATCATGAATAAATTCATACTAAGCTGAAGATGATCCATTGGGCCAGGAGCATACGCTAATCCATCGTATTAAGAGTAGACACGGATCCATCAGATAAGGAACATGCATCAACCCACCAAACAAATATCAGTTATTAATGTATGAATGTTGTAAATTAGTTATCCTTAAAAGATAAAAGAAAAAATATTGAGTTAAATTTTTATATTGATCCATCGGATAAGTAATAGACATCAATTCATCAGATGAATGTTTTACACTTATAGATCTTTTAATGTAGTGGTTTAAGAAATTTAATTTTTCTAAGTATTTATATGAAGGATGATATCATAATGTGCTGATAATGTTTTATTATAATGATATGTGGAGGTTATTTCAGAATAAAGAAAGGTCAGGATGTCTGATATGGCTGATTATAGAGAAGACTACAGAATATTACAAAATATTTGTGAAGAGTTTATGTAGTCAAACATGAAATTCAAATATGTGTAGATCTCAGAGTTTTTTAATTTGATATATAGTGTAATGCTTTAAAGTTTCTTACCTTTTACATTCTGAAATTACAATAAATAGAATCATAATACATTCCTAATTTTCAACATTTGACATGAGAAGAAAAGGAAGAGCGTTGTAGAATTCATGTAAAAGTTATCTTTTTGGACTGAGATTTTGTTAGATGGTCAGATATAGTGACCCAATATTTTCTTACATTGACATTACATCATTTTTGTGGAAACTTTCATACATTAAAAAACCACACACCCAAATATTTTATTAGTTTAGTGCCTTTGGAAATATGTAACACAAATTCCTAGTTTGGTGGAATATCTTCAAAGTTTCCCACAATGATCATTTCATTTAGTACTCTAACTTGAAACCTTTCCTTATAAACATGGGGAAAGGAAACCTAAGAAAGAGTGATCTTGGATGCTCATTAAGTTTAAATAATGGAGATACATAAGAAAAATATAGAACATAAGAGTATGTGAACATGATCTTAACAACAGAAAATCATACCCTGCATATCAAAGATCATATACATGAGTCATGGAATAAATAATTTTAGTTCATAAGACATGAATCATAATGGAATCAAAAAATAATCCATGGGGTCATAATATTAACATTATACATAAAATTTTTGAAAACACATAAACTTTTAACTTTTTGAACATGTATAAATAGTAACAGGTTCACTCATTAAATTGAAGACATGAAATAATTCCCTTTCATAAACATATAGACATGAAAACCATGTCCACACATAAAATTATAGACAAGAAAAATAGGTCCATGCATAGAATTGTGAACATGAAATCAAGTTCACAGATAACATATATACCTCCTGAGTTATCCAATTTATCTAATTCATTGTAGGGGGATATAGGTCCCACCCATCACATGATGGAAATAAATCATATGTGTTCCAAAAGAACATAAAATCATTCTTTATATCATAACCTAAAGAATCAAATGGATTTAATAAACATCATTCAATCATAACATCACCCATTAAAATAAATGGTTTTCATAAATATCATTCCATAATAAACATAAATCTATTCTAAAAAATAAAAAGAATGGTATAATTGAATCATATCCAAAATTAAACATAAGTAACATCTAATAGTGTTATATTAGAAGGAAAATAATTTTGACTGATCACTTGACAATAATTCTTGAGGAAAATATACTTTCTATATTGAAAAATTATTTTAAAATCATAAAACATTTTTCAAACCCTTTTCATTGAAAATAACCTTGAAAACATATAAAAAAGACTTTTAAACCCATTTTAAACATCTTTTAAATACCTTTCCTTGAAAATGAATAAAATATCATTTAAACATTTTAAAAAAATTTAGAAAATATTATTTTGAAGGAACACATATTTTTGACCGAAGAGAGGATAACATTACATGTAACTTATAATATCAGGAAATGAAGGAGATTCATGATACAACATTTTAAGGGTAAGTATATTCACCTCATAAATTAATATAGTTTATAATCTAACATGTGTCTCAAAGAATCCGAATTGAGACAAAATTACCTTACCGATTTGGTAACTTTTTAACCATAAACCCCTTGAAAGAGATATCATAAAATGGATATGTAAATACACATAAATTTAATTATAATAATAATAAAATTCATTAATGGGAATTATATAAACCACACAAAATAAATCAGTATTGTATAAGGCATGTGTCCCTATAGAAATAAAAGTTAGACATAAATCCCTTACATTGTGTCTTGACTTTCGTCATACGCATACAAGCCTCCTGTATAATAAGTATAAGTTTATTATAAAGTTATAAAATAACCATTTTCATATATATAATACCATATATGACTCACTTATTAATTTATATTACCTTTTTATTAAAAATTCCATGTTAAAGTAACATTTTTGGTAATAATCGCTTTGTTTAGCATATGTGTTTTGACATGTCAATCCCGATACTCTTACTTAAATCATGATTTATTTAAAAAAATGACTTATATATGATATATATTCAGCATATAAACATTTATAATAATTTATAATATATATATATAATGTAATACATCATTCATGGAGACGATAGGTCGTACGTATGCATTAATGATGTTTCCATTTTCATGGCGTATTGAAAGAAAGTAAATGACATATATGTATATATCAATATAATATTATTGAATTAGCATTATTATTTCATATATATAATATGATTTTACTAAAACCATCTTTAATACATTCCATTTAATGTTTTAAATAATCAAATTGCTTTGAGGAGCTGATAGTCCACACTTCCAAAAATGAAGTTATCGTAGTTAAAAAAATGGAAATCTCGAAGGTAGGATTTATATAAAAAATAAATAAGTATAAATACATCATAAATATAATATATATCATATAATAATAGAGTGTATATAATAATACCTAACTATAATAGGTGTTAAATGTAAAACAAAGAACATCATTTTGTGAGGTGGTAGTTTTCCGTACATAAGAATAGAATGTTCGTTACCCATTAGATGGAAGTGTGTGTAAGTGTAGGTAGAACCCTTAGAATATATATATATATATATATATATATCTTTAATATATTTTATATATTATTTTTTCATGGAATAATATTAATTGAGGTGGTGGAGAAAGAAAATAAACAAAAGGGGATTGAGAAAGGATGTTACCTCTTCTTTGGGTAACTGTTTTTGGTTTGCATCAAATGGATTCCTTAGATAGATTTCTATTCAAATAGAATCTTAAATGAGAAATTTGGGGATGTTTTTAATTGTTTGGGGTAGATATTTATCAATCCAAATAGTTTTTTTAAGTGTAAGTAATAGAGAATAATGGGTGCCCTTTTATAAGAGAGGAGAGGGGCACTCTTGGAATTATTCAATATATTATATTAATATAAATAAATTTTATATTAAAAATGTGTCCAAAGATATTTATTTAGAATTTATTATGAGTATGGGGAAAAATCCATTTATCCAATGAAAATTATATTTTTTTAATCCTTATATTTTTGTTTTAACCCCAATTTTACCCTTTCAACTCTTATCATGATATCTTGTAATTTACACTTTAAGGGTTAATATAATTACTTTAACATGAAAAAAGACCAATAAATGATCAATTTATGAAATTTCAGTACTTACAAAAATTATTTGGTTGAATTTTATATTTTTATAAATTTTATATCATTTAATAAAATACTATTTATTTTAAAATATCAACAGTGTCAATTTTGACACTATTCATTACTTGACTTTTTAAAAATATCATAAAAACATGATATATTCAAACAAAATTATTTAACTTATCAAAAAAATTTAAAAGTAATATATAATATTCTTGGATGATATTAATTTTATCAAAATATATTTATTTTAATATATTTTTAAATCATTTATTTTATTCATCCATTAATTTTACAATTCATACATCATCATTGTGTCAAAATTTAAGGTTATTATATTATCACTAAAAATTATAAATAAATTACAATGATGTAGAAACACATTTTGGATTTCAAATAAAAATTTATAATAGAATTTTTCTTTTTTATAACCTAATATTAAAAATGATATAGTTATTGAAAATGTGAGTATGGCATCTTTAACTTTTATTTAAATAAAATATAATAAATGTATTATACTCATCCAAGTAGATTTAAAAGGATATAATTTCAGAAAAAGTATTCGTTTGGTCTAAAACCACTCATACAATAAAACTTGGAAAATGTTTAGGGTAATTTTGTAATATTTATTATATTATTTGTTACCCTTAATCGTGGTAAATAAAAAATTACAAAAGCTGCTATTAATAATGTTAAAAAATTAAGGTGATCCTATTAGACTATAAATATCATACTGATTATAACTTTTTATGCCCCTTTTTTTGGAAATATAATTCACAGAATTGGAAAAATAAAGTTTAACACTAGTCTCACTAATGTGGTGAGAAAGCGGGTTATTAAAGTTAAAACATGCAAAAGATTAAAATGTTTTTATATCTAAATTCATTGTAAAATTGATTAAAATGAACTAAATTATGTTAACTGGTAAAAATTTAATCTAATTATATTTTAAAACTAATCAAAAATATAATTTAATACTATAAATTATTTCGATGAAAAACGTTCTTTTCAGTTAAAAGTTAGTATTTGTTTACTATTCATCAAAACATGAAACTTATCCAAAAAATACAACAAATTAATATAAAGTAAATTTTTATATCCCTATTTAAAATTAGAAATTTATTTTTTCAAATAAAATTTATAAAATTTTCAAAAATGAGGTTTAAAATGGGTTCTCCATTAAAAGGTGATAAAATTACCCTTTTGAAAAATATAGGTTTTTATGTATAAAAATAGGTTTTTTCTTATCTTGTTCTTATGAAATATATTAGATGAATATAAAAAAATATTTGATTGAATTAATAACAGATAAATTTCATTAATATCATTCTTTAATTGTAATTAATTTAATTTACTAATAAAAAATTATTCTATGAGCATAAAAATAAAAAACTTTTATTTGTATATATTTTCATTTATAATTAATTGGTAACCAATAACATCATATTATAAATAAAATATTTCTATAAGTTAGTTAATAATATTCATAAATTATAATTTAACTACTAGGTTATATCTCAATATATTAAATAATAATATTTTAATAATATACTATTGTTCGGTAAAACTCGGTCTTGTGTGTAATGAAAACTATTGCAAGAACTAGACATTGTGTGTAACACAAGACAATAAAAGTTTTGTTTATACCTCAAGATAATCTAAGTATTCTGTGTAGCGTAATATGGACTTGGTGTTTCTTATAACTCAAGTAAAACATAATGTTTTTTATATTAAAAAATATATATTCAGTATTGTGTGAAAAGAAAAATATCAAAAAAATGAAAATTATATTTCATAGAATCTTGGGATGTTACATTATACCAGCCTGAAAATGAATTTCTCCCACTAAATTCATTTGGGTTATCAAATTTTTAATACTTGAAAGTTTATTTCATATAACCTACATAGTGAAAATGAATACTAAAAATTGCTTTAAAAAGGATAGTTATAAACATTACGGTTACCCAAAGTAACTCATAACTGGGTTTACACATAGGAGAACATAGGTGGAAAGAGAAAATGTTGACGTGGAAGAGAAATAAAACCATCAAGTTCTGATGGATAGTGATATAGAATATAGTTAGGATAAATTTAACAATCACAAATACAAAAATCTATGACAATCAAAGGGACTATTTGGTTTATTATAAAAGAAGGTACTAGGATAAATTTTTTGGTTTCAAAATATTTTACCTAGAGTTTAAGGATGAGAATAAATACTTTATTGATTAAGAATAATCTCACCCTTTTTTCCTTAATAAATTTTCACTTCATCTCTTATTCAAGGAACTTAATGTGATATTTTCATTCCTAAAGTACTAATAGTTCATAAGAACCATAAATAGAATGATATGTCATCACAAAAAAAAATTATCACAAGTTATCAAATATTCACAAATCCAGGTATGGTGAGATAATACTTTAATATCATAAACTTCCTATAAATTTTAACTTATCCTTTATGTAAATGAATAACCTTACAATCCTCAAAAAATAAAAAACATTAGAAATAAGTGTACTAAATTATCTGATCATTTATCCTCTATATATCATAAGGTAGTTCTTGGTTTTCATATTCCAAACATGTTAATACCTTCATCACATATTTTCTTGATTCCTAGTAAAAACATAAATTCACATACATACTTATTGAAGACATGTGTGTTTCCTAATTCTAATATATATTGGATATATTCTTTAAGTATGAAAGTTTGTAAACTTCATCCATGATAGCATAACCCATTTCTCATCAAATCCTTAATCAGTTCCAAGGAAATCAGTACCATCAAATTTAATTATTCATATCCAACATATCTTTATCCAAATATCATTATCTCAACATCATGCACATATTAAGGGATATCCTTACCTTAATCAAGTGTTTTCCAAAAAACACACTTTATCACTATAATCAATTTTCATGGTTACCAGTACTATTCAACATATTCTCTAAAATCCTTATGAAAAAACTACAGTTGGCAAATACATAGATGTTTCATTACTCCATAATAACCTAAAATCACTTCTACAACATTTTTCTTGAATTACATTACCTAAATACTCAATCATTCAACAAATTTGTTGTCGTACTCCACATTTCCAATATTTATTACATGTGATTTTCCGTTTTTTTTTACCATAAGATTTTTGTGATGTTGGTCAATATCATTAGCCATTGTATTTGGGAATTTGTTAGCATAATTCCCATTTTAATTACACTTGAAGCACTAAGTTGTGGATAGTTTACTCTTTGTATCATTCTTTGAATTCTAATTTCTTCAATAGTAAAATGTTTGATGACCTTATTTCCCACACTTAAAACATTTATCTTCCCCATTAAGACAATTTCCTCTATGTTCCCTTCAACACATTGGGCATAAAGTAAATCTAGTCTTCTTCCCTCCATAGTTTTTGATGTTTCCTTTAAATTATATATTTCTTTTATTATCATAGCAATGATATAGATGGGTAACATCAATCTCCCTTTTTATAAGAAGAATATGAGTTTTTTAACTTACTAAAAAATTAGCTCTTTAACTATTCCTAATCCATGTAGTCAATTTTATCTTATTTCATCGTATTCTTAACGAAGTTAAACCACTGATTCGCTTCAAATTCTAATAAATAAGTGCCCAATTTATCTCTTTTGTGTTCTAAAAAATGGAGGATGAAAAATGAATTTTTATGGTATAGATCCATTTCTCAGTAACTAATGGATCAATTGTTCCATTAAAAGAGGGTGTACATTGCCTTAAAAGGGATTCCAGAAAATATTATTTCCTCATTTGGAAATTTTCAATCCTAGTAGGATTCATGGATTGAAAAGGTTATGTGGTCCTAGAAACAATATTTTTCATTCCATATTCCATAACATTTGGTTTCTCATGATTATAATCATTGCATTTCCTATTACATTCAGCATTAACATGGTTCCTTTAGGTTCTAGCCATTTTCTAAAACCAACAGTATAATGTGAGTAACACTATAAAAAGTTTGAAAACCATATAATCAAGGTAAATTAATTTCAATATATGAAATATTTGGTTTAATCCTTGGTTTTCCATGATTGTTACCATAATTATAGTATTGTACCTATACAATATCTTATCCTTAGGGACATCACTAGACATATCATTAGAAATATCCTAGGGGTCTCACTAAAGTTTTCTCATCTTAGTTTCTAATGGTTGAATAAACCATTGCTCGAATAACAACTATAGTGACCCAAGGTTTTCATAAATTGATGTTACATCATTTTTGAAAAACATTTCATACACTACCCAAAAACATGACCAAAGACCGTATTATTTTATTTCCTTTGGAAACCTCGAAAAAAAATCTATTCTAGTGGAAGATCTTAAATGTTTCCAATAAAGATCATTCCCTTTAGTACTCCTACTTAAAACCATTCCTTGTAACATGGGGAAAGGAACCATAAGAAAGGGTGAACTCTGATTCTCAGTAATGGTAAATAATGAAGATACGTAAGAAAACACATGAACATAAGGGTTTGCGAACATGATCTTATCCTTATAAAATCATACCCTTCATATTAAAGATCATATACATGAGTCATGGTATAAATAATGGAAATTCATAAGACATGAATCATAAGGGAATCTAATAACATAATCTATGAGGTCATACCATTTACATAAGACATGAAATTGTGTAAAACACATAAACTTATAACATTGTGAACATGAATAAATAGTAACAGGTTCACTAATTAAATTAAGGACATTAAATTTGGTCCTTGCATAAATATATGGACAATAAAACCAAGTCCAACATAAAATTATGGATATTAAAACCGGGTCTGCTCATAGAATTGTGAACATGAAATCAAGTTCATGCATAACATATACACCTCATGAGTTATCAATATCTAACCAATTCATTGGAGTGAGATATAGGTCCCACCCATCAAATAATTAAAACAATAAATATGTGTTCTATAAGAACGTAAAATCATTCATCATATCATAACCCATGGAATGAAATAGATTTCATAAACATCTTTCAATCATAATATAACCCATGAAAAGAAATGGGTTTCATAAATATCAATCCATCTTAAAAATAATCCTATTCTTAGAAAGAACAAGAATAGTATAATTGAATCCTATCCATATTTAAAATAAGTAACATAGAATAACGTTATAGATGGAAAATAATTTTGAGTGATCACATGAAAATAATTATTGAGGAAAATATAATTTCATCTTTGAAAAATGATTTTTAAATCATAAAACATTTATCAAAAAAATTTAATGGAAAATAACCTTGAAAACTTATAAAGGAATCATTGAAAATCATTATAAACATATTTGAAATCATTTTCCTTAAAAATTCATAAAATATCATTTAAAACACTTTTAAAACATTTTTAGAAAATATTTTTTTATGGAACACATATTTCTGACCGAAGAGAGAATAACATTACATAAAACATATAATATCATGAAATGAATTAGATTTTGTCTCAATTTTCCTTCTTTGAGACAAATTTACCTTACTGATTCCTTAACTTTTGAACCCTAAACCCCATTAAAGAGAGATCATAAAATGGATATATAAATACCCAGAAATTTAATTATAATAATAATATAATATATTCATGGGTAGTATATTGACCACCCATAATAAATGAGTATTGTATAATGCATGTGCCTCATATAAATAAAACTAAGACATAAATCCCTTACCTTGTGTCTTGACTTTCATCACACACATACAAGCCTCCTGTATAATAAGTATATGTTTATTATAAATTTCTAAAATAACCATATTCATATTATTAATACCATATATTATTCACTTATGACTTTATATTACCTGTTTATTAAGAATTTCATATTGAAGTAACATTTCGGGTAATAAATGATTTGATTATCGTATGTGTTTTGACTTTTTATTCTTCATCCTCTTAATTAAATAATGATTTATTTAAAAAATGAATTATATATCATATATATTCATTATATAAAAATTTATAATCAAACATAAAACATATATATATATATATATATATATATATATATATGAAATGGAATACATCGTTCATGGAGATTGTAGGTCGTACGTATGCATGAACGTTGTTTCCATTTTCATAGAGTATTAAAAGAAAGAAAGTAAATGATATATATGTATATATGAATATAATATCACTTAATTAGAATTATTATTTCATTTATATCATATAATTTTACTAAACCCATCCTTAATTCATTCCATGTCAAGTGTGAACGAATCACATCGTTTTGGGGAGGCAGTAGTCCACACTACCATAAATGAAGATATCATATTTACACAAAATGGAAGGCATGAAAGTATGATTTATATAATAAATAAATAAGTATAGATAAATCATAAAGACCATATATATCATATTAAAACATATTTTACATCATAATTCCCATTCAAAGGCAAAATGAACAAAATCATTTTGTGAGGCGGTAGTTACTCGTACACAAGAACGGTATGTTTGTTACCCATTAAATGGAAGTGTGTGTAATTTCAGGTAAAAAAATTAACATAACAAAATATCAGTATATTTAGGATACTAAGTATATTGTTTTTTCATGTAATAATATGAATTGATGTGGTGGAGAAAGAAAATAAAATAAAGGATCTTGAGGAATGATGTTACCTCTTCTTTAGGTAACTCCTTTTGATTTGCACCAAAGGGCTTCCTTGGATGGATTTATTCTAAAATGCAGGATTCAAGGAGTATGGTAGGTATTTTAAGAAGTTTATTGTTAAGGTATTGGTAAAAAAAATAGTTTTTGAAGTGTGAGAAATAGATAAAATGGTTACACTTTTACAAGAGAGGGGAGGGGCAGTATTGAAATTATTCAAAATATTAAATTAATGTAAATTAATTTTCTATTAAAAATGGGTCCAAAGTGAATTATTTAGAATATATAATGAGTATGGGTCTAAATGAAATCATCCAATAAAAATTATTCATTCTTTTTATTATTTTTTAATTGCTATCATTTTGTTTTAACCCTAATTTTTTCTTTTCAACTCTTATCGTGTTATCATATAATTTACATTTTGAGGGTTATTAAAATTATTATAACATGACAAATAAACAATAAATGATCCATTTATTAAATTTTAGGATTTATACCAATTATTTTGTGGAATCTTATATTTTTATAAATTTTATATCATTTAATAAAATATTATTTATTTCAAAATATCAATAATGTCAATTTTGACACAATTCATTACTTGACTTTTTAAAATATCATAAAAAAAAGATATATTCGAACCAACTCATTTAACATACCAATAAAATGTAAAATTAATTCATTAAACTATCTTATGGATTTAATTATATTTTATTTATTTATTTTAATATTTTTAAAATCCTTTACTTGATTCTTCCATTAATTAAACAATTCTTGCATCATCATTATGTCACAATTAAAGGTAATTATATTATCACTAAAAATTATAAATAAATTACCATGATGTATAAAAATATTTATATTTAAAATTAATATTTTTAATTGAATTTATATTCTATATAACCCTATATTAAAAATGAAATAGTTATTTAAAATATGTGCATTACATCTTTAACTTTTCTTTAAATAAAATATAATAAATATATTACTCTCATACAAGTGGATTAAAAAGGTTTTAATCTCTACCAAAGGATGATTTTGGTATAAAAAAACTCATCTAATAAAATTAGGACAAGTGTTAGGGTAATTTATAATATTTATAATATTAAATTTTACCCATAATTACCTGATTTACACTTAACTATGGTAAATAAAAAATTAATGAGTTACTTTTAATAATGTCTAAATATTAAGATGATCCTATTAATATATAAATATATTAATTATTATAAACATTTATTTCTAGTTTTCGAAATTCAATTCATAGAAATTGAAAAATTAAGTTTAACATTAATCCTGCAGATGTGGAAAGAAAGTGGGTTATTAAAGTTAAAACATGCAAAATATTGAAAAACATTTATATCTAAATTCAATGTAAAATTGATTAAAATGACCTAAATTATGTTAAATGAAAAAAATAATCTAATTATATTTTAAAACCAATCAAAAATAAAATTTAACACTATGAATTATTTTGATGAAAAAAAAATTTCACTTAAAAGATAGTATTTTACTATTCCTCAACACTTGAAACTTATTCGAAACATACAAAAAATTAATCCAAAGTAAATTTTTATATCCTGATTTCAAAGAAGAGGTTTTTTCAAACATAATATAAAAAAGTTTCAAAAATTATATTTATAATAGGTTCTCCATTAAAAGGTTATAAAATTACCATTTTGAAAACTATTGTGTTTTATGCATAAAGTTGGGTTTGTTCTTATCTTATACCTATAAAATATATTATATGAATATAAAAAATATTTGATTGAGTATATAATATATATATATTTCATTAATATCATTCACTAATTATAATTCATTTAATTTATTAAGACAAAATGATTTTCATAGAATAAAAATAAAAAAAATTCCTTTAAATTCCATTGGTATATATTTTCATTTCTAATTAATTGGTGACCAATGAATTAATATTCTAGACCATATATTTTCATAAGTTAGTTTATAAAATTCATAACTGATAATTTAATGGCTAAGTTATATCTCATTATATTAAATAATAATATTTTAAAAATATATTGTTGTTCGATAAAACTCGGTCTTGCATATAACACTATCTATTTAAAGATATCGATATTGTGTGTAAAACAAGACAAGAATTATAGCATCCCATATTTTTATTACATAAACTTTCATTACATTACACAATACTGAGGATCTTTAAGGTTTAGTGTCTTGGAAACCAGGAACATAATACATGAAAACAACATAAAGCATTCTTCTTAAACACTTGAAAGGCTTATCCTTAAGTTCATCCTAGGTTCATTACATCATATCATAACCTGAGGACATACATCAAAAGAAAGGGTGAGCATAAGGCCTAGTAAGGGAAACAAGAAGAACATTTTACATGTGAACTTGATGTACTTCAATAAGGACATGAAAATAACTTTAAGGCATGAGAAAGAAATCATGAGGCATTTCATAATGAAAATAAAATTTTTCATAACTTGAAGATGTGGCTACATCATTTAACATAGACAATCATGAACATATCACCAAGGTCCATCCCCAAGGTGTCATTTGAAAATTACCAAGGTTATTCACCAAGGTATCGTGAAAATTCTAATCTCTAGTGGTTACATCATTACCCAATGCATTGGAGCGCTATCAGGGCACACCCTTAAATTTTACTTTGTTATCATGTGAGACACAAATATCATAATCAAACATTTCATAAATAACCTATATAGAATAAAATAAATGGGTTTCATTTCATAATCGTAACATTTTAAAAACTGCTTTAAAGACTTGATCTTTACGTCACTTTAAACCCCCGGAAGGGGAGAGCGGGTTTCATGTATGTAAATCCCATAATTTAAAATAGAACATTTTGGTATATATGTGAATACCCCTTTATAAATAATATCTTTGAGTATTCACTTTATAACTTAAAATAATTTTGAGAAAAGAGAGAGGCATTTTGAGATGAAAATTCTGCAGCATAACGACTATGTTTCGGGGTTTTAGAAAACATTGAAAAGAGAGGGGACATGGGTCAAAAATTCATACATGACCCATAAAACAGTATAGAGACAGAATAAGAAGGATACATGAACATGGTAATGAAATTTCAAGGACATGCCATTTGAAATGAAAAACATGGAAGGAAGACAAAAATTAGATTTCTCTTATAAATATTCGGCAGCCTAACGGCGTCACTTAAAACTTCTAAAAATGGATTGACGAGATCAAATAGGGTCTCTAATAATATGAACATAAATGATCAGTATGATAGATATATATATCATACCCCAACATAATTAAAAGGAACCTGAAAGACTTGACTAGAAAGTATAACTTGAAAAAGAGAAGGGTGAACGAATCCCTTAAAAATCCGGCAGCCTAACGGCGCCACTTAAAACATCAAAATACTGAATTGAAGAGATCAAATGGGGTCTCTCATCATATGGTAATAAAAGATCAGTATTATAGATATAGATATAATACCCCAACATAACAAAAAGAAACCTGAAAGAATTGACATGAAAGTAGAATTTCAAAATGAGAAGGGTGAAGAACCACTTAAAAATTCGGCAGCCTAACGGCGCCACTTAAAAATTCAAAATACTGAATTGAAGAGATCAAATGGGGTCTCTAATCATATGATCATAAAATATCAGTATGATAAATTTAGAGATCGTACCCCAACATAATTAAAAGGAACTTGAAATACTTTACATGAAAATAGATCTTGAAAAAAAGAGAAGGGAGAAAGAATTCGTTACAAAAATTTCGACAGCCTAATGGTGCCACTTAAACCTTAATAAAACGAAATAATGAGAGTAAGAGGGGATATCTCATTATGTGAACATGAAAATGGCAGTAATAGGAGTATAAAATAACACCCTTTAACATAAGAACATGGAGCATAAAAGAAATTACATAAAAGAGATTACTTGAAAAGAAAGAGAGAGGTCGGATCCCTTACCTTAAAACGTAACTCTTAAAACTCAAAGGTTGGGACCTTGAGGGATTGGGGGCACCTTGGGAGGACTCCTTGGGAGGTAATGAGACCATAACTTCGTTGGGGGAGAGTGGGTAGTCGAAATGGATGAGAGGATGGCTTGGTATTTATAGGGAAAGTGAGGGGACAAGGCATTAATGGCCAAGGGACACCTCATTAGTGGTTTTAGCAAAACCATGGTCTTGCCCATGGTATTGGCCACTTGGGACACCTCATACCTTATCTTAATATTCATAAGTCGACCATATTGATTACATACTTAATACATCATTTAATGATGTCATTAAACACACATAACTTAAAAACTGTATTTTCACTATTCATCGAAAATTCAACTTTCTCAGACTAATCCCAAAATTTCACCTTAACAAAATATCAATGCTCTGATTTCAAAAATTAACTCCATTTTATAAAAATAATTTTCTAAATATTTTTAATTTATTTTTTAAATAAATACACTATTCACCGAAAATTCATTTTTTGAGAAAAAATCCCAAAATTTACCATAACATAATATCGGTTCTCTGAGTTCAAAAATGAAATCCATTTTATAAAAATAATTTTTTAAATATTTTAATTTAATTTTTAATTAAAAAACACTATTCACTCGAAAAAACTAATACTTGAATAATAATTTATGAAATCGTTATTTAACCATTTTATTGAATCACATTATTTAATCAAGGTGTCTAGATTATATTAATACTTTCTTTAAGTGAGATTACTAATCCATTTAGACACATTACTAATCCTAATCATAAAATCACTATTCATAATTTACTATTCATCAAAAATTAAGTTGATCTTATTAGACTCTAAATTTCATACTGAGCATAATTGTAGAAGACCATTTTTTTGAATATCATTACACATTTTTAATTATTTAAGGTTTACATAAACATTTTTAAAATATCCATTTTCTAAAATTCATCAAAAATATGCATACTATATTTATCCGGTTATTTGAAAATTCATAAACTTCATCATAAGAATAAATCCCAATTTTTATTTAAAAAAAAGGATTACACAAGGCAGTTACGGTCTCTTTACAAAGCCCCTTATCACACCAGCATGAGACCTAAGTGTAAGGTGTGCTAAGGTGAGGGAATCTGAGGGAGGCTCTGCTAACATCGCACGAGTAGTAATTTCTATCAGTTTGAACTTCTCGCAAAGGCGATTCCGTTCTAGATTCACACGATGAAGTTCGGCTTGGGTTTGGTCCAGAGCAAAGCCCAGTGGTGCTACCTCCTTCCCAAGTTCTGTTAGATGGGCTTCAATCGGTCCAAGACTACTGGGTGAGACCATCAAATATTCTTTCTATAATAATTAACCAAGATTACTTGTATTTAGAGACAATAATCAAAACATTTAGTTTCCAGGGGTCATATTGACCAATGGTCATATAACAGTCAAAACCCAATGGTCTTATTTTAATTATACTCATGTTATCAAATGAAACATTTTTTTTGAGTATAAAAAACAAAATAAAATAACACATAAAATTAGGAAACAAGATTTATTCAAAATTTCGGGTCGTTACATTCTTCCCCCCTTAAGAAATTGTGTCCTCACAATTTTTAAAACTGGGTTTTGAAATTTCATTCAAACTCCCACATCGGAAAAGGAGTCAGTAAAATTATTACTTTAAAAGAAATAAAGGGAAGTACAAATGTCACCCGAGTTAACCCACACTAGGATTCCTTGTAGGAAAACATGGACATGGAAGAAAAAACAAAGGGTCAAGTTCTGATGGAGAGTGATAGAAAACATGATAAGGATAAAGTTAACCATAAGAAAATCCCAAACTTATGATGTGTGTAAACGGTATTTGATTACCCAGTAGGAAACGTAAACCAACAACGTTTTTGTTTTACGTTCCTTTTCATAATTTTGAGGAATTCATTTACAACATAAAACAAAAACATAAGAAAATATATTTATATTCATGTAGAGTTTCATACATTAATAAGTTTCTACCCAAAACTAATCTTTTCTCCAGACTATGAGCATTCAAAACTACTTGGTCTCATCAAAACACAAGAATCATCTTCTAGAGAATCACATAATACAAAAAAGATTAACTATCTATTTCTTATATCTTTAAACATTATCCCAAAAACAGAAAAGGTAAGGTAAAACAACTCTTCAAAAATAAATAAACCCATAGGAATGGAAACTACTTTTAAATCTTCAAATTTCCATGGTACTACCCAAAGTTCATCATAGTCTATTCCATAAATAACTGTCCTTAAAATTCCTCAAAATAAACCAAACTAATATTTAAACCTAAATACAAGTAGGATTTGATAACATAGTCTTCCAAAATAAACTTCATTGTTCATCGCCAAACAACATCGACCACTCTTAACATCTTATAAAAAAAGTATCTAACCTAAACATATTTTACCCAAGATAGGTTAATCATTCCCATAATTAACCTAAATTACTATAAGTCCACCTTAAATTCATCTATTATTAAAAATATAAGTCAACCTTACTCCTCAATGAAAATACCGTAGTAATATATTTACCTCGATCATATAGTGTCCCCAAAATAGTGAACGTCTTCCAAAATAATAATCATATTTTAATCCCCTAATCATCCCTATCATATTAATACGACAATCGTCGCATTTCCTATCACATTGGTTGTTGGGACATGTTCTTCCATTTTCCACCATTAACAAAGAAGGGAAGTCATTATTAGGGGCTTAAGTACTTAGCCAATAATCATGAAAAGGAACTGAAAGCATATAAGGATAACTTGTAAAAGAAAATTATACCCTAACATGTGATCCCCTACGTTCCCATCTAGGTTATCCATGATCATATATTCTTATGTGAATATTTATTTTATTTTATCTTTGTTCCTTTAACAATGGTTCATACTAAGCTTATAAATTTACCAAAGCATATCCCCCGGGAGTGTCGTAACCAAGAGTGCAGCAAGGCCTGTTGTCGTGTACCAGTTCCCATTCGAGTCTAGCTCAAAGCGGTGTTTTCGGGTTTTACCCCTATGTACATCTGTGCCAGATCCACCTCTACCTGCTCGTATCCAGACAGGGATGTATTTTCTTGGCAACCCCTTACTCAATACTCACCAAAATACCAGGAAGATTTCCTATATTTAAACTTTTCTATAGGGTTCTTCCTAGAGTTTTCATATCCTAATTTCCAAAAATAACTAAACCTCCCTTTGATACCAACTATAGCATCCCGTCTTTTTATAACATAAACTTTCATTACATTACACAATACTGAGGATCTTTAAGGTTTAGTATCTTGGAAACCAGGAACATAATACATGAAAACAACATAAAGCATTCTTCTTAAACACTTGAAAGACTTCTCCTTAAGTTCATCCTAGGTTCATTACTACATCTCATAACCTGGGGACATACATCAAAAGAAAGGGTGAGCAGAAGGCCCAGTAAGGGAAACAAGAGGAACATTTTACATGTGAACTTGATATACTTCAATAAGGACATGAAAAGAACTTTAAGGCATGAGAAATAAATCATGTGGCATTTCATAATAAAAATAACATTTTTCATAACTTGAAGATGTGGCTACATCATTTAACATAGAAAATCATGAACATATCACCAAGGTCCATCCCCAAGGTGTCATTTGAAAATTACCAAGGTTATTCACCAAGGTATCGTGAAAATTGTAATCTCTAGTGGTTACATCATTACCCAATGCATTGGAGTCCTATCAGGGCACACCCTTAAATTTTCCTTTGTTATCATGTGAGCCACATATATCATCATCAAACATTTCATAAATAACCCATATAGAATAAAATAAACGGGTTTCATTTCATAATCATAACGTTTTAAAAACTGCTCTAAAGACAAGATCTTTACGTCACTTTAAACCCACGGAAGGGGAGAGCGGGTTTCATGTATGTAAATCCCAGAATTTAAAATATAAAATTTTGGTATATATGTGAATATCCCTGTATAAATAAGAGGTTTTAGTATTCACTTTATAACGTAAAATAATATTGAGAAAAGAGAGAGGCATTTTGAGATGAAAATTCTGCAGCATAACGACTATGTTTCGGGGTTTTAGAAAATATTGAAAAGAGAGGGGACATGGGTCAAAAACTCATAAATGACCCATAAAACAGTAGAGGTACAGAATAAGAAGGATACATGAACATGTTAATGAAATTTCAATGACATACCATTTGAAATGAAAAACATAGAAGGAAGACAAAAATTAGATTTCTCTTATGAAAATTCGAAAGCCTAACGGTGTCACTTAAAACTTCTAAAAATGGATTGACGAGATCAAATAGGGTCTATAATAATATGAACATAAATGATCATTATGATAGATATAGATATAATACCCCAACATAATGAAAAGGAACTTTAAAGACTTGACCAGAAAGTATAACTTGAAAAAGAGAAGGGTGAACGAATCCCTTAAAAATATGGCAGCCTAACGACACCACTTAAAACTTTAAAATATTGAATTGAAGAGATAAAATGGGGTCTCTCATCATATTGTCATAAAATATCAGTATTATAGATATAGAGATCGTACCGCAACATAAAAAAAAGGAACTTGAAATAATTGACATGAAAGTAGAACTTCAAAACGAGAAGGGTGAAGAACCACTTAAAAATTCGGCAGCCTAACGGCGCCACTTAAAACTTCAAAATATTGAATTGAAGAGATAAAATGGGGTCTCTCATCATATGATCATAAAATATAAGTATGATAAATTTAGAGATCATACTGCAAAATAATAAAAAGGAACTTGAAATACTTTACATGTAAATAGATCTTGAAAAATGAGAAGGGAGAAAGAATCCGTTACAAAAATTTCGGCAGCCTAACGGTGCCACTTAAACCTTCATAAAACGAAATAATAAGAGTAATAGGGGATCTCTCATTATGTTAACATGAAAAGGGAAGTAAGAGGAGTATAAAATAACACCCTTTAACATAAGAACATGGAGCATAAAATAAATTACATAAAAGAGATTACTTGAAAAGAAAGAGAGTGGTCGGATCCCTTACCTTAAAACGTAACTCTTAAAACTCAATGGTTGGGACCTTGAGGGCTTGGGGCCACCTTGGGAGGACTCCTTGGGAGGTAATGAGACCATAACTTCGTTGGGGGAGAGTGGGGAGTCGAAATGGATGAGAGGATGGCTTGGTATTTTTAGGGAAAGTGAGGGGACAAGGCATTAATGGCCAAGGGACACCTCATTAGTGGTTTTGGAAAAACCATGGGATTGCCCATGGTATTGGCCACTTGGGACACCTCAAACCTTATCTTAATATTCATAAGTCGACAATATTGATTACATACATAATACATCATTTAATGATGTCATTAAACACCCGTAACTTAAAATTTGTATTTTCACTATTCATCGAAAATTCAACTTTCTCAGAATAATCCCAAAATTTCACATTAACCAAATATCAATGCTCTGATTTCAAAAATGAACTCCATTTTATAAAAATAATTTTCTAAATATTTTTAATTTATTTTTTAAATAAATACACTATTCACTGAAAATTCATTTTTTTCAGAAAAAAACCCAAAAATTACCAAAACATAATATCGGTGTTCTGAGTTCAAAAATGAAATCCATTTTATAAAAATAATTTTTTAAATATTTTTATTTTAATTTTTAATTAAAAAAACTATTCACTTGAAAAAACTAATACTTGAATAATAATTTATGAAATCGTTATTTAACCATTTTGTTGAATCATATTATTTAATCAAGGTGCCTAGATTATATTAATACTTTCTTTAAGTGAGATTAATAATCCATTTGGACAAATTACTAATCCTAATCATAAAATCATTATTCATAATTTACTATTCATAAAAAATTAAGTTGATCTTATTAGACTCTAAATTTCGTACTGATCATAATTGTAGAAGACCATATTTTTGAATATCATTACACATTTTTAATTATTTAAGGTTTACATAAACATTTATAAAATATCAATTTTCTAAAATTCATCAAATATATGCATACTATATTTATCCGGTTATTTGAAAATTCATAAACTTCATCATAAGAAGAAATCCCAATTTTTATTTAAAACAAAGGATTACACAAGGCAGTTACGGTCTCCTTACATAGCCCCTTATCACACCAGCATAGGACCTAAGTGTAAGGTGTGCTAAGGTGAGGGAATCTGAGGGAGGCTTGGCTAACATCGCACGAGTAGTAATTTCTATCAGTTTGAACTTCTCGCAAAGGCGATTCCGTTCTAGATTCACACGATGAAATTTGGCTTGGGTTTGGTCCAAAGCAAAGCCCAGTGGTGCTACCTCCTTCCCAAGTTCTGTTAGATGGGCTTTGATCGGTCCAAGACTACTGGGTGAGGCCATCAAATCTTCTTTCTATAATAATTAACCAAGATTACTTGTATTTAGAGACAATAATCAAAACGTTTAGTTTCCAGGGGTCATATTGACCAATGGTCATATAACAGTCAAAACCCAATGGTCTTATTTTAATTATACTCATGTTATCAAATGAAACATTTTTGTTTAGTTTAAAAAACAAAATAAAATAACACGTAAAATTAGGAAATAAGATTTATTCAAAATTTCAGGTCGTTACAAGAATAGTGTTATTTTAAGCTAATCTAAGTGTTTCATGTAGAAAAATCATGACTTGTATTGGCGTATAATGTAAGACAAACATTTTGTTTTTGTATAACAAAAGCTATATTATATATTACGTGAAAAGAAAAATATCAAGAAAATTTAAAAAAATCACAAAATTTCAAGGTATTACATCAGAAATTTGAATGTTTTTTTACTGAACAAAGGAAGATCACACTGATCATTTTACCAGAGATTGAGTAATGAATATTGATAATGGTTTCATCATACTAGGTCAATCAGACTGAATTCTTTGGACTGAGTCCATGAAACCTAGACCCATCGAACTGAGTGAATCAGAACTAGCCATAATGGAGTGAGGATCCAAATAGATAATTTGTGTAACAATTCAAAAAAAATTATTTATTATTTTTCTTTCACTCAATTGTGTTTAAGAAAACATTATAAATTGAATAGAGTCATTATAATCATTCCTAATGGTAGATAGAAGGTGTCTACTGGTAGTTATAATAGGTTGTATTCCCTTATTCACAATAGTAAATTTCCATAGACCTATGGGAGGGGCTATAGAAAGCATGTAGGCTCTTACTTTGAGTCCAAACCTTGTAAATCTTATGTTTTTTACTAGCTTTTATAATTTTAGATGCATGAGTATTTAAGAAAAGATGACAATTTAATTAACTTGAACAGGTTTCAGGGGTTAAGTTTCTAAAAGTGTTGAATCTTATAAAAAGTATACAAATGATTCACCCCCCCCCCCTCTCAGTTGTTATTTGACCTATTAAAAATTCAATTGGTATCAGAGGGAATGTTCCCTTTTTGAATTCTTGTTATATATAATATCAATTTTTTCAATAATATAGGAATTCTTATGTTTTATGGAAATAATTATTATAGAGGAAAAAATATGATGATTACTTATCTTCTTTGTATTGGACAAAGTTTTTTGATACTGCTGTAATTGGGTTTCCACCTATTGAGAAAGATGCCCCTGATGAATTTTTCTATTAAGAGAAATGTTGAAGTTGATAGAAAATATAGTAATTCTATTCTTATAACTCTATCTAAAATTTTTTATACGAAGGTGATGGGTCTCAAAAATTCAAAGAGTATGTGGGAAAAGTTGCAAAGTATTTTTGAAGGGAATACTAAAGTAAAGGAAGAAAAGATAAAAATATTTCTTAGTACGTTTGATGATATAATAATGAGAGATGAAGAAAATATTGATTAATACTTCACCAGGGTAAATGAAATTTTTTAAAACATCATAATATTTTGAGAAGTTTTGGAATATTATAAAATAGTGAATAAACTTTTGAGAAACTTCCCAAATATTTTTTATTCTAAAATTTCTACTTTAGAATATAAATATTATTTATCACTTTATGAACTTCATAACATTATTATTTCTTATGAAATTAGAAAATATTCAATGTTGAAAAATAATATGAAATGTGAAATTTGTTTTGATGTTATAAAAAAATGAAGATCCAAGATATTGAAGATATTGATCCTTATGAGTCCCAAGAGAAATAGGATAATGATTTGAATGAAAAAATCATGTCTCTTATATCTAATAACTATTGAAGAGGAAGAGTATAGTATAGAGGTAAACTTCCTCTCAAATGTTTTGAGTGTGGTGGAATTTGAAATTTTTCTATGAATTTTCCTAAGAATAATGTTGGAGATTATTGAGATGATTTTGATGAACAACCTCAGTGGAAGAAGTGGAAAAAATGTTCTAAAGAATAAAATTCATCCAACAATTCTAAGAAGATTTTTATTTGTGACAAGAGATGTATGTTGACAAAGAAAGATGAATCAGAGTCAACTGAAAAAAATTCTTCATAAAATCAATGTTTGGAAAATTTTATAACATTCATTGTAAAAGTTAATAAAATTAAAGACTTCTTAAGTAGTGAAGAATAATGAGGTGAAGATTCTTATAGAGATTAGAAGCTCATAACATAAATTGTTTCATGTATTGAGTAAAGAAAATCTCTCAATAAAAAACCAGAATGATAAAGAATGATGGTGGAAAAGTTATTTAATGTGAAAAGTAAGTTTTCAATAAATAAGAAGAATACATCCAAGAGATATAAAGTTTCCAAAATATAATTACTAAATAGGGAAATATGGTTGAATATCTATATTAGAAGTTGTAATCTAAGGAATAAGAAGTTAACAAGTCTCAATAAAAACATCTAGAGTGTGATATTACCTTGAGGAAAACGAATGAAAACTTCAACAAATCATTTTAAGAAAAATATGAGACTTCTAATGTTTTATAGAAAGTCCAGATCAAGAATCAGATGAGATCCTTACCCACCAAAACAAATTTCATCTATTTTTTCAAACATTTCAGTTGACAAGAAAAGTGTTGGGAAAGAATGGGTTGACATAGGATGTGAGAAACCTATCCTATCTATAAAAGTATAAAACACCCTCAATAGGAAAGATGGTCCATGCCTAGAGTATGTTAGAATAAAAAAAGTTATCAACCTCAATAAAATTTCTAAATAAAAATATATTAATTTAATAAAAAGTCAATATTTGATGGTTTTGATGGTGTTGTAGAATCTATGGGATTAGTTATTAGTATTTTTTGGACCACTTATATCTTCCCAAAAGAAGGTTTTAGAGGAGTGTAATAAATAGTGAAATTATAATGATTAACTTTCCTAACTTACATGAAGTCAAAAAATTGAATTCTAAAGATGTTAGATACCTTCCAATAAAGAATTGGTTTGACTAACTAGAATAAATTTGTGTAAAATGTGATCAACATGGTCATATTTCTAAAAAAATGTCTAAAAACTCTTTAAGTACTTTTTTTATACACGAAAAGAAAAATAAGAAGGAATGAATAAAGTTAAGGAAAGAGCCTTTGATGATGAGACTTCCTTGAAACCAAGTAAAAAAGAAAAAACCACATACACCTGACAGAGGTTGTTTTTTAAAAATGATAGGTGATTTAAAAATCTAGAAAAATGTTTAAAATCATGATAGAGGTGATGTTAGATTTCAGAATGATGGTTCTCTAAAAATATAAGGAATCGAAACGACTGAGATTGAAGATGAAAAGTAAATATCAAAGGAAGTATTTTTTTTATGGACTAACACATAACTTACTTAATGCATGTAAACAATTTTATGATGGTAAATAATTGACCTTAAAAAAATATTCGTGTGTTACCAAAAGTTTGAAATTTAGAAAATTTATTACAAAAAGATAAATAACCAGTGGGAATCTCTACCAAATATCAGAATTTAACCACTCCTATTACTTAAGTGGGGGAGATGAAAATTAGTTGTGGTACTGAATACTTGGACACCTTTGGCAAAAACACATGAAAAAAATTTATGCTTGATGTTGTCCAAAACATTCCCGAATTGAAAAGAATAGGATAAAATGTTTTGGTAAATTTTTAGAAAGTTAAGATGGTTAATAAAAGTCATAATCGATATGTGACTCATTCTTCCAAACATATTGAACTTATTCGTTATAATTTATATGGGTCGATGAGACAAAATTAAAAAAATGGATTTTTTATGTTATCACTTTTATTTATGATTTCACTCTGATGACAAAAATCATTTTTATGATACACAATTAATAGGTTGTGGAAATGTTCATAGTATTTAGAGAAGAAGTTTAGAAACAAATAGGGGTTTATATTAAGAATCTCAGAATAGATAATAGAACATAGTTTAAAAGAAATAGTTTTGAAACATATCTTATAAATAAAGTTATTTAACACAAATTTAGTGATCCATATACTCTATGAAAAAATGGAGTATTAGAAAGGGATAATATAAGTTATCTAGAAATGGGAAGAATCATGTTAGCAAAATACAAACTTTCAAAGTTATACTGGATAGAATCGGTTAGTACTGATGTATATCTTCATAACAATTTTTTGTCAAGGCAAAAATCCAACATGACTTCTTATGAAATGTGATATAACAAACAACCTTAATTGAAGTGATTTAATTTTTTGAAAGTCCATGTTTAATTAAAATCAATAAACTACATCTGGGAAAGTTTGATGAGAAAGATGAGAAAGAAAATTTTATAGGTTATACACCCAATAAAAGAAGTTAAAAATGTTGGAACAAATGTTTAAAAATTTTGGTAGACTGATGTGATCTGAAAGTTATTGAGAATCCAACTTCATTAAAAAAAGTTTAATATAATTTTGAGTAATAAAAGGTGTTTTCATGAGCACTTTCAAATGATATGTGATTATTGAGTACTTAGGTGTAACAGAGTGGCTGACCAAGGTCGCCTCTCAAAGGAGGAAGTAAAGTTAACAACATATTAAAGGTATTTTGAAAATAAAATAAAAGGAAATAAGACCATTAATTAAAAGGATGGGGGTTGTTTAGCGTTTATAAATCTAGAATAAGTTTTCTGGAATAAGATTGTATTTTTTTATTTTTATTTTTGAAGCTACGTTAAATTAAAATGACACAACAAGAAGATTTTTTTCCAGATAATATTTAAAAGGAATAATCGATATAACTATACCTCTTCGCTCAATTATTTATCATTATCATTTAAATTAACATCCACTTAATTATAATTCCCTAATTCTTTAACCCTTAAACCCTACGAGAGTTAACTTAACCACAAAGATGAAATTAGTTAAACCCCGGGCTAACTTCGGAACATGCAATCATAGCACCCTGCTTTGATTGATGTTATCAGGTTAGCTTATTGTTAGTGGTTAATTAGAGAACATATCCACTATGAAAATGTGGATTAATTGAGTTTAGGGATTATATTTTAACTCTACGTTATCCCTTGTGATATTGTATTGCCGATTAAGATCGCACTCTCAAAATCTACACAAATCGTAACCTTGCATGTTTTTGTGTCAATTGTTAAATTGCTTGACTAGTTTCATTTAAATTGAAAATTCAATTAATATATAATATTAAGTGAATTACAGTATCACATTGATTCAAAGTAAATTAATGAATAAGGTTAGAGTAAGATCAATTACTAAAAATAACTACTCTTCTATGGGCGATGTAGTCGTCATAGAAACGTATTGCATGTGCAAAGGTTTAGAAAGGGTAGAAACCAATATAATTTCTATTATTGATTTCCAGACCAAATAGGAATATTAATCAAAGAATAAATTTTCACAAAAAAGAAGAAAATAAAATTAATAAAAGAGGAATAAATAAGTTTACTATGAAAACACAAACATTACAACATGAGAAAGAGAGGAAGGCTTCGATGAAAGGATCCTTGATTCAAGAGATTCCCCTATGAGTATTGGAAGTTCTAGATCCTCAAAGGTGATGAGAGGTATCATCTAGAACTCCAAAATGGAAGCACTTACTCCTTGGTCGAACTTGCAAATGAGGTACGCAATGTGTCAATTTTAGCCAAAATGGGAAGTGGTTTTGGGCACCCAGATTTGGAGATACCACTTGTGTCTTGGTTTTAGGGTGGTAAATGGTCTTATCTCGACTTTCACAAAAGAGAAAATTTTTATCCCTGCATATTGAATGTCTCCATGAAAACTTTGGTGGCCAATAGAGGATTAAAGATTGAGATATGACCGAAATACTGAACCAAATCATTGACTTCATGCAGATTCTATCCCCTGGACTGATTGGTTTGGATGGACCCCTTAATGGACGAATTGGGCTATTGTTCCATGACATGAGTTCTCTCCCATGAAGTTTTGGAGCGGACCACAAAACTTCATCCCATTTGGAGGTATATAATTTGAGATATGTTTAAAATAGTGGACAGATGTCCTTGGGATTCCATGCAGATTGGCCCATTTCCCTTCTGGATCATCTTCACCTACAACGACATCACCCAAACAAGAGTAATTCCCCTTTCTAATTATGATAAACATTTAATAATTGAATAAAATGAGATGTGAAATTTTAGATAATATTTGTAATTTAAATACAACACTAGTTTAAAAACAGTTATGTAAGGGTGAAATAAAGCGGTGAATTGTGATGCGATCACACCCCCACAGTTACCCTTTTTCACTCTTGGGAAAAACCTCATATCATGTATTCCAAAAAAGTGTGAAAATTAAATGTCACGACCCGTCCCCCATGGCCCGTGTCCTAACTACACCAAGCTCACCTTCCATAGGATAGGGGTTTTCGACTAGCACTAGAAAGGCGTATCCCTAAAATGGGAAGGCATTTCCCTTAAACCTATACAAATACACAGTCCAGGAACACAACAAGATGCAACCACTAAGTAAAAATGCAGTAGTAAAAGTGTGTACAGAAAGTAAAGGGACCCAAAATATAATCCCAACTGAATGATACATCTATAACTGAAAAGATAAAATAGCTCCTGGAGTCTCCGACCAAGGATCCTACATAAAGTGTAGGTACAAATCATCTTCATAGCTCTCTACATAAGCCAGTCACCTCTGTGTGTTGCCTGGTCCTGGATCCTATAGTCTCAACCGAGCTACTCGTTGTCTGTACAAGACACAATAAGTTGTGGGTGAATCCTATGTAGGGGTGAGTATAACGATACTCAGTAGAGACCTTGAGACCCCAAAAGGTCTCTCATAATTCCACAAAGGAAAACCACAAAACATGATCTCAGTCAGAATGCACAAAGCAAAAGACTCAACTCAAACCAGGTATAAATTTAGTGTAGAAGTACAGATGATTAGTCATAAGGCTAGATTATCTTATTCTATTAAGAGGATCTTCTACTGACCCAGACATGATCGATAGGTACTAACCCCCACAAGACCCATGTAGGACCGATATTTGTTGATCGATACAGGATCTCTAGGTGCTGATTCACATAGAATCACTCAGTACTAATTCACGCAGAATCGTTGGGTGCTAATTCACACAGAATTTCTTAGTGATGATTCAAATAGAATCTATGGGTGCTCATTCACAATGATTCATTGGGTGCTTATTCATATAGAATCGCTTGGTGCTGATTCACACAGAATATTTGGGTGCTGATTCACACAGAATCACTCGGTGCTGATTCACATAGAATTGATGGGTGCAGATTCACAGACAATCGCTGGGTGCTAATTCAAACACAATCACTCAGTGCGGATTCACAGAGACTCAATGGATGCTGATTCACACAGAATCACTTTCCACTGATTCACATAGAATCACTCTTCATTCTTTTCATCTTATACAGCCACAGGATTCCCGCTCATAGTATGCTTGTTTCTCAAAGAAAATGATCCTCAAGCCATCAGTTGTATATTAAATAGTAAAAAGTCCCATGAATAAGTAACCTAATGATATTTCATGTCATAATTATTCCAATGCAATAGACGACACATCAATCAGATGCTCGGTCTAAGAGTTATAGGCATTTTAGTGCTGTGGGCTTCTTTGGATTCAAGTACGTTCTAACCCAGTCATTCTCCAACTTTCTCCAAAACTGAGGCAGAGTATCTCAAAAGGAATGTCTTTCTACAAGGAACCCAGTGTCATATATGGTTCACCAAATGGATGTCTGGTTCGCAATATACGGTTAGCTAAGTGTATCTAGGCCCAAAAGGGTCTGGGTCTAATCCGACCCTGTTCGGGTGACCTGGCCCAGTCCAAGTCTGTCCAGCCTGGCCCAAACTAGCCTGGGCTGGCCCAGTTGGGCTGGGTTGCAGCGGACTGGCCCGCTGGATGGCGTGACCCACATGAGGGTCACATGGTCCACCTCCCAAATGGCTCAAGGAGCCATTCTACTCTTGATTGGAGGCGCCAGGAGGGGCCGCCTGGGTGTCCACGGGACCCGTAGGGAGTGGATCCCTCCCTTCGTTGTGGCTTTGAAGCCGCAGCCTGGTTCACTATTGAACACGATGACACACCACCTCCCACCTCTTTGGTCGGCTGAGAGATGGCCGCTTTTCCACACGTTGTGACACCGCCCTTATCCGCACCCGACGAGCACCGGTCGCCACCTTTTCCATCAGCATCGGTTGCCAGTGCCACACCGACGAATCTTCTGTGGACCACTGGGTGATCTTTGGTGGTCCGTTATTTTTTGTAGATGTACCTACGAGCCTCCCGAGATTCCACTATCATTGCATGATTCCTAGTTTCTGCTTTCTATCGAGTTGAAAATCATCCCATGAAAAACGTATCAAGAAACGAAGCGGTGGAGGTTTTGGACCATGTTCATGTGGTCCGCGCCCTCCATGTTAACAACATAATAGGCGACATCAATATAATTCAACAAATATAATCTTTAATAATAAACCCCTACCTTGAGAATCGTTGGAGTTGTCACAGTTGTGGCGGGAGAAGACTCCTCATTGGATGAATTCATCGGCGTTTTTCGATCTCAGATCGTTTCCACCCAAGCTTCTATCCTCCGTCGGTGGAATTTGCCACAGTACTTCTCCAGAGGTTCCTCTTTTGATGAAGCTATTTCAAAAACCCCAACCCGGTCTCCATTTAAATTGAGGGGGAGGATGAGTAACACATCAAAATAATTAATGAGGTTCATTAATGAGTTTTAAATTAATAAACCTCTAAATTCCCAATGGTGTTGTTATGAAACTGAAGAGTCAATCCATTAAATGGTTTGACAACCCATCGGTCCCACCACTGCCGCTCAGAACGAAGTAGGATAATAAAATAAAAAATTTATGTTATTTTATTATTTATTTAAAAGTCGCAAAGACTGACTTTTTCACCCGACTAACTACGGTCGAAGTTAAGCATCCCTTAAGTGAATCTCAGAGTTGTGAGTTCAACAGTGCTATCTGATTTTAGTTCTAATCACCGGTTCAAAAGATAGAAATGAATGCTCGCACGTTTACTAAATGTACCTTAAAAAGAGTTCAAAAATTATTAACAGTCACCCTCGACCTGTGCTGATTGAGGTTAGGCTATGCCTAAGGGAAACATGCCCTCAAGATCTCAATAGTACACTAGGATTTCCAATCTGAGTTACCATTAAGGAGTTATAGAATTTAACAATAAAACAATCATTACTTAAATAATTAATTTACGGCCAAAAACTAACTTCTACTGTTGGCCTGTACCAGCCAAAGTTAGAATCATCCTAAGGAGAGCATACCCTCATGATTTCAGCGGTGGTCTCTGATTTTTAATCTGAGTCACCGTTCGTGAGTTATAATCATTTAAAAAATAAAAAAAAATATTTAATATTTTTATTTATGATTATTCACTTTTTTGGTTTTCTCACTGGAGGTCTACGCCGACCAAACTTAAGTCGCACCTAGGGTAAACCCGCCATCCTGAATGTATTGGTGCCCTCAAATTTATGATCTAGGTAAATGTTTAAGAGTTATTCCAATTTTTCATGAAAAAGACTCACATTCACTATTTTAAGCTTAACACTTTTTTGACGGATCATTCTGAGCACTCCGGGCCTTCGGATCTCATGCCATTAGAATTTTCGGTCCCAATAAAATTGCATATAATTAAAAAAAATATACGAAATTTAAGGGTAATTAAATTGTCCCCACCTTAGGTATTTACATCTCCTAAATACAAAACAAAGGAAAATTAAACAAGTGGGGGTACTGAGCACGTATCTGATCCCCCTACTCCCATGTGCTCTCCTGAAGATTCTCATACCTCTAATGAACTCTCCCCATAGGAACCGACTTCCCATGAAGGACCGTCCCTTGTTGATCCTCTACCTCCATCAGGAACTCTGTATATGTCACCCCATCATCAATGTCCATCTCTCCCCACTCAAAAATGTGCAATGGATCATGCACATACCTCCTCAGCTGCGACACATGGAAAACATTATGCACTCAGTGAATCTATGGGGGAAGAGATGGATGGTATGACACATCGCATACTCTGATGAGGATCTGTAAAGGTCTGATGAACCTCAAAGATAGCATACCACCATGTCCAAACCTCGGTAATCCTCGTCGGGGTGAGACTCGAAGGAAGACATGGTCTCCTTCCTCGAATTCCAAGGTTCTATGTCTCCTATCAGCATATGAATTTTTCCGGCTCTGTGTAGTCTTCATCTACTCCTGGATGATCTGCACCTTCTCTCTGGTAGCCTGTACCAACTCTAGACTCATAAGTGTTGGGTATGTCCAGTAAAGAGGTGATCTGCATGGTCGCCCATAGAAGGCCTCAAACGGAGTCATGCCGATAGTGGAGTGATAACTGTTGTTGTATTCGAACTCTACCAGGGGAAGGTGGTCCTCCCAACTATAGCCAAAATTGAGGACATAAGAATAAAGCATGTCCTCATGTTTCTGTATGGACCACTCTATCTGACCATCTATCTGAGGATGGAAGGCAGTGCTCAAGCATAGCTGAGTCCCAAAAGCCTCCTACAATCTCTTCCACATGAGGGATGTAAAACGTGCCTTGTGATCTGAGACAATCATCGATGGAACCCAGTGAAGTCACACAATCTCCTACATTTAGGGGCATCCCAATCCCTCTACTGATCCCTACTCTCGGATTGGTAGGAATTGGAATAACTTGGTGAGTTGGTCAACGATCACCCAGATGGAATCATGTCCACTGGATGTACGTGGTAGCCCTATCATGATGCCTATGGAGATACCATCCCACATCCACTCTGGTACCTCAAGCGGATGAGTTAACCCTACTGGTGCCTAATGCTCGGCCTTCACTTGCTAACAAGTGAGGCATCACGATACAAACTTTACCACTGCCTTCTTCATCCATGTTCACTAGTACTGACGTCGAAGGTCCTGGTACATCTTCACCACTCCAGGATGTACCGCTAAATAGGATGCATGGAACTCCCTCAATACCTCATCCCGTAGCATCACATGTACCATAGTGCATCCTCTTAAGAGGATGACGTGCTCCCCACCTTCATAAAATCCACCAGGAGTCTGTTCTGAGGATATCTGAGCACGTCGGACCTCATAGTTTACATCCCTAAGTGGTGCCTCCCGGACTCGCTAAAGGAGTGGGGGAGTAACCATAATAGACTGGAGATAAGCTAATTCATAACTATCCTTGAAGTATAACTACAGTACGACTATCTACTCTATCACATCACTCAATAACTATAGACCAGACCTCCTACTGACTATATCTGTTGCTACGTTCCCCTTCCCAAGAGTGTAGCCTTTCTCAAAGTTGTAGCCCTAGAGGAATTATAGCCATCGCTGACATATCAAGTTCAGGTCCTTATATGAGAAGATATAAATGAGACTCTTCTGATCAGAGTAGACAGTAAACTGTTATCCTAGATATACTCTTAGCTCCCAGAGCTCCATGGAAGCCATACGATATGCAGTTGAAGATATTGGTGTTATCTTTGTGTACAAGTCAAAGCAGAATTCCCTTTACCTATGGGGAGGTAATCCTAGAAACATCTTTTTATAGGATGTTATTGCACTCTACCACTACTGTTGGGAATAAAAAACTCAAAAAATCTGCTTCCACGAGGGTAAGGTTTGCTGATTCAATAGTGATCGGCTACACCCTCTTATGCATGAGTTTAACATGTGCTGCATGTGTTTCCTTTTTTGTTGACCAAAGAAAAACCCCATTCCAATGTTGTAGATATACCACAAAAGTTTTTCTTAAAATATTCATTCTAAGAATGAACTATGGATGACCAATCCATATCCAAACTAATGTTATAAGGCCTTAATGATGCTACCAAAAGGTTCCAACCGAAACTCTCGCCTCAAGGGTCAGATCACACCATCGGCATATGTGTGATTATCGAGTCTCCTCCCATATGTATCTCTATATGTAAGGGTCAATTCAATGGTTTAACCATAAACTTAAGGTCATGAACAAGATTATTGACAAGAAGGAAATGATTAGTACATTTTTCTATTAATAGGGCAGCTAGTAGTAGACACAGACAATACTTTGAATAATTCTTAGATCCCTTAGGTCACACTCCTTGACCGCATGAAGCTACTCCCTTCCCCTATCCTCCAGCTCCCTGAGCCTGGTGGGGGCCACATTGGGTTGCTGGTCGCAACATTTCGAAATGTATACAACCTCCTGCTGCTCTCCTAGCTCCTCTTCCTATATCATTTTACACATCCAAGTCTCCAAGACTAATGTCAGTTCCATCCTTTCCCACAACTGACATACACTGGCTATATCTGCTCAACCAAAGAATTTTCAACCACAAAGGTTCTCTCTAGCACCCTAATATAAGTAGGAATGCATAAGAAAATATTTCTTGCTAGGATGTCCCTAAACACTTCTTACTCGAAGGTATGAGCCCTGAAGCACTAGTCATATCATATTCATCAAGTTACTGGAATGGTTGGTATACCTTTATGAATACTCAGTTACCGACATGTCGTCCATCCGAAGCTGTAGAAACTCTTGGGAACACATACCCCTTATCTTTTTATGGAAATATAACCCCTTCTCTGAGGAAGTTTGTCAAGCTATGTCCATGGAAAATTCACCTCATTATAATATAGGGGTAATCTAAACCCTACCATCACCCTGTTGAGCCACATAGAATGCTCACTGCCAAGACCACCATCTGATCTAATGGTGCCCTGGAAAGATAGAAACTCAGTCATCACCTTAAGCCATTCCTTAGCGGCTTGTGAGTCAGGATCACCTCGAAACATGAGGGGTATATTTCAATGAAACTCATGTAATGCACTGAGCTTATTAGTTTCATATACAGGTAGTAACTGCTGACCAAAGGGTAGCGGTATCGCTGGGACATCGCCCAAAGGTACCATCTCGGGCAACAAAACTTGTATTGAAGCCTCATCACACTGTGGACCATCCTCATGGTCACACATTTGATTCTTGGTGGGATGTCTGCGTAGATTCAACTTGAAAGAGAATCAAGATGAACCACGGTCAATAAGTTATACCTAGTGATCTGACTCAAGGAGATCAAAAAATAAACATTTCCAAAACACACGCAATCAGTGTTTTCATGCACCGAGTTGGAAATCAGAATTCAGGGTCCTGGTGTATGGATATGTCAGTCACTACACCAACACTGGACTCCTTGAACTGAAAACCACACTCAAAACACTTAACACTATTGCTCCACTAGAAAGATCAGAGTCCTAGTTCTTATGTAGAACTGACACATCTAATACCACTTTTTCACGACCTGTCCCCTGGGTTCCATGCCATGACAACCCCAAGCAGGCCTTCCATAGGACAGGGGTTGGCGATTAGAACCAGAAAGGCATATCCATAAAATGGGAAGAAATTTCCTTTAAACATGTATAAACACACAGTCCAAGAACACAACAAGATGAAACCACAAAGTAAAAATGCAGTAGTAAGAGTGTGTACATAAAGTAACAGGGGCCAGAATACAAGCCCAAATGAAGGATACAACTACAACTAAAAAGAGAAAATTTCTCCTGGAATCGCCCACCAAGGATCCTACCTAAAGGGTAGGTACAACTCATCTCCATAGCTCTCCACGTCAGCCAGTCAACTCCATGTACCGCCTGGTCCGGGATCCTATAGTCTCAGTTGAGCTACTCATCATCTGCACAAGACATAACAAGGTGCGGGAAAATCCCATGTAGGGGTGAGAATAACAATATTCAGTAGGGACCCCAATACCCCTGAAGGTCTCTCAGAAATCCACAAAGGAAAGCCACAAAGCATGATCTCAATAAAAAATCAAAAAGAAAAATACTCATCTCAAACTGGGTACAACTTAAGTACATAAGTATAGATGATTAGTCGTAAGGATAGATCATCTTATTCTGTTAAGAGTCTATGCAGCTGACCCACACAGGATCGATAGGTACTAACCCCCACAAGACTCAAGTAAGATTGATAGGTGCGGATCCATATAGTATCGTTAAGTGCTAGTTCATAGAGAATATCTTAGTGCTGATTCACATAGAATCACTGGGTGTTGATTCACACAGAATCGCTCAGTGATGATTCACACACAATCGATGGGTGTTGATTCACCTAGAATCACTGGGTGTTGATTCACATAGAATTGCTCAGTGCTGATTCACAAAGAATCGGTGGGTGATTATTCACACAGAATCACTGGTGATGATTCACACAGAATCACTAGGTACTGATTCACGCAATATCTCCTGGTTTGGATTCACACAGAATCCCTTTTCATTATTTATGTCTCAACCAGCCATAGGATTCCTGCTCATAGTATGCTAGTTTCTAGAAGAAACCACTCCTCAATACATCAATCATATTTCAATAGGCATTAAGTCCCAAGAAAAAGTAACCCAATTATTTTTCATGTCATTAGTCTTCCAATGAAATAGATGGCGTGTCAATAGGACGCCCATTCTGAGAGTTATAGGAATTTTAGTGTTAAGGGCCTGATTGGATTCAGGTATGATCCAATCCTTCTGTACTTCAACTTTCTATAAAACTCGAGCGGAGTATCTCAAAATGATAGTCTTTATCCAAGGATCCTAACACCACAGATGGTTTGACAAACAAATGTCTAGTTCGAAAGATACAACCTATTAAGCATATCTAGGCCTGAAAGGGTCCGGTTCTAGTAAAACCCGGCCTGGGCCGACCTGACCCGGTTCGGGTAAACCCGACCTGGACCTCACCAGCCTGGGCCGGCCCGATTGGGCTAGGCCATGGTGGTTTGGCCCTCCGTCTACCACAACTCGTGCGAGGGTCGTGCGGTCGTCTCCCGAACGGCTCCAAGAGTCGTTCGACTCTTGATTGGAAGTTCCAGGTGTCACCACCTGGGTGTCTGTGGGACCTGTAGGGAGTAGGTCCCTCCCATCACTGTGGCTTTGAAGCTGTAGCTTGCTTCCCCGTGGTGTGCGACGGTGCGTTGCCTCCCACCTCCGTGGTCAGCCGAGAGTCAACCGCCTATCCAAGCACCGCGGCGCCAAGCGACTCCGCCCACATCTGTGACCGGCGGGTGCTGGCCACCACCTTTACCACCGACGTTAGTCGCTGGTGCCACTGTGTCGGTGTCACACAGGAAGATCTTCCGTAGAGCACCGAGTGAGCTCTGGTGGTCCGTTCTTCCTTCCAGACATGCCTACGAGCCTCCTGGGATGCCGCCGTCGTTACGTGCCTCCCGGATTCCACTTTCTATCGAGTTGAAAATTGTTCCCCGAAGAATGCATCAAGAAACAAAGAGTCAAAAGGTTTGGACCTTGTTGGTTTGGCCCACACCCTACAAGTTAACATCATAAGAGGCGCAAACAATTTAATTCAATAAAGATATACTTTAATAATAAACCCCCTACCTCAATAATCATTGGAGCTATCATGGTTGTGGAAGGAGAAAAGTCCTCATTGGATGAATTCATCAGTGTTCATTGATCCTGGTTCATTGCTGCCCAATCATCCATCCTTCGTTGGTGGAAGTTGTCGCAGTACTTTGCCAGAGGTTCCTCGCTTGATGAAGTCATGTCAAAATCCCCAACCCAAGCTCCATTTAAATAGAGGGATATGATGAGTAACACATTGAAATAATTAATGAGGTTCATTAATGAATTTAAAGTTAATAAACCTCTTAATTCCCAATGGTGTGGTTACGCAACTAAAGAGTCAAGCCATTAAATGGATTGAAAACCCATCGGTCCCACCACCACCGCTCAATAGGAGGTAGGATAATAAAATAAAATTTTTTATGTTATTTTATTATTTCTTAAAAGTCGCAAAAACTAACCATTTCACCCTACCAACTATATTTGAAGTTAAGCCTCCCTTAAGAGAATCCTGGTGCTACGACTTCAACAGTGCCCTCAGATTTCAATTTTGGGCACTGGTTCAAAATATAGAAATCACCGCCCGCACCTTTACTGAACGTACCTTAAAAAAAGTTCAAAAATTATTAACACTCACCCTCAACCCATGTTGGTCAATGTTAGGATCTACCTAAGGGAAACACACCTTCATGAGCTCATTGGTACTCTTGGATTTTCAATCTAATTTATCATTTAGGACTTATAGAATTTAATAATAAAAAAATTATTACTTAATTATTTTATTTGCGGCCAAAAACTAACTTCCATTATTGTCCTGCGCTGACTAAATTTAGGATATTCCTAAGGAAATTATACCCTTTCAAGTTCAGTGGTGGTCTCATATTTTTAATCTGAGTCACCATTTGTGAGTTATAAGCATTTAAAAATAAAATAATTATATTTAATTCTTTTATTTATGGTTATTCCATTTTTGGGTTTTCTCACTAGAGGCCTGCACCGACAATAGTTAAGTCATTCCTAGGATAAACCAACCATCCTGAATATAATGGTGCCCTCATATTTCTGATCTGGGCACCTGTTTAAGAGTTATTCCACTTTTTTATGAAAACAACTCACACGCACTATTTTAAGCTTAGAACTTTTTCAACAGATCATTCTAGGAACTACGGGCCTCAGAATCCCGTGTCGTTAGATTTTGAGGTCCTGTAAAAATTCCATATAATTAAAAAAATATGTAATTTTTGGGTCTTTATAGTATACACCAATATCAAATCAAAACAAATTTTAAAACACATATCCTTGAGATCCAACAATTCCACAATAAGAAAGAAAAGATATCATGCCTCATAAAAAACTATTATTTCAAGTTCTCCATTTATATCATTCAATATATTTCCACTTCATTTGTCCTCCATTGCACAGAAAACACATACCTCACTTTCATTTTCTCATATCACACAAATGTCAATTTTTTCAGTAATGTCGTTCTCATCCAAACTCATACAAGGGTCCCCATAGGCTTGATAAATTACTATATTTCCACCCAATTTGAGTCAAGAACATATGTTTATCAGGAAGACCTTTCAAGGTTTTTTGTGGCTTTTTTTTTGTAGGATTTAGATATGAAAAAATCTGAGGTTGAATAAGGAGGGCTTGACTCTTTTTGAAGAAAAATTGCATTATTCTAATTTTCACTCAAGTATGTTATCCTCTCCACTCCCCTTAGTATCAATTCATCTCCATCATCATGAAAACTCATGAAATTATTACACCATTATTCATTTCATAAAAAAAATTCAATCTTCTAAAACATAGTTTTTTTTGAAAGCTCCATATAGGCACAACTTTCTCTCTTCTTTGGAAGCTCTAGAAAGGCACAACTTCTTTTATCATAAAAACTTTAGAAAGGAAAATCTTTCAACAGAATGATATTTTCAATAGCAAACACATCTCTTAGGAATTTAATTTTCCACCCAAAGTATCATAAATTGTGTTATCACAACACAAGATATATTCCCCCACACTTAAGTTTAACTAGATTATGAAATGTCACTTCAAGAGTTGGTTGGACAGGAAAAATTGCCTTGTAATGTGGTTATCCTAATAGGATGTTCATGGCTTCTAAGGGATAAAATGATTAAATTTTCAAGGTAGGACATTATAAAAAGTATTATTATTAAATTGGGATTTAATAACAAAGAAATGAATCAATCATTTAAAATATAAGTACCTAAAACCCTCTTGTTTTGACAGGAATGAATCAAATTCTGGTTAAATCAAGCATGGTTTGGTTCTCTCAGGAAGTGAGGTAAATGTAAAGGATATGAAAAAAATGGTTCAGAAGCCTCATAAGAAAGTGATTTCAAATATAAAGATAGTGATATATGACATGTGATTCAAAACTCAGAGTACTTTTCATGAAATTGCTAAAGATTTGAATTTGAATAAATTCATTTTTAGCATTCATTTAAGCTCTATTTCATGGGATAAATTGTTTCACTTATTGATATAGATTTTAAAATCGTGGTGAGAATCATTTAAGATCAAAAGATTCAAAAACATGAAAAAAAAATTAAAAATAAACACAGGAATTTTGAAAAACATTTTTTTTGAAAAACATTGAAAAACAGGAAAACAATTGAAATTACTAAACTAAAAGGCTCCCTCGCCCACACTTAAAAAATTGAATTTTCCTCAATGTGAACTCATGGTATTATATGTACACATGAAATTAAGAATTTTAAATAGGAAAAATAATATAAACATGAAAGGTTTAAGAATAGCCTGATATGATCAAGTGATAATGGGGTCATGCAGTGTGATGAAATCCTTTACATCAGAAGGATGTCCCTCAATGTATTTCTTAAAATGTTTCCCATTTACTATACATCTTCTTCCAGTGACCACTTGTGTGATATCCACTGCACTATAAAGAAAAACATTAGTCACAACATAAGGACCAAACCATCAGGAATGTAACTTACCAAGCATTAGCTTCTGTCATGATCTATAGAGAAATTCCTTCTCTACAACTTAAAATTTTCATTTTCGGATCATTTTTTCATGAGATTATTTTGATCTTTCCATGTAGATCCTTGATTTCTCATATGAAGACAATTGAATCTCCTCATGATCTTGAATTTTCAGCTTTCGTTGAATTACAACTTGGGCCAAATCCATGTTGCATTTCTTTATAAACCAATAAGCTTGAGACTCAAATTCCCCAGGGAGATGACATGATTTCCCAAAAACAATCAGAAATGGAGACATACTGATGGGAGTTTTTTATGCATTCTTATAATCCTATAGTGCATCATCCAAGAGATTTATCAGATCCTTCCTATTCATTTGCACAGTTTTCTCCAAAATTTATTTCAACTCATGATTTGAAACCTCAGCTTGGCAATTTGTTTGAGTGTGGTATGGTGTTGATGTTTTGTGTGTCACCCCATACTTTAGAAAGAGGGAATCCAAATTATGATTGAAGAAGTGTGTTCCTTGGTCATTGATGATGGGCTTTGGTACTCCAAACCTACAAAAAATCTGTGTCCTAACAAAGTCTTCTACAACATGATAATAATCAGTCCTGGTGGCCTTATCCTCCACCCATTTACTCACATAATCAACAACAACCAAAACATAAAAAAAGGAACTAGAAAAAGGACCCATAAAATCATTTCCCAATATATCAAAAATATTACAAAATAATATGGTTTTTTGGGGATTCTCTTGTCTCCTAGAAATATTACCAGTGTGTTAGAAACATGAGCACGACTTACAAAACACATGAGCATAATGAAATAAACTAGTCCAATACATTCCATAGTGAAAAACCTTCCTAGTTGTCTGTTGGGGTCCAAATTGTCCATCACAAGAAAGTGTATGACAGAATTTCAAAAAAAAATCAAACTCATGATCAGGAACACACCTCTTAATAACTTGGTCACTACACAAGCGACATAGGTAGGGATCATCACACACATAATACCAAGACTCAATTTTTAATTTTTGGACTTGATGTTTATTTAAATTTACAGGTATTTCATATGCAATAATTATTTCACTAAATTATAATACAAAGGATGTGTACCTGAGATGGAATAAATATGATCATTGGGGAAAGTGTCCGGAAGTGATACCTGGTCCAAGGTGTCATCCTATAGTGTGTGAGTAAGCCTACTCATGTGGTCCACCACCAGGTTTTCTAACCCCTTCTTGTATTTAATCTCAATATCACATTCTTGAAGAAGAAGAATCCATCAGATAAGTCTAGGATTTTCAACTGTCTTCTTCAAGAGGTACCTCAGAGCTGCATGGCTAGAGAAAGAAACTACTTTAGAGCCCAATAAATAAGAATGGAATTTATCTAAAGAAAATATGATGGTAAGAAACAAATTTTCCATGGTTTTGTAGTTTGATTGGGCTGAATCTTGTGTCCTTGATGTATAGGCCATCACATGTGAATGTCCCTCCAACCTTTGAGATAAGACAGCTCCAACTGCAATGTTGGAGGACTCACACATATGCTCAAAAGGAAGCTCCCACCGTGGGGTCATTATGATTGATGGAGTGGTCAGACACTTATCCCTCTCATCAAATGCTACCCTTCAAGAACCATCAAACCCAAAATCAAAATCCTTTTGATGTAATCATGATAAAGGAAGAGAAATCATACTAAATTATTTGATGAAGTGCCGATAAAATCCTGAATTCTCTAGGAAAGATCTAACATAACACACACATGAAGGATAGGGTAAAGATGAAATAATATCTACCTTTGATCTATCAACCTCTATCCTATGTTTTGACACTACATGCCCTAAGAAAATGCCATGATCTACCATGAAATGACACTTTTCAAATTTTAAGACCATATTATTTTCAATAAAGAGATTCACCACCTTTCCCAAACTAAAGTTACAATCATCAAATGAATACCCATACACTGTAAAATCATCCATAAATACCTCTTTGCAAGATACAATTAAATCTAAAAACATGCTCATCGTGCATCTCTGGAAGGTACTTGGGGCATTGCAAAGTCCAAATGGTATCCTTATATAGGAAAATGTACCAAATAGACAAGTGAATGTTTTCTTCTACTGATCCTACAGAGCTATAGGAACATGAAAATATCTAGAGAATCCATCCAAGAAACAATAGTGTGTTTTCTCTGCTAGTCCCTCAAGCATCTGATCAATAAATGGGAGGGGAAATAGTCCTTGTGAGTGGACTGATTTAGTTTCCTATAATCAATACTGATACACCAATTGTTTTTTACCCTCATTGGAACTAACTCATCTTACTCATTTTTAATAATATTAATACCACTTCTCTTAGGCACAACCTGAATAGGACTCACCCACTGGGAATCTAAAATGGGATAAATTATACCTAACTCAAGCAATTTTTCAACCACTTTTTTATCAACTTACATAAGGGTTTGATTCAGTCTTCTTTATGGATACCTAATCGGTTTATCCCCATCCTCCAAAAGAATTCTATGAATGAAAATGGAGGGGCTAATACCTGATATGGCAACCAAGGTCCACCTGATTTCCCAGATGTTCTTCCTCAAAAGATTCAAATGTTTTTCTTCATGTTCAAAAGGGAGATTGTTAGAAATTATAACAGATAATTTATCACCCATTAACAAGTATGAGTATTTTATATTTGGTGGTAATGGATTGAGTTCCAATGTAGGGGGTGATATATGGATGGAGAAATTGAAGGAACTGAAATATGTGCACAATGAACATTAGTATCAAAATATACATCATCAAAATCAAATAATAAAGCATCAAATCCATTAGCATACTCAACATCCATGTCATAATCAGAGTTTACATAATCAAAATTAGAATATGAATCCATTTTTAAATCAAATCTAAGAGAGTCTTGTGCATTAGAAACAACTATGGAAGTACTCTTCGACATCAAACTAGAACTAATCTACCTCAGCATAGGACAATCAATTCCATGGGGTTTTTATTTGGTGGTTCAAAATGAGAGATAAAAAATGAATAATGGTCCTTTGAGGGGTACTTTATTGATTCTATAACATTAAATATCCCACCTTCATCCCCAAAATCCATGGAATGTGTACCCTCATTGAAATTTATGATATTTTTTCAGTTTTGAGGATGGTACTACCTAAGATAATGGGAGCATGAGAACTTACCTGACCATCCTCCATGTTAAGAACATAGAAATATGCTAGATATATCATGTCTTTTACCCGAACAAGTACATCCTCAAGAAATCCCACTGAATATACTCTAGATCTATTTTCCAACTACTCCAATACTCTTGTTATCTTAAACTCACCAACAAGTAAAGAAGATAATAGAGAGTGAGGTATCACATTTATGGAAGCTCCCAAATCATAAAGACCAACAGAAAAGTGTAACTCCCCTATGGTGCATGGGATGGTGAATGTCCCTGGATCATTTCACTTTGTTGGCATTGCTAGAGTTGGTGTAATGAGTGATGAAACATTTCTTACAATATTTATCCTCCCATTTCCCTTGATCCCTTTTCGATTGGTACAAAGTTATTTGAAAAATTTGGCATACTGTGGGATTTTCTTTATTACATAAGGTAGAGGGATTTTGATCTCAACACGCTTGAATGTGTCCAAAACATTTTTTTTGAATCGCCTCTTTAGCCATATTCTTGGTTTGTAAAACTCTATTTAGAAAAGGAAGGGGTTTAGGAAGAATATCATCAATATTTTTATTACCTTTATTTTTCACCTTGGGGTGCTCAATAGTTAGTGTGGAAGGAGGCTTTTTTGGATTTGAGGTGAATCCTGGTGGAACGATTTGTGCAGATGTATCGATTTTTTTCATCCTAATTCTCAATGTGATGGAATAGAAATTCCCCTTGGGATTTGGAGTATGTTGGGAAGGTAGATTTATAGAATTTCTAATAACCAGTTCATGGAGGTATGTAGAAATCTATCTTATTTGTCTCTTCAACTCCCATAGCTCTAAACATTGACTCATTATCTAATTCTGATGATTAAGAACAATTTTCTTAAAAAGTTAATAAGTGTTAGAGTATAACTTGGGTGGTGTATTCCCATGTTGTTGTCTTGTTGATTCTTGGGCTTCAAATCTCCTTTGGGGTTGTTGGAAACCCTGCTGGTAAGGCGGAGGCTGTTGGTAGTTTTGTTTAAAAGGGGGTATTTGTTGTTGTCCAGAGTCATACCTCTTGTATGATTGATCCTTTCACCCTTGGTTGTATGTTGGTGAAAAGGAATCAATCTTCTTTTGGGTATATGGTTGTTGTTTCTACTGATATGGTTGGCTAAGAAACACCATTGCACAATCTTCTGTTTCTTGTAGTTAGGGGAAACAATCAGTTGGGTGGCTTGTCTCAGTACAAATTCCACAAGGATTTGAAGGAGGGGGTTGGGATGTATTTTGTTCCAAATCAATCTATCTCACCATAGTTGTAATTATTCTAACTTGGTATCAATAAAATGACTTTCAAGAGAATATGGACTTACCTGATGTACTCCTCTAACATGTGGGGTACCTCGATCGACAAATTGTTGAGAGTTTTGTGGCATCTTATCGATCAATGCACATGCGGCTGCTTGTGTTTTGTTAACAAATGCCTCCCCATCTACGGCAACCACCATGCTCCTCTCCATAGGTGTAAGTACTTTATATAATTATTGTATGAGGAGTTTCTCACTAATTTTATGATGTGTACATCTTGCGCCAAACTACTTGAATCACTCCCAGTACTCATACATTGACTCCCCGTATGCTTGCTTGATCCACAAGATCTCCTTATAAATGGAAGTGGTCCTTTATTATGGAAAAAATCTCAACAATAAAATACATTTCAAATCGTTCCAACATGTTACATCTTTAGGTTGTAAATAATACATCCAATCCTTTGTAGCTCCATCAAGAGAGAAAGGGAATTATCTTAGTTTTATTTGATCCTTAGATACATTAAATGGTTTAAGGGTTTAGAAAACCACATTAAATTCTTTCAAATGTGTGTTTGGATCCTCACTAGATAATACATGAAACTTTGGGAGAAGGTGAATTAACCTAGACTTCAGATACATTAGTGTTTCCGCACATTCTCTATTTTCACCACTCATTTTTTGTTTATAACTTAACAATTTTTAATAAAATTGGTTAAAATTAATAATTTCAAATAATATATTATCCACTGTAATGTTCCTGCAATGACTTCTCATCATGATGACTAATGAAATAATTCTATGATTCTTTCTTTATAATGTGTTCATAGCTAACTGGTTGGTGGGTAATTACTTTCCCTCAAAATCCCTAATATGTAACTTGGTATGAAGTGTCTAGAATACTTTATGGTCTTTTTTAGTATCCTTTAAGATAAATTTCTTATGTAAATATTCCAAAATAAACAAACTCTTTAAGGAATAATGAAAATTAAATCAATATTTTATTATATAATTTTTCAGTAAAATAGTGAATGTATATCACAACATTACCTTTATATATTGCCAAAGGGTTTCCTTCATTACAGGTAAACAATGGAACTATGAATCAATATCAATCAGTATATTCATCCTCATTATGCCCCAACATAACTAATGAACATTAAATTGTTGGGGTCAATAGGTTTGTTGTGTTAATTCTAACCAACCTAAAATTTTATACCCTTACTTTTTTCCTTGATAATTTTATTCAACACTATGATGTTGCGATGTTATTTTTTTTCATCAACATGTTGTTGATCCCCTAATAATTCTATAGATTCAACATTAATGTTGTATTCTTCACTAGGATTAGTAACAATATCATTTAAAAAAGACATTGTTTTTCTGTATGAGTTGTAAAACATTTAACTTAGATTATGTAAATATAGTATAAAATACATTATATTATGAGTAAAATAATTGTATATTAAAAAAAATCATTAACCTTTTCATTGAACACTATTTATTTTTTTAAGGGATTTGTATCCTCTATACAGAGTCCAAATACACTTTTGGGTAGCCCTCTAACGTACAAGACATTGTCTACATTGGGATCGACATGAATCGATTGTGATCTCCCAATGAAACTGTCATACATCATTGAATTTCAATCTGAACCTATAGTTGTTTTAGTTTCTAGTAGGATAATTGAATAATTTGTGTTTACTGGTTATGAGACATAAAATACTTGCACTGTTTGTGATGTCATTATTAATGGATTTTCATTTTCCTCTTTTACACTTAAATTCAACTACATGAATCCCATTTCATTAACTTTCAATACACTCTAATTATCAAAAAAAATCATTGGAAAATTGGAACTTGACATTTTTTATAATCCAACTCATATATATGTTCGATAATGCCAAAATATAATATATTCACATATATTGGATTTTTATCCTTGGAGCTAAATGTGTTAATCACTTCCTCCATAAGCATAACTCAACTGTTTTGCATCATTTTTCAGTCATCATGTTATTTTTTATAGAATTTATAACCATTGATTACCAAACCTGTGTATGATACAACATTTTCATTTGGTCCCATGGCAAGCCATCAACGTCATTTGGAAATTGAATTTGTATTTTTAGATAACTCATAAATTTGATCTCATAACCATCCTATAAACTATTTATTATGTTTATTTTATATTATTCCTTCATCCCTTTATGAATTAAAATATCTGATAATTTTTTAAGGTCTTCAATGTATGAATTAAAATCATCACTAATATATAAAATGTAAAGGTGTCCTTGCTCCCACTCTGCGATAGTAATTGTAACAAAATTTCTTCTAGAAATCCCTTCACCCCTAAGGTTTATACTATGAAAGTACTTTGGGAGACTGATGTTTTCAAAATATTATAGGTAATTAGTATAGAATTCAATAGCTTCTTCAACAATATATTATTCTACAATACAACCTTCTATATGACTTTGATTCTTGATATACCCTTTCAAAATATTCATATATCATTCAATGGGGTACATCCATTTATAATGAATAAGACCATATAGTTGAACCTCTATAACCAAGTGAACCATCAAGTTTAATTACATAAAAGAAATATAGTGGGAATAGCATCTCTAATTCAAATAATATGACTATAATGTATTTATTCATGGTTATAAACTTCCCTGCATCTATAAAATTATTTTATATGTATTTGGAAAAGAATAAGTCAGGTTAATGTATGTAATACATTTTTAGGAAGAATTAAATAGAAAGAAATGGGCATGAAATCATTCATCAAAACATTACATTCGAGTTATTTTACTTGCTATAAGACTAAAATAGTCATTGACAATACATTCTTGACAATTGATGAATATGCCAATAAAAATTTTACACTATTAAGGAAAATAAAAAATTGAAAATTTTCCTATCTGGATAGAGTTTAAGATACTAGAGGAAGAAAATTACACCCTTTATCCTTCATTGGTTCCAACTCTTCTTTTATCCCCATATATGTCATGTCCAACGTAGTCTTGATTCCATATTTAGTTTTTCCAGGAACATTTAGTAATGTGCCAATAAAAATATAAAATATAATTTTTTCTACATGTATGACATCAAGAAAATGTTTGATGTTCAAAAAATTCCAATACATCAATTAAAATAAGATTGATATCTTCTTCCAACCTAATTTCATATGGTTTATCAAAAATGGGTTATCAAAAACAGTGTCAATATCTTTTACTTTATCAAATATTTTATCACTCATTATTAGAGACGGTGTTGTACCTTGTTCGATATTGCTATCAATTGTTATCATCTAGGATATCTATTTATGTCGTTGAGGTAAAAATTTCCCATGTCTTAAAAAAATAGTCTTCAAGGAATGTTTCAACCAAACTGATCGTGTTCATTATTCACAAATGGGACACCCCAAAATTCCATTAATACAATAGCTGTAAAACTTTCCATAGGTAGGAAATTCATTTATTGTCCCATACAACATGTCCTTCAATGTGAATTCGTCACTTGTATGAGAACCATGCATTATAACACTTGTGTCCCACATCAATTTCATATCTTCGATCAATAGAGACAAACATTCATCAATATCATTACCGGGTTGCTTTAGTCTAGATATTAGTAGAGACAACATAACATATTTCTACTTCATTTATAACCATAAAGGAAGGTTATAATTTACCAACAAGATAGTCCATGTACTTTGAGTACTACTCTATACACCAAAAGTATTTATTCCATCTATAGATAATGTAAAAAGAAATTTTCTTTTCTCATTTCAAAATTTAGTATTAACATAATCAATTTTCTTCCACAAAGGAGAATATGTTGTATGACGTAGTTTCCCATCTTTAACTCTGGAATCTACATTTCATGTCAATTATATCATGTTTTCCTAAAAATCCATATAGTTTTCTAATTCATGTAATGATAAGAAAGTACAATACATCTTTCAAATGATGTGATTCATTTTTCTTATATTGATTTAAGCCACACTTAGAGAATTTTATGAGTGATTCATTGTCCTTGTGAAACAATATGAAATAATTTGTAAAATCATGTATTTTTTATAGATCATTACCATTGAACATAGTATTACTTTAGTGTCATATGTTTGGCATGGAACTTCATTTTCTTCTGATAGCATATCATTCAGGAGACCAAGTTGTTCTATAAAGCTGGTGTAACTCCATCTGCTGTTGTCTACCAAAATATATAATTTTAATACAGTTGACAACGTTGTGTATTTAGTACAATCGATATACAATGGTCTCTTAGAACAAATATATAACTTATCAAACAACTTTTTACTATCATTAAGGTCATATTCAATTTCCATTTTCATTTCTTCTACGTGATCTCCATCATTATTTTCACTGGTATTCATATAAAATGATCCATAAACCACATTATCATCCCAATTAGAGTGAATGTTTAGTTCTTATCCTTATTTATTCCAAAATTTATAGATCTAATATATTCTATGACAAATAAAATGTTCTTTCAACTCTTACAAACTACTTTTTTTTGAATAAAAACAATTTAAACACGGACAAAGGATTTGAGAAGGGTTTTATGCATGATCTGTTGAGAATGTGATGGACTATTTAACTCCACATTCTTACTCTTTTGTGAAATTATTATCATGAATCTATTTCAGATTCATATCAAATATTTATCTTTTATAATAAATAAATAAATTCAAATAAGATATCCATTATCAATGGCGAAAGTTATAGATAACTCTAATAAGGGACATGATCATTTTATTGTTTCAAATAATTTTAGTATACTTTGATGGAAATGGGTAATTAGATTTAAGAAAATAGTTACTTCATTATGGTAGGTGTTATACTTTGAGTTCTCCCAAAATTATTATCATTACCCGGTATGGAATGACTAATGATAAGAGTAGTTCATGAAACATAGGAGAATGTTCATAAGATATGGGGATGAATCTCAAGAAACAAAATGAAATAATAACTATTCGGGAGATGAAGGTGATGAGAAAGATATTTTTCACATTAAAACATTTTAAATCACCACATATTAATTTAAAATTCCAAATATCAACTCAATTCCACTTTCAAAAATTAAAACTATATTTTTAAAAAATTTAAAACCCTACATAAAATCTATTTTTTAAAACTCCACCTAGAAATTGACCAATTGTTTTCAAAACACTTAATGAGGTACGAACCCCATTTTCTATAAAAATTGTTAAGATCAAGTGAGAAATAGTAAAATAATATGAAAAAATCATGGAAAATAAATTAAAATTTTAAAACCATTTCCATGGTAATATGTACACATTGAAATGTTTAAAACTTTACTGGTACAAATTGAAATAACTTCATGAATTTCAAAACAATGAATCCATTTTCATTATAAGGGAAAACGTCATTTATTTAATTTCTAAACACACTTTAACATTTAAAACCAAGTTTCATTTTTCAAAAATAAAATATAAAATAGGCATGACCATAAAAATTCTATATATTCCACCAACCAGTCTAAATAATAGCATGATTATTAAATATTTCATAAAATATTTATATATTTTATATGAATAAAACATTTATCAGAATACTTTAGTAAATTAACAATTAAAATCCTAACATTTTTCTCCTAGAATACCCACCAAAATACTAAGATTCCTATGTGATTATTTCAAAATTCAATCAAAGTATTATTCATTTAATAAAAAACAGTTTCATCAAATTTTCACACAAGAATCCAAAAATCCATGCTATCACATTCTATAAAATTTATTTAAGAATAAAAATGAAGAATGTTTTACATGAATAAGGTTTTATTGGAATTAAAATATATTTTCAAAAATATCATGAGATGTTAGATATATTCCATGTGTGATATCAGTCTTAGTTTTAATTTGAATTTATCTGAGTGTGAGTCGAATTGGAGGTTCTACAGTACCTGGGGTGAGAGAAAGATTTCCTATTTGGTTTTTTTAGGGGAACCAACCATGAATTTACATAAATTTTTGAGTTTTTAAATTTTTGTGTGTGTTTATAAGGTCATTGGATGATTTTGGGTGTTTAGGAATTATGAAAATTCGATGATCTATCACGTCTACAGGTGCAACTAATCATTTTAATAAAAATTTAGCTATATGAAGACTGAGTAATTTATTGTCATGAGATTGGGTGGGGTGAGATGGAAACCACATCACACATATTTTTCACATTATATATTTATTATTGGTTTATTTTTAAAATTCAATTAAACATGTTTTATTATTTTAAATCATGAGTTTAAATGGTATGAATATACTTAGTTAACAATTCCCTTTTTTACCTTGAGATGAAAACCTTCTATGGGTGAAAATATTGTTAAAAACACATATTTTTTATAAACTACGGATGCCATTTAGCATTTTCAAGAAATATAGATTAAAATACATATTTAGAATATGTTTTTATTCTTTTAGGAAAATTCAACCATGATATTTTCGTAAAATCTATCTATAACAATGAATAATATTTTAAACAAGCATTTAGAACAATTTATTAAACAATTTCATTTTTTCATTTAAATGAAATAAATCAATTGAAAATCATTTTCATTTACCCTGTCCTTATTTATTAAAAACACACATATAGAAATACCTTTTCGATTTTTTTTGAAGAAATTGAACTAATAAGAAAAACCTTGTATAACAAAATGAAACTAAAATGAAATAAATAAAGAAAACAAATCCAAATAATAAACTAAATTTTATAAGATTTAATCAATAAAATTAAATAAGGGTGGTGACGACAACCTTCTATTAAAGTCAAAGTGGGTACCAAAAAATATATATTATAGAAAAAGTATATGCCACAAAACATGGGGAGGAAGTTTGACCAATAGGTTATAAAGGTAACTGACTCATTTATAAAATACTAGTTGGCTATGTGACTGAAATAAGTAATGAAACCCAAGCCTCTCAAGGAAACCATAAACAACCCCTAGCTAATACCTCAATTAAGCTAGAGTACCACCCATCTGTGTACCATCATATATATGGTTTTCCATATGGAATAAACAAAATAATCCACATAGAAATCATCCATTCAATTAATAATAATAACCCACAATTAAGAATACAATTGAAACCATGCCTTCTTTCTAAAACCCAATTTAAAGCTCACTAGAAAAGAAATCATTTTTCTTGAGCCCATTTTAAAAAAAAAATTGGTATGCTCAAAACCATTTTTAAATGTAATTTTTTTTAAAACCCCCATATTTAAAACCTATATAAGAAAACCAAATTTAATCAATGTTTTTAAATTTGAAATTTCTCTTTAAATGTTATAAGAATAAGCAATTAAACACATACATATCTAAATAGATGTTAATAAAAATATTCACAAATTTTCATGTGAATATGTGAATGTTTCTAATATATATATATATATATACATATATATATATACAGCAATACATATGTGTATAATCATAAAACCTAAAAATTGGAATCTATAAAATTATAAATAAATAAATAACACAAGAAGAAAATAAAAAAAGAAAACTTCTCAAATAAAAAAACCCAATTAATCAATTTCATGAAATCATGCATTACCCAAAAATATTTTTTAAAAAATATCGAATAATTTCGAAACACCAAATTTATTTATAAAAACCATATTCAATATTTTATTGGCCAAAAATATAATTTATCCTTTGAATGAAGATATAAAACAAGATCTAATCTGAAAAAACCCAATTTAAAATCAATTATAATCCCTAAGAAATCTTGAAAAAAAAAGTATATTTAAATCCAATTAAACCCAAATAACAATTATAATTATAGATAAACCAATTTAAAACACCAAAGAACACTAAATAAGTCAATGAATAGATAAATCATAAATACAACTACCTAAGGATATCATACATGATGCCTGACCAATAACAATAGTGAGTGGAATGCATGAAGAAGAATGGAAAGTAGTGATGGAAAATATATAGTCAAAATAAACTTATACAGAACCCAAACAAGAAATCAATGAGTGAGGAGGAGGATAAAATAACATACCATAGATTTAGTATCTGATTCATCTGAGAGAAAGTAGAGATATCATGAAATTTTGGATTCATTCAAGCCTTGGATTCATTCAAGCCTTGGATTCAATCCTTGGATTTGTTCGACACTTGACTCGAGCCTTTATTCAAGCCTTGGATTTGAGGATAGAAGAACTAGTATCAGGGGAGTTCTATGGAATATTGAGATATCATGACTAATTCAGTTGCGGTTAGGGGTTTTTAAATAGATTGGGGATACTTTTATCATCACTTCCAAAAAAGCAATGGTTAAAAACATTTTATCCACATTAATAAAAGACATTAATATCTGTGATTTTTTTCACTAATAAAGATAGATATTTATCAACACTATAAAAGCATTGATAAAGGATTTATAATTATAATTATAAATAAAAAAATTTGTAAATATATTTATATAGTTATATTTTTTATTATAATTTTATAATTATTTTAATTTATAATTATATGTTCATAATTAGATAAATAATTTTTTAAGGAAATTATATTTTTTATTTATAATTATTAATATATAATTTTTATCATATATTAAATATAAATTTATAAATATATTTGTTAATATATTTATAATTATTAATATATGAATATATTTTTAAATATTATATAATAATATATATATTTAATAAATATATATAAATATAGATATAGTAAATATATTCCATATTTATATATATTTATAATATATTTATAATTAATTAAATATATAATTATTTATTTATTATTATATAAATACTTTGAAAATAGTATTTATATATTTAAATCAATTTTTTGTAAAAGTTAGGATCGAGGCCTAATTCTTATTGAAACAAAGGACCTTTTTTTTGGGGTAGAGGAGACCCATTCCATAGACCACTGGTCCAGAGGGAATTGAATCCCATTATATTTCCCTAAAGGACCATATTTTGGCCCAAAGGCCTTCCGGTGAATTGTACTGCTACAGTACTTGGACTGTTATAGTAGTATCTACAGTACTATCACTGCTACAGTTCATTCCATTGATATAGTTTCATTAGTGTTATAGTTCTACCACTACTATAGTACTTATCCAATGCTACTAAAGTACCCTACGCCCAATGGGTTTTGAACCCCTATCCTTGTTGTTGTATTACAAGGTGCTTGTCATTAAACCAAACCCCAACTATACATATATTTAATAAATATATACAAATCTAAATATACATATAGTAAATATATTAAATATTGAAATAAATTTATTATGATTTTATAATTATTTATATGTATATAATTATTTACTTATAATTTTATAAATACTTTTTAAAAAATAATATTTATTCATTTATAATTATAAATGTATAAATTTATAAATATTGAAAATATATGTTTTTAAAGATATTTATTAATAAATATTTATTTACAAATAAATTTTTAACATTATTAATTAATATAAAATCTGAAATGAATGTATGTTAAAAATGGGTGAAATTGAATTCTTAAATATGAGTATGCTTTAAATATATTGAAAAAATTGATATCGTTTATTAAATAAATATAAATTACTAAAAAATATGGATATATATTGAAATAAACATTAATACATATTGCTAATATTACAAAATAATAATTAAAAATATATAAATAAATAATAAAAAATGAAAAAATTATCAAAATAAAAAAAATACTACAAATGAATTAATACCTAACTGTAATAATATTAAAAATAAATAAACAAAATTTACATGTAGAAAAAAAAAATATTAAATGTTTTGTGTTATAGTGAAATTCTAAAATGAATACTAAAAAAATAAAGTACATAAATATTAGGTGTATGTGTTTCTAATAAGATTTAATTAATTATGTAAATATTTGTGTGTGTGATTTGTATATAAAAATATAGTAATTATGTATATATGTATGTGAAATAAATGTAACACACATTTTATATATATTAAATTGAGAAATCAAACAATATTCTATTATATCCATTACTCGATTCAATTAGTCAGTATTTTTAATTAATATTAATTTTTAATTATAAACCATTTGTTACTGAAAATATAAATTATTTAATGTAAACAATATATTTTTTAAATATAAAATTCATATTTTAGTAAATTCTATGTACATTCATATATATATATAAGAATATATATCTATATTAAATGTATTAATGAATAATTACATATAAAACACATCAAAAATGAATTAAACATTAATATGGTTTTAATTATTAAATTTTATTTATTTTATGTATTTATATTTAATATATATTATTTATTACAATTTATAACATATATATATATATATATTAAACTTATTAATTGTGATTCAAAATTGTATCATTAATAATTTTTTTAATAATTTTGTAATTTATTCTTTTTTTTTGATTAATTATTACAATGTATTCATTTTAATTTTTTTCTAATTAATACAGTTTATTCATTTTATATATCTATATTTTATATATCTTATTCATTAATATTAATATTATATATATATATATATATATATATATATATCTTTATTAAATTTATTCATTTTCATCGATAAATATTTAATTAGTAAAATGTTTAATATTTTCTTAATTTTCCCATTTTTATTTTTTATTCATTTAATTATTTAATTTTATTGATTTTACATGTTTATATAATTAATATATACTATTTTTTAATATTTACGATTTATATATATATGTGTATTAAATTTATTTATTTTATCAATAAATAATTAATTAATAAAAAAATTAATATTTTCTAAAATTTACCCATTTTTAATTTTTATTTGTTTAATTAGTTCATTTTATTCAGGACCTTTATCAGTGCTAAAAAATGTGTTGATAAAGGGAACCCTTTAGCATCACTAAAAATAAAGCGCTAATAAAGGGTATCTTTTATCAACACTAAATAAAAGCGATGATAAAGGTTAGCCTTTATCAGCACTAAAAAAGAGATTATAAAGGGTTCCTTTAATCAGCACTTTTTTAGCACTGATATGCATTGATAAAATGTTCTCTTTATTAGTGATTTTTTCTAGCATCGTTAGAGGCCTATTTTGTAGTAGTGCTCCTCCTTGTAGTTGTATATAATCAAAGAAAGAAATGAGATTCAGAGGGTCATTTACTTCTCTCGACATTTTATGTTAGCTCAATATAAAGAAAGTAAATTCATGCTTAAATGTGCATAAAGTTATACTAAATCATGTATTACAAGGTTTTCTGGGAATTTTATCCTGTAAATATAGATATGGGATGAGTTATATTCTTGAGATGTAATAATTGACCCATTTTCCATCTTCAATAATAACACTACTTCTATGTTTTGAGGTAATGCTTGAATAGTTCTATTAAACTTTCTTGATATGAAATAATGCATAGAACCAAAATCAAAAATTGTTTTTTCTATTCTTGAATAAATAACTAGTGTACATGCCACCACTTCATTATCGACATCCACCTCTAGAGTTATGATGGCATAAGGTAACCCTTTCTCCCTAATCCTTAGAGGTTGTTGTCATCGGTTTTCATCAATAATCCTTACCATAGTTCATTGGTTCACATAGTGTCCTTATTCCTTTCATTTGTAACATTGGAAAATAGACTGAGGATTTATTGGATCATTCCATTATTCCATCACATTGGTTGGTTTCTCCCATCAGAAATAACTAGCTAAGTGCCCTTCCTTCTGACACCTAAATCACTTCTTGGTCCCCTTTATACAATTTCCAGGATGCTTCTTCCCACAATTTCAACAAGTGGGATATTGGAATTTCTTTTTACTATTAGATTTCTCAATCATAACAGCATAATTAAACTCCATTTTCCACTTTTTATCTCGGTGAGATCTTTGAGATTCTCTAATCTTTGTATCGACTATGAGGCACATTGGAAAATTTACTAATAGTTGTTGAAGTCTTGAATTGCCAAATAGTTTCACATACTTGGGTTAATCCCACCAAATAATCAGCCAACATTACTTTTAGGGGAGACAAAAAAATCCAGAGGAGTATCATTTAATTCTTGTGAAGTTTTTTTTGTATTCCCCAATGTATTTCTCATCATTTTTCTTGAGTCTAAGGAAATCCATCTCCATTTTAATTAAGATAGTGTGAGGAAAATATTTATTATAAAACATTATTCTTAATTACTTATACTCAATCTCTTTGATATCTTCCTATGACTTTTTATTTTTTATCAACATCCATCATTGATCAACTTCTCCCTCTATATGATAATCATCTATCACAACCTTCTCATGCTTATATAATTTAATGATATAGAATATATTTTCAATGGAGTTGTTCATTATTCTGAAATTAAAGGATCATAATATCCATTGAACGTTAGATAACATTTCCTCGTAATAGAATAAATTGTAACTTGCTCTTTCTTGGGAGGTTTTTGGGCTCCTCTTAATTCAAGTTTTGGTTTAAAACTTGAGTTAGTTAAGTAATAATAGTCATAAATTTCACATCTCCTACTTCTATCAAGATGGGAATCTCATTTGGGAAGTCATCACATTTCCCCTCACAATGATTATTGACATATTTTCTCCTATTTATTTACATTTGAATGAAATAAAAGATAATTAGGGATGAGTATATTTAATGTATTAAACACATATATGGGAAACTATGAACATTAAATGGATAACTCAAAAATAACATATATTCATTAACTTATGAATTTTTAGGTTTCAAACTAAGTTATCCTTGGTCTATTTACTGATATAAAATCTTATAAGAATTTTTATTCCCTTCATAATGGTTTATAAAGAGTTTATGAATTTCCAAAACATATCCCTCAAGAGTGTCAAAACAGATGCATAGTAAATTTGGTTTTCATGTACTTGTTAATTCTTGAGTCAAGTCTGATATACCCTTTTCAGAGTTATTACCCATAGGTACATCTATGCTAGAAAAAAATCCACTTTTAATATCTTGAAAAGGTTGTAATTTCTATAAAATCACTCTCTCTATACTTCCCTAAAATTCCATGACATTTTCCTATACTTAGGATTATCCTTAAATTTATCCATGGATACATCCCTAGAGTTATCATTAAAGTTTTCTCATCATAGTTCCAAAGGTTAACTAATCATACCTCTGATACCAAATATGATTATCCAATCATACTTACATATATTATTACATAATTATTAAATATAAATATACATTAGCACAACACAACTATTGTAAAGTCCTCGTGTCTTTGGAAGACAAGGTTCATAATATATGAAATGAAACTAAAACATGGAATCTTTTTCTATTCTCACTTAGTGGAATAAGGAAAGATCAAGCCTATTGAAGCATCCAGGTACCTTTTTTCTCCTACTCATCTTTTTTAGGATGATGATATAATAATTTTCCTATAGATTAGTAAGAAGAATATTTTAATAATTAAACAAAATTTACAACATTATGAGAGTTTTTCAAGGAAAGTCTTCAGTTGGAACAAATATTTTATTTTCTTCAGAAGGAGGTTTCCTCTCTCAAGAAGGAATTCCATCCTGTTAGAGATGGGAATTTGAGAAGATTCAATACTATTTAATTATCTTGGAGTTCATTTGTGGGGGGGGGGGTATACCAAGGGATGTTTATTTTATTGAATTTTTTTAATCATATTCGGAATAAACACTCTCCTTAGAAGTGGAAAATTTTATCAATCGATGGTAGAATAATTTTTGTGAAAGTCACCATTGTTTCCAAGATGGTATATAGTTTCATTGTCTAAAAATGGCCCAAGGGGATGATATATAATTTAAATTTCAATAACAAAAATTTCATATAGAGTGGAATTGTTCATGAAAGGAGCTTCATCGCTATACCTTGTAAGACTTGTTGTAAATATTTACCTGATGGAGGTATGGGAATCAATATCATCAATATTTTTAATGATTCTCATCAAGATCAGTTCACCTAGAACCTCATTAATAATAATTTGGCTTCTTTGGGATTCTTTAAACCAAGATTTCTTGAAAGGTTTAAGTAGTGAAGTGCTAAATACATGAATTATTCCATTTTTCCAACTTCTATGGCCTCTTTTAATTGCATTATGAAATGATCAAGATGGATTGTGAATAAAAGTTCCTATATTAAATTCTATCGTGATAACAGGAAGGGATATTCTTTAATTGATGATTTACAGCCTGTAAATTCTTTTCTAGACTCGTAGATTATAATAAAAGGTTTTTTGATGCCCCAAATTCTCATTTACAAGAGGAGGTTAATTATATTATAAATTTATACATGTTTTTATCTTATCTTAAATTTTTAGTGTGCAAGACAATAATAAATGGTGTTTTGAGCCACAAGTCATACTACTAGAATCTTACCATGGAATCAAATGGTGACATCAACTAGATAAAAACATCAAAAAATGATGTAATATGCCTTCTTGACTCACTTTAATCTGGATATTGTCGCATAACTGCTTACTAAATTACTGTGTACTTTAATTATTTATAATATCTCTTTATTCTAGGTGTTTTTTAACCAACATAGAGAGGATGTCGAGAAAAATTTTCTTAGTTGTGTGATAGTTTTAGCATTGTAGAATGAGTTCATCGACATCTTTTGCATCTATGATATGTGATTTAATTTTCTACAATCTATTATTTATTTTTTCACAAACACTGATTTATCTCCCTAGATACAGAACCCATTTCCGATTATAGTGGTTAAACTATTGCATTCTCTCTGGTTTATTCTCAATTCCCTTATTCGTGATAGAATATTTTTTATCCATGATTAGTTATTTCAAAGGTTATTGTTGAAATTAAGAAGTTAGTATTCATTATAAGGGAAATTTCCAAAAAATTATTCATGATTAATTAATCTTAAGAAGATTGGGATTTTCTTGGAATTATAAACCCACTATTGGAACAATTGAGATTTTTTTTGTAACCTCCTGTTTTTAATTGGATCAAAAATCAATTTTAATTGTGAATTTAAAGGAAATATGGGTCTCTCAGGTTGTGGTGTGGTCTATCATGATCATAAGAAAAAATATTGGGATGTTTTTATGGTTCATGTGGAGTGGAAACTTCACTTGAATTGGAGATGCAGGAAATTATTAATGCAGTTTATTTTGAAAAAATAAAAGTTTGGAATATTATTTGGTTGGAAAGTGACTCATATAACCTCATGTAGGTTATAAGAAATGGCACGTTTCATCTTTCATGGCGTCTCACGGCTCACCGGATGGAATGAATGAATATTCTTTTAAGCCGCAATTTTATTGTCAAGCATGTTTATCGGGAGGAGAATATGTTGGAAGATGGTCTTGCTAACAAAGGATTTGATATGGAGACCACTTGGTCAAATTCCCTTCTGTCCAATTGATGGTCCATTAAAGAGACTATAACAACTTCCACTTTTCAGAATTTTGTAAATTCTTTTTTTTCAATAAATACCTTGGCCTATTATGGTCATGGATCTTGTAAAAAAACATTACATAACAAAGTCAATGAAAAAGAGTTATAACCCAAAGAAGGATATTGAGTTAGGAAACCCTTTACCACTTGGTAAATTTCATGTCAAACCCCCATGGAAAAAAAAATTAAATTGAAACTTAAAAAAAACATGAAGTATAAATGATTAATGATATAACATTAAAAGGGGTATTATATACACTATATTAAATAAATTACGTTAATACCAATAATATGTAAGTCAATGAAATTAGATCGAGATTAAATCACTTATTTTGAGACCAAAATTTCCATGTTTATCATTTAAATCCTGTAAAATAAGCTCATATCAATTATTATTTTTTATTAATAAAATTTTCTAGGTTAAATCCCTTATCCTTAATCAATTTATTTCAATTATTTCAATGAAATTTTTAATTACATAATCAGTGAAGTACACATTGGGCATTTTGAGGATGTTCAGTTCATAATTTCAAAACAGCTTCGGTGTGTGGATCATGGTAAAATGGTTTATCATTTTCTAATTTTAAGAATAATAATGCATATATAATTGTAATTTTTATACATAAATTATATTTTTATAACCAATCATGAAATATGGTTATGAAAAATAACTACGTTATAATTATGGAGACAACAGTTCGTACGTACACATGAGTAACATTTCCATTTTTTAACGATCATCGTAGAAATAAAGTGTTATTTTATCTTTATAAAATGATAATAATATCATAAATAAAATATTATTTATTTAAATACACTTATATATTTTATCCAATTTGATATGGTGATGAAAATTAATTTCATCATTTCGTGGAGCTGGTAGTCCACATGTACACATGAATGACGTTGTCATTTTTTAGCATATAGAATGTTAAAAAAAGATGATATATTATATCTAGATAATTATAAATATGTCATGAATATCATATATATTCATTAAATACATAATTATAACCATATTTTGGAGGTGTTGATGGAAAATGAATTGCATTGGTCTGTGAGGCGGTAGTCCGTCGTGCACATAAATAATGAATTCTCATCCCATTTGATGGAGTATGGAGATGGATATAGGTTATGAAACTAAGAGAATAAAATAATAGTATATTTTTTATGATTATTTTATTATATCATAATGGTTTTAGAATATTTTAATGAGGTGGAATAATAAATAGGATGAAAATTCTCGGTTAAGAACTATACCTCTTCTTCGAACATCCTCTTTTTCTTTATACCTTAAGCCCAATAAGGTTGGTATTCTTCCCAAAATAAGTCCTCTAGAATGTGTTGATTGATTATAGGAATTTATTGGGGTAGTTCATGGCTTAAAAAATTCTTCATGAAGTGTCAATAAGAGAAAATAGGGGTTCCCTTTTATAAGATAGGGGATGTGTACTTTTGGAAATTCATAATGTATTAAATAATTATATATTAATTTTCATGTTAAAATGGATCTAAATTGATAATATTAAAATCTAAGATGATTAGGTATATAAATACTATCATAAATTTAATTTTTAAAATTTTGTATTAGGTTTTTACCCTTATCTATTGGTTTTAACGCACTTTACCCCTTTTTGACAATTACTACGATAATAATGTTTTTACTCTTTGGGGGTTAATATATTTTCAATAATATAAAAATTTCCAATATAATTAACCATGATTTATATTTAAACCATTATCCCAACCACATGGATGAATATATGATTTTTATGAACTTTAAATCATTTAATAAAATATTATTTATTGTAAAATGTCATTAATGTTAATTTTTTAACTATTCATTCACTTTGACTTTAATAAAATCAAGAAAAATAATAATTCATATATAATCAGGTATAATTTATTTAAAATTTAATATTTATATAAAAAAATTGTGTATCATAATAATTATTGAAAATTATATTAATTTTAAAATTTTAAATATCATTTATTTTATTTTCCTATTAATTTAATAATTACAACATCAATGTTGCGTAGGAATTTATGGTAATTATTTCATCTCTAAAAGTTAGAAATAAACTACCATGATAATTATAAATCATTTATATTTAATAATAATTTATAACCAAACATAGGTTATTTTTATCCCTGTATCAAAATATTATAGTTATTAAAAGTAAGAAAGTGATATTTTGGGATTTTCTTTTATTAATGTATATTAAAGCTCAAAATCAAAGTAAAATATAAACAAAGGACATATATTTTAATTTTGAATTATTATAGATAATATATACTCATAATAAAGTTAAGGAAATAGTTAGGGTCATTTTTTTATCCTTAGAATTTTATTTTTAACCTTAATTATCTGATTTACCCTTGAGTGTGGTAAGAAAATTACAAACGTTATTAACCAGAATGTCCAAATAAGTAGGTATATTTACCAAATTCTAAACCAATGATTGAAAATATAGAATCTATTTTTAAAGATTCAAAAAATAGAAGTTTTAGTATATAATTTAAAACTATACTGGAAAAATTCAATGCAAAACGGTTTTTCTGAAAAATCCTTTTTAAGTATAAAGTTATTTTTTCCATTCAAGTATAAAATTCATTATGAGACTGTAATTGGATTATTTATAATAAATATAAAATGATTTTAATTTAAAAATAAATTTAAAATATAGTTTTAATTTTTAAAGAAAATATTGTTTTAAAAAATCAATATTTTTTAATATCTACTAAAAAATCAAAATTTTCAGAAAATTTTTAATATTTTACCATTTGATAATTTTGATATTTTGATCTAAAAAATTATATTTATCTTATAAAATATTTTTTATAAAATTTCTAGAAATTAATTATAATATTTTCCCACAAAAATAAATAAAAATTATTTTTCAAGAAAACTTATTTTTGAAGCATAAAATGAATTTAAAAATAAATGAGTGTTTGTTTTATAAGCATTAATCAGTACATTTATATTTAATAGTTCCTTTATATTTAATTCATAAATTATTTATTCATATTCATACCCACCAATTTAATTTCTAGGTTATAATTCTAATATAATATTTCGAGGATTGTTTAAGCTCAGAGTTGTGTATATTATACTTTATTAGACATAATCTTTCTTTTAAAAATATCAGGATATTACATTATCCCTTATTTAATAAATTGAATCATTTCAATTTGAAATCATGCTTAGTAACTAGGGGTTTAAATTTTCAAAATACCTTTATTCAAATCCTAGATTAAAAATAGGTTTAATAAAACTTCCTCTTGATAATAGAGAAAGGGAAGTATGATGGTCATCTAAAATAACACATAACTAGGTTTCTAAGTATTAAAACATTGGGGGAAATTGAAAACATAAACATAAGATAAAATAGTAATTCCCAAATAATAATAGAGAGTTCAAGCGAAAATTTGTCACAATAAAGTGAATGATCATGATAAATTTAATGACCACGTAACCATAAACTAAAAGGTATGAAAAATACCATTAATTTATCGAAAATGAAGGTAATATGATATATTTTTTATTTCAATTTTCTTTTCCTAGATTTTAGTAAATATTTTGATATCTAGACTAATAAAATAATTAAATATACTAACTTGAAAAGTATAATTTCACCCTTTAATCAATTTCAAACACATTATCATCTATTTCCCCAAATGATGAATATTCCAAATGATTTTTTCATCCGTGAAACAATAAAATAAACTTATAATTCATACCATAATTCCATAAATTGATAAAAATTTATTCCACCTATATTTTTATTTTTACCAAAAACAAAATGGTTTTCACAATATATAATAATTCCCAAAATGAATAAATAATCATATGAAGAAATGATACACTCATCTCCAAATTTCAAAAGTAATACAAAATGTTTCAAATAAATCATTCTATAAGTAAATATCCTTCAAATTATTCAACATATTCTTGACTAGGCTTGAAACCCAAAAATAATAAGGATTTCATTGTATATTCTTCCTAGATAAATTTAACATTTATATCTACATAACATTAGTCAATCAAAAATTCATATATCCAACAAGTTATATGCCCTAATCATATAATCTCTAAAATATAATAATCATTTACATAAATAAATTTAATAATCACAAATACACATTAAGGTCATATATTATTCAAAAATATAATTTAACCTTCAATATTCAAATAATACTTCATATTTAGAATATGGGTTATATATACCTCAACCAAATAAAACATCTCCCAAAGTATCATTAGTCACTTTAGAATTCCATCACTTACACCTCAAATGAGTTATCTAAGACTTTGAACTTATGATCAAGCTTAAACATCTAATCATATAATGGTATTTATAAATCTTAATACAACCTCCCATAAAATATCATAATCTCTAATGTTGTATAAACCCTCCTCTGATACCAACTGTAAGAGCCTCGAACCCAAACTCTCAGATCCAATACTAAAAACATAATCATTACATTTTCAGATTTGATATTAATAAATTTGACCAAATTTTTTCAATCTAAAACATAAAAAATAAAAAGGAATTATTGGATAACTTAAAAATACAAGGACCATTTTTCTTTATAGTTTTAGAGAATTTGTAAAAATCTTAAATAAACAACACTCATGACTTCAGGATAGTATTTTTTCTACTATACCCAACTTTTCATTTTCCAATTTAGGTCTTCAAAATCTCCCATAAAATTATTTACACATGAAACCACTCTAGGAACAAATATTTTAACATCTTTCTTCATAAACTAGGGCATAAGAAACATAAGAAGGGTGGTCTCAAATGCTCAGTAAGGGTATACATAATTATTAAAAATTTAAGGTCATCATTGAGGGTAAGATGAGAATAAGATTATGATGACATAATCACAGTGCATGAGCATAACATAAGATAATTAATACCCATTGTGTAACACCTCAATAATTTAAAAAATATTTATTTTAAAATAAATTTAATTATGTCAATACCTTGTAATATACATAACACTAGTTTTAAAAAAATATGGTTTAGTCACATTTTTCATACATAATTTAAAATCACCTATTACCCCTTTTAGAAAATTTATTTGCAAAAAAAACATTTCTGAAATCAGAATATCAAAATTATCATATGGATAAATTTTCATATATTTCTAATAATTTTCATTTTTTGATGAAAAGTGAAAAATATAAATTTTAATAGAAAAATGCCTTTTTGTTTAAATTATTTAAAATTTTAAACATTATTTTGAATTTGATTTAAAGTAAAATTTGTTTAATTTTATATAAATTAATGTAATTTAGGTTATTCTAATCATGTTCATGTTGAATGTTTATATTAAAACTTTGTAAACTTTTGAATATTTTCTCTTTAAAAAAATTATTTCTCATTACATCTATGGAATTAAATTTAAATTAATTTTTTTACACTTTTAGAAAATTTATTTGAAAAAACAATCTTCATTTTTTGAAATATAAATATAAAAATTATCATAGGGTTAATTTTTGGTATTTTCTAAGAAGTTTGAGTTTTTGATGAATAGTTAAAATTCCTAAATTTTATTTGAAAACTGAATTTTAATTTAAATTATTTGTAATGTTAAAATATATTTTTAATTTTTTTAAAGTAATATTAGTTCAATTTTATATAAATTAATCTAATTTAGTTTATTGGAAAAAAATTCATATTGAATTCAGATATGAAAACTTTGTAAACTTTTGAGTATTTTCCTCTAAAAAATGATTTCTTATGATGTTTGTGGAATTAATTTTAAATTAAAATTTTCTGATTCTATGAGTTTAATTTGGAAATTTTAACTCTATATTTGGAATCAGTATAATTTATAGTTTATAATAAAATGAAATTAATATTTTACCAAAATTAATAGTAAAATTTGAAAAAATAATCTACTATGGTTAGGGTAAAACTAATTTACAGGGGAGTTAAATTAAAACGATAAGAGTGAAAATCACCTAAAATGTTTTATTAATTTTTTTATGAGTCTATTTTTACCTTTAACATTAAATTCTATAAAATATTTAATTTATTTCCAATTTCATTTGAATATGACCCATATAATAAGTTATATAAATAAATAGACAAAAAAGGAACCTTTCTTGATTTTAATATCTATAAAGCTTTGGGATGGGGGAAAATAACAAAGGTTTAGTTATGTGTATTATTTAGAAATATAAATGATTATTTTTTATCATAATAATTTATATCTAATATTTATAGATTAAATAATTACTTAAAATTCTTAATAAATTCTAAGGATATAATTATTTAAATAATAATTAAATAAAATAAACGATACAAAAAGTATTAAAAGTCAGGTAAATTGAACGAATTAACATGTTCCATTATTTTTTTAGATTATTATATCGTATTACATGAGTTTAAACATAATATATTCGAATTACATAATCGTATTTATATTTTTTAAATAAAATTAAATTAATAATGTCAAAATTGACATTAATGTTATTTTATAATAAATGATATTTTATTAAATTATTTAAAATAACTAAAAAACCTATTTTCATAAAATTTATTTTTAAATATTAATATATATCAACTATTTTTTATTAATTGAAAAAAATTTCTTTTATAATGAATATATTGACTACTAAATAGAAAAAAACTATGTAAGCATTGTTAAGGTTAAAACATTGTTTTTTCATGTTTCATGTGTTTGTGTTAAAATTAATATTCATCACACAAGGATTTTATATTTGATAAATTGTATTTAATATTTATAATAATTTGGTAAAAATTATTTAATAAGGATCATTTTATTTTAGTCTTAAAAGATAAATTACCAAGGTTAGAAAACTAGATACCATGGTGAAAAACCAAAATAGTAAAATTAGGGAAATTTAGAAGTTAAGGAAAAAAATGTTAAGAACATGTTTTTCATTTGGTGTTGGAGGTTTTTATCGACCATATCATCCCCCCAAAACTTTAATTATTAATTTTGGAGACACTGGGGGTAATTGATACCTCCCAATAGTGAATAATTTTGGGTATTCACAAAAATGTCACTCCTCCTCAATACAAATAATTTATGCTAAGTCACATTACTTATGAATAAAATTGATTATTACATAATTGAGTAACTCTTTATACATGCATGACACTAATTAAGGACTGTTTATAGAAATCACATTGATGCATCAGTAGTCTCATGAGATGAATTAGTTGTCCAAATCAGATGGGTTTCTACCCAGTATGTTCTAAACTGTCTTGTGAAATGTATTCATGGTAAAGGTATCATGTTCTTGGGAAAAAAGAAATCTAATAATTAAGTGTTTCCTTCATTCAAAAATAATTTATTATTTTCCATAATATTTTCATAATGATATTATATCTAGATACATTTAATTCTGAATATATTGATTAAATGGAATGTGTTTATAGTTATATACCTTTTCATATTGATTATGCCATATCAAGTTATTTAAGTGTCATGATTGTAAAGTTATTTAAATTTATATAAGTATTATTCTTATCAATTCATTATATCTTCCACTATACTTAACTCTTACTGATCATTTTTACTCACCCTTATTTTTTCCCCTTTCCCCATGTTATAAATATGAATCCTTTTAATGAGTGTTCAAGGATGTTGTAAATTTTCATTTTTTATGTACTATGTTTTATTTTTCATTCCCAATTTAAAATGGGTATCATGTATGTATTTGGTTCTCTAAAACTACTAAATTGATCGGTCATGTGGGATTTGACCCATTGTATCTACGGAAATGTAATAAGGCGGGGCAACAACTCCAGGATACTAGGGTTAGGGGTGTTATAATTAGTATTTGAGGAAGTTTATCTGAAACCTTTGGAACTAGAATGAGGAAAACATAGATTAGAGAACATAACCCTATGGTGGAATTTGAGAATAAGTATTGAACAACTTATTAATGTTTTGGTAATGTAGATATTGTGTGGTTTTCCTTGAAATAAATACCTGTAAGGATACTATAAGTGGATGTAGTTCTAGAACAGATGTACCTAAAGGTAATAACTCTAAAATGGGTGAATTACGTTATACCTAATCATTACCCAATTTACGATAGCTTTCCTTATTGAACACTTTGTTTTATACTCCAATGGGATATGTGTAGGATAATTCATATTTTATTTACAAACCAATATAGAGGATTTAAAAATAAAGACATACATAGAGAAACCAAGTTTATGATTTTCATATTAACAATAAATAAATTTAAATTTATGTTATGTTTTACACCATATTTGGAATTATTCATTATCATTTAAAATTGAAATTTTTTTGATATAATATAGCATATTCCATTGATTAGAAATGGATCCTTGGGGAAATAAAGGTATCAATACTCATGGACAATGTAGATATTTCCCTACTAAATAAGCCAATATAGTTAGTATTATAATTGAGAAAATTATGGCTATATTATGGTAACTTAATTAGGTTATGAAAAATAACCTTTCCTGGATGGAGAAACCTATTCCATGGTGAGATTATCCTATATTGGATCACTTTATGTGACAGAAGACCCTATTATTTATTGTTACTCTTAATCCAATATATGATGAGTGATGGATTAATTCTCTATTGGATATATTTATGGCCTTAGGATGCAGTGAAAAGTAAAAGATTACAATTTCAGTTTATTTCCTCAAAGGTGATGTTGATCAATGGTGGTCATTGATCCAGAATACTATAGAGGAAGTGGAAATAGAACTGTGGAATGAAAATGTTTTAATGAGACATTATTTAATAAATATTTCCCTTGCGAGAATAAAATTGAGATGAAGTGCATGTTACATAGCTTAAAGAAAAAGTAAAAAGAAATTATTCCAGAGTATAAAGTTTCCTTTAAATGGTTAACTGGGTAGGCTATGAATTATATACGTAACACAGAGAAAAAGATTGATTACTTCTTTAATAGGATTAATCCAAGTCTCTAAAGGGTTCTAGTCACTCAAAAATTTATTTATATGACAATATAGTTTTATGTTCTATCAATACATTGAAAGAATTATCCAATTAGTACAAATTTAAAGGGAATAAATAGAAGAAGATTACAGAAGAGTAAAAAATGGATAAAGATAATAAGGAAAAACTAATTTCATCACATGTGATGATTGTGTAAAGAAACACCATGGTACTTTCTTGAAGTGAATGGGAGTTTTCTATAATTATGTGGAAAAAGGATACAATTATCATCATTTCAAGGGAAATAAATAAATTCATCATGTGTAATGATTATACTATAAGGAGATGAGGTACTATGATAATGAATTCCCCAAGTTTCAGGGGAATATACCTCATAATAAAATAAGAGATCAATTTCAATATTTTTCAATTACCAGAAACGAATTTGAATGATTAATATAGTGACTCAATCATAACATACATGGATATTACATCATTTTGTATGGATATTTAGAACGTTACAAAATTACATTCTCGAGGACCGTAATAGTTTAGTGTATTTGGAAACTTGGATAACATTCTTATAATTTGGTGAAAAATCTTCAACAACTCCCATAAATATCATCCCCTTTGGCACTCCTACTTAAAACCTTCCTTCATAACCAAGGAAAATAAAACCTAAGAAAGGGAGAGATTAGATGCTCAGTAAGGTTAAATAAATGAGATGAATAATCATAATATATAAATAAGGGTGTGAGAACATTTTCATGCCATTATAAAATAATACCCTTCATATCAAAGAGTATAAACATGAATCATAGTACAAAGGTTGTAATTTCATAAGATATTAATTATAAGGGTGATAAATCATCATAATGAATCATGAACCATAATATCATGTCATATAAGTGTGTCACCATCATATATATATAAAACTGTTTCATGTGTCAAGTTTAACGACCAAGTACTTTGATATAGTGGATAAAGACACACCTATTTCCCATAGTGGATTAATATGCACCTGTTTCCGATTGTGGATTAGGACACTCTTTTTTCCCATTCTGGATTAGCACACACCTATTTCCCAATATGGATCAATCTCATTAAATTGTTTCCCATATTTATCTCATGAGATTTAAATCTTTACCCAATTCATTGGAGGTAGATATAGATCTCACCCTTCACATAATAAAATCATGCATACATGTTCCATAAGATAATAAAACATTCATCATGTCATGACCCATTAAAATAGATGGGTTTTATAAACATCATATAATAACCCATGAAATTATATGGGTATCATAAAAATTTAATCATATTTTAGCCTCTGGAAAAGAGATAGGTTTCATAATAATTTTATCATAGAATACCCCATTAAATGAAGTGTGTTTCATATGTGTTTTATCATGGTATAACCCTTAGAAGAGAAATGGGTTTCATAAAATACTTGTTATATTTAACATAAACAATTAAAAGAAATAATAAGACTGTTGTCCTTAGATAATATCCCCAATAAAAAATAAAAAATATCAAATGATTTTATCTTATATGAAGTATGATTTTGAAAGAACACTTTGATCATTTCTTATGGAAAAATAATCTTTCTTTAAAAATCATCTTTTTAAGACATAAAACATTTTAAAAATGTTTTTCTGAAAACCACATTGAAAAATAATGAATTAACCTTTAAAATTCCCTTAATAATGTTTTTGATGAAAATATCCTTTTCACTTTGAAAATATTCTTTTTATTTTATAAAACATTTTGAAAACATTTTCCATTGAAAATATCATTGAAAACTTATAAAAGAATCCTTGAAATAATTAAAATTATTTTATTTGAAAACAAACTTTAAAAACATATAAAATAATATTTAAACATAATTTAAAACACATTTTTGGCCTAAAACATTCTTAAAATAATTTTTTCTTGAAAATTAGCTTAAAATATAATTTAAAAACATTTTTTGAAACATGGTTTTTGAATAAAATAGATTTCCAACCAAATAGAGAAATAAAGTAAGTTTTTCTTAAAAATACTTTATTAATTATATTATCTACCAAAACTATAAAATGGTAATAATATATAAATATTTCATGATAAATCATAGTAATATAAAAATCATGAGAATTATTGATTGATGGACTAAAATATTAATGGAAGCATAATCATAAATAGTCCAGGTAAACGATGATATTTTAGCAATAAACTCTTACCACTTTGGTAACAATGAATTAAAATACCCATGAAAGGATAACAATAAATGAAGCATAAAAACATCATTAAAATAAGGATATTAATGGTATAACATGTCAAATGGTAGTTTACACACCTTGTAAAATAATATAGATTCATAACAAAACATGAGTCACAAAGAAGGAAAATTGAGACAAATTACCTTATTGATTTGGTAACTTTTGAACCGTAAAACACCGTGAATTAGACATAATAAAATGGATTTGTAAATACCCATAAATTTAACCATAAGAATAATATAATTAATTCATGGATAGTATATACACCACATAGAATAAACGAGGGGTAAATAAAGCATAAGTCTCATGGAAATAAAAGTGATACTAGAAATCCCCTTCCTACTTGAGTAACTTTTGATTCATGAGATCCATGAAAGAATAACATAAATAGAAACCTTTTAATATCATGAAATAAATGGAATTAATTATATAAAATTATATAGATTATTTTATACACCACACAACAAGAATAAGTGGTGGATATATCATATATCACACAGAAATAAAAGTGAGATGAGAAAACCCTTTCCTTAAGTCTTGACTTTATTTATACATGTTCAAAAATATTGTATAATAAATATAATTTTATTATAAATCTACCAAATAACCATATTATTTTATATCATACCATATTTTTTATTATTACTTTATATTACCTATTTATTAACAATTCCATGTTAATGTTATGTTTTGGGTAATAAGCACTTTGTTTTTTTGTATATGTTTTCACTTGTTATTATTAATCCTATTACATAGATCGTTATTTAATTATTTAACGAATTTAAAAACAGATATAAATATCATATATATCAATTATATAATTATTTATAATAATCTATAAAATATAGAAATATGAAATGGAATACACAGTTCATGGACACAGTAGGTCGTACGCAGGTGTGAACATAGTTTCTGTTTTCTTATCGTATGGAAAGAATGAAAGTAAATGAAATTAAATGAAATATATGTATATATATATATATATTATCATTATAGTATAATTATTATTTAATAAATTACATATAAATTTACTAAACACATCATTAATACATTCCATATAAAGTGTGAACGAATCACAACTCTTTGAGGAGGCGGTTGTCTACTCATCAACAAACGAAGTTATCTTATTCCTACAAAATTGATAGAATGAAGTTATGTGTTATATAATAATGAAAAATAAATAAATAAATCATAAATATAATATATTTAATATAAAAAATAATAATTATATAATTATTTCCAACCTTTAAAGGTTTTAATCGAAGAATGGACAACATTGGTTCGTGAGGCGTTAGTCCATCTTACACACGAACAACGATTGTGTATCCCATTTGATGGAAGTGTGTATAGGTGTAGTTAAAACCCATAACATAAAAATATATAATTATATGAATGATATTTAATATATTTTATAATCATTTAATAATAATAATATAGGTGGTGGAGAAAGAAATAATACAAAAGTTCTTATTGAAGGATGCTACCTCTTCTTTGGGTAATTCCTTTTGGTTTGCACTCTAAAGGAATAAAATGGTTTTCTTTATTCACAAATTGAGTCTTATAGGATTATATGAGTTAATTGGAAGATTATTTGGGTAGTTTTGTATAAGAAATAGGGTTTTATAGGTGTGAATAAGTGAGGGGATTAGTACCCATTTATAGTGGAGGAGGACTGACATTCCTGTAAATATAAAAAGGTAAACACTATTGAGAGGTCTCCCTTTTATAATGTGACTCCAATAATCATCCATTTTATAAAAATGGAGTATATGGTCAAAATACTTCCATAAATTAAATTTTGGACATGTTTCTAGTTTATTTATATCCTTTAGGTAAAGTTTAACCACTAAGTAAACTCGTTTATACCTTAATCATTGTAATTAATTTTAATTACTTTCACTAATATATTTTGTCAAAAACTAATTTTAACAAAAAATAAAATATTAATAATTCTTATTCCAAATATGGAATCCTTTTTTTCAAATTATAAACACATAAGTGTTAGAAATTCATTTAAAATCAATCTTACAGATGGGATGAGACAACAAGTTTTTCAAGTAAAAATATTCAATAGTTTGAAATGTCTTAATATCCAATTTCAATGAGAAAATGATTCAAATAACCTAAATTTTATTAATATATTTATAATTGATATAAATATACTTTAAAACTAATTTAAAATATAATTTAACTATATAAATAAATTATAGGAAAATGCTGTTTTCAATTAATATTCAGTGATTTTTTCACTATTCATCAAAAAATGAAACTTCTCAAATAAATACCAAAAATTTACCCAAAGTACATTTTGATATTAGGATTTCAAAAATAAGTTTATTTTCTCAAATAAAATTTATAAGTGTTTCAAAAATTATATTTAATATAGATGTGTCCTTATAATGCATTAAAACTCCTTTTAGAAAGAATATATATCTTTATACGTAAAATTTAATTTATTATTATTTATTGTCTAGACAACACATAAGATTAATGTTAAATAGTTAAATAAATACAATATATATATATATATATTAGTTAAAATATTTTATAAAAGGATTAATTAATTTATTAAAGTAAAATATGTTTAATTGAATAAATATAGTTTTCGAACAAAAGATTTCCTATATTTTCAAAATGATTTTATTTTTATTCATAGATAATTGGTCATTAAATAATTATTCTTATGCACATGTGTAAACCATATTTTCATAATTTAATTAATCTAATTCATAACCTCCATTCCAATGGCTAGGTGAAAACTTTAAAAATATTTTAATAATAATATTAATAGAACATTTTAGTTTGATAAAACTAGGTCTTGCATGTAATGTAAGATATCTAAGGAACATGGTATTTTGTGTAACACAAGACAAAAATAGTATTGTGTGTAATGAAATCTAGTCCATGTGTCATGTGTATTTCATGAATAACTTTTTTGTTTGTGTACAAATAAAACTAAACTTACTGCTTTCATATAACATAATAAATATTCATTATTGTGTGAAATAAAAAATATCAAAAAATTTAAATTAATTTAAAAAAAATCAGAAAATATCAGGGAATTACAAATTATGTTCCTGTGTTTGGATTCATGATTTATGTAATTTTTTTGATTTTATCAATGATATCCAAGTTATATGAATTATTAAATATATAAGGATTGTATTTTAGAAAATTGTAATTGAGGATTTGAAAGTGTGTGTTGAATGGTACCAAGAAAAGTGATTCATTGGAAAGTAACATCTTAGAAAACAAATGATTGAGGAAAATATAACCACTAGTATTTTCTTGATGTTGAGATAATGTTTTTGGGATAAATAGTTGAATGATATTGATAAATTAAATTGGATAGTGATAACTACCTTGGAATCGATTAATGGTTTATTGATAAAGTTGTTTATTCTTGATGGAGTTTATAAAATTTTTGGATTTAAGGAATATATCCAATAATATGTGTTTTAATTAAGTAATAATGAATCGTTCATGTTTTCAATTAGTTTTTATGATAATTCAGGTTATTACCATGTTTTAAGAGAATACATGATGAATGTATTCACATATTTGGTATGTGATATTTAAGATCTACTTCATATTTTTTGATAGATTAATGATATGTTAATTTTTAAAATTCAGTTAAAGTATTTATAATGTTATGGATCTTAATCTTTTGGAAGGGTTATATGGTTAACCATTTGTTAAATGGATTAATTTTGACTTGGAACATGGTTTTAAATAATAATTATATTAAGATTTACACATATTGGATAATTTTTTCTAACCATATTTGTTTTGGAAAATATTTTAAGATAGACAGAATGTATTTTTGCTCTTTTATGGATCTTATGATCTAATAAAAATGAGTTTTAGTTCTTTAGGCATAAAATAATCATTTTTGGATAGTTATTTCGTCGAGTAGGAGATGAGTTTGGAATTGATCATGGCATAACCAAAGGATGAGAATGTGCTTATAAAATGGAATAAAATCAAGTAATTATATATTATCATGAAAGTTCATCAACTTTAGAAAACATGTATTGAAATAAAGTTTTATCCTATTAAAATAATTTCTAATGATATCAATGACCCTTTTCACACCTATTTTCTTTATGGTCTTGTGGTCGTTACCCTTCTATAGATCACCAACTTTCTTAGGATTAATGGCCTCTATCACTCTCCATTAATCCTTGGGAATTAATATTCTATACCATTTCTATGATTTCATTTCCCACTTTATTACACTAATTTTAAACCTAGTTATGTGATTACTCCATATAAACCATGTACTTCCCTTTCTATCATATGAAGATTGTATTTTATTAACCCTTTTATGATTTGATTTTTTTTCAACAATGGTATTTCCCAATGTTGAACCCCTGATTACAAAGATCAAGTCTAAATTTAGATGAAATAATTTATTTAAGGTGGAGATAATGTAAAATTCCAAGACTTTATGATGTATTTAATTTATAATAAATTTAATTTCGTTGATAGCCTGTAATACACGCAATACTAGTTTTAAACATAACATAGTTTAGTCACGCTTTGCATACTTAATTTAAAATTAATTATAATCACTTTTAGAAACTTAATTTTAAATAATAAACATAATTTTTGAAATTTTATTATTTAAATTATCTTTGGGTTAATATTTAGGATTTTTCTAAGAAGTTTCATTTTTTGATGAATGGTGAAAAATACTGAATTTTAATTATAACTCATTTTTCATTAAAATTATATATAATATTAAACTATATTTATAATTGGTTTTAAAGTAAAATTAGTTTAATTTAATATTAATAAATCCAATTTAGGTAATTAAAATCATCTTATATTGAATTGTGATTTGATAGCTTTATAATCTTTTGAACATTTTCCATTCAAAAACTTTCTTTCTCATCACGTCTATAAGATTAATTTGAAATTAAATTTTCCCAATTTTTTGGATTGGATTTGGAAAAATGGATTAAATATTTTGAATAATAATAAGTTTTAATTTCTAATAAGTTCAACTTAATTTTCTACCAAAAGTAATAGTAAAAATAGTAAAAATTATTAACCACAGTTAGGGTAAAAACTGATTTTCCGGGGGTTAAACTATAAATACAAGAATGAAAATGACCTAAATATTATATTATTTTATTTTTGTGACTCTATTTTAAACATGTAAATTAAATACTATAATATAGGGAAATTTATTTCCACTTTCCATTGAAAATGACCCATATAATAATCTAAGGAAAGAAAAGTAAAAAACAGACCTTCCCTGCTTTTAATATCTATAATGATTTAGGAGGAAGAAAAAAACAAAAAAAAGTTTGGTTATGGATATTATTTTGAAAAATAATTAATTATTTTTTTATAATTATTTAATTTTATTAATTAGATGTTAAATAATTACTTAAAATGCTAAATAAATGCCAATGTAGTAATTATTTAGTTAATAGTAAAATAAAATAATTGATACTAAAAATATTTAAAGTGAAGTACATTGAATAAATTATTGGGTTTAATTATTTTTTTATACGAGTATATCATATTAAATTGGTATTAATATAATATATTTCAATTCTATAATTTTCTTTATATTTTTTAATTCAAATTAAATGAATAATCTCAAAATTGACATTAATGTTATTTTATGATAAATGTTATTTAATTAAAAGATTTAAAATTACTAAAAAATTTGTAAACAATTATTTTTTAATGTTAATAAATATAAACTATGTTACATTCATAGAAACATTATTCTTTTATAAGGACTATATTGACCACTAATTAGTAAAAACTTGGTTAGCATTATTATGGTTAAAATGATAATTTTGTGTGTTACATGAGCTTTTGTTATAATTAATTTTCAACACACATCGGATTTTTATTTAGAAAATTAGATTTAATATTTATAATAATTGGTAAAAATTATCTAATAAAAATAATTTTATTTTAGCCTTAAAGTATAAATTACATAGGTTGGAAAACAAATTACCATGGTGAAAACCAAAAATGGTAAAGGTAGGGAAAAGTATAAGTTAAGGGAACAAATGTTTAAAACCTTTATTTAATTGTGTGTTGGAGGAATTTATTGACCATATAATCCCTCCAAAAATTTAATTATCAATTTTTGTGTCCCCTGGGGTAAGATATACCTTTCAATAGTGAATACTTTTGGGTATTTATAAAAATGTCACTCATCCTCAACTATAAAAGGTCACCCCCTCTCCTTCTTCACAACTTGAAAATTATTTTATTAATCCAAACACTTCCCAAAACACTTACCAACATCCCTAACCTCATCATAGAAGAATTATTTTTGGAATTTAACTTTTCTTTTAAGGAATTAGTGAAAACCTAAGAAGGATACCTGAAGAAGATGTAATATTATTCAAAGAGCGTTATTAATTTACTTCATTCTCCGCCTCCTTATTTTTTATTAAAACATGATAATATGATATTATCAATATATTCCTTATATTTTTATTTTTTTTAATAGTAAGGTAATGACCTAAAAACATCTCCACCTCCATAAAATGGGTTATGAAATCATCATTCGTGTGTACGGCAGACTACCGCCTCACTAACTAATGTCATTTGTTCTTCCATTTACATCTCTCAAGGTTGGGTATGATGATGTTTCTAAATTATATATATCATATTTATAAAATATTTATACTTATGGATTAAATATATCATTTTTTTACCATTCATTCCATAAGAGATATGATAACATCACTCATGTGTATGGAAGAGTACCGCCTCGTGAAGAAATGTGATTTATCTTTCACTAATGCTTTACATGGAAGGTGATAAAGATAAATTTAATGATTATATGTGATATAAATGAAATAATTTTTATAATCATGAAATATTTATCATTATATAAAAAAAAATATCATTTTATTTATTTCCTTCCACTGCTTCAATGGTGGTGCAATGGTGAAAGAGTGGTGTACAACAACATTATTCTTTGGGAGGTGCAGTGTTCGATTCCTATAAGTCTTCTCTTGAGAGAATTTATATTTCCCCTGGGATACACTCATCTTTTAGGTTCAACCATTTTTTGATTGGGTGGGTTAATTGAGGCACGAACCACCCAAACTGACATATTGTTGTTTCAAACAATTGTTGATCGGTTCGTCACCCTCCGAGATGCTCTATCATCTTGCCTGGAAACGACTCCTTCATGGTTGGGGATCTATCCAGGTTGATCCCTTCATGGGGATGTGGGTTTCTTGTTGTGTATAGTTTGAAAAGGCCTCACCTAGGGATTCCCTTTTAAAATAATATTTTCTTTATTTCCTTCTTACTCACATAAATATGGCAACATTGTTCATGTTCATGTATACTACCACCATCACGAAGTGATGCGGCTCTCTTTTCATCACCACATCAAATAGATGATATATATATATGTGTGTATATAAATTTGTATATATAATATTATGATCATTCTATAAATACTATATATTACACACCTTCTTTCCATAATGATCATTGTAAAATGGAAACATTACTCATTCGTACATACGGTCTACCACCTCCATGATCGTAACATACTTTATTTTCCATAACCATATTTCTTGATTGGTTTTAAAATTAAAAAAATTATGTCAAAATTTTATAATTATTTCATAATTATTATTATGGGTATAATGCAACTATATAATATTCTCAATAATCGAAACATTCATAATAATTCATGAATGAGAAAACCATTCAATTTATACCCGAAAAAATTCAAATAATGAAATATTATTAATGAACGAGTGGTGATATGTTATAAATGGATAATATATAATATCATAAATAAAAATATGGTTTGATTATTTGTTAATAATGTGTTTAAGACTATTTTATAGGAGGTTAAATCATGTTCAGCCAAAATTACACGAGCGGTAAGGGATTTCATCTCAATTTACATTCTATTAAGAATTATTTGTTATTATGAACCAATTAACTCTTATGTGGTATATATAATACCCTTTAACATGTAATATCCTAATTCATTCATAATTAATGGTATTTTCATATTCAATTTGAATCATTTCATCTAAGTAAATTTTACTTGAAAATTACAAAGTGGTAAAAGTTATTATGAAATCTCACTTTATTTTATGATTTTTAACTTTATCTTGAAACAATAAATTTATTCTAATAATTTATCATTGGATATTACAGTTCTCTTAAATATAAATATCATTTTTTTATGTATATGATTATCACCTAAACTATATACCATTTTTACAAAGGGTGTTTACTTTGAAAGTTATATGATTAACTGGAGACATATTGATAAATATGTATCCTTTACTCAATACAAATATCTAATTATAAAGCACATTGTTTATGAATTAAATTGATTACTTGATATATGAGTAATTATTTAGACATAAATAAAATTGGTTAGGTATAATTTCTATAAATCCCTTGATGCATTGATAGTCACGTGAGAAAATTCAGTTATCCAAATCAGATGGGTTTTCACCCCTTATATTCTAAACCGTATCGTGAAAGGTCTTGGTGATAAAGGTAACATGTTTCTGGAAGACATTCTCTTCGATAATTCAGAATTTCATTCATTAATAATTATATTATTATTATCCATGATTCACAATGGTATTATCTCTGGATTCGTCTAATTCTCTGTTTACTGATTAAATTGAATGTGTTTTCAGTTATTTTCCTTTCCATGTTGATTATGTTATATCTAGTTTTGGTAAGTGGAATGTGTATTAAGTTATTTAATTTTACATAAGGATTATTAATTATGATTCACAATATATTCCATTATACTTAAACCTTACTAGTCATTTGATCTTATGCTTATTTTTTTCCCCTTTCCCCAAGTTATGAAGATGGATCATTTTATTGAGTTTTCAAGGATAATGATCATTTTTTATATACTATGTTTTAATTTTTTATTCCCAAAATAAAATGGGAAACAATTATGTATCTGGTTCTCTAAAACTACTAAAAATTTAGGTCCTTCAATTTTTGAACCATTGTATCTATGCTAATGTAATAAAGTGAGGCACTGGCTCTGAGCTACTGGGGTCGGGGTAGTTACACATCAATACTTGGATCATCAATCCTAAAATATGGTATAAATATTTAACAAAGGAAAGAGTCATAAGAATCAATAATCATGAGGCATTTTATGTAAATATTGATCAATGAAATTGTTAAAAACATATATCAAGAATAAATAAAACATGTCGGTATCTTAGAACATTATCTTCATAGAACCTCTACAGAACCCTTAAAAATTGGAATAACCATACAGTCAATTTATAACATTATTACCTAATTAATTGGAGAGATATAATGGGGATCACAAATTATATAATGATATATAATGGGGCTAAACATATCAATAAAGTTGTATCAGGAACACCCATTATCATAAACAATGTACAAGAATCATGACATAAATAAAGTACATAGATCTTGAATTTCAACATAAAACTAATATGAAAAAATTTAGCTTGATTAACCCATGTAAAAGAATAAAGTTCCATGATAATATCTTTGATAAAATCATATCACATACAGATAAATAATTATGATGGTTTCATTACAAAATATCCCTATTGGATCATAGGTAACATCAAGGGTTATTGACGTTGATGAGTGGAAATTACATTAAAAGGTCATTAAAAACATTTTTTTAGGAAAATACACATTTCACAATGAAAATAAATTTTAGAAAAATAAAAATTCATAGAAATATTGTGAAAATATATTTCACTAAAATTAATATATGAAAACAATAAATAAATATTCAAAAAAATAATGGTCGTGATGGTGGGAAATCTGTTGATGGCATAAATGGTAAAAGAAATTAAACATTTTATAAAAGGAGTCAAAAGTAATCAATTTTGAAAAAGTTTATAAATTTCCATATTAATAAATTTTCAAAACAAGGTAAAATAAAAATAGAAATATATTTATAAAATCATTTATTTGTAGAAAATAATATTTTTTGAATCATTTTATAAAATATGGATATATAAGAGAAAGATTCCTGATCTAAATTAAAACACAAGATCAGTATCACATAAAAAAGAATCTCTTGATGTTTCTTTAATAAATAAGGGAGAAAATGTAAATAAAACATGTATATAAAATTCATAACCAGAGGATAATAAAATAAATTTGTTTTAATATAATAACAGTATATGATTTCCCCCCAAAGAACCTTGAACATAAACACTCCCAAAAAAGATGATTGTAACATAAAACTTTTTCGACTTTGGTAACTATACAATTATAATCCCCATGAAGAAATAACATAAATTGAAATATTAAATATCCTGGAAATAAAAATATTCATCATATATCATGTCAAAGGGGAAGTACGTACCCCTCATAAAATAAACTGGGTGTATATCTTAAACATATGTCCCAACAAAAGGGAATTTGAGACGAATATCCCTAACAAAGATCATATCATTGAATTGAGAGTTAATAAATGGAAATATTATGTGTATAAAAATAAAATACACCCAATAATAGTGAAAATATAGAAAAAAAACTTAGATTTCAATTAACACATAATCATGAAATAATAAAGTCGATGAAAAAGTGTTATAATCTAATGAAAGGAAATTGAGTTAAGAAAACCTCTACCGCTTGGTAACTTTAAAATCAAATACCCTTGGATTAAATAATTTAAATTGAAACATAAGATACCATGAAGTATAAAGGATTCATAATATAACATTAAAGGGTTTATTATATACACCATATAAAATAAATTAGGTGTATAACAATAAAATATGCCTTTTTAAAATTAAATTTAGGGGAAATCTCTTACCTTGAGTCCATAATTTCCATGTATATCCTTTAAATCTTGTATAATAAACTCATATAAACTATTTCATTTCTTAATAATATTTTATATGTTTAATCCCTTACCCTTATAATATTCAATTAATTTATTTTAATGACATTTTTAATAACCTAATTAGTTAATTCTACATTAGGTATTTTAAGGGCATTCAGTTCATAAATTCAAAACAGCTTCAGTGTGTTGCCAGTGGGAAAAGGGTTCATTATTTAATAATATTAAAAATAATAATCATTACATAATTAGATTTGTTATACATCAATTATACTTTTGAAAATTCATGGAATATGTTTATTAAAAATTAACTATGTTATAATCACAAAGATGATAGGTTGTATGTTCACATGAGTAACATTTCCATTTTTCAATGATCGTTATGGGAAGAGGGTAAGTATTATTTTATATTTTAATAATTACAAAAATATAATAAATACGATATTATTTATTTAAATACACTCATATACATTATCCATGTTATGTGGTGATGAAAAATAAAGCATATTGCTTGATGGAGGTAGTGGTCAATATGTACACACAAACAACATTATCACCTGTTAATGTTTGGAAAGTTTATAAAAGAGATGATATATATTATTTCTCCATAAGGATAAATATTTCATGAAAATAATATATGTGTGTGTGTGTGTGTTTTGTGTGTGTTTTTTTGTGTTATATACATTATTGTAATCATCTATGATATGCGGTGATGGAAAACAAATTACATTGGTCCGCGAGGCAGTAGTCCATTGTCCACACGAACAATGAATTCTTTTCCCATTTTATAGTGGTTGTAGATTGATATATTTTATTACACTAACATAATAAAATCCTAGTATATTAACTATAATTATGGTATTATCTCAACATTCTTGAAGAATATTTTAATGAGGTTGAAGTAAAAATAGAATAAAACCTCTTAGTTAAGAACTATATCACACATTTGGACAACCTCATTTTCTTTACACCATAATCCCTCTAAGGATGGTATTACTCAAATAGTAAGAGGTATATAATGTGGGTAGGGTTTTAATTAAGCTATTTATGTAGGTTATGGGTGAAAAATATGGGTTCTTTAAGTGTGAAGAAAAGGAAAAAGTGGGTTCCCTTTTATATGAGAGAGGAGGGATACTTTTTGAATTTATTAAAATATTAAATAAATAAAAAATAATTTTCATGTTCAAATTGTTCCAAATTGATATTATTAGAATATTTAATGATTAATTTTATAAATAAAATTATAAAATTTAATCTTTAAAAGTTTAAATTAGGATTAAACCTTTATCTCTTTGTCTTAATCATCTTTAACCCTTTTTGACAATTACCATGATAACGAATTTGTTAATATTTAGGGGTCAACATAGTAACTATAAAATAAAATTTGGGTCTTAAATGATTCATGGTTTTTATATTAAACGTTATACCAATATATTCTACAAAAAAAATTATTTTTAGGAATTCTACAATATTAAATAAAATATTATTTATTCAAAAAATACCCTTAATGTCAATTTTTGAATTATTCATTTACTTTGAATTTAACATCATCAATCCAGTACAATAATTTCAATATATCAATTAATATTTCCATAAATTGTTATATTTAACCAAAAAACATATTTATAAAAAAATTTATTTCATATTATTTACTTTTATAATTTTTATACCATTTATTTTATTTTTATTTTACTTAAAAAATTATTATATCATCATTGCATATGAGTTTAAGGTAATTATTTCATATCTAAAAATTATAAATAAATTAATAAGATAAAAAAATTATATTTTAAAAGAATATTTATAATAGAACATTGTCTATTTTTATCCCTATCAAAAAATATTATAGTTTTTAAAATCAAGAAAGGGACATTTTTGGATTTTCTTTTCTTAAAGTATTATAATGGTCACAATCATAGACAAAAGAAACAAATCCATATATTATACTTTTTATGATTATGGATTCAATATACACTTGAAATAATATTAATTTAATTTCTAATGTCATATTTATGGCCTTATTATTTTATTTTTAACCTTAATTACTCGTTTTACCCTTGACTGTGGTAAAAAATTAATAAGGTTTCTATTCATAATGTCTAACAATAAAAGGGTAATATATTAAAATTTTGTAACTAATAATTAAAAATATTGAATCCTTTTTTTAAGATTCAAAACACAAAATAGGTTGACTTTAATTTATAATTAAACATAAAAATTGCGATGAAAAATAGTTTTTAGAAAATACATTTTTAAGTATAAAAAATGATTTCATTGAAAATTAAATATTAAAATTCATTTAAAATACTATACTTGGATTATTTTAATCAAAATAAACTAATTAAATTTTAAAATTTATCCAAAATATAATTTTACTTTGTAATGAAAATATAGTTTTCAATAAAAAATCAATATTTTTCACTATTCACTGAAAATAAAACTTTTCAAAAAATCTGAAAACTTCACCTTTAAATAATTTTGATATGATTATTTAAAAAATGATATTTATTTTATCAGATAAATTATATAAATTTTCTAGAAATTAATTATAATATTTCCTCAAAAAAATAATAAAAAACATTTTGGAAGAAAATGTATTTTCAAAGCGTAAAATGAATTTAATAAAAATTTAGTATATATTTCCTAATAATTATTAAATACACCTATATTTAGTAAAAAAATTATATGTATTTAATTAATTAGTTAATCATATTCATACTTTCCAATTTGATTATTAGGTTATAATAGTCATATAATATTATGAGGTTTGTTTGAGCTGAGAGTTGTATATCTTGTACATTATCAAATGTAGTATTAATTTTAAAAATATTGGGATATTTCAATCAAAGAACTATAAATTAATCCATTTATAAATAAAAACTACCTTAATTCCTTTTAATAGCCGTTTAGAGCTATATTTGGAATATGATAAGGGAAGTATGGATCCTTTCCACTAGAACATCCTCGCAATAGGATATTTTTAATCCAACTCTGGGGGGTATAGGGATTTTATAAAATAATAATATACTAATAAAATAAAATTTATTATGTCACACTATTAGTAAAAAAATATTAATTAATATGATTTCATTTCATTTTTTTCAAAAAAAATTGTAAGCAATTTGACCTCTATGATAGATACTAAATAAATACAAGCTCTTGATCGTTGTGAAAATCCATGTATGGTATAGGTAATTGAGAATCATACTTTTCCATAAGTGTAATTTTAATATTTTTGAGTCCCAAGATCCTAAATATCCTTCTAAAAATAATGTTTAGGTATAGTATTCTATCTTCTATAAACATGTGGATGATGCATTGGATGTCAAATTCCTCATTCTATCATTCATAACTAATTGGCTCTAAAAGTATCATGAATATATAATCAATTTAACCATTTTGTCTCATATTCATGATATTTATCAGGAAAAGGTAATACATGATAGGAAATATATCTCCAAGGCACTATTTGATTGAATTCTTAGAGAAGATTCACCAGCTTGGACTTATATAGAAAAGAATAACAGTTATATTCAGTGACTAGAAATGTTGTGTTTAAAGGTACGCAAGTAATTGTGTATGGACCTCCAACCCACCCCATTTTCATGGATATTCTCATTTTTTATTATTATTTTTAATAATAATAATTTTTATATTAATCTTCAAGATCTCCTCACTCTTATTTTTGATGTATATTAGGTCACAAAACATGAAAAACCTTCAATATTTCTTGTGAGAAATAAGATGTCAAAGGAAACAAATATTATCCATATTAAAGGTACCTTCATACTTGTCGAAAAAGGATAAGGATTAAGGGTTGGGATAAGAAAAATGATTTAGTGTGTTGTACATGTGGAAAAATGACCATTGGAAGAAAAATTATGCCTTAATAAATAATAAATAAGAAGTTCCAGGTGTGTTAATTATCAGATATAATTTTTTTATTTCTATAAATTGGTATTAGATATCCATTTTTAAAGTCAAATTTATATCTAAATGTATGAAATAATTATATTTAAAATTATTTCTAGTGGTGAGTTGGATCTTCAAGCTTCCAACAGAGCAAGATTGGTTGTACTAGCTATTAGAGACTACCTTATTACTTTATTGACAGGTTAAATTATAATTTTAAATAATTTTTATATAATATAAGTGTAAAAAAAATATAATATCTTCATTTATTTTTATATGGATGGATTTATTTTCAAGTTTTTAAATAATAGTTTCTAGTTTTATAAATATTACATATGCTATGGGATGTCACATATTAATAATGGTCTTTATATATTAGAATAATAAACTCAAGTGTTAAAAATAGATAACGAATCAAACTTAAAAGGCTCATGTCACACCCAATTTTGGGTCACCACTTTGGTCATATAAAGGATAATAATTTAAAATGGCTATATCAACTAGGGTATTTAGATCTATTTGACGAAAAATCCTTAAACATATGTCATTATTTTTTTCAAGGTAAAATGACCAAATATTCAATTAGTGAAAATAGTGAAAGAGCCATAGATATTCTTGAACTTGTTCATATAGATGTGTGTAAAACTTTTAAAATTGATTCTAGGTGTGGATAATCATACTTTATAACTTTGACCAATTAATTTAATAGATATGGATATTTTTACTTAATAAGGTATAAGTTTGATTCCTTTTATAAATTTAAACAACAAAAAAATGAAATAGAGAATCAGATTATTAATAAGATAAAGAAAATCTACTCAGAATATGGTGGATATTATATTACCCAAGAGTTTATTGATCATATTTGGGAGCTTAGGGTTCTATCTCAACTCACTTATCTTTATACACTATAGTGGAATGGTGTTAGTGAACAGATTATCTACACCTTTTTGGATATAGTTATGTTGATAATGAGTCATGGGAGTATTCCAATATCATTTTGGGGATAAAAATTATATAATAAAGTGTATACACTGATTTGAGTTCCAAAAAAGTGCAAAATATAAATCCATTCAAGTTATGGAGTGAAGAGAAACATATTTTTTATATATGTGTGCATAGGAATGCCTAACATTTCTTACACCTATCTATGGAAACAAACTTGCACCCAAGAAAACAAAATGTATCTTTATAGGATATCCCAAGGAAAAAATAGGATATTATCTATATTTTCCCTTTTAAAAAAATGTAACAGTGGAAAGAAAATTCATATTCCCTAATTTGGATCACATATCCATAAGAGATAGTAGTAGAATGATTAACTTCGATGAAGTCTAGGATTAAGATTCCAAAGAGTTATAATATAAAAAAATCCCACAAAATCCCCATGGAAGAGGTTATTCCAAATTGGAATATACTATTATGGATTATAAAAAAGGCTATAGAACGTGATAGATATGGTTTTCTAGTCATAGAGTTTGGTCACTAGTTATTAGTTGATAATGATGAACCTATATCCTATAAGAAGAAGTAAGAAACTCAGAAGTTGAAATTTGTAAAGAATCCAAGAATTATGAAATTTATTCCTTATAATTAATACTTTTTTGAGTTTTGGTATATCCTCTAGTAAATGTAATTCCTATTTTGTAAATATGGGTATTCAAGAAGAAACTATCTATGGATGATAAGGTCAGTACCTTTAAGGACTGACTGACAGTTAAAGGGTTTAGTTAACATCAAGGAATATATAGTGATGAAACCTATTCACTAGTTGATATTTTTAAATCGATCATAATTTTACTTTACATTGTATCTTACAATGCTTATAAAAATTTTAAAATGGATTTCAAAACAAGTTTCTTTAATGGGAACTATGTTGAATATTTCTATATTACATAACCAGTAGGGGTCATGAATCCAAAGGATTCAAATAAAATATCTAAGTTGAAAAGATCCATTATGGGTGAAATCATGCATCCTTTTAATGAAACCATAAGAAAATTTGGTTTAATAAATAATGAATGTTATCCCTATAACCACAAGAGGTTTTGTGGGAGTGTATTCATTTTCTAATAGTACATGTTGTTGATATATGACTACTGGTAAATGATATATTAGTCTTATAGGATGTTAAAACATGGTTAAAAAATATGTTTCCATGAAATGGTTAGGTGAAGTATCCTTCATTATAGGGTACAATACTCATCATGATAGATATAAGAGGTTTTATGGTCTCTATCAGGGTATATACATTCACAGGGTACTAAAAAGATTTAGTATAGAAAAATCTAAGAGGGAACTATTTCTAGGGTCATGTGGCATGGATCTCTCCAAAGAAATGTGTCCTCGGTCATAAGAGGAGAGATAGTGGATGAGAAATATTCCTCATGCGTCAATGATAATATTTTTGATGTATTTTATTCTATGTACTAGGATTCATGTTGTCTATTCCTTGATCATGATAGGAATATATCTAGTAGGCCTAGAAGAGTTTCATTGGATGGTTCTTATAACAATCATGACTTATTTTAGGCTTAATAAGGATGTATTCCTAGTTTATAGAAGATATGTGGAACTAATAATTAAGGGATATATTGATCCTAGTTTCTAAACATACCAAAATGATCTGAAATTACTGTCAAGATATATATATTTTTTATTGTAAGAGTTGTGAGATGGAAGATCTCAATGAAACCAGTGGTCAATGATTTTATAGTAATGTCCAAGTATATCGTAGCTTTTGATGCAGCTAAATAATTAGTTTACAATAACAAATTTATCTAAGATCTTAATTTGGTAACTAGAATTAAATATTTTATTACAATGTATTATGATAATATTATAGTAGTGGTCCCATCTAAGGGCTCAAGTCACATCAATGGATAAAGAATATACTTCGATAATATCTACTCCTGGTATATTTTTTTTCAAATATTTGAGGTCGTAGAAAGAAGACTTCCCGTTGAAGAGAAATTGGTAGACTCATTGACTAAAGTTTTATATTATTAGAAGCATGAATATTAGGTTAGATCTAGTAAAATAAAACTGGTTAAAAGTTGTATCTAGTGTAAGTGGGGATTTGTTGGAGTTAGTTCCCTAGAAGAAACTTACTTTTTACTTTTTATTAATTATATATTTAAATACCTGAATATTAATAATTATCTTATCACATTATCTATGTTATTATATATATAATTAATTTGATAATGTCCTTTGAGTATTTAGCACATTTAAAGTTTATATCAGTTCCCCGGTATACTGAGAACCTTCATGTGCTATGAAGATATTCTTAAATATATATCCCATGGTTGAATGAAATCTATCTAAAAGGACACATATGGTGTTTTACCACCATATACTTAAGTTTCATAATAAATTAAAAAAATTCTCATAAATTTCACACTTGGTAATCTTCAAGATGGGAGGTTATGAGGAAAAACCTTCCAATAGGAGTTACATATGTTATATGTGTCATTGGATATTCCTATCAGTGGATGTGTGTATTGGTTATTGGGATTGATATTATTATTAATGCATTTCAAGAATCTTGTACTTTGATGTATTTTTTAGAACTATGACAATATATATTCATGGTGAAGTAGGTTACCTTGGGTAAGTCATAAGTCATATATCATTAATTGAATAAATCAAGAAAGGATTTATCCATTTCCATACTGTAATATGATATATCAATCCCTTATATTGAAATTAAACTATCTGATTACATATGTTTCCATGGTGTTTTATCAATGAGTTTATTTTGGTTTGTCAAACAATGATATATCAGGTATATAAGTTGATTACACAAGTATGAAACTTTTATGAGGGGATACTGAGAAAGAGGGATTATATTATATAGTAATAATTCATATGAGGTTTTTTTCATTACAACCTTAACGTATTTCTCTATTGGTTCCTTGTTGTATTTCTAGACAAGAATATTGGAATTTAGAAAAAAACACATAATTCCACTAATAAAGAGGCCTAAAAGGTCAAACACTAAGTGTATCTAATATCTCAATTAAATTATAATTGAATTTTATAATAAATGATTTTCTGAAGAGTGTTTATTAAAAATTATTTTGGTTATACATATCTTATAAAGTCAATAATCATTTATTCTAGTTTGGAATATATGTGAGTTTAATATTAAATAAATATTTACTATCTTGTTAATTAATTTAATATTTATTTAATTATTAAATTAATAATATAAATCTATTTATTTATTTAAATAAATATTAATTATTCAAGGTTTAGAAAATGAATAGGAGGATTGACAGGCTGAGTTAATGACCTAATGGAAATTATATATTTTATTTAATATTATTTAAATAAAAATAGATTTATTTATATTATAAATTATATTTAAATATATTTGAGTTATCACACATCATGTAATATAATAATATTATTATTATTTTTTGTATTATGTGTGGGGTTAACGTACAATAAGGAATTTAGTTAAGGGCCACTATTTAATTACTACTTGTCTAAACCTATGTATATAACCCAAATTTTATCATTTATTGGGTGAGGTAAATTGGTGTGCACAAAATATTATCTCAACAGAATTATCTCATGACCAAAGATAATTTTCACAAGAATTATCCCAAGAGAGAGATAGAGAGAGAGAGAGAGACAGAGTCAATCATCCTACTCCTCCATCTCAAGACTGAAAGAACCATAAATAATACTTCATGAGCAAAGGAATTTTTATTTTGAACAATGAAAAATTATATAGTATGATTGATAATCTTTTTTCACCACCCAGAGTTTCATCGGTGACATTTTCAGATTTATAGAGCATGTGTGGTTACCACTTGGGGAATTATTCTCTCGATTCATTATCACAACAATAGTATAAAATCAATTTCTTCCCAATTAATCAATGAAGAAATAATTATCAATCTAAGTTAATTATTTTTTATAAATTATATATAAAAAATCCTATTTTTTAATATTATAGGGTTTATATCATCTAGTTTAAAGATTTATCTGAATGAAATGATGAAAACTATTATTGGGAATGGTCTAACCACATCTGCTACACCCCGAAACTGTCATGTTCTATCAGAGTAGTCATGTATTAATATATAATTATTTATTATTATTTGATTAATTTAACTTTTTATTATAAGTTTTTTATTTATAGTTTTTCATTATTAATTTGATAGTTGAGATAATTTTGATCATTTAATTTAATTTGACAAGGAACTGGCCAAGAACAGATGAAGAATGCTTAAATATCCCATCTAAAGTCTCTAATAATATTATCCAACAGATATGGTTACACGGCTTGTAGTAGAAAATGTACACAATTTATACCCATGGTCAACCATGCATGTACAATACACACAAATAATGACACATCATATAAGAGTTTGGTACATGGGGTTATTACAAAATTTTCATTGACTTCCAGTTGACATACAAAATGACCAGGGAAAATGGTGTGTTGCATGCATACACATCATGTAATACCACAATCTTTGTCCCCACATAAATCCCAGAATTCATATGGTAGAATTATATGGAATGTTACTAATACAAGCCATGTATTAACTACAAACTAAGTGAAACAATATTATGTGAATTAAACAACATATATAGGAATATATAAATCATTTAATTTGTAATAATGTGTCATAGATTCATGTCTAGTCCCTTGTAGTGTAGTATGGGTGGCCAGTTACAAATCACACACCTTTTTGTTGGTTGTACATTCCATATAATTTAGGAAAAATCACATAATGCACATATCGATACAATCATGTCATCTGAGTCAACACATGATAAAAACTACATGTACACGATGTGAGCCATTATCATGAATGTTATTTACATAAAAATCATTGCTAGTGGTACATGTTATTTATATATAGGTATGTCTTGTGGTCAAAGACTTCATGAAATCTTCTCCATCTATCCTACAAAATTACATGCCATATATATCATGGAATATTCTATACGCATACATGTAATGTAAGTACACAACACACAATAAGGGCTATACATAGTGTTAGTCACTTGTTTTATTGTGTGGTGGTACACATTGTGTAGTAGTTTCACTCTTTATATTTATTTGAACAATAGTATAATGGTATACAGAGTTCCACCTCCAATACATGTTGTGTACTTATTTAATTTTAAACTAAATTAATTTATTTAAATTAATTAGAATTGTAATGGATGGGAATAACAAGGACTGTTTGGATATGAAATTAAGATAAATTTATTACTTAATTAATAATATAATAAATTTATTAATTCAAAAAAATTATCTTCATATAAGAATCAGTTAAAATATATTCAAGCCTGTTTAAATGAATAGTAGTTTCTTTCATGGATGATCACGATCTTGACAGACCTATATATCAGTTGGGATAATTTTTAATTAATTAATTTATTAAATACTTTTTTATAATAAAATTATTTTTAAGTTAAATATTATTTTTTTGTATCATCCCTTCCTTTTAATTATGTATGACTCTGTATGTCCAAGGTTTATTTATATAACATTAAACACATATTCTCCAATATCATTGAGTGAGTCCATTTATGAAAAGTATAGATCTCCCAAGCCAGAGAGGATGGTTCAAGACCAATCCAAGGTTAAACCAACAAATGTGACACATAAGTATAAAGGTTGAATACTTTATCTCGATCCCAGCCCAGCTCAAGGAGTCATTCCACTATGGTCAAGGATCTGTTTATCAATAACTCAATAATACCACCGGTAGTTAAATCTTATTATCATACCAAGGGTTTCTTATATTTTTTCTAGTGCATGGTTATTTATTTATTTATGAAATTAAATGTTTATTTGATGTTCAAATGAAAATAAATAAATAAAATGAAATAAAAAGAATTATATGCTGAAACACAATAAATGGATTATGCATAAATTATTTTCTCAATATATGGAAATTTAATTAAGTAAAATATAAAAAATATTAACAATCATGTAAAAGGATAAAATAATGAATTATTATGAATAATATAAGAAAACAAATTGGTAAAATATTAAGTTTAAAAATCCTTACACTACTTGTGTAAGAATTAAATTATAGTTCAAAGTACTTGTTTGGACTAATTTAGGATGCTTTAAATTATCAGGGAGTTCTAACTAATGTTTTGGGTTAACCAACCCAAATTAGCATAAGGGGTTGACTTATTAAGAAATTGTTCATTAAGATTCATTCCAAGTGTTTGGGAAATACAATTTTAAGATTTCTAGATTTGGGAACCCACTCAATGGATTAAGTAAATTCCAATTCATGTAGCTTAAAATATTGCCTACCTAAAAATTTTTTCACAGTTATTCAAGCCCATTTCTAGATTATGAGAAGGTAAATATGGATCATTTCCAATAGTACAACCATGCTCTGGTATATTATAAATCCAATGGAGATGGAAATTATTTTTTGATAAAATATTAGGAGAGTAATAAATAAAATTTATTTCACTTCAATTTTAAAAATCAAGATAATATACTTAAATATAATTTTCTTTATTATAGAAAATGGAAAGTTATTAAACATTGAAATTATCCCTATGATTGATATTTGATAAATAAAATACCATACTTAGTGAAAAACTTCATGTGTGGTATAGGTTCTTTCTCATTATATTATGCCAAGAATGAAATTTCAAGGTGTTGGAGTCCCTATGTCCTAAAGATCCTTCTTAGAATGCTAATAAGGAGAATCATATTGTCATCTAAAAATATATTGATGATGGATTATATATCTAATTCCTTATGTTATCATCCATGAATATATGCTCCAAAAGTTTCATGAAGCTGTGTATGTATACAAAATGTTGTGACGTATCTATGATCTTTATCAAGATAAGAAAATATAGGATAGGTAAGAGCTCTCCAGGGTGCTATTTGTGTATAATCTTAGAGAATTTAAATCATCTATGCATCATATAGTAAAGGTAATTTTCTATATTTAGAATTTTTAAATTATGGGTTTCAAGATACCTAAGTAATTTTCTATGAACCTCATGCTCACATCGCTTCCTTGGAGATTAACTAGTTTTATTTTGAATTACCATATGAAATTTATTAAGAATAATCTCTCAGATATCCTCACTCTAATTCTCTTGGAAATTAAATACATAAAGCATGAAAAACCATCAACCCTTCTAGTGAACAAGAGGAAGGTAAAGGTAAATGAAAATAAGGATAACTCCAAGTCTAAGGCCCCTTATCATCACCTAATTAGTTATAGGAGGATCAAGGGACAAGATAAGGAACAAGACGATGACTGATTTTCATATGGAAAGAAGGTTCATTGGAAAAGTATTGTTCCTTTTTGAAGAATAAAGGGGAATATTCATGTGTGTTGTTATTGAATATAATATTTCTATTTATAATTTTTTTATTAGATACAGCTTTTGGTACTCACCTATGTATCCAAATATGGGAATCAAGTAGATTCAATAAGGTTTCTATTTGTGGTGTGTTTTTTATTGATAATTTTCAATGTCAATTAGAGAGTACAATCTTACTTTATTGATGGGTTAATTCTAGTTTTGAATAATTTTTATTATGTGCCTCGTGTGACCAAAAAAATAATATCAATATATAGTTTAGATATAGATATATTTATTTTCATGTTTAGGAATAAGTGATTCTACTTTTATAAATATAGCATATGTAATAGGATGTAACATATTTACAATTGTAATTACATACTATAATAAAAAAAACATGAATTTAAAATCAATAATGAATCAAGTTCTCATGACTCATATTACACCTAGATGTGAAATCAAAAGTATGGTCATATAAATGAGAAGTGTTTTAAATTTCTATCTCAAGGAGGGTATTTAGATTCTTTTGAACTAAAACCCTTAATTATATGTAACTCCTCTTTTTAAGAGATAATTACCAATTATCCATTCCATGGAAAGGGTCATAGGGATATATATATTCTTGATGGGTTTATAAAGATGTGTTTGTACCTTTTCTAGTTGAAGCTATGGGTCGATATACTTACTTCATAATTTTTACTAATGCCTTTAATAGATATGGATATGCCTAATTATCCAGGGATACACATATTCTAGCTTCCATCTATAATAGAATGATATGAAATCACATTTGATATATGTTTCATGTCTTAACAGAGGATTTGTGTGATGTAATTGCTTAGGGTAGCTAGTGGTTTCTAGTTCTATAATGGAGTTCATATTAATTTCTACTTTTGATACAAATAAAGAATTAGTTTGGATTTTAAACTTTTCTTGGGATATTTATGTAGTGCATAAAAGTAAATAAGTTATCACACTATATTGTGATAATACTCCAATAGTGGTCAAAGCCAAGGATCTAAGGTCATATCATCGGATAAAGTTTATATTTCCGAAATAGCACCTCTTGAGGGATTTTTTTCTATGTGTTGAGGTCACTGTAAGTAGAGTTTCCATGAATGAAAATGTTACATACATATTGAAAAAATAGTATCTAAATAGAATCATAAATATCATATAATATCTAGCAGTATAAATGTTTTTAGAAGTTGGATCTAGTGAAAGTATGATATTATTGGATTCATTTCACTAGAACTGACTAACTTTTTTCTTTTGATTGCTTGTATATTAAGGGACCTGAATATTAATAAATATATTATCACAAGATGATCATTATTCTATATAAAATTAACATGACAATGCTCTTATATTATTTATCACATGAAAATGTTATAGAAGTTCCCCATTATATCGAAAACCTTGAAATGTTGTGAAATTTTTCTTAAATATATATCTTATGGCTAGATGAAATCTATCTGATAGTAAATAGATGATGTTTAACTATATGGTGCCATAGGATCATAATAAATTTGAAATTTCAAACTTGGTAATCTCTAATATGGGAGGTTATAAGGATAGAACACCAAATATGAATTCTATATGTTATATGTGTCATTTGATTTTACTGATTCTGGATGTGTTTATTATTCCTTATACATGAGATTATTATTAAAGTATATCATGATTAACATCCTTTGATGTATTGTCAAAAATCATGAAAATATATACTCAAAGTAAAGTAGGATATGTTGGGTGTCTCATAAGTTATATAACATCAATAAAATAAGTTAAGAAAGTATTTTTTTTCTTCCTAGAATAGAAGATGATATCTCAAGCCCTTTGACTGAAGTAGAACTGTCATATTAAGTCTATGTCTATGGTGGTCTATTGGTGATTTCATTTCAAGTAATAAAAGAAATATAAATCAATCATATTGGTTGATGATAAATGTATGTGACTATCTTGATGAGATATCGAGATAAAAGGATTATATTTCTCACTAAGCATTCGCATGAGGTTGTTATCATTTTGAAATTAATGTCTTTATCTCTGAGTGTCATGAAGTGTTTCAAAATACTAATCTTGGACTTTAGGAAAAACCACCTAATACCAATGAGAAATATGCCTAGAGGGTCACACACTATGTGTATCCATATTCTTAGTTAAATTTTATTTGAATTTTAGAATAAATACAATTCTAAAAATGGAGAATAATAATTAATCAGGCTATATTGATCACATAAGTTCAATCACTAATTATTATATTTTGGCATATTAGTGACTTGAATATTAAATAATTATTTATTCATCAATTGGTGAATATAATATTTATTTATTTATTGAAAAATTAATGTAATGATATTTCCATAAATAAATATTAATTTCTCAATGTTCAAAAAATTATAAGGAGGATTGATGAGTCACGTAAATAAAAATGATATATTTAATTTAATATCATTCAAATAAATATTAATTTATTTAATAAATGAAATTTAAATATATGTGATTCAAAAAACATCATGGAATATAATAATAATATTATTATTATTATATGTGGGGTTTATATATAATAAATAATTAGTTAAATGCCTTTATGTAATTCATAATTTTCTAACCCTATGTATATAACTCAACTGACATCATTTCTAGGGAAAAATGAATTATTTTTACTAAAATATTCTCTTGGGAGAATTTTCTCAAAACTGATGATAATTCTCTCAATAATGAGATTCAATCGTCCCCTTTCTCCATCGAAAGAATGATAAAACTAGAAAGAATTCATCAAACTTTAAGGAGTTACTTTTATCATCAATAATCAATGATGAAATAAGATAAGTGTTTCCATCGTAGAACACAAAGTTTCATCAGTGATGTTTTGTGAATATTTCTTTATGAAATTTTATTTAGATTATTTATTGTAATGATGGTGTGATAAGATTTTCAACCTAATTAATCAATAAATAAAGCAATATTAATAATAGACAATTCTTGTTTCTAAATTAATTATGAATTATATGTGAAAAATCTCATCTTGGTGAATATTTTGAGGTTAATATCATCCAATTATAAGGATTTAGATAAATAAATTGATAAAACCAATTGTTGGGAATGGGCACAACTTATTATGTCATTCACTATAACCTTTTACTCCTACCAAATTAATAACATATTTCTTTATTTATTATTCATATATCAATTACATAATTAATTTATAGTTTTAAATTTTATATTTTTCATTCATGATATAAAAGTTTAGATAATATGATCATTTAATTTCATATGACCTATAACAAGCCAGAAAAACAATGAAGAACATTTAAAGATCACATCCATAGGTGTCGATAATGTTAGCCAACAAACATGGTTACTTGATGTGAAACTAAAAAAGTAAACACCATGTACCCATGGTCAACTACACTTGGATGCATTGTGAAAATCGTGAAAAATAATATGGGGGTTTGGTATATGATTCCATTACATGTTGTGTATTGACAACCAATTTGCATGCAACATGACATGGGTATACAATGTATAACAGACATACACGCCGTATAACCCCACATGGTGTTTCCTTGCATAATTAGTGGAATCCATGTGGTCAAAGTACACAACATGTAATTAATACATGGAACATATTGGTTTTGAGATGAGTGACATGGAATTAAATAAATTACACCATGTATAGTATATTTTACATACAATTTAACAATTAATAACCCACAAAAGATACACATCGAGTTCATAGGCATGTAGTGTGAGTGGCTGTTAACATATCACAAGTTGTGTAGTTGGTTATATAGGCCTTGTAATTCATGCCAACTCATTCAAGGAACACACTAATGCAGGTGTTTTTTTGAGTTAAAACAAAGAGAAAATTAATTAATTAATTCAAAATTGAACAACACATCAAGTCATTGGTCATATACTCCATGTGATTTTAGTGATCCATGTGTGTTATTAAATGGTTAATTAATTATTATATGAGTTAATTTGGTAGAAACATTATGTTTATGGTTGTTTTAAATGTCATATAATTAATTGGAATCACCAGCGGTACATGCTACATATATACAATAATTTCTTATCATTGAACACACTGTGCAAGATATATGGGCAAACCCAGGGAACAACATGCCATGTATATCATGACATGTTGTGTCGGAATATATGTCATTACATGTATATACACATCACATGAAAAGGATTATAAACAGCATTATTTATACGATGTGTCATTTGATGGTAGACGTTGTGTGGCAATTAATTTCCAAAATTGGGATTTAACAAAAGCAAAAGGGTACACATCATTCTGTCACCATTACATGTCGTGTAATTATATAATTTTAAAATTAAATAATTTATTTAAAATTAAAGTGGATTGGAATATCCAGGACTATTTGGATGGAAAATTAAGATAAATTAATTAATTAATTAGCAATAAAATCAATTTATTAATTTAGAAAATTTATCATAATAAAAATATATTTGAAAGGAATGATAGATGATTTAAATTCATAGTTATTTCATGTGTGGATTATCATGATCTAGAACAACCTATGTATATTTTTTATTTAAATTTAATTTTTATTATTTATTATATGGGTTTTCTGATAATATTATTATTAAATTAAATATGATAATATGTGTATCACACATTCCTATTTATTATGTACGGGTCTATATTTCCATGGGTTGTTTATGTAACCCTAAGACCCTTGTCCCCATCACCTGTGAGTGAGTTACCATATGAAAATTAAGGATCTCCCTAGATAGATGAGATAGTTCAAGACCAAGTTGAGGTGAAACCAACTATAGAGATATAGAATTTTAAAGGTAGAATTCTTCAACTCTAGTCTGACCTACTAAAAGAGGTATTCCCCTAGGGTAAAGTATTGATTTATTGATCCCTCAATAAACCAACTAGTAGTTAAAACTAATGATCGTAACAAATATTTATTTTATTTTATACAGTTAAGGGTTATTTATTTATTTATGTACTAAAATGTTTATTTTATGTTGAAATGTGATCACATAACAAAAGTTAAATAATAAGCATGAAAAGATGAAATAAAATTAATGGATTATGTGTAACTTATTTTACAAAGATATCGTTAATTAATTATATAAAATTCATATAATATTAAAAATCATGTAAAAGGATAAAATAAATAATTCTTATAAATAAGATAAATAAAATCAATCAAAAAAATATTAAGTATGAAAAGCCTTCCATTACATGAGTTAGAATTAAAACATAGTTTAAATTACTTGTCTAGAAAAAGTCAGAGTGATTTTAATTATCATGGAGTTAAAACTAAATTTTTGGTTATAATTAACAAAGTTAGCATAAAGGGTTTTTTGTCTAAGAAATACTTGGAATAACATGGAGGCAAGTGTTGAGGAAATAAAAGTCTAGTATTTTAGGATTAGGGAGTCCACTCAATAGATCGTAGAGCTTCCAGTTTCTGTAATTGTAAAGACTGCCTACCTAAATACCTTTGAACAGTTTACCAGGACCATGTATGGATTAAGAGAATTGAAATATAGATCCTTTCCAATAGAATATCCATGAAACAAGATATTATGAATCCAATAGTAAAAACTAATTGGGTTTTATAAAATAGTGGTAGACTAATAAAATTTAATTTACGATGAAACATTTTTTGGTAATAAAGATAATTTAATAAAATTTACTTTAATATTTTTTAGAAAATTTTAATTGATTTTACCTTGATATTATACCTATGATTGGTATTTTAGAAATACAATCTCTTAATCGGTGTGAACTTCCAAGAGTTGTATAGGATCTTGTGCATTATACTACACCATGAGAGGAATTTTAACATGCTAGAGTACCCAATTCCTAAAGAGACTTCTTAGGATGATATTGAGGAGGAGTAATTATATTATGAAAACATGTGAATGAAACATTAGATATCCAATTCCTCAAGAAATAATCCATAACGATTGATCTCTGGAATATTTATAAAGATATAGATAAATATAATATGTTTTCCCATATCAATGATCATTATTAGGAGTAGGTAAGATAATAGAGGTGAAAGATATATAAGTCACTCTTTAAATGAAATATTGAAGATGGTTCACAAGGTTAGCCTCATGTAGTCAAGATGATTGGAAATATCAACTGTCCTGAAATTCTCAGTTTCAAGAAACCCAAACAATCCTTTATGGACCTCATGCTCACCTCACTTCCTTTGTGATTATTTAGTTTTTTAAGAATTATTATATAAATAATATTCATAATATGCTCTCATATAGTGACCCTAACATTTTACACATATTATTACATGATCTTAAGAATAATTAAACATTAAATTACAAGCCAAGGATCGTAAAGTCTATTATCTTGTGATATTAGGTACATAATTAAACATCATTAAACCAAAATAAAAAAATATTTTATTTAATACTAATAATGATATCATAACTACATTTTAGAACCTATATCTTCATAGGATAACCTAGGGAATACATGAACAAAATGTATGTGCTGAAAATCCTAGTAATGGAATAATCAAAGGAATAAAACATAGAACATGGGTTAAATGCCATAAAATGATGACATAAAGGCATGGAACATGAGTAGACATAAGGAAGAATAACATGTATACCATGGGAAGATATAACCATGGCATTATAGGAATGTGGAAAAAACATATAGCATGACATAAACATGAGTCAAGTATAGCTTCCAAGACATGGTGGACAAAGTCCCATAAAGTAATCAGGTTCACTCCTTATCCTAACATAAAGTCTCATGAGATTAAACATTACCCAAATAATTGGAGTGATATATGGGTGCACCCATCATAAAATGTTCATGAATATGTGTGAAACATGAATAATCATATATAATTAATCAAACATAACATAAGGGTTACCCATAGAAAGCAATCAGTATCATAATCATGTCATAAGGAATTACAAATGGGAATATCATAAAAATGTCCATGAAATAATGGATTTAGAACATAAATGGAAATTAATTAAGGAAAATTGGAATAGATAATGATAAAAAAATTCAAATCAAGTGAAAAGATTTTAAAATAGAGTTTAGGAAACTCTATAAAGTATCTACATTAGTGCGATTTTAAGGGAACATATTAGTGAGTCTTTAATACAGACCATGAATAATTGTTTTAAAAAATTATAAATGAACCATGATAGATTTAAATTATACAAAATTGATTTTATAAAAATAATGGTGGAATAAAATATATTATGGATAACACTTTATAATGGTTAAGAAATCAGGAAATTCCCTTTAATCAGACTTGCTTATTGGGAAGATTTTAGAAGGGAACCTTTTTAAAACATGTATTTCCCCATAAAAAAGAATAATATGATATTGATACATGAGTTTTTAACATATAAACATAATTTTTAATAATTACATAAAAAATTACACTGGGGTAAATAGAGAGAAAGAGTAACCCAATGGAAAAAATAGAGGTTCAGGTAGAATCTCTTACCATATGTCTGAAACGGTTCTGCACTTGATCTTAATGTATAGGATAATTATATTAAATAAATTAATTAACTAATTAATTAAAATTTATACATGTATATGATTTATTATAATTTTATTAAGTTAATTTATGGACTTTTATGGGTTATGAGATTCAATTTTACCTTTTGGGGGAATTGGTTTCCTTATTTTTCATATTCATTTTACGTGTATACATGTACAGCAAATCATATAAAATGAGAATGGTTTTATAATATTTGAAGTTATATGTTATTAATTAAAATAAAAAATATTAAATGAATATATAATTAAATTTTTAATTTTGGGTGATGATGGATCATTAGATAAGATGTTAATGATAAGTTTTTAGATTATTTTGGCGTTTTTTCGATTATCACGAACAAGTATTGTTTTATTAATTAATATCATGTATATATAATGGTTATAAAACATTAAATATAATTTAATACATATACTATAATATTTTTTAATCATGAAAATGGTTTTTTACAATCCTTGAAGGCATTAACTAAAATTAAAAACATGTTATCCATGAAAGTGATAAATTAATACATCGCACACAATGTTTTTATTTTTAGTACAAAATGAGAGGGGAAGATAAATGATGATGAATTATTACATTATAAGAATAAAATTACAGTATAATTAAGTTAATTTATTCATCACACCATATGGGTGAGGGGAGGTGAGGATACAATAAGAAAAGAAAATAACATAAAAATGAAATTAAAAGAAAATAAAGAGGATTTTACTTCTTGAACGTTTCTTCTTCATAACCTCATTAGGGGGATCTATATTGGTATTTTTTTGATACCAAAGGCTCATAGACATGGGTAAGGGTATTGGGAAGATATTTGAGTATAATATGTACAAGGTTCAAATCTTCATATGTGTGAGGATAAGAGGTGGTGAGGGGTTGTATTTATAGTGGAGGAGATGAGTGTTTCCTCGTTATTTTATTCATTAGTTTATTATTTTGCCTCAAGAGTACGAATATTTTGATAATTATTAGAAAATATATTGAAATAATATATTATAATTATATATTTTGGGCTTACATAATCCCTAAATCATCTATAACTCCATAATTCTTGTGTTTAGCATTTATCATAAATTGGAGTATTTTACTATTCACCAAAAATTCAAGCATTTTAGAAAAATATGAAAAATTCACCCTAACCAATTTTTTGATGTGTAGAATTAAAAAATGAACTCCATTTTATGACAATAATTTTATAGATATGATCAATTTAGTTTTTATTTAAAATCACCATTTACTTTGAAAATACCAATTTTAAAATTAAAACTCATTTTGTAACAATTTAAAAAATTAATTAAGGTCTCATAAAATTATATTATAACAATAAGATAACAAAATATTAATTTATGAATAAATTTTAGGAAAATATATTTTTTAAGACATTATATTAATTTAAAACTAAACAATGGTGTTTTATAAAAATATCTCTACTTAATTAATAATTTCTAAAACATTTATTTACTTATACTATGATATAATTATACCATATTTTCATTTATAAGATGGATAAATGTTATTTATACCTTAATAGGTGAGGTTACTATTCTATGGCCTAGTTTACTATTCATAAGGGTCACATTACTATTCCAATGGTCAAGTTATTATTCCATCAGTATAGGTTCCTTAACTTCTAGAAAGACCACTTATTTCATTCATTATTTATTTATAATGTTTTTATTGTGTTATTTATGTGATTTTTTGTTATTTATACTATATGTAATAATTATAATAAGATAATTTACATTGATTAAATTTTGGTTCGTTACATCCAATATATCTTGACATTGATTTTCCAGGAAGATAAGGACATCAAGTGTGAAAAACCATCATTCTTTCTTGTGAAAAAGAGGAAGTGTAAGGTCAAAATCCCAAAGAATAAATCTATGTTGTAGGAACCTTTGAGAAACTTATCAAAGAGAAGGAGGATCATGGGGAAGCTTAATGAATAATATCTAATGTGTTTTTCATATGGTAAGAAGTGCCACTGGAAGAAATATTCATCATTAGTGAATAAGAATGGGGAATCTTAAAGTACATTAATTATCAAATGTAATATTTATATTTCTATAAATCAGGTATTATATATAGCTTGTGATATTCAATTTTTTTTCTAAATTTTAGAACTGGTTATATTCAATAATTCTTCCATAAGTGATTTGGATTTTCAAGATGCCGACAAATAATGATTGGTTACACTATCTATTAAAGACTACAATATTACTTTTTCAATGGGTTTAATTCAAGATTTGAAAAAAAATCATATACCTTGTGTAACTAATATTATAATATTTCTATCCTGTTTATACATAGATGGATTAATTTTTATGTTCATAAATAAGAGATACAAAATTTATAAAGATATCATATGTTATGGGATGGCACGTCTTAATAAATGTGTTTGAATACAATAATATGATAACTAAGTTTTTTCAATGCATAATGAATAAATTTCACATGACGCATATCACATCTAGTTATGGAATAGTTGGATTAGTCATGTAAATGAAAAATATTTGACACAGATATATCAAGGAGGTTATTTTGATTATTTTTAACTAAAACCCTTGAATATATTCCATGCTTGTTTTCAAGGTGAAGTTACCAAAGATCCATTTAGTGGAAAGGGTGAAATGTCTATAGGAATTCTTGAATTAGTTAATATGAATGTTTTTGCACCTTTTTTAATTGAATCCATGGGTGGATACTATAACACCTTGAGATTTTATGAGATGTATTCTTTTTAATTTCTTTGATTTCTTGTTTTGTATGCTACACCAAGATTATCATGCGCTATACACAACACTGTATTAGCTTGCAGTATACGCAACACTATTCTTGGATTGTGTTACACACAATTTCAAGTTCGTTTGATAGAATTTATTCTATGAAACATTGAGTGTATATATATATATAGATATTCAATGTATAAATTAAATATGGTTGGATTTTTTGATACGTAACAACAAAAGAATCTTTCACTACACACAACCCTAACTTGGCTTGCATTACAAGCAATCACAACCTTCCTCGATAGAGTGTGTTGTATGCAATACCGAGTTTCACTAAACAAAGATATGTTATTAAAATATTATATAAACTAACTGTTATGATTAGTAATACCCACTTTATGGAATTCTATAAACTTTATCTTTCAAAATGGACTTCATTTTTGGATTCGTGTTATCGAAATTAGCCTAGGGTGAATTTTTGGTATTTTTCTGAAAACTTTCAATTTTTGATGAATAGTGAAAATACTGAGTTATTGGTTAAAACCAACTTTTTATTTAAATAATTATTTATTTTATTTAAATTTATTTTAGTTAAAAATATATACATAATACCTATATAAGTTCAATGTAATTTATTGGAGTCATTTTATAATAATTTTAGATATATAAAAATTTTATTGAACTTTTTACGGTCTTTTACCCACCTCCTAGGAGAATTTGCAAATTTACAAAAAACTTAATTTTACCACTTCTGTGAGTTGAATTTTAAAAATCCTAGAGACACAGTTAATATCAAGGAGTAAAATGTGGTTCAATAAGATAAAAATAATTTTTGGTGAATAGTAACTTTTTAATTTTATTTACCACTGTTAAAAGTAAATAGAGTAATTAAGGGTAAAAATGATATTATTATTACCATAACACATGTCCTAATTCTATTGGATAAGTATAATTAGACCAAAAACAACCTTATTAATAAAATATGACCATTTATGTCCACTTTGATTAGATTAGGACATTTATTATCATTTAATTCAAAGAAGATTTAAAAGAATTAAAATCAAAGTTTAATAAGTAAAACATTTTTAATATAGGGTTATACATAAGATAAATTCTACTATAAATATTAATTATAAAGATAAAAATAATTCCTACATAATGGTATTTTATTTATAATTTTTAGACATTAAATAATTTAATTTATTTATGACACAATGATGATGGAGTAATTACCTTATTAATGAAGTATTAACACAATCGATATTATAAATACCCAAAGAAATGTAATTTGAGACTTTTTATAAATTACACTAATTTTTTGGGTTAATATAACATATTATGGTTGGTTTGATGAATTTTTTCAAAGTAATAATGCTGTTATGAATTTAGAGAAAACAAAATACCAAATAGTGTCAAAATTGAAATAAAAGAGTTTTTAAAACAAATATTATATTTTTAATTGATATAATGGTCCTAAAAATCTAAGGTTCGGCTAAAAGACTTATATAATAATATATATGACATTAATGAACCAATTTGGGTTCTATTGGTAGTTTATAGTATGTTTGTTAACCATATAATGTAAGAATACAAGAAGACATGGAAAAAGTTAAATTATTTAACTTAGAGTTAAATATAAATGATATGGTTAAAATGGTGTCATAAACTTGTATAAAACCTATTGGTTGAGATTATTTCGACCCATCCACACCCTATCCTCGAAATAAGTCACTTTCTATCCATTATAAACCGAATATGAATTTATTATAAAATAATATTTTAAGTTTTTCCTAAGGTACCCCTCTCCTCCCTTATAAAAGGGCACCTCCTCCCTCTCCTCTTTACATAATTTTGAGCCTTAAAGCTCTGCAAAAACCTGAAACTTTATCTTCTAAACGTCTCTAGTTATATCATATAGGTTTTTTTCTTCTCAAAAGACCAACTCTAGTTCCCTAAGAGGAAGTTTAAAAGAGGCGCGTCGAAGAAGAGGTAATCTCTTCTACTGATTCTTTCAAGTTTCTTTATTCTTCTACTTCCTCTTATTTAGTTGTTTCATTATAAAGTAATAACCTAAGTATAAATAATATAGTGATATTTTATTATAAATATGAAACAACCCCATTTCACCTTCTATCCATCCTACATAAAACGAAATCACCGCGCGTGCGTACGTACAGAATACCGTCTCCACGCCGTGGTGTAATCTGTTTTTCCACCACCACCGTACATGGATGTGTATAATGGTGTAAAGAATAAATATATATGGTAATTATAACATCATACTTATTCTGAGATAATATATCATCTACTCCAATTCCATTCTATAATTATGGTAATGATATCATCACTCGTGCGTACGCACGGATTACCGTCTCCACGACGTGATGAGATTCATTCTCCATGTTAACCATTCAAGAATGATTATAAAGTATATATAATGAATAATAATGATAAAGATACTGGATTTATGTATATATATATATATATATATATTTCATCTACTTACTTGCATTCAAGTCAATAAGGAAAGGAAAATAGCGTTCATGCGTACGTACAGCCTACTGTCTCCATGATCGGTGTATTTCATTCCATTTATCGATCTATCATATATATTTTTATGATGAATATATATTATATATAGATCATGTTTTAAATTATGGAATTAATAAAATCATGATATAATTAATAACAATAAGTCGATACACGTACAATAAAAGAAACGATTTTACCCAAAACGCTGCTTTATCATGGAATTTACAAAAGAACGGATAATATAAGGTCATAAGTGAACCATATATGATATCATAACAATGAATGTGATTCTTTAATAAGTCAATGACATTATTTAAATCATTATACAGGAGGTTAGGATACGTACAAATCATATCAGATCTAAGGAAATGGATAATTTTTCAATCTCATTTTTATCCGAGATTGCTTATACGTAAATATTTTCTGGGGTTATATTTTTCATCCATGTACATAATTTTTTTTTCATAAAGTGTTTAATATTCTTCCATGTATGATTAAAGTCATGTTTACCCCTATTTAAATTTTACTTTGTGTTATGGAATGAATATTTCTTTTGTTTACCATATGTTGTACTTTTTGACTTTTCCGTTAAAAGTACGATGAGAATGTTTTTTTTAACTTATACGGCATGAACGGATTTTTACAGTTTTATAATGCCTAATTTTCATGAAGCTTCCTATAAAAAATTTCTTGAATATTTTCAACAAAATCCTTTTCTTTTAAACTTTCATGGCATTTTGTCAGAAGAAAATTATTTTGAAGAAGAAAGGATACTTTCCTTAAGAATTCATTTCAAGTGTTTTATCAAAACTATTTTCTAACTAAGATGACATTATTTCATATGTGTATGTTTCAAGAATAATATCTCTATGATTTACATGGTTTCACTTTTCTTGTGATGAAATGATATCCAATTGTTTTATATGGATTATGTTATGATGGGGTGATGTTTATGAAACCCATTTTATTCTTTGGGTTATGATGAATGATTTATGTTTACGTTGTGGCACACATAAGAATGATTTCATTATGAGATGGTTGGGACCTATATCTCCCTCCAATGCATTGGGTAACGATTTATATCTCGTGATATAGACATGGCTGGAATGGCAAGTGAATCTGGTTCAGTAATACAGGGCTGGAACAGTAAGTAAACCCAATTCAGTAATGGAATTTGTCCACTAGGATGGTCTTGGAAGAAATGTCTTGGATACTATGGAAATCATAACATATGCTTAATGGTTTTCCACAATTATATGTTTTATTCCCATGATATTTTACCTTGAATAATGTTTCTTTATGATATATGCCTTACATACTTCCAATATTTATGTCATTGCTCAAGATTTTGATGTTTAGATTTGATGTTCAAGTTTTTGCATTAAAATGTTTATGGATTGTTTTATGTTCTCTATACTTACCCTTACTGAGAATTTGAGCTCACCCTTTTTATGTTTTCTTTTCCCCATGATATAAATAAAGATTTTAGGTAAGAAAACAAAAGGGGAAGATATTTATGGGAGATTTTGAATATCTTTCACCATGATTAGAAGATTTTGTTCCGAGTTTCCAAAGACACTAAACTGTTATGGTCCGTGGGTGTCTGTTTTTGTTATGTATTAGTATTCTGAAAAATTAATGTAATTTCCATGTACGCCATGATTTGGGTCTCTACAGTTGGTATCAGAGGAATGGTTTAGTTAACCTTTGGAAACTAGGATGTGAAAACTTTAGTGATATCCCTAGAGATATTTCTAAGGTATTTCATAGGATGTATCTAAGGTTAAGTATAAGTATATGTTATAGTCCTAGAATTATGGTAACGATATTAGAATTAATCCTAATATGTTATATATTGAAGTTACTCCCCCTTTATTATGTTGTTTTCCTAGCATGATTTTTTCCTCTTACGCTATTCTTTTTGGGTTTTAGACGATGGCTGGAACCCGAAGGAACTGTGTTGATCAATGTAATGGGAAATGCAATGATTTTCCTCCTGAACAAACCAATGTTATGGGAGATGGAGTGAAAAATATTATTTTTATACTTACACAAGCTATGAATCATTCTGGACTTCCGAATGAGCAGAGAAGGGAACAATATTCTATTCAGTCCTTCATGAGGCAATGTCCACCTTCTTTTAGTGGGTCTTCTGATCCACTTGTTGCTGAATAATGGATCAGTACCATTGAAAAGATATTTTCCATACTTCCATGTTCGGAACATGAAAAATTCATTCTGGTTGTTTACCGTTTAGAAGGTGAAGCAGACCAGTGGTGGACTTTAATTAAGAATACAAGTCCCCAAGGTGAAATTGAATCCATGGAATGGGACGAGTTCAAGAACATATTTTTCAATAAGTACTTCCCTCGTATTCTTCGAACAAAGATGGAAAATGAGTTACTTGAGCTTAAGCAAAAGAATGATGAATATGTTGGTATATACAAGGAAAATTTTACAAGGCTTGTAAGGTATGTATCTGGCTTTATCATCCAACCTGAAAGTAAAGTTGATCGATTATTCAGTGGCTTAAAACCAAGTCTTCGAAGGGAATTAGCTATAAGAGACTTTAGTAGTTAGGAATAAATGTTTCATTGTGCTATCAAGGTAGAACTAGAAGTTGGTGTTACATATCCATCTCATGGTTTTGACAAAAAACGAAATATGGAGTTCAAGGGAAAATCTCCGAACAATGGTGAAAAGAAGGTGAATGTTTCTTTATGCTCAAAGTGTGGAAAGAAGCACGGTAGAGATTGTCAAAAAGGTACTAGAAAATGTTTCAAGTGTGGAAAAGAAGCTCATCGAGCAGCTGAGTTCCAAAGTAATGGGAAAAATGTTTTTAATGATGTGAATAGATAAAAGACAACAGAGAACTCTCCACCAACACTTCAATGCTTCAAGTGCAATGAAATGGGGCATTATGCTAATCAATGCACTAATCCAAGGGTTAATGATGATCGACGTGAGAAACCTCTTAAGGAAAAGTACAAAGGGAAGTCACATACGATCACTATTTGTGATGTTGAGTATTACAATGATGTTGTGGAATGATTAAGTGTTTATGTAATGGGATTTCAAAATAGTATCACGGAATCTCATTTATAGTATTGTGGAATTTTGGAATTTCTATGTATTGGTTTTCAATAATTGTGTGGTACCAGTAACCATGAAAAGTAATTGAAATATTTTTGAAAAGAAAATAATATGCACATAATGAAGGGATAAGGAGAAAATGAAAAGTTTTATAGTATTCATGAGCTCATGACTGATATAAGGACAACGTGATATCATGGTTGGAGTATATAAAAAATTTGGGATTTTGGTATGTGGAAAGAGTTAACTTTTGACTGCATTCATTTTTCACTGAGGTTCTATAGTCATTCATGTTTCCAAGGAATACATGATTAAGGTATTCACATGTTTGGATGTGACCAACAGGATACATCTTATGATATATGGGGGATAAATGATGGTATTCATGTTCTTGTTATGTGACCTTTCAAGTAATCGTTTTCTTTATACAATAAGAATGGACCTAAGTATTTTGGATAATCCTAAATATTGGAATAAATTAAGTTAGAAATAAGATAGTATTTTTTATGTCTAGAACTTTTTTTGATATTATTGCAGGAATCTTATAATAATGTAGTTTTAGAAAAAGGAACAACCTACAGGACGGGCGACAACCCATCGCGTCGGACAAGGTTGCGGGAATCGAACCCACAACCAAAGTGTGGCAGGCCTTTATTGCCTACCATGGGCCTACATGAAGTCCCTGGTTAGTAAAAACTAGTTTTATTTTATTAAGAGGTAGGATAGATGAAGTATAAGTCCATTTTAGGAAGCATATACGATTAATCTCACCATAGATGGACTTATGTATATAACTTTTTCTAACCTTATGTTTGAGACAAACATGATCTGCTAACACTTCACGGAACACAAATTCAACTTCATTTCTTTAAGATATAAAGTGTAAATTGTTCAAGGCTCGAGCAAAGTTAAGATTGTACCAAAATCAAGTAAGTGTTTCTTTTAATTAAAAAATTCTTCAACATTAGGGAAATGATCTTGAAAACAAAAAATGTTGTCCTAGTGCCCTCATATCTGATGAATCAGATGGTACCTTAGATCATCACAAATTTATGGCTTTGTAATGGTTGGATTTTTCATAGCCATGTTCTTTACCACTCTCCATCAGAACTTGATGGTTAGATTTCTCTTCCATATCCATATTTTCAGCTATATTCTCCTATGTGGAAACCCAATGATGAGTTACTTTGGGTGTACATTATGTTTCTAATGTTCCTTTTTTAAAATTATGTTTTAGTATTCTTTTTCACGATGTGGGTTTCTATGAATGAAATTTTCAAATAGAAAACCATTTATAACCCCAATGAATTTTGAGGGAAAAATTCATTTTAAGGGGGTAGAATGTCACACCCTGAGATTTTATGAGTAGTATTATTTTTAATTTATTTGATTTCTTGTGTTCTATGATACACTAAGATTATCTTGAACTATATTCAACACCGTATGAGCTTGCAGTATATGTAACACTATTCTTGGATCATGTTACACACAATTTCAAGTTCGTTTGATAGAAGTTATTCTACGCAACATTGAGTGTGTGTATATATATATATATATATTCAATGTATAAATGAAATACGGTTGGATTTTGTTATATGGAACAACAAAGGAATCTTTCACTACACACAACCCTAACTTGGCTTGCATTACATTCAATCACGACCTTCCTCGATAGCGTGTGTTGTACCCAATAACGAGTTTCACTAAATAACGATATATTATTAAAATATTATATAAACTAGGCATTATGAATAGTAATATCCACTTTTTTAAATTTTATAAATTTTATCATTCAAAATGGACTTCATTTTTGGATTTTTAAAATCAAAATTAGCCTAGGGTGAATTTTTGATATTTTTCTGAAAACTTACATTTTTTTATGAATAGTGAAAACACTAAGTTATTGGTTAAAACCGACTTTTTATTTAAATAATAATTTATTTTATTTTATTTTATTTTAGGTCAAAATAGATACATAATACCAATATATGTTCAATTTAATTCATTGGAGTCATTTTATGATAATTTTAGATATATAAAAATTTTATTGAACTTTTTACCGTCTTTTACCCACCTCCTAGGAAAATTTGCAAATTTACATAAAACTTAATTTTACTGCTTCTGTGAGTTGAATTTCAAAAATAGGAGAGACATGGTTAATATCAAGGAGTAAAATTTGGTTCAATAAGAAAAATATAATTTTTGGTGAATAGTAATTTTTTACTTTTATTTACCACGGATAAAAGTAAATAGGTTAATTAAGGGTAAAAATGATATTATTATTACCCTAACACATGTCCTAATTCTATTGGATAAGTATAATTCGACCAAAAACAACTTTAGGAATAAAATATGACCATTTAGGTCCACTTGGATTAGATTAGGACATTTATTATTATTTAATTCAAAGAAGAGTTAAAAGAATTAAAATCAAAATTTAATAAGTAAACCATTTTTAATATAGTGTTATACATAATATAAATTAGACTATAAATATTCATTAGAAAGATAAAACTATTTCCTACATATGGTATTTTATTTATAATTTTTAGACATTAAATAATTTAATTTATGTATGACACAATGATGATGCAGTAATTACCCTATTAATGAAATATTAACATAAATGATATTTCAAATACCCAAAGAAATGTAATTTGAGACTTTTTATGAATTACACTAATTTCTAGGTTAATATAACATATTATTATTGGTTAGATGAATTTTCTTCTAAGTAATAATGTTGTTATAAATTTAGAGAAAACAAAATACCAAATACTCTCAAAATTGACATAAAAGTGTTTTTAAAACTAATATTATATTATTAATTGATATAATTGTCCTAAAAATATAAGTTTCAGCCAAAAGACTTATATAATAATATATATGACATTAATTAACCAATTGGGGTTCTATTGGCAGTTTATAGTAAGTATGTTAACCGTATAGTGTAAGAATACAAGAAGACATGGTAAAAGTTAAATTATTTAACTTAGAGTTAAATATAAATGATAAGGTTAAAATGGTATCCTAAACTTGTCCAAAACCTATTGGTTGAGAGGATTTCAACCCATCCCCACCCTATCCTCTAAATAAGTCACTTTTGATCCATTATAAAACAAATATGAATTTATTATAAAATAATATTTTTAGTTTTTTCTAAGGTGCCCCTCTCCTCCCTTATAAAAGGGCACCTCCTCCCTCTCCTCTTTACAAAATTTTGAGCCTTCAAGCTCGGAAAACCCTACCAATTTCTCTTCTAAACCTATATAGTTATATAATAGAGGTTCTGGTCTTCTCAAAATACAAACTCTAGTTCCCTAAGAGGAAGTTTAAAAGAGGCGCGTCGAAGAAGAGGTAATCTCTTCTACCGATTCTTTCAAGTTTCTTTATTCTTCTACTTCCTCTTCTTTAGTTGTTTCATTATAAAGTAATAACATAAGTATAACTAATATACGGATATGTCATTATAAATATTAAACAACCCCATTTTACCTTCTATCCATCCTACAGAAAAAAAATCACTGTGTGTGCGTACGTACGGAATACCATCTCCACACCGTGGTGTAATTTGTTTTTCCACCACCACCTTACTTTGATGGGTATAATGGTGTAAAGAATAACTATATATGGTTATTATAACATAATATGTATTATGAGATAATATATCATCCACTACAATTCAATTCAATAATTATGAGAACGATATCATCGCTCGTGCGTACGCACGGATTATCGTTTCCACAATGCGATGAGATTCATTCTCCATGTTAACCATTAAAGAATGATTATAAAGTATATATAATGAATAATAATGATAAATCTACTGTATTTATGTATATATATATATAATTCATCTACTTACTTCCATTCAATTTAATAAGTAAAGTAAAACAGCGTTCATGCATACGTACGGCCTACTGTCTCCATGAACGGTGTATTTCATTCCGTTTATTGATCTATCATATATATTTATATACTGAATATATATTCTATATAAATCATTTTTTACATTCTAGAATTAATTAAATCAGTATATATGTAAGAACAATAAGTTGAAACACGTACGATAAATGAAACGATTTTACCCAAAACGATTCTTTAACTTGTAATTTACAAAATAACGGGTAATATTTGGTCATAAGTAAACCATATATGATATCATAACAGTGAATATGATTCTGTAATTAGTCAATGAAATTATTTAAATCATTATACAGGAGGTTTAGATACGTACAAAGCATATCAGATCTAAGGTAAGTGACAGCTTTTCAATCTCATTTTTATCTGAGATTGCTCATACGTAAGTATTTACCGAGGTTATATTTTTCTTCCATGTCCATAAAAATGATTTTCATAAAGTGTTTAATATACTTCCATGTATGTTTAAAGTCATTTTTACCCATATTTTACTTTTACTTTGTGTTATGGAAGGAATATTTCTTTTGTTTACCATACATTGTACTTTTTGACTTTTCTGTTAAAAGTACGATGAGAATTTTTTTTTAACTTATACAGCATGAATGGATTTTTACGGTTTTATATGGCCTAATTTTCTTGAATATTCCTATACAATATTTCATGACTATTTTCAAAAAAAATCCTTTTATTTTAAAATTTCATGGCATTTTGTGAAAAGAAAATGATTTTGAAGAAGAAAGGATATGTTCCTCAAGAATTCATTTCAAGTGTTTTATCAAAATCATTTTCCATCTAAGATAACATTATTTCATATGTTTATGTTTCAATTATAATATCTATATGATTTACATGGTTTGAATTTTCTTATGATGAAATGATATCCATTTGTTTTATATGGATTTTTTTATAATGGGATGATTTTTATGAAATCCTTTTTATTCTTTGGGTTATGATGAATGATTTATGTTTATGTTTTGGCACACGTAAGAATGATTTCATTATGTGATGGGTGGGACCTATATCTCCCTCAAATGCATTGTATAAAGATTTATATCTCATGAGATAGACATGGCTGGAATGACAAGTGAATCTGGTTCAGTAATACAGGTTTGGAACGGCAAGTAAACCAGATTCGGTAATGGACATTGTCCACTAGGATGGTCTTGGCAGCAATGTCTTAGCTACTATGGAAATCATAACATGTGCTTAATCCTTTTCCAAAATTATATGTTTTATTCCCATGATATTTTACCTTGACTAATGTTTATTTATGATATATTCCTTACGTACTTCCATGATTTATGTCATTGGTCAAGATTTTGATGTTTAAATTTCATGTTCACGTTTTTGCATTCAAATGTTTATGGATTGTTTTATGTTCTCTATGCTTACCCTTACTAAGAATTTGAGCTCACCCTTTTTATGTTTTCTTTTCCCCTGGATATAAAGAACGGTTTTAGGTAATAAAACAAAAGGGGAATATCTTTATGGGAGATGTTGAAGATCTTTCACCACGATTAGAAGATTTTGTTCTGAGTTTCCAAAGACACTGAACTATTACGGTTCTTGGGTGTCTATTTTTGTTATGTATTAAGTATTACACAAAAGTAATGTAATTTCCATGTATGCCAAGATTTGGGTCTCTATATTTGGTATCAGAGGAAAGGTTTAGTTAACCTTTGGAAACTAGGATGCGAAAACTTTAGTGAAATCCCTAGAGATATTTATAAGGTATGTATAGGGATGTCTCTAAGGTTAAGTATAAGTATATGTTATAGTCCTAGAATTACGGTAACGATATTAGAATTAATCCTAAGATGTTATATATTTAAGGTACTCCCCCTTTATTATGTTTTTTTCATAGCATGAGTTTTTCCTCTTAAACTATTCTTTTTGGGTTTTAGACGATGGTTGGAACCCGAAGGAACCGTGTTGATCAATGTAATGGGCAATGAAATGATTGTCCTCCTGAACAAACAAATGTTATGGGAGATGGAGTGAAAAATATTATTGCTATACTTACACAAGATATGAATCAATCTGGACTTCCGAATGAGCAGAGAAGGTAACAATATTCTATTGAGTCCTTCATGAGGCAACATACACCTTCTTTCAGTGGGTCTTCTGATCTTCTTGTTGCTGAACAATGGATCAGTACCATTGAAAAGTTATTTTCTATACTTCAATGTTCGAAACATCAAAAATTCATTCTGGTTGTTTACCGTTTAGAAGGTGAAGCAGACCAGTGGTGGACTCTAATTAAGAATACAAGGCCCCAAGGTGAAATTGAATCCATGGAATGGGACGAGTTCAAGAACTTATTTTTCAATAAGTACTTCCCTCGTATTCTTCGAACAAAGATGGAAAAGGAGTTCCTTGAGATTAAGCAAAATAATGATGAATTTGTTGGTATATATGAGGCGAATTTTACAAGGCTTGCAAGGTATACATCTGGCTTTATCATCCAACCTGAAAGTAAAGTTGATGGATTCTTCAGTGGCTTAAAACCAAGTCTTCAAAGGGCATTATCTATAAGAGACTTTAGTAGCTATGAAGAAATTGTGCATTGTGCTATCAAGGTAGAAATGGAAGTTGGTGTTACATATCCATCTCATGGTTTTGACAAAAAACAAAAGATGGAGTTCAAGGAAAAATCTCAGAACAATGGTGAAAAGAAGGTGAATTTTTCTTTATGTTCAAAGTGTGGAAAGAAGCGTGGTAAAGATTATCTAAAAGGTACTAGAAAATGTTTCAAGTGTGGAAAAGAAGGTCATCGAGAAGCTGAGTGCCTATGTAATCGGAAAAATGTTTCTAAGGACGTGAATAAAAAAAAAACTACAGAGAATGCACCACTAACACTTCAATGCTTCAAGTGCAAGGAAATGGGGAATTATGCTAATAAATTCCCTAATCCAAGGGTTAATGATGATCAACATGAGAAACCTATTAAGGAAAAGGAAAAAAGGGAAGTCACATGCGATCACTATTTGTGATGTTGAGTATGACAATGTTGTTGTGGAATGATTAAGTGTTTATGTAATGGGATTTCAAAACAGTATCATAGAATCTCATTTATAGTATCGTGGAATTTTGGAATATCTATTTATTTGTTTTCAATAATTGTTGGTACCGGTAGCCATGAAAATTAATTGAAATATTTTTGGAAAGCAGATGATATGCGCATAATGAAGGGAATAGGAGAAAATGAAATGTTTGATAGTATTCATGAGCTCGTGAATGATATAAGGACAAATTGATATCATGGTTTGAGTATATAGAAATTTTTGGATTTTGGTATGTGGAAAGAGTTAACTTTTGATTGTATTCATGTTTTCACTAAGGTTCTATGGTAATTCATGTTTCAAAAGAATACATGATTAAGGTATTCACATGTTTGGAATGTGACCAACAAGATATATCTTATGATATATGGGGGATAAATGATGGTATTCACGTTCTTGTTATGTGACCTTTCAAGTAATCGTTTTCTTTATACAATAAGAATGGACCGATGTATTTTGGATAATCCTAAAGATTGGAATGAATTAAGTTAGACATAAGATAGTATTGTTTATGGCTAGAACTTTTTTCGATATTATTAAAGGAATGTTATAATAATGTAGTTTTAGAAAAAGGAACAACCTACAGGATGGGTGACAACCCATCGCGTTGGACAACGTTGCGGGAATCGAACCCACAAATGAAGTGCAACAGGCCTTTATCACCTACCACTGGCCTACAAGAAGACCCTGGTTAGTAGAAAATAGTTTTATTTTATTAATAGGTATGATATATGAAGTATAAGTCCATTTTAAGAACCATATACGATTAATCTCACCATAGTGGACTTATGCATATAACTTTTTCTAACCTTATGCTTAAGACAGATGGAATGACCTATCAGTCTATCGCATGATGTGCTAACACTTTACGGAAGAAAAATTCAACTTAATTTCTTTATGAGATGAAGTGGAAATTGTTCAAGGCGCGAGAAACGGTAAGATTTTACCAAAATCAAGTAAGTATTTATTTTAATTAAAAAATTATTCAACATTAGGGAAATGATCTTGAAAACCAAAAATGTTGTCCTAGTGCCCTCATATCTGATGAATCAGATGGTACCTTAGATCATCACAAATTTATGTCTTTGTGATGGTTATCTTTTTCATAGCCATGTTCTCTACCACTCTCCATTAGAACTTGATGGTTAGATTTCTCTTCCATATCCATATTTTCAGCTATACTATCCTATGTGGAAACCCAGTGATGAGTTACTTTGGGTCTCCATTATGTTTCTAATGTTACTTTTTTAAAATGATGTTTTAGTATTTTTTTTATGATGTGGGTTTCTATGAAAGAAAATTTCAAATAGAAAACCATTTATAACCCCAACGAATTTCAAAGGTGAAATTCATTTTAAGGGGGGTAGAGTGTGACACCCCGAGATTTTATGAGTAGTATTCCTTTTAATTTATTTTATGTCTTGTGTTGTATGCTACACTAAGATTATCTTGCGCTATACGCAACACCATATGAGCTTGAAGTATATGCAACACTATTCTTGGATCGTGTTACACACAATTTCAAGTTCGTTTCATATAATTTATTCTACGCAACATTGAGTGTGTGTATATATATATATTGAATGTATAAATGAAATATGGTTGGATTCTGTTATATGAAACAACAAAGGAGTCTTGCACTACACACAACCCTGACTTGGCTTGCATTACACGCAATCGCGAGCTTCCTCGATAGCGTGTGTTGTACCCAATACTGAGTTTCACTAAACAATTATATATTATTAAAATATTATATAAACTAGTCATTATGAATAGTAATACCCACTTTTTGAAATTTTATAAATTTTATCTTTCAAAATGGACTTCATTTTTAGATTCATGATATCAAAATTAACCTAGGGTGAATTTTTGGTATTTTTCTGAAAACTGTCATTTTTTTATGAATAGTGAAAACACTGAGTTATTGGCTAAAACCGACTTTTTATTTAAATAATAGTTTATTTTATTTCAATTTATTTTAGGTAAAAATAGATACATAATACCTATATAAGTTCAATATAATTCATTGGAGTCATTTTATAATAATTTTAGATATATAAAAATTTTATTGAAATTTTTACCGTCTTTTACCCACCTCCTAGGAGAATTTGCAAATTTACATAAAACTTAATTTTACCGCTTCTATGAGTTGAATTTTGAAAATCCGAGAGACATGGTTAATATCAAGGAGTAAAATTTGGTTCAATAAGATAAAAATAATTTTTGGTGAATAGTAAATGTTTACTTTTATTTACCACGGTTAAAAGTAAATAGGGTAATTAAGGGTAAAAATGATATTATTATTACCCTAACACATGTCCTAATTCTATTGGATAAGTATAATTCGACCAAAAACAACCTTAGGAATAAAATATGACCATTTCGGTCCACTTGGATTAGATTAGGACATTTATTATTATTTAATTCAAAGAAGAGTTAAAAGAATTAAAATCAAAGTTTAATAAGTAAAACATTTTTAATATAGGGTTATACATATAATAAATTCGACTATAAATATTCATTAGAAATATAAAACGATTTCCTAAATAATGGTATTTTATTTATAATTTTTAGAAATTAAATAATTTAATTTATTAATGACACAATGATGATGCAGTAATTACCTTATTAATGAATTAATAACATAATTGATATTATAAATACCCAAAGAAATGTAATTTGACACTTTTTATGAATTAAAATAATTTTATGGGTTAATATAACATATTAGGGTTGGTTAGATGAATTTTGTTTGAAGTAATAATGCTGTTATGAATTTAGAGAAAACAAAATACCAAATAGTGTCAAAATTGACATAAAAGAGTTTTTAAAACAAATATTATATTATTAATTGATATAATAGTCCTAAAAATATACGGTTAGTCCAAAAGACTTATATGATAATATATATGACATTAATGAACCAATTGGTGTTCTATTGGAAGTTTATAGTATGTTTTTTAACCATATAGTGTAAGAATACAAGAAGACATGGTAAAAGATAAATTATTTAACTTAGAGTTAAATCTAAATGATAAGGTTAAAATGGTATCCTAAACTTGTATAAAACCTATTGTTTGAGAGGATTTAGACCCATCCCCACCCTAGCCTCTAATAAAGTCACTTTGGATCCATTATAAACCAAATATGAATTTATTATAAAATAATATTTTAAGTTTTTTCTAAGGTGCCCCTCTCCTCCCTTATAAAAGGGAACCTCCTCCCTCTCCTCTTTACACAATTTTGAGCCTTAAAGCTCAGCCAACCCCTACCAATCTCTCTTCTCAACCTCTCTAGTTATATCATATAGGTTTGGGTCTTCTCAAAAGTCCAACTCTAGTTCCCTAAGAGGAATTTTAAAAGAGGCGCGTCGAATAAGAGGTAAACTCCTCTACCGATTCTTTCAAATTTCTTTATTCTTATACTTCCTCTTATTTAGTTGGTTAATTATAAAGTAATAAAATCAGTATAACTAAAATACTTATATGTTATTATAAATATGAAAAAACCCTATTTCGCCTTCTATCCATCCTACGGAAAATGAAATCATCGTGTGTGCGTACGTACGGAATACCGTCTCCACGCCGTGGTGTAATCTGTTTTTCCACCACCACCTTACTTGGATGGGTATAATGGTGTAAGGAATAACTACCTATAGTTATTATAACAACATAATGATTCTGATAGAATATTGCATCCACTCCAATCCCATTCAATAATTATGGGAACGATGTCATCGCTCATGCGTATGCACGGATTACCGTCTCCACAACGCAATGAGATTCATTCTCCATGTTAACCATTCAAGAATGATTATAAAGTATATATAATGAATAATAATTATAAATATAATGGATTTATGTATATATATATATATATATTTATATGTATATGTCATCTACTTACTTCCATTCAAGTCGATAAGGAAAGGAAAACAGCGTTCATGCGTACGTACGGCCTACCGTCTCCATAAACGGTGTATTTCATTCCGTTTATCAATCTATCATATATATTTATATGCTGAATATATATTCTATATAAATCATGTTTAAAATTATGTAATTAAGTAAATCAGGATACAAGTAAGAATAACAAGTCAAAACACGTACGATAAATGAAACGATTTTACCCAAAACAATGCTTTAACATTGAATTTAAAAAAGAACGGGTAATATAAGGTCATAAGTGAATCATATATGATATCATAACAATGAATATGATTCTTTAATAAGTCAATTAAATTATTTAAATCATTATACAGGAGGTTCGGATACGTAATAAGCATATCAAATCTAAGTTAAGGGATAATTTTGCAATCTCATTTTTATCCGAGATTGCTTATACATAAGTATTTACTAGGGTTATATTTTTCATCCATGTCCATAAAAATGTTTTTCATAAAGTGTTTAATATTTTTCCATGTATGTTTAAATTCATTTTTACCCCAATTTGACTTTTACTTTGTGTTATGGAAGGAATCTTTCTTTTGTTTACCATACGTTGTACTTTTTGACTTTTCCGTTAAAAGTACGAGGAGAATGTTTTTTTTAACTTATACGGAATTAACGGGTTTTTATTGTTTTATAATGCCTAATTTTCATGAAGCTTCTTATACAAGATTTAATGACTATTTTCAACAAAATCCTTTTCTTTTAAAATTGCACGGAATTTTGTGATAAGAAAATGATTTTGAAGAAGAAACGATATTTTCCTCAAGAATTCATTTCAAGTGTTTTATCAAAACCATTTTCCATCTAAGATGACATTATTTCATATGTGTATGTTTCAAGTATAATATCTCTATGATTTACATGGTTTCACTTTTCTTATGATGAAATGATATCCATTTGTTTTATATGGATTATGTTATGATGGGATGATGTTTATGAAACCCATTTTATTCTTTGGGTTATGATGAATGATTTATGTTTATGTTGTGGCACACGTAAGAATGATTTCATTATGAGATTGGTGGGACCTATATCTCCCTCCAATGAATTGGGTAAAGATTTACATCTCATGATATAGACATGGATGAAACGGAAAGTGAATCTGGTTCAGTAATACAGGGCTGGAATGGAAAGTAAACCTGATTCTGTAATGGACTTTGTCCATTAGGATGGTCTTGGCAGCAATGTCTTGGCTACTATGGAAATCATAACATGTGATTAATGGTTTTCCACAATTATATGTTTTATTCCCATGATATGTTACCTTTAATAATGTTTCCTTATGATATATGCCTTACATACTTCCAAGATTTATGTTATTTCTCAAGATTTTGATGTTTATATTTGATGTTCACGTTTTTGCATTCAAATGTTTATGGATTGTTTTATGTTCTCTATGATTACCCTTACTGAGCATTTGAGCTCACCCTTTTTATATTTTCTTTTCCCCAGGATATAAATAAAGGTTTTATGTAAGAAAACAAAAGGGGAAGATCTTTATGGGAGATGTTGAAGATCTTTCACCATGATTAGAAGATTTTGTTCCGAGTTTCCAAAGACACTAAACTATTACAGTTTTTTTGTGCCTGTTTTTGTTATGTATTAAATATTCCAGAAAAGTAATGTAATATTCATGTACTCCAAGATTTGGGTCTCTACAAATACACTTACATTATAACTTTTATTGATTACTTTAGTAGATATGGTTCATTCTACTTAATGAGGTATAAGTCAGATGCCATAGAGAAATTTGAAGAATATGAGAATTAATAAAACCCATGAAATGTAAATAATAAATAAATTTCATGTATTAATAATATTAATTATTACATTTTATAGATTCGTCTTCAATATAATAATTTTATGTAAATTTTCAATTGAAAAATAAATATATTTAATCTAACTAAATTGTTTTCCATGTAATACATCGTTTTATTTATAAGTTAAATTTATACATTTTAGAAATTTAAATGGTTAAAATGGAATTTATTTTTGATATCATCATGTAAAATATATATTATGGTTATTTTTGTGATTTTTATGAAAAGTTTTATCTTTTTGTGAATAGATAAAATTATTATTTTTGAAAAACTGCAATTTCTTTTCTATAAATAATGTAATTTAAATGTCCCATTCTATTTTTTATTTTATTTTTAAAGTAAAATAATATATATATGAATAAAATTAATCTAAATAATTCCATAATAATCAAATTTATATGTGATTTTGGTATTGGTTCATTTTTATGCTTAAAAGAGCAATTTTCTATAAAAATGGTTTTTTTATTATGTTTTATACACTTATTTTAAGATTAAATTATTCCACTGATAAATATTGAATCTATAAAAATGTATTCCATATTTTTAATTGGGACATTCACATTTATTAATGAATTTTATTTCATTTTTGGTCATTATGAGTAGTAACCGAGGTAAAAATTTGTCATCATGGTAAAGGGTAAATCAGGTAAATTAAGGTAAATTCATTGTGATAAGGCGTCAAGATTTCATCTTAAATTTTATTTTATGGTATATTTCAACCCTTATCACCTTATATTATAACTTTTATAGTTTTTAATCCACTTTAACAAATGTAATACATTTATAATATTTAAATATTTATAAAAATTATAAGTGTGTCACTCCCCTCAATTATAAAAGGGCCCCACTTATCTTATTTTCATCGAAGATTTTGTGCAAAATATCTTGAAAAATACCTACCCAAATTCTTTCCCAAAAATCCTCACTATTACCTAGAGGCTCTATTCTCATAAGAATAATAATATATAAGGCTTAAGGTGTACGTGAAAGATGGTTTTTCAAAGAAGAGGTATAATTTTTAACCAAGCATTTTAATTTTATTTATTATTATGCCTACTTAAAATAATCTTTAAACTTGATTAAATAAAAAAATAAAAATATTAAATATAAAAAAAATTATTATTATTATTTCAATACCCTTTTTATATATGTTTTCATTCTATGGGGAATGAAAACATCGTTCATCCGTACATGTGGACTACTATCTCCACAAACTAATTTATTTATTTTTCAATCACCGCATATCATGGATACTTATAATGATGAATTTCATTTATATATTATATTAATTAAATATTTATATAAATATAATATATCATCTATTTTCTTACCCTTCCATATGTCATAAAATAATAACATTGTTTGTGTGTTTGTGTGGATTACCTCCTCCATGAAATTATATGATTCATTTTTCATATTTAACATATTATTATAAAATTATATTAAACATATAAAAAATATAAAAATTACATTATTAATATTAATGAATTTATGGAAACAAGACCAATTTTTCAATAGTCAACCTATCGAATTTGTTTTGTGATTTTGAACAGAACGTCCCCATAACACATGATATGAAATTAAATGATTTAACAACTTTATACAACATAGTAATAAATGAAATAAAATAGATTATAATAATTAAGTATTCCTGAAAATGGTTCTTGAGAATGTATAAATTCAATATAAATTTATTATACTGGATTAAATGTGTATAGTTGGTGATTCATACTCAATGTAAGGGGTTTTTCTTTTAAACCATATTTTAAAAGTTAACATATTTTTCTTCTATTTATCCTCCATATAAATTTTCTTTAAAATGTTTCAAGTAAGTTATTAATAATATGAAATGTATTCTCAAAATTTTTTTAAATTTTTTTTACTTTTTTCATAGTGTTTTTAAAAATATACTTTTACATATTTTCCAAAGAGGCTATTTTTGAAATTTTTACAAATGTGTGAAAATAATATTTATTTAACATATACTACATGAGTAGATTTCTTTTTTTCATGGTAGTTTTTATTTAAGAAAATTAATATTCAATTTTTAATGATTTTTCACAATAATATACCATTTATCATTCTTTTGGTAATTTGTCAAATTATTTTTCAATGAAATTGAATTTTTACCAATATTTGTATGAATAGATTTAAAGTAATTATTCATATATATTTAACAGAATATTTTATGAGATTTTATGATGTAAATTTAATATTATATCTATTTTATGTATGTTATAGTCCTTGTATATTGTTCATGATGATGGGTGAGCCTGATATAGCCCTCTGATGTAACACCCCAAGCTTTCATGGTACTCTTCTCTTTGAATAATGCAATAGCTTGTGATGTAAGCAACTTTGTGTTCTAGCACATCACGACCAATCAAACTAGCTATTTAAAAATCAGTTATGAATAGTAATACCCACCTTTTAAAATTTTATTTTCCAAAATGGACTTCATTTTTGTATTTGGAATACCAAAATTAGCTTAGGGTAAATTTTTGGTATTTTTATGAAAACTTTCAATTTTTGGTGACTAGTGAAAAACATTGCGTTTTTGTTTAAAACTGACTTTTATTTAAATAATTATTATTTTTATCTAAATTTATTTTAAAGTAAAAATAGATAAATAATGACTATTTTCGTCCAATTTAATTCATTGGAGTTGTTTTATAATAAGATTAGATATATAAAATTTTATTGAACTTTTTAACATCTTTTACCCACCTTCTAGACACATTTCCAAATTTGCATAAAATGTAATTTTAATAATTTTTTGAATTGAAATTCAAAACTCTAAAAGACACTATTTAAATTATTAATTAAAATTTGGTTCAATAGGATGAAAATAATTTTTGGTGAATAGTAATTTTTTAATTTTATTTACCACGGTTAAAAGTAAATAGAGTAATTAAAGTTAAAATGATATTATAACTACCCTAACACATGTCCTAATTCTATTGTATATGATTATTTAGACCAAAATAAACCTTATGAATAAAATATGATCCTTTATTATCCACTTGTATTAGATTTGGACTTTATTATTATTTTATTTAAAGAAGAGTTAAAAGTTATTAAAGTCAAATTTTAATAACTAAACCATTTTTAATATAGGGTTATACATAAGATAATTTAGACCATAAATATTCATTAGAAAGATAAAACTATTTCCTACATCATGGTATTTTATTTATAATTTTTAGACATTAAATAATTAAATTTATTTATGACACAATAATGATGCAGTAATTACGTTATTAATGAAAGATTAAAATAATTGATATTATAAATAATACAATAAATTTAAATTGATAATTTTGATGCATTACACGAATTTAATATTTTAATATTACATATTATGGTTTATTAAATAAATTTTATTTGAAGTGATAATGTTTTTATGACTTTCACAAAAACCAAATACTAAATAGTGTCAAAATTGACATAAATGAGTTTTTAAAAAAATATTATTTTATTAAATGATATAATATTCCTAAAAATATAAGGTTTAGAAAAAAGGAATTATGTAATGATATATATATATATATATATATATCATTAATGAACCACTTGTGGTTCGATTGGTATTTTATAGTAAATTTATTAGCCATGTATTGTAAAAATACAAGAAGATATGGTAAATGTTAAACTATTTAACAGAGTTAAATATAAAAGATAAGGTTAATATGGTGACCTAAACTTATCTAAAACCTATTGGTTGAAAGGATTTAGACTCATCCCCACCTTATCCTCGAAATAAATCCATTTTGAGCCATTAGAAACGGAAAATTATTTTATAATAAAATAATATTTCAATATTTTTCTAAAGTGACCCTCACCTCTCTTATAAAAGGGTAATTCTCCTTCTCTCAAATTCACACATACAAATCCATTTGGATCGTCCAACTCCTACTCAATTATCCTCCAAACTACCCTCAATTCAACCTATAGGCCTTACTTTGATCAAAATCCAACCTAAGGATCCCTTTTGATCAAATCAAAAGGAAGCACTCGAAGAAGATGTAATTATTTCATCATCTCTTTCAAGTTCTTTTCTTCTTCCACTTACTCTTTCTTGGTTTTTTCCATACCAAAATAATAAATTCATTATCTTCTACATACTGTGATTTTATTATAAACATGTTACAACCATATTCATTATTCTATCCATACTATGAATGACAAAGTCACCACACATGTGTACGTACGGCTTATCATCTCCACATCATGGTGTAATTTTGTTATTCAACACTTCATTATTTAGAAGGGTATAATAATGATTATAATTGATGTAAATAATAAATATAACATGTTAATGATTCTGTATATATAATATATCATCCAATTACATACAATTTCACCCCTAATAGAATTATATTGTCGCTCGTGCGTACGTACGGATTACTGTCTCCACCTAACAAGGCACTAGTTCTTACCCTGAGTTGACTAGCCTAAAAGATCCACCTCATCCCCCTGATTCTTCTACCTTAGATAATGAATAGGATTTGGTATATTATCATCCTAAATATGAAGAGTGTGTCTCCACCATAGTTGATGAGTTAACCCAGGTCAACCTTGGTATTGAAGAAGATCTGAGGCTGACGCTGATTAGTGCATCCATCTGTCCAGAGGAGTAGAACTGGTATGTGGCTTTCCTAAAGTAACATTGTGAGGGATTCTCCTAGAGATATGATGAGATGAAAAGTATTGACCCTCATGTCACCATTAACCATCTTGTAATCCCAGAAGGACATCATGTCTTCAAGCAGCCTCCCATAAAGATGAACCCCTCTCATGGTGATATGGTAGAAGCCAAAGTGGATAAGATTATCAAATCCAATTTTTTTAGGGAATTACAGTACCCCATATAGATATCCAACATCGTCCCATTCTTGAAGAAGAATGTAATTATTGGGATCTTTATTGAGTTTCATGACCAGAACTACCACTTCCCAAAGGATGTTTTTCCCCTTCCGGGGATAAAGTTGCTGATCAATTACACATATATTTTTAGGCCCTCTCCTTCATGGATTTGTATTACAAGTATAAACAAATATTTATGGCCCCCAAGGATGAAGATTACACCACATTAAAGGTTCCCCAAGGGATATTCTGCTATCAAGTGAATTCCATTGACCTAAATAATGCAGGATCCACGTATCATCGATCTATTTACCACATCTTCAACACAATCCTTAGAATATTGGTAGAATGCAATATATAAAACATGGTGGTCAAATCCCAAAAGTGTTAGGACAAACTAAAAGACCTTGATAAAGTTTAAAACTTCCTATTCTCCCAAATTTTGAAGATAAATCCCCTGAAGTGTGCATTCAGGGTTATCTTTGGGAAGTTTCTCAACTTCTTCATCAGATACGAAGTCATCAAGATCAGCCTAGAGAATATCAACCCCATCATCCAAATTCCTCCCTTGGGTAACCTATAGGAGCTTAAGGGCCTCCAAGTCCACTTAGCTAACATACTATGATTTATTGGAAATCTATTCAGAAAGTGTAATCCATTATCGAGGCTCTTGAAGAAATGAACTATTTACCAATGGGATGAAGAGTTCCAAACCGCATTTGAGGATATCATATAGTATCTGTTATAGCCTATGGACTTGATTCCACATTTCATATAGAAACCTATGGTCCTTTATGTGACCACCCTATAATGGTCCCTTAGTTCCCTTTTCACCTAAAAACAATGAGGTTAGACAAAATAGTTTATACTCTCTCAGTCGTATGCTCCTCAATAAGAAGACCAGATACTCCCTCATCAAGAAGATCAATCTCATGCTGATTTTTGTAGTGAATAACTTGTAGAATTATCTATAGTATAATGATATATATAATAGGTCCCAATTTGACTCACTAAAGTATATTCTTAGTCTTACCATGATGATGGGATGATTAGTGCACTGGGCAGTGATCCTCTAGCAATTTGATATTAGTTTCATCCCATAGAATGTCGTCAAAGGCCAACCATTGGAAGATTTCCTAGTCTCCCATCTATCCCTTGAAGAAAATTCCCCTATATATTGATTTCCTAGATGAGGCTATCCTCACAATGGATCAAGATATACCATGTTTGTAGATTCATTTTGATAGTGTCTCCCAGAACCTGACTGGTATAAGGCTCAATAATCCAAATCTACACAGAGAAGGATTGGGGATCCTCTTTATCACTCCTAAATAGGCCATCCTTCCATGATCATTCCTGCTGTTTACAGGCTTCAACAACAATGAGGGAGATTTTCTAGATCTCATCCCTAGTCTCGAGCTTTCCCTTGATATTGATGTTCCTCACTTTCATGTGAAGGGTGACTCTGAGTTAGTCATCAAATAGATCAATGGTGACTACATCATAAAAAAGAAAGATATAATCACCTAATCAAGTATAACCATCAAATAATGTCCCAATTACCTTCTCATCTAGAGATAACTCATTTCCCATGATCATATAATGGTTGAGTTGATGACTTAGAAAGTTTAGTTGTGTCCCTTATAGAGCCTGACCAGGATGACTAGGTCATCCATGTGGAACATCATAGGGTCATCTCCATAGACATTTTAGGTGATGATGATAAGAAATAGGTAAACCGACTAGCTACCAGGAATTCTATGCCAATACCATTGGATCCTACCAAAGTAGAGGAAGCACCTGATTGGAAAACACCAATCATTGAGTATTTATAGAGTGGAATTCCCCCACTCGATCAAGAATATCATGATCAAATATATTGGTTCATAGTTAAATTCACCCTCCATTGTGGTCCCATCTTTGATCCAACCCTCTACTAGTGTGGTTTTGATAGAATTATTATCTGATGCATACAAGGAGATGAGATCCCTTGGTTTATATAGAAAGATTATTATGGGTCTTGCGGTGCCCATAAGGAGAGATTGAAGCTCTCTCACCAGAGTCGGAGGTTGGGATACTTTTTCCACACCATGGTCCATGACTACATCAAGTTTTCCAATAGGTTTCTTGTGTGTCAAATCCAGGACAACTTTTTTAAATCAACTGTAGGAGAATATACGCATCGTAAAGTAATATATTCCTTTTGTAGAATGTGTACTCAACATCATGGGTCAATATCCACCAGTGACAACTCACCATTGTATGTTTATTCTGACCATGATAGATTTCTTCTCCAAGTGGGAGAATTAATTATCCTAAATAAATTTAAATCCTAGTCCATGATTGATTTCATGATCTCCTACATCATCCATCATTTTGGAATTCATCATTCCATTCTCACTAAAAATGTCACAAACTTCTTGGTTTTTGAGATAAAGTAATTGTATGCTAAGTATAGTATCTGTTCCAACCAAACATTCTGCTATCATGCACAATAAAATGGGTAGATCGAGACATTCAAAAATACCACCTCTAACATTTTGTAGAAAATGGGGGTCTAGAACAAGAAAAATTGGCCAGAAAAGATCTCTAATGACCTTTGGGCCTACCTGACAATGACATGGAATTCCACTCAGGTAACTCTATATTCACCGGTGTATGGGGAAGAGGTGGTCATTTCCATCTAGTTTTATTTTTAATTACTCCAAAAAACTATCTATGACTAGAAGATGCAAGATATAATGGAATATTTATGTCTATATAAGTTAGAACACCTTGAAGAGAATAGGCTCCAGGCCCTACAAAATCTAGAGAGGCACCAAAATAGGATAACAAGGGTGTTTAACAAGAACTTTTTCCTCTACTCCTTCCTCATGGGTGATATGGTATTAGATCTCCTAACGCTGATGATACCTATAAATAAGCCCCAAAATTTGTGGCCCAAGTGGGAAAGACCTTACATAATTCATAAGGTCTATTCTAGTAGATCATACTCTTTGATCACTATGGATAGAGAGTGTATCGCACCTCCCACCAATGCCAATATTATCAAGAAGTACTTCACATGAGGAGGCGGTCCAAACTCTATAACCTTAAACAAAGAGTTGGGGTCCAAGAACTATAAAAAAGTATTTTAAATGAATCAAACTCTATTGCATTAAACTTGGAGTCTAATTCCAAGCATCATGACTCTTAAATATGTGTGATTCATCCTTGGAATGTGTGTTCTGGCGTTGGGTCTCCATGGCCATCGATTCATGTCAAGTTTGTCACTCTACTAAACTACACATATCTATTTTGGATTCTCAACCATGTTCCATGAAATTTAACCTTAAACTATTTTCAAGCTATCTAAGATTTTAGACCTTAAACTAATAGCCACCATCCGGTCCATGAGATATGACCTTAAACTAATTTTTGGGTCCAAACTCTACAACATAAAACTAATATTCATGGACCAACTAATACGAACTCCATCTATTTGTAGTCGGTCCATGAATTATGACCTTAAACTATTTTCATCCCCTATAATCTAATTTATATGAATTTAAACTAAATTTTCTAAATTCATCAACACATGATGTCAAACTAAAATCTTACCCCATATAAAATTAGGATGCCTCTTAGGGAGCAATAATTTTTCCCTACATATAACCAGGATGCCTCATATGATGAGTGTGATATAGTCAAAAACATTACCCATCTAAAATTGGGATGCCTCATATGATATGAAATGAAAAAAACAATGTAATCGTCACATGATGTTAAAATATTTCCTTAACAATGTCTTAAACATGGGATTCCCTCTTTAGAGAGGATCACCCCCCCCCTACTGCCATCATTGGTATCATAAAAAAAATGTTTTCCAAAACTACATGTAGCTTCATTCCCATCCTCATGGGATATGTAGTGATGCCTAATATTTCTATCTTCTAGACTAGATGAAAATTCATCAGCCTTTCATCCCTTTTCCCCATTCATAATCCAATCATTATGAACATAAATTGTGTGAAGTTCCTTCCATGGTGTTCATATAGTACGTGAGCCTCCTTGTATCCTTTTATATTGGTTCTTACCTCTTATGGTACACAAGGATACCCTTTGGACTAACATACTCCTAGTCTAAGTATTGTGACTTTAAACGATTCTCCTCCCTCACTATGGTCCTAGTATTATGACCTTAAACTGTGTGTTTTTTGTATCCTGTAATTTGTGTGGTGTATGGTCATGAATTCCATCATTTCACATCATATTATACCTCTTTAATTCCACAAAAATACTCTATAATACAACACACTACCTAAGTACAAGAAATATAAATTTAAACTATTTTATGGAAAATACTCTATGAATCGTGACTCTAAACTATTTTCCATGGTCCATGTAATAAGACTGTAAACTATGTGTAGTAAACTCCAAGATTTATTCTTGTGGTTCAGAGCCTCTACGGTTTTGTTCACATCAGATTTTAACTCATTTACTTCATGTGAGAATCCTTAGAGCTCCTACCCATGGTCCGAGAATTATGAAAATAAAATATTTGCAATAGTACCAGGCTCTATGACATCAAAGTAGGAGCCTTGGTCCAAGCACTATGACCCTAAATTATGTGAATTCATCCATCATTAGAATGGTTTTCTTCATTACAAACATTTTAGAAATACTATCTCCCCACCCTCTTTCTAGAACTATGTATAGATTGATTCACATCCTTACATGATATGTAGTGGCACCTATACGTTTTTCCTTTGGGCCCATATTTAGACTCATTGAAAAAACCATCTACTGCCTATGTTATTAGAACCCCAAAATGTCTCACGAGACTCCTTTTCAGGTAGAATCCCCACCCAATTTCCTTGACCCATCAGCTGGCTAAGATTCCCTCATAATCCAATATGAGGAAGAAAATAATTGCTTGATCAAGGAATATTCCCCATCCACATCCTCAAAAAATGATGTTAAATTGTATCTGTGCCCCTTATAGAATTGGGATGCATCTTAATGTGAGATACTTTACCCCATATAAAACTAGGATTCCCCATATGAAAATTATAGGATGAGAAAACATAAATTTACTAAGCACATGATGCTAAACCATAGCCTTTCTTTATATCAAACTAGGACACCCCATATGATAAATATGGGATATTAGGAAATACCCCTTATAAAATTTGGATGCCTCATGCCCGATCCTCATTTGAGAGGATATCCCACTTTCAGCATCTGTCTCCTACCACATCGTTTTATAGAAATAAATGCGTCTTGATTCCCATCCTTATGGTATACATAGTGATTCCCAAATATTTTATCCTAAGCCCATACCCTTAATTGACTCACCATGGTTAATTTCCTTCTTCAATATCACAATGTCGACCTAGGGTAAGGTTTTTTGAGTTTTGTGTGGAAAAGGGTCTCTTAGACCCTCTAGTCACATTACGTTATCACTCTTTTATTCCATGTAAGCATCTTTTTGGGACACATATTCCCCTCCCTAGTCAAAGTTATGTGACATTAAACTAGAAACTACCCTTGCAGTCCAAGATCTATGACTTTAAACTAATAGCATCCCAAGTATGGGTTATATGACTTTAAACTGTCAATCCACACATCATCAGCACATGATGTTAAACAAAATCCTTACCATGTGAAATAAACACAGGATACCTCATATGGTAAGTATCAGATGATGATAAATTGTTTTTACTCTGCATAAAACTAGTATTCCTCATATTCTAATATGGGGTGATTTTTTCCATCACTAGAGATGATTTCTCTCCACTATGTCAGCCTCCTGCCACATTGCTACCAAAAAATATGTGTGGTTTGATTCCCATACTTATGGGATACGTAGTGATTACTGGATATTTTATCTCAAAAATAGAACTTCCATTTAATTATTTTTGGTACATTTTCTACCCCCACTTCAATGATTTGTGATTTCTACAATTTGGATAGTTATCATCCTCCCGATCTGATTAGGCTTTCTAATATAATGGTTCCATTCCACAGTGGATCACCTACTATACCAGGATTATACCTCACAGTATATTCAATAACAAATATAAGATCTCATGTTTTAAACTCGGTAAACATTAGATCCATAATTTGTTTACTCCATTTCTAAATGATGTGGGTTTGGAATCTGTGTTTCACATATGGTCAATAGTTTCTCCCTATCCATCAGTTAGTCCTCTCACTCACTACTTAGTTCCTAAAATTTGCAGTCACCCTCATGAGATTTTTCAGCCAATTTCACCCCTTATTGAGTTATCTCTTATAATAAACAAATACTCCATATTGTTTCTAGTTTCTCACAGTAAGCATGGGGAGGGGGATTTCCTCAAGAAAGGTAGAGACATGTGACACCCTGGTCTAAACGTCATGACCTAAAACATTGTCAAAGTTTTTAAGAAGATGTTTTGTGCAACTTATGGTGGCCTCTTATCCCCCCCCCCATTCTTGTTTGGGTACCTTCCTTCGATGTCATTCATATTCCTTCGAGACACCCCCCATGGTTCATTTTGCATGACCTTAAACTATTTGAAAGGGTCGAATCATTACAACCTTAAACTATTTTCAACTTGTGCCTTATTTTTGACATGGAATGGGACCTCTCTTGGTCCACCAATAACATCAGGTTCTTAATCTTTCATGTCGTTGTAAACACTTAAGGGTGAACATCAATCTGAACTCTATGACCTTAAACTAGGAGCCTAGGTCTAAGCATTATGACCTTAAACTATTTTCCATTCTCCTAACTCTATTACATTAAAATAAAATCATATGTACACATATGAAGACTTTAAACTGTTTTCATCCAACCCATTATGTTTCATGAGGGCCTCCCTTTCCCTCCTTTCATGTCAGGTTACATCCCATTGGTCCACACCAAACACTTTAGGTTTCCCATTGGTCCAAACTCTATAACCTTAATCTGAGATCCAAGAGGCTATGGTCCAAACTCAACAACCTTAAAATGGGATCCCGAGTCTAATAATCAAGACCTTAAACTATGTGAAAGTCTCCATGGGAATTTTTTGTGTGGTGTAGTGTCCTCCTATGCCCCTTATTTAGGTCGGGTTGTCACTCAGTCACACTACACATATCCTTTTTCAAATTCCCACCCATGGAACCGAACTCTATGAACATAAACTAGGATTTCAAGTCCAAGAATCATGATTTTAAACTAAGTGATAGTACTCTTGGGAGTGTGTTGTGTGATTTTGAGTCCCTTAATCCCTCAATTCACATCAAGTTATTATTCCACCATGCTACACATGTCCCTTTAGGACACCCTATCATGGTCCAAGCATCATGACATTAAACTGTGCACAGCTCTCACCATATTCCTTCTCTTTTATCACGGTATTCTAAGATCCTTTTTACTTATAGGATTATCTAGGGATTTCCCCCACTTTTTTACCCTCTTATACCTCCCACCATAATGGATGGGTGGGTGTCATTCACATCGGTTTACAGATGTCATTTCACATGATGTTAAACTATAACCATTCCCCATGAAATGGTCATGGTATTTTCTATTGACTTGAAATGAGGAAGAAATGATGGGTAGTTAGGTGAATAACCCCACACACCATGTCCTCATCACGTGATGTTAAACTATACAATACATCATCCTTTCCATATTATGTTAAACTATGTGTCCAACATCCTCACCATATGATGTTAAACCGTGTGTCTATCATCTTTATTGCACAATGTAAAAGTGTGAGGCATCTTATGCCCTTTCCTGAGGAGAACTTCTGGTGTTGGTCACTTGCAGCATCATTCATGTTCTTCAACCACCTATCTGAATTGAAGATGAAACTCCCCTTAGAAGATTATTTTGGTCTTTTCTCATACTGATACACCTACCCAATGTTCTCAAAGTCACGGTGATGTAATCCATTCAAGAATTCCATAACCACATCCACATGCTTCACATACCCCTTTATTTGGATCCTCATCCTCCTCCACATCCAAATGATCCCCCCTAACGACAATGGTTTCTGACCACAATATCTCACCTACCATCCTGGGTACACACCCCAAAAGACATGGATAAAATTTTGAGATAAGTCGTATGTTTCAAACATGGTTAGCGGTTTCCCCTCAATTTTCCCCATCCTTGGAAAACTGATAGTGGATGATATGTTTGAAACATGGTCAGAAGTTATCCTCCATCATTATACCACACACATTGTGTTCCAAATGTTGGGTATCATGATTCACACTTCCCATTTCCCATTGTTTGGGTAGAATTTAGTGCCCATATAATTACCCCATTCGTGAACTAGCACACATTGGAAAAGAAATTTAGTATTTTAGAGAGCCCCAATTCCCTAGCCACAGACTCTCTTAGACCAAACACTATTGTAGGTCAATAAAAAAATGTAGACCCTGAGTGATGATTGTCTAACACTCTCAGATAAATGATAATTCACATGATCATCCTTTTTTCTCACACCAAGCTTGACTTGTGTGAGCATAAGGATTGGTCATTGGTTATCTTACAATTATTATTCAATTGTGATAATAAAATATGATTAAAGAAATATCTCCATGTAAGAAAGGGGTTTAAAAAAATAATCTTTGAAAATTGGTGAGGGTTATCCACACACTGGAGCCTCTCTTATGTCCCGAAAAAATGCCCATATGGCTCCACTATAACAAATTTAGTGCTTCTTCCTAGCTAGGCTCTAGAATGTGGATTCAAGGACCAACTTCCACCTCTTGAGATCTGATTCCTCCTTATTGACTATATTACAGAGCTCATCATCCTTGATCCACAACCGATCCTGCTCAATCTAGTACGTTGATATCTAAGATATATCCTTGTTTACTTGATCCCTATCCACCTCCAGATAATCCCTCAACTAGATAATAAGCTCCTATTTAGAATTTAGGAAGGTAATTTTCTCACTCACCTACTCCTCTAGACCTTAATTTTTCTAGTTGGCCTCTTGGAGATTCTGTGTGCTATCAAAATTATCCTTATGTCAGGAGATGTCCTAATTGTAGATTTCTATCTATTCTCGCTCAGTAAGGTCATCATAGACTAGTGCATGGAGAGGGTGAGCATCCCCCTTCAATGCCCAAGTGGTAGAGACAATGGAAAAAAGACCCCATCTGTATCAAGAGAAACAGATCTAGGTTCTAAGTAATGAAATATTGCATGCTCCTCCATGTCCTACGATGGACTAAGCAGTTCTCAAAAGTGATATCAGAACTATGGTATTCCAGTTCACTAAGTGGTTTAGGCTCATAATCAAGGAAATCCGTGAGGACAGTATTAGTAGGGTCCTCCTCTAGGATCCTCTCTGATAGGTTAGGATTCATGTTAAGAGGTCGATATTATTCATCTGATCCTTCCTCATAAGCATAACCTCTGCCAACCTCAAGCTCCACCCCACTAGTGGAGTTACCTAAAACCACAACAGGTTGTCCTATGGAGACTAAGGCCAAGTCATCTTGAATGACCAGATCCTCAAGAGTTGGTACAGATGTTAGGGATTGTGCCCTAAATACTATAAACACAAAAACATGTTGGGTGTGTGCCCTTTAGAGAACTGATTCAAATAATATTAAAACATTCAATTTTATTAGTAATTTCAATTTGGTTAAATGTGGTTCATGTGAGATTGAAATACTTATATAGAATGAGAATCTAAAGACTTAGTCCCTGAGTCTCAGTAAGGAGTTCCACCATTGGATACCACTCAATGTTAGTCGGCACTTCAACAACAGGTATAGTTCCCCTAGAATTGGTAGAGTAGAATCTTAAACAGAACAAAAAAACATTGATTCATATCTTCGTGAAAGTTCAAAAAGGGCCAGGTGGATTGAGATTTGATCTTACCTTGGCATAGAGGAATGTTTATGATAAGATTCCAGGAGAAACTAGCCTCACAATTATCAGATTCCTCCATTGGAATTCCATGGTGTGTTCCCCTATAGATTACTTGGAGTACCAGATGTTCTAATTCCACTATTCCAACCTTCTCTATAGGCCCTCTAATTATAACCGGCTGAGGCATGGGCTCTGGAGTTTTCTCCCCAATACCTATAGGAGCACCCTCATCTCCTGCAAGGAGATCCCCTTGCCCATTTTTGGCTCGTGGATACACAAAAAATCCTAGATAGATCCTCTAAATAAAAAGAGGGGATAGAATGTAAGATGTGAGTATGTTAACAAGATAACAAAAAGGAGCTCGACCAAGTCTAAGTCACCTGAAGGAGAGATCACACCACTTTCATAAGTAATTTCCTACTTAAAAGTTGATCCCTTGGATTCTCCATCACTAGAGCTCTACTTTCCATCATTATTTGATGCCTCCTTAGATGATTCTTCAGATGACGTGTTCTCCTGACATTCTAGCATGCCACTGAACAATACCCACACTGGTTCAGGAGGAAGATCAATATCCCCTCGTTGTCCTGAGAAGGAATCCATGGATTTCATATATTATAATCTCTTGTGGTAAGTTACTCTAGTTGTGATCTTGGCATTCCCCACCACTAGAATCTCTATCTCATTCTAGGTTAGCATCTATCATAGCTACTCTGTCATCATGTTTTTCCTTAGCATTCCTTAGGCAACCCGAAGCATGGGGAAAGAGGCGTCCGGGGTTGGATCCAGAAGATACCAAAACTTCTTTCTTAGGGTCTCCCTGTCTCTTCTGATTCAAGAATATAGCTCCCTACTTTATCCCATATATTCTTCTGGGGAATTCCCTCCCCTCCTAGAGGTGGGGGTCCAACAACACCTTGTACTGACCCTACTACAGCTCTAGATTGGGATGCCCTCAATACATGGCTCACCCATCGGAGAGAATCCTTCCAACCTCCTTACTACTCAGGCACCCCAATCTCATCATGATCACTCTTATGAATCGATAAAATATCATTATCTAGAATTCTACTACCCAATTATTAGTATAATATTTGGATAGGATTGCATTATCATTGGTCGGTGACAACATGATGGTTTCCCCTAAGCCCTTTCCAATTAGCATCATCAACATATAATGAAGGATACAAGGATTATTATCTTCAGGAACCCATGTTTAGACTCTATTAATTGGAATCGGGATGCATCTAAACTATTGGGAGAACTAAGATAGAGTGTATAGAATGTATTAGGTGTTTTCATCAATTTTGGACACTATCACTCTGCCCCAAATGGTTTGTAGGTGCTCCCTATTATCCAATTTACCCATAATTATGTCCAATATCATGAAAACTATAGTTTATAATGGGTGTAATCTGATGTTTACATAATTTTTTATGCCAATCATAACCCCAGTCTTGCTAAAAATTACAATATGAACCCCAACGATGTTGATCAATGAGGGCGGAAAATTAGCATTTGGTGGCCTGATGGAATTCAGAAACTCATAGACTTATAATTGTACCACAATACATATATGAATAAATCAAAATGGGACATAAATCCTCATCATTTACACCCTCACTACATGTCCCAGCTAACTATAGATTTGGGCTAGCATCAGCACCCCAAGATTCACATTATTGTCGGCCACCATGATTTCTTTCATCACTAGCATCCCTAGGCATAGGACCATAAAAGCGTCTCTAACTATGAGTATCCATGCACTGAGGAATGTGAAAAGAAATTTGGTATATCATAGCAATAGCTTCTAGACTTCCACCATGTTTTATCCCCACCACTTGTAGTCTCCCTCCAATAGAATCATCTAGTATGAGCATGGAATCTTCCTCTATAACACCACCAAACACTTCTTTAGCCACTCTAGAATCTTCATAGATAGATCCTTATTTAAGAAAATTCCCATCCATGTCAGGAATGAGATATCCTTATGGAATGGGGGATCATGACCCACCATTTCCTTCAATTCCTTTAGAAGGTGTTATGCAAGGAGAGGGTTTTTTTCTATAAGCCCAAATGTTCAGATCTAAAAGAAATTCAACATAGTAGAATCCAGTTAATTGTATGAAACCAATAAAATGAAAATACCACAAGCTAATACCCACCACTCCATGGTGAAGGTGGAACATGTTGGTGTCTAGATAAAAATGGATGATGAGCTCTGGAAGTAGATTATGTTGGTGGTATGTGTGGAATTGGGACATCCACACTGCCTCAAACAAACTAATATGTCACAAATCATTATAATACATCAAACAGGTGAAGCGTACCCAGTATGCCTAGGACCATTTGTCAGTGAAATTTCTTTTTCCCCACATATCTCAGTCTTTATTCCATCCCTTTCTATTATCCTATATATTGCTTTGGAATATGCTATCATAGATTGCTAAGAACTCTTCAACCTTTGGTTTCTCCTTAGTAACTCTTCTTGTCTATCAAATCAATGTGTATATGATGAGTTTCCTATATTTCTCTATGAGATGGAAATAAATAGTGATTTTCCAATACTTGAGCTCATCCTAATGCATGAAACAAGAGTGAGGAACATTCAGTTCAATGCCTGAGAAGGACACTTCATCCATTATACTAAAATTGTATAGTAGGTGGTGGTTGTGTAAAAAATAATTCCTCTGGGATTCCGTCATCATGACCACAAGTGCCTATTTTTTAGAAATGACCCTCATAGATTGAGGGATCATAGGGTTCTATACCATTCAGGCACTCTGGGTGGTGGTAGAAGCTTTGATCTCAACTTGGTTCAGTTTATTGGACATTTCAGAAAAGGATATGTGTTTTAAGTAAAGTATGTGAAAATGTAGGATTTGGGCACATAAAGTGAGATATGGCTTGTAAATTTTTATGAATGTGCACAAAAGGTATTCTTGGTCATAGAAGCAATTGTGCGAAATGTGGACTTGTGTGAAAGATGTGATTGAGGCTCATGTTTTCATGCAAATGGTGATTTCCGCACACTAAATTAGGTGCTTGTCACAGGAGAAGTCCTTCACTGTATAAGGGACCCCCTCACCTTATTTATAGGGAAGTTATTTGGCTTGTACATAGTAAGAAAACACAATAGTGTTTCCATATGAAAGAGTTTCATGACCACATGGAAATGATCCACTCTCTTCAGTATTCACCTTAAAAACTGACCTTCCAGTCCCATATAAGATCAGATTCCAAAGGGGGGTTTTTTAGAACTGAAATATCATATGGGACCTGAAACAAATATTTTTCAATAAACTAAGCATGTAACCCACCCCAAAGAACCATTATGAGGGTGATGAGAATGTTTCGTGCAAGATCCATTGAGTGTGCGCAACTCCAAAGTTCAGTGCACAAATGATTTGAGTGCCAAAGGAGACATATAGTTTCATTGATACCCCTAAGTTTTATAGAAATCTCAAGTACCATGCATGAATTATTGAAGTGTTTTCATGAAATAATGAATTGTTGTGCATAAACCTGTCATGAAAACTTCGTGTTTCACACCAAATGTTAAACCGAACCTGTTGTGTGGTCGTTCCATCGTGTAATAGGCTAGAGAGTCATTAAACTCAATTTCTGTGCCTAAGGATTTTTGAGCCAATATCCAAGGATTTCGGTTATAAATAAAATCTTCACCCCAACCCTGGAGAGGTCCTTTGTAAGTTTAATCAAAGATATACTATGAATAACTCTAATTCTTCCTTGATAGTGTTAAACACCAATAATCGTGGAACCTAAAAGCTAGAGGATGTCCATGATATACATCATTTGGTCCCAAACATGAAATGTACTATAGTATATTTATCCTCGCATAACTACTCCTAAGGTTGGTTGAGTGCACACAAAGAGAAGCCAACAGTGCACTACACTGATATGAACATAACTTTAAGACATGAACACAACTATGCCACATGAATCCATCGGTTTTCTATGTGCTATATCCACCTTCATTAGAAACTTTTTCATGAAATACAACACAGTTTCTTAAAAAAACTTCTCAGTCCCCTATTTAACATTCCCTATGCCCCACGTGTAGCCATTACCCTACCTTTTTCTTCTAATAATAGGTACCCTAATGAATTTTCCTTATATGAGTAGGGACCCTAGCATCGGCCTCCTAACTGACCACTCATCCATGAAAGTTCAAGTGTTATTCCCCACCCAAAGTAACATGAGTGATGGACACGTAATCCCTAGTGGTGGCATCTTTGAGGAAACCTATGCACTTATCCCATTGGGGATTAATTATGAAGAATATCTTCCCTCCTCAACATGGTCCACCTCAATGTGAGATCCCAACCACATCGACAGTGTGTGAAGTAACATTTCCTAGCACCACATCCTAATAATATGATGTTAAACTACACAACAACTTCCTCATCACATGATGTAAAACTATATTCTTACTTTTTATGATAAACATAGTATTCCATATGTAGGATTGGCATGGTATAACCCCACATCTCCTGACCTTGGGTTATAAAAATAAGATTCATTATGCATGACTCACATGGGATGAAGTCTTCTTCCCCATAAAAGGATAAACTTCCACCTCAAGAATCTTCTATGCTTAAGCCCCACACTATAACTCATCTACTCTACTTCCATGACATGAGAATCCTTAATTTAGGATGTTAAAATGCATGGATTAGTTCTATAACACAACCTTAAACTGTGGAATCAAACAACATGGGTTTTGATCCCTATCTATTAAATAGGTTATATAGGACACCTCCTTCTGGTTCAATCCTGAAAACCATAACCCTGGTGTGGAATCTTCCCTTATAGGGATGAACCTTCCAAATCTACCTCTATGGGGTGTTCTGATCCATCCACTATAGATCTACAAAAGGGGAATTATGATCCTTCCATCGGTAAAACTAGGTGTGACATCTTCCTTCCTAGGGATGCACCTCCTATATCTACCTCTATGGGGCATTCTAATCCATCCACTCTGTATCTGCCTCAATGGGCGTTCTGATCTATCCATTGGAAATCTTAGGTGTGAAATCTTCCCTCCCATAAATGCACCTCCCAGATCCTCCTCAATGGGATTTCTAATCCATTCATTAGTAAACCTAGGTGTGACATCTTCCCTCCTAGTTATGCACCTTCCATATTCACCTCCATGGGTCATTTTGATCCATTCACTCTAGATCCATCTCTACAAGGAATTATGATCCCTTTTATTAATAAAACTAGGTGTGACATATTCACTATAAGGGACAAACCTCATTGGTTTGCCTCAATGGGGCATCTTGAACATTCATCCAATCCCTGAAAAAACATTAAACTTATGCCCAACCTATCCCCACAAGTCTTTAAACCTATGCCAAAGGTGTCCCCAAAATATATTAAACTTGTTCCCAACCTATCCCCATAAAACTTTAACCCTATGAATGTCTCCACAAGATGCTAAACTCGTACCCTAGATCATAATACCTACCTTTTGAAAAACACTGGATTCCTAAGGTAAAAATCCTTAGAATAATTACACCCCTACCATCAATACCTCAAGATCGACACAAGATGCCTTTGGTTCTGCACCTAAGATTCCTCACATGATATTCCCTCTAAGGAAGAATAATTTACAGGTTTCCAATATACCCAAGGTCAAAAAATTACTAGATATTACCAACATAATTACTCTTCTAACTGAAAATTACTGCCATGTTGAGACAGAAGTAGCATAATTAAATGGCATCCACTATGGGATGGAACCTGGAATGTGTTTCATGAACATGAATAAATCTCTGAGGGAGACTCGGACTAGGAAACGAGCTCAAAGGAGGAATCCATGGAAGAGGGTACTGATATCCTATCATCCTGTTTTAATCAAGGAGGATACATCACTAATAAAAGTGATGAAATTTTCCTCCCTTTGGAATATGGGAATGTGGGTAAATGAAATGTACACATCGTGTGGACCTAGTAAAAGTGTCAAAAACATGTCCATGTAGATTTTATTGACTTTTATAACAACAACAAAAATAAGCGGTCCAGGTGGAAATTAATGGGTAGGTAAATGTAAAATAAATCTAAATCAAAGAGGTCTAAATTTTTCTCTTTTGATAAGTGTGGTAATATGAATCATAGAGAGTGTATTATAAAATTGGGAAAATGTTATAGATATGGAATACCATGAAATTTGGATTGTGATTGAAAATAAATGAATTAGGGTAATGGTTAAAAAATATGATAAGTAAGTAGTGAGATGTTTTTAATGCAATGATATGGGCCATTATATTGTTGTGTGTCTAGAAAAAATCATGAATGATGGGAATCATAAATACCATAAGTTAAATGGTGTGGTAAAATCAATTGTGACCTCCATAGAAAATACAGGACCATAAAATGAAGTGGTGATAGCTTTAAGGACAATAGTATTTTTAAAATACATATTTTAGGTTTGGATATCATCAATTAAAATTAAACGATGAATACATTTTAAAGGTTATGTTTCATTCTAGGTATGGACATTATGAGATTTTGGTTATTCCATCCGGGTTGACAAATGAACCCATTGTATTCATGGATCTTAATAGTAGAGTGTTCTATGAGTATTTATATAAGTATATGGTTGGTTTTATTGATGGTATTATATATATATATTATTATTATTTATTTGGGAGTTAATATAATGAAACACACACACAAGAGATTGGGAGGATAGGTCATAACCCCCCCCCCAAGGGATAACCCATCCACCCAACCCTTTAAAAATTTCATGGCCCAAAATCCATGATCTTGAAGCCTTATTTTTAGGATTGAAATTCCATTTTATTATCCCAAAGTCCCCTCTAATAAATAGTACTACTATAGTACTCGATCTTCTATAGTACCTGTTACAGTATCGCCATTTCTATAGTGTTGGTCATCGCTATAGCATCACTGCTACTGTAGTGCTACTATAGTAAAACAGGTAATCACCCCTTCCTGATTTTGAACATGAGTATTTTGGATATAGGATTATATATTTTACCACTCAGGAACTACCCTAAGAGCTTGATGATATTCAAGTTTATTTAAGTTATGAGGTACATGAAAGATGTCTAAGGATTGTTCTATAGATATTAAAAGAAATAAATTTGTATAGAGAATCCAATAAATGTTAATTTTGGTTATATGATTTTATTTCCTTGGAAATATTGTCTATAAATATGGTATAACATTTGATACTATTAAAATTAAGGTGGTAGAATACTGGACAAGGACTTCAAATCTTACTAGGATTCATAGTTTTCTTGGATTAGTGAGTTACTATCGATGGTTTGTTGAAATATTTTCATGGTAATATATCCCAAAAACTATGGTAACTCGAATTTGAGTTAAATATATATATATATATAATGTAATAACATTTTTCAAGAATTGAACGTCATATTGGTTAATGATCTATTTTTTGACTTTCCATCTAGAAATAGTGAGTTTTTTATCTATAGTGATTCTTCTTTAAAGGGACTTGGTTGTGTCTCGATGTGAGATTATAGGTTAATTTCATATGCAGTAAGACAATTAAAAATCCATGAGTAGAATTACCCCAAACATGACCTAAATCTAGATATAGTATTATTTTCTTTAAAAAAATTGATACATATTTTATAAGGGGTGGAATGTAAAATATATATTAACTATAAAAGTTTAAAGTATATATTCACTAAAAAAAGATGAACATGACTCAAAGAAAATGATTGAATCTAATAAAGGATTCAGATTACATAATTAACTAACATTTGGTTAAAGAAAACAAGGTAGTTGATGCCTTGATCTAAAAATATATTCCATTGTTAGATATTCTATGTTTGCAATGGAATCCTTTGGTTAATGATTTAATGAATGTTAGACTAAAAAGTGTTCATGTAGTGACAATCAAGATTTTGGTTGAAGTATCATTGCAACCATTCTTATTAGATAGAATTAAATATTATTATTATAAAGATCTAGATTTTCAAGAAATTGTGGAGTTGGTTAAGAATAGTTAGCTCCCTGAATTTAATTGTGAAAAGAATGTCATAATATTTAGAAAAAGGATATGCGTACCAAGTGTTCCCCTATTGAAGAATAGTTTTTAAGTGAGGCTCATAAGTCTTTAGTTTTTGTTTATCCCTGTAGTACTAAGATGTATAGATAAATTTAGAAATATTATTGTTGGGAAGGAATGAATAAGGATATAATTTATTTTACCATGAAATTTTTTGACTTTTCAATATGCTAAAGCAGAGTGAAAACTACTAAAGGTGGTTCTTCAGCCTTTGTTAGTGCTTGAATAAAAATGGGAGAACATATCCATGTATTTAATGGTGTGTTTACCAAATAAATCTCAAGTTAATAAGTATATTTTGTTTTTTATTTATTGTTTGACTAAATCTATGAATTTTGATGCCTATTTGAGATACTATATATATTAATAGACCTTTTATACTTTATCTTAAAGAGTTTTCTCGATTACATAGTGTCCCTCTCTCTATTTATCTAACTATGATCTGAGATTTAAATCAAATTTCTAGATGGGACTTCAAATGTCATTGGTTACTAAATTAAATTTATTAAATCTTTTCATCCTCAATATGCTAAATAGTTAAAGTGAATGATTAATAATTTGGAAGATATTCTTTAAGATTTTTCACTATATTACTAGGAAAGGTTGGGACTAGATATGGTAGAATAATTGGTTGAGAAGGTAAATATAATTCAGAATGAAATGAGGGAATACTAGAGTAGGTAGAAGAGTTATGTAGATAAAAGTAGTAAAGAGCTTTCATTTGAGGTAGGTGATTATTTATTTCTCCAAATATCTCCTTGGAAAAGTGTTATGAATTTTGGAAAGAAACGAAATTTAAGCCCACAGTTTATTGGACTGTATGAAATTCTGGAAAATGTGGGATCATTTTTTTATCATGTAGATTACCCTATAATTCTATCTTAGTTACATGATTGTTTCTTGTTTTTTTTTGTTAAGGAAATATGCACCTCATGCATTTCATGTTATGATCCCTAAGGTAGTACTGCTGGAAGATAATTTTTCTTTTGAGTAAAATACAATGAATATTCTAGATTAAAAAGTGAAGGTGTTAAAGAATAATTTAACTCACCTAGTTAAAGTTTTATTTTATAACCACGTGATTGAGGAAGCATCATGGGAACTTAAAACAACTATGAGGGGAAAATATCCCTACTCATTTAAATGATGTTTAAATTTTTGAGGATGTAATTTCATTAAGAGGGAAAGAATATGAAAATCAAAGTAATGTTAATAATAAATAAATTTCTAATCTTAAAAATATTCATGATTATATTTTATGGATTCATATTCACTATAATAATTCTAAACATCTTTTCAATTACAAAAGAAATAGTATTATTCTAACTAAAGTGTTTTCCATATATTATATGGTTTTATTTAAAAGTTAAATTTCTAAATTTTAGAAATTGAAATATATATAATGGAATTAATTTTTTATATCATGATATAAAATATATAATTTGGTGAATTATTTGTATTTTTCTAAAAATAATGATTTTTTTGTGTGAATAGTGAAAAATGTCGATTTTTGCAAATTCGTCATTTATTTTTTTAAAATAAATTAATTTAAAATTTATATTATATTTTAGATTTTGTTTCAAAGTAACATAATATAAATTTTATAAATAATAATATAAATAATTTTATAATAATAAATAATATATTTGATTTTGGTTTAAGTTTATTTTTATGCTTAAAAAGAATTTTTCAAAAGAATAATTTTTTGTTGCAATTTTCACACTTATATTAAAATTAATTTCTACAAATTATATAAATTGAATCATAAAAAATGGATTCCATATTTTTATATAAGAGTTTAAAATTTATAAATGATCTCTATTTCATTTTTTATTATTATTAACAGTAACTGTGATAAAAATGTGTCACCATGGTAAAGGATATATCGAGTTAATTAAGGTAAATACTTGTTGATAAAGCCACAATATTTAATCTTAAATAATTTTTATGATAGTATTTTTACCATTATGGTCAACATGGATTTTATATTCAATAATTATTGTTTCCTACACTGATTTTTCTCATGTATGATTAGAATTGTTGATAAGTGATCCATAGCTTGAGTTAAAAGTTTCAATGATTTATGATTCTTGTTTGACAAAAAATACATAGGGGTATATTATTGGGACTAAGTTGGATGAAGATTGTTTTTAATTTTATGGATGTTTTATATTTTCTGGAAGATTTGGTTTTTGTTGTCTTTATGAAAAATCATTTTTCTTTATAAAAACTGGTGATTGGATGAAGGCATTCAGACACAGATGATCAGACATGGTTTTCTTAATAAATTTCATCGATTAATTATTTCTCTTTGGAATGTTGATTTCTAAGTGTTTTTTATTATATAAATATCTTTAAATAATGGATATTATCAGACGGACCAAGGAAGAGTATTGAACACAGAATATCAAAAAATGTGTTCAAAATTAAATTAGATGATGTTATGAAAATATTAATGTTCTTCATATCATGAAAACGTCATGATAATTTATTTTTTTTAAGATAAGTTGAATTTGTTTGGATAAAATATTTATGTACATGGAATATCAGAAGTAGGGTTTCAAATTGAGTTCTTCTAACAAATCTGGCAATGCTTTACTACTATAAAAGTTCTCAAAAACATGAGTCTTCTAAAATTTTTGATCTAAGTGTTTAGTAAGAAAATGAGATAAATTTTTTCAATCATATAGATTTTTTAATTAAAAGTTGTGTGAAAGTTTTCCAGAAACAATACTGGATAGAGTGTTGGTTGAGGAATGCTATTTGCAAAGTTTAACAAGTCTTGGAAGTTGAAAAGTGTTGAATTTGGAAAAGTTAAGAAATTTTATAAAGCTCAGAAGTTACGAAAAAATGAATTTGATAAAGTTTAAGTCAGACGATGTCTTTAGACAATTATTTTGTATAAATTCTATGTTTTCAAAATATTGTTGTGTTTTTTATTAAGTGAAAATGGTACTGGTTTTCAATCAGGCCGCTAAGGGATAGATTTAATTTCATTTCAATCTTAAAAGTCACATTATCAGAGTTATGGACACGTATTTCCAAAAACTATATTGATGATGATATTTTAATTAGCAAACTAAAAGGTGTATGGATGAAGAAGTTAATGAAAGATAGAAGAGCTCAAGTTTTTTATTAGAATAATTTTATTGGACTAACAAGATTCGTCACAATTGAGAACAAATATAATTCATAAAAAATAAATATTATGAAGGTTTACATGAAGATATTTTTCAAACAATATTTTCTGATGAAAAGTTATTTTATGAAGAAAGGTTTTCTAAAGTTTCATTTAATATTTTAGAAGAGCCTAGAATATTTCATAATTTTTTTAGGATTCCATTTGAGTGATAATTTTTAATTACAAATGATCATTGAGTGGGAAAATAATTCTCAGTTCTTTCCTTGGTTGTTTCAAGTGCACCTAAATAAAGTGGTGAAAGTACAATGTATGTATGTACTATTTTCATGCACAAAAAGTGAGAGTGTCAGAGTTTTTGTTTCAAATAGGTTTCCATACAGAACATCTAGAGGAATTTTTTTAGGAAAAATAATCGGTCAAAATAATTTTCAGGTAGAAGAATCAATCAATCTCATCATAAAAACTTTTTTTGATCCAAGTTTTGAGAAAGTTATTTCCAACAAGGGAATCTCTTAGTTGAGGTGAAGAAGAAGTTTGTAGAGAATAAAGAAGTTGTGGTCAGGGTTCAATAAATGAACTTTTCTGATTATCTTATTAGGTGGACAAGATTAGATACATTAATCTAACATACATATTCTAGATTAAGAAAGTATAGGGAAAGTGCATGGTTCTATTTTACCATTTAAAAATAAGATAGATTCATTTCCGAACAGACAAAATAGATAGAAGAATAAAACAAAGTGATCGAACTAAGTTTTGTACAAAGTCCATAAAAGAATTTATCAACTACTACTATGTAATAAAGTGAAGAATTGTTCATAAAGATTAAAAAATCATGTTTTTAAAGTAATATAGTGAAAAAAAATTAACCTTTTGGTGAAGGTTTTTAAACTTATTACAAAATAATACTTACATATTTTGTACTATAAGAACAAGCATTGTTGTTTATATTATAGTGTTTTTCATGTGTAAGGGTATTTCCTACTTTTTGTAACCACATAAAAAAGATTTTTTTCTAGTTTATTGTGTGGTATTGGATTATTTTCCAACCATGTTAAGGATTAGCTACTCTTATTGATTAGTAAACCATATAAATTCTTATGTTCATGTGGATGTATTTGAATGTTTGTTTTTCATCAAAATGATAAATCTTTAACAAGAGTTGAAGGTTAATTATTAATAAAGATACCATAAAAGAAAAATATATCACTAATTCAGACCTCTCCCTCCCAGTGATTAAATAGAAAAAACTCATCATGTCTTTATTTTTTTAATATATTTTTTTAATTTATTATCTTATGTGATTGTGTAAACATGTACATTCACAAAATAATAATAAAACATTCATAAATTAAATCAACTACCCAACTGATTTAGAATATTCACTATTAGTTGATCAATTGAGCATAAATGGATCAATAGTTGACCTAGTGATTGAATACAAAAGTTGTGTCAGACTCGTATTAGGAATCACACCCCTTTCTTAGGTAATCACGCCTCATCTTGAATATTGTATCATCATGGTGTGGTCCACATCTTATAATGTCCTTGATATAATATATAAACACCCAGGGAAATGAAATATACATATTGAATAATACAAATAGATGCACAGGACCGTATACATAATATTCTAGTAAAGATAATTCACATCCAATTAAAAAGAAATTAATTATTACATACATTGCATGCATAGAAATAATTAATTAAATTAAATTAAATTCCTAACAAACATTGGTCATTCAATGCTCAACAGTAGTCGACACACAAAATAAATTCATAATAAAATTTAATATGCAATAAATTTATCTCAAGGGTATAATAAATGAATTTAAAAGTTTTATAGAATTTTAATTCATAAAATTATAATCACATGCTGCCCCAGAAAATTTAACACATTCCAAAAAAATTAACTTTTTAATTTTTTTTTAAAATAAACCAACCCCCAGATGGCCCAAAAACCTTAAAATGGGATTTTAGATAATTTTTGGATTCATAATAGGTTGGGCGGGTTAGGTATGGCCGCAAGACTAACTGAAGGAAGCTCCCCACAAACTACGCAAGAACAGGGTATGGGGATGCTTCTATACCGCCCTTCTAAAATAATAATAATATTTTTTTGTGTGTTTTTGGTGTGTCTAACTCGTGCCTATATGGCGTGAGTCTTCATTATTTATCACTACTCAAATATGGTGACTCAATTTTCATCAAATGAGAGTAGCTTAGCCACCCTCAACTCAATTGTTTTCTTTCTTGTCTTATATTGGTTGCACAGCTCCCCCTTACCCACATTTTTAAATGTTTTTCGTTTGGTCTCATATATAAGGGTAGTGACCCCCCTCCCATGGAGACTCTGTTTATTCCTTATGAGACTTGTAAATATAATAATATATATATTCTGAGCCAGGTTCTGATATGGAACACAATTCTATGTTCCAAAGAGCCCAAAATTAATTTTATAAAAAAATTATATATTTTATATCACACGTGCATAGTTTTTCATAAATAATAGAATATCTCATTAATAGAATCTTGGAGAAAAAATTTGGAACCACAGTTGAATCTGTATCATAGCATTTGCCTTAGTTGTGACCTAAAGTTGGTTGATACCAGACATTCAGATGAGGCAACTGTTGGCAAGCATGTTTAATGAATTTATTTATTTATTTATTGAATGACCAAAATTGTTTTTCCTCTATACATATTATATTATATAAAATATCCATGGTTAGATGCACAACCCTTGGAATTTTTATAAGAGTATTCCACCATTCATCTTTGGAAAATTGTGATTGGCCGACAACTGGCAACTAGATCAAGGTGAATCGAGGTGCAGCAAATGAAACGGGTCCTCTCCATCATTGGAAACTTTTTTTTCACCAATGATTGATCAAAATTGAGGTAGGGAATATATTTTTTTGTTTCTAACATTTTTTTAATTAATTGAGAATGAATTAAAAATATTATTTGATTTCTTGTAAATTACCATCATTTTCATGAGCCCTGCAAATTATTAATTATTTTCTTTATCCAATTAAAACCCTTGTTTTGTTGTTATCACCATGTTTATGTGATCATTGGCTAGGAATTCATATAAAATAGAGGATTCACTTTATTTTTTTGTCTTTCCCCTCTCTTTTAATTGTGTTCTTCACTATTATCCTATGAGGTCACTGTTCGACTTTTCGAAGGTGGGTTTGAGTATGATCAAACCCCCGGATTTGATGCAGTAGCATGAATGATACGTAGATTGATGGACTACAGATAGATCAAGGTATTATGTGAGATGTAGGTGATCCCACCATTGATCTAGTACTCGGTGAGGTAGTGGGAGCTTCCCAGAGTGATGAGCAGTGTGCAAGAGGCGCTATCGCTATGTACAGGCATTTTGGATTCCAGATTTCTAGCCACCCAAGTTCGAAAATCAATGTTTAGTAATGGTTCCTTAATTTTAAGCAGATTCCATGTATTCAAGGGTCATAATTTATGGTGGGAGATCCAGATCTAGTAGTCATGTGAAGAACCAGTCATTCTGCAAAAAAATCCTGACTATATGATGTGTATTAGGATGAACACACACAGTGTAGTCCCCTGGCACCGACAGCTAGGGTTTTGAGAAAATGATAAGGATCACACACCATGTGAACCTCATTGAGAATCCAGAACATGTACTAAGAGAATATTCCTCGGACCCTATGTGGGAGGACACACCATTTACTCTAGAAGTACGTGGACACGGGCATGTCCTAGTGTACACAGAAATTCCTAGGGTTTCCAAGATACTTTGTGTAGTATTAGATATCTAGGAAGCTTTGTGTTAGTGAGGAAATGACCATGAAGAAGAGTAGGACTACATGTCGTGTAGACCCCTTACATTTCATTCACAAATTGATAATCATCTACCTCTCATATCTCTTTTTTTACTCAGATTTTGGCCTGAAAATATCATATTCAATGTTTTTTTATGTAGAATACAATGGTGGCCATCATAGTGGTCTTTGATATATGATGTGAGATGTTTCAAGCATGATGCAGCTTTAGGTGATGATCAATGAAAATAGTGATTGGGAAGGATCATCATAGAGAGGTTGGGGTTGGAAATCCCCCATACTTCTTATATTAGTTTGGGTGGAACCCTCCTGTCATACTAGGGAATGGGTCATCTACCAATTGAGCAACATCATACCTTTATAGCAGGGCATGGGTCTTATACCTATTGATTAGCACCCTCCTATCATATTAGGGAATTGGTACTCTTCCTATTGAGTGTAACCCTACCATCATTAGATGGAATGGTTCCTCTACCTATTTAGTGGAACCCTCCTATCATATTAGGCCATGGGTACTCTACCTATTCAGTGGAATCCTATTATAATAATAGGGTATGGGTCTTCAACTTATTGAGTGGAACCCTCCTATCATATTAGGTAATGGGTCCTCTACCTATTGATTGGCACCCTCATGTCATATCAGAGCATGGGTCCTCTTCCAATTTATTGGAACCCTTTTATTGTACCAGGGCATGGATCCTCTACCAATTGAGTGGCAACCTCCTGTCATATTAGGTAATGGGTCATTTACCTATTGAGTTACACACTTCTATCATACCAAGGAATGCATCCTCTACCAATTGAGGGGAACCCTTCTATCATATCAAGGCATGGGTCCTCTACATATTGAGTAGCACCCTCCTATTGTATTAGGGCATGGGTCCTCTAAATATTTAGTGGAACCCTACTAACAAATTAGGGCATGCATCTTATAACTATTCAGTGACACCCTATTGTCATATCATGGAATGGGTCCTCTACCTATTGAGTAGAACCCTCCTTTCATATCAGGTAAAGGTTCTTACACCTACTGAGTGTAACCCTCTTTTTGTATCATGGCATGGGTCCTCTATTTAGAGATTATTCCATATTGGGTTGTTGACCAATAGTTAGTTGCAGACACTCCTCACAACTTCAAATAGACACATGAGATGGTGGGAATCATTGATAGACTATTTTGGAATTGCAGGTAGACTTATCATATTGGTTTCGACTATGAAATAGAGATCCCCTTTCTCCCGCATTTGGGTTTCTTATATGAACATATGTCTTTGTTGATGGGTTGTGTTTCCCTCTTTCTAGGGGTTGATCTGATTACTTATATCATGTCTCCTATTTCTCCCCCTCTAGTTTTCAAGGAATCCTACTGGGTAAGTATACACTCACCCCTCTATGGTATTTTCTCACACTTTTCATGTCTTATGACAATGGCGAATAGGTTAGTGGTGATTTCAGAGGATCATCGGGATACCCAAGTGCATTTGACTGTGTATGGTGGTTGGGGCTTAGAAATATAGAGACAAGCTATCTCAGTATTTATTTTCAAGTTGTTTTATGGTTGGTACATCTATTTTTGTTGGGCATGTATTTTTTCCTTTACTTTTCATATTTCACTATCGCACTCTTTATATTCCCTAGAGGTTATTACATGCATGTTTTACTCTAAAGGTTACTATCTTTTATTATTATTCCACTTCACTTTTGCATAGATATGTTTGGGTGCATGTATACAGGTACATTTGGAAAAGATCTCCCATATTAGTTATGTCTTCTCCATTCTTATCACCAACCCATGAACTATGGAGGTGGGATTGGAGTAGTCATGGCTTAGCCTTCTGCTGACTAGGTGGGCCCTAGTTTATCGGGTCGTGATAGATTGGTATAAAAGTTGGTTCGACCTTGGGATGGTGTTCAGAGTTTTTTCCCCTTATGAGGTTTGGTTGTTAATTTAGGGAAATTTTGTTAAATTTTCTTGAGTTTGTCTTTCAGTCCAGGGAACTTGATGTTAGTGTGGCGGCTTACGTATCCATTCACTGAGACTCTGATTACCTTATTGTCAACTCGTAATACCGCGACATTAGTTTCAGGGAACATTGGTATATACATCATATAGGATTGAGTATTTTGACTATCATTATTGATTAATCTCCCCATATATATATTTTCATCTAACCATGGTATGTCTTGATTTAAATTTTAAAGATACCTCTAAAAAGACAACCATCAAGGTTACTGATTCAGGATCATGATGAAAATCTAATGAGTGATGTGGCCTCAGTTCAGGGACCATCTCATGATATCTTTCCTCCAGGTGGGAAAGTAAAAACACCCACACCTATTGAAAAGCATATTATACCAACAGAGTATGTTGAGGATGCACGTAGTCTTAGTTCACTATGTGAGTTCCAGTGCCAGAAGCTAATGAGGTTCTGCGGTGAGTCAGATCCCCAAGTAGTGAAGGATTGGATTGAGTTGGTGATCTGAGATTTTAGACTTGTGCGGACCCCAAATGATGACATAGTTGCACTGGTATCCAGTATTTTCCATAGAGAAGTTGGGCATTGTAGAAGTTTAGTCAGTCATACACATGATGAGTTGTAACTCTCATGGTCCGACATCTAGTAGTTCTTTTGTGAGGAGTACTACCTCTCATGCTAGTGCTCAGTTTGGATTTATAAAATTTTAGAGCTATAGTAGGGTGGGATGATAGTTTCTAATTATTTTTTGAGGTCCACTAACATTACATGGTACTCCCTCAACATGATTTGGGATGGTTACTTCTGGGTGTGGAAGTTTGAGCAGGCTCTCCATAGAAACATTTGTGCCAATGTGGTACTGTTTTGAATTACCACATATTTTGGAGTTTTAGAGTAGGTGTTAGTGATGGATATATTCCTATTTGAAGAACTACATGCATCTGTAGCTGGTAGTGGGTGTCATAGGGCTGAGTCATCTGTAGTAGCTAGAAGGAACTAGTGGACCGGGCCTTGGCCTAGGAGATCTTCATGTGGCTAGACTCAGATATGTGTTCATTTGGCCCTGGGACTACTCAAAGGACTAGGGAATCCCGAAGAGGGGAAATTCTATGTATGTTAAAAATGACGTGACATGGCATGTGATTTTCTAACTCGGTGTTCTGAGGAGGAAAGGAAGGAAATTGATAGACCACTGTGGCAAGCATAGTGACATCATCATTGTAACGACCCAAACATTCATTAATCGAAATCATTCTTGATCTAATTAAATGTCTCTTTATGTAAAATGTTTATATAAAATGTCAACTTCTTTGGTTTTATGTTAAGAATTGTGATTGTTGCTAATATATTCGTTGAACAGTGATCACATGATTAGTATAAATATAGGGCTTTAACAAATCCAATTTACTCAGACAAAGGAAGCGATGACCTCATCTAGTAGACGTGCCACATATGAAGCCCCTTTGTCAGATCTCAGAAAAGAGGTGGCGTCATTGGGTTTCTCTCTTTACCAAGCCCAAGATGAGATTCAACAGGTTCAGCTCGAGCAAGACCGCCTACAAGAGAAGTGGAAGTTGATAGAGATTACCACCCGGGCAATGTTATCCGAGCCACCCCAAGAGTCGGTCACCATCCCACACCTTACCCTTTGGTCTTATATGGGTCTTATAAGGGGTTATGTAACAAGATCTTAGCACTATGTTTATTTACATTATTTTTTAATATAATAATGAATATATTTTCATGTTATTTTTGTTACCTTGTAAATAGTTTTTAAAGCTCAAATAGTGTTTTTAGTTAATATTCAACTAAGAAGTCTATTTTGAAGAATTAATAGATTTTTGTATTAAATAATATTTTAATATATTATTATTATTATTAAATTAATTTTTATTAAATATAAATTATTGTATAATTTTATCAATGCAATTGTAATTTTTATTAAGGTTTGAAAGTCATTTTTGTCAAAAACACATGAATTTTCGATAAATGGCAGTTTTTATTTTAAAAGTTAAAATTAACATATTTTGAAAATTATTTATATAAAATGAATATTATTTATGGAATCAAGACGTCGAAATTATCAAATGGTGAATTTTTCATAATTGTCTGAGTCAAATTTTTGGGTAAAAATTAAATACCGTTTAAATATATAATGTGTTTTATGACATCATAATGACCCAATAGTGATGTAATAAAATACTATAAGCCTTATGTTCGGTCAATATATTTTTTACCATTAAAATAATGTGATTTTGGGTTTGTTTGACTCATTTTACAAAGCATTAATGGACCATTCAATACTTATTAAACATCTTGTCTTTTTAAATTGTTTTCCTTGGGAGTGTGACTCACCTCCACATAAGAAACCCCATTATTTTAAGAAGTTCGGACTTTGGCCATATAAAATATTGTTTTCCACTCCCCTTTGGAAAAAAATGGGCAAAAACCATGGGCTTTTTTGTGTTTTGAATTAATTTAATGTGAGGTGTCTCAACCCTAAATAATAACGAATTCTCTCACCTTTCCCATATAAACCCACCCAAGCTCTCACTTTATCCTCACTAAAATCCATTATAGTTCGTCCAACCTCTTACCTCCTATCTCTAGAATCCTCCCAAGGTGCCCCAAGATCCCAATAATCTTCTATCAAGCCTCTCTCAAGCCTTTGGAAGCACATTTCCAAGTAAGGGTTTTTCTTCCTTTCTCATTTTTGTCCAATTTTCTTAATGTTGTTATACCCTTTTAATTTCAATTATAAATGTTGAGGTATGGTTTCTCACCTCCCTCATACTGCCCTCTTTATGTTTGAATAATGGAAGACCCCTTTCTCTATCACTAAATGCCTCCCATATACACCTATTACTATGCCGAAATCCCGATAGGAATTTCTCTCTCCTCTTTTACATTCAAGAAATTCTTTTGTATCATGACTATAAATTCCATTACAATTTTTGGGACATGTATCTATATGAACCCCTTACTTTCCATTTCATGTAAATATGATGAGACACCCCTTCCTCTCTCATCAACCATTTTTATGAATTCTTACGTCACGACGTTACGCTGCCGAAATTGCACCGATTTTCTAAGCCAATGTCATTATGTAGTGAATATCATGTCCATTTCTCTATTAAGGGTATTCACCTTTATGCAAATTTACTTATTTATTATAAAGTTTCTTGTATAAATTCAACATTCCTTTATCATGGAATAAATGATTATGTTTTATTAATTCATGTTATATGATCCATTTGGCACATTTATGCATGAAATGAAATGTTTAAGAAGGGTGTGCCCTTATAGTGCTCCAATGCATTGGGTAAAGTATAGTATCATGATTGGTCATGTGCAATGGGCGTTGACTCATGATAATTCAAGTGCAACAAGTTTTTACTCGTTCTTCATGTGCAATGGCGATTTACTCATGCTCCATTTGCAATGAGCCTTGGCTCATGCTAATTCCATGTTAAGTGTTGGTGCCACATTTCCTAGTTATGATTATCATGATTCATCATGCCTTTACGTTTATGTTTCTCTTGTGCTCTATTGATATGCCTATTGTCTAAAATGTATTTTATTCCTCATGTTATTCCATGATTATTCCCTTACTGGGCTTTATAGCTCACCCTTTTCTTATGCATGTCCTCAGGTTATCCCATGCAATGCTAAGTACGAGGGAATGTAGTGGTCATGTAAAGAAACTTTTTAATAAAGATGTTGAATTTCATGTTTTAAGTTGTTATGTAATGTTTCTAAGCGCCAAAGACACTAGACCTCTCAATCTTCCATGTCGTATCAAGTGAGGGTTTTATGTAATAAATCAAGTTTAAGTTTAAAATAAAAGATCAGGGTTGTCATAATCATGGATCTCCTAGGCATGGTCAGGGAATCCCCCAAGGAGGCAGAGCTAGAAGATGAGTAGGTGGGGCTCTCGAAGGAGGATCTTCTAGTGGTGGATGGTGTTATAAACTCTTTCCACAACCACTAACAAGATTCCCATGTCAGGATCAGGGATCTGGAAGTCAGGGTCGTAGGTAGCTGCAAACTATGGAGGTTTATGACCTAGAATATCATGGAATGATTAGAGGTATGATATATGTTTATTATAATCTTGATTCAGTAATAATAGAAATAAGTATAATTCATTACTTCATATCTTTACTCTGGGTGCAAGAGAAGGAGCTCCTGATTGAGACTTTAGACCAGCTTATTTTTCTTGAGGTTCCTACAAGGAATGATTCTTTGATATCTCTTATCTTCCAACAGTGAAAACTATCACTTAGTGGATAGAGTTTTTCATGGCGCCTCTTGTTCATCAATATGGGTCTATATGACATCATTCTGAGTATGGACTAGTTTTCCATGGTCCAAGACCAAATTGATTGTCATTTTAGATGCGTCAAATGCCTTCAGACTAATGCGACGAGATTATACTTTGTGGGTGAGAGATATCTCATGGAAGATAAAATGGGTCTTGAGAATAAAAAACTGCAACCCATCACACATTAGTCATCTTAGCCCTTGTAAGATAGTATATTCATGCATCTGGGTTCCTTCAGCTATGGAGGATTATATGGATGTCTTCCCCAAATAAATTTTGGGACCACCTCTGAGACGGTAAATGAAGTTTTTTTATCTACATTCACCTTAGGACCGATCTGATATTATTTATGGCATATAATATGGCCCCAAATGAGATCTAGGATCTGAAGTTCTAGTTGTATGACATTTGAGAGAAAGATTTTGTTAGACCCATTATTTCCCCCTATGCAGCTCCTGTTTTTTAGGTGAAAATGGGGGATGGGCGCTTACGACCCTTTTTTGATTATCATTGCCTAAACTAGACAATGATAAAGAAAAAGTGCCCCTAACTAAGGACTAATGACCTATTTTATCAGTTTTGAGGTGAGAGATGATTCTCAAAGATCAATCTCAGGTTTGTCTATCATGAACCAAGTCGGGTCTCCATCCAACCCGGCACCCTACCCAGTCTCTGGTAGGCCCAAAGGATGTACTTGATTCCCACGGACTTTTTTTTTAAAAAGGTAGTGCTTTGGTCAAAGACCAAAGCATAATTTATTGATAAGCAAAAAAGGATTACAAAATGTGAAAGGAAGTGATTTTTTTACAATCTCTATCAAAAAGATATAATAGGTCAGGAGGAATAGATTCCAGCCAAGTCATGCTTTGATGGACTCCTTTGTTGGCTAGAGCATCAGCAACGGCATTAGCTTCACGGTAGGCATGAGTAGCTATATAATCAATCCCATGGAGAAAATTAAGGCAGTTCATCCAACGAGCGGTGAGTGACCAGGCTAGATGGATGTTGCCATTCCAGATGGCATGTATTATAGTGGTTGAATCACTTTTGATCCATAGTTTTCTCCAACATCTTTGAGGAGAAAAATCAACTGCATGAATGACGCCGAGCATTTCTGCCTCCAGAGATGAAGAGTGACCACATCCAACAAAGAAACAACCCTGACATTGACCAGCTGAGTCTCTGAAGATAGCACCACAACTGGAAGGACCAGGGTTTCCTTTAGAAGCACCGTCAATGTTCACTTTGATCCATCCTGGCATTAGAGATTTCCAGAATACCTCAAAGGAGCGTTTCGTCTTTGGGAAAATGCATGGAATATTAAGATGACAGAGGACCATAAAGTCACCAACGGAGTTGCTGCAACAGTCCTTTTGAGTTGAGGATGCTTCATGAATCGCAAGAAGAATTCGGGACTTCCCTACATTAAGATTGAAAGAGTGATTATTGTGAACGAGATCATTTCTAACATACCAGAGTTCATGCAGGAGTTTCACCACTGCCACAAGAAACAGATTTTTGACCTGCAGAGAGGCATCATGTCTGGTGCAATTACTAAGAAACAAATACATTGAGTAATTAATGGGCTTTCTGCAATTAAAAAGATCAAATATGTAATTCCAAAGTGCAGAGGCCGTCACACAAGATAGAAATAGATTTACCTGAATTAATAAAATTAAAATGACCAACAAAAACTACAAATTCAGTCAAATGTTCCCTTTAAGAACTTTCATAAATAAAGATTTACAACTTTATCCAAAACCACAAAAGTACTACGACAGAAGGGAAACAAAACTCTATAACAAAACTCCATGAAACAAGATAAACTATATCCTCAAGACTCCACTGCCAAGATCCACATCAAAATCCACAAAAAACTCAAACTACCAACAGTATCATCTTGCCTCAACCTAAAACAAAAGATAGCAGAGTTTTCATACACCCAAAGGTGTATGTAGGGTGTGATCCAAAGCCCAGTAGGATTCCACCTAGATAAATGATTCCATGCCAAAAAAATTTAATTCAATTTAACATGCTCATTTAAAACTAATGCTTTTAAAAAAAATTAGGAAAACATTTGTGAGTAAATATTTTAATGAAAAGAAACCACTTACAAAGAAAACCAAAATAATCAGTTTCATAAAAACAAAAGATTGGATTCTAAAATTACACAAACACAAACACACATGAGGTCCACCATATGTCGATGGATGGTACCCCATCATACAGGTAGACCACCATGGGTAAATCCATAGGGTCAACCTAGCTCAAGTGGGATTCTAGGAACCTCACATCGCAGTGAAAATGTGGTATAGAAACCACGGCCATCTGTGTTCTCATGCACGATACACTAGAGGGGAATCACATCCTAAGGTATAATGGTCTCCAATCATATCACATGTTTAGTTATTGTTGTATTCTTCAGTCCTAATAAGTGAAACAAGGCTGTAGTCACTTCTGAAACACTAGCTAGCTAGTCCTAGTCCATCCACCTAGTAATCTAGGACTCCCTTTTTGTGCTCAATCAAGTTTCACATTCACATATCACATATATCGATACTTTTTCCACATGAGTCACACATCACAAGAATACAAGGAAAACACTACTTCACGTAACCAAAACCATTCCCAATTTCTAAAGGCACACCAAAACCATTTGGAAATACCTTTTTCCACCATTTTCATAGTTCAATAAAACCCATTTGAAAACATAACAAAAGATCTCATTAGAAATCCAATCATTTTCTCAACAAATTGTCTTTTCAAATCCGTTCATAAACTCAACTCATTTTTAAAACATGTTTCCCATCATTTACACAATTTTCCATTCCTATTAAAAGTTCACAATAAGGAATCCAACATGCAACAATTTTTATATTTTTTAGACAACTCATTTTCACTTTCAAATCCAATAGAAATCTCATTTCTCACTTTCCACATAAGGCATAAAAACTTTAGGGAAAATCATAATAATTCATACACAAAACATAACCATTTTCCTTTAGAAAATCAAATTTATCATATATATATGTCAAACACTTCCAAAATATATTTGTTTACCACACAATTAAACAATAAAACATTCTTAAGCACATAAGAAATCCAAACCAACACTACACATACCAAAGTCACCATTTACACACAATTAAACAATCTAATAAAACATTTACACAATTTATAAAATACTTTCATGGTGCACAATGGGGTTTGGACCATGAATACACCCTATTTCACATGAAAATCCCAATTTAAAGCTAAATTCACAACTAATCAATTTGAAAACCACTTTCTCACCACTTGAAATAAAAAAGAACATGCTACGTTAATTAATCAAAAACTATTCACCAAAAAAAAATTTCATATGAAGACACCCAATTTCGCATGAAAAATTTATTAATTTATTTTAAAAACCAAATATGCAATGAACCCTTGATAAAACTAGTTTCGCACCATGAACATAATCTATAAATAATGAAAAATTAATTAAACAAGAAAATTAAATCATCTGAAAGTATAAGGGTATGGAACCATCTACCTTGATATCAAAATACCCAAAATTGGTGTAAATTATTCATTCACACGCCATTCGCACCACCAAAAAACTGAATTAAACCCTAATCTACAATATTGAACAAAAATAACCAAGATTAAGACACTAATTAGACACCCTAACAACTAGAAATCTGAAAACCCCCCAAAATAAGGACCAAAAACCTAATAAAGTGGAAGAAGGGTCTACCTGGGGTAGTCGCGCCAGAGGTGAGTAGCGCCGGTAGGGGGTCACACCAGTGGTGTGGTTCGGCCGGCAAGGTGAGGTGTCGGGATGGATCATCCAAGGGGGTCCGTTGTGTTTCCCAGGTGCACACTGTAGGAGGGGTCGTGAGAGGAGGTCACCGACAGGGTGGAGGAAATTTGGTCAAAGGTCACCAGAGAAGGCATAAGGGTGGTCTGGTTAGGGGGTAGGGCTGCGCGCAAGCAGCGGGTGAGAGGGAGAGGCATGATGGGAGAAGAATGAGAGGGGAGAAGAAGATGAGAGGAAAAAGAAAAGGAAATAAGAAAAAAGTAAAGAAAAGGGAAAAAACAAAATTCAATAATAATAATAATAACCTAATAAAATATTAACCAAGATAATAATAATAATATTCTTAAATATTATTATTATTATTATTATCATTAAAATGACACTAAATTCATTTTATTTTTGTACTTTTATTTCATTTCCACTTTATCATTCATTTTGTTAATTAATTAGTTAATTGTGCACCGGGAAATGTGTATGATGATTTTGTGAAGCCACAAAGCTTTGACCATGCCCTACCCTTATTCCTAACGTCATCAATCCAAAACATTAATTTATCATAAAAGATACAAAATTTCAATCAGGATCGGCCTACACCTCGACAAAATATTTCAATGTCAGATAAAATTATAAAATAAAATTATTTTAGATGTCTGAGTGTCACAATTCTCCCAACCATAATGATTTCTGCCCCTCGGAAATCCATCCCATAGTTAATTCAAAAGAAAGAATCGGTACTCCATTACAACACACGGAAATTCACAAATTAATGATAAACAAAAAGATGACAATAACACTACTGGCAAGAAAAGGAACGACCAATCGAACCCAGAGACCCAAAAATAAAATCCTCGCTAAGTGTCACCCTCCCCCAAAAGTGAAATCACCTCCAGTTGATCAATAAAAGGAAAGGATACTCTCACTGTACATAATCCAAAACCCTGATACAAACAATTAAACATTCCTGATAGATCATGCAGTCCATCTAAAACGAACAATGAATCCTAATTGCTGACATGGGGAGGCCCCAATGGACTCCCCACTATAAGAAACAAACAACACCCGAGGTGGAACTAGGACACTAACATGGGGAGGCCCGAATGGACTCCCCACCATAAGAATTAGTCTGACACTGATTTACTTTGAAGGAATTTAAGTGAGAATCATGATGGGTCTCCCCACAATAAAAACTTCCCAAATTATTCGAAATCGAGTAATTCTCTACACAAACCCAGAACCCCCACCATAAGGGGAGGGGAGGGAAGGGGCTTATCCAATGTCCCAAAAACACTACCACAGATACATCCCAATTTTTTATTTCCACTAAAATACTAAAAATACAAATAACCTCGATTTATAAGCATGTGCCACGCAGGGGGGATTTAAAGAAGACCGACATTTGGTGGAACACAACCCTCGGGTTTCTAAGGAAACAGGATGACTATACTTTCTCATAGATAATGAGAAAATCATACACCCAAACGATTCATAACATAGAAATGAGGTCATCCCACCACCTTCCACTAAATAGGAACAATTAAAACAAAACAACTTCACTAGAAGATTAAACTATCTCTATCTCCCCACAGAGAACAGAACTCAGATCGAAACCTTTCACACCATTGGGGTTCACCTGACAAAACTCCAACATCAATATGAGACCTATGGTTGGAGATTTGATAATTAAAGCATCTCTTATCTTTCAGTCAGGTTTTAAAAACCCCCTGAATGAAGCTTCTACTTCTAGTGCCACAAGCGACCATACCACGACCTAAACAGCACCATCAAACACAGCACGCTTCGGTGTCTATTTTTTCCACAAATTACTTCCCCGAAATAAAGGCTTAGAATATGTGGTGGCATCTCCCCTATTTAATTTGAATAAGAATATTCGAGAGGAAGGACACACATAAGACACATTCCTATAAAATAGAGAAGTTCAGGATTTCCTGATGGAAACACACTTTTATCATAACTGAGGTTCTCAGAAGGGTGAACAACCTTCACCTATGTCATCGAGTGAGAACACAACACTACAAATTGTCACCAAACATGACCCTTGAAACCTAAAAAGACATTTCAAATAGAGGGACTTTAACCTGAGTCCCTAACAGCATACGATTATTTCAAGTGGCCACAACCTCCTCTTATTACTAGATTCTCCACACGGGCAGTTTAACGCAATCTCTTACTAAGACGAAACCAACAAAAGACCCAAAGGCACTTTTTAAAATAGCATCCCACACTAAAAACTCCAGACTGCTTCCACTTTTCCCCATATGGAATTTCTTTCACCGCTTCTAGACAGGACCTACAGACTTAACAATGTAGAACCCCACAATAAACAACCCAGGAAACCCAAGAGACTAATGTTTCTTTCAACTACTCTCGCATCCGCGCTCCTGCTGAGAGATGATCCACTAGACTGAAAAAGGAGAAGTGGATTAATATTCTGATTTTCAAAAAGAAAAAGGTGATTACATTGATCAACTAGAGGATCTGCCCACATTGAATCACCCATGGCCACACTTCCACCGTGCACTAAATCATTATGGGGGTGTAAACTAGCTGATAAAGATAACCAAGAACCAAACCAAACTGGTCTATTGTCCAACAATGCCACAAACTATTATCAGAACTCATGAAGGGAACCACCATTAAGGCTCTGAGAAACACTCCTAAAAACCCACTAACCAATATCTCAAAAAAAAACATACCGAGGAACACAAGTGAAAACATTACTAAAATAATAGGGGTTTTCAAACTCACAACACCCCACACAACATTACCAAAAATACAAAGGACACCACACAATCATCGGTTATCAAACACCCCATATTTTCTTGAAAAGAATGTTTAGAAAGAGAACAAGGATTATCGGTTCATATTTACAAAATGTTCCTCATGGGCCTTACACATGCATGTTCTCACGCCACAACGGACACTCGTCTTCTTTACTCACATAACACATGTGCATGGTCACCTATGAGAACTCCAAGGTTTAAAATAAAACCTTTCCATTTTTCAAAACAATAATCAACCCACAAGTCTATGTTATGAAAAACCAATCCTCATAAACTCAACCCCATTCACTCAAAAACATTTCATGAAAGTCCACTTTTCTAAATCTTTATTCAAAAAGAAATTGAAAACCCATTTTCCATCCATTGAAAATCAAACTGTTTCTAATTTAAAATTCAATTCCCACACATTTTAAATAAGGTTTTTCAAAAATAATTTTCATAAACAAAGGTGTCACAAGTCAATTCAAGTGGAAACTAGTGTTGATAGGTGACTCATACATATGATTTATGGCCATATGCTGGTCAGACCACCATCACGGAGAGTGTTCTAGGACAATGTTCTGGGATCCACATGGCTTACCATGCCTCGCGAGATCACAAAGACCATTGAACAAACTCTCTTTTCATTTCCCAAACATCAATGAACTGTAAGGACCAAAATACTCACTTGAAAATGACATCCATTGGTAAATAAAGTCCCTCTACGAGGTGTGCGGGTCAGGAACCTTACTCATAAGTAGAACATCAAGTTACTTCATTCCTAGAATTGGTCTACCCTAACACTTTCCCAAGAAACAATACCCAAAAGAGTGAACCTCCCTCTAATACCATTTTGTCACTAACCAATCTGGGTCTCCATCCAACCCAGTGCCTGACTCGGTCCGCAGAAAGGACCGAACGACATTCCCAATCCTCACAGGCTGAAAGATTACCTGGGTATTAAATAAAACAAGAGGGAATGATTTACCCGAATTAATAATATTTAAATGACCAAAAAAACTAAAAAAATCATCAAAATTCCCCCTTAACAACTTTCATAAATAAATATTTATAACTTTAAACAAAATCACAAAAGTACTACGCCAGAAAGAAAATAAAACTCTATAAAAAACTCCATGAAAAGAGAGGAACCACATACTCAAGCTATCACTACAAAGATCCACACTAAAAGCAGCAAGAAACTCCAAATGCAAACAGTAACATCTTGCCTTAACCGGAAACAAAAGACAGTTGAGTCAGCATACACCCAAAGGTGTGTGTAGGGTGTGAGCCAAAGCCCGATAGGATGACACCTGGATAAATTATTAAATTCCAAAACATTTTAAGACAATTTAACAGGATCATTTAAAACTAATGCTTTCAAAATAATTTTTGGGAAATAATTTGTGAGAATATATTTAAAAGAAAATAAACCACTTTCAAAGAAAATCAAAACAATCATTTTCTTAAAAGAAAAAAAGAAAAGCTCCTAAAAGTACACACACACACACAGGAGGTCCATCATATGCCGATGGATGGCACCCCCATCATATAAGGTAGACCACCATGGGTAAATCCCTATGGTCAAACTAGATCGAGTGGGATTCTAGGAACCTCACATATCATTGAAAATGTGGTATAGAAACCAAGACCATTAGTGTTATCATGCATGAGTCACCAGGGGGGATCACATCCCAATACCTAGTGGTCACCAATCATATCACATGTTTAGTTAGTGTTGTAGTAATCGATCATGTAAGTGAAACCGGGTCGTAGCCACTTCTAAATCACTAGCTAGTTAGTACTAGTCCACCCACCTAGTTACCCCGGACTCCCTTTTTGTGCTCAATCACGTTTCACATTCACATATCACATATATCAATAATTTTAACATGAGTCACACATCACAAGTATACAAGGAAAACACTACTTCATATAACCAAAACCATTACCAATTTCAAAACTCACACCAAAACCATTTGGAAATACCTTTTTCCATCATTTTCATAATTCAAGAAAATTGATTTGAAAACAAAACAAAAGATCCCATTAGTAATCCAATAACTTTCAAAGCAAATCCCCATTTAAAATATACACATAAACTCTACTCATTTTTAAAACATGTTTCCCATCATTTACTAAATTTTATATTCCCATTAAAAGTACACAATAAGGAATACAACATGCAACAATTTTTATCTTGTTTAGAAAACTCATTTTCACTTTCAAATCCCTTTGAAATCTCATTTCTCACTTTCCACATAAGGCATAAAACAATTTTGAGAAACACCATAATTAGGCATACACAAAACATAACCATTTTACTTCAAAAAATACACTTTATCATATATGTATCTCAAACACTTCCAAAATATATTTTTTCACCACAGAATTAAACTGTAAAACATGATTAAGCACACAAGAAATCCAAACCAACATTACACATGCCAAAGTCACCATTTTCAAACACTTAAACAAATTAATAAAACTTTTACACAATTTAACACTTTCATGAAGCACAATGGGGTTTGCACCACGAATACACCCTATTTCACATGAAAAGATCAATTTGAAGCCAAATACACAACCAATCAATTTGAAACCCACTTTCACACCACACACAATAAAAAAGAACATGAAACATTAATTAACCAAAAAATCACCAAAAACAAATGTTTTCATATGAAGACACCTAATTTCACATGAAAAAATTATTTATTTATTTAAAAAACCAAATACGCAATGAACCCTTGATAAAACTATTTTTGAACCATGAAAATAATCCATAAATCATGTTAAAATTAATTATATAGGAAACTTAAATCATCTCAAAGTGTTAGGGAATAGAACCACCTCCCTCGATGTCAAAATCCATAAAATTGGCATGAATTCCTCAATCGCACCCCATTCGCACCACTAGAAAACCAAATTAAACCCTAATCCACAAGATTGAACAAAAATACCCAATATTGAGACCCTAATTTGACACCCTACCTACTAGAAATATGAAAAACCCCAAAAACAAGGACTAAACCCCTAGAAAAGAGGAATAAGGGTCTACTCGGGGTGTCCAGGCCGGAAGTGAGCAGCGCTGATAAGGGGTTGCACCGATGGTCTAGTCCAACCTGCAAGGTGAGGCATCAGGAGGGAAGGATCATCCGGGGGGGCTGTCTCACTTCCCAGGTACACACTGCAGGTGGGTGTCACGAGCAGAGGGCACCAGTAGGGTGGAGGAAAGTCAGCTGGAGGTAGCCAGAGACGGCGGGAGGGAGGGCCAGTCAGGGGGTGGGGCTACGCATAAGCAGCAGTTGAGATGGAGAGGCACGATGGGAGAGGAAGGAGAGGGTAGAGGAATAGGATAGGAAAAAGAAAAAGAAATAATAAAAAATAAAAGAAAAAAGAAAAAAACTAAAAAAGCTAAATTCAATAATAATAATAATAATAACAACAACTTAATAAAATATTAACCACGATAATAATAATATTATTATTAAATAATATTATTATTATTATCATTAAAAAGATACTAAATTCATTTTATTTTTCTTTTCTTATTTCATTTACACTTTATCATTCATTTTGTTAATTAATTAGTTAATTGTGCATCGGGTAGGGCGCACGGTGATTTGGTGAATCCGCATGGATTCCACCAAGACCTAGAGTGCACTGGATGCCATCAAGCCCAAACATTCATTTATCAGCAAAGACACAAAATTTTAATTGGGCTTGGATAGCACCTTGGAAAAATATTTCAATGTCAGATAAAATTATAAAATAAAATTATTTCAGAAGTTCGGGTGTGACACCTGCTACCACAAGTTGAGGGTTTTCGAGGCTGATATTCTGAATCTAGAATTTTGATGCCTCTATAAACCCATAATTTCAAAGTGATTCATTTGGGTGTGATGAATTCCCTCACTTTTTTTATGGATCTGATGAACCAAATATTCTAGCTATACTTGGACTAATTTTTCATTGTATTCATTAATGACATACTCATATACTTTGTATTAGAGGAGGATCATGAAAAGCACTTGAGGTTGGTCCTAGATGTGCTTTGGGATCACCTGATTTATAGTAATCTCTAAATGTTCCATTTTTTTATTTATGAGGATCACTTTCTGGGCATGTAATTTCTAAGCATGGATTATTTATGGAATAGATAATGATTGATGTAGTTCTTTCTTGGTAGCCACCCAAGAGAATGTTAAAGGTATGTATTTGTTTTTGGATTTATGGGGTACTATAGGTGGTTTATGGAGGACTTATCTAGGATTGAATCCCCTTTTACCTCCCTGACATAGAAAGGGACGTCGTTTCCCAGGACCGAGTAGTGTTAGAAAGCCTTTTAGGAGTTGAGGATGAGGCTCTATAATACCCTATTTTTAGGCTATTGGAGGAGGGTGTAAAGTAGGTAGTATATTTTGATTCCTCTAAAGCTAGGATCAGTTGTGTGTTGATACAGAGGTAGAAATTGATCAGATTTGGATCAAGGAATTTGAGACCGCACAAGTAGAACTACATGACTCATAACCTAGAGTTGGTAGTGGTAGTCTTCACTCTAATGATATGGAGGCATTATCTTCTAGGATATCACTTTGTTGTTTACTCATACCATCAGTGTCTCAGGTATGTATTTATGCAGAGATATTTGAACCTGATATAGAGGCACTGGTTAGAGTTCCTACAAGACTATGACTTTGAGATAGTTTATAATCCTGAGAAGGGAAACATGGTGAAAAATTACTTTAGTAGGAATTATCATTATCATTTATTGGAGGAGGTTTCTGAGAAGTTGGAAACTTTATAGTTGGCCTCTTTACATCATACCCTAGTGGATGAGAGGGGTACAACTTATCTATAGTTGATTGTATTAAATCATCTACTTCTCAAGTGTGTTAGGGAGGCTTAGTTGGGATACATCGACTATGAGGACCTACATGACTAGATATCCTCATAAGATTCACCAGATCGGTTCTATGAATGAGGGAATCACATCATTCTTTTCCAGGGATGGATGTTGGTTCTAGTCGTGATGCGAGATAAGGTGTTGAGATATTTTCACACTTCCACTTTTGCTATACATCCCGATGTAGGTAAGATATATAGGGACCTTAAGCAAAAGTTTTGGTTGGATGGAATGAGATGAAGTGTCACTGAGTTCATCACTTAGTGTATCACATGTTAGCAGGTTAAGGCTGAGCACTAAGTTTTGGTAGGTTCATTTCAATCTCTTAAGAACCCAAAGTGGAAATGGTATGGCTATCTATGGACATTCTGAAAGGGATTTCATGGACATCAAGAGTTCATGATTCCATTTGGGTGATAGTTGACCAACTTACCAAGTCGGTTCACTTCTTTGATAGCAGAGAGAGGTGTTTAGTGGAGAGTTTGGGGTATTTGTACATTCGGGAGATCATCCACCTTCATGGTGTTCCCTTGATGATTGTCTCTAACAGTGATTTTCGGTTCACATCACGGTTGTAAAGAGGGTTACATGAGACATTCGGGACCTAGTTGAGGATAAGTATAACATTTAACCCCCAGGAAAATGGGAAGACCAAGAACACTATCCAGGTGTTAGAGGATATATTGAGAGATTATGAGTTAGACTTTGTCCAGAGCTAGGAGGATCACTTTCCTTTGGTATATTTTTCTTACAATAATAGACATCACTCTACTATCGGCATGGAAACTTTTGAGGAAATGTACAGGAGACCCTACAGGTTACCTTTATGTTGGATTGAGTTTGCTGAGACATCTCGTGTTGGGCCATAGACAGTGCAGGCGATGATGGAGAAGGTCTAGGTGATGCATGAGAAAATGAGGACAACCCATAGAAAGAAAAACTCTTATACAGATCGACATCATAGGCCCTTAGAGTCCAAGTAGGGAGATAACATTTTCCTGAGAGTCTTTACACTATGAGGATTATGGAAATTCATCCAGGTAGGTAAGTTATCCTCAAGGTTCATCAAGTCATTCGAGATCTTTAAGAGGGATGGTGAGTTTTCTTACCACCACTCCTTACCCCCATGGTTAGAGAGGGTTCATGACGTCTTCCATGTGTCATAGATGATGAGATAGGTGCATGATCCTATAGATGTTATTTACTAGTGTGGTTTAGAAATCAATCATGTAGCCACTTTTGTGGAGTACCCAACAGTGATTGAGGATCAGTATGAGACGATCCTATATGGATGGACCATTCCCTTGGTTCATGAGTTTTGGCAGCATGAGAGAATGTAGAAGAGCTCTTGGGAGTGGGTGAGACAGACGTGGGCTCTGTATCCCCACCTTTATTCATAGTTTGGGATTTTCATGGATGAAAATATTGAAGGAAGGAATAATGTAGAGACACTTTTTTTTCCTTGAAATACATTAAAATATATTAAAAAATATTTTCGAAGATAGGAACTGAGACGACACACAATTTCAAGGCCCAAATAGCTCAAAATTAATTTTATAAAATTAATAAATATATTTTATATCACGTATGAATATATTTTTTAGAAATAATCTAATATCTCATTAATAGAATCCTAGATCAAAAATATGATACCAAGGTTGAATCTAGAGTGTGGGGTTTACCCTAGGCGCGACTTAAAGTTGGTCAGCGCCAGACGATTGGATGTGGAATCCATTGGAGGGTATGTTAAGTGAATAAATAAATTTATTTATTTAATTAGTTCATTTAATGACGTTAACCATTTTTCCTCTATAAATATGTTGTTATAGTAAATCTTCAGGGTTATCTGCATAACCCTAGGATTATTGAGAGGATATTCCACCATTAAACATTGGTAGATCAAGATTGCATGACGACTGATAACCAGATCAAGGTGAATTGAGGTGAATAGAATGAAATGGGTCCTCTATATCATTGAAAATATCATTATTCACCAACTATTGATATAATATAGGTAATACATTTATTTTTTTTATAACACCATGAGATTTTGTGAAAAAAACAATTTATTTAATTTAATATTTTTGATACTTTTCATTTCAAGAAACACCAGATATAGCTTATATTATGTGAATTAACTAAGCCAAACATTCTGTTCATGTGGCACCAACTGGGTTTACGCTACATGAAACACTGACTTAGCATGCATTACACACAATACTGAGTTTCTATGAAACATTATTTTATTACTATAATTATTTAAAGGAGATCACTATAACCTCGACATTAGAATTAGTAATATGAATAGTAATAACTAATTTTCAAATATTATTTATAATTTTTTTATATAAAAAACATAATGATAATGAAAAAAATAATTTTTGGTAAAGTCCTTAAATTTTTAAAAATACTATTTTCTCAAATGAACTGCTTTTCATGTCCTTCTGTGAAAAATAATAAAATTAATTTTATAAACATTTTTAAATTTAATTTGATAATATAAACTTTATTTTTGAGTTTATACTTTCAAAATTATATTAGGGTGAATTTTTTTGATATATCTGAGAAACTTTATTTTTGGCCAAATAGTGAAAAATAATTAATTTTAATTCAGATCTGTCTTTTCATATAATTTATTTATATATTTAAATTATATTTTTTAATTTTGTTTTAAAGTATAATTAAATAAATTATAAATTAATTAATCCAATTTAGTTCATTGGAACTAATTTCACATTGAAATTTGATATAAAAACATATCCAACTTTTGAACGTTTTTTACTTTAAAAATCTGCATTGTTGTATCGTCTGCAGGATTAAATTTAAATTAATTTCTACCAGTTCTATGATTGTAATTTATAAAAATAGATTCAATACTTAGAATCAATATAATTTATAATTCTTAATAAATTCAACATAGTTTTTTACCAAAAATATTCAGGAAAGTAATTAAAATTAATTACAACGATTAGGGGAAAATTAAGCTTAACAAAGGACTAAACCTTAAACTAAAGGGAAAAAATAACCTATCCACTTGTCAAACACCCATTTTATAGAACTTATTCATCCATGATCCTTCCATTATTTATTGTTTTTGGTTTTTTATGATTTTTTAGGTTAAAATGTGGGTACACCTAACCTGTTTTCAAAAATACCAAGTGAGTCATTTCCCTCCCCTATAAAGGGCCACCACATCCCCCCTTCCTCACACCTCTAAACCCACTTAGGATCATAAAATATCTACCCAATACAATTCCAAACATCCCAACCTATCTCATTGTATCATCCCTTTAGTTATAAATTAATCTGATGAATCCCTTTTGTTAAAACCAAAAGGAGTTACCCAAAGAAGAGGTAACATCCTCCCAAACGTTCCTTTATATGATTTTCATTCAGCACCCCCTAAAATGTATTTATTACATGATTATAAAACAAAACCAATATGATCAATATATTGAGATTTTTTTTGCTAAGTTTTGACCTACACTTCCATACACTTCCATCTAATGGGTAACGAACATACAGTTTATGTGTATGGCGAACTACTGTCTCAGGAAATGATGATTGTTCATCCTTACTTTACTACCTCCCATGGAAGGAATTATAATTGAAAAGACATTTATATATGATATATATGATACTTATTATGTATTTAATCTTTTTTTATTCTTTTACATCCCATATCGTTATACTTTTCACTTTGTGTAAATTCGATAATTTCGTTTGTGGAAGTGTGGACTATCGCCCCATCAAAACGATGTGATTCGTTCACACACTACGTGGGATGTATTAAGGATGAGTTTAATGAAATTATATGATATATATGACATAATAATTCTATTTTAATGATATTATATATACATATATGTCATTTACTTTTTTTACTTTCAATATTGCAATAAAAAATGGAGACAACGTTCAGGCGTACGTACAGCCTACCGTCTCCATGAATGGTGTATTCCATTTCATAATTATATATTATTATAATAAATATTTACTGAATATACATTATATTTATATCATAGTTTAAATTCTTGAAATAATTATATATGTATAAGGAAAAAATATATAACACATTACGATACCTGTGAAAAACAAAGTGAATATTACCCAAAGTGAAACCTTAAAATAGAATTATTAACAAGTGGGTAATATAAAGCCATAATAAAACCATATATGGTATTATATATAATAATATGGTTATTTTATATATTTCTAATAAACATATATTTATTATATGGGAATTTTGTACGAGTACGACGAGAGTTGAGACACAAGGTAAGGGAATTTCATCTAACTTTTTATTTCTATGAGATACATGCTTTATTCACCATCCATTCCTTTTGTGTAGTATGTATACTAACCATGGATGTATTATATAATTCATATACTTAATTTATGGATATTTAAATATAAATTTAATTATATTTATTTCATGGGGTTTAGGTTTCAAAATTTATCAAATCAGTAAAGTAACTTTATCTCAATTTTCTATCTTTGAGACACATGTCATATCATGCACCTATATTTTTTCATGAGGTGTATATACGGAATTTGAAATATTTTATCATGAATATAATTATTTTAATTATATTTTAAGATTAATTTCATTTCATTTTTTTAAATGGGTAGTATGGTTCAAAGTTACCAAGTGCTAAGAGATTATTGAAACAATCTCATCACGTTTCGAGATTGTTTATGATTATCATTCCTTTAATGAAAATTTTGGATACATATATTAATAACACACATGAATTTTCTTATCCCATGTTTACTAATGATATATTCAAGTATTGGTACAATTTTTCACACTATTTTTTACATAATATATTTAAGAAATGTTTTTTAAGAAATCCTAACATTACCTCTATCTTCGGTCAGAAATATATCTTCCTTCAAAACTATTTTTTCTAAAAAAAATTCTAAAAAATATAATATTATCAAATTATCTTTAAAATACATTTTTAACCATGTATGGCCTTTAAAATAAATGGACTTTATAAAAATAATGAATCTTATTTTTATTTTTCGGTCGAAGCACTTTTCTAAACTTTTTATGATGAAAAAAGGAATGTTCGACATGTACATATTCACTCATAGTCATTCCATTGAATATTCATTAAAAATATTACAAAGTTATTTTTTCTAATAATATTTTTCCTAATATTATTTAAATTCACTACTTTAAATATTTTTTCAAGGAAAAATATTTTATTTTTAAAAATTATTTTAAATGATCTTCAAAGATTCCTTTATAAGTTTTCAAAAGGTTGTTTTCAAAGAAAATGATTTCAATGATTTCAAAATATTTTCAAGAATATTTTATAAGTTTTTAAAGAAAATGGTTTTCAAAATGTTTCCAAACATTATTTATAATTTTTCAAGTTTATCTTCATGAAAATGGTTTTCAAATGGTTTTATATTTTAAAATGAATTTTCTAAATAAGAAAATATGTTTTCCTCAATAATTGTTTTTAAAATATACTTCAAAATTATTTTCCATCTAAGATAACATATGTTTGTGTTACTCATGCCTTTCTAGGAAATGATCCAAAGGTTCCATTTTTATTCTTTATCTTGGTGGTTTGTGTTTTTATGGCATCATGTATATAAAAAACTATTTCTATTTCATGGGTTATATGTTTATGAAAATTTTTCCTCTTCCGTGGGTAATATGCCTATGAAAACTATTTCTCTTCAATGGGTTATACCATGATGAATTCTTATGAAACCTACATCCTTTTATGAGTTATTCTAGGATGAAATGATTATGAAACCTATATATTTTCCATAGTATATGATATGATTAAATGTTTATGATAATCATTTCATTTCATGGGCTTCATATGATGTTTATGAAACCCATATATTTTTATGGGTCATGGTATGATGCAATTTTAATTATATTTTGAAACATGTATGTATGATTTTATCATTTTATGGGTGTGACTTATATCTCCCTCCAATTTATTGGCAAACTCTTAATGTTTTATGAGCTAAATAGGTTACACGGGAGGGCATCCCAAGCCCAAAAAAAGAGGGTACACCAGAGGGCATCCTAAGCTTGAAATGAGAGGGTACATGGGAGGGCATCCCAATACCAAAATAAGAGGGAATATTTATCCTGAAACAAGAGGGTACATGGGTGGAAATCCAAATCCCAAAATAAGTGGGTGTATGGGAGGGAATCCCAATCCCAAATAAGATAAATAGGTAATTATCCCAAGACTAACATATTTTGAAGGTATTGGTAGGTTGCCTTGAAATATTATTTTCTATATTTATGTGTATGCCTCAAATTTCATGTATTATTACTATGATAAGGTTATTCTCTTATTTCCCTTATGATTTATGTCTTATGAACTTCCAATATTTATGTCATGATTCATGTTTATGATCTTTGATATAGAGGTTATGATCTTATAATTTCATGATCACGTTCTCATGCCCTTATGCTCATGTTTATGCTTACATATATCTCTTCTTTACCCTTACTGAACATCTGAGATCACCCCTTTTTTTGTTTCCTTCCCTATGATATGAATATATTTATTAAGTATGGTGTTTCAAAAAAGGGTTCTAGTCATGAAGAACCTTGTGGGTAAAATGTATCTCACTCATGTATCATTGTTTATGTTTCAATGTTTCCAAAGTCACTAAACTAATATAATCTTTGGGCATCTGTTTGTGAAATGTTTTATGTATTCTGAAAAAAAAAATTATGTAATGTCAATGTATGTTAAAATTGGGTTATTATAGTTCATATCAGAGTGAAGGTTTATTCAACATTTGGAACCTAGGATGAGAAAAAATTTAGTGATATCTCTATGTATATTTCTAAGGATATGTCTAGGGATTTTTCTAAGGATTAGTATAAGGATGAGTTAATATTTAGGAAAATGTCCAATAATTTTGGTAAAGGATAGAGTGAGTGGTTTCCTAGAAATATATCCCTGTACAAATACTACAAGTGGATGTAGTTCAGGAATAGATATACCTAAGAGTAACAACTCTGACATCGTGTGTTGGGCCTAACATGGCGTAACCTAGTATACGACAATGGGCCTTACTGCGCACCTGGTTTGACACTCCCAAAGGATATGATTTTGAAATTCTCAAACTCTTCATGAATAATCATGATGGATTTAAAAATAATTTTCCTATTAATAACCTAGGATAAACCTAGTGTGCCATAAATTAAGGAAGTTTTCATTATTTAGACATCTTATAAGTATTTATTTTTTATGATTATATGGTTTTACACTATGATAAGTGTTTCTCACTCTATGATTTTGATTTTATTCAATGGTTGGAACCAGAAAGAACCATGTTAATGGTGATTACAACAAACAATGCAATGATTGTTCTCTTGAGAACCCGAATGCTATGGGATTAGGAATGAAAAAAATATCATTTTCATACTCACCCAAATTTCTCAAGATATGAACCATGATGGACTCCCAAATGAGCAAAGGAGGGAACACTATTCTGTTGAGTCATTTATGAGGCAATGTCTTCCATCTTTCAACAGGTCTTGTGATCCACTTATTGTTCGATAAAGGATCAGAACCATAGAAAATATACTTTTCATTCTCCAATGTTCGGAACATGAGAAAACTATTATGGTTGTTTATCAGTTAGAAGGTGAATCAGATTAGTGGAGGACTATAATCAAGAATATAATGTAGTAAGAAGAAATTGTCTCCATGGATTAGGATGTGTTCAATAACATATCTTTCAATATATATTTTCCTCATATTCTTTATACAAATATGGTAAAGGAATTCCTAAATCTTAATTATAAGTATGATGAATCTTTTCATTCCTATGAGTCAAATTTTATAAGGATTTTGATGTACTATTCAAGTATTATCATTAAACCCGAAAGAAAAATTGATAAATTATTTGGTGGTTTAAAACCTGGTCTTTAAAAGGACTTGGATATAAGTGACTTTTGAATCTATAAAGAAGTTTTTAGATGTTCTATAAAGGTGGAAACGTATTTTGGATTTGAGTATCAATCTCATGTATTTGAAAAGAAAAGGAATATAGAGTTCAAAGAAAAATCTAACAACAAAGGAGAGAAGAAAATGAGCCTTCCTTTATGAAACAATCGAGGGAAGAAACATAGAGGGAATTGTCTTAACAAGACTACTAAATGTTTTAAGTGTGTAAGGGAGGGTCATAGAGTGGGTGAATGTTGAAGTTATGGGAGGAAGTTAGCTAATTCTATGAACAATGAGAAATCCCCATAGAATGAACCTCCCTCACTTCAGTGTTACAATTACATGGAGTTTGGAAATTATGCTAACAAGTACACTAATCCATGGACTAATGTGAATGATAATCCACAAAAACCTCTTTAGGAAAAGGGAAAAGGGAAAGATTATTCTATCATAATGAATTAAGTGAACCAAGATAATTAATAAATACTTATCCTCCCCTCCTTAGTTGGGATTTTTTTATGATTGATTTTGTATGAATAATAATTATGAAAATATTATTGTTCATCCTTTTGTGGGGTTTTATTTGATTATATTTACCTACATGAATTATAGAATAATAAAATCATATTTGATATTTTATAAGTACATGGATTGACCCAATTTTCCAATGAAAATGTTTTTGGTATAAGATAAGAGATTATTTAAGGAATAAAGGGTAGATTATATTTTGGAAGTTTTATAAGGTTAACCATTTATGGAAATTTTATATTACAATTTATTAGAAGTTTTTGAGATAAAATTATTATCTCTCCATATATAGATTTATGCTTATTGGATAACTTTACCTAACCTTTTTTGTGATAAAGATAGATAGAATAACCTATAATTTTTTTATGGATCTCATTATCTGTTAATTCTTAAGGAATGAAACATTCACCTTAATTTCATTGAATACAATATGAATTGGTAGTTTATCAAGGAAAAAAGGATTATATTATGATGAAATCAAATAAGTATCTCTCCTTGTGAAAATTGTTAAACTTTAGGAAAGGATCTTGAAATGAAAGGTTGTCTTGTTATCATCATTTATGATGATATCAATGGCCTTTTTCAAGCCTTTTTGGTTTATGATTTTTATTTTTAACTTTATAATAACCATTTTATATATCACTATACATCATAACTTGATGGTTAGACTTATTTTTCATGATCAATGTTTCACTTCCCACCTATGTTCTCATATGTGGAAACGTGGTTATGTGTTACTTTAGGTAACTGTTGTGTTTCTGACTTTCTTTTTTAAAAGGAAGTTTTAGTGTTCATTTTTATGATGTGGTTTTATATGAAATAAAAATCCAATTATTAATCCTTTGATATACTAGATGAATTTTTGGGGTGAAATTCATTTTAAGGGGGTAGAATGTAACACCTTGAGATTTTGTGATTTTTTTTAAATTAATTTAATCTTTTTGATATGTTTCATTTCAAGAAACACTAGATATAGCTTATATTATGTGAATACACTAATTAAAACATTCCTTTCACATGGAACCAACTTGGTTTATTCTACACGCAACACTTACATGGCGTGTATTACACATAACACTGGGTTTCTACGAAACATCATTTTATTACTATAAATATTTAAACGAGATAATTATAACATAGAAATTAAAATTAGTAATATGAATAGTAATAAATAATTTTAAAATATTATTTATAATTTTTTTATATAAATAAAACATAATGATAATGAAAAATATAATTTTGGTAAACTCTTTATATGTTTGAAGATATTATTTTCTCAAATGAAATGCTTTTCATGTCCTTCTATGAAAAATGTTAAAATTAATTTTAAAAACATTTATAAATTAAATTTGATAAAATAAACTTCCTTTTTTGAATTTAGAATTTAAAAATTATCTTAGGGTGAATTTTTGTGATTTTTCTGAGAAACTTCATTTTTAGATGAATAGTGAAAAATACTGAATTTTATTTTAAAATTGCTTTTTAATATAATTTATTTATATATTTAAATTATATTTTAATTTGGTTTAAAATTATAATTATATTAAATATGTATTAATTAATCCAATTTAGTTCATTGGAACCAATTTCAGATTGAAATTGGATATAAAAACACAACAAACTATTTCGCGTTTTTACTTTAAAAACTTGCATTATCGTCCCGCTTGTGGGATTAAATTTAAATTAACTTATGTAAATTCTTTGATTTTAATTTGGAAAATTTTATTCCATATTTTTAATAATCATAATTTATAATTTTCAATAAGTTCACCTTAGTTTTTGGAGAAAATATTAGTGAAAGTAATTAAAATTAATTACAAGGATTAAGGAAACATTAAGCTTAACAAAGGAATAAACCTTAAACTTAATGGACAAAATGACCTTTTAAATTGTAAAAAACACATTTTATGGACATTATTCAGACATTAATCTTCTATTATTGAGTTTGGTTGGTTTTTTATTTCTTTTTTTGGTAAAACCTTTGGTACACCTAACTTGTTTTCAAAAACACCAAGTGAGTCCTTTACCTCCCCTATAAAAGGATACCACCTCTTCTCCATCCCCACACATCTAAAACCACTTATTTTAGGATAATATCTACCAAATAAAATTCCCAAAATCCTTCCCTTCCTTATTTAATCCTATTTTTTTAATAAAGTAATCCATGGAACATCTTTGTTGAAAATCAAAAGGAGATACCCAAAGAAGAGGTAACATCCTCCCTCAAGCTCCTTTATCTTATTTTAATTATAAACCCCCTAAAATATCATTATTACATGATTAAAAAAACATTATCCTAAATATACTTATACGTTTTTATTCTATGGGTTCTACCTACACTTACATGCACTTCCGTCTAATGGGTAACGAACATACTATTTATGAGTACAGCAAACTATCTCCCCAAAAAACTATGATTGTTCGTCCTTCCTTTACCACCTCAAATGGTGGGAATTATGATTTAAATGATGTTTATATATGATAAATATTATACTTATTATTAATTTAAACTTATTTAATTCTTTTACAAAACATATCTTTATACTTTTCATTTTGTGTAAATTTGATAATTGTTTTTGAGGAAGTGTGGACTAATGCCCCCTCGAAGTGATGTGATTCGTTCACACACTATGTAGAGTATATTAGGGATGGTTTTAGTAAAATTATATGATATATATGAAATAATAATTATAATTTAATGATATTATATATTCATATATTTCGTTTTCTTTTTTTACTTTCAATATTACAAATAAAAAAAACAATGTTCATGTGTACATACGGCCTACCGTCTCCATAAATTGTGTATTCCATTTCATAATTATATATTCAATAGAATATTATAATAATAATATACTTAATAAAATGATATTTATAACATTTTTTTAATTCTTTAAATCATGATATATCTTTAAGGACTAAAGATATAACAAATTAATACACATGCGAAAAAACAAAGTGAATATTACCCGAAGTGAAACCTTAACATAGAATTGTTAACAAGAAGGTAATATAAAGTCATAATCAACCCATATATGGTATTATATATAATAATATGGTTCTGTGATATATTTATAATAAACTTATATTTACTATACATGAATTTTCTACAAGTATGATGATAGTTAATACACAAGATAAGGGAATTTCAATTCACTTTTTATTTCTGTGAGATACATGCTTTATTCACCACCCATACCTTTTGTTTGGTGTGTAAAATATCCATGGATATATTATATGATTATTATACATAAATTTATTTGTATTTACCTATCCATTTTAGGATATTTTATTCATAGGGTTTATGTTTCAAAAGTTACCAAATCGGTAAAGAAATGTTGTCTCAAATTTTCTTCTTTTTAGAACATGCCATGTCATGCACCTATATTTATTCATGAGGTGTATATACTACCTTTTAAATGTTTTATCATGAATATACTTATTTTATTTATATTTTAAGCTTTATGTAATTTCATTTTCTTAGATGGTAAACGTGGTTCAAAGTTACCAAGTGGTAGGGGTTTATTAAAAAAATCTCATCGTGTTTCGAGATTGTTTATGATTATGGTTAAATTAATGAAACTTTATGATAAATATCTCAATAACACACTTAAAGTTTCTTATCCTATAGTTATTAATGATATATTCATGAATTATTACAATTTTTTGACTCTTTGGTGCATAAGATATTTAAGAAAGTGTTTTTAAGAAATTCTGACTTTACCTCTCTCTTCGGTCATAAATCTATGTTCCTTCAAAAACATGTTTTATAAAAAAGTTTACAAAAATAATATAATATTATATAATTATATTAAAATAAATTTTTAACCATGTTTTACCTTTAAAAAAATATTTTAAAGAAAATAAGGAATCTTCTTTTCATTTTCTAGTTGAGGCACTTTTCTAAACATTTTATAGTGAAAAAAATAAATGTTTGGAATGTATGGATTTACCTATCATCATTACCTTGAAGAATCCATTACATAATTAAAAAGATATTTTTTTAATTAAATTTTTTTCATAATATTATAGAAATTCATTATTTTAAATAGGTTTTAAATGAAAAATATTCTCAAAAATGTTTTATTTTTAAAAACTATTTTTAATGATTTTAAAATATTCCTTTATTAGTTTTTCAAAGGATGATTTCAAAGAAATGGATTTAAATGATTTCAAATCTTCTTTTATAATGTTTCAAAGTATTTTCATGCATTATGGTTTTAAAAAAAAAATCAAGCTTCTTTAATTTTTTTCAAGAAAAATAGTTTTCAAAATGTTTCAAGCTTTCTTCAAAAGTTTTCAAGTTTATTTTCATGAAAATGGTTTTCAAAAGTTTTTATATTTTAAAAATTATTTTAAAAAGAATAAAAGACATTTCCTTAAATAATTGTTTTTAAAATATAATTTAAAATTAGTTTCTATCTAAGATGATATCCGTTGATGATACTCATGCCTTTCTGGGAAATTATCCAAAGGTTCCATTCATATTCTTTCTCTGAATGGTTTTTGTTTTGATGGAATGATATCTATGAAAACCTATTTCCCTTTCATGGTTTATAAGTTTATGAAACCCGTTCCTATTCCATGGGTTATATGCTTATGAAACCTGTTTTTATTCAATGAGTTATACCATGATGGATTCTTATGAAACCCACTTCCTTTCACAAGTTATTCTAGGATGAAATGATTATGAAACCTATCTATTTTACATAGTTTATGATATTATTAAATGTTTTTTATACCCATTTAATTTCATGGGCTGTTATATGATGTTTATGAAACCCATCTATTTTTATGAGTCATGGTATAATACAAGTTTTATTATCTTATAGAACATGTATATATGATTTTATCATGTGATAGGTGGGACCTATATCTCCCTCCAATGAATTAGGTCATGATAAATGTTTTATGAGATCAATAAGGTACATGGTAGGGAATACCAAGCCAGAAACAAGAGGGTACATAGTATGGTATTCCAAGCCCAAAACAAGAGGGAATCTTAAGCCCAAAATAAGTGGGTGCATGGGTGGACATCCCAAGATTGAAAAAAGAGGGAGCATGGGAGGGAATACCAATCCTGAAGTAGGAACACAATTTATTATCCCTATCCTAACATTTTTTGAATTTCCTGGTACGTATCCTTGATGTATTATTTTCTATGTTTATGTGTATGCCACAGATTTCATGTTGTATTCCTATGATATGCTTATTCTATTATTTCCCTTATGATCTATGTCTTATGAACTGTACATCATTATTTCATGATTAATTTTTCTAATCTTGGATATGAAAGGTATTATATTCTAATGTCATTATCACATTCTCATACCCTTAGTCTTAGGTTTATGCTTATATATCTCCCTTTTTACCCTTACTAAGATTCTAAGATCACCCATTTTTTTATGTTTCCTTCCCCAAGATTTGAAGACATGTATTATTTATGGTGTGTCTAAGAAGGGTTCTATTAATGAATAACCTTGTGGGAAATAATATATCTCACTCATGTATCATCGTATAAGTTTCCATGTTTCCAAAGGCACTAAACTAATATGATCTTTGGGTGTCTGTTTGTGCAATGTTTTAAGTTTTCCACAAAAATGATTTAATTTCATTGTATGTAAAGATTAGGTTGTTATATTTTTGGGTTCTTCCCTATTTTTAATTAATAATTAATTAATCATAAATCTTATTTGATTTCTTGGAAATTTCTAACCTTTATATGATCCCTTCAAATTTTTATTTCTTTCCTTTATCCAGTTAAAACCCTTATTGCATTGTTATCAACCTTTTTATGTGATTATTTCTCAATAATGCTTGTCTAATAATGGATTCACTTCATTTTTTGCCTTTAACCTCTTTGTTTATTTTTTTCTTCATCATTGGACTATGGGGTTGTGGTTTGACTTTGTTTGGGTGGGTTCAAGCATAATCGAACCCTCAAATTTGACACGATAACATGAAAAACTTGAATATTGATGGACTACAGATGGATTGAGGTATAATACGGGATGTAGGTGATCCCAACATGGATCTAGGACCTTGTGTCACTGTAGTAGGTTCCATGAGTGATAGGTAGAATGTGGTAGGTGCTACAGACTCATATGAGTGTTTTGGATTCTCAATTTCCAGCCATTGGATCCTAGAAATCAATTTTCAGCAATCATTCCTTAATTCTAGGAAGATTCCTTATTTTTAATTGGAAGATTTTGTAGAAAGAGGGATAGATATAGAATCCATAAGGATAACCATACATTCTAAAAAAACTCAATTTCATGGCATGTATTAAGAAGAACACATGCCATGTAGTCTCCTAGCTGCGGTAGCTAGGGTTTCGAGAAAATGATAAGGATCACATGCCATGTGGCTGGGCCACATGCCTTGTGACCCTCTCCAAGAATCCAGGTCATGTGTCAAAATCACACACCTAGGAACCCATGTGGGAGGACATGTTGTGTACTCTGGGAGTACATGGACATAACCCAAAGGACATTGCCATGTTCAAGAGCACATGGGCAGGCCCCGAGTGGCCGATACACACTGTGTAGTACCCTTACACACGAAGTAATACTACATGGTGATCAATATGTATTTTTAAAAGAGATGGCTAGGAAGAGGAGTGGGGACACATGTCGTGTGGACCCCTAACACATCGTCTAATTCTTGAGAATCTTCTACCTCTTGTATATCCTTCATTTTGACTCATATTTTGGACCATAAGAATCTTATCTTGAGTGTTTTCTGCATAGAATGAATTGATTCCCTTAATATTGTATTTTGAGATATTTTGGGATATTTTTTGAGTTTGATTCTTATTTAGGTGTAATTTGATGATGGCTATGATCAGGCAGGATCATTAGAGAGAGGCCTGGTTGGAAATCCCCCATACTCCTCATACTAGTTTTAGTTTAACCCCCCTATCATAATAGGACATGGTTCCTCTACCTGTTGAATGGAACCCTCCTGTCATACCAGAGAATGGTTAGTTTACCTATTGAGTGGAACCCTTCTATCATCTCATGGCATGAGTCTTATACCTATTGATTAACACTCCCCTGTCATATCAGGGCATGAGTCCTCTACCTATTGAGTGGCACCCTTCTATCATACTAGGGCATGAGTACTCTACCTATTGATAGTTAAACCCTCATGTCGTATTAGGGCATGGTTCATCTACCAATTTATCACCACAAACCTATCATATTAGAGCATTGTTCCTCTACCTATTGAGTGGAACCCTCCTATCATACCAAGGCATGGGTCCTTTACCTATTGAGTGGCACCCTCTTATCATATCAAGGAATGGGTCCCCTACCAATTAAGTGGAACCCACATATCGTACTAGGGAATGGGTCCTATACCTATTGAGTGGAACCCTCATGTCATATTAGGGTATGGTTCCTCTACCTATTAAGTGAAACTCTCATATCATATCATGGCATGAGTCCTCTACCTATTGAGTGGAACCCTCCTATCATACCAGGGCATGGATCCTCTACCTATTGAGTGGAAACCTTTTGCATACCAGAGGTTTAGTCCTCTACCTATTGATTGGAACCCTATTATCGTATCAGGGTGTGGGTCCTCTACCTACTTAGAGGAACCCTCTTACTGTATCAGGGAATGAATCCTCTATATAGATATTGTGCCCCATTAGGCTATGGAGTAGTGGCGAGGTGTGGAAACTCCTAATGACATCTTTGGAAAGACACATGAGATGTTGGGAATAATTGATAAGCCCTTTATAACTATAGAAATACTTATCATATTGGTCTAGGTTGTGATATGGAGATAACATTTCTCTCTAATATAGGTTTCTTATATGATCATATATCTTTATTAATGGGTTTCATTTCCCTATTTCTTTTGGAAGAGTTGATTACTTCTATCGTGTCTCTTTTTTCTCCCACTCTAGTTTTTAGGGAATCCTACTAGGTATGTATATACTAACTTGTTCATGGGATTTTACCACATGTGTTTTGTCTCATGAAGATGATGGAAAGGTCGATGGTGATTTCAGAGGAGCATAGGGATACTTGGGTGCATTTAACCATGTATGGTGGTCAAGGCTTTGAGATCTAGATCCAAGATCTTTTACCATTTATTTTCAAGTTATTTTTATATTGGGACATTTTTTTGGTTAGTAATGTCTTTTTCACTTTACTTTATGGATTTTATTACCTCGCACTTTTTATTTCTTAGAGGTTATTATATTCAGGGTTTTTACTCTAGAGGTTTCTATCTTTTATTATTATTCCTCTAGGTTTTTTCATGGATATGGTTGGATGTGTGCATATAGGTACATTAGGTAAATGCCACCTATATTAGTTATTCATTCTCAGTTATTATCGTCAACCCCTAACCTATGGAGGTAGTATTGGTGTAGTCATGGCTCATCCTTCCACCGGTCAGGTGGGCCTCAGTGGCTTAGGTCGTGACGCCCCCCCTTTTTACATTTACTTTTTTCTTTTGGTCTCATCATAGGGATAGCTCCACCCCCTCCCATTTTGATTTTTTTATTATTTTATTTTTATTTTTCAAAAGGTTATGATTAGGGTATAAATTTTTTCCACACATTTGTGGAAAATAGTTTGTCTTAAAAACCCATTTCGACCACAAAAGTTTCATCCATAAAACTGATGGGTCACCGAAAACTAACTTCGGGTAAAATAACATGTGTGTGTGTGTCTTTCATTTTAAACTCACAATATAATTGGTTTCAATCTAATTTAATTATTCTAATGGTCGTAACTTGTCCATGTAGGATCAGATTAAATCCTAGTTTGGTGTGATAAAACCATGTCAATTCCCTCTAGATGAATTTATTGAAATCTTAATTTTTATTTAGCTTAAACCATCGCACAATATATCTGATACCAATTTTTGGTACATGGGTGCATAGTAGAATTCAATGACTGGGAATTTAATATTTTTATCACCATATCAATATAAAAATAGTTTTTCTGATGAAACACAACCCAGTAAAATCTGAGGGTCTCATGTGAAATAATTTAAACACCAAATTAAAATGAATAATTACCTCATTCAATTTGAGGGAACATTTGAAAACCGGTCATTATCGATAAATATTTAATGAATTAACTGAGGTTGGATCCCTCCATATCATCCACATGTAATAAGAAATTTCCCATGAATGTCAATTATTGATATTTCAGTGCTACTGTAGAGATCTAACAAACTCTTCAATGTCCCATCGATTGCCACTACGTTGTTTCCTTGATTCTCAAAGGTAATCTTGGAATGATTTCTTGGAAAGATCACTTATCTCTATAGGATATGGGAAGTATGAGAGAGTATCCCCCAAATTATAGTGGATAAATATCCACTCCTAAAATATCTTTCTCTTGCATATATAGTGGAGATTAAACACTTAAAAATGGCTCCCCGAACCCTATATAAATAATTTCCACTAGATAATCCATAAATTACATGTTATGACCAACTAGGTCATATAAATCATTTATATTTTTATAACTTAATTGTAATATAATTAAATGTTTTACATGATAAAATCAATCCATTAACCTAACTTGAGATTCCTATAAATATTAAACAAATCTTCAAAATTAAATAAATATTAATCTATTATATATTCCCCATGTATTCACACAAATACTAGTAAAAACATTAAATAAATAAAATAAATTCTAATTATTATAATATAAAATAATAATGAATTTATTTTTTCCTTGGTGATTATTTATACACAAACAACTCACAGACCCCTTGGTGGGGCACACCATGTCCTATACTTCTATTCATTAGAATAGTCCAAGACTTTTTAATATAAATGTGTGTGACCCTCTAATCCCTTATCTCGATAGCAATGAATAATATTTAAATACCATAAGAAGAGTATGGAAACACATCAAATACCTTAATGAGATAAGATATGGTCATAGAAATGACAACCTTTCCCATAAACACACGATGTGTAATATAATCTGTTTATCATATGATATCTCATAAAGTAGGATGAACACTTTGGGACATCATCCATTCATGATTTATTATTCATTAACCTTATTGGATGGACTTATCTACATATACCATAGACATGGATTTAGTAAATTTATTATTATCCTGATTAACTATGCATGATATATCACTTCCTTTTGGAAGCGATAAGTTTTATATTGATCATTCAAGCAATGAAATACCACCAATGGCGCACCTAAATCAAGCTAATTCACCATGACATAAATTTCATAGTTTTTTCTTGAATTAAAGTACATAATAAAATAATATGCACTGATAAAAATCTCAAATCTAGTAACCATAACACATGTTTGTAGATTGGAACTACCAATAACACATGAAACATGTGGTATTCCTATTTTTTGGTTTTTACTCGTTATCTCATTTACTTGAGATCACTAAGTATGAAATTAAATAGAAAAAGTCTCAATTCTTATGATCACCCATAACCTAATAGTCACACATCATCTGTTTCTTGTTAGTATGATGTATCTGGACCATAAGACATATATTTAAGATTACTTTCATGGTATCTCTTTGTCATAATTATATCATGAGAATAGTTAAAACCTTTTTGATATGACATGTAATCTATATACATTAAGATAAATATATGGAACACAGAAGTATAAACAATATTATGGTAAAGACACACATGTATATATATCAAATTGTATACATTTAATGGTAATAAAAGTATACAAATTAGTTCATTCTAGGTAACCCACTCACAAAATGGATGTCCAATATATAGATGGTGTATTCCTATGTTTTAATAAATTTCTGAATAAATATTTAATTTTTTATCTTAGAAATCATCACCAATGATTGTGTTTTATGTTGATGAAACTTTTTTTCTACTTGGGGGTATCATAGACACCCCTTACGTATGTCTTATGTTGGCTCTAGTGTCTGAAAGAGGGATTATCCATGTTTTTTTTTAATATCTACGAAGTTGGGGAATTTAGGATTTTAGTTTGGATACCTAACAAGGTAGTTTGTGGATTCTAGGGGATAACAATGGTTGTATATAATGGTATTTTAGAATAGAATTTTATTGTAAAAATGGATTTTTCAATCAAAATAATGAATCAATCATTTTAAACAAGAGTGTCTTAATTCTCTGAGGTTTTGACTAGAATTATCAATAAATTTTTGTTAATCACGCATGGATTGGTTCTCTCAACACATGAGGGAATTGTAAAAAAAGATTTTAAAATGTCTTGGAAGACTCAAGGGTGATTGATTTTAATATTGTACAATATTTCATGGAACTAGATTCAAAAAACAGTAGTCTTTTCATGAATTTTTAATCATTAAATCTAAAAATAAGCTCATTTCAGCATTCACCTAAGTTGACTTCCCTTGGTCAAATAAATTTCTCATAATCGGTATGGGTTCCAAACTCATTAAGGTATTTAATTAGAGCTCAAAAAGATTTAAAAATTCAAAAAAAAATAATAAAGAATATAACAAATCTAATATAACAAATTATTCCCCAACTTATTCTTTGTAATATCTTTATTATTCAACAATTTCTTGTGAGATTTTACAAACATGAATTATAATTGTAGAATAAAATGAGATGTAAGGGAAAAAACACTCCCCATATATACTTACCAGTTTGAAGAAGAACCTCCTCCCATATAATATCCTTCACACTTTCTCTGAACAGCTTCAATGTATGCCTATTGACTATAAATATGGAAACTTTCTCTAGTTACTTAATATACATAGAATCAAAAGGAAAAACATTATTAAAAATATAAGTTCCATACTGATTGGTATAAAATTTATCTAAAAAGATCTTGAGCCTAGAATCAAACAATTTTACTTTATATCCTTATTTAAACTATTTACTAAGAATTAATTCATCAAGGATAGATTTATTATTCTCTTTGTAAATCCCATAATTCTTATAAGAATTATTTTTGATTTCTTATAAATCTTATAAGAACATTTTATTTTATTTTATAGCTTCAAATAGATCCAGGTTATAACTCTTGAATGCCCAAAAAATTGTGTTCTCTAACTCTATAAGTTAGTGAAAATATCTCCCATACAACAACCAAAGAGGTGACATCCTAATTATAGTTTTATAAGTAGTACTATAATCCCAATGAATGTCATTTAATATCAAGATCTGATATTTCTTATTTCGGTGGATAGTTTTCTCAACTATAACTTTGATCTCCCTATTTTACACCTCATTTATTCCAATTTATTAAGGATGATAAGGTGTAGAAACCTTATAATGAACAACATATTTCTACCAAACTACCTTCATAGTCCTATTATGAAAATGGGTTCCCTAATTAGTGATGATAAATCTAGGTTGCTCAATCCTACAAAACATGTAGTCTCTTAAAAATTATAAAACTAACTTAACATCATTAATTCTAGTGGGGATACCCTTTATCCACTTAGATTCATTGTCAACAACTAAAAGAATATAAAGTTATACAAAATAATTAGGAAATGGCCCTGTGAAATTGATACCACACACATCAAACACATCAAAAAACAAAAGGGGAAATTGTGTAATGTAATTTCCACTAAAATATTTCCTCGAAACATGTAGGTTTTACATGTTCTATAGAATTCAAAATAATCCCTAAAAATTTCATCCCAAAACAAACCCAAATAATGCATATTTATAATTGTCCTTTATGGTAAAAAGTGACCACCATAACTCAAAACATGTTAGAATTTTATCACTGATTGTTTCTTGGAATATGAGATGCATCTTCTAATTATTTGGTCACTTAAAAATTTCCAAAAATCAATGTTATATATAGATAGGAAAATCCAAGGTCCGAGCAGGTCGACCCTAAAATTATTAAAGATTAAAAAAGTACACACTGTCATGCATTACAAGGGGTATTCTAATATCATGAATACACCACACCTCGCATATCATGATCCACCATAAGAAAACAGAAGTCCGGTATCCTGAAAGACCACATGGTGCTTGACTCTACAAGAACCCTCTTTGAAAGGGAGTCAGTGTTATATATACTTTCTAGGTACATTCACTAACTTGGAAACTTGTTTCTTGGGAATCCACTGAGAAATTTCTTGGGCAGACAAATAATTAACAAGATTAGTAAACCATTTTATAAAACCCTCAGTAACATGATGTTTCTTATTAGGGAATTTTACCCTAATATATGGAAATATTTGGATTTTTTTCATCTATAATAGAGGGTAGTAGAATCAAATGGTCATCCATTATGTTCACACTAACCTATCTATAACAAAACAACCAAAGAAATCCATCCAACAAATTCATGATCCGGCCCGACACATACCCAAGTATCATCCTTGATACCCCTGGGATGATGAAAATCATCAAGGGTATAAAACATTACCATTGGGTATGATTTCACCCTCAAAAACCAAATTAAAACATCCAAATCGGGGCATATAATAAAGATACAAGACACATTCCAAGAGACATATCGTATAAACAAGAATCTAAAGTAGATATTCTTAACTATAGTAGAAGCTGAAAGGGAAAAAAATACCAAAGAGGAAAAACAAACTTGATCCATCCAGTTAATCAAAATTTAAGGATTGACTACCAACCCCATGTGACTCTCTGGCCACAACCATCACCCGAACAACACCAATTTCCCAACAAAGATCGGTCATAATCCAACCTGAAGATACCTATATAATACATGAAGACTATATAACCAAAAACATGAGTAAGTAGGGTTTGAGATTAATCTAGTAGGATACCACCATGAGTCTATTTCATTTCTTACATAAAAAAAAACAATTACTCTAGTTTAAATATAAGACACGGTAAATTAGGTTTTAATTTTCAACCCAAAACATGGGAACAAAACTAGTATGAAATATCACTTCTTGAAAGTGTTCCATTTTTAAAACTATTTCAAAAATATGTTTATTTTTAAAATCAATTCCAATTTCAAAGGAAACAAAAACACCATTTCTTAAAACCCACAAACTTTTTAAATCAAGACCTCACAAGGTTAAAAACATTTCAAAATAATTTTCACCAAAGGCTTATACTTCAAAAACAAATGCCCCATTTTCCTTTAAAATCTCCCACACACCCAAAATTAAAGGAAATCATGGAGAAAATGGTGGATAATAAAGAAGAAACATGATAAATAAATGGATGGAAGAACACTATCCAAAAATAAGTCTAAACCATATGAGAATCAAAGCATCAAGACAAGTCCATCTAGGTAATAAGAAACACACATGACAATACATATAAAAGGAAAAGCACAATGTAGGATACATAGCATGATGCAACGCCATAAGGAATAATTGGATAGCATAAGACATGTATAGGTGGACTTACTTATGATAGGTTAACCACCACACATCGATCAAATGGATCACTCTAAGCAATCTTCTTAGTGAAAATCCACCTAACCATGTGTTATGTACAACTAAGGGAACTATCTAGTGCTAAAAACTAACTAGCCCAACAATTCACCACTAATTACCACTTAATATTCTCAGTTTCCCCATGGAATAATAATTGGGGTGGTCCATGAACAATCAACTTTTCCACAATATAATAAAAATCCCTTAAGGTTAACGCCAAAATGACATCCTTCCCACCTTCCGAACTACCATTAAAATGATCCCCAACACAAAATAACATAAATAATCACATCATAACATCTATTAAAAGGACAACCATAAACATACACAACAACACAATGGTTCCCAATAAGGGTACAATCAAAATAACTTCACAAAGAGACAATTGGGACCCCACTTATATCATATATAGCATATAAATTTAGAAACCCCATTTTAGAACAATTTGGAAGCCAAATGTAAAACCAATGGAAAACACAATCAACCATAAAGGAATACCCAAAAAATGGAAGTAAAATTTTATTTATTAAACAAGGAACACATTAAAACATGAAAATCCCTTTCAAACATGGAATCCCCTTTTTGATCGAGAAAGAAAAAAATCTTTTGAAATTATTTTTTTGTTTCAAAAAAATAACAAAGTGTTTTCATCATTAAAAACCAGAATTTTAATTTTATCCTATATTTAAAATTCCTAATAATACCATTTCAAATCAAAGTATCATTTCAAACATGGAGTTCCAACGATTTTCCATGTGAAAAGAAAGCCGAGTTAAGGAAAACTTAAAAAAATATAACCTAAATAACCCACATCACAATTATTATTGTTAAACATAAATTTTAAAAATTAAAGAATAAAAGGAACTCTTAAATAAATAAAATGAAATGGAAACACCTAACTCAAGTGGTGTAACCTTTTCACCTTTGATGAAATCTACCATAAACAAACCCCTAGGATGAATCACAACCATTTCAAACTAAAATACCCAATTCCCAATAACCCTAACTAAGATATTTACCCAAATATGGCCATTAGGGTTAGGGGAGTAGTAAAGAACAATATAAACCAAGAGAAAGAGATAATAGAAGATTATAACTCTTAAACTAGGTGAAGAATCACAAAAAAACTACCTTGAATACACTAACAAGGGTATTAGGATAAGGATAAAGCTCCATGGGAGGCGTTGGGGTCATGGGTTTTGAATGGGGTGGCTTTGGGTGGATGTACCAAATTTTAAAAAGTGGAAAAGACCAAAATACTTCAAACTAACAATATCACATGATTATCTCCCATAATTTTACAAACCGTTCACAGACCGTGCATCTTCTACTATCCCAAAACCCCCAAACCTCACATGGTTTTCTTGCACAGTTTCCCTAATCATTTGGATACCATGTTCTCCCTTTTTTATATTGCATAGGGTGAATGGTTTTTACTATACGGTTTCAAAACCATGCACCTTAACCATGCACCATTGTAAAATCCTTCAAAACTTCAAAAATATTGCATGGGACACCCTAGTCCCAATGTAAAAAACAACCACTTGATTATCACCCAAAAATTGATACACTTATGTATTAAAAACTCCATATCATGCCATTTTATACCCCCATAAAGTCCTTGAAAACTTAATTCATGTTGTAATTTCGAAAACTCCTCTCATATAAGGAGAACTCAAGCACCAAAAAATTTCAAAAACCCTCAAAACAAATAGCATGGGGTACCATAAATATAATTATTAGGGAAACCACTAACAAAATATTAAAGAGAGACAATTAAAGAAGGAGTTGGGATAACCACTCCTAGGATCTTATTTGAAATCAGGATCATTAATATTTTCACCACTTCTCCTAAGAGCCTCCTGAATCCCAAACCAAATCACATGAAAAAAACAAAAAACACCACCTATGGAACCTATGAGGTCACTAGAGCCAAATTACATCACATTCTAACCAAAATAATCCCAATGGATTACCCCAAAAAATTGGGAAGAAGCACATGGAAACCTAGAACATGTCTACTCACCATTTATAGTTTCCCTACAATGGTGAAAACGTTTATGATAGAACCCAAAAAAAGTAAGATCATCTATAAATAAATATGAATTCACTAACCATGATAACCATCTCAAGACACCACATGAGAGCACATCCTTGAGAGTAACCAAGGGGGTCACTAGAACAAATTAATATCTTGAAGAAACAAAATACCTAAGGGAATGTAGAATTAATTTTGTTCACTCCACTATTTAGATTTAATATAAATTGGTGGATCAATCTACAACCTCCTCCCATAGAATAATCGGACAATACTGAGAGACAGCATTTTTAAAATATCTATAGGGAAATCATGAAGCCCCACCATCCAATGCTAAAAAAATTGAGGCCATGATACTAAAATAGGTTCTAAACATCTTAAAGGATCACAAACCAAATCAATTAATCACAAGGAATCTAAAAAACCAAGAAACACATGAATAGGATACAGGCCTCATTAAGGAACGATATGGATCTAAACTAAGTTTAAAAACTAGTATACAAGTTTATCTATATCTTACTCCTTAGAATACTATATCATGGTATTCCATAGAGTAAATAATCTTAGTGGAATCTACAACCCAACTAAAACTAAAACTACACCCAAAGTATCCTAGAATATACCCCATGTTCTTCTCATGTCCAAACTAGATAATAAAAAACATCCACAAGAAATAATAACTAATGACACATAATGATCTCAAAATATATAGAAATATGATAAAAATCAATTTTTATCCATTGTATATAAAAGAAATGAATACAAAAAATATGGAAAATTCCCCAAACCAAAAAAAAAACCATTTTAAAACGGGATTCTCCCAAAATAGAAATCAACTTTCTTCCCTCCAAAGTAAGTAAAAATGTTGAACATAGATTCAAAATAATATGGGTCTAATACTTATTTTTTTGATGCCCAACCATCTCACAAAACCTCTAAATGTAACCAGAACAGCAACATAGATGATAGGTATTTGGAGCTTATGGATAATAAGGTCAAATTTTCCTTGACTTACAACAATGTAAATACACCAATGTCTTTAAATTTACTAAAATTGGAATGGAAGGTTGTGAATATGTCTTACCATCACCACCACCTACATTCTTCCCATTATTTTTAGATAGATCATATTTATCATATTTAGTGGGAATTAAAGAATCTCCCACTTCATGTTTACCTTCTATGACTGCCTCAATAATGATGGACTTAAAACCCTCTTACATAAAGGCTGTCAAGATAGATAGAATCACTAACAAACACAAATACATGTGAAGGCCTCAAATAAATAATTATGCCTTATTTGAATCTTCAATAGACAACTCTAAAGAGAAAGGCACTAAGATATTGAAATGTTCAACATAATCTATCACTGACTGATCACCCTAGAGGATACTCAAATCCTCCATCACCTTCTTAACTCTCACTTGTTCGGGATAAAACCACTAAATGAAGGTAGCCTTAAAAGATACCCAAGATAGATCCTTGAATAGCTGGGCATGAATAGTGATATTCCATTACTCTATACTCAAACCTTCAAATAGAGGGATGGTGAAGCTCACCCTAGAGGATTCTAGAGTTTATAGAAAGTAAAAAAATCAACTCAACCTTGGATATCCACTCAATAAACTCATGGGATCCTAGATCACTATATAAAACTAGAGGATATCAGATAAATAACTCTCACACATGATTCATGAGTTGATAAGAGAATGGAACTACCACTCCATCATAATTCTAGTCAGTATCAAATTCTAGAATAGAAACTCCAAAATTACTAAGACAACAGCCTAAGGAATTACCATATTGACTTTCCAGTTCATTATTGGGGGACTCATTCTTAAACATAACAAAACAAAACCTCAATCAATCCTCCTTAAAATTCAACCCAAAGAGAACAACTACAAAAAATCCAAGACAAAAAAAATACAAAACCACCTCAAGACTTCCTCACAAGGGAAACACAATCTCAAATCAACCAAATAGGGGTCACAAAACCATATTTTCAAATTTATAACCAAAATGTTTCAAAAACAATCATACCATACATCCAAAGAATTTTGAAACCAACATCACACCAAAATAACTTTATTTCTCAAATCACAGTCATTGAGGTTAAAATATTTTCACAAAAACATCTCAACTCACCCAAAAAATCTTTTTGTTTTATTTTTTTCCCTTTCAAACAAGATCTTATACTAAATCATTAAAAAAATTAACTTGATTTGAATAACATTACAGAAAAGAAACTTCACTCAAACAATCATAACAAACACCATTAACCTAGGAAAAATCAAAAATCATAAAAAGGGGAAAACAAAAAAATCAAAACATTATTCACTATGAATGGTTTGTACACATGATTTTTTAGACCCTGAACCAACCATGTGAGTGCTACTTTAATTTTGTCAACAATGGTCCACAAAGCCTATGTATGGTTTAAAAAACCATAAACCTTAACCGCCAACCCCCTAAAACCCTTCCAATCTCCCTATGAAATGAAAAACTTGTTTAGACATCTCCTAAAATCATCCTTCAACTCAGAGTAATATCACTCCACACCAAAACAGATCAATAAAAAACCACCATAACCTCAAAAATTCAAAACTAAGACTCTTGATCACCCATGGAAACTCGAGACCCAACTCCAGGAAGAGCAGGCTGATCAATTTCCCAAACATACCATCCAAGTCCTGATGGTCCTATCTCCTTTCTACCTCTAGACCCCAATTAAAAATAAGGTGATTCTAAATAACCTAGGGCTCTTACAATAACATAGAGGATTTGATACCATTTTTTAATGAACCAATTAGGGACATCCATCCAATGGATTCCCAAACTGTCCTTCCACATAACTGAGGAGTGTCCCTGATCCCCTATAGATAGTTATAAGAGTCAAGGGCATCAAACATAACTATTGGGGATGATTTAACCCTCAAAAACCAAAAAAAACATCCAAATATGGATTATAATATTGACAAGAGACATTACAAGAGACATATCTAATAAAAAAGAATATAATTAAGAGATTATCAACTAAAATGGAAGCTGAAAGGAATAAAACGGATGACCAAATAGGCCAAAAAAATTCAAGACAACCAGTTCCTCAAAACCAAATGATTGATCACCAAAGTCATGTGACTCTTTAGTCACCACAATCGCCTGAACAACACCCTCTTCCCAATGAAGAGTGGTCACAACCCTACCTGAGGATACCTTTAAAAGAAATGAATCCTACATACCCACCAATGTGAGTATGTAGGGTGTGATCTGAAGCCAATAGGATAACACCATGATTCTATTTCATTTCTTTCATAAAATAAACCAATTATTATAGTTTAAAAACAAGACATGGTAATGTTAGTTTTTATTTTCAACCTAATACAAAGGGAATAAAACTATTATGAAACATGCACTTACTTAAAGTGTTTTACTTATAAAACCATTTCACCAATATAGTTCTTTTTCAAAATAATTCCAATTATAAAGGAAACCAAAAAACAACTTTCCTTAAAACCCACACACTTTTTAAATAAAACCCTTCAATGGTTTTCAAAATAATTTTCACCAAAGACTAAAAAATTGAAAACAAATTTCCCTATTTCCTTTAAAATCTCTCACACATCCAATATTAAAAGAAATCATGGAAATAAAAGTGAAAATCAAGATGAAACATGCTAAATAAATATATGGAATAACACTGGCTAAAGATAAGGGTAAAATATATAATAACCAAATATCAAGATAAGTTCATATAGGAAATAATAAACACACATTCCAATTAATATAAAAAGAAAAGTGTCAAATAGGATACATATCATGAGGAAAAACCATGAGGAAAAATGGGACCACACAAGAAACATATAGGTAGATCTACTCCTAATAGGTTAATGGTCACACATCGATCAACTATATCACTCTAAGTAGTCTCCTTAATGAAAATCCATTATCTAAGTGTTACATAAAACTAGGGGGACTATATAATTTTAAACCTAAACTAACACAATAATTCCCCTCTAATTCCCAATTAGTACCCTCTTTTCCCCATAGAATAATAATGGATATGGTCTATGAACAATCTACATCACCACATGATAATAACAACCCCCTAGTGTAAAACCACAATCACATCCTTCCCACCTTTTGTACTACCCTTAAAATGATCCCCAACAAAAAAAACATAATGAATCACATCATAATATCCATTAAAAGGATAACTATAAACATTATCACCAACACAAGGGGTCTAAACAAGGTCAAAATCAACATAACTTCATAAAGTACCAACTAGGACTTCACTTATATCATATATATCATATACATTTTGAAATCTCTTTTAAAAAAATTGAATCCAAATGTAAAACCAAGGGAAAACACAATAAACCATCAAGTCACACCCAAACCAAAACAAGTTAAGAACCAATTAATTTATTAATACACTAATATATTAAAACATGAAAACCCCTTTCAAAAATATAATCCCTTTTTTAAATGGAAGTAAAAAAACCCTTTGAAATTTTATTTTTCATTCAAAATAAAAATAAAATTTTTTCATCATTGAAAACCAAACATTTTTATTTTATAAAATATTTAAAATGAGTAAAAATAATATTTCACATTAAATAATCATTTCAAAAATGTATTTCTAATTATATTTCACTTGAAAACTAAACCATGTTAATGAAAACTTTAACAAATAACACCTAGATAACCCACAAAAATATTATCTAGGGTAAAAATGAATTTAGAAAAATTGAGTATCAAAATAACTCTTAAATAAAGGAAAATGAAATTTAAACACCTACCTCAAGTTATGGAACCTTTTCTCCTTCTATTAAATCCACTGTAAAGTAACTCTTAGAATGTATCATAACCATTTCAAACCAAAATCCCCAATTCTCAACAACCCTTAACAAGAAAATTAGAAAAACAAGGACACTAGGGTTAGAGTAATTGGATAAAACAAGATAAACCAAGATAAAGAGATGATATGAGATCATGCACCTTGAATCAAGTGAATAATCACCAATAAAAAACCATGTATCCACCAAGGAGAATCTTAGAAGGAGAGAGATCCATGGGAGGCATTTGGGTCATGGGATTTGAATGGGGTGGCTTGGAGTGGAATCCCCCAATTAAAAAGAAGGGTTAAAGATCAAAATATCCCAAACTAAGTAGATTACATGATTATATCACACAGTTTTCCAAACCATTCATAGACCATGCATGTTCCAGTGTCCTAATACCCCCAAACGTGTATAGACCGTGCATCTTCTAGAGTCCCAAAACCCCCAAACCTTACACAGTTGTCTTACACAGTTTCCCTAGCCATGTATAGATCATGATCTACCCTATGTATTACTACACAGGAAATGTGGTTTCTAATGCACGGTTTCCAAACCTTTAACCTTAAACTTTGACCCCTATAAAACCCTTCAAAACTTCAAAAGGTCAACCCGGGACACCCCGGATCCAAGGGGGAAAGAATCCACTAGATTATCACGAAGAAAGTGACACCATAGGGTGTTACACTTTCTATCCTTTATCTCCACATATACCACAAAATACTTGGTTTTACTTCATTTTTCCTTATCAAAAACTTTAAGAAATAATGGTTAGGGAATACAATCACTTTTTATCTTAATAAGTAGTACATAAACTCATCAAGAGAAAAGAAAATGGCTAGAAACTCTTTTTTGGTGGTTGTGTAATTATATTTTTTTAAATCTAGAGTCCTAGATTCATAAGTTATGACATGAGACCCCCTCTATAATCTTTGACTCAAAAAACCCTAGGTAGAAATTGTAGGCATCAATCATATATTCAAAAATTAAATCTCATTTAGGTTCTTAGATAATGTATATGGATACTAACTGATATTTAAACTCCCTAATGAACTCTTTAAAATTCTCATTAAAGATAAAGTGAGACTCGTTTTGGATTAATCTAGACAAATGTATTGATATCATGCTAAAATAATTTATAAACCTCCAATAGAGCGCCACATGGACAAGGAAATATCAAATACCCTTCAATATTTTTGGGTATGGTAATGAGGAAATAACATCAACCTTAGATTTATAATCTTAGATCCCATCCCTACACACTATATGTCCTTGAAAAATTCCTTTCTCCATCATAAAATGGCTTTTCTCAGTGTTGAGAATAATAATTTTCTCAAGTAATATTTTGAGTATAAGAGAAAAAATCTTTAAATAAATCTCAAAATATGTTCTATAAACTTTAAAATCATTCAAAAAAACCTCTATACATTCCTATAAAAACATAGATAAAATTCCCACTATATTCCTTTGAAAGGTTCCCAGGTTATTACATAATATAAATGGCATTCTATTATATGAAAAGTTGCCAAAATTATAGGTAAAGGTGATATTTTTCTAATCCTTGGGTTCAATTTGATTCTAGAAGTACTCTAAGAAAATATCCAAAAAAAATATTAGCGTGACTACCCTGCAAAAATTTCTAAAATTTGGTCATAGAATGGGACAGGTAAGTTCACTTTCTTAGTCACAAGGTTAAGTTTTCTATAGTCTATTTACCCACTCCTATAGTATGGCATGGAAAAAGAAAATTCATTTTTCTAATGCAGTATAGAGGCTAACCTAGGTAACCTCACATGAGAAGTTTTCTTAGTTGTTCACCTACTTAATATAATTAACCTAAACTACTTTTTTTATTCTTTTATGAAAACAATGATAAATTTTTGTTTTAATTAATTTATAAAATAATGAAATGACTTAAAATATGAAAATTTAAACTTATAAAAACATGAAATGATAATAGAATGTGATTAAAAAGAAAGAACCTGGCCTTTTTTGTTTGGTTTATGGGTTCTGTCACTCTATTTATTGGTGTTTAAATTTAGTTCTATAGTTAAATCATGAAATATCACTCTTAAACTACTATTCTTTTATTTAGTAGTGTTAAATATAGAATTCCTTTAGCAATATAAATTCCACCTCCTCTTGTAATCACGGTTGAGGACACGCCTCAATTGAAAATGTGAAACCTTCCAGAACCCGACTACATCGTATATCATTCCATCCACTAAATGGCTCAGATTCATCACATGAAGAGATTATGTTTAAGGGAATGGTTGAAAAAACAATTACAAAGAATTGAAATGAGTTTGAGTTCAGTGTCATCGTGGACAACTACCACCCTTTTTCCCTTCACACTTTCTCACTAAAAACATAAATAAAACATATTAATTTATGTTCAGAATGAAATTGAATCACCACTTGCCTCCCATGGGATAAGCCATAAGTTATCCCCTCATTTTTTTAATAAGAGTTCATTGTGGAAATAAAGAAGAGAAGAATAAAAAATAATATAAGATATAAAGAGAGAGATAATAAAATAAATTAAATTCAATTAGAAATAAAAAGATAAATCAAAAAAGTGAGAGAAGATGAATGATAATAAAAATAGAATAAAAAGAAAAGATAAAACATAAGAATAATGAGAAGGATAAGAACAGTGGGGCAGAACAAGAATTAAGAAAAAATATGCATGAATTATTTTAATATAAAATAAAGTAAGTTAAAAATTACAAGAAGAAAATTTAAAGTATCGTAGAAATAAAATAAAACAAAAGAAAAAAGAAGCAGTAGGATGAGCATTGGACTCCCTCATTGGTGTAGATGTTAAACTCCTTAGCTTAAAAGTACCTCCTATCTTTATAGGAAAGTGGGAACCCCTTCCATCTCCTTAAAATATATCTATATCTTCCTTACAACTGGTATATCTTCTTTTAAATTTAAAGATCTCTCGTGATACCTATTGTGATCAAAGATACACCCAATGATTGGGTGTTTCTATTTTGGAATATCCAATACAACAACATTAATTCCTATGTGAATGAAATTGATATGTGAAAAAAACATTGGGGAATCCTCCCTATGCATGAGTTTTATAGGCAGTGATGGTGCCTCTTTGGTAGTGGGGTTCAGGAATGCAAAAGATCTAGAGTATAGCTATAGGGTATCAGATATGGTGATCCTTAGGCCATCAGCATTGGTGGTAGATGGTGGCATCCAATGATGGGAGTTGATCTGGATATAAGATCCTATATCAGCTTCCATGGTGGATGTCTAGTGGTTAAAAATGGTATAGGATGGAATCTAGTGGTGAAAACCACTCAACAATGGCTCATGAGGCACCGTTATATTAATGGTGGCTCATGAGTCATCATTTTATAAATGGTGGATCATGAGTTACCGTCGGTTTGATGGTAGATCATGAGTAACCATTATATCAATGGTGGATCATGAGTCCCCATCAACTCAATATTAAATCATGGGTCATTATTGGCTCAGAATTATCTCATGATCTACCATGGATCTCGGTGTAGTAGTGGTGCACTTCATGGAGTCTTTACATGGAAGTGGCGAATGAGAGAAGGTGTTAGAGATGAAGCAGTAGTGTGGTGGACTTGGTAAAACTACATTGGTAGTAGAATGGATCCTTCTTCTTATGTCCTTCATAGTGGTTGGATGAAGCTCAAAATAGGATCATGTATGTTTCTCTAGGTTTAGGAAGTGATCCCAGGTGTTCTTGAGCCTTAGTATAGTGATGGAGAATGAGCCTGATCTTGTCCAGTGCTATCATGGTGGTTCTCTAGTGAGAGTAGTGGCAACAAGCATTGAAGACAATGGTGGAAGTTATGGATCATGGCGGAGTTGAGAATCCACATCTATTCGAGCACAGGCATAGTAGGATTGAGGCGGATGACACTATTCTACTTAATTAATGAACAATACCCGACATATTTGTGCCCTATATTGAAATGATACACTAAGGGGTGAGCATATAAATATGATATCATGGTTCCTCAGCCACAATGAAGTTTTTTTGGGTTTGTATTACCCCCACCCACCACCATGGACCACCTTGTCCCAACGAAACTCTCCTCCCACCACCGTATGGAGTTTCCCTGTGTGTTGGTGTAGTTACTTGTGCAAGTTATGCCCATAGATTCACACCTGTGGGCCCCTTTATGGGATTGATCCCCCCATGTGGGATCTTTCATTAGTTTATTGGATTTACCTTAGGCATACATGGTTGAGTGGCCCCTTTTGGGCTACCTATGTGGCGTGTGGGACCTTGGTTGAGAGATATCCTAGTTGGCCATTTTTTGGTAAAGTGTACACCTGAAAAATATGATAACATTATAAGTAAACACCCAAAATTTCATAAATAAAATAAAAAAAATTAACATTAGGTAATTCATCTAAAAAAATTTTAATTCCACATTTAAATATTCCTACATTCGAATAAAACATTGGATTACATGGGAACTTTCTTTGAAAATGTATTTGAAACCATTGAAAATTGTTCAAAAATATGCATGGAAATTGAGAGTGTCAAATACCCCCACACTTAAACTATATTTGTACTCAACCATAAAATATCAACTTTGAAAATCATATGGCACCAATATTACCATTATTTAAATTACAAAGAAATAAAATCAAAAAATTATCAATGTTAAATCTTATTTTCAAAAATTCACAAAAAATATCAATTTAATTTCTCAATTTTTAAAGAAAAAATCAACTCAAGTATTTTACTTTTTTCCATTTGAAAATAATGGGAATTATATTCTCATTCATTCAATATCTTTAATTCATTATTATTAAACTTTCCAAATCATTATTTACTACACTTGAATATTTTCTCTCATCACTCATGATACGAATAAATTGGAGTTATAATCATATCTTGAGAACATGATCATTATACATAATCATGTAAAGGAAATACTTTCTCCACTTTTTAAATACAAAAGGAACATAAAATCATGAGGGCTTGAAATTAAGGCTCTAATTACTCTGAGGCTTAAGGTTGGTAGGATTTTATGTTTTAAACATTAAGGCTCAAGGAGAAGGTTTATCTCTTAAAGTATAAAGAATGGTATCAAAGGTAAAAGTGTAATGACATTCTCCCCTTCAAATTGTAACAACTCTCACTTTCCCCAAACTCAAAGTAAGTTCATGATCAAAGTAAAGCATAATGAATGATTTTTGAACCCTCTTTATTTTTTCTCTACTTTTATACTCTCTTTTTTTCTTTTTCAAAGTACTACTTCATTTTTTTTGTTTTCAAAATTTTTTCTTAGAATAAACCTCACATCCAACACTAGACCACATATGATAAAAATAATTGGTCCAGTGATGGTGATTTTTTATTCTTCCAAATCACAACCCATTATTTTCATATTTTTTTGGTTCTTTTTTATATTTTCTATTTTTTTAAGAGGGGAAAACCAATAAAGAGTATAATTAATATTCAACGCCCTTTATCAACACCCACATGTAGCACCCCCAAAATTCTTCCTTGCAATGAAAATCATCCCCTTCTTCATGACCCTCTTCTCCCCTACACTTTAGCTTAAAAATATTATGAAAATACATAGAGGAGGGTAGAAATAGATCATTAATAATAAGGGAATTCATGGTATCTATAAGATAAAAAAGGATTGATGTAAATATGGTCTCAAAGATAAGGTATTTTCAAAAGATTCTTCAATAATTTTAAATGTATTTTTTCATATTCATGGATTTGATAAGTTAAAAAGAAAGTTATGGTAGGTGGAATGTCCCAAGATCACTCAGGAAATATTCTCAAGATAAAATAATAAGTAATTAGTCTATAAATATTCTCAAGAATGGAAATATAATATTGGAAAATCACTCTTGGAATGACTAAAAAAACAAATAAATTCACATGAATTTCATAAATTCAAATCATGAAAAATGGTAGGGAAATTTCAATTATATGAATCAATAAATTCCATCAAATCATGTGTCTTTATTTTAATATCTATGTTTCACTTTAATCATCTAATTATCCATTTTACTCATTAAATCTCATTAACATTGAAATCTAAAATATGGAATCAGAAAATACCTAAGAAAATAATTTCTCCTAGATAAGTAAAGTAAATAATGGATATGAAATTTCTTGTTTAAAGATCAAAACATGTTTCAGACAAAACATATAAGGATTTTGAACATAAATAATGTATGAATTAACTCTCTTTCCCCTGAATCTTAGTCTGTTTTCTCAACTATTTAGTGGATACCTTATTACATCATGGTCCTAAAAAAGTAAATACTCAATTAAGCACAAGGATCATGTCTTTAAAGTTAAAAAATAATAAAGGGAGTGGGCTGCATGCTGCACTAATCCTAAAATTTAAATTTAAAGTAATATAAAGAAACTAAAAGGGATAAGTCTTAGTATGATCCCACAACAGGACCATATATTTTTACTACCTATCAAGGGAAGTACCAGTTGTTATCCAATGTCTAATGGTAGGTGGTTCTTTTTAGACCTGAACCAATGCATGAGGATTTTTTTAGACTGTGATTCTTCCTTCTTAGTGAGGAATAATCAATGGATATAGTATACCAGATCCACACCCTTCACAATTAATTATATATTTCATGGAGGGGGTAGGATTAAGTATGGATCATTATTATTATTGGTTTGTACTTGTAAAACCTCATCCTTCATGTCCACTGCTAGCTCACATTGGGATACATGAATTAGATATTTAAAAGGAAAGTAAGAAGGTATTTTCCCTTAAACAAAATTGAATTTGAATTATTAATAACAAATTTATCCCTTTCAATATGAGGATATTATGTCTTTATTTCCCTAAAAACATCTAATTAGAATCTCTCATGGTCTTCCTAAAATTCATGTTCATAAATACCAGGGAGCTCCATGTGTTCCTCAATAGGTGCATGTTCTTCATCTTCTTCTAAGGCATGGAAAGGATTGAACAAATCTAAAAAATAAAAACAATAAAAAAATTGATACTCAAACCAGATTGAATAAGATTAAAAAAATTCAAATTAATATAATCTCTCTAAGTTGTTTCTAGTTCAATAACTTCCTTAGTGGTAAGTGCCTCTTTAAATTGAATCTCTGTGGATGGATATAAGTAGTAAAGACCCTACATATTTTCTTCAAAATTCCATCACTTATATGGATTCCACCTCTTCCATTACTAGAAATGGGGAATCATGTGATGATTCTTAAATCTTGTAGATGGGAATATCTTGTTTCATTTCATATTGTTCCCAATTATTCCAAAACTGATCTGAATATTATCCCATATTCCTATCATCATGTGAGTATTCATCTTCACTATATATCTCTTTATGGTACTCATCGATTTTATCTTTTAGATGCTTGGTCTATTGAGGGTCCTTGATTTAGGCCTAAACCTCTTTAACATCTTTAGTAAAATTGGGTAGCTTTAGTGGTACTTCCTTCTTAACATTAATTCTTTGATAATCAACTTTAACTTTATCAATCATATCTTCTAGTTCATGAAATGAAAGTCCGGTTTCATGACCTTTCATCTTATGGTTTTTTGGGCCAGTGATTTCATTGAGCCTTTATAGGAGAGCATTCTCAGTATTTTGTATCACCTTTTCTTGATCCTCCACCCCTGGGTAACCATTCCATGTATTGAAAAAATGGTATTTTGAAAATATTTTGGTAAAATAAATGTTTATGGATTTTTAAGCAATGAAAACTATATAAAATGTGAAAATAGAAAATTTGAATAAACTATTGATTAGATCCCTGAAAAGATTTATAGTTATGATGTGTTCTAGTCGTAGGGTATAGAAAAAGAAATTTATTTTCCTAATGAAGCATAGAGGATGACCAGGGTCATCTCACTTGATGAGATTTCGTAGTTTTTTACCTACTTAATCTAATTCACCTAAAATATTTTTTTTGTTTTTATTATTTTAATAAAACAATGATAAATTTGGGTTTTTATTAATTTATAAATTAATGAAATGACATGAAATATAAAAAATTAAACTTATACTAACATTCAATGATAATAGAATTTGATTAATAAGAAATAATCTAGCCTTTGTGGTTTGTTTTATGGGTCCTATCACTCTCCGTGTTGGTGATTAAATTTATTTTTATAGTTTAATAAAGTAATATCACTCTTAAACTTCTATTATTTTATTTAGTGGTGTGAAATATCAAATTCCTTAGGCAATATTAATTCTATATTATCCTTTAATCAAGGCTAATGATACACCTGAATTGAGAATGTGACGCTTTCTAGGACCCAACTCTATTGTACATTGTTTCATCCACTAAACATATCAACTTCATCACATGAAGAGAATATTTTTAGTATAAGGGAGGGAAAATTTTAAATAAATAATAGAAATGAGTTTGAGTTTAGTGTTGTAGTGGAAAACTACAATACTCATGCATATAAATCTTGATTACTAAAAACATAAATAAAACATATGAATTTTCTTATATAATGAAATGGAAACACCACTTACCTCCCTTATGCCAATCCTATGGTTATACCCTCATTTTTTATGGTAAGTGGTCATTGTTGAAAGAAATAAGAAAAGAATAAGAGAAAATGATAAAATAAAAAGAATAGAAGAGAGAGAGAGAATAAAATAAAATAAAGAAAAATAAAAAGTAAATCAACAGAATGGTAGAAGAATAATAATAATAAGAATATAATAAAAAGAAAATAGATAACATAAGAAGAAGATGAAGGATAAGAAAAATGGGGTGGAACATAGATTAATAAAAAATATGCATGAATTAATTTTAATATAAAAGAAAATAAGTTAAAAATTACATAAATAAAAATTAAACTAGTGAAGAAGGAAAATAGAACAAAATAAAAAATAGAAATAGTAGGACAAGTAGTGGCCTCCCTCCTTAGTGTGAATATAAAAATCCTTAGCTTAGCCACACCTACTCTTTCTATAGGCAAGTGATAACCCATTTGATCTCCATCAAATCTCACCATATCTTCCTCCCCACATGCATATCTTTTTTAAAATTTGAGTATCTCCTATGAGACCTATGATGATCAAAGATACAAACAATGATCAGGTGTTTCCATTTTGGCATAGCTAGTGTGGTAGCGCATCCTCCTTCGTGCATGGCAATGAGATGTAGAAACCTGTAACGGGGAAGCCTCCTCGTGCATGAGTTACGTGTGTAGTGGTAGTGCCTCTTTAATAGTGGGATTATGGGATGGTTAATAGCTCAAGAAGAGTTATAGGGTATTGAAGATGGTGATCCTCAATCTAGTAGTAGTGGTGGCAGATGGAGGCATCCATTGGTGGAAGGTTATCTCAATATAAGATCCTCTAATGGCCTCCATGGTGGTTTTCCCGTGGTTACAGGTGGAAGAGGTCATCTTCCATTAGTGTAAACTTCTCAACGATGGCTCACGAGTCATTGTTAGATTTACGGTGGCTCATGACTCATTGTCAGTTCAATAGTCTCTCATGAGTCATCATCAGCTCAACGGTGGCTCATGAGTCACTATTTTCTCAGTGATGTATCATGAGTAACTGTTGGATTAGTGGTAGATCATAAGCTACCGTGGATATTGGTGCGACATTGGCGCTCTTCGTGGCATTTTTCTATGGTAGTGGTGTAGTGGAGAAGGCATCAGTGATGACGTTATGGTGCAGCAGACTTAGTGAAATAGTAGTTGAAGCAGCACAACTCTTACTTCATCCAACCTTCACAGTGGTCATATGAAGCTTGGAATTAGCTCATGGAGGTCACTATAGGTTTAATAGGTGATCTTAGGTTTTGTAAGGCCTCGGCATGGTGATGGAGATTGAGAATGAGCTTTTCCAGTTCTCCCATAGCGATTCACTCTTGAGAGAAGTAATAGTGGTCATTAAAGATAAAGGTGATAGTGGTAGATAATATAAGATTCAAGTTACCACAACCATCTGAGCATGGATGCCTGGGATTGAAGAATAATGGAACAATTCGGCTCAATAAATGAATGGTACCCTGTATATTTGTGTCCCATATCAAAATCAGACTTTTAAGGGTGATAATTTAAATATAATATTGAAAATCCTATGCCATAATAAAGTCATTTGGGGGTTTTATGACCCCCACCCACCATCATGAACCACCTTATCCCAGTGAATATCTCCTCCCACCACTATACGGAGTCACCGTAGGTGCTGGTGTTGTCACTTGCATAATTTTTTCCAATAGATTTACAATCATGGGCCCCTTCAAGGGCCTAATATCCCATAAAAGCTCTGAACCTGGTGTACTAGCCTTCCCTTGGGACTCCATGGTTGGGTGGGCCCTTGTGGGCTACCTAGGTGGCGTGTGGGATATTGGTTGAGAGTTGTCCCAATTGGCCATTTTTTGGTAAATTATACTTGACAAATAAAATGTTTTCAACTATTTTAATTTTAATTTTAATTTTTTAATCCCATAAATGTTTTATTTTAATTTCAATTGTCACGTTTTATGGTTTAGAATTATTTTTGATCTTAATTGATAAAATGTCCTATTTTGGATTTTAATTATTTTAATTTATTTATGTATTTCAGATATGAATTTTTCTAAACAGATCCAAATTGAAAAATTATACTTTTTTCAGTGTCTATACATGTTGGGATTCATTTTATTCTTCATGACCCAAAGCTCAATCCATAATTTTAAGGACCAAAATTAAATCACAATACAGGCCTTGAAATCAGTGCACATATCTGGTGATATTTTATGTAGGGACTATATCTCATAAAGGGATGGTCCAAATGATTTGAAATTATACATGGTGAAATAGGATATCTGGAGAAACAAATTATTTAACTATGGTCCCACATAATTTGGAATTATTCAAGGATATTGATTCATGGTAATGTGGCACATTGGAATATGAAGAGTCGCATATCCATAATTAAATTCACTGAGTAAAAAAATATACCTAAAAAATCCATTCTACAAGGAATCTGAAATGTGTTGATACTATAGGGGAGACATTATTGAACAACTTTAAAGAAATTTTTTTTCCAGTTCAGAGATTTAATGGGCCTAACATGCACATAAATTCGTTGGAATATTTTCGAGATAAAATTTCTATTCCCTCTCCCTATAAAAATGTTTCTCTCTTTCATTTAAATGTGCTGGAAACTTAGGGGTAGCCATTATTGGAAATTTTCTATATTTTTTTATTATCATTTATTTTTAATAGTATTCTGCATTTTTATTATATATTAGTCTTTTTCTTCAACTCATTTTCTTATATTTTTATCTTTTGTGTTTCCACCTCATTCTTCTTCACTGTCATATCTAATACTCGTGATCATGAGTAACTAACCCAAGGATGTTCTTGGGGGATCAATATAGTGTTGAATCCAACTCACTACACATTAATTTTAATGTTTCTTATTTTATTAGATTTAGGTTAAGGGTTATTTTAGTGGGAAAGGTTTCTTTATTTCACCACTTGCAATCCGAGGCTTGAATTTCATTTCTGCAATATTCTCCCTCGATTGAGTAGGTGGATGTGTGGTCTCTCAGCTATCATTGAGTGTACTATATACTCACAACTATAGGAATAATGGTATGTTTATGTATATTGTGGAGCATATTCATTATGTAAATTTGAAACTAATTAAGATACGATGAAGGTTCACTCTAGGTGTTCTTTTGGGAGGATCTCCTTTCTATTTAACATCATTATATCTGTATTAATTTTTTCCACATTTAATTATATATATATATATATATATATTAATATTTTTTGCATATTTAAAACTCTCCTTATTTATATTGTTTAGTTTTATATTATTTATAAAATAAAAAATTGAATTATAAGTGGTGAGTGATTGACTGTGATAGCTCCTCAAGAGAACAACCAAGGTTAGCCCTTGTGTTTCACTTAGTTATAAATATTTTTGAGAGTGTTCATGATAATGATTCATTAAATTGGAACCATTTTTAGGAATCCAAGAGGTATTAACTCACTATTATTATTCACATTTGGTAAATTATTTTTCTTTCATTCATTTAAAAAAACATTAAAAAATCATAAATTAAAAAAAAGACAAATATTCTATGTTCATTATTTATTCCAATTATGATTATTATGCATGGAATGAATACTCTCAAGTTTAAAAAGGAGAATAAATTCAAAAATCTCAGATTAAATAACTTAGAGAAGAAATAAAAGGCTTAGAGAGAAAAATGTAATGGCTAATGGAATATGTACATTCATTTCAAGAGCAATTGGAACCTGAATGAGAGCCAGAACCAAAACTAAAACAAGTGGTGGAGGAGATTTCACCAATCATTTTCTATGTTAAAGATCCTAGGGTGGGTAATAATATTCTCCTGAAGAAATTAATAACATCATCCTACACTGATCCATTTCTTGAGTATTTCTTTAAAGAAAATATTCTAGCTAATATACTTAAAGGATATAAACATTTTTTTGAAGATTCCTAGAATAGATTTTTTTAAGATAACCAGAAACATGATATTTCCATTCTTGATAATGAAAAACCATCACCTCTCTACCACTCTCTTGACTTGAAGATAATGTTGAAGATTCACTTGTAGAGATTGAGTTTCAAATGGTCCTTCCAGAAGAGATCAATCTCCAAGATGACATACTTGAAAGAGAGGATTTCTTTATTGATTCATCAGGTTTTAATCTTATTCAAGACGAATTTTTTTCTAACATATCTTTTTCTAAAATTTCTAATTCATCACAAATGAAGCAGTCCTTTCATGTTAAGGAAGATACCACATAAGTGGGGGTGATCAAACAATAAGATATAGACAACAATGTGGTGTGATTTCCTCCTCTACAACAACTTTCATATCATATAGAGGAGGACACCATATAAGTTCATTGGGAGAACCCCTATATTCTTTTCCCTCCCACATTGGTTCTCAAATTCATTATTTCTTCTTTATTGGGATTTTGGGACTTTATTATCTTATTTGGGGTTCTCTATTATTGGTGTTTACCCATAAACACTGAGAAAATTCACATGTGGTGGTTCATCTCAAAGAAACCACACCCACTATCTGATTGGGGATAGTCCAATGCAACTGCTTGACTAGGGGAAGTAAAAACCTAGCCCCTTTTGGGGTTCAAACAAAGAATTATCCATTTTCTTTCCCATTTATCTTTCTTTTTCTCTATTTTTTATGTAATTTCATTTCATTCTTGTAGTTTTAAAGTGGTAACAACTAGGAACTTAACTCAAGGTTTCCACTAAAAATATATCAGGTTGTGTCTTTTCTTTTTTTTATTTTATTTTCTACCCAATTTAAATCCTGAGGGGATGGATGTTAACCTATTTTTAATAATTTTTTATGTGCTTTCATTTTATTTTTCTTGTCTTTTTCTAAATTTTTCATGTTTTATTTTTTTAGTATTTTTATAGGATTCCTGAGTTGAATCAAATACATTGTAAAATTAAAACCATATTTTTATTTTTGGAACCATTATTGATTTGAATTTTTGAGGATTTCAATGATTTATAAATGGAATTTTTTTCTTGATTTTCTATCTTTTCATTTGATGAATTTTGATTGATTGTGAAGCTCATGTGCACTAGTACTGTCCAAATTGAAAATATTACCCAATCCGAGAGGTTTCTAAACCTTTTTGATATATTATTTACATTTATATTTTTCTTGAGATTCTTTAGACATGTTGTGTGATCCATAAATTTTTGTTTTCCTATTTTTCAAAGCTTTTAGAATTCATGTAATTTGTTTACTATGATTGAGGGACCACTATGAAATACCTTTTTAGATCCAACACATATTTTGGAATACCTTTTCATCTGAACTTTATTAAGACCCCAGTATCCAGGAAATACCTTATTAGTTAGACACATTACAAGACATTTATGCCTTTACAACCTTCTCTAGAAGTTAAATGCATGATTATTATTGAACTTGAGTGTGGGGGAAGGAGAATATAAGTTGTATTTGTCTTTCCTGAAGAATCTGTTAAAGATAAAAAAAGTGATTCCATAATTATTACTACTTTAGTGGAAGAAATTTCATGATGGTAATATGGATGTTTGGACCAAAATATTATTAAAAATGTGGGTTTTGTGTTTCAACAATACTTGAAGATAAAAAATTTCCTCTCTTTTACTCAAAAACATGATTCTAAAGAGAAATCCATATCTAAATTCAAGATGAAACAATTCTACAAATGGGGAAATAGGGATGAAATTTATCATTGATGATGAAATTAAATGTTTGAAATACCCATGGAGATCAATAGGTGATTATAGGTGATTCATTTTTTATCTGATTAAGGAGCACACCATTTTTGAGAAAAAAATTCATGTATTTACTTCACTTTAGAGCTTAACCCTCCTCATTCTGTCTCAGATGATTTTATATTTAAAGCCTTCCAAACCTCATCCTCAGAACAACCTATGAAAAATACCTCATGATTGAAAAAAAATTTACTCTATAAAGTGGATATATTATGATTATATAAAGCCTATGGATATCACACATGTTCTTAAGAATGAGAAAAACTCAACATTAAAAATCTTTGAGTGAAGAGAGAAATATTTCTCTAGGGAGGTAGGTACAACATGCATGTATGGATTAACATGAAATTAAATTAATTATTATTATTTTTGAGTATTTAGGGAAATTTTATCCATGTATGAGTCATGATATTTTATTTCATATGATAATTGAGATATGTTTTCATTTATTCTTTGAGAATTTTATTTTGACATTGGTATTAGATTATTTCCCATGAGTGCAATGTTTATGTGTGGGGTAATCGAGAGAGAAAATATTTTAAATTTTTATACATTGAATTTAATTTTTTTTTATCCCACCAAAGTATTATTTTATTGGCATTTGTCACATTTTTAGGCTTTTGTTGTATTTTGAGCTTAATTAATAAAATGTTTTAATTTTAGATTTCAACTATTTTAATTTATTTCAATATTTCAGCCATTAATTTTTTTCACACTAATCCAAAATAAAAAAAAATTCTTATTTAGGTTTCTCTACATGTTGGGATTAATTTTATTCTTCATGACCCAAAGTTGAATCTACCATATGAGGGTCCAAAATTAGATCACAATACAAGCCTTGAAAACTATGCACAAATCTGAATAATTTTATTTTTGGGCCCATATATCATTAATGGACTATCCAATTGAGATGAAATTCAAAAGGGATAAATAGAAAATCCGGATAAAAAACTTTTATTAAAGTTTCCAAGTGTGATTCATTAATTTTCAAGGTCATGATATTATGGGAACTCAATGCATTAGAATATGAATAGTATGCCTAGGGATATTAAATATCCAGAGTAAATTAGCCATATCTCTCTCCACATATGTCCAATGAAGCTAAAGTGTTTTTTGTAGACATAGAAGATATATAAGAACAAATATCAAGAATACCACTTTTCAAAATACAGTCATTACGTTGGGATAACATGTGGAAACATACTAAGGATTATTTTGGATCCAATTTTTCACTCCCTGTCCCTATAAAAGAGTGTCCCTTATTCATTTCAAAAGGTTGGAAACTTAGGGGTACCCTTTGTTGTTCATTTTTCTGTAGTTTATGAGTTTAATTTATTTTTTAATATTATTACACTTTATTAGTATATTTTAGTCTTTTTTTTCATCTCATTATCATTTATATATTTTGTTTTTTCCACTTTTTTCTTTTATTCAACACTATGAACTCTTATGCTTGTGATTATGAGTAGAAAACCCAAATAAGTTCCTAACGGAGTAATAAAATGATGAACCCAAGCCTTTGAGATATCATTTTTTATTTTTCTTATTTTCTTAGAGTTAGAATGATGGGTATCTTAGTGGGATATGCGCCTTTATGTCTCCACTTGGCTCATGAGGCTTAGCTTTTACTTCTTCAATATTCTCCCTCGATCGAGGAGGTGGATGTACATTCTCTCGGTGATATTTGAGTGTATTATATATTCAAAACCATACATAGAGGATTATGTTCACACATACTATTTATTTTTTTTCATTAAGTAAATTTGAAACTAATAAATAGAAAATGAAGTTTTACTCAGGGTGATACTCTTAGGAATGTCTCCTTTCTTCCTAACATCACTCTGGTTTCATTCATTGTGTTTTCATTAAATACGAATGTTTAATTTTAGTATTGAATTATAATTTCTCAAATATCTATTTAATTTAGTTTTATTTTGTAAATAAAAAAATTAATTAAAAGTAGTGAGTGTTTTACCGCAACAACTCATTAAGAGAACGACCTAAGTCAACCCCTATTCGGTACATAGTTAAAATATTTTGAGAGCAAGCATGAAAACTCCTCATGAGTACTCTTGAAAAATATGATAAAATTATAATTAAACACCCAGATTTTTATAAATAAAATAAATATCCAAAAATTAAACATTACTTAATTTATTTAAACCGATTCTATTCCACATTTAAATATTCCCACTTTTAAATAAAAAATTGAATTACATGGGAATTATTTTTGAAAATTCATTTAAAACCATTGAAAATTGTTCAAAAATATGCATGTAAATTGAGTGTTTCATATATACATGAATTTAATTTACTTAGAATTTTATCATGGAGAATCTGACTAGATTCATTATTTGAAATAATAAAACCACTCTTTTTTGGTACTATCTAAACTGGACTAATGTATTTCCTATTGAATATTGGAAACATTATTCTAGAGGCCATAAAAGTGGCCACTTAATTCTTAAAAACCTCTAAAAGTATAATATTTTTCCTCTTTTAACACTACCTAATGGGTTTTATATCATCCTCTAAAAATATCTTGTTTATGAATACTAAAGTATTAATTCTTACCAGGTCAGCTAGGGTCCATCCTATATCTCTCTCATACTCTTTAATTACTCATAAAAGATTATTTTACGAATCTTTGATATAATAAACATGTGTTGAACTCACTTTAACATGATGTAAATAAGGTTTATAATGTGTGGAACTTTCCTCTATAGTTTCAGGTTCAAAACTCAAATCCTATAGCTTTTTAAACTCAGTACCACTTCTAAGTTGTATGGAACTAATATTCTTCCTCCCTTTAGGGTTCACTTTAGTATGTGAAGGAAGTCCTCCACTAAATTAAATCTTTATGCTACCTATGTAAGTATCAATTTTACTTATTTTTATTAACATAGTGTTTAAAAATATTTTTTCTTATTTAAAAATATCCTTAATCCAGTTTTTTGGTTTCATATTGGGTTGTATAGGCTCGAAATTCCTTTCTGGTTAAGCATTGTCTTTCTTCTAGAAGTTCCTAGGTTGTGGGTTCCCTATTTAGCCTTGGAAAAAAGACCCTTTTTTCAAGTTATCTAAAACTATAATTTGATTAGTTATTCTGTCCCTAGTTATAGGTTTTATTTGTGCTTAAAGGACTTAACTTGTGGTTTTATTAGAATTATCCTTAGAAACATATAATTGAAAACTTTGAGGGGATCTTGAATTTTTAGACACTAGTCTCTAAAGTACACATTTGAGGAAAAAAATTCACATATAAGTTTTTGTTGGAATTTTTTTTAGATTTTGGTTGGTTTTATGAAGGGTTAGATAGTATCATGGACCTCACCGTGGTAGATATATCACTAAACCGGCTCACAATCATTTTGTTTTCCTAACTAGAATTAGGTACTTCCTATTAGTTTTCACATAAAGTTATCCCCTACTTAAAATTATTAGGAATTTTGGTGCATGTTGGTAATTAAATTTCTAGCCATAGCAAGGTTTTTATCCACTAACCCCCCCCCCCATGGAAGTATTTATGATTATTATATTTATAGGGAAAAGGCCCATATAAAATCATTATATTAAAAAACATTCATTTAATGGATGGTGGGGATAACTAAAAAATAATTCCTTAAATCGCTCACAATAATCAGGTAATGTTTCCCCTTGGGTTTTTCTAATACCACATATATATTTTTATAGAGTTTATCCTAGAAATATAGAAACAATCATGGAAACTTCTCATCAGTTTGTTCAAAATCCTTATTAGAGTAGAGTAGGAGTAATAAACCCACTCATTTTACCATCCATTTAATGGAAAAAAAGATCAATATTTATTTAGTCCCTATTTAAACCTTGTGGTTTCATATAGACATATAGATTACTAAAATCTTGAATATGTATATGTATATATTCCCTGGGAATTTTATGGAATTTAAGAAGCTGGTGAATAAAACATGATATTATTTCAAAAATAGAAGGTTCCTTGGGATATTCTAAATAGTTATATAGATTATATTTATATGATTCATCTAGTTCCATAAGAGTTTTATAGTTTTCCATATTCCATTTGGGATTAAAATATTCTCTTTTTAGTGAGTTAGTGGGATCACTATAGAAAAAATAGATTTCAAATTGGTTTGCTAAATTATCCTCACTAACAAGTTCTGAAACTAAGTTCTTATTTTCCTCATCTCTTTATTCCCTAGCCCTAGAGTGATATATTTTATCTATTTTAGGGTCTAAAGTCACTAAATTAGTGTCTAAATTACTGGACCAAGAGGAAAAGATTTCAATAGCTGATTTCTCAAAAATAGTTACATGGATTTGATTCAAGCAATGTTAAAATAAATGAATCAAATATTTTTAATATTTTTTTAAAAAACTTTTCTAACCTTTCAAAAAATAGTTTTAACTAAAAGGTAGATATTTTTCATAAATCTATATTCAATATTTTAGAACATTTTAATAAAGTGATAGTGTGATTCCCCTGGCCTAAAACCACTTACCAGTGTCCCAACTAGGGTGTCACATGACCACAAGCATGTATCCCCATACGCCAAAAGTTTCTGACTAGTAGTGAGGTTATGAGATGTTTTTATAGGGATACTATAGCCTCATGTTAGAGTAAAAAAACTAGTGAAGGTAACTAAAAAACATCAATTATATATTAAATGAAGTGTTTTAATACAAGAATACATCAATTGATCACCCACTAGTCCAATCACATATAAAAAATAAACCAAATAAATAAATACATAGAGTCTCTTCTACCATCCCCAAGCCTCAACTCATCTCAATCTATATATATTATATCTAGATCAACCATGAAACACCATTTCTATGTCGTACCTATATATATGATCATGAGGTCTTCTCAAGTACCAACGTGTTAAGGATTCCAAGGTAGGGTGTGAGTAAAACTTTGTAAGACACCACCAACGGTGTACCTAACCTTACTAGAATACATAGTCTATAAACAATGTTATATGATAAAAATACTAAATATAGGTGGAATAATAATCAAAAAATCACAATTGATACACAGGATCTAAGGTGACACATGTGGTTGACCATACCTGCTTTGGGAAATAATAGATGTCTCTAAGTATAACGCAAACCCATTAGGGGGGATGACTCCCCACATTGGAATCAAAAGTCACATGTAATCTAGATAGAATGGAACCCCATCCAGGAATCAGTGTATCATTTGGGGAGGGTATAACACCTTAATTAGAAATTATTATATAATCTAGGGGAATAACACCCTACCAAAGAATTAGTATATCATATGGTGGAGAACACCCTATGAAAGGATAAACGGTTGAAATATCATCTGGGGGGATGACACCCTACCTAGGAATTATTCATCATAATATCATCTAGGGTAGTGTCATGCCCATGAATTAGTATACATAGTCATTGGGGGGAATTTATGCTAGCCTCAAAATTAGATCACATAGTCATTAGGGGATAAACTATAAGGCCCTAGCCTTACACCTTACTTAATATTGAATTAAATGAGTAATTCACATTGAGGATATTTTCAGGTTTAGAGTTTTAGAGAATTAGGACATAACTATTACATCTCAAAAGATTACAAAGTAGTCGCTTCTACTAAATTTCCATAAAATAAAAAATCTTAAAAAGAAACATGTATAGTTCCATGTTTTAGGTAGCATTACTTTCCCTTGACCCCATCCTTGACCCTATTCCACGCTAATTCCTGTGAAAAACATTTCAAAAACTTTGGATGAGCATAAAAAGCTCAGTAAGGGATACACAAAGAATGAAAACTGTTAGTTTTTTCAAAACAACAAGTAAACCATGTATACTTTATCAAAGTAATACTTTTCACCTATTCGAAGTAGTAAAAACTCTTCACTGAAAAAAAGTTCATTACTTACCCTTTTGTAACCAAAAGATTACCATAAAACCCATATAAAGAACACATAACATATAAAGGTAACTTGGGACATAAACATACTTAAGTGGAATAACCATACGGTCGACTTCCACACATATCACTTAATGGAATAGCCATTCAGCCACCTTCCATACATACTTAATGGAATAGCCATACGACCGACTTAAATACCCAATGCATTGGAGGTTATAACGTAACCACCCATCCTGGTATTCACGGCACCACCCGTCATATGGTTTATCACGTAACCACCCGTTAAATGTCCAAGTACCATAATAAAATCATAAGACATAAAACAAATATAATGGAAAGAAAACATTTCCACACTTTGATCACAATATATCACTCAAATATATTGACATAACAAATCCATTATAAAATCCATTTTCAATACCAAAATACATAAAAGAGTATATGGTATTTATTTCATTTTAAAAACATCACGGCTTGTTGAGGAAGCCAAAGACTAAATAATACTCGCGGCAGCGGAAAAGGTCGTTGTCACCGCGTATGTTAAAATAAACATTCCTTTTTGTCGTTTAGTAAAACGCTTCCTATAAAAATATTCCTTTTGTATAAAAGTAAAAGTCAAAGGGGTTTATACACCATATAAAAGAAATTTGTGTATAAAATGAAATATGCCTCAATGAAAGGAGATTGAGACGTAGTCCCATACAAAGACGGTATCCTTGGTTTAAGGATTATTCAATTACATAATTATGTGTGACAAATGAATAAACCAAATATAAGTGGATATTAAGTGTAAAATAATCAAAGGTCATTCACACATATTCAAAGGATGAAATATTCAATAACTACATGTTGAACCCAAAGAAATCGAAATTGGGTTAAGAAGTTCTCTTGACAGCCTAAAGGCGTCACATCAAAATGAGTTGATGAGAGATAAAAAGTGTATCTCGTCACTTGGACATAAAAGTTACATCAATAAGGATATATGAGAACATATCCCAACATAACAATATGTAAATTAAAAGACACAACAAAATAAGTCTTTTAAAAAGAGGAGGGTGAAAGGTTCCCTTACCGACTTGGGTATCTTTCAAAACATACGCCCCGTGAAGGAAGGACAATACAACATTGATGTAAATACTCATAAATGAAAGAATATTACACAATGAGTAAAATAATGGGCAGTACATACACCACTCAAAGGAAATTGTGGAAAATGTATCATAAATCTCATGGGAATAAAAGTGAGATGAAAAATCCCTTGTGAAAACTCGGCAGCCTAACGGCGCCACAGAAAACTTACAAAAATCGATTGATGAGATCAAATAGGGTATATCATCATATTAACATAAAGTTTATAGAAAGAGGAATATAAAAGAACATCCCCCGACATAAAAAATAGGATCTTAAAAGAAGTGACATAAAGGAGAGTACTTAAAAAGAAAGAGAGAGGTTAGATCTCTTACGAAAATTCGGCAGCCTAACGGCGCCACTAAAAACTTCCAAAATGGATTGATGAGAGAGAATAGGGTCTCTCATCACATGAACATAAAAATTACAGTAAGATTAATATAAAAGAACATCCCAATAACAAGAAAGATGAGCTTTAAAAGGAATGACATAAAAGAGTGTACTTAAAAATAAAGAGTGGAGTAGGATCCCTTACCTCGGGTCCGACTTGACTCGATCATTCTTTAACGTCCTGAATAATAAACTTGAGTTAATTTCTATTTGATTAAGAACCGTTTTCAAGTTAATTATTCCTTTTATATCACTTATTTCCATGTTATAAACATTATGTAATCATTTAAGTTAATAATGTTTGTTTTGTCGATATTTGGTTCTTAAGTTGAAAGTGGACTTCTTACAATTACATGTTGTTCGTGTGGTCAAAGGTTCTTTATATCCAGAATTACATTCCTGATTTGGATATCATATATATCATATATATCTAGAATATAAATGTATTTATAATATCACATAATCATTTAGAGGTAAGAAATGAAATGCACCATTCATGGAGACGGTAAGTCGTACGTACGCATGAACGCTACTTTCATTTCTTTGTCATATTAATGGAATTAAAACTAAATGAGAGGTATGTATATTTTAATTACAGATTTATATTCATCATTTATATGTATCATTCATCATATATATCCATTATATACATGTACTTATAATAGTACATTACATTTGGGGATAAGAAATGAAATGCACCGTTCATGGAGACGGTAAGCCGTACGTACGCATGAACGCTGCTTTCATTTCTATCTCATACTTTAATGGAAAGAAATAATAATGATATAGAGGTATATAATAATTCCAGTATAACATCATATATAATAACATTAAATCCATCCTTTATACGTCCCACGTATGGCATTAACGAATCACATCACTTTGAGGGTGCGGTAGTCCGCACTTCCTAAAATGAAGATATCGCGTATACCCATAATGAAAGCCATAAAGGTAAGCCACAAATGAAAAATACAGAAGATTAAGTAAAACATAAACATATTATATATCATATATAAATATAGTGACATCTTAATGTCCACCTTTGAAGGTGTTATATGAGTTTTGAACAATCATCGTTTCGTGAGGCAGAAATTCGCCATCCCCGGAAACAGTATGTTCTTTAACCATTAGATGTAGGTGTGTGTAAGTGTAGCTCAAATAATCCTTATAAAAACATACTATTATATTTATGATACAGTATTTTTTACAAAAGAAAAGAATAAAAAGAGTTTAGGGGTTTGGAGAAGCAAAATAAAACAAAAGGACTCAAAAGAAGACATTACCTTAAAATTGGGTAACTCCCCTTGGTTTGAGCTAAAAGGCTTCCTTGGGAAGACTTCTGCCCAACTTGAGGCTTCAAGGAGTAAGATAGGGATGTGGAGAGCCAAAATGGTCAGGGTTTGGCTGAGACAAAGGCTTTGGGAGTGTGGGTAAGGAGGTAGAGGTGGGGGCCTTTTATAAGAGGAGAGGAGGGGCACTCTTGGAAAGTGAAGAAAAGTCACTTTATTTCAAAATGGTATTCGGATTTAAGAGGTCCCACATTGATGTATTTAGAGGATAAGGTGATAAGGGTTCTAAATCCACTCATCCAATAGGTTTTGGACATGTTTAGGTCTTAGATATTACATTATCTTTCCATTTTATTTAAATCGTTAAATAATGAGGTCATCGTTGCATCATCATGATGTCATAAATAATTTAATTTATATAACGTCTAAAAATTATAAAAAAACTACTATGATTTAGGAAATCATTTTATCTTTCCAATTAATATTTATAGTCAAAAATATTACTTTTATAACCCCATGTAAAAATTGTTTTAGTAAAACATCTCATGTGTGTGTCATTTTTACTTTAACATTAAATAAAAAGTTATTTATGTCATTTCCTAACCAAAGTGGCTCCATGGGGTCCCCAAGTTGACCCATGGCTTTTCTCGGTCGGCCATGACACATAAAATGAGGTTATGACATGTGTCAAGTTCATTTCATATTATTAAAACATTATTTTTACCTTAAACTACACTAATTACCTCTAATCGCGATTAAAAACTTAATAAGTTACTATTCACCAAAAAATTATTTTAATCCCATTGAACCACATTTTACTTCTTAATGACAACCATGTATGTCGGATTTTTTAAATTCAGAACACAAAGGTGGAAAATTTTCATTTAAACGGAAAATCAGTTTTTATAAGTACCACTTAGTGGTTTCACTATTCATCAAAAATTGAAGTTTTTCAGAAAATTACCAAAAATTCACCCTAAGCTATATTTGATATTCTGAATTCAAAAATGAAGTCTATTTTAAAAAAATCAAAACATATAAGTCACATTAATTAATTTAATAATTAATTTCCGTTGTCATGACAAATAGCGTGTTTTTATGAAACAATAAGTATCAAAAGATTGACACTAGTTTAAGTCCGATTTCAAAGTGAAATTAATTCCAACGACCACTATTGGATTTAATGGTAAAATTATATTCTAATTTCACTTTAAAACCAATTAAAAAGATAATCTAATCATATAAATAAATTAGATTAAAAGAAGGTTTTGAATTAAAATACAACATTTTACACTATTCATTAAAAAAATGAACTTTATCAGAAAGATACCAAAAATTTTCACAAAGTAAATTTTGATGTCCCGATTCTAAATAAGAGTTTTATTTGGTCCAATAGAATGTATAAGATTGAACAAAACTATATTTAATGACGGTTTTCCATCAAAAGGCGATAAGTGAACCATTAGTGAAAACTAGGGCATATACGCCTAAAATTGAATTCTTTCCGTATTTTAAGCCTTTATCTTTTATTGGTTAAATGTAAAAACATTTAAAAACATATATAATCATATTTTAGTTATTTCTATCCATTCCCGCCAATACAACAGCTACATGTTAACTGTCATTTAAAATAATATTATTTTATTATTAGAGTGCAACGTAAGATTCCCAAGAAACTCGTGGTTGTGTGTTGGGTACGTCATCGAGCATAGAGTCCCCTTTAAAGTCAGATTAATATTTTATTCAAAAATATGGATAAATATGAAAATGTCATATTCTTTATTTACCTGGGGTGTTACATCCTTCCCCCCTTTTGGGAATTGCGTCCTCGCAATTTTAAAATTGGGCTTGGAAACATCCTTGAAAGTTCCACATCGGAAGAAGAGTCAGTAAAACAATCACTTTAAAATAAAGAAAGATAAGTACAAAGGTCACTCGAGTTAACCCATACTAGGATTCCAAGTATGAAAACATGGACATGGAGGAGAAAACATTGGGTCATGTTCTGATGGAGAGTGATAGAAAACATGTTTAGGAGAAAGTTAACCACAAGAAAATCACAAACTTGTGATGGGTTAAACGGTATTCGATTCCCCAGTAGGAAAAGTTAATACACAACATTTTTGTTTTAAGTTACTTTTTATTGAGGAATTTATTCATAAGGAAACATAATCACTTATCGTGTTGACTTTCAAATTTTATTAGATTCCTTACAGAAACTCGTATTTTCTCCAAAAGACGAGTATTTAGGAAGACGTGTTCACATTAAGAGTACTATAATCAACTTCTAGAGAATGACCTAACCCAAAAAAAGAGAACTATATACTTCCCATATCTTTAGACTTTAACCAAAACCAAAACCCAAAAGTTTAGTACAAGATCAGATAATCCAGAAAAGGATAACACTTTATAAAATGAAAATCTATTCTTAATCTCCAAAATTTGTCCAACAAAACCCAAATTTCAAAGAGGACCATTCGATAAACAATTTGTCCATAAAATTCTTCAATGTAAACCAAACTAATATTGAAACCCAAATATTTGAAGGATTTAGTCACGTAGTCTTCCAATTTAAATCGTAACATTTATCTCCAAACAAAATCAGTTGCTCTTAATGTCTCGTATTGAAAAGTAATTAACCTAATCACATATCCTCGATGATAGGTTAATCATTTCCATAGGAAACCCAAAATAAACTTACTCTTGATTCATAAAATCATCCAACTAAAAGGAATCAGTCAAACTAACTAGGGACTTCACGTAGTCCAGTGGTAGGCGATAAATACCAGTTGCACTTTGGTTGTGGGTTCGATTCCCACAGCATTGTCCGACGCGACGGGTTGTCACGCGGTCTGCATGTTGTCCTTTTTCCAAAACTATATAATTCTTAAAACATTCCCCAAAATGAGATAAAATCTTCAAAAATAATCATAACATATTTTAACCTCATGTTTATCTCATGCCTTTCATTTTCCATCATATCATATAATAACCCCTAATTACCTCAAAAGTAAGGATCATATAAACTCTAATGGTTACCTTTATAATTATTACTTGAACTTCCACATAGATTGGTCATCTCATACATGATTCATTACAGAACATACCAAGGTTCAAGTGGTTGATCATGACTCTTTGATATTTGGTTTAGAACAACCATGAGTTTCCTCATTGAATCCCCCATTTTATCTAGTATCTTAATCAGAGAACCACCACAGTTTCCTTCAAACTTGTTGTCTCTTTGGTGCCTTCTAGATCCATCCATTCACTAAAAACAGAAATGTCAGTGTGAGTATATCAACAAAACCATCATGTACTAATGAGGAAGGTAAACACTAAGATATACTTACTCATTCACTTTATCTAAAACTAGGACTCTTTCTGAAATCCTAACCATTATGGTAATGTCACTTATTCTTAGAGAATACCCTAACCTCTAAAGTAATCTAAACCGACCTTTGATACCAACTATAAGGCCCTAGCCTTAAACCTTACTTAATATTGAATTAAATGAGTAATTCACATTGAGGATCTTTTCAGGTTTAGAGTTTTAGAGAATTAGTACATAACTATTACATCTCAAAAGATTACAAAGTAGTCGCTTCTACTAAATATCCATAAAATAAAAAATCTTAAAAAGAAACATGTATAGTTCCATGTTTTAGGTAGCATTACTTTCCCTTGATCCAATCCTTGACCCTATTCCACACTAAGTCCTGTGAAAAACATTTCAAAAACTTGGGATGAGCATAAAAATCTCAGTAAGGGATACACAAAGAATGAAAACTATTAGTTTTTTCAAAACAACAAGTAAACCATGTATACTTTATCAAAGTAATACTTTTCACCTCTTCGAAGTAGTAAAAACTCTTCGCTGAAAAAAAGTTCATTACTTACCCTTTTGTAACGAAAAGATTACCATAAAACCCATATAAAGAACACATAATATATAAAGGTATCTTGGGACATAAACATACTTAAGTGGAATAACCATACGGTCGACTTCCACACATATCACTTAATGAAATAGCCATTCGGCCAACTTCCATACATACTTAATAGAATATACATACGGCCGACTTCCATACCCAATGCATTGGAGGTTATAACGTAACCACCCGTCCTGGTATTCACGGCACCACCCGTCATATGGTTTATCATGTAACCACCCGTTAAATGTCCAAGTACCATAATAAAATCATAAGACATAAAACAAATATAATGGAAATAAAACATTTCCACACTTTTATCACAATATATCACTCAAATATATTGACATAACAAATCCATTATAAAAACCATCTTCAATACCAAAATACATAAAAGAGTATATGGTATTTATTTCATTTTAAAAACATCACGGCTTGTTGAGGAATCCAAAGACTAAATAATACTCGCGGCGGCGGAAAAGATCGTTGTCACCGCGTACGTTAAAAGAAACATTCCTTTTTTTCGTTTAGTAAAACGCTTCGTATAAAAAGATTCCTTTTGTATAAAAGTAAAATTCAAATGGGTTTATACACCGTATAAAAGAAAGTTGTGTATAAAATGAAATATTCCTCAATGAAATGAGATTCAGACGTAGTCCCATACAAAGACGGTATCCTTGGTTTAAGGATAATTCAATTACATAATTATGTGTCAAAAATGAATACACCAAATATAATTGGATATTAAGTGTAAAATAATCAAAGGTCATTCACACATATTCAAATGATGACATATTCAATAACTACATGTTGAACCCAAAGAAATCAAAATTGGGTTAAGAAGTTCTCTTGACAGCCTAACGGCGTCACATCAAAATGAGTTGATGAGAGATAAAACGTGTATCTCATAACTTGGACATAAAAGTTACATCAATAAGGATATATGAGAACATATCCCAACATAACAATATGTAAATTAAAAGACCCAACAAAATAAGTCTTTTAAAAAGAGTAGGGTGAAAGGTTCCCTTACCGACTTGGGTATCTTTCAAAACATACGCCCTGTGAAGGAAGGACAATAAAACATTGATGTAAATACTCATAAATGAAAAAATATTACACAATGAGTAAAATAATGGGCAGTACATACACCACTCAAAGGAAATTGTGGCAAATGTAGCATAAATCTCATGGGAATAAAAGTGAAATGAAAAATCCCTTGTGAAAACTCGGCAGCCTAACGGCGCCACAGAAAACATACAAAAATCGATTGATGAGATCAAATAGGGTATCTCATAATATTAACATAAAGTTTATAGAAATAGGAATATATAATAACATCCCCCAACATAACAAATAGGAGCTTAAAATAAGTGACATAAAGGAGAGTACTTAAAAAGAAAGAGAGAGGTTAGATCTCTTACGAAAATTCGGCAGCCTAACGGCGCCACTCAAAACTTCCAAAATGGATTGATGAGAGAGAATAGGGTCTCTCATCACATGAACATAAAAATTACAGTAATATTAATATAAAAGAACATCCCAATAACAAGAAATATGATCTTTAAAAGGAATGACATAAAAGAGTGTACTTAAAAAGAAAGAGTGGAGTAGGATCCCTTACCTCGGGTCCGACTTGACTCGATCATTCTTTAACATCCTGAATAATAAACTTGAGTTAATTTATATTTGCTTAAGAACCTTTTTCAAGTTCATTATTCCTTTTATATCACTTATTTCCATGTTATAAACATTATGTAATCATTTAAGTTAATAATGTTTGTTTTGTCGATATTTGGTTCTTAAGTCGAAAGTGGACTTCTTACAATTACATGTTGTTCGTGTGGTCAAAGGTTCTTTATATCCAGAATTACATTCCTGATTTGGATATCATATATATCATATATATCTAGAATATAAATGTATTTGTAATATCACATAATCATTTAGAGGTAAGAAATGAAATGCACCGTTCATGGAGACGGTAAGCTGTATGTACGTATGAATGCTACTTTCATTTCTTTGTCATATTAATGGAATTAAAACTAAATAAGAGTTATGTATATTTTAATTCAAGAATTATATTCATCATTTAGATGTATCATTCATCATATATATATATTATATACATTTACTTATAATAGTACATTACATTTGGGGATAAGAAATGAAATGCACTGTTCATGGAGACGGTAAGCCGTACGTACGCATGATCGCTACTTTCATTTCTATCTCATACTTTAATGGAAAGAAATAATAATGATATAGAGTTATATAATAATTCAAGTATAACATCATATATAATAACATTAAATCCATCCTTTATACGTCCCACGTATGGCATAAACGAATCACATCACTTTGAGGGGGCGGTAGTCCGCACTTCCTAAAATGAAGATATCGCGTATACCCATAATGGAAGCCATAAAGGTAAGCCAAAAATGAAAAATACAGAAGATTAAGTAAAACATAAACATATTATATATCATATATAAATATAGTTACATCTTAATGGCCACCTTTGAAGGTGTTATATGAGTGTTGAACAATCATCGTTTTGTGAGGCAGAAATTCGTCATCCACAGAAACAGTATGTTCTTTAACCATTAGATGTAGGTGTGTGTAAGTGTAGCTCAAATACTTCTTATAAAAACATACTAGTATATTGAGGATACTGTATTTGTTACAAAAGAAAAGAATAAAAAGAGTTTAGGGGGTTGGAGAAGCAATATAAAACAAAAGGACTCAAAAGAAGACATTACCTTAAAATCGGGTAACTCCCCTTGGTTTGAGCTCAAAGGCTTCCTTGGGACGACTTCTGCACAAATGGAGGCTTCAAGGAGTAATATAGGGATGTGGAGAGCCAAAATGGGCAGGTTTTGGCCGATTCAAAGGCTTTGGGAGTGTGTCTAAGGAGGTAGAGGTGGGGGACTTTTATAAGAGGAGAGGAGGGGCACTCTTGGAAAGTGAGGAAAAGTCACTTTATTTCAAAATGGTATTCGGATTTAAGAGGTCCCACATTGATGTATTTCGAGGCTAAGGTGATAGGGGTTCTAAATCCACTCATCCAATAGGTTTTGGATATGTTTAGGTCTTAGATATTACATTATCTTTCCATTTTATTTAAATCGTTAAATAATGAGGTCATCGCTGCATCATTATGATGTCATAAATAATTTAATTTATATAATGTCTAAAAATTATAAAAAAAATACTATAATTTAAGAAATATTTTTAGATTTCCAAGGAATATTTATAGTCAAAAATATGACTTTTATAACCCCATGTAAAAATTGTTTTAGTAAAACATCTCATGTGTGTGTCATTTTTACTTTAACATTAAATAAAAAGTTATTTATGTCATTTCCCAACCAAAGTGGCTCCATGGGGTCCCCAAGTTGACCCATGTCTTCTCTTGGTCGGCCATGACACATCAAATGAGGTTAGGACATGTGTCAAGTTCATTTCATATTATTAGAACATTATTTTTACCTTAAACTACACTAATTACTTTTAATCGCGATTATAAACTTAATAAGTTACTATTCACCAAAAAATTATTTTAATCCCATTGAACCACATTTTACTTATTAATGACAACCATGTATGTCGGATTTTTGAAATTCAAAACACAAAGGTGGCAAAATTTCATTTAAACGGATAATCAGTTTTTATAAGTACCACTTAGTGGTTTCACTATTCATCAGAAATTGAAGTTTTTCAAAAAATTACCAAAAATTCACCCGAAGCTATATTTGATATTCCGAATTAAAAAATGAAGTCTATTTTAAAAAATTCAAAACATCTAAGTCACATTAATTAATTTAATAATTAATTTCCGTTGTCATGACAAATAGCGTGTTTTTATGAAACAATAAGTATCAAAAGATTGACACTAGTTTAAGTCTGATTTCAAAGTGAAATTAATTCCAACGACCACTATTGGATTTAATGGTAAAAATATATTCTAATTTCACTTTAAACCCATAATCATATAAATAAATTATATTAAAAATAGGTTTTGAATTAAAATAAAACATTTTACACTATTCATTAAAAAAATGAACTTTATCGGAAAGATACCAAAAATTTACACAAAGTAAATTTTGATGTCCCGATTATAAAGAAGAGTTTTATTTGGTCCAATAGAATGTATAATAGTGAACAAAACTATATTCAATGAAGGTTCTCCATCAAAAGGCGATAAGTGAATATTTAGTGAAAACTAGGGCATATACGCCTAAAATTGAATTCTTTCCGTATTTTAAGCCTTTATCTTTTATTGGATAAATATAAAAACATTTAAAAACATATATAATCATATTTTAGTTATTTATATCCATTCCCGCCAATACAACGGCTACATGTTAACTTCCATTTAAAATAATATTATTTTATTATTAGATTGCAACGTAAGATTTCCAAGAAACTCGTGGTTGCGTGTTGGGTACGCCATCGAGCATAGCGTCCCCTTTAAAGTCATATTAATATTTTATTCACAAATATGGATAAATATGAAAATGTCATATTATTTATTTACCTGGGGTGTTACATAAACACTCACCCTGGAATTAGACATGTAGCATACATATAAGAAGTTAATTGTATCCCATACTACAATTTCAACAACTCGTCACCTGGGTACTAGTCACTTAAACCAAGCCCCACAACTCAATACATGCCTTGGAATCCATATATCATTGAAGTATAATATCATTAACAATATCTTGGTTGTACACACACATCATGTGGAACCCATCAACATTATCATCTCACCTATAAGGTCATCCACTAGGGTCATTCAAACCCATATCATTATTTTTTCATCAGCATCATGTCATATAAAACACCCCATAATGTTCCCAAATATTATAGTCTTTACCTAACCTAGGTTACAATATACAGGTCCAAAACATCATCAAAATTCCACATAAAATCCAAATGCCACTACCCATGGATCATTTTGAGCTATCCTTCACTAATTCCCTAGTAATATTTATACCAATACCTCAGAAAAATGGATGACCCTCACTAGGGACCATCTCATCTCCCTTAGGAGGTCTCTTGATCCCATAAACCAGAGGAAACCTCCTATAACACTGTATCCATTCTTTGAGAACTTATCCTTATCTTGCCACTTCTTAATACTCTAATCCACCTCTAAGAGGGTGTTTCCCATCATAAGTTATATTTAAAATCCTCAAACCCATATTCACTTGGCCTAAGATTACCATACCTTTACAAATATCCTTAAGAAACTAACCTAGGATATTTTTATCTCATATAAAGACTAAGAAGACATCCTAGGTTCCCCACAACCTCAAATGGAATATTCACCCCCTTTGATACATAGTCATTGGGAGACTAAAATTCCCACAAACATCATTAGAGCACCTGGTATGAACCCATGAGTATCAAAATAAACTTATATCTAGGTACACTATATTTCATTCAATTCATTAAATTAACATCCCTCTTGGGTTCATGTGTCACATAGCTCACATTTATAGTAAAGATCCAAGATATCAATGGTTGAGATATAAAACTAGTGTCCAAAGGTCCATCATGGCCCAAGACACTTTCATTATACTCATGAAAATTTAAGGTAAACAATTCATTTTAAAATATATGCTTGATCACACATAAGTGGTGAGACTACATATTATATACTATATAAAAATGATTCATTACTTTAGGGATATGTTCAAGGACCACTAACCTCATTTTAAGTTATTGTCTTTAAGAAAGCTTGACCACCATCATCTAATCTCATCCAAGCCTCATCCAACCTCATGCCATCACTTGAGATTTTATATGAACCCGTTACATTCATTATAAAAATTTATAATTAATTATTTAATTTAATTCAAAATGTAATAATCACATAAAAACTCACCTATTGGATTACACTCACCGAAACCTTGATTGATGGCATGATAAGATCCCATGGAATGCTCCTGGTACCTTGATGAACAAAATACCTATCATAGAGCACCCGATCACTTGATAATTTCATTTGATTTAATTAAAAAACCTAAATAATTAATGGAATAAACATGTCTCTAAACTAATGGTGATAAAAACATGAATTTATCCTCTTGGTACACCCTCTATCCAACTCATGAAAAAACCCCATCAAGTGGGATGATTACACCATGATTCGGTAGAATCACCTCCTGGAAACCCAAACTAAGAGAACCAAAATTAAAGGAAATATAAGGTAATAACTAGGAAAATTAATGGATATATCTTACCTAAAATAATCAAGTAATTCCCCCAAGAATAATCCTTTCAAAGGGGGTTAAAAGAGAGAAGGAATGGGGGGAATATCTGGCCAAATGGACCCTCCCCAAGCACATATTCCCTCTAAATCATGAAGGGGTGACCCCAAAAATATGGATTTTTCTCTTTTAAAAATAAATTAAAGGTGTCTAGTAAAAGTTTAACCATCGGATTTATGCTATGATACCTCCCCACCTGGCCATGTTGTGGTTTTTCCCTCCTAGTTTCCGTGAAACTGGACCCCAAAAGATAGAGGGGGAAATTTCCCAAGGCCACCCTCATGATGTGGCCCTTATACTTATTCCATGAGGCATCCACCCCATGGGATCTCTATAGTGAATCTTTCCACTATTTCCACATCGCCTCCATATATTCATGATTCCGCACCATGACACCCCTATCATATTGTAACCTCCTAAACTCACCCAAAAAATCGTATAATCCCTCAAATCTTAATCATTAAGAGATTACTCATTTACAAAACTCACCACATCTCAAATAACATAGAAATTACCTAGTTTTTAAACTAGGATACCCTCTCTATGGTTCAATTACCTATACCATGGGGAAACTTCCATACATAAGTTTTTATCCTCATCAAAAAAACTTTACAAACACTCACTACACCATGACACCCACTAGTCACAGCGTGACATGTCCTCTATAGAAAAACGTAACAAAGGGGGTCACCCTAACCCCATACTCTCTCCAATGTTCACCCAAGCACCAAACAAATATTATTAGCCTCTAACCAAAATCAATAATAACATATAGATGCATTTAAACCCTTAAAATACCAATCTAAGTCCCAATTATCAATATTTCTCCTTATCCAGAACCAAAAATTAAAATATCCTTTGAATTTCACAACCTGTAATGATGCAGGTCATTATAAACTCCCAACCACAACACTTATCATCCTTTAGAAGCTATGGTGGTCCTTTAGATATCATTTCTAGCCTAATTCAATTGTTAATCCATCTCTACATTACAATTTTATATCCCCAAACACCAAATGGGAATCTATTGTGCAACTCCAAACACCAAGGTACACTATTTATAAAAGTTGAGCTACCCACTCATCCCCATTTCCATTACCAAGACAATTCCCAACCACACCCATTTAACCTAAGGAACCAAAATTTCATCAACCAATTAATCCTCGAGTAGATGATGATTTTCATTATAATTTTCCTCTTGTAAAGGATGTTTTCACATCACAGTTCTCCCCACCATAATAATCACCTACTAAAAAAGAACTTCAAGTGATTCATCGATATGATCTATATAGCTTCCACCTCACCACACCCAATTCCATACAAAAACATTGGTATATACTCCTATTTCCAGTATCTCTTGAAAACACTTTATTTTACCTGTCAATGTGCTATCACATTTTCCAATCATGATGACTTAATCCCTAAAGTAAACATAGAATCATCCAATTCCTACACTAAAGTTTGAACCCGACACTTTGTGTAATTCCAAAATGAGGTCCTCAGCCACCCATTCCATGAATCATATTTTCTTCATGATTAATGTCACAATTTAGATCTGACCCACCCTTAGATAACATCAAATCCATCATGATCCCAATATCAACACTTAGACTCTATCTAACACCACATGTAAATCCCAAATATTTTATTTCTGAGGAACTAAATATAATCTAATCTTCCTACACACTATAATTCTAGTGTCATCTCGATCATCCTCTAACTAATCTCACAGTATCCATGACCTTACCAACATGAGGTTTGTACCTTCATGACTAATAAGATTCTCCCAAATATAGGAGTTTCCTTATAATTTCTCCACTAAAAAAACATCTAATATACATAGCCCATGCTCTGTATATTAAAAAAATATAATAATTAGACATGTTCATGCATCTCATACCCAAGCATAAATAAAAAGTATATATTGCTACATGTTCCCATCTCACTAGTAATTTTATCCTCGACATATTCCAAAATTTATCTATAATGAGAATTATTCCCTCTAGTGGACAATGGTTCACTCCCCACCATATGGTTTCCCTTACATCTCTCCTTAAGTGAAATAGCCAATAGGTTTCAACATCATGCATATATTTCTCCTCCAAAAACATTCACATCCCGTCCTAAAAACCCATGTCAAGGAACATGCTTTGATCGATCATACCATGATACTTCAATCCATCCATGATGTCACCATATATTTTAAGGAAACATATTTGATCCTATCGATCCCCATGTCCACATTCACCTCATCGATCACATCGGTTCTCAACTCCTAAATGACCAAAATTTCACACACCATCCCCTATTGCACCCTAACTGTGATCGCATATCGAACCCCACTAAATCACTATTAATTTAATTCTATTAGTTAAAAATGAGGGGAATCCATTAAAATTAAAACAATTCCATATGAAATACCCATATCCCACTCACAGATCCATGAACCAAATTGGCACCGCACATACCACATGTGTACTTCCCCTTTCTAAAAGAGGTTTCTCTAATAAATCCATGCTAACACTCACTATCCTATTCCTAGGAAGAGTAAACCTCCAAGAACCCTCTCACAAGATCTTACCACAATCCTACTTGACATCATTTGATACAAAAAAGTGTACACTCCAGTATAACTCAGTCACATAGCAAAACTCACACTCCCATGAATCGTATGATATACAACCTAGGATCATGTACCTAAATAACTGACCATCCCTCCACTATATGTAAATACTATATATCCAGAAGCGCCATAGTGCTTCCTTCCCAACAAGCCTAAAATCTCACTCATTTCATATATAACCACATAATTATTTTCCACCCAAGCATCATTCCAAAACCAAAAGCATAAACTCATGATCTATATATCCTAGATCTAATCATCTAGGATCACAATCCACTATCTCAGTGGGAATCATCCAGAATGAGTAGGGATGGGAATCCAACTGATGTAAAGACCCAGACTCCAGTTACCTGAATCTAGTGTCTACTTTATTAAATTGACACTAGATGCACACAACTACATTCTAAAGGATCAGATATTTTAGTAGTCTTGGTAAACTCGATAAATTTGTTAATTTCAAATTACAATTTAAAACAAAAAATACACAAATAAATTTCTTTGATAATGACATTATTCCCCTTATCATATCCCTATATATCAATCACAAAACATTTCTTGGTATCCTAGGGAAAATAAAACAAAAGAAAGGGGTGATTTAAAATGCTCGATAAGGGTAAGAATAAAATGGAATATATCATTAGTAAATAAGAATAATCAATAATGCAAGGTAAATAACTGAAACACGTTCCATTTAATCAATAAACTGGGCATAATATGAAAAAAATAAATGTTTATCAAAAAAATCATATAAATAATAATATGAGATTGAATCATATCCATGGATATTTTAACTAATAGAATAATTGCATGGAAACTAATAATTGATCTCATGATTAGAGAATTCATAATGTTGGACATATGAAACTTACAAGACTATCCATGAGATAGTTTAAATTTGTTGGTAGAATCCTATCTAATTTGGCCAACTGATTTGTCTTGTGAGACATGTTAATGAATCAAGGGGATATCTATAATTGGGTCTCATCCATCACATACTAAGTCCAATTCATTTCTCATATAAAAGGGGTAAAAATAATCAATATAAACATTTATATTTAAAAACTAACATATAAAATGTTAATACTTACCCCAATCAAATAAACATAATCATAAACCATCCAGAGTAATATGGTGAATTGTAATAAAATTGTATAAACTAGGTCACACTAATCATAAACCTTCTAAATAAATAATAAGGATAATATTAATATAGAATATACCTAGTGGATCATAAAAACAATAAGGGTTGATGTCAACGATGAATAGAAATACCATAACTGTGTCACTAGAATCATTTTTTAGGAAAATAAACTTTTCACTGGGTAATTATTTTAAAAAAAGTTCACAAAATATATTGAAAATTATTTTCCTTAAAAATAAAATTTTAAAACTTTTAAAATAATTGTTAAAACATTGAGTGGTCATGATTGTGTAAAATTCCATTTATCTCATACATGTTAAAACAAGTATTCCTTTCATATTTTCAATAAAATCCAAACGGGACTTGTTTTGAAAATGACATGAAGATTCCTTTCAAAAAAATATTTAAAGTAAAAAATGGAAAAAATTATTTAATAAATTAGTCAGAAAAAAGTCAAAAATGGTTTTGAAAACATTTTTAGAAAAAACAGATTTTGATGAAAAGGGTTTTTTACCAAAGAGATAAATAAATTGGAATTTTCTTAAAAACATTTTCTCAATAATTTTAAGTACCAAATAGTGTAAAATTATAATATTACTTTAAAAGTTCATAAATAACTATATTATAATAAAATAGATTTATTTTAATATATAAATATCAAAATAATTTCCCTAAGGGAGACATAAACATAAACAATCCCGAATAATGATGAGGTTGTGAAATAAACGCTTAGCACTCTAATAACTTATGAATAATAAGACTCATAAAATAAATGAAATCAAAAAAATATTTAAATACCATTTTGATATTATGATATAAAATATCAAAGGGTCAATATATACACTACAAAAAAAGTGGTGAATATGGCATATGTCTCATTAAAGTAAAAGTGAGATGAGAAACCCTTACCACCTTTTTGACGTACTTCATATGTGTATGAACCTAATATATAATAAATATAGGATTATTATATGTATATTAAATAAAAATTATCATATATATCATACTATATATGATTTAAATATAGTATTTTATCACCCATTTGTTAACAATTCATGGTTAAAATCACTGTTTCGGGCGATAATTGCTGTATTTTTCATGTATGTTTTAGTTCAGTAATTTTGGTCATTTTAATTTTATTATAATTATATCATATAAAGAATTATAAAAATGATATAAATATCATATATATTCCTTATATATTTATTTATAGTAATCTATAAAATTTATAGATAGAAAATCAATTACACCATTCATGGAGACGGTATAGGTCATACTTACGCATGAACGTTGTTTCTATTTTTCTAGAAGGATGGAAAAAAAGGAAAATAAATATTGATTAATATTTATATATTAATTATTAAATTATATATATCATATATATTAATAAAATTCATCCTTATTACCATCAATGTAAAAATATAATAAAAAACATATCACATCACTGTGTTGAGGTGATAGTCCACACATACACAAGAGCGATTTTATTATTTTCCATTGGATTAGAAGGTAGAAAGTTAGGAGTGATATTATATTTAAATAAGTATGGATAGTCCATATATATAATATATATTCATTAAATTTATCCTTAATACCTTCCATGTAAAGTTTTATCAATAAACAAATTACATTGCTTCACAAGGCGGTAGTTCACAGTACACATGAGTGATGTTATCATATCCCCCATGCAATGGAAAGTAAGAAGGTATATGTGATATAATAATTAAAAATGTATAATAATTTCATTAATTTAATATAAATATTTAAAATCCATTATTATATCCATCCTTGAAAAGTGTTTATGGAAAATGAAATGCATTGGTTCACAAGGCAGTAGTATGTCATACAAACGATCAATGATTTAATTTCCCATTTGATAGAGGAGGAGACAGATAAATATTGTTCATCCACATAATAAAATATGAGTATATTTTATATAATATTTTTATTATATAGTAATTTTTGAGAAATAATTTAATTTTGAAAAAAAATGAAATAAAACAAAAGATCTTTGTTAAGAGAATTACATTCTCTCAAAGAAACCACATTTAGATTTCCTCTTAAGGGCCCTAAGGTTGGTCTTTTGGGAGTACCAGAATCTCTATAATGTGTATAATTATTTTGGGGAGATAATTTGGTAGTTTTTTTATGATAAAAATGGATTTATTGGTGTGAGTAAGTGAGGGGAGTGAGTAACCTTTTAAAAGTGGGGAAAATGGACCTTCTTGAAAATTATTTGGAAATTTCGCAAAATAATTTATAATGATAGTATCATTACCTATAAAAATGATTTCAAATGACATTATATTATAATTTTGGATGTATAAGGTATAAATATGTCAATAAAATAATATTTTTAAAAGTTTATAAGTTATTTAAAACCTTTTCTTGTTAGTTTAACCCCTGATAAATCCATTTTTACCTTAACCACGACAATTAATTTTTACCTTTTTCACTATTTATTTTGTTCAAAAATTAAGTTAACATAAATATATAATATAAATTATTATGATTGAAAATGTTAAATATATTTTTACAAATTTAATTCACATAATTTGAAGAATTCAATTTAAAATTATACTCGTAGACGTGATGAAAAAGTGGGTTTCCAAAGAGAAAATTATCATAGGTATAGAAGGTATTAATATAAAAAATCAATATGAAATAAATTAAAAAAAGAAAATTTTTATTTATTATAATATAATTAAACTAAGTTTACTTTAAAAAAAATTAATATAATTAAATTTTGTAAATAATTTAAATAAAAAGGCAATTTTCAATAAAACTCATTATTTTTCACTATTCATCAGACAATGAAACTTTTTAGAAAAATACCAAAAAATCACCATAAGATAATTTTTATATTCTGATTTAAAAATAATAATTTTATCAAGTAAATTTTCTAAAATTTTCAAGAATTAATTTTATCATAAGTAAGCAAGAAGTGACAAAACCTTTTTCTTTAAAAAATACAGTTTTTCATAAAACATTTATTTTACTTTAAAATGGTTGTTATTTTATTTAGAATAAATATATATCCATTTAATTTATTTTAAATATGTGTAAAATATAAAATTTTCATAATTTAGTTGTCATTATTCTAACCCTCCAACTTAAAGGCTAGGTTATAAAGGGCATTTATAAATAATAATATTTTCAATAGAGTATCACATTTCGTGCATCGCAAGCTATTGAAGAGATTTAATTTATTTAAAAATAAATATATTTTAAAGTCTTAGGGTATTATATTCTCTTATAATCTTGGTTTTTCATGTCACAAATAGTATCGAACATGATATTCCTATTTTAAAATCTCAGGGTGTTACATTCTACCCCCGTAAATAAATTGTGTCCTTATAGATTAATCTTGATTTTGGTAATCAAGGGTTTGAAATTTTAAAATAACTTTGTTTAAAACCCACATCACAAAAATGATTAATAAAACATCCTCTTTATAAGATATAAAATTAAGTATGAAGTCCATCCAAATGGACATGGAAGAGAATAATAACTCCCAAGGATTAATAGAGAGTGATAGAGATCATTGATCACTATAAAATGGGTGATCCATAGAAATTTAATGATCACAGAACCATTAATTTTTAATGATTTAAGGGACTATTTGATTCATCATTTATAAAGTTCATAGCATGATATTTTTTTGTTTCAGGATCCTTTTACTAGAGTTAAAGAATACCTTTAACATTATGATAGAGAACCCTAGAAAATATACTTACAATTTCATCCTTTGGTTATGCATTAATCAATTTATACTTCATTTCTTACTCTAATAAATGAATATCCAGGATAAATTTTATTATACCTGAAGCACTAAACTTAACTTTTAATGGATCGTAATATCCAAAAAATAGTATCGAGTTATTCTTACAGTCTTTAATAAAACCAAAAATGTTAACATATGTTATAAAATATAATAAATTAATATCTAATACCTCAATAGTAAATCCAAAAATTTAAATTAATCTATTTCATAAATGGTTCTCCTTAATACTCATCCAAAATTTGTCTGACCAAAATCAAAGTCCAAAAATTTAGAAGGAAGGTTACTAAATCAATATTATATTTCCTAGATAATATAAAGTGAATCTTAATTTCACAATTAAAATATGTGAATACTATGATCACCATAAAAAATTTATGAAAACATTAATGCTTCCAAAAATAAAATCCTAGGTTATTGAATATATTCCATAGATCCAAACATGTAGTAAACTCTAGAAAAGATAACATAAACCATCAAATCAAAAATCACATACAAGGTCATCAATAAAATCCCATAAAATATCATTATTATCTCGATATCAGGAATATATTAAGGATTATCCTCCATCAATCATGTGTATTCCTAGAAGTTTAAATTCTTACTGAATCACTTTTCCTAGTCATCTATACCATTCAACATGTGTTCTCAAATCCGTTAAGAAATAGTACTAGAATACAATATTTATATATTTAATGATTCTTATAACTTGAATATAATTGATAAAATAATACTATAACATAATTATTGAGTCCAAACACAATCAAATTATTCATTACACTTCTATTATATTAAAATCAAAATCTTGACCATGATCCTTTAGATTCTTATAAGGTATATTCCCTTAATGCTCAGGGAATTCATTTGTGTATTACCTCATCTCCTTACAGTTGAAACACTAAACCTAAAAGGTTTATTTATTAACCTTTAAATGATTATCATGTTTTACTTTCTCTCTACACTTATAGAAAACTCCCATTTCCTTCACTAATGTACCATGGTGTTTCCTTCCATAAGTATCACATATGGGAAAATCCTTCTTTCACTTCATTCACTTATATATTTTTTGTGATGTTATACTATTCTTCCCTAGATTCCCTTAGAAGAAATAATACATAGATAATTATTTCTTTGTATTGATAGAACATGATACTATGTCTCCATATAATGAGAATATTTGGGAGACTAGCTCCCTTATAAATATTGGCTTAATCTATCAAAGAAATGATCATTCTTACTCATTGGATTATGCACATATATACAATCACCATTTCTTCCACTATGTGATATTTTTAACCAATATAATACACTAAATTATATCATAAAATTATGAAACATAATTTATAATCCCAAAAATAGTGAAATACTTAACATAAATTGAAACAATTATGCATAACTAATCTCATAATCATAAACATGGTTTTGTTGGGGATACATTTATTTTCAAATCCTTCATAATGGTTTGTAAAAAAAATATGAATTATCCTACGAATATCCCATGATATTTTCAAAACATGTTCTTAGTAAGGACTATTATTATGAACTGAGTGATAATCGGTTAAAGAATGATGCACCCTTTTCAGAGTTATTGCCCCTAAGTACATCAGTTTCAGAACCATGTCCACTTATAGTATCCATATAGGGATATATTAGTAGGAAAAATTTCATAATCTCTTCATTTTAAAATCATTGGGATATTCTTATATAATTATCCTCAAATTATATCATATGTTTTTTCCCCTAATCTATATTTTCCTCAATCTAGTTCCCAAGGTTTCTACTAAACTTGCTTTGATACCAACTGTAAAGACCCAGACTCCAATAACCCAAAGCTAGTGTCTAATTTATTACATTGGAACTAGATACAAGAAATCACATCTCAAGGGACTGAATTGTTTAGTACTTTTGGTAAACTAGATACATAGTACAAATTCATATTACATTTTAAAACATAAAATACACAAATAATTTTCTTTGAGAGTGCCATTATTCCCCTTAGTGTATCCCTGTATATCAATCACAAAACACTTCTTAGTATCCTAGGGAAAATAAAATATAATAAAGTGGTGAGATTATATTCTTAGTAAGGGTAACCATGAAATTTAATTTTTCATGAATAAATAATAATAATCAATATGGAAAGGTATATAACCGAAACACATTCCATTTAATCAATAAACTGAGCATAATATGGTAGAAATAAATGATGATCAAATAAATATATATAAATTATCACATGATCTTGAAACATATCCATGGATATTATAACTAATCTAATAATCACATGTACATAAATAACTGATATCATAATTAGGTAATGAATAATGACAAACATATGAAACTATCATGACCTTCTGCAAGATATTTTGAATTTTTGGGTAAAAACATATCTAATTTATCCAACTGATTTGTCTCATGATACATTTCAATTCATAAAGGGGATATCAATAACTAGGTCCCACCTATCACTTACTAATTATAATCCATTCCTCATATGAAAGGGGTGAATAATAATCAATATAAACATTCATATTAAAAAAATAAAATATGAAATGTTAATACTAACCCAAATCAAATAAATATGATTATAGAACATCCAGAGTAAGATGGTGAATGGAAATAAAATTGTACATCCTCATTCAAAATGAACATAAACCATCCAGATGAGTAAGTATGATATCAATACAACATATCCCTAGTGTATCATAATTAAAATAATGGTTGATGTCATTGATGAATATGAATACTATAAAAGTGTCATTAAAAACATTTCTTAGGAAAATAACCTTTTCACTTTGAAAATATTTTTAAAACCAAAAGTTAAAAAAATATTTTCAAAATGATTTTATTTTAAAATAACATTTTATAACTTGTAAAAATAATATTTAAAACATTGATTAGTCATGATAGTGGAAAAAATATTCATTCCATCCATGTTAAACCAAATATTTCTTTCAGATTTTCTATAAAAGATAAATAGGCCTTATTTTGAAAAAAGACATGCAGATTCCATTTTTAAAAAATTATAAAAGGTAAAATAGGTAAAAATGTATTTAATAAACCATCAGTAAAAGGTTAAAATAGCTTTGAAAATATTTTAGAAAGCATGGATTTTGATGAAAAAGGATTTTCGATCGAAGAGATAAATAAAGTCAGATTTTCTTAAAAACATGTTCTAAATAATTTGAAGTACCAAAGAGTGGTAAAATGGTATTATTACTTGAAATTTTATTAAATAAAAATATTATAAAAATATAATTATTTTAAGATATAAATATCAAAGTAATTATCCCAAGGGAGATGCAAATATAAACAATCTCGAATAATTATGAGATTGTGAAATAAATGTTTACGACTATGGTAACTTTTGAATCATAATCCCCATAAAAGAAATGATACTAAAAAAATTAAATTCCACTAAGATAAATATATTCATGATATAAAATATAATATGGGTATTGTATACACCACACAAAAAAATTTGTGCATATGTCATATATCGCACGGAAGTAAAAGTAAGACAAGAAACCCTTACCCCTTATTCAAATTCCTTTATATGTTTCTAAACCTTCTGTATAATAAATATAGGTTTATTATAAATATATTAAACAATAACATTCATATATATCATTCTATATATGATTTACTTATAGTCTTTTACCACCTTTTTATTAACAATTCTTTGTTAAAATCATTATTTCGAGTGATAATTGCATTGTTTTTCATATATGTTTTACTTAAGTAAATTTGGTCCTTTTAATTTGATCATGGTTACATCATATCCATAATTTTAATAATGATATAAATATTATATATATTAATTATATATTTATTTATAGTAATCTATAAAATTTAGAGATAGAAAATCAGTACAAAAAATGAGTGTTTAGTGGCGATTTATTAGTGCCAGTTCCAATAACCACAGTGAAATAAAGCGTATAAAAAATTTATAATATAGTAGTGGTTTTACTAAATTACTAATATATTTTTTTATTTTAACACTTTATGACAGTTTCAATTAAACCAGCACTAAATATTTTTAAAAACCCTAAATTATTCTCCCCTCCCTCCCTCACTCCACTCCCCTCTGTGACCCTGACCCTAATCCCCCATCCCACACTCCGACCTCCCTCTCCCCTATTCTACGGTGACCCCCCCCCCCCCCCCCCACTTGACGGTGACCCCAGACCCCCCCGACCTCCCTCTCCTCCCCTTGGTAGAAACCCCCTCTGACCTCCCTCTCTGTCTCCACTCATCAGTGGTGAATTCTAACCCCCTTTGACCTCTGACCTCCCCCTGCCCTCATCGATGGAAACCCCTAATCCCCCATTTGATGATCTCCCTTACCCTGACCCCTCGGTTAGTGACTGTCGTCACCCAAAACCCATATTGGCTACAACCCTAAACCCATATTCCCATTTTCAATGACCATTGTGACCCTGAACCCCCCCCCCCCCCCCATTAGTGACTGTTGTGACCCCAACCTTAATATCAGTGACCTTCGTGACCTCAACCCTCCTGCTGAATACTTTCATGACCCTAACCCCCCTTTTGGTGACCTCCATGACACTAACCCCCCTATTGATGGCCATTGGGACCCTGAATCCCCCCTTATCCCATTCCGGTAATCATTGAAGGTATGGTTATTTGAATTTATCTACAAGTTTTAATTAAATTATATAAAGTTATGTGTGGTTGACTAATGTTTATATTTTTTATGTTGGATTGAATAATTTTTATGTTGTATTTGTGTTATGTCAAATCTAGACCCTACTATAACTCTAAGGTATGTTCATATAATATGAAATTATATTTTGGTTATTAGTAAATATATTTATTCATTGATTCATAGGGTTACTTATATATATATTAATTTTTTACAATTTTTGGAGGGACTCTTTGAAAAATAAATTAATGAATTTAAATCTATAAATATAAATATCATATGTATAGGGATGAATGAAAGTATGAAAATTTGACATTTTACATTTAAATTTTAAAAATATAACTATAAATATTTCATTATGAAGAAATTATTAAATTTCATTATAGAATAATGAATGTAAGTGTTAAACTAAAGCTATCATTATCTAGTTATCCATTACATAAGGTTCTGTGATTCTAAAACACTTTTACATTAATATTTATTGAATTTGTGATATACTATAACCCACAATTACTGTATGAAATTAATTTTTGGTTTCATGTACTATATTTAATTAAAGAAAATATGTGATTACATAGCTCTTTAATGAAATGATTATTTACTTATTTGAAGTTGATGATTTATTTTTGATTTTATTATTAATTTATTATGATTTAAATTAATTTTTTTTTATATTTTTTTTTTGTTATTATATTTAAATGATGGGTTAAGATGATTTTTAAATTAGTTTTATGATGGTAATCAGTGAGGTTTAAATATTCCATGAAATGAGATTGTTTATGTCATTATCCCTCTATGGAAGTTTGCATACAGAGGTTAACTAAAATATGTATTTATCCATCATGGATGAATTGAAATGCTATGTTATATATGTCATGGTATTTTTCCTATTTTCTAGTGAGAAATTCATCATTTTCCAATTATTATAGTGATCCTTATTGTACGATAAGAATGAGTTTTATATCTATTTCATGAAAAAATATCACTATTGAGAAGGTGGAAGTTATCTAATTTATGGTTAAATCCAATTTAGATATTAAGAATTTTTTATTAATCAAATTTATTTCATTATTCATATATGTTTTTTAGAAATAATAATTTACTTTATTCATGTTTTTATATTACCAGTTTAGTAATAAAAACTTCATTATTTGATTCATCCCATTTTCCTTTATAGTTGTTATGAAAGAGTCAATGATGAAGTTGGGTGATGTTTAATTTTGATTGTACCTATTTGAAAAAAAATTAATATATTTATATCTAAATGTAGAAGGATAATAAAATCCAATACCTATGGTTAAAAGTTGAATTAATTTACCTCAAAACACGCCTCGGTGTGCCAAGGGTTTGGAAGAATTTTTAGATTATGCAATTGAAAATCGATCAATGGATGGAAGAATAAAATTTCAGTGTCCTAATTTTAAATTCAAGTGATGGTTAAATAGAAATAAATTATATGATCATTTTACATTGAAAAATTTTCTTGTTTGATATGTATATTGGATTTGGCATGGTAAATCAAATTTTATGGAAAGTCAAAACAATGATAATACTGTCAACGAAGCACAAATTGACCCGGAAGATAAGAAATCAGTTCGAAATTTGTTAAATGATGAATTTGGTTTTGTATAATAAAATGTATAAGATTTTAATAGATCAATAGAACCTTAAATTGATCCTGAGTATGTTAATCTTTCTTACAACTTTAGTGGCCAAAAAAATGAGTTTTATGAATTAGTTAAATACGGATGGAAATAACTGTATGAAGGGTGTGCCAAGTATTCAAAGCTATATATTCTACTTAAGTATTATAATATAAAGTGTCTCTATGGAATTAATGATAAAGAAATGTTCATGATTTTAGTGTTTCTTCATGATGAATTTTGTGAAGCTAAGATCCCTGCATCAGTCTAGTAGATTAATAAAATCATCACAAACTTTGACTTGATTATATAAAGAAAAATCTAAGACCTAATGATTTTATGGTTTATTGGGGATAATAGTATGATAAATAAGAATTCATAAGACATCATACAAGCATATTTAAGTCAATGAACAACAATGATAGTATAAATCAATGCAATCCTAAGAATAAATAGAAGAATAAAACTCCTGCAAAGGTACTGTGTTACTTTCCTCTGAAACCACACATGAAAATATTATTCATGTCATCTAAGACTATATATGACATGAAGTGGCATGGTCAGGATAGTAATGATAGTTTGATGATACATCCAAACTATTCAACATCATGGAAGATGTTTGATTCTCTGTATTTTGATTTTTCTTATGATCCTAGAAATGTATGTTTGGGGTTGGATTCTGATGGTTTTAACACTTTTGGTAATTTAAGCACTAATTATAGAATTTGGAGAGTTTTTTTTGATCCCCTATAATCTACCTCAAAGTATTTTTAAGAATAATACATATTTCATTATTTAGATGATTATTACTAGAAATAAAATGCATGGAAATGGCATTGATGTATACCTTCAATGTTTAATCAAAGAATTGTGAGAATTTTGGGATGATGGTGTAGAAAAATATGATGCTTAAATGAGAAAACTATTCAAAATGCATACCACTTAATGTGGAAAAATATTAACTTTCCTAGACTAGGAAATTTATCTGGTTGGAACACTCATACTGGTTTGGCTTGTCTAGTTTGTAATTTCGATTTTGAACCTCAACAACTACCTCATATAAGAAAATGGTGTTTTATTTATCATCATGGATTTCTTGATTCTTCTCATAAATTCATATTTAAAAGTACATGATTCAATAGATGTATTTAATTGAGAAAGTCACTGAAGTTGTTATCTATTATAGATATCTTGTAAAAATTAATATATGTCACTAAAGAATTTGGAAAATTTCATCAGTTTAAATAAGGGGGAAAGGGTATGAGGTACAGTATAAGAAGGATATGGAACACAAAAATGGAATAAAAAGAGTATATTTTTCAAACTTTCTTATTGGGAGTTTAATTTGATACTTCATAATCTTTAAATAATGAATATTGATAAGAACATCTGTGAAAATGTTATTTTTACGTTGCTTAATAACCAGGGTAAATCAAATGATCGCCTTAATGTTCATAAGGATTTGGATTCAATGAATATAAATCATGGTTTGTGGGAAAACTAGTATGGAAAGTATCCTTTGTATTTTTTAAAATGAAAAATCATGAGAAAGACATATTCCTTCAAACTTTAAATAATGTAAAAGTTCCAGATGGATATTCAAGTAACATATCAAGGTACATTGGCTTAAAACATTGAAAGTTACATGGATTAAAAAATCATGAGTCACATATTCTGATGGAGCATTTGTTATTGTTGTCATTTTGCAATACATTAACTAAAAAAATAATTACGGTTCTTATTTAGTTCTGTACCTTTTTTATATAGATTTTTGGAAAACTCTAAATCAAATTGAGCTTGATAAAATTAAAGAAATAATTATTTTGACACTTTTTGATTTGGATATGTTATTTCCCCATTCATTATTCACATTCATGATTCATTTTATTATTTATTTAGTTGAAGAATCTAAACTTGGTGGATTGGTACACTATCTATGGATGTATATAATTGATTAGTATATTGATATTATTTTTATTTTCATTAGTGAATTCAATTCAACCAAATCATTGTGTAAACTTTTTTTAATATGTTTTTTATTTTTTTCATCAACTACTTAGGTCATTTGAAATGATATGTGAGGAATAAAGATCAACCATAAGTCTCTATTGCTTAAGGTTATATAGTTGAAGAGTTCTTGACCTTCTATTATAGGTATTTTGATTATATTGAGACAATATTCAATTGTGTTGGATGTGTTGATAAGATCTCCACTAATTCTCGTTATGAAAACTAGTCATCGGTATTTCTAACTATTGGATGACCAATTGAAAAGGGGTAAAATTTTACACTAACTGAATTAGAGTTGCAACCAATACATAGATATTTGATAATCAATAGAGTTATTGCAGATCCATTTATTTAATAATTGAGACTGCAAAAAAAGAGGTGACTAAGGGGTCAAGCTCAAATTTGAACAGGAATTAACAAAAGTTGTTAATAAGAAGATTGTCGAATGTTTTGATCATTATGTAAGTATATACTCATATTCATATTATTGATGTCTAGTTATTTTTTCTATGTTAAAAGTGACACCTTATATCTTTTTGGGTAGATAATGAATGTTTAGAATCAAGCATAAATATCCAATGATTTGAAGTTTTTGGCTGGAGGTCCTCTATGGAAGGCTAAGAGATTCAATTCCTATAATGTTTATGGCTTCAGGTAACATACAATTTATCTTGAAGAATACTTAAAAACTCAAAATGGTGGTGTACTTACACTTATAGAGAAGGAATACTATAGAAATTTGAATGATATAATTGAATTAAACTATCATGGTCAGTTTTTAGTTTTCTTATTCAAATGTAAGTGGGTCAACATTGATAGGGGTATAATGAAATATTTGTTATATTTTTCTTATTTCAAATTCTCTCACTTGATCTATACTATTAAACCTGCATAGCATGATCTGTTTATCTTGGCTTCACAAGAGAAGATGGTTTATTATGTATATGATGAAATAAATGAAGGTTGGAGTGTTTTTTTACACTTAAAGTAGATAGACTTATATGATATGGGGAATGAATATCAATTGGTGTTTTCTGATAGTGAATCTCATCAACCACAAAATATTGAATAGTTTTTTCCTAAAAATATCAAAATAGTAGAACTTTTAAGAGAGGGTGAAAATGAAGGAATTTTCACAATAGAGGTTGATAACAATGAAGATAATGACGATGAAGATAATTGGATATATAAATTGGTAATGAAAATATATTACAATTTCTTAATGATAAGTGTTTTGTATATAAATACATTGTTCTAGATTTTATTTTTTTGTAAAACTATTTTAGTTCTTAATTTTTTATCCATTTAATATACTTAAACCATTTTAATAATAGGAATGGTGAGAATAAAAAAATCAAGATCCTAGTCAATTAGCATATCAAACTACACCACCACTATCATCATTTTTTGTGGATCTGAGTACTGCCATTGTACTCGAGACTACTAGTGAGCTAGTCATTTCCCTAGATGTTATTGGTATCCCAACACATAATTCACCTCCTATGATGGAGTAGTTGTTTACCCTTCCATATAGGGGATATATTTGAGTTACAATTACTAGTATGTATTTTATTTTTCAAAAAAATTATATATTTTATTAATTCTTTAATGAATTTATCAAACAAATAAATACAACCAGATAGGGGATACAAATATGAACATGATAGATATATGGGACCAGAAGGATTTCAATATTATTTTTCCATTTGATGAGTGTGGGGTTTATACCGATGACGTTGTCGGAATCTATGAGCAGATTCTTGCTAAGTTTTCTTGTGAGATAGTTATCTTTCCTATTAATTATAAATATTGGAGAAATATTTTTATATCTTGGAAAAATGAGGTCGTTGATACTCAAGTAAAGGTAATATTAATTTTATATTCCTTGATGACTAATTTAAAAGACATGATAAAAAATTTCAATTTACTTATAAAGTGTTATGTTTTTTATTTCTAGATATTTTTTAATTTTGATGTCCCTAAATCCATTTCACGCACATGTACTTTGAAATTTTTTCTCAAGAAATGGAGATATTTTATATTGATATTATGGAATGAGTTTAATGACACATCCCTGAGCTCATAAAAAATGTAAAAGAAAGTGTCTAAATTTATTTCTAATGATAAATGAAATCTCTTTGTCAATATTAATAGAGATGAATCTCATGAGGTAATTTCATATTTTACAGTATCTTAATAACATAAACACAATAAAATTATAATTTTTATTGATATTGTTATTTTTTAGGAATTATCTAAAAAAGACTATGAATCATGAGAAGTAATTCATTCCTCACATCATTGGGTCTCAGGGTTTTTACAGAAAAAGAATAATTTTGGTTTCTATTTTATTCATTATTATTTATATCATTTTATTATAAGTCACTGTTTTTTATAAATTTTTTATATTTTTTAATAAAGGATAATGAATTATGTCACATTGTTGGATGAACAAATATTTGGTTTAAAGTTCATAGGAAACCCAATGAAAGTATTGTAAATAACCCTACCAAAGACGTTGGAGTAAGTACCTTTCATTACCATTTCATGCTATTTCATTACTAAAAAACATAATACTAAAAAATATATTATAACAACTAACAAGACTAAAACACAATTAAATGGGGTTGGTTAAATGGATGAAATGATGCCAATTTGGCATCGTTTGATACATATAGTCATCCCCAATTAATTGGTTTTAAGTATTTTTTTACTTATAAAATATTTTTCATTATTTTGTTTTTATAGTAATGAAATAACAATAAATAGAAATGAAACATTTATTAATTAGATAATATTATAAAGTTTAGATATTTTGAAAAATAATTGTTAATATTTTTGTATTAATAGGTTAAAATTCAAGAAGTCTGTGATGAGAACCCTTCACAATCATCATTGGTTTCCAGGAATGATGTATTTGAAATAGTTTTAGGGAAGGAAAATCCCAGACATGTATGAGGGATGGGTTCTGGGACTACTTCATCAGTTGTTTGTAGTAGGGTGATATCATCCATTACTTCTACATTGAGTGGGGGTTTGAGTAGTATATTTGATCAGGAATCACAAAGAGAAATTTCAAGATTGAAAGAAAAAGTGAAAGAACAAGACTCTTATGGAAAACACAGGATCATTGGTGATCATCAATGGAAAATTATTTAGTTTCTAGATTTTATTAAATGATCAGAATAATCCATGAGGAAATTTCCAGTGTTATACCTTATCCCATAGATGTGAATTATAAATTCCATTGATCATTCACACATTTTCAATGAACACATACAACTTTCATAAATAAAAATAAAATGACACTTTTATATAGAAAATACAATTTTGAGTCATAATAACCACATATTAGGTTTTATTAACATGTGTTTGATTCCTACATTTCAAAAATGAATTATATATTGTTATTTATAAGTTTGATAACAATCTGAGCTTGTTTTCTTGACTTTGACTCAGTAAACACTTCTTAAATGTATAAAAGCCTTTAAAATGACTATTGAGGGTTCAAAACTAGGAAAACTATGTCAAATTTCCCTAAAATAATATGAAAACAACCATAGATTGAATTTTTAAGTTTAAGAACTGACGGTACATCATTCTGTGTTACGATTTTCCTGGGATGGCTGTAAACACATTTTTAGTGTTTTAAAACAATAAAACATTCATGTAATTGTCAAAATCATAGAAAAAGACCTCATATTAACATGAATTAATGGTATACCCATAATTGTGTTATTTTTCATATTCATGCATAGAAAAAATGTCAATTTGACATGTGGTGTGTTTGGAATGACTCAATAAACACTTCTTAAAGGGTACTAAAGCCTTTAAAAACATGTGATGAGGTGTAAAAACTATGAAAAAGTCATCAGATTTCCATATAATCATAGGTAAATATCCATAGATTGATTTTTAAAATATAAAAACTGATGGAACGTCATTTAGAGTTACAGTTTGATCAAGATGGTCGTAAACACATTTTTAGTGTTTTAAAACACTACGCACATGGAACTATAAAAACCAAAAAAATGACCTTAGATTGATGTAAAATTATGGTATAACCACTGATGATTAATTTTTTACATGTACACATAGAAAAACCATCAATCCAGCATGTGATGTAGTTGAAATGACTTATTAAATACTTATTAAAGGTATAAGATTAGTTGAAAACATGTGTCTGGGGGTCAAAACTAGGAAAATAATTTTGGATTACCCTAAAATCAAAGGAAAATGATTTTAGATTGAATTTTTAAATACAGGTACCTATCGCATGTCATTCTGAGTTACATTTTTCCTAGGATGGATATATATGCATTTTTAGTGTTTTAGAATACTAAAACATGTGTGGAATGGTAAAAACCATAGAAAATGACCTATGGATGATTTAAAATCATGTGAAAATAACTTATGATTTATTTTTGATGTGTTTTCATAGACAACATGTCAATATGACATGCGGTGTGGTCAGAATGACTCGGTAAACACTTTTTAAATGTACAAAATCCATTGAAAACATGTTTTGGGGGATTCAAACTAAGAAAATGATATTAAATTTCCCTAAAATCATATAAAAACAATATTATATTTAATTTTGAAATTTTGGAACTGATGGCATGTAATTATGAGTTACGGTATGGTCGGGATGGCCATAAACATGTTTTTAGTGTTTTAAAACACTAAAACATGTATAGAACGGACAAAAACATATAAAATGACCTAATATTGATGTGGAATCAAGGTAAAATTATTTTTGAGTTATTTTTGATGTGTACGCATAGACAATATGTCAATTTGATTTGTGGTGTGGTTGGAATGAATCAATAAACACTTCTTAAAGGTACAAAATCCTTTAAAAATGTGTTTTGGGGGGTCAAAACTAGGAAAACAATGTAAAATTGTCGTGAAATAAAAGTAAAATTAACTTGGATTTAATTTTGAAATGTAGGAACTAAAGTCACACCATTCCAATTTACAGTTTTCTCAAGATTGTCGTAAATATATTTTTAGTGTTTTAAAACACTAAAACATTCATGGAATAGTCAAAACCAAAAAAAATAACCTCATATTGACATGGAATCCTGGTAAAACAATTTTTGTGTTATTTTTTACATGTTTTCATGGACAACACATCAATATGATGTGCGGCATGGTCAAAATGATTTAGTAAACACTTGTAAAAAATCTTTTAAAAACTTGTGTCAGGGGGTCAAAACCAAGACAATGATGTCAATTTTCCCTGAAATTAGACTAAAATGACTGTAGATTTATTTTTAAAATGTAGGAACTAAAGGCATGTCATTCTGAGTTATGGTTTACCTGGGATGGCTGTAAATACATTTTTAGTGTTTTAAAACACTAAAACATGTGTGGAATGGTCAAAACCATATAAAACGACCTCATATTGATGTGTAATCATTCTAAAACTACATTTGAGTTATTTTTTATGTTTACACATTGAAAACATATCAATATGATGTGTTTTGTGGTCATAATGACTTAATAAACACTTCTTAAATTTATAAAAACCTTTAAAAACGTGTTTCGGGGGCTCAAAATGAGGAAAATTACATCGTATTCCCATGAAATCATAAAACAATGATCATAGATTGAATTTTTAAATGTAGGAATTGAAGAAACATCATTCTGAGATACAATTTTTCTAGGATGACTTTAAATTCATTTTTATCATTTTAAAACACTAAAATGTGCATGGAATGGTCAAAACCATAGAAAAAGACCTCGTATTAATGTGTATTCATGGTAGAAACACAATTGTGTTATATTTATCATGTATACATAGAAAGAATTTTAATTTGACATGTGGTGTTCTTGGAATGACTCGATAAACAGTTCTTAAAGGTATAAAAGCCATTTATAACATGTGTTAGGGGTCAAAACCATGAAAACTACATCATATTTCCCTAAAATTGTAGGAAAATGAACGTAGATTGAATTTGAAAATATAAGAATTGAAATCACATCATTCCAAGTTATGGTTTTCCTAAGATGACTGTAAATGTGTTTCTAGTGTTCTAAAACACTAAAATATGCATGGAATAGTCAAAACCATAGAAAAACACATCATATTGACATGAATTCATGTGACAACCTCCATTTTTCTATTTTAAATGTGTATTCTTAGACAACACACCAATCCAATATGCGATGTGGTTTGAATGACTAGGTAAACACTTATTAAAGGTGAAAAATCTTTTAGAAATGTTTTAGGGGTCAAAACAATAAAAATGATGTCGTCTTTCCATGAAATTAGATAAAAAATACCCTAGATTGAATTTTGAAATTTTGGAACTGACATTAATTCATTTTGAGTTACGGGTTTCCTGATATGACCGTAAATGCGTTTTTAGTTTTCTAGAACACTGAAACATGCATGGAATGGTAAAAACCATAGAAAATGACCTTATAGTGATTTGGAATCATGGTACAACCACCGTCATGTTATTTTTTAAATATATGATATGTTGTGATATCAAATTCGTTAAAAAAATTTATTAAGTAAATCTTAAGCACACCGAACATCGATTTAAAAATTAATTAAAATATTTACTTCTCCCTTTTTAGTTCAAGCACTGAATCATGTCACAAAAAGGTAATTTTATGTTTTCAAAGTGTTTTTCATTATATGTTATTTTTTTTATGTTAAAATTACTTCTATTTTATTAACAAAAAAACAAATTTTATGTGAAACATTCTGAATATATTTTGTGTCTTTTCTCTTTCACATTTATTTTATTAAATGTTCTGGATTTTATTATAGGTGATAAATGTTGATAGTTGGAAATATGTTGATAGTTTTCAATATGTTGACCATTCTGATCCATGAAATTATTTAGAAGGTAGTTATGATGGTTCTTAGTTTTCATGGTATCTTAAAATTTTGTCAATTATTCTATTGTAATTATGATTTCTTATGTTTAGTTTTAATTTCTATTTTATTTTTTGTTACAATTGATGATATGATGTTGTTAGTTTCAGTTGATGAGAAGATGTGGAGTTAGACAGATATAGTGGAGGTTGTGACATGGATATATATTGTGCATGGGTTGTTGTTGGACATATTTTATATGTATATATTGATGATTGAGGTATTGGATGACTGATATATAAGTTGACTGAGACTAAGGTTATGCTGACTGTGGATGTTTATATATATGATTTTGGATCTATGACGTATGTATGATGTTTTTATCATACATTTATTTTTTAGTTTATTGTAAGTTAGTTTTTTTATATTTAAAGTTTTTTATTAAATATTTTACAAAAAAAAATATAATTGTAATATTTAACGGCAGTTTTAGTAACCACCTTTAAGTACATTAATTAAAAATATGTATACCAGTGGGTACCCTTAATCACCATTACACCTAACAACCTCTATGATATTTAGTGGAAATTATTTTTATGTAATTTATTTTTTACCTCAGGTAATTTTTTTTAAAATTCCTCATCTAAATAAACATTAAATCACTGTTAAATTCTTCAAAAACAACACATATCAAAACCACCAAAAAATTAAATAAACTCTCACTAAATGATTAATGGTCATGAAATTCATGTTGGTTGTGGTAACCGCCTATATATTATTTGGTGGTGGTTTAATATTCCGCTAGTTCATGAAATAACTACCACTATTTCCCTATTTTTTAGTGAATAGATTACACCATTCCTAGAGATTGTAGGTTTGTATGTATGCATGAATGTTGTTTCCATTTTTTATCAACAAATCGAACAAAAAGAAAATAAATATTAATCAATCTTTCTATAGTCATTATTATTTTATATATTCATTTATATTAATAAAATCCATCCTTATTTACATTCATGTAAAAATAAGATGAAAAATATTCCACAACACTGTGTGGAGGCAGTAGTCCACACGTACACATGAGCGACATTATTTTTTCCAAAGGATTAGAAAGTAAAAAAGGTAGATGTGATATTATATTTATAGAATTATTTTTAGGTCATATATATCACATATATTCATTAACATTATTTTTACTAACTTCCATGTAAATCGTAGGTGAGAAACAAATAGCATTACTTCGCGAGGTGGTAGTTCATCGTACACATGAGCGACATTATCATATCCACCACAGAATGTAAATTAAGAAGTTATATGTCATAAAATAATTATATAAGTATAATAATTTTATAAATACCATATACATATGTTAAATTCATAATTATATTTATCCTTTAAAGGTGGTTATGGAAAATTAACTACATCAGTTCACGAGGCGGTAGTCTATTGTATATAGAGTTGATGATTTTGTTTCCCATTTGATTGAGGAGGAGATGGATAAATATTATTTCATAAATATAATAACATATTATTATATGTTATATAATCTTGTTATAATATTTTAAGTGTTAATACATAATATTAGGTGAAAAAAGAAGAAATAAAACAAAAGAGCTTTGTTAAGACAATTACCTTCTCTAAGAGAAACCTCTGTTGGATCTCCCCTTAAGAACCCTAGGGTTGGTCTTTTGGGTGGACCAATAGCTTTATAATGTATCTAAGGATGTTTGGGAGAGAATTTTTTAGGGTTGTTTTTAGAAAAATGGATTTATATGTGTGAATAAGTTATGGGAGGGAGTACCCTTTTATAAGTGGGGAAAAGGGACCTTCATGGAAATTACTTGGAAATTTCCCCAAAAGAATCCAAAAATAATAAAGTCATTACCTAGTAAAATGATTTAAAATGACCTTATATTAAAATTTAGGATTGATAATTTCTAAATTTTCCCATAAAATAATATTTTGAAAAGTTTTTGGGTCATTTTAAACATTATCTTCTTATTTTAACCCCTGGTAAACTAATTTTTACCTTAACCGTAGTAATTAATTTTAACTGTTTTCACTATTTATTTTGGTCAAAAAAAGTTGAAATTATTAGATAATATGAATTATTATGATTATAAATATGGAATCCATTTTCAAAAATTTAATTCACAAAAAATTTAGAATTTAATTTAAAATTATACATACAAAGCGACGAAAAAGAGGGTTTCCAAAGAGAAAATCCTCATATGTATAGAAGGTTTTAATATCAAAACTCAATATGAGATTGATTAAACTAGACTAATTTGTATTTATTAAAATAAATTTGAACTAATTTTACTTAAAAACATGTTTGAAATATAATTTAATTTTTTAAATAATTTAAAAGAAAATGCATTTTTCAATAAAAATCAGTATTTTTCACTATTCATCAAAAAATTAAACTTTTCATAAAAATTTTAAAAAATAACCCTAATATAAATTTGATTTGATGATTTTGAAAATTAATTTAATTTTATTAAATAAAATTTAGAAAATTTTCAAAAAAAAATAATTTTATAATAATTGTGCAAAAAGCGATGAAACCGTTTTCTTTGAAAAGTATAGTTTTTCAGAAAACATTTCTTTTAATTCCAAATGATTATTATTTTATTTATAATATGTGGAAATCCATATAATTTATTTTATACATTTTTAATCCATATAATTTTCATAATTTAGTTATTATTATTCAAACTCATCATCTTAACAGCTAGGTTATAATGGTCATGTATAAATAATAATAGTTTAATAGAGTTTCACAGTTCATTTAAACTCGATGTTGTGTGAATATCAAGATATTAGAGAGATTGAATTTATTTAAAAATAAGTATATTTTAAAGTATCCGGATTTTATATTCTCTTCTAATATTGGTGTTTCATGTCACATACTCTATCAAACATGATGTTCCTATTTTAAAATATTAGGGTTTTACAACTGATCCTACCCTAAAAAACTAATATAAATCATAATAGAAAGGTTTAGGTATCCATATCCTTAGGGAAACCCATGTTCTAAAACAAACACTAGGGTTTTCACATACACATACTAGGAATCACATACACGAGTGATGTGGTAGTGTTTTAACACTCTTTTCCACATCCTTTTTGTATTTTCTATTGACTTTTTTATATTAAAATGTTGTTTTTAGTCAATATTTGATAAGTGTTGTGTTTTTGTTCTTGCTGTGTAAAATAATATGTTTTTAGTTTAAAACATGTGTTTTAATGTACATTACTGTCATATTAAATAAGTCTTAAATTAACTTAGTCTTGCGAATTGGACTTTTATTTATTTATTCTTTTATTTTTATAATTTTTCATTCTAGTTAGTTTACTAATTCATTTATTAAATTAATTAATGCATTATTCTTTAAATTGTAACTAAATAAATCTTTTTGGTTTTTAGTCATTTAATAATTTAATTAGTTTTAACAATTTAATTTTATTCGTTTAATATTTTTTTTCTTTAATTTAATTAGTTCTTTAATCAATTGGTTAATTAATTTAAGCAATTAATTGTAAATATTTTAATTTGTTCTTTAATTATGTATGTTAATAAATTTTAATACAAATGAATTCATTCTTTTAAATAAATTATAATTAATTTTATTATTTAACTTTGTTGTTTTTAGTTTTTAATTCCATTCTATTTAATTTAAATTACTAACTGATTTATTTATTTTCATTAAATTATTTTATTTATTTAATTTTCTTTGTTATGTTTGTTTGCAGGTGTTGCGGTGGCATGATCCCATCCTTAACGGTGACTATCTCACCACTACAGCCATCCATACCGGTGACAACCTCACCATTAGCCCATTTTATCAGTAGCCTTACTACCAGTGAACTTCCTCATCGATACACATTTTCTCACCGATACGCATTTCCTCACCATTAACCCATTTTTTCTCTCATCCTCACTGTTATACTGCCATAAATCCTCATCGATATATCTCCCTCTCCAATAGCAGCATATTCAAATCACCAACAAGATCACCCAACCGCAACTTGGAAAATTGAATTCAATAAATCAAGACATTAGAAACACAGTGAAAACTCAGAGCTGAAAATTGGATTTCTGAATGCCATGTGTTGTTGAATCTGAGCATCCTCGCGTCGGCCATCCGCCTGCCATCTTCAAGCATGAAGAACCCTACCCGAACCCCGATTCGCTGCTCCTCCATTCCAGCCGGCCTCACACCCTCGTTTCCCCTTCATTCCAAGTCTCCGCAAAATGAGAACCCCAATAAAACCCTTGCCTTCACATCCGCTGGTAGCCGGACTCCTCGCACCGCCTCCGTGACCCCAGGACCACACCGTTGTACCTGCTTCGAACCGCTGCTGCAATCCTTCTCCCCTTCTCAGCCTCACGAACCGGCCTCCCACTTTCTCCCTTCTCCCCTCACGCCGCTCACCGAAACCCTATGCCCCTCTCATTCCGCTGCACACCCCCTGGCTCTTCTCTAATCCACGCCCCAACATGATCCACGTCGTTGTCCGGGCCTAAGCCGCACCATCCCTGCTCACCGCAAACCACCTGATCCACGACCCCATTTCACTCCTATACCCTGAAACCGCCACTCCTAAACCCTGCCCTCACCTTCATCTTCCCCACTGGTCACCCTGAACCAGCTCTGTTCCACCTGCACACCCACGATCCACCCGAAGCCACAACCGCCGCCTTCCCTCTCCCCCATCTCCTCCGCTGCGCTGTGCGAACACGAACCCCCCTGTTTTCCCCCTGTTCTTTCCAAGCCGAAACCCCTTCTCCCCTCTTCATTTTTTTTCTTTTTTTTTAATTTTTATTATATTTTATTCTATCATATAATACAATATATATATTATGTATTATATATCTTATACAATACTATAATAATTATAGGTATATTAATAAAAGTATAAAAACTTATATATAGTATTAATATGTTATAATAACATATGTTATTAATAGATATAATATTTATATTTACATATTTTATTATTACTAATATTAATTATTATATATATATAACTAATCTAAGTAATAAAATTAATATATAGTTTTTTAGATTCTTTTTATGTGTTTAACTTGTTTTTGGTTTTTCTCTTGTTCCGTGCAGGGGGAGTCACTTGTACTTGCGGGGATTAAAAGAAGTTGTTCGTGGGAAATGTTGTGAGAATATTCGAGAGTTCGATGCAGGGGAATTCGGTACACTCACTGGGAGTTGTGACGAGCGCACTTAAAGATGCACCACGTGGATCTGTTGTCTATTAGGACGTTTATTGCATTTTTCTGTTTTTAACTCCGAACAAGAGGACTCTCGACTACACACAAGGGGCCGGGAAGAGTCCAAGGTCCGAGAGCAGAGTACCGGGGGGCACCATTCCCCAGGGTTAGAGGAGACTCCACCACCGTTCGCGCACCATTCCATGCCATTTTCACCGGACTAGAACTCGTCTTCGACCTGGAGACGGGTTCCCGCTCCTCCATTTCATCCATCCTCCCGCTGTTCTGTTTTTGGTGTTTTATGTGGAGTCTGTAAATACACTCATAGTGTTTCATGTTTAGTTAATTGAATTGTGATGTTAGTTATGTTTAATTGTTTGTGTCGTTTCTTCTTTCTAGTCTTGCGTTGTGATCTCGAATCTCCAGAAATGGAGATCTAACTTGCGGGGCTAGATCCAGTTTATGAAACCCAACACGATCTGGAGATTCACACATCAACGTAATCACGTTATTTTTATTCACCATGGTAGATCGCATCTGTGAGTTAGATTAAGCGAGAGCGAGATCTTTCGTAGGACGATTTTCTACTTTCTTGTTTAATTTCTTCTCCCCTTCCTGTCTTAATTTCTTGAACTTAGAATCAAGATTGGTTGTGCGATGTGACGATCTTAGTGGAATCATTCTGAATTGTGCGAAATTCTTTTCAGAATGACTTTGATGGGTGAGTCACCTTGCAGTTCGGAGGAACGCTTGAGTATTGAAGAACTCCGAGGCTTGAGTGTTTAATTTATAGGTGAGATTGCTATGTGATCCGAAACATCAGTCATGCACTGAGCGAATTTGAGAATTGTTGATCAATTACTTAAGCTGATCTAGGATAGGGAGTAGAGGGTGAATTAACCTGGGTCCTACCTTGTTCTCACTGACTTTATTCTTCTGTGTCTTGGTGTCATTTTTTTCCTGGTTTTTTCCTGTGTCTCTATCCACTGTGCTCTTCAGCACTGATTAGTGATTTCTTAAGAGTTGTGTTTTTTTTCTGTTTTCAAAATATTTAAAAATACAAAAAGATTTTCGGAACAGACCACTTAGTCACTCGACACTACTTCTTTGAGAGTGACCCCGAGGTCAGCCACTGTGCTATATACTATGAATCACATGCACGAGTTAGCTTCCCACTCTAGGGAAAAAATCCTCACTAAAAATCTATATACTAGAAAACCTCCATGAGGATAGGTATCACATCCTTGTGTATATATAAACAACTTCACCCCATAATGATTAATACTAGGAAAATAATACCCATATGGTTTGGTTAAGTGGAATTCCATTAAGAATCTATATATGAAAACTCCATATATGTCTTTACTGACACTTTATGAACCAAACCTAGCCCCTTTTTCCTACAACCAATATCAAGTCATCTGATGCCTGAACAAACCCACCAAGGGTCCATCACTAAGGCATCCAATGCCTACACCAACCCACTAATGTTCACTCTACATCCCTTTCATAGAGGGACTATATATCCATTATAGAGGAACTTTCCACTTGGGAATCCACATGACCTATCATTATAACAAGATACCATGGTTCAGCTAAATAGAATGTCACGAAAAAGTTATATAGTAAAACACTATAATTTATTATTGACACTTAAAATAATTGAACCCTCTATCTTTAGTGAAATCAATTATATTCAATAATATGAATTTCATGTGAATCCTATGTGTAAAATATGATGCATTCAAAAATGACTCTTTCCACTATGGTCCAAGATCTAAAACCATAAATATCATTCTAAAATACACGCATCATATTTGAATAAATATCCTAATTATAACATCAAAAACCAAGAATAGTAATCTAATATCCTAGGTAAACTAGACTTTCCATCGAAAAGATATTCATGAATCACCATTATGAGGTCCATCATAAGCTCTAAAACATCCATATCTCTAGTATACCATACCCTAAAATGTAATACAAACAAAATATGACTGGATACTTCTTTGGGATGTCCCTAACCTGATACCACTCACCAATATCCTGATTGGGGTTCCACATAACCTCAAGTGTGCCTCCCCATATACCAAAGACAGCTGACTAGAAGTAAAGGTTTAAGGCGTTACCATGGATATGATATACTCTCATATTAGACTGATATAGAAAACATGAATAACCAAATAAAATCTATGTTATATTAAATGAAATATTTTAATACAAGTATACCTCAACTAATCGCCCACTAGATGATCACATATAATAAATAAACAATAAAAATAAATACACATAGATTCCCATACCATCCCTATAACACCCCGACCCCAGTTACCAAGATTCGGTGCATTATTAAATAACATTGGCATGATCACAAAAGATCAAGTCTCGAAAGACCGATTAGTTTAGTATCCTTGGAAGCACTAGATATATTCATAAAGTTTTACATTACATCATTAAGTAAAAAAAACTACAACAACATCTTGTCTTCATATCCCCTCATACTATTCCAACAAGTCATTCATAAATTACTTCTTCACATCCTGGAAAAAATAAAACATTGAAAGTGGTGAGCTCAGATGCTCAGTAAGGATAACAATATAGCAGAAACTTTCATAAATATGCACAAACAATTAAGGCAATGTATAACTAAAACAAAAGCCTTTTAAACGCGAACTTCTGCATAATATGGAAAAAATAAAATGAAATAATGCCATTTACTTATTCACATGGATATTCTAATAGTCGAATAATCGCATGCAATATCAAAAACCACTTTCATAATGATGGAAATGCATAATGCCAGACTATCATAACCACATAGCCAAGGCCTCGTGCCAAGAATACAAATAAGATTTTGTCAAGGCCTTGTGCCAAGACACTAGTTTGTCTCATGAAACCTATCGATGCATTGAGGATCTATAGCGGGCTCCACCAGTCACATATTAAGTCCAATGCATTCCTCATACGAACAGGTTTAAACATAACATAAACATTCGTATTAAAACTAGCATACGAAATGTAAATAAATTCTCCATAAACCATGAATGGTATAAAAATAACACATCCACAGTCAAACATATCACAAAACCTTCAATACAATGTGGAAGTTTTGTATCATAATAAATAAACTTCAAATAAGCTTAAAATTCATCAAAGGATGTTGACATAGATGAAATAAAAACTATTTGAGAGGAATATCTTTTTTTTAAATCATTTAAAAGTCACATAATTATAAAATAAAAAAATTACTTTGAAAATATTCTTATAAGCTTTTAAGTGAATCTTCGATGATTTTATAAGGGTGGAAAATAGCCACACCCGCCGTATAAGTTAAAAAAGATATTCTAACCTTAATTCTATCGAAAAAGTTAAAAAAACCTTGTTTGGAAAATGACAGAAAGATTCCTTTATAATCTTCTTATAAAAAGTCAAAAAGGGTATAAATGACTTTATACCATAGTATTTAAAATAGTAAGAATGATTTGAAATAAATTTTTAAGAAACATGGATGTGGATGATAAAGAGGTCCCAATAGATAATTATGTATAAACAACCTCGGATAATGAGGGGATTCTGAAATAAACCCTTAACTTGTACTTTTCCTTCCTTGGTTGAGAGTAGGTTAACCTCCTGTATAATGGTGAAATAATTGTTATCAAATTATACAATAATCATTTAAATTAATATGATATCATATATGATCTTTTAACATTGCTTTGTTAATAATATCTTAGTATTATCGTTGTTTTGGGTGTTAACTTACTCGTTTTATTTTATATGTTTTGTTACATAAGTTGTAATTGTTATGGATAGGTTGTATCTTATTCATATTCATAATGATATCAAGTCCTTAAATATTATTTTTAATCATTAAATTAGAATTAGTCTTGAATGGATACGATGGGGAATGAATCTCATCGCGTTCGTGGAGACGGTAGTCCGTACGTATGCATGAGCGACAATATCATTCTTTTGATATTAAAATAATATATAATTGGATGGTATATCCTATATACATAATCATTATCATGTTATATTTATTGTTTACATGAATTACACATCATTATTATACCCATCCAAAAAATAATGTTTTGAATAACAATTACACCACGACGTGGAGACGGTAAGCCGTACGTACGCACGTATGGTGACATGTCATTCAAAGGATGGATAGAATACTGAATATGGTTGTACCATATTTATAATAACTTTACAGTATATATAATATACTGGAGTTATTATTTTAGAATGGGAAAAATAAAGAAAGAAGAAGTTGAATAAGAAAGGAACATGAAAGAGGGTGGTGAAAACATTACCTCTTCTTCGAGTTCTTCCTTTTGATTTGATCAAAAGGGCTCCTTAGGATGGATTTCTGACTAAAGGAAGGCCTCTAGGTTGAATGGAGGGAAGTTGAGAGAGTATTTGGGAAGGGTTTGGCTGATCCAAAAGGCTTTGAATGTGTGAATTAGTGAGAAGGTGGAGTGCCCTTTTATAAGAGGGGTGAGGGGCACCTTTGGAAAAGCTAGAAATATTATTTTATAATAAATTCATATTTGGTTTCTAATGGATCCAAAAGTGGATTATTTAAAATTTAAGGTGGTTATGGGTCTAAAACCACTCAACCAATAGGTTTTAGATAGGTTTGGGTTACTATATTAACCTTATCGTTTATTTTTAACTCCTAGTTAATTAGTTTGACATTTACCATGTCACTTTGTATTTTTATATTATATAGTTAATAAACTTACTATATACATTCAAGAGACCCCAAAGTGGTCCATTAATGATACACCTATCATGATAAAATTCCTTTGGCTGAACCGTATATTTTTAGGAATAGAATATAATTTAATAATATAATATTTGTTTTAAAAACTCTTTTATGTCAATTTTGACACTATTGGGTATTTTGTTTTTGATAATTTCATAACAGCATTATTACTTCAAAAACAATTTATAGAACCAATCCTAATATGTCATATTAACCTAGAAAATTAGTTTAATTCATAAAAAGTCTCAAATTACATTTATTGTTATGTTTATAATATCAATTATTTTAATATTTCATTAATTAGGTAATTACTGCAGCACCATTGTGTCACAAATTAATTAAATTATTTAATGTCTAAAAATTATAAATAAAATACAATTATGTAGGAAATATTTTTAAATTTCTAATTAATATTTACAATCAAATTTATCTTATGTATTACCCTATATTAAAAATGTTTTAGTTATTAAACTTTGATTTTAACTCTTTTAACTCTTCTTTGAATTAAATAATAATTAATGTCCTAATCTAATCCAAGTGGACCTAAATGATAATATTTTATTCCAAAGGTTGTTTCTGGTCGAGATACACTTGTCTAATAGAATTAGGATATGTGTTAGGGTAATATTAATATCATTTTACCCTTAATTTCCCTATTTACTTTTAATCGTGGTAAATAAAAGTAAAAAGTTACTATTCGCAAAAAATTATTTTCATCTCATTGAACCACATTTTACTCCTTGATATTAACCGTGTCTCTCAGATTTTCGAAATTCCACTCACATAAGTGGTAAAATTATGTTTTATGTGAATTTCTAAATTCTCCTAGGGGGTGGGTAAAAGACGGTGAAAAGTTCAATAAAATTTTTATATATCTAAAATTATTCTAAACTAACTCCAATGAATTAAATAACTTATAAAGGTATTATGTATATATTTTGAACTTAATTAAATTTAAATAAAATAAATAATTATTTAAATAAAAATTTGGTTTTAAACTATAACTCAGTGTTTTTTCACTATTCATCAAAAATTGAAAGTTTTCAGAAAAATACCAAAATTTCACCCTAGGATAATTTCGATATTCCGAATCCAAAAAAGATGTCCATTTTGAAAGATAAAATTTATAAAATTTCAAAAAGTGGGTATTACTATTCATAACAGTAAGTTTGATTGGTTGTGGTGTGTGTTAGAACTCGAAGTTGCGTACAACACACGCTACTGTATTATTCAAAGGGAAGCGTACCGTGGAAGCTTGGGGTGTTACATTATCCCCTCCTTCATATAATTGTGTCCTAGAAATTTCTTGAATACTACCGCATGAAAAGACTTGGGTGGTTCTTCATCATAAGTTCCTCAGGTTCCCACGTTGCCTCTTCCATCTTATGGTTTCTCCACAAAACTTTTACCAGGCGAGTTGTCTGGTTTCTCAGTACTTGTTCTCTCATATCAAGAATCCTGATGGGCTTTTCACAATAAGATATATCGGATTCCGGTTCTAATTCCTCATAGGTGGGTACATGCGTTGGTTCAGGCATGTATTTCCTCAATAGTGATACGTGGAACACATCGTGAACTTTGGAGAGACTTGGTGGCATTGCCAAACGGTAAGCTACAGCCCCAATTCGCTCTAGAATTTCGAAATGTCCGATATACCTGGGACTCAATTTACCTTTCTTGTAGAAACGTATAACTCCCTTCCATGGATATACCTTCAAGAAAACATGATCTCCTACCTGAAATTCCAAATCCTTCCTTTGGTTATCAGCATAGCTCTTCTGCCTACTTTGAGCTGTTTTGATGTGGTTTTGGATTACCTTTACCTTTTCCATTGTTTCCTCCACCAGTTCTAGTCCTACAAGTTTTCTTTCACCAATGTCATCCCAACAGGTTGGTGTGCAACATCTCTTTCCATATAATGCTTCATAAGGTTCCATCTGAATACTTAAATGGAAGCTATTGTTATAGGAAAATTCTACCAGAGGTAAATATTGACCCCACATACCCTGAAAGTCATGTGAGAAAGATCTCAACATGTCTTCTAAGGTTTGAATAGTCTGTTCTGATTGTCCATCTATTTGAGGGTGGTAGGCAGTGCTCAAATGAAGTTCAATATCCAAGGCCTTCTAAAGACTCTTCCAGAATCTTGAAGTAAAATGGGGATCACGATCAGAAACAATCGATAGGGGTACTCCATGAAGTCTCATAACTTCATTAATATAGAGTCTTGCTAGACATTCCAGTGGTATATCTTCTCTTATAGCAAGAAAATGTGCTGACTTGGTAAGACGATCAACAATAACCCATATTGCATCATTCCTTCTAGGAGTCTTTGGTAGTCCCATGACAAAGTCCATCATGATATTATCTCATTTCCACTCCGGTATGGGAAGAGGTTGCCTAACTCCTCCAGGATATTGCCTTCCGGCTTTCACTTGTTGACAAACCATACATCTTGACACAAAATCAGCAATCTCCCTCTTCATGTTGTCCCACCAAAAATGTTCCTTCAAATCTCTATACATTTTGGTGCTCTCAGGGTGTATAGAGAAATTGGAGCTATGAGCATCATCTAACAATTCCCTTTTCAGATTAGGTATATCGGGAACACAAAGTCTCTTCCCAAATTTTAAAATTCCATATTCATACAAAAATTCTTTCAATCTTCCATCAGTCATAGCTTTAATCTTCTTTTGAAACTCTTCATCACCGATCTGATAACTCTTTATCCTTTCTAGTAAAGATGGTTTGGCAACCATTTGAAAAAGTATTGATGTTTTACCTTCCATGGTAATTCCCATATCTATCTTCACTAGATCCCTGAAAATAAGATCCCTTTCAATTCTCATCATGTTCAAAACTCCATGATCTTTTCTGGTCAAAGCATCTGCCACCTTATTTTCCTTCCCTAGTTGGTAGTGTATCGTGCAATCATAATCCTTGAGTAGTTCATGCCATCTCCTTTGCCTCATGTTGAGTTCTTTCTGTGAGAAAATATACTTCAAACTCTTTTGATCAGCATAAATCTCACATTTTTCACCATAGAGATAATGTCTTCATATCTTCAAAGAAAAGATTACAGCAGCTAACTCAAGATCATGAGTAGGGTAGTTTTTCTCATGAATTTTTTGTTGTCATGATTCATAGGCAATAACCCTATCATTCTGCATAAGGACACAACCATGTCCTTTCATTAATGCATCACTATATAATTAACGAACCCATCATTCCTCGATGGTAGAGTCAATATAGAAGAATTGACTAATCTTCTCTTAAGTTCTTCAAAAAATTCTTCACACTATTTTGTCCAAACAAATTTAACCCCTTTACATGTGAGCTTCGTTAATGGGTTATCCAATCGGGAAAAGTTCTGGACGAAACGTCGATAATAACCTGCTAAACCAATAAAACTGTGTACCTCAGTTATACTCTTCGGTGTAGGCCATTCTTGGATTGCCTTGGTCTTAGAAGGATCAACATAGATTCCATCTTTAGAGACAATATGTCCGAGAAAAGAAATCTCTTGAAGCTAGAATTCACACTTACTAAACTTCCCATATAATACATGTCTTCTCAGAGTCTTCAGGATAATGCGCAAGTGATTTTCATGATCTTCGTAGCTTTTGGAGTATAACAAGATATCATCAATAAATACCACCACAAAATCATTGAGATATTCTTTGAAAACTCTATTCATTAGATCCATGAATATTGAGGGTGCATTAGTCAATCCAAAATGCATTACTGTAAACTCATAATGCCTGTACCTGGTTTGAAATGCTGTCTTCGGAATGTCTTCCTTCTTCACACACAACTGATGGTATCCAAATCGAAGGTCAATCTTTGAAAAGTACTGAGCTCCATGCAGTTGGTCAAATAAATCATCAATGTGAGGTAGGGGATACTTGTTATTTATTGTTATAGTATTGATTCCTCTGTAGTTGATACATAACCTCATAGATCCTTCTTTCTTTTTAACAAAAAGAACATGGGCTCCCCATCGAGAAACAATAGGGTGAATAAATCCCTTATTACTCAATTCATCTAGTTTTTTCTTTAGTTCAAATTGTTGGCCGGAGAAAAAGGGAGTGATGGCAAGAGGGGGGGTGAATTGCCTTTTAAAAAAAAGATTAACAAATTAAAATCAAAGTAAAGAATGCAGCGGAAATAAAAGAGGCAAGACACGCAATTGATAACGGAGTTCGGCCAAAAACCCGGCCTACGTCTCCGCTCCCAACTCAACCGTTGAGAGATTCCTACCACTTGCTTTTCAATGGTTTTAGCAAGAAACCCACTAGGCTTTGAGGTAGCACTAGGACCTATTACAGCTTACTTTTGATGGTTGAGCAAGAACCCACTTGCTTTTAATGGTTTAGCAAGAACCCACTAGCCTTCTTACAGGTGAAGGCTAGCTCACCTATGACACAAGCCTTTTAAAAGGAAAGGCTTGAAGAAACCTCTTCACACCTTAGTGGTGATGTGAAACCCAAAAGAAAGAGGGATGAGAAAAGGTGTTGGGGTTTGTAGGCACAAACCCAAATTTAAAGCTCAAAATGGATATACAATAAAAACCGTATATGAGAAGAAGCCTTGGGCGCCTTTGAATGATTGGAGATGTTGAAGGCCGCTTCCAAGCTTCTTTGGTGGAGCTCCTTGGATGTGGAAGTTGTTGGAGCACTTGAGGTTCCTTTGAAGGAAGTCGCCAGAGGTTGTCCAATTGATACAAAATATGTCAGTTGGCTTCGTATATGATCCGGTTAGGTGTCCGGGGCTTCCTTGGCCTTTATTTATAGGCATGGAACCCTTGGGGAGTCTTCGGAGCCATTGTAAAGGGCCTCGGAGCCGTTGGAGGCCAAATGGGAGTTGACTGGTCAAAGCCAACGGCTAGTTTGACTGGGCTACCGGCTGGCCGGTACAGGGCCACCAGCTGGCCGGTGCCTTGGATGTTGAGAAGGCCTTCTGCCCAGGCAGCACCGGCTGACCGGTGCCAGAGCCACCGGCTGGCCGGTGGGCAGACAGTATCTATCACTGTTGCATCAGGTTGCCACCGGCTGGCCGATGACAGAGCCACCGGCTGACCGGTGGACTGAATTTCAGTCCACTTCTTGTCCATTCTTGGGCCAACTTCTTGGCAACCTTGTGCCTATCATTCAAAAACACTTCAAACAATATTAGACAAATAATAAGGTGATTGTGATCATGAAAATCAAACAACGAGGGGAACGAGAGGTACAACAATCTCCCACTATTTTGATGATCACAATCACCAAAACAATCAATGTAAAAAAGAAATGAAAGGCATGATTTAAAGAATAAAATGAAAAACAAGCAATGCATGAGAGAAAGATTTCTCCCCCAATCAATCAAGAATTTCTCCCCCTTTGTGATTATCAAAATAGCGTGGGGCATAAAAATTTGATTGAGGGAAATGGATTTGAAAGACAAGATTTGAAAATTGAAAAGTCAATTGAGATTTTTGAAATTGAAATGAAAATTTGAATAACAGTTTGAATTGAAAGTTTTGAATCAAAAACCAATTGAAATTTGAAATTTGAAACCAAATGAAATTTTTGAAATTGAGAGTTTTGAATCAAAAATGAATTTAAATTGAAAAATGAATCGAAAGAGATTTTTGAATTTAAGAAAATTTCTCCCCCTAAATAAAACAAAAGATCATCGGGGAAACGAAACTATTTTTGGCCCGGAGAGACTCGCCAAAAGGGATTTTTCAATCCAAATTTGTTTCATGGCGGGTCTTCTCCTATAAAATTCGTCCGAAAAGTAAATAGATTTAGGCATACCATAACGGGCATTTTTGAAATCGCATTCATAAATTAGGTGCCCGGGTTTTTTACAATAATTGCAAAATTTATAACTAGAGCTCCCCCTTACAAAAACAGTTGGAGTATGGGAGGAGGAAGCTACATTGGTATATCCTAGCCCTTGGGTGGTTCTTGAAATTCGTTGGGAACCAAGAAATTTTGAAAGATTTTGTTCTCCGTTGGTGAATTTAGTAAGAGATTCCCTTAGATCTTTGATTGTTGATTCCAAGGAATCAACATTGGGAATGTTTTGTAATTTGAGGGACAACTCCTCCTTCTCTTTGAGAAGTTGTTCCTTTTCGGAAGAGAGTTTTTTGAAATTCTTCTTCAAAGCAACGAATTTTGAAGAAAGCTCATGAAACCCATTTTCTAATTGGTCTCGCACATGTTGAAGTTCTTCATATGATAAATGATTAAAAGAATTTGAAGATGAGGACGAGGATGAGGAATCGGAAGAAGTTACCTCGTGAAATGCCATTAGGCATTTTGTACCTTGGTCGCTCGAGGAGGAGGAGGAGGAGGATGAGGAGGTGTCACTCCATGTCGCCTTGAGGACCTTTTTCTTTCCTTTTTCCTTTTGCGTGGCCTGTTTTTTGTTGAGTGGGCAATCGGGCTTGTAATGGCCCTTTTCGCCACACCCGTAGCATTTTACCTTGGGCTCGGATCTTGCGGTGGGTTCTTGCTTTCGCGCCTTGCGAGATTTCTTCTTTTTCTTGTGCTTCTTCATAAATTTGTGCATTTGGCGGGCGAGATTCTCCATTTCCGAGTCGCCGCTTGATGATGAAGAAGATGAAGATGATGAGGAGGAGGAGGAGCTTACTTCTTTTTGTACCTTGAGGGCGATGTTCTTTGGTGTCTTGATTGGTGTTCCCTCCTTTTGAGCTTGCCTCCTCATAGTGATCTCATAAGTCATGAGGGATCCGATGAGCTCTTCTACCGGCATGTTCTTGATGTCTTTGGCTTCTTGAATAGCCGTGACTTTTGGAGCCCATGTGCTTGGAAGGATCCATAGGATCTTCTTGACCATCATTTCTGCAGAAACATCATCACCAAGGGACTTTCTCCCATTGCAAACATCAGTAAAACGTGTAAACATTTCAGTAATATTTTCAGATGGATGCATGGAAAAGCTTTCAAAATCTTGTCTATACATGTCTAACCGAGTATCCTTAACTTTGTTAGTGCCCTCATGGGTCACTTCCAATAGTTTCCAAATTTCATGAGATGAGGTGCAAGTGGAGACTCGGTTGAACTCATTTCGGTCAAGGCCACAATGTAGAGCGTTCATGGCTTTGCCATCAAGCCCAAAGTTTCTAATATCGGCGGGGGTCCATTTGGATTCGTCGGGGGTAGACAAAGTATAACCTTGCATGACAATTTTGTAAATAGGATATCCTATGCTTCTTAAAAAAGTGGTCATGCGGGTTTTCCAATAATTATAGTCGGACCCATCAAAAAATGGAGCCCGACCCAAAGAAAAGCCTTCGGGGGCGAAAGAAGTGGATGCCATCACAATGGATCTTTGAATTTGAAACCGTTTAAGGTATTACTCAAATTACCCCTTTGATACCAATTGTTGGCCGGAGAAAAAGGGAGTGATGGCAAGAGGGGGGGTGAATTACCTTTTAAAAAAAGATTAACAACTTAAAATCAAAGTAAAGAATGCAGCGGAAATAAAAGAGGCAAGACACGCAATTGATAACGGAGTTCGGCCAAAAACCCGGCCTACGTCTCCGCTCCCAACTCAACCGTTGAGAGATTCCTACCGCTTTCTTTTCAATGGTTTTAGCAAGAAACCCACTAGGCTTTGAGGTAGCACTAGGACCTATTACAGCTTGCTTTTGATGGTTGAGAAAGAACCCACTTGCTTTTAATGGTTTAGCAAGAACCCACTAGCCTTCTTACAGGTGAAGGATAGCTCACCTATGACACAAGCCTTTTAAAAGGAAAGGCTTGAAGAAACCTCTTCACACCTTAGTGGTGATGTGAAACCCAAAAGAAAGAGGGATGAGAAAAGGTGTTGGGGTTTGTAGGCACAAACCCAAATTTAAAGCTCAAAATGGATATACAATAAAAACCGTATATGAGAAGAAGCCTTGGGCGCCTTTGAATGATTGGAGATATTGAAGGCCGCTTCCAAGCTTCTTTGGTGGAGCTCCTTGGATGTGGAAGTTGTTGGAGCACTTGAGGTTCCTTTGAAGGAAGTCGCCGGAGGTTGGCCAATTGATACAAAATATGTCTGTTGGCTTCGTATATGATCTGGTTAGGTGTCCGGGGCTTCCTTGGCCTTTATTTATAGGCATGGAACCCTTGGGGAGTCTTCGGAGCCGTTGTAAAGGGCCTCGGAGCCGTTGGAGGCCAAATGGGAGTTGACTGGTCAAAGCCAACGGCTAGTTTGACTGGGCTACCGGCTGGCCGGTGCAGGGCCACCGGCTGGCCGGTGCCTTGGATGTTGAGAAGGCCTTCTGCCCAGGCAGCACCGGCTGACCGGTGCCAGAGCCACTGGCTGGCCGGTGGGCAGACAGTAGCTATCACTGTTGCATCAGGTTGCCACCGGCTGGCCGGTGACAGAGCCACCGGCTGACCGGTGGAACCTGGCAGTGGGCAATGCCTCTGCCAGGTCCACCGGCTGGCCGGTGCTATCACACCGGTTGGCCGGTGGACTGAATTTCAGTCCACTTCTTGTCCATTCTTGGGCCAACTTCTTGGAAACCTTGTGCCTATCATTCAAAAACACTTCAAACAATATTAGACAAATAATAAGGTGATTGTGATCATGAAAATAAAACAACGAGGGGAACGAGAGGTACAACACAAATAATTCCACAGTGGGCATTCTATAAGGGGTCTTTCATATAGGCCTTGATCGAGGAATTAAATCAATGGAAAACTAAACTTCTCGTTCTGGAGGATGTCCAGCTAAATCTTCCAGAAACACATCTATATATTCTTTCACAATAGGTAAATCCTCTATTTGAACATTCCTTTCCTCACCCACAGCCATTTCATTCTCTTCCTCCCCAATAATTGAATTTAGTTGAGCTACTAGGGGTGGATCTAGATAAGAATTAAGTGGTGATGATTCTGCTCTAAAGATAAGGTGTTCCTTATCATCATCATCAAAAATTGTAACCTCCTTCTTCTTACAATAAATTTTCACATCATGGTCATAAATCCAATCCATACTGAGGATTATATCAAATTCAGTCATGGGTATGATGATGAGATCAGTAGATAAAGAAAATTTATGTGCTCTAATGGGGACTGATTCACAAAACTTTGTTGCAATGATACTTCCCTTAAGAGTTTTGACTGACAACTCCCTTGTTAAATCAAATTTTAAATATCTAATTTTCTTATCAAACTGGGAAGTTATGAAACAATGTGATGATCCAGAATCAAATAATGCATTTTCTAAACATGAGGAAACCATTAAATTACCTACCACCATGTCTTTCAGAGCTTCTACCTCAGCAGTAGTGATAGCATAAGCTTGTCCTTGATCCCTTGGCCTTTTCTGAGGTAAGTTCCCCTGATACTTTGTATATTCATTTTCATAATGTCCCATCTCTCTGCAATTGTATCATTGAACATCGGTAGCTTCTTTCTTCCCCTTGCATTCACGAGCTTGGTGACCTTTTTCACCACAATTGTAACAGACTCTCATTCCCTTCAAGCAAGTACCAGGGTGTTTCTTCCCACATTTACTATAGGATGGATATTCAACTTTTCCCTTATTCCCCTTATTTCCATTCCCATAGTGATCAGTAGATCTCTTATTCTCTTTCTTTTCTTTAAAGTAATAAGACTTAGAGAGTTCTTCTTCTTTCTTGATAGCACATGAGACAATATCTTCATACGACGAGAAGGATTGCGACACTAATGCTCGACGAAGAAATGGTTTTAACCCATCAAAGAAATGATAAATCTTACTTCTTGGGTTACATATATAATCTCCAGCATACCTTGATAACCTTGTAAAGTTAGCCTCATACTTTGCAACATTCTCATCCTCCTTTTGTCTCAGACTCAGAAATTGTCTTTCCATATCTGCTCGATGGTCACAAGGAAAGTATTTTTCTAAGAAAAGCTCTTTGAACACCATCCATTCCATATTTGATACTTCATCATCTTCCTTTGTGTTTTGAATCAATGACCACCATTGATCAGCATCTCCAGTGAGGCGATAAAATACCATGATAACTTTTTCCCTTTCACTACTCCCCAAAGCCTGAAATATTTTCTCAAGGGAACTTATCCATTGCTCAGCTACCAATGTATTTGTACTCCCATTGAATTTTGGTGGTTTTTTCCTCATGAAGCGATCTAACATTGTTCCTCCATGCTATGGATCCGGGTGCTCCATACGGGTAAGGTTATTATTCATAACCTGAGTGAGTTGTCCCAGTATGGTGATAAGCTGATCAGCACCAGTTGCACCACCAGCTCCACTATATTTATCTTGAGTAGGAGGGAAATCCCTACATGGAGTGCGTGCATTGATACGGTTTCCATTTCTTCTACTAGGAGCCATTTCTAAATAATGGCATAAACTAGTTCAGTTTATGAATCAAAATACATATTTCCATACTTGATAAACACTTAACATAAATTGAACTATTTATGGATATAATCTATAATCATAAAAAAATGTTTTCTTTGAGGAAGTATATACTCATAAACCCTTCGTAATGGATTTTAAAGAAAATGAGAATTATCCTAAGCATATCCCTTGGGAGTGTCATAACCAAGAGTGCAGCAAGGCCTGTTGTCGTGCACCAGTTCCCATTCGAGTCTAGCTCAAAGTGGTGTTTTCGGGTTTTACCCCTAGGTACATATTTGCTAGAGCCGCCTCTACCTGCTCGTATTCAGACAGGGATGTATTGCTCGGAAAAATCAAAAAATATCTACAATACCAAAATTCTATGAAATTCTTCAATACTAATCCTCAATGTCCATCTTAGGTCTATGTGCTCTAATCAGAGTTTACCTAAATCTAGCTTCTAAGGTTTGTACTAAACTTCCTCTAATACCAACTATAACGCCCCGACCCTAGTTACCTAGAGTCGGTGCATTATTACATAACATTAGAATGATCACAAAAGATCAAGTCTCAAAAGACCAATTAGTTTAGTAGCCTTGGAATCACTAGATATATTCATAAATTTTTACATTACATCATTAAGTAAAAAAAACTACAATAACATCTTGTCTTCATATCCCCTCATACTATTCCTGCAGGTCATTCATAAATTACTTCTTCACATCCTGGAAAAAATAAAACAATGAAAGGGGTGAGCTCAGATGCTCAGTAAGGATAACAATATAGAGGAAACTTTCATAAATAAGCAAAAACAATTAAGGAAATGTATAACTAAAACAAAAGCCTTTTAAAATTGAACTTCAGCATAATATGGAAAAAATAAAATGAAATAATTTCATTTACTTATTCACATGGATATTCTACTAGTCTAATAATCGCATCCAATATCAAAAACCACTTTTATAATGATGGAATGCATAATTCCAGACTATCATAACCACATAGCCAAGGCCTCGTGCCAAGACTACAAATAAGATTTTGTCAAGGCCTTGTTCCAAGAAACTAGTTTGTCTCATGAGAACTATCGATGTATCAAGGAGCTATAGCGGGCTCCACCCATATGAAGTCCAATGCATAACATATTAAGTCCAATGCATTCCTCATATGAAAAGGTTTTAACATAACATAAACATTCATATTAAAACTAGCATACGAAATGTAAATACATTCTCCATAAACCATGAATGGTATAAAAATAACACATCCATAGTCAAACATATCACAAAACCTTCAATAAAATATGGAAGTTTTGTATCATAATAAATAAACTTCAAATAAGCTTAAAATCCATCAAAGGATGTTGACATAGATGAAATAAAAACTATTTGAGAGAAATATCTCTTTTTTTAAATAATTTAAAAGTCACATAATTATAAAATAAAACATTTACTTTGAAAATATTCTTATAAGCTTATAAGGGAATCTTTGATGATTTTATAATGGCGGAAAATATCTGCACCCGCCGTATAAGTTAAAAAAGACATTCTTACCTTAATTTTGTCGAAAAGGTTAAAAAAGACCTTGTTTAGAAAATGACAGAAATATTCCTTTATAAACTTATTATAAAAATTAAAAAAGGGTATAAATGACTTTATCCCATAGTCATTAAAATAGTAAAAATTATTTGAAATAAATATTTAAGAAACATGGATGTGGATGATAAACAGGTCCCAATAGATAATTATGTATAAACAACCTCAGAGAATGAAGAGATTGTGAAATAAACCCTTACCTTGTACTTTTCCTTGGTTGAGAGTAGGTTAACCTCCTATATAATGGTGAAATAATTGTTATTAAATTATAAAAGAATCATTTAAATTAATATGATATCATATATGATCTTTTAACATTTCTTTGTTAATAATATCTTAGTATTAACGTTGTTTCGGGTGTTAACTTACTCATTTTCTTTTGTATGTTTTGTTACATAAGTCATTTTTTTATGTATAGGTTGTATCTTATTCATATTAATAATTATATCAAGTAATTAAACTTTATTTTTAATCATTAAATGAGAATTAGTCTTGAATGGATACGATGGGAAATGAATCTCATCGCGTTCGTGGAGACGGTAGTCCGTACGTACGCACGCGCGACAATATCATTCTTTTGATATTAAAATAATATATAATTTGATGTTATATCATATATAAAGAATAATTATAATGTTATATTTATTATTTACATGAATTACACATCATTATTATACCCATCTAAATAATAATGTTTTGAATAACAATTACACCATGACGTGGAGACGGTAAGCCGTACGTACGCACGTATGGTGACATGTCATTCAAAGGATGGATATAATACTGAATATGGTTGTAACATATTTATAATAACTTCATGGTACATATAATATACTGGAGTTATTATTTTAGAATGGGAAAAACAAAGAAAGAATAAGTTGAAGAAGAAAGGAACTTGAAAGATGGTGGTGAAAACATTACCTCTTCTTTGGGTTCTCCTTTTTGATTTGATCAAAAGGGCTCCTTAGGTTGGCTTTATGACTAAAGTAAGACCTCTAGGTTGAATTGAGGGAAGTTGAGAGATTATTTGGGCAGGGTTTGGCCGATCCAAAAGGCTTTGAATGTGTGAATTAGTGAGAAGGGGGAGTGCCCTTTTATAAGAGGGCTGAGGGGCACCTTTGGAAAAGCTAGAAATATTATTTTATAATAAATTCATATTCGGTTTCTAATGGCTCTAAAGTGTATTATATAAAGGTTAAGGTGGGTATGGGTCGAAAACCACTCAAACAATAGGTTTTATACAGATTTGGGTCACTATATTTACCTTATCTTTTAGTTTTAACCCTTAGTTAATTAGTTTGACATTTACCATGTCACTTTGTATTTTTATATTATATAGTTAATAAACTTACTATATACATACAAGAGACCCCCAAGTGGTCCATTAATGATACACCTATCATGATACAAGTCCTATGGCCAAACCTTAAGATTTTTAGAAATAGAATATAAATTGATAATATAAAATTTGTTTTAAAAACTATTTTATGTCAATTTTGACACTATTGGGTATTTTGTTTTTGATAATTTCATACCAGCATTATTACTTTGAAAACAATTTATATAACCAATCCTAATATGTCATATTAACCTAGAAAATTCATGTAATTCATAAAAAGTCTCAAATTACATTTATTTTGATATTTATAATATCAATTATTTTAATATTTTATTAATTAGGTAATTACTGCATGGTTCCGAAGAGCCCGACGAGCCTCGCGTTCCGAAGAGCCCGACGAACCCTAATATCACTAAGATCCTTCAAAAAGAAGTCTGTAATTTAGTTAAATATTTCTTTGAAAAAGGGGTTCTCCCCTAGGCTCTCAACTCTCAATTCCTCACGTTAATCCCTAAAGTTGATAATGATGATGAAATCCACCTCTTTCGTCACATCACCCTTTTAAATTCTCTCTTTAAAATTATCACTAAGATCCTTGCTAATAGGATCTCTAATATCAGCAACAAAATTGTATCCTGGAACCAGTTTGGATTCATTAAAGGCATACATATACAAGATTTCATTTGCCTCGCCTCAGAATCCACCAATTTATTGAATAGAAACACTAGAGGTGGAAACGTTTCTCTTAAGCTGGACATCACTAAAGCTTTTGATACGATGGACTGGACCTTCATCTTTAAAGTCCTCTCTAGTTTTGGATTTAATGATTCCTTTTTCAGTAAATTGAAAATCATCTTCAACTCAGCCAATATCTCTGTCCTCATCAATGGTTCGCCTAGGGGATACTTCAAATGCTCTAAAGGTTTCAGACAAGGAGACCCGCTCTCTGCTATCATTTTTACTATTACCGAAGATTACCTTAGTAGGCTTCTCTCCCTTAATGTTGAGCGAGGAAGAATCAAACCTATTATTGCTTCCAAAAATCTTCAGGCTCCTTCTCATCTACTCTATGTCGATGATATTATTTCCTTCCTTCAGGGAGATAAAAGAAATATCAATAATCTTAAATCCATCATTTCACACTATGAGGAGGTTTCCAGCCAGTGCATTAACTGGCAAAACTATTTTATTTACTTTGGTAAAAATTTCCCCTCTAATAGGAAAACTCATATCACCAATGTCTTAGGGGTTAAGGAAGGTTCCCTTCTTTTTACTTATCTTGGTTTTCCCATATTCTGGGGTCGTCCCAAAGATTATTATTTTCAACACATCGCTGATCAAATCCAAAAGCAATTTTCTTCCTGGAAATGTAAATCCCTTTTAATGGATGGTATAATTTTCCTTGTTAAATACACTATTGTCTCTAAGCTGGTTTAATCCATGACGGTATACAAATGGCCTTTGGTCCTGATAAAGTGGTTAAATACTGCCATAAGAAACTTTATCTGGAGTAGAAGTACTCTAGAAAGAAAATTGGTTACGGTCTCTTGGGCTAATTGTTGTAAACCCATTGAAAATGGAGGCATTGGTATTAAGAATCTTAAAATTTTTAATGAGGCCCTTCAAGCCAAACTCATGTGGTCCCTCATTCATAACAACTCTCATTCCATGAGATTCCTCAAAACTCATTTCCTTGATAAGCTTAAATCTAGTTCTTTTCATTACATGACTTCTTCTATCTGTCCATCGATCAAAGCTTCTTTTCACTCTATCTTGGAAAATTCTAGATGAATTGTTAGTAATAATTCTTCTTTAAAATTATAGTTTGACAACTGGACTGGCTCCCCCCTCATTTTGGAGATGACTAATACTTTTTCCTCTAATCCCTTGAACTGCTCTATCAAGGATATGATCAATTCCTCTGTTTCTCAACTTTAGGATACTATAAAGGGGATTGTTGATAATTATTATTTCACTTCCAATGAGGATTTTCTTGTTTGGGAACCTGCTCATAATGGCTTGTTGGATTCTAAAAAATATTATTACCATAATTTCCCTAATGAGGATGAAAATTTTAATTGGATTGCCAAATTCAATAAAGCCTGGATCAAGCCTTCTCACCTTACTCTTATGTGGCGTATTGCTCATCAAAAAATTCCAACTGATGTTTTTTTGCAATCTTATGGTTTTTATCTTTGCTCAAAATTTAGATTATGAAACCATCATCGCGAGGACATTAATCATCTATTTTTATCTTGTGATACGACTATGGCCCTTTGGCATTACATCTTTGACCTTTTTTAATGCAGATGGATTCTAGACACATTTATTTTCTCACAATTGAAAAGAACGTTGGAGTTTCCGAGGTCTCCCCAAATCAAGAATCTATTTTTTACTACTATTGCAGAGCTTCTGTATATTCTATGGTATGGTAGAAATGATTCTTTTTTCAACAATAACTCTTTCAATATTAATGCAGGTAAAATGAGGATTCTTCTTTCTATAAAGGAAGCGGCCAAGATCCAAAAAGATTTTTGTGACAATTTTGTCATGGATTTTGAAACTCTCCGCCGAATTGGTGTCAAAGGTATCTTCCCGAAGCCACGCTACACTATTGAATTCTTCTGGCAGGAACCTCCTCCTGGATGGATTAAAATTAATGTGGACGGAGCCTCAAAGGGTAACCCTGGTCTTTCGGGATGTGGAGGAATTTTTAGAGACCATCAAGACCGGATCCTCAGATGTTTCTGTGGAAGTTTCGGCATTGATTCTGCGCTGGTGGCAGAAATGCTCGCTACTATTCATGCCATTTCCTATGCAAAGATGTTCAACTGGAATAATATCTGGATCGAGAGTGAATCCAATACTATTGTGCAAGACATCTAGAAAGGTGATGCTCATCTTGCTTGGTCTCTCAACCCCCAATGGATGGAATGCCTCGCCGCTCTCAATGGCCTCAACTTTATTGTCACACATACCTATCGTGAGGCTAATATGATCGCTGATGGGCTAGCCAACATGGGGGGTCTCACATGAGATCACTTGGAGGAATGACCTCCCTCTGGAGTTGACCCCCTTCTTTATTAAGGATTCTATAAAATTTCCCTCTTTCCGTCTTTTGTAACTTGTTTGTTTCTCCTTTATTTTGAATAAATATCTAAGTTCTGGTCTTTTGACCAGAACTCACCACCCCCCCTTTAAAAAAATTTACTGCATCACCACTGTGTCATAAATAAATTAAATTATTTAATGTCTAAAAATTATAAATAAAATATCATTATGTAGGAAATATTTTTATCTTTATAATGAATATTTACAATCGAATTTATCTTATGTATAATCGTATATTAAAAATGGTTTAGTTATTAAACTTTGATTTTAACTCTTTTAACTCTTCTTTGAATTAAATAATAATTAATATCCTAATCTAATCCAAGTGTACCTAAATGATAATATTTTATTCCTAAGGTTTTTTTTGGTCGAGATACACTTGTCCAATAGAATTACGACATGTTTTAGGGTAATATTAATACCATTTTTACCCTTAATTTCCCTATTTACTTTTAACCGTGGTAAATAAAAGTAAAAAGTTACTATTCACTAAAAATTATTTTCATCTCATTGAACCAAATTTTACTCCTTGATATTAACTGTGTCTCTTAGATTTTAGAAATTCCCCTCACAGAAGCGGTAAAATTAAGTTTTATGTGAATTTCCAAATTCTTTTAGGAGGTGGGTAAAAGACGGTGAAAAGCTCAATAATATTTTTATATATCTAAAATTATTCTAAACTAACTCCAAAGAATTACATTGAACTTATATAGGTATTATTTATCAATTTTGAACTTAATTAAATTTAAATTAAATAAATAATTATTTAAATAAAAATTCGGTTTTAAACTATAACTCTGTGTTTTTTCACTATTCATCAAAAATTGAAAGTTTTCAGAAAAATACCAAAATTTTACCCTAGGATAATTTCGATATTCCGAATCCAAAAACGAAGTCCATTTTGAAAGATAAAATTTATAAAATTTCAAAAAGTGGGTATTACTATTCATAACGGCTAGTTCGATTGGTTGTGGTGTGTGTTAGAACTCAAAGTTGTGTACAACACACACTACTGTATTATTCAAAGGGAAGCGTACTGTGGAAGATTGGGGGTGTTACAATCCCTGATTCTCACCTCATCTCAATATCCATCTAAGATATCTAGATTGACTATGAATCATTGGCCCTCTTCCATACCTATAACTGAAATCATGAGGTATTCTTGAGTACCAAAGTGTTAGGGCCACCCGAGTAGGGTGTGTGTAAGACTCATTAGTCCACCATCTATGGTTTCAACAATATAACCAAAAAATACATTGCATGCACAATGTGATATTCTTAGAATAATAAATGTAGTGTGAAATCATAATCTAATAATCATCATAGATCCTCTTATAAGGTTATACCTGAGGTCTACCATACCTGTTTTAGCTAGTGTTGGATGTCTCTAAGTATAATGCATTCCCATTAGGGGTGACATCCCATCCTGGAATAAAAAATTACATGGCATGTGGTGGGGATGATTACCCACCCAGGAATCGATATATCATCTGGGGGGATAGTTCCCTCCACAAGAATAAGTGTATCATACAAGAGAATAGTCCTCTACACGGGATTCAATATACCATATGGGGGGTAGCGCCCTAATGAGGAATCATTATATCATTTTGGGGGATAGTTTCCTACCCAATAATCAATATTCATAATATCATCTAGGGGATGGTTTCAAGACCAAGAATCAGTAATACCAATATCATTTGGGGGATAGAACCCTACATAGAAATCATTATATATAGTCACCAAGGGTAATATAGGCCCACCCTGGAATTAGATATCACGGTAATCAGAGTATAATCTCTCACCCTAGAATTAGATATATAGAATACACACAAAAATGGAATTTAAGTTTATCCCAAAATCTCATCATCTAATCACTAGGTTTTTGGTCACTCAAAACTAGACCCACATCTCAAGGAATTATTCATAATCCATATACCCTAGAAGGATAATATCATAAATATCATCTCAGTCACACAATCACATACTGTTAAAACCATAAACAATCTCATCTCACCCTTAGGGGAATCCATTAGGGTCTTCTAAACCCATCCCAGTCTATAGTAATTATAACCAAGACATATCTAACACCCCATGGTGTTCTCACAGACTAGAGTCTCTACCTATCCTAGGTTTCAAAATATAAGTCAAAAACCTAATCTAAATCACTCATCATAGCCCAGCCTTGCAACCCAAGGATCATCTTAATCTGACCTACACTAACTACCTTATAATTATAATTCCAAGTGCTCTAAAACCCCAATACTCTCACCACAGTTTGTCTCGCATATCCCTTAAAGGATCTCTCAAGATCATAAACTAGAGTAAACCTCTTATCATAACACATATAGACCCAAAGGACTTATCCTGGCCATAACCTTCCCTATGAATTAGATCCTCCCTCAAGAGGGTGTTACCAATCATGTGTGAGTTGTAAAATTATCCAACCCATATCTACTGGGAATAATACATCTATGCCTACCCAAATAGCCTTAAAAACTAAACTAGGATATGTGATTCATATCTTAATCACAAGTATCTATACTGATCTCCTACAACATCAACTAAAATCATTTCCCCTTTTGTGACACAGTAAGCTGGTGACTCTATTTTCCATAGACATCATTGGATCATCTACTCTAAACTTAGAAGGCTAAAATCCACCATATCTCTAAGTCCACTATGTTTCATTCAACTTATTTAATTCACATATCTATAGGGTTCATGTTTCGTTTAGCACAAATTTAAATTCAATACCTTTAACATAAGTGTAAAAGGTATAAAACTAGTGTTCAAGGGTCTATCTTGGCCTAAGAAACCTTCATTATACTTATAGTAATTTATGGGAAATGAATCATTTTAAAATATAAGGTTGATAGAACACAAGTAAAGAGACTAAATATCGCATGCTATTAAAACACTTTTCATAGCTTTAGGGATATGTTTAGGGAGAACCTACCTTATCCAGGGTTATTCCCTTTAAGTATGCTTTTCCACCATAGGCTTGGCTCGTCCAATTCTCATCCAAGATTGTACCATAACCCGAGCTCCTATCTCAGGCCATCACATTCAAAATAATTAATTATAACCATTTATAGTAAATTATTTTATTTAATTAAAAAATAATAATCACCAAAAAACTCATTGGGTGTATTAAACTCATTAAAACCTTGAGCGATGGCATGTTAAAATCTCATGGCATGCTCCAGGTACCCCAGTTAATAAAATCCCAGTCATATGGCACCCAGTCACTCGCCAAGTTCATTCGATTTAATTATAAATCCAAAATAATTAATGAAAGTACCATACCTTTAACTAAATGGTGATAAAAAATAAGTTTTTATCCTACCAAAACACCCTCTATCCAATCCAGACAAAATTCTCATGAAGTGGGATTATTCCCTATGCTTTGGTGGAATCACCTCTCTAAAACCCTAACTGGGATAACAAAAATCAAATAAAACAATGGGTATAATAAGGAGGAGTAATTGGGATATCGTACCTTAAATATCTATGGATCCAACTAAATACCACACCTCTCCAAAGGGTTTCCAATGGGAAAAGAATAAGGGAAATATTCATCCAACTAGTACCTCCTTGAGCACCTCTTCCCTCTAAAATATGAATGGATTAAGTCTCTAAAAGCCAGGTTTGGCCTTGATAAAAAAAATTCTCAGGATCCTATTCATGGTGTGAAAATGAGGGATACTCCATGACACCTAATATCTTGTAAATACTATGGTGAGGACCTTATTGTTGTGTTGAAACTAACCCCAAAAGGTAAAGGGGTCAATACCCTACAACCACCCTCGCCAGGACACCCTCACGGTGTTTGCCTTATAATTTCATCATGTGGAATACACTTTATAGGAGACCCAAAACATAATCTTATACATTTTCACTACCAACTTATTGGATTTAGGTTTCCATGAAACATCACCCCTACCATGTCATGACCTCCCAATGATTCCCAAAAAATAAAAAAAATCCTTAACTCTTGTACATGATGAGTTTACGCCTAAACGGTATGGACCATTTAGTGAATCCCTTAGTAATGGAATGGAATATTGACCACACCCTCCCCCATAAACATGGTTTGATTCCCTCCACCATGATAATACCCCCATATATTAAGTTTTTTATTAAATTAACAACCTTCACAAACACTCTCAACAACATGAAACCCACTAGTTATGGTGTGACCTATCCTCTACAACAAAACTCAATAAAGGAGGTCACCCCAACCCTACATAGACATTCACCTTATCAGTCAAAACACATCATGAGTCTTGAACCATGTTCAAAAACATATTATATGGATGTTATAACCCTTTTAATCCCAATATGAGTCCCAATTATCAACACATCCCCTACTCTAAAACCAAAAAATTCAAATTCCCTCTGAACTTCACAACATGTAACAATGTAAGTCATTGCAGATAACACTATAAAATGTTATTTTTTTAAAAAAATTCCTTATACTTTTAAAAAATCAATTCTTATTTGTATATAATTAGTGTGAAGATTATTATAACTAAACCATAATAATTGAGTAAATTGTGTGAGCAAAGTGAATATAATAGTTGTGAACTATTTTGACTTTTGGATTCCACCTTATTAATTTTTAACATAAGTTAACCTTTTAAAATTATTCAACTCTCAGTCCATGACCCTATAAAGTGAATCTGATCCTACCTAGAATTCATAATAAAACCTCAGTATGAATGTTATTCCTCCTCTTAAAATGATATAACTACTAGATAATATTTAAGAAATTAGGGTAAGTTAAATTCACTATGATCCTAAATAATACATTTATTAAATTTTAATTAGTGAAAAAAGATACATTAATTTCATAGAAGGAACAATATTCCTTTATTCAGAGCCAAAATTTTAAATTTCATTCTCAAATAGTTAAAAATAAGAGAATATAAAATAGAATTATAAGAATTTTCATATCCCAAAATGTAAAACACCAGTTTCATTTTAATGATCAATATTTACTAAAGAATTAAAATTGGGGATGAGGAAATATATATTGAAAATGGGGTTTATGAATCTCCAATAACTCACGAAATTAATGGATTATCCAGAAATATCTAAGCAGAATAAAGTCTCAATTTCCTTCTTACTTCCCTTCTGATTAATTATGTATTCCCTCTATCAATGAACGACCTCTCTCCCTACCAAGAAAATTCTTTATTTTGAAATCTCAATCAATATTTATGATATTCTCTCTCTTTGATTTAAAAAACACATCATTAAATTTTTTTCAAATATTTCATTATCTTTGGAATTCCTTCTTCAAATCTTCCATTTAGAGCCATCTTCCTTAGATTTCTTCCACATGTATTGGCTAAAGGGTGCATATTTCCTTAAGTGGGTATATCTATCCAAGATTCACAATTCATCTTCCATTACCTCTTTATTCTTGTTTGGATGAAAATTTCATAGAGGATCATGAAATTATTTCCCTATTCAGCTATAAAAGTCATGGATTTGGTAATTATAGATTATTGGTCATTCCCCTCAATCCTTTGGTGTAAATTAGTTTAATCCTACATAAAATTAATGTTTGAATCAAACATTATGGGAATATTTCATGTCATAGGGTATGAAAATATCATATTATCTTCATCTTATATAATTATGGATATGATATCCCCGGATCACCTAACGTGTGCTTCTAGATGATTTTGTGAATTTGGTGGGAGAATTGTTTCACTCATACATAGGTTCCCCGATCCACCTTACATGTAATTACCTATGATTAATTACACTTATAAAACATGTTTAGTAGCTTGGTTCACCTGACATAGCACTAGAGACAAAATAATTAATCTTCCACATGTCTCCTTATATTAGGGAACTGATGATTCTTATATATCTATTATTCATTCATATGTAATAAATTTCCTAGAATACTTCTCCTCACACGGGTTGATATTACTTCTTCAATGAAAATGATAAGACTCTTATATATGGGGTGATGAGCCTTAAAAATTTCTTGATTCATAACTGTGGTAAAGGACAAGAACTTTACACATAATTATTGTTCCAAAATAAACTTTTTATATACTCATAATTTTCCAATTTCTTAAGAGTGCTGAATCAAAATGACTTTTATGTATTCGGTAGAGACCTTTACATATCACATGTTGGATTTGATGTCATAAAACAAAATTATATATAATTTATTATTATATATATTCATATTTTTTAATATTAATTATGTTATTATCATATTATGATTATATTTCTATATGACATTGTATATGATAATGTCTTAAGGGTGTATGTCACATCGAAATTTCATAGTATTATTCCATTATGATGAGAACCTAGAAGTACTATAAGATTATTCCTAAAGATATATTCTATAGTTAGATGATATAATTTGATAGGAAACAAATGATTCATTATATCAAGGGTATGGAAATATAATACATTAAGACTTATTCTCATGAAGAATGTTATTTGTAATCTCCAAGAGAAGGAGGTTATAAGAACTTGACCCACCAGTAGGAAATCCAAAATTATAGGTATCATTGGATATTCCTCTCTTTGTACATGTGTAATGGTCCTTTAAATTTAATAATATAATTAATTTATGTCATGAGTCACGTAATTTGATGTATTTCTAAAAACTATGATGATATATGCTTGTTTCAAGGTGTGATACGTTGGGTGCATCACGAATGATGTTAAATTAATAAACAATGTGAGAAAGAATTTTTCCCTTCTATTCTTTAATTGAAGTTAATTTCTTATTTCCTTTTATGGTAATGTAACTTCTTGATTAAGACCATGTCCATGGAGTTCAATAAATAAGTTCATTTCTGAAAAATCAAGGAAAGAAACCTCAAGCACATAGGTTAACAACACCGGTGTGAAACTTTCTTGATTAGAGATATCTAGATAAAGGGGTTATATTACATTGTGTATGTTTGTATGATGTTGTAGGTTTTTGTGACATTAAATTATTTCTATATGGGTTTTTTAGTGTGTTTTTATATTCTAACCTTGGACATTAGGTATTATAGCCTAATTCCATTGAGAAATATACCTAGAGGGTCTCTAACTAAGTTTCGTCAGAAGCTTAGTTAAATTCTATATAAATTTAACAAGTTTTATTCCTTTATAGTTTAATAATTATTCATGTTTATTTGATTGAAAATATTCAATCACCGGGTATTTGAGAGGACATATGTGGGTTGAATATTTAATGAATATTTATTCTTAATATATTAGGGAATATAATATTTTTCTATTTATCGGTGAATAATGTAATGATATTTATTTATTTAAATATATTTTAATTATTTATGTTTTGGTAAATACCAAGGAGGAATGACAAGTCAAGGTAATGGTCTGGTAAGAAATGATATATTCAAGATTGTTTGAATAGCATTTAGTTAATTTATTCAAGAAATAATATTTATTCATTTATAAGTTTAGTTCATGTCAAGTAAATAATAATATTATTATTATTATTTGGTCATGGGGTTCACTATGGATTAAGAGAATAATTAGGGCCTCTTTACAATTTTTTGTTCTCTAACCCTATGTCAATAAATACTCCGTTATGTCATTCTCTAACTCTATCCTGGCCATTCCAATCATTGTGTAGAACAAATTATATATAAAATTATCTCAATACCTAGATATATCCTCTCATAGGATGCTCTCAAGAATGAAGAGTTATCCTCCTCTTCCACCCTATTGATTCTATAGAGAAATAAATAATCCATCCACATTGAAATATTTTTATGATGATCAACAAATAATCATGAAAGCATTAGACTATTCTATTCTTGAACTCAAGGATTTCTATAATAATGTTCATAGGTCAATGAAGTACATGTGGATCACTACTAAAAGGATTATACCCGTAAATACTCTTACTATAATGATGATATTCTAAAATGTGTTATAACAAATCTTCAATGAAGAAAAATTCCAACATGAGGTAATTATTAAACTATATTAATTATAAATTATATGTTAAGATCATGTCTCATGGATTCTAAGGTTTCTATTTATCTAGTTCTGAGGAGGAATTTGAATAAGTTTAGGAATTTTCATTGTTGGGCATATGCCTAACTGTATCCACTACACCTGATGACCTTCATGTGATATGATAGCATTCACATCATGCTTTTAAATTATTTATTAATCATTGATCATTATATGAATCTGATATTAGTTTTATTTTTGATGTAATATTTTTTTAAATATTAATATTAAGATCTCTTTTTCTTCTTCATTATCACTTATATAACCAAGAGCATGTTAAAAACATATGAATAAAATATAAAGAACCCATAATATGGTTCCTAGAGTTATAACTAGAAAGTAAGGGACTACATGGCATGTACCCATGTTCAATGCTCCAGGATTAACCTTGAATTTAATTCAAAGTTCCATACATTGAATCATATGTGACATTATTAAAACACCATGTGTTGACTAGGCCAGGGTAGAACATAGTTTACCATACTACACTCCATGTAACTCTTTTACACATCGTGTAGTCTATGCATCATTAGAGTGAAAAACACAGGGTCAGAGACATGTCATTTAATTTATTACATGACGTGGGGGTAGATATTCATGAAACTCGGAGGTCACATGTCATGTAGATAGAATACACATTGTGTACCTTAAAAGTTTCTATGCTTTACAAACATACCTAGTCCCTAGGCATGATTCATGGACATGGTCAGAATCCACTACACAATATATATTCCTCTTTGCATGTCGTGTATTGTACCAGTTTACATGGAAAGTTAAAATGAATTTAATACTCTATTAAACCTCATAAATACGTGTTTGTGTGTCATTAATTGAAAGAAAAAATCATGTGTTTACATTCCATGATGTTTATCTTATATATTTTATGAGTACATAGTACATGACTATAATATACACTGGGTAGTTCGAATAGGTACACACCATGTTTCCTCCAAGTACACATCATGTACTTAATTAATTTTATATAAAATTTATTTATTTAATTTGTTAAAAATATATTGAATGGGAATATATTAAACTATTTAGATGTAAATTTAGATAAATTAATTGATTGATTAACAAAGATAATTAATTAATTTGAGTGTGTGTTATCTTCATTAAGAATTATAAAAATGAATAATAGTTAATTTAAAGAATATTGATTTCATGCATGGATAATCATGGTCTTATATAGACCTATGTATGTGAATGGTTTCTTTTAATTTATTATTATTATTAAATTAAAATGATGGGTTTTCTTTAATTGCCTCTCTTATACTATATAGGACTTTTGTTTCCATGGTTTCTTTCATGTAAACCCCATAAACCATTCCAATAGTTCACATCACCTACATGTGAGTAAAAGAATATGTAAAGGAAGTAGCTTCATGATGAGAGGAGGTGGTTAAAACTCATATCCAAGTTGAAACAAACCCAAAACATACATGGCACACAAATAAAACGTTGTTACTAATATTAGTGCATAGTTCCATGATTTGTTTCCCTAAGGTCAAGAGTTGGTTTATCATCCTCTAGATAGACCAATCATTAGAAAAGATCATAATCATACCACTTTATTATTTATCTAGAAACTGTTAATCACATAAGTAAAATCTTCTTTATAATAACAAGAATGTAATAAGATAAATTTTTTAATATATTCATAAATATAAAAAATACTCAAACCAAAATATTAAGTTATTAAAGCCTTCCATTATTTAAGTTATGATGAAACCATAATTCAAAGTACTTGTTTGGAAGAATTTAGGGTGATTTTTATTATCAGGTAGTTTTAACTTAATTATTTAGTTGAATTAACTTATTTTACATCAAGGTTTGACTTCCTAAGTAGGAATTCATGTAACTAAGAGGCAAGTATTAAGTAATCTACGTTTGGGATTTTTGGATTGGGATGTCCACTCAACAAATCAAGGAGTTGTGATCTATTGTAGTTGGCAAGACATGTCTACCTAAATACCTCAACTAGTATTCCAATCCAAATTCTAGGTTATTATAAAGGATATATGGATCCTTTATACTAAATTATCCATGAGATAGGATATTCCAAAACTAATAATGAGGGCTATCGGGTATCGATAAAATAGTGTGAGAATATAAATTAATGTTATTATCTAATTTATAATATATATAAAGTACTAAAAATATTCTCTTATTATAGAAATGTAAATATATAAATCATAACCTTTATTTTTTTGATATATAATAGATATGTATAACCTTATTATCAGCTCAAATTTCAAGTAATAGTATAGGCTCTTATGTATTATATTATGCCATGAGTGGAAATTATATGTGTTTGAAACCCTTATTATCAGCTCAAATTTCTAGTAATAGTATTGGATCTTGTGTATTATCATCCATAGAGAGTGATATCAATAATCAAAATGATGAAATGGATGCATATAGCAATATTTATCACCATTATGATCTTTATAAAGAGAACATGTGACAATAGAGATATGTGATCTCCAATGCACTATTCACATGAAATTGTGGAGATTTGATGCCAATTGGGCTTCATGTAATTAATTTTATTGTCTACATATAGTGATTAGATATTTGGGCTTTAAAATCCCTGATGAGTTGTGCATGGATCTCATTTTATCCTTACTACCTAAGAGATTCTCTAATTTCATTGTTAATTATAACATGAACAATAGTGAGAATTCTCACTTGGAACTCCTTACCTAGATTTTCCAAGTTGATAAGTACACGAGGCATGAAAAACCTACATTCATTATGGATAATAAAAGGAAGAACAAGGAAAATATCCCCAAGCCTCACTCAAAGTATAAGGCTCGTGAGCACCGTCCTTCCAAAAAGATGAAGATACAAAGATAGGAAAAGGAAAAAAAGGCATAGTATGTTTCTCATGTGGTGAGATAGGCCACTAAAAGAGGAATTATACCTAAAATAAGCATGGGGAAGATTTATATATGTTCATTATCGAGTGAAATCTTTCCATATCTACCAATTGGGTATTAGGTATATCTTGTGGGACTAACATCATTATCCAAATTAGGAACCATATATATTCTAAAAGATTGATATAAAAGAGGTGTATCTTTGATAATACAATGTATCATGACTTATATCCTTTGTTATAGGATACTAACACTTTCCATTTCAAAAAATATAGATTTTGGTTTTGAAAGGTTGTTATTATATACTCAGTGTTACCAAAAACATAATCCTTTTATCCTTCATTGATGTTAATGGTTTTATTTTTATATTTAGAAATAAAGTTGTTTCTTTTAAAAAGATAGCATATGTTATGGTATAGAACATTTAAATAATAATATTTATGTATTATATTATCAAAACCAATTATTGGTAATTAATAATGAATCATGTTTTCATGACTCATGCTACACCCAATTCATCACTAACTTAGTCATGTAAATGATATGTGGTTGATAAAACTTTATCAATAAGGCTATTAACATTATTTTGAACAAAATACACTTAACAGATGTCTCACGTATTTATAATTCAAGATGACTAAACCAACTTTTGGTGGGTAGGGTTAAAAAGCCACATAGCTTCTAGAATTGGTATACACTGATGTGTGTAGACCTTTTCTGGTAGAAGCTAGAGGTATGTATTATTACTTTATTGCTTTTAATAATGACTTGAGTATATGTGTATATGTCTATTTAATGACACTACTACGAAAATGGAAAATGGAAGGGCCACCTTTTATTAGTGCTAAGAAAAAAGCACTGATAAAGGAACCCTTTATTAGCACTATTAAAGGCATTATTTATTAGCACTTTTCTAGTGTTGATAAATGGATTCTTTATCAGATCTAGAAAAGCACTGATAAAGAATCCCTTTATCAGTGCTTTTGTCTTAGACCTAATAAAGAGTACACTTTATAAGCGCTAAAAAAGCACTGATAAAGGCTTCCTTTATCAGCACTAAAATTTTAATGCTGATAAAACCATAGTCACATATTTTATAAAATATGGTGCACAGTATCCTCTGTTTATCATGCCCTCAAGACCTCATGGTGCTATACCCCTGCGACAACTCCCCCCCCCCCCCCGATCTTCTCTTTGTAGGACCTCCACCGCTAGCCCTACTCCTTATCCTCCCCCTCGAACCCCTTCCGTGGATCCTTCTCCCCACAAACCCTACTTCCTCCTCTCTGTTGGACCCTACTCCCCACAAACCCTACTCCTCCATTTCTCAATGGTGGTGGCTCCTCCCATGCACCTCCCCATCGTGGTCGCACCTTCCCCTCCCAACATAGCACAGAAGGCTCCCTGACTGCTTGATGCTTCTTCTCTCCCTCCATCACAGGTGAAATCTACTCAAGGTAAGTCTCCCACTTCTCCTTTTTTGTTTCTTTTTGGTGGATAGGTTTTGTGAGAGTATTTTTCATTAGGGAGATGTTTTGATTCTTCCCCATGATCACCACCCTTGGATTAGATGATAACTAACATAGAGTTCTAACAATCTATGTCACGAAATAACACACGTAGTGGATACTTATACTTGTTTAGCTGATGATTTGAACTAAAGTATGGCTTTTTTATGATTCCCCATGGGTCCTTATGATGTTTGGAGCTAGAATTTATTTTTCACCAAGTGTCATATGTATGAGGGTTTGATACTCTCATGCAACCTCAAGCTAGACCTTGTTATACATGAATATTCTATTAATGTTGAGTGCCTTTTCCTCATCCTTCTGGTGGAGTGGGATTATCTATACTGGAGAAAGTGGTCTTTTTTTAAACCCCTTCATGAAAAAGAAGAGTTTTTATAGTACCTACCTTATTATTAATTGGTTACACTTTGTGGGTGTCATGGTGTGTTGGTGATTGTTTTTATGGGAAAGGTTCTATTTATGATAGTTATTAGGACCCCTCAAATATAGAAAGTGTATCCAACCCTGTGGATGTTAAGTTATATTTACCTTAGTTGGTGAGCATGGTTTTATGTGATGTGTGCAAGAGGAATACTTTTTTCCCTATGAATGTCAAGGAATTCTAGAATTATTCATAAGGAAGACTTATGGTTAACTCTTGGTAAGGATATGGTGTATGCATCAACCCATATACCAGAGATGATGAGTGTCTTTGTGAAGTTATAATGTTCTAAATTGAATCTCTCCTTGAGATTGTTCATAGTGGATCCTATAATCCATTTAGGTTCATTTATTATTAAACCACGATTCATGGAGTCGCCTCCAGTATTCATGCACTAGGGCCATAGAAGATGAGGAGATTAGAGTAGCATATTCATGGAAAGGTGAATGTTATTCTTTGGAAAAGGAATTTGGGTTCAGATAGTGGTATGAACATGTGAGTAGTTGTATTTGGGTAGTTAATTATTTTTATGATTGTGGAATGTTTCTTGACTTCGATTAATGGTAAATTCCACACACCTTTCTTTTATGTGAAGGATAATTAAGGGTGGTGTCAACTTAGTGAACCTCTATGACCAGTTGTTCCTAGGTGCTAGTTTAGAAGGTATTTTCTTGAAAATGGGGAGACACCATGCAATTAATTGGGTAGATAGTGATTCTTCCCTGATACCTATTATGGGTATCAAGATTGTTATTTTGAATGGAGACTTCTCTAGTAAAGAACTACCCTTGGTGTGTCAGGCCAAGTGATTTTGGTTAAGTACACATACACTATGGAGAACCCGATTATGTGATGGGGGTGAATTTATTCTTAGGAGATTGTAAATGTCTTTCACTTGGATGGATTGTATTTCACCTCTTTTTATTAAATCCATTGATTTATGTTGATCAATTCATAGACCGACCTCTAGTGGTTTGGGGGAATTCAACATGTAATACTAAGATTTGGATGGCTATATTAGTGTTCTATAATTATGCCTATGGTTTGAGTTGATATCATAATATTTTAAGGTAGTGATCTTCTGGGATGTAGGGTTATCAACACCACCCACAGTAGGTATGTGATGAAATTATCATCTCAGGAGGCACTTTCATTCGTAGGTACCTCAAGGATAGCCCATTACTCCAAGGAATTTAATATGATTTTGATGGGTATAGATATATCACATTTCATTTTCTTAACATTCATGCTACAGTCAGAGAGGCAGTCGATGAATAGCCTAGGAAGAGGAAGGAACTGGAGAAAGGAGGTCTGTATAACACTAAAGTGATGGAGGAGATCGGGGAGCATCATGAGGTGGATGGAACTTTGGTTTGATTCTACTAATACTGCCCCTAAGTAGAACACTCCTATATTGGGAAGTTAGTGGTTATAATCTCGAATAGTTGTAGTCACTAGAGTCTTTTTACCAGGAGGCTTCAGAAGTGTTTGGAGGTACGATCTATGTTCGTTATACTTTTCATATAGTACTTTTAGAAATTGGTACAAGAAACTATTTTTCCTAATTTTTTCAATTATTTTCTAGGCATATGGTGGGCGTTGGTAGAGCCCCATTATAACACCCTGAGATTTTATGAGATATATTCTTTTTAATTTCTTTGATGCCTTCTATTGTACACCACAACAATATTAGCTTTTACTATACACAACACCGTATTAGCTTGCAGTATATGCAACACTATTCTTGGCTCGTGTTACACACAATTTCAAGTTCGTTTTTTTGGAAATTATTCTACGCAACATTAAGTATAGATTTTGTTTAATGAATAAATGAAATAAGTTTTTATTATGTTATATGAAACACCAAATAGAGCTTGCACTACACGCAGCCCTGACTTGGCTTTCATTACACGTAATCGCGACCTTCCTTGATAGCGTGTGTAGTACGCAATACCGGGTTTCACTAAACAACGATATATTGTAATAATATTATTATGGACTAGCCGTTATGAATAGTATTAAATAAATTTTGAATTTTATAACATTATTATTCATCTTACACATTTTCTAGAACAAGGTATGATAACAAAATAATTTTTTCAGGTAAAATAAGTATTTTTCAAAAAATGTAGTTTTGTCACCTTTTGATGGCGCACCCAATTTAAATATAGTTTTTGACATGTTTATAAATTAAATTTTACAAAATAAAATTCTTCTTTGGAATTAGGATATAAAAATTTACTTTGGATAATTTTTTCATATTATTCTGATAACTTTCATATTTTAATGAATATTAAAAAACGATATATTTTAATTAAAAAAAACTTTTTTTCATCGCAATAATTTATATGGTTAAATTATAATATTGAATGGTTTTTAATTATAAATACAATATATTTTTACAATTTAATATAATTTATGTCATTATCATTGATTTTACATTGAATTCATAGGTAAAATCATTTCAATCTTTTGCAATGTTTTAACTTTTAAAACTCGTTTCCTTAACAACGGGATTAATTTTAAATTAATTTTGGCAACTTCTGTGATTTGAATTTGGAAAAATGGATTCTATATTTGGAATCAGTAGGTCCAAATTATGCTAAAAAGTTACTTTTTATTTTTATTTATCATGAATAGTAACTACAGTAAATTTTATTTACCAGGATTAAAGGTAAATCGGGTAATTAAGGGTAAATATAATATTATAAAATTAACCTAACACTTGTCATAATATAATTGAATGATTATATTTTATCCTAAATAATACTTGGGTCTAAATAGAACCTAATGGAACCCACTTGTATTTGATTAAGACTTTTTATTTAGTTTATTTAATGGAAAGTGAAATGTCTCACTCAAACTTTAATAATTAGATTATTTTTAATATATAGTTATACAGAATATAAATTCGATTATAAATTCTTATTTTGAAATAAAAAATGTTTTTATTTATCATGGTAATTTATTTGTAATTTTTAATAAATATTTTATTACCTTAAAATCTTATACATTAATGATGTAGAAATTATTTATTAAGTGAACAATCAATAATATAGTTTTTATTAAAATAATAATACCTATCAAAGGGACCCTAAACTTGACCAAACTTTATTGATCGAGTATATTTATACCCTAATCATCCAAGGGTCAATTTGGGGACCATTTGGAACCTTATAAAACCGATTAGGACATTTATATTATTTTATTTTAAATGATGTCAAAGATGTCACCATCATAATTTAATAAATACATCAATTTAAATGTTGTGATTTTAAGATGATAAATTCGATTAAAAATATTATTATGAAAGGTATTATATTTATCTTCATAATAGTATTTTATTTTTAATTTTTATACAACTAATTATTATATTAAATGATTATACAAAAATGATGTAGTGATTGTTTTATTAAGAGAAATATCAAATAAATGGTTTTATAAATATTAAAATAAACATTATATGAACTAATTAATGTTCTACACAAATTTTATAGATTAATATGACATTTTATGAATCTATTAAACATGTTTTTTCGAATATATCCTCTGTTTGGATTTTATTTAAATTCAAATAAATGAATCGTGTCAAAATTAATACTACTGTTATTTTATAAAAATAGCATATTATTAAATTGTTTAAAAATCACATAAATATTTAAAAATTATAAATTTAAATTTATATGGTCTAAAATTTCATAAATTACCCAATTGTGGATAATTCACAACACATAAGTAATTATTTATAACAATTTAAAATTTAGAATATTATTACCACAAACAAGATTAAATAAATTAAATAAGGATAAATCAAATTGATAAGGTTTAAAATAAATTACCAATATGTCTAAATTTTATTTTATTAAAAGATTAAAACCCTATATCATCTCATATTTGGATTTAAGTCATTTTTGGGGATTTTTAAGTGGGGTTTGAATTTATTATAAATTAATATTTCTTATGTTTCCAAAGGTGCCCCTCTCCTCCCTTATAAAAGGGCACCTCCTCCCTCACCTCTTCACAACACTTTGAGCCTTCAAGATCAGACAAAACCTGCCCATTTCTCTTCTACACTTCCCTAGAAACATTCTGGTGGTTCTGTTCTTCTCAAAAGACCAACTCCAGTCCCTTAAGAGGAAGCTTAAAAGAGGTACGTTGAAGAAGAGGTAATCTCTTCTACCGATTCTTTCAAGTTTCTTTCTTCTTCAAACTCTTATTATTTAGTTGTTTCATTATAAAGTAATAACATAAGTATCAATAATATACCGATATATTATTATAAATATGAAACAACCCCATTTCACCTTCTAACCATCCTATGGAAAAAGAAATCACCGTGCGTGCGTACGTACAGAATACCGTCTCCACGCCGTGGTGTAATATATTTTTCCACCACCACCTTACTTGGATGGGTATAATGGTGTAAATAATAACTATATGTGTATATTATGACATCATACTAATTCTGAGATATTATATCATCCACTCCAATTCCATTCAATAATTATGGGAACGATATCATCACTCGTGCGTACGTACGGATTACCGTCTCCACGACGCGATGAGATTCAATCTCCATGTCAACCATTAAAGAATTATTATAAAGTATATATAATGAATAATAATGGTATATATAACATAATAATGCTACTGGATTTATGTATATATTATTTACTTACTTACATTCAAGTCAGTAAGGAAATGAAAACAGCGTTAATGCGTACGTACGGCCTACCGTCTCCATGAACGGTGTGTTTCATTTCATTTATCTATAAATTATATATATATATATACTGAATATATATGATATATAAATCATGTTTTACATTTTGGAAGTTATTAAATCATGATATAAGTAATTATAATATCAAGAACAACAAGTCCAAACACGTATGATAAATGAAACGATTTTACCAAAAACGCTGCTTTAACGTGTAATTTACAAAAGAACGGGTAATATAAAGTCACAAGTGAACCATATATGATATCATAACAATAAATATGATTCTGTAATAATTCAATGACATTATTTAAATCAGTATACAGGAGGTTCAGATACATACAAAGCATATCAGACATAGGGTAAGGGATAACTTTTCCAATCTTGTTTTTATCCGAGATTGTTTATTCGTAAGTATTTACTGGGGTTATATTTATCATCCACGTCCCTATTTTCTAAAAATGGTTTCATGTATGTTTAAAGTAATTTTTACCCATTTTTTACTTTTACTACATGGTATGTAAGTAATCTTTCTTTTGTTTACCATACGAGGTACTTTTTGACTTTTCCGGCAAAAGTACGAGAAAAATGTTTTTTTAACTTATACGACATGAATGGATTTTTACTATTTCATAAAGCCTTATTTTCATGAATCTTACTCCATATTATTTCATTATTATTTTCAACAAAATACGTTTCTTTTAAAATTGGATGGAATTTTGTAAAAAGAAAATGATTTTAAAGAAGAAAGGATATTTTCCTTAAGAATTCATTTCAAGTGTTTTGTCAAAACTATTTTCCATATAAGATGACATTATTTAGTATGATTATGTTTCAAGTATAATGTATCTATTATTTAAATGGTTTTATTCTTATAATTATGAAATTATATCCATTTGTTTTATATGGATTATGTTATGATGGGATGATGTTTATGAAACCCATTTTATTCTTTGGGTTATGATGAATGATTTATATTTTGTGGCACAAGTAAGAATGATTTCATTGTGATATGGGTGAGACATATATATCCCTCAAATTCATTGGGTAAAGATTTATATCTCATTAGATAGACATGGCTGAAATGGTAAGTTAATCCAGTTCAGTGATACAAGACTGGAATGAGGAGTGAACTCGATTCTGTAAGGGAATTTGTCCATTAAGATAGTCTTGGCAGCAATGCCTTGGATAATATGGAAATAATATCAAGTGCTTGATGGTTTTCCACAATTATATATTTTATTTCTATGATATTTTATCATGATTAATGTTTATTTATGATCTATGCCTTACGTATTGCCATGTTTTATGTCATTGCTCAAGATTTTGATGTTTAAACATTATGTTCAGGTTTTTTAAGTTCAAATGTATATGATTTGTTTTATTTTCTCCATGCTTACCCTTAATGAGAATTTTTTCTCACCCTTTATATGTTTTCTTTTCCCCAGGATTTAAATAAAGGTTTTAGGTAAGAAAATAAATAGGGGAAGATCTTTATGTGAGATGTTGAAGATCTTTCACCATGATTAGAAGATTATGTTCTGAGTTTCCAAAAACACTAAACTATTACGGTCCTTGAGTGTTGGTTCTTGTTATGTATTAATTATTCCGCAAAAGTACTGTAATATCTATGTATGTCAAACTTGGGTCTCTACAGTTGGTATCAGAGGAAAGGTTTAGTTAACCTTTGGAAACTAGGATGCGAAAACTTTAGTGAAATCCCTAGAGATATTTCTATGGTATGTCTAGGTATGTCCCTAAGGTTACGTATAAGTATAGGTTATAGTCCTAGAATTATGGTAATGATCTTAGAATTTAACCTAAGATGTTAGATATTGAAGGTAATCCCCCTTGATTATGATTTTTTCCTCTCACACTATTCTTTTTGGGTTTTAGAAAATGGCTGGAAACAGGAAGATTCACGATAATGGAGAATATGATGGACAATGGAATTATATTCTTCATGAGAAACCAAATGAAACAGGATTTGGAAGTCCAAACATCATTATTATGACTAATCAGAAATCTCATAATATGATCAATAATCTCAACTTTGGTAAGTATCCCGACTCATCTAATAAGAGAAAGATGGAGTTTCATGATGATCATAGAGGAAAGAAAGTTCAATTTCCCTCATGTAAATCATGTGGGAAGAGGCGTCAAGGAGAATGTTTCAAAGGAACTGGAAGATGCTTTGAGTGTGGAAAGGAAGGACACAAATCCATTAAGTGAAAAGGAAAAGTTTCAGTTAACACCATGGACAAGGATAATTGTATTTCTACGACATCAACAACGATTAAATTTTTTAAATGTGGAATGTATGGGCAATATGCAAACCAATGCCCTAAGGGAAAATCTCATGAATAGAATCATCATGGTCATATGGGTAGTATTTATATTGATGATGATGAAGAGACTAAAAATGATATGTTAGATGAATGAATTGTTGAAGCTCAATCAATGGTTTAAGAAGGTTGTGGAATGATTTATGTTTATCAAGAGTTATGTTGTATAGGTAATGGTACTATGGAATAAATACACATCTAAGGATTGCTAAACTATTATTTTTCCTATATTATTTGGAAGTATATGTTGAATGGTACTGGTAACCATGGAAGGTTATTCAGATATTTTTGGAAAGAAGATGATATGCGCATAATGAATGGATAAGGAGAAAATAATATGTTTGATAGTATTAATGAGCTCATGACTGATATAAGGACAAAGTGATATCATGGTTTGAGTATATATAAATTTTGGGATTTTGGCATGTGGAAAGAGTTGAATTTTGGCAGCATTCAGGTTTTCACTAAGGTTTAATGGGTATTCATTTTTCAATAGAATACATGATTAAGGTATTCGCATGTTTAGAATGCGATCAACAAGTTATATCTTATAATATATGGGGGATAAATGATGGTATTCATGTGCTTGTTGTGTGACCTTTCCAGTAATCGTTTTCTTTATACTATGAGATTGTACATATGTATTTTGGATAAGTCTAAAGATTGGAATGAATTATGTTGGACATCAGATAGTATTGTTTAAGGATATAACTTTTTTCGATATTATTTTTGTAATGTTATAATAGTGTAGTTTTAGAAAAAGGACAACTTGCAGGATGGGCGATAACCCGTCGCGTCAAACAAGGCTGTGGGAATCGAACCCACAACCGAAGTGCGACAGGCCTTTATCGCTTACCACTGGCCTATAAGAAGTCCCTGGTTAGTATAAACTAGTTTTATTTTATTAAGAGGTATGATAGATGAAGTATAAGTCCATTTTTGGAACCATATATGATTAATCTCTCCATAGATGGACTTATGTATATAACTTTTACTAACCTTATGTTTGAAACAGATGGAATGACCTATCATTCTATCGTATGATCTGCTAACACTTTGAAAAAGAAAAATTCAACTTCATTTCTTTAAGAGACGAAGTGTAAATTGTTCAAGCCATGAGCAATGGTAAGATTGTACCAAAATCAAGTAAGTATTTCTTTTAATTCAGATATTCTTCAGCATTAGGAAAATGATCTTGAAAACCAAAAAATTTGTCCTAGTGCCCTCATATATGATGAATCAGATGGTACCTAAGATCATCACAAATTTATGGCTTTGTGATTGTTGGCTTTTCATAGCCATGTCCTCTACCACTCTTCATCAAAAGTTTACGGTTATATTTCTCTTCTATATCCATATTTTCACCAATGTTCTCCTATGTGGAAACCCAGTGATGAGTTAATTTGGGTAACCGTTATGATTCATACTTCAATTTTTAAAATTAAGTTTTAGTATTCATTTTTACGATGTGGGTTTCTATGAATGAAACTTTCAAGTAGTAAACGATTTATAACCCCGACAAATTTTGAGGGCGAAATTCATTTTAAGGGGGGTAGAATGTAACACCCCAATATTTTATGAGATATATTCCTTTTAATTTATTTGATTCCTTCTATTGTACACCACACCAATATTATCTTGTACTATATGCAACACCGTATTAGCTTGCAGTATACGCAACACTATTCTTGGCCCGTGTTACACACAATTTCAAGTTCGTTTTTTTGGAAATTATTCTATGAAATATTATGTATAGATTTTGTTTAATGAATAAATGAAATCAGTTTTGATTATGTTATATGCAACACCAAAGAGATCTTGCACTACACGCAGCCCTGACTTGGCATGCATTACATGCAATCGCGACCTTCCTTGATAGCGTGTGTAGTACACAATACCGGGTTTCACTAAACAATGATATATTGTTATAATACTATTATGGACTAGACGTTATGAATAGTATTAACTAAATTTTGAATTTTAGAACATTATTATTCAACTTACACATTTTCTAGAACATGGTATGAGAACAAAATAATTTGTTTGGCTAAAATAAGCATTTTTTAAAAAATGCAGTTTTGCCACCTTTTGATGGCGCACCCATTTTAAATATAGTTTTTGACATGTTTATAAGTTCAATTTGACAAAAAAAATTCTTCTTTGGAATCAGGATATAAAAAATTTACTTTGGATAAAATTTTCATATTATTCTGATAATTTTTATATTTTAATGAATAGTAAAAACAAGCTATATTTTAATAAAAAACAACTTTTTTTCATAGAAATAATTTATATGGTTAAATTATAATATTGAATGGTTTTAAGTATAAATAGAATATATTTTTATCATTTAATATAATGTATGTCATTATCATTGATTTTACATTGAATTCATAGGTAAAATCATTTCAATCTTTTGCAATGTTTTAACTTTTAAAACTCGTTTTCTTAACAACAGGATTAATTTTAAATTAATTTCTACAAATTATGTTATTTAAATTTGTAAAATTGATTCCATATTTGGAATCAGTACGTCCAAATTATGTTAATAAGCTACTTTTTATTTTTATTTATTATGAATAGTTACTACGGTAAATTTTATTTACCATGGTTAAAGGTAAATCAGGTAATTAAGGGTAAATATAATATTATAAAATTACCCTAAAACTTTTCCTAATATAATTTGATGATTATATTTTATCCAAAATAATACTTGGGTTGAAATAGAACCTAATGGAACCCACTTGTATTTGATTAAGAATTTTTATTTAGTTTATTTAAAGGAAAGTGAAATGTCTCACTCAAACTTTAATAATTAGATTATTTTTAATATATAGTAAGACAGAATATAAATTCTATTATAAATACTCATTTTAAATTTAAATTTTTTTTCTTTATCATGGTAATTTTTTTGTAAATTTTAATAAATATTTTATTACCTTAAAATCTTATACATTAATGATGTAGAAATTATTTATTTAGTGAACAATCAATAATATAGTTTTTATTAAAATAATAATAACTATCAAAAGGACCAGAAACTTGACCAAACATTATTGGTCGACTATATCTATACCCTAATCATCCAAGGGTCTATTTTGGGACCATTTTTAGCCTTATAAAACCGATTAGGACATTTATATTATTTTATTTTAAATGATGTCAAAGATGTCACCTTCATAATTTGATATATAAAACAATTTACATGTTGTGATTTTAAGATGATAAATTCGAGTAAAAATATTATTATGAAAGATATTATATTTATCTTAATAATAGGATTTTATTTTTAATTTTTATGAAACCAATAAGTATATTAAATGATTATACAAAAATGATGTAGTGATTGTTTTATTAAGAGAAATATCAAATAAATGGTTTATAAATATTAAAATAAACATTATATGAACTAATTAATGTTATCCAAAAAAATTTATAGATTAATATGAAATGTTAGTAATCTATTAAATTTTTTTGTTATAATATATCCTCTGTGTGGATTTTATTTAAATTCAAATAAATGAATCGCGTCAAAATTAACACTATTGTTATTTTATAAAAATAGCATATTATTAAATTGTTTAAAAATCACAAAAATATTTAAAAATTATAAATTGAAATTTATATGGTCTAAAATTTCATAAATTACCCAATTATGGATAATTCACAACACATAATTAATTATTTATAACAATATAAAATTTAGAAAATTATTACCACAAATAAGATTAAATAAATTAAATAAGGATAAATCAAATTGATGAGGTTTAAAATAAATTCCCAACATGTCTAAATTTTATTGGATAATGATATTACAACCGTATATGATCTCATATTTGGATTTAAGTCATTTTTGGATGTTTTCAAGTGGGCTTTGAATTTATTATAAATTAATATTTCTTATGTTTCCAAAGGTGCCCCTTTCCTCCCTTATAAAAGGGAACCTCCTCCCTCACCTCTTCGCAAAACTTTGAGCCTTAAATCTCGGACAAAACCTGCCCATTTATCTTCTCCACTTCCCTATCAACATTCTGGAGATTCTGGTCTTCTCAAAAGACCAACTCTAGTCCCTTAATAGGAAGCTTAAAAGAGGTGCGTCGAAGAAGAGGTAATCTCTTCTACCGATTCTTTTAAGTTTCTTTATTCTTCAACTTCTTCTTCTTTAGTTGTTTCATTATAAATTAATAACATCAGTATCAATAATATACTGATATGTTATTATAAATATGAAACAACCCCATTTCACCTTCTATCCATCCTATGGAAAACAAAATCATTGCACGTGCGTACGTACGGAATACCGTCTCCATGTCGTGGTGTAATCTGTTTTTCCACCACCACCTTACTTGGATGGGTATAATGGTGTAAAGAATACCTATATGTGGATATTATAACATCATACTGATTCTGAGATATTATATCATCTACTCCAATTCCATTCAATAATTATGGGAACTATATCATCACCCGTGCGTACATACGGATTACCGTCTCCACGACGCGATGAGATTCAATATCCATGTTAACTATTCAAGAATGGTTATAAAGTATATATAATTAATAATAATGGTATATATAACATAATAATTATACTATATTTATTTATATTTTATTTACTTACTTCCATTCAAGTCAATATGGAAAGGAAAATAGCATTCATGCGTACGCACGACCTACCGTCTCCATGAACGGTGTGTTTTATTTCATTTATCTATCTATTATATATATAAATATACTGAATATATATGATATATAAATCATTTTTTACATTCTGGTAGTTATTAAATCATGATATAATTAATAATAATATCAAGAACAACAAGTCCAAACACTTACGATAAATGAAATGATTTTACTGAAAACGCTACTTTAACATGGAATTTACAAACGAATGGGTAATATAGAGTCATAAGTGAACCATATATGATATCATAACAATGAATATGATTCCATGATAAGTCAATGACATTATTTAAATCATTATACAGGATGTTCATATACATACGAAGCATATTGGACATAAGGTAAGGGATAACTTTTCCAATCTTGTTTTTATCTGAGATTGTTTATTCGTAAGTATTTACTGGGGTTATATTTATCATCCATGTCCCTGTTTTCTAAAAATGGTTTCATGTATGTTTAAAGTCCTTTTTACCCATTTTTTGAATTTTAATACATGGTATTTAAGGAATCTTTCTTTTGTCTACCATACGAGGTACTTTTTGACTTTTCCAGTAAAAGTACGAGAAGAATGTTTTTTTAACTTATACGGCATGAATGGATTTTTACGGTTTCATAAAGTCTTATTTTCATGAAGCTTCCTCCATAATATTTCATTATTATTTTCAAAAAAAATCATTTTCTTTTAAAATTGGATGGAATTTTGTGAAAAGAAAATGATTTTAAAGAAGAAAGGATATTTTCCACAAGAATTCATTTCAAGTGTTTTGTCAAAATTATTTTCCATCTAAGATGAAATTATTTAGTATGATTATGTTTCAAGTATAATGTCTCTATTATTTACATGGTTTGATTCTTATAATGATTAAATGATATCTATTTGTTTTATATGGATTATGTTATGATGGGATGATGTTTATGAAACCCATTTTATTCTTTGGGTTATGATGAATGATTTATATTTTGTGGAACAAGTAAGAATGATTTCATTATGCAATGTGTGGGACCTATATATCACTCCAATGCATTAGGTAAAGATTTATATCTCATGAGATAAACATGGCTGGAATGGTAAGTTAACCCAGTTCAGTGATACAGGACTTGAACGAGGAGTGAACTCGATTCAGTAAGGGACTTTGTCCACTAAGATGGTCTTGGAAGCAATGCCTTGGCTACTATGGAAATCATATCAAGTGCTTAATGGTTTTCCACAATTACATGTTTTATTCCCTTGCTATTTTATCATGATTAATGTTTATTTATGATCTATGCCTTACGTACTCCCATGTTTTATGTCATTGCTCAAGATTTTGATGTTTAAACATTATGTTCATGTTTTTTAAGTTCAAATGTATATGATTTGTTTTATTTTCTCTATTATTACCCTTACTAAGCATTTGAGCTCACCCTTTATATGTTTTATTTTCGCTAGGATTTATAGAAAGGTTTTAGGTAAGAAAAAAAAGGGGGAAGATCTTTATGGGAGATATTGAAGATCTTTCACCACGATTAGAAGATTAGGTTCCGAGTTTCCAAAGACACTAAACTATTACGGTCCTTGAGTTTTGGTTCTTGTTATGTATTAATTATTCCACAAAAGTAATGTAATGTCCATGTATGTCAAGATTGGGTCTCTACACCCATGTTAGTGAGGGAGAGTTATTGCATATTCTTTAGATTTTCATGATAGAATTTATGTTCACTAACCTTAATTTTCTATTTCTTATGTTAATTTGGGTAAAAAAACCTATGATATTACATAGTAATTTTGGATAAACCTAGGTTATGTTTTACCCTAAAAATCCCTTTGTGTTTGGAAATGTATCCACTATATTAGTTTTCTCATCAAAATTATATCCTTGTTTTCATTTTATTTGAGTTTGGTCACTCGTTTTAGGATATTTAATATGATTATTTTATTATGAAGGATGTGGCTGGTAGGGGTGGTTAAAAGGATGTTTAATGTTTTGTTGCAAGGGTGGTGGTTCTAGAACTATTGGTAGGGGGTTGGAAAGTGTGTTGATTTTGATGGGGGTCTATCCTGGTTCTGTTGATTTCCAAATCTTTATTGGAAATGGGTAGGCTCTATTAATCTCTATTTTTATAAGGAAGTGGTTCTGGTATACTGTATTTGGAAGTCTTGTTTTGTGTATTTGAATCATAAATACTAATATTTTAGATTCAAATAGGGTCGATATGAATAAAGATTGTATGGATGCTAATCGTTTGACAATAGAGTATGAGAATGGAGTGAAAGAGTTCATCAAGTTTGAAAAGGATCACACAAAGGATTCTTCTCAAATCCTTTGTCTATGTTTACATTGTTGTTATTCTAGAATAATTACTCCAGTGGAGTTAGAAGAACATTTGATATGTCATGGAATGGATCAGAGTTATAAATATTGGAATAAACACATAGAAAAAGAGAATGTAGCTACTGGATAGGATAAAACTGCATTTTGTGGATCATCATATATGAATACAAATATGGATAATAAAGAAGACCATATAGAGGATGTGATTATAGATGTTAATGATGATGATGATCATATTGAAGAAATGACAAGGATAGTTTAAGATTAACTTTGTGATTGCCCAAAATTATTTGAGAAGTTAAAGAGTTGTGCAAAGACACCATTTTATGTTGGTTTCACTAAATAAACAGCATTATCAGTTGTACTGAAGTTGTATAAATTGAAAGTAGGAAATGGATGGAGTGATATCAGTTTTATGAAACTACTTTCTCTCTTGAATGACATGCTATCGGAAGATAATGAGCTCCCAAACTGGATATATGAAGCTAAATGAATGTTATGATCGATGGGTATGATTTCTGAAAGAATACTTGCCTGCTCGAAAGATTGTATACTATTTATAAAGGAGAACAAATCACTTAGAGAATTCCCAAAGTTTGGTGCTTCTCAATACAAGAAATATGAATCCAGTCCTATAAAAGTTGTATGGTACTTTCCAATAATTCCAAGGTTTAGGCATCTATATAGAAGTGAAGAAACAACAAGAAAATTTTCATGGAATGCAGATAAAAGAAATAAAGATGGGAAATTACATCACCCGGCTGACTCTCCTCAATGGAAGATAATTTATCATGAGTATCCTGAATTTGGAAAAGAGACGAGAAACCTTCATCTTGCGTTATCTATAGATGGAGTGAATCCTTTTGGTTTGCAAACCAGCACTCACAGTAAATGGCCTGTTATGTTGGTAAATTATAACTTTCCACCCTGGATATTCATGAAGCAGAAATTCATTATGTTATCTACGCTTATATTAGGACCAAAACAACCAGGTAATGATATTGATGTTTATTTGTCTCCTTTGATCGAGGATTTGAAGTTATTGTGGGATTCAGGTGTTATGTTGTATGATGCTAATAAAAGTGAATACTTCATGTTGAGAGTGATGTTGTATGGGACAATAAATGATTTCCCTACTTATGGAAATTTGTTAGGCTATAGAATTAAAGGAACTCAAGGGTGTCTCGTGTGCGAAGAAGATACGGAATCAATAAGGTTGAAATATTCATCAAAATCTGTGTTTCTAGGACATCATAGTTTTCTACCTTGTCGGCATAAGTACTGATCTTGGATGAAATCATTCAATGGAAGTTTAGAACAATACACAACACCGTCTCTACTAAAAGGTGATCAGATGTTGGAGAAAGTAAACAATGTGAACACTGTTTTTGGTAAACCATTTTTGAAAAACCTTACGAAAATTGGTTGGAAAAAGAGATCAGTTTTTTTTTGAATTACCATACTAGAATTGTTTGTATGTCAGACATTTTCTTGATGTGATGCATGTGAAAAAAAAATGTATGTGACAGTGTTATAGGAACTTTTCTAAATGCCCCTGGAAAATCAAAGGATAGAATTAAGGCAAGGTTGGACATGGTTGACATGGGAATATAAGAAGAGTTGGCTCTCGTGAAGGGTGAAAATTGAATGTTTCTTCCTCCATCTACTTACACTATTTCTAGGGAGGAGAGATATCAGTTTTGCAACCTCTTAAATGATGTAAAGGTTCCAAATGGGTATTCATCAAATATCAAGAACATTGTGTCAATGAATTATTTGAAGTTAAAAGTTTTTAAATCACATGAATGTCATGTTTTTATGAAATATTTAATTCCTATAGATTTACGTTTCATTTTTTCAAAGAATGTTCATCATACGTTAACCAAAATTTGTTTCTTTTTCAAAGCTATATGTAGAAAAATTTTAGACCTGAAAAAATTTCCAGCAATGGAAAGAGAAATTTTCATCATATTATGTGAATTAGAAATGTTCTTCTTTCCATCATTCTTTGATATGATGGTTCATTTGATGCTTCGCTTGGTGAGAGATATTTTACTTTGTGGTCCTATGAAATATAGATGGATGTACCCCGTTAAACGGTATATGAATATTTTGAAAGGGTATGTCAAATATCGAAGTTGGTTAGATGGTTGTATAGTGGAGCGATATATTGTTGAGGAAGCCATTGAATTCTGTACCTAATACCTATCTGATGTGGAAATCATTTGTCTCCCGAAATCTCATCACACTAGATGCATTGAGGGTGAGGGAATTTCTGGAAGAGATGTTGTGGAAATCAATATTATAGATCGGGAGCAGGACCACCTTTATGTTTTTCATAATATTTGGGAGGTTTCTCCATATATTAAAATCCAAAGAGAAATTATTAGGCAGTTGAATCCATCAAGGGCTGAAAATGTATATTAAATACACACAATCACCAGTTTATAGGATGATTTCAGGACCATATTTTTAAGGAGTTTGATGAAAGTCCGAATTCAATTACAGAAAAACTTTTATGGCTATCCGTTGGACCAAGTGTGTATGTATTATCTTACAATGGTTATATAATTAATGGTTATACATTCTATATAGATTAACATGATGTAGATAGTACCATGAAAAATAGTGGAGTTACACTTGTGGCTGAAGCGATGCATGTTTCTGGTAGTAAGGACATAAATACAATTTATGCAAATATGTCATACTTTGGTATTATCAAAAAAAATATGGTAGTTGGATTATACGACAATCCAATTGAAGATTTTTCAATGAAAATGGGTTGATAACAATAGTGGTGTTAAAATAGATGAATTGGTATTTTTGAAAGTTTATTTTAGTAAAGAAGGGTACAAAGATGAACAGTTTATAATATAATCACAAGCGGTATAAGTATTTTTTGTTCCAGATCCTTCAAACCAAAAGTGGTCAATTGTTCTATTATCGTCCAAAACTACTGAAGGGTCTGATGAAAATTCAGTTGAGGACATTCCTTTCAGTGGTACGTCGCAATCATTTCACATTGGTCCCAATGTAGAAGATGTTTTGTATATTAGAGGAGATGACAATGAAGAGATTTGGATAATCGACAGAGGTGTCAAATCTCTTCAGCCTTTGAAAAAAAGAAAGAGAGTTCAATAAATAGGTTATATTTTTTTGTAATATGGATCTTGTTATCTCATGTTATTATCTTATCATTACTAAATTTATGTAATCTAAATTAATTGTTCAACCACTTTTGCAGATAATGACTTCTGCACATTCTGGTGCTCATAACCTCGAGGTTGAACAAGTCTCTCAAGCTGTTGCTGGTGCTGCTGCTGCTGCTGCTCACAGTGCAGAGCAACAACAAGTTTCCGAACCTATTGCTACTCCTAGTGTTGAGGTCCAAAAACCATCAGCACATTCCATTGATACCATTCCAGATGAACATATAGAAGATGTTGATATCGATGAAATGGTCGGGGATGAAGGACCGATGTCCCAGAAAACACAGGTGCGTCGTAGTTTTATGGTGTTAGCCAAAGTTCTTAAGGCGAAAATCAAAGGCATCAAATTTTATGTCGGATGGAATGCACGAGGCCAAAATTTGAATCCCAACAAGGCTATGTTTAGTAGTTACATTAGAATTGTCACTCGGCAATGCATGCCTATTTACATAGATTCATGGCATCATGTTGTGTTCAGGCTAGAGGGTGTGATTTGGGAAGAAATTACGATAAAATTACGATATTATTTCTTTAATTTACAAGAAAATAAAATAATGAAATAGTGTCTTACTCTTCTAAATCCCTTGCAGAGTACATTTATAGTAGATGATTCACACAAGAATTATGTACTAAGGCTTGTTGGAAGGATTCATTGAGGTTTTCACACTATTTTAACAAAATGTCACCTGAAAGATTCCAAAGGTAAAATAAACCTACACCCACCCCTTGTCTATGCTCACCTGATATTCCAAGAAGTATGGAATGCATTTATTGGCTATCGTGGGTATGAGAAGTTTCATGTACATTGTAGAAGATAATACATTGTTTGAGGATATTTGTCTTTATCACTTTGATTTTCAGTATTTCATTTATGAAACAGAAACTCAGTACTGAAAATAAGGAACGTGCATCAAAACCAACATACCCCTATTGTAAAGCAAGGATGGGGTACACTTCACTAGAAAATAAAATTGTACGTATTTTAAATTTACAGTAATATTTTTAGGTTCCAAGAAACAACATCTTAATTATCTTTCTATATTTATATGTAGACTGATGAGTCTAAAACCAAAGACACTTCCATCCCATGTCATGTGCTATGGAAGGAGGCACATGTGAATAAGGAAGGGAAGCTAGTAGAGGAAAACACACAAAAAGTGTGGGAAATATTTGTAAGTATGACTTGATAACAAGATTTGTTTTAAATTGCTATTACATAAAAATAATTAGTTATTTTCCTATATCCAAAAGTCACAGGAATCAGTTACTCTTGTAGTGTATGAAGACCTATTATCAACAGCTTTGAAGTGGCCAGAACAATATGGTTGTGTCAGAGGTGTGGGGTTTGGGGTGACACCCCGAGTATATTATGAGAAAAAAACAAATGGATGATAGAGATGAAAAAATGAAACAAATGAGCAAAAGACTAGCAACTCTTGAAGAACGATTTCAATGGCAGGGAGAGTTACTAGAAACTTTTATGGGTGGGAAGCAAGGAGAAGACACAACTCATGAACAACTAGCACGTGAAGATCCCACCCCACCCCCCACCAGCTTTGAGGTGAGCCATTCCCATCAAAGAACTGTCTTAGCCGTGGTAATCAATATTCTAATAATTGTTCCCATGAAATGTGAATGAGACAAACACTGATACTTTTCCTGTACAGATCTTCTACAGGGTGATAATGAATGTGATTTATATCTATCAATACCCACCTATCACCTTGTAGTGAGGGCTACAGTGTTCAACATCCCAGAGGACAACCTGCATAATAGACCACTTCTGGTAGATCATCTCAAAGTGATGATTACTGTAGCTCATGATCCAAATGCAGAGCTACCTATTCCACTTGATGATGATGATATTCATAGAGTCAAAAAGGATATTGGGACATTCATTGCATGGTAACCACAACTTGTTAGAGTACATGTGGACACATAGGTATTTATTTCCATTTTTTTCAAGCTAGACTGTCAAAAATTAATGAAAAGAGGGTCTGAACCAATGAATGTTATTATATACAGAGAAAGGGAAGGGGGTGATAAGAAATTTCAACTCAATAGCATCTAAAGGATCGGCTAACTAATCCCAAAGAGCTACTGAAAGCACAATAGCACTGCCTATTCTCTATCCACATTTACTAGAATTGAAGACTCATGTGGATACAAAGCTAAGAGGTGGTAGTAGTCATATAGTGGTTTTTGAAAAGAATATATATAGAGAGGAAATTCAAGATTTCATTGCTGATGAAAATGTAAATGCGATCCTTGAATATGGTTGGTTAGGCGTCACAATTGTAAATTTATATATGAGGTATGTTTTCATGAATTGATTTTCTAAAAGCTAATATAATGTAAAAATTATGACTAAATACATTTTATATTATTGAAAAACATATATATGAAAAACAGTTGAAGGAATTTTCCCATGATCCAAAATTCGGACTCATTAGTCCTCATACCACATCAACACAACTAACTAAATTAGATCCATCAAGAAAGGATAAAATAGTGAACGGATTGCTGAAAACATTTGAAATAAAGATTATGGATGACATAATATTCCTAATACCAACCATGCAGGGGTAAAACTCTATGATTAAAGGGTATTAATTATATTTTCACTTATTTTATTACTTATTCCTTTTTTTTAGGAAACATTGGCTGTTAATTGCGGTGAACTTGGATACTCCAAAGATTTATTTTCTAGATTCAATGCAAGGATATCCAATAAACTGACCACACATGATGGAGTTTGTGAATCTTTAAGACACTAAATCCTGCATTTTAGGTCTAAACATCAAGTAATATAATTAATATTATCTTTTAATAAGAATTATGTTATGATAGGTCGGTGTATAATTATCTTCTAAAAAAGGAATGAGGACAGGGGCTAAGTATAAGGAGGCGAGCAAGTACTACGTCTGGACAAATAACAGGGTATATATAATAAAATTTCACTATCCAAACACATATCAACACAAGTTACTTATTCTCCTAATGATAAATTTTTTTACAGTGTCCAAAAAAACAAACGATAATGATTGCAATTATTATGTTTGTAAATTATGAAAGATATCATTTTTCATCAACAAACTAGCATCCCTAAAGAGGTATTTTAAAAAACAACTAATATTTCATTTAAATTATTTATTAATTATTTATATATATATATTAGTACTACTATGACTGTATAAAAGCCTCATACTCACAATATGATATATATTTGTTCAAAAATGAGTGGGCCAAATACCTGATGGAATATTGTACACAAATAGCATGAAGATCTTACTTGAGGACGTGTACAATTGGCTGTGATTTTTGAGAGGGGTTAAGGGGATCAAAAGATGAAACATTGTTATATGTAAATTTTTGTAGGAAATTTTTAATTTTTATTAAATAAAACATCCTTTCTCCAATGAGTCATTTTCCCATTTTAATAGATGAAATGCACTAGTAGCATGCAAGAATTATGAACCACTTTTCTTTGGGCTTTGGATAAGAAAAACCAGTAAAATCTCTAAAATACCTTTATATACAAAAAAATGCATTCTTATTGTTTTTATACTTTAGGAGAACTATCCATGGGTCATTTTTGACATGTACGAGTCAACCCAGCCTCAATATGAGGCACGGTGTGGCCGGTATCACTCAAAGTGTCTCTCTTTTGTTTAAAATAAACATAATTTTAAGTGAAAACAACAACTAACGTAAGGAACTCAGCCCAAACACATTCAGATTGTGTTGATACTTTCGGAGAATGATCCATGGGTCATTTTTGACATGTAATAGTCAACCCCGCCTCAATTAGAGGCACGGTGTGTCCGTCATCACTCAAACTGTCTCTCTTTTGTTTAAAATGGACATAATTTTAAGTGAAAACAACAACTGACTTACGGAAATCTGACCAAATGCATTCAGATTGTGTTGATACTTTAGGGGAAGAATCCATGGGTCATTTTTGACCTGTACAAGTCAACCCTGCCTCAATACAAGGTATGGTTTGGCCGGAATCACTCAAAGTGTCTCTCTTTTGTTTAAAATGGACAGAATTTTAAGTGAAAACAACAACTGACTTACAGAAATCTGACCAAACGCTTTCGGATTGTGTTGATACTTTAGTAGAATGATCCATGGGTCATTTTTAATGTGTAAGATTCAACCCTTCCTCAATCCGAGGCATAGTGTATCTAGTATCACTCAAAGTGTCTCTCTTTTGTTTAAAATGGACAGAATTTTAAGTAAAAACAACAACTCGTGTATGGAAATCCAACCAAACACATTCAGATTCTATTGATACATTATTGGGACTATCCATGGGTCATGTTTGACATGTAATAGTCAACTCTGCCTCAATCTGAGGCATGGTGTGGCTGGTATCACTCAAAGTGACTCTCTTTTGTTTAAAATGGACAGAATTTTAAGTGAAAACAACAACTAGCATACGGAACTCTGACCAAACACATTCTTATTGTGATGATAATTTAGTGGAACTATACATGGGTCATTTTGGACGTTTATGATTCAACCCCGCCTCAATCTGAGGCATAGTGTGGCCGATATCACTCAAAGTGTCTCTCTTTTGTTTAAAATGGACAGAATTTTAATTGAAAACAAAAACTAACATACGAAAATCTGACCAAACACATTCATATTGTGTTGATACTTTAGGGGAACGATACATGGGTCATTTTTGACATGTAAGAGTCAAATCTGCCTCAATCCAAGGCACGGTGTGGCCAATATCACTCAAAGTGTCTCTCTTTTGTTTAAAATGGAAAAACTTTTAAGTTAAAACAACAACTAACGTACGGAACTCCGACCAAACACATTCGGATTGTGTTGATACTTTAGGGTAATTATCCATGGGTAATTTTTTATGTGTAAGAGTAAACCCCATATCAATACAAGGCACGGTGTGGTCAGCATCACTCAAAGTATCTCTCTTTTGTTTTAAATGGACAGAATTTTAAGTGAAAACAACAACTGACTTACAGAAATCTGACCAAACGCATCCAGATTATGTTGATATTGTAGGGGAACTATACATGAATCATTTTTGACAAGTACAAGTCAACCCTACCTCAATCTGAGGCACTTTGTGGATGGTATCACTCAAAGTGTCTCTCTTTTGTTTAAAATGGACAGAATTTTAAGTGAAAACAACAACTGAAGTACATCTGACCAAATGCATTCAGATTGTGTTGATACTTTAGGGGAAAGATCCATGCATCATTTTTGACTTGTAAAAGTCAACCCTACCTCAATCCGAGTCACGATGTGGCCATTATAACTCAAAGTGTCTCTCTTTTGTTTAAAATGGACAGAATTTTAAGGGAAAAGAACAACTGGCATACGGAACTCTGACCAAACACATTTGGATTGTGTTGATATTTTAGGGGAATGATCCATGGGTCATTTTCAATGTGTAAGAGTCAACCCTGCCTCAATTCGTGGCATAGTGCGGCTGACATCACTCAAAGTGTCTCTCTTTTGTTTAAAATGGACATAATTTTAAGTGAAAACAACAACTGACTTATAGAAATCCAAACAAATTCATTAAAATTGTGTTGATACTTTAGGAGAATGATCCATGGGTCATTTGTGATGTGTAAGAGGCAACCCTACCTCAATATGAGGCAAGGTGTGGCCAGTTTCACTCAAAGTGTCTCTCCTTTGTTTAAAATGGACAAAATTTTAAGTGAAAACAGCAACTGACATACGGAACTCTGACCAAACACATTCGGATTGTGTTGGACATCCACCCCCACCCCCTGGACACCACCCCACCCCCACCCACCCTTGGATATCCCCAACAACCCCCTGGACCCCCCCCCCCCCACCCCCCCCACACCCCTGGACACCACCCCACCCCTTGGACACCCCCACCCCTCTAGACACCCTCACCCCTAGAAATCCCCCCCCCCACAACCCCCTGGACACCCCCACCCCCAAGAAAACCCCCCTTGGACAGCCCCCCCCCCCCCCCCCGACACCCACCAACCCCCTGGATGACACCCCCACCCCTCATAGACACCACCCCACCCCCTAGACACCCCCACCCCCTTGGACATCCACCCCCACCCCCTGGACACCACCCCACCCCCTTGGACAACCTCACCAACCCCTTGGACCCCCCACCCCTGGAAACCACCCCACCTCATGGACACCCCCACCCCTCTGGACACCCCACCCCCTGGAAAGCCCCCCTCCCTAACCCCCTAGACACCACCCCTGGACCCCCCCCCCCCCCCCACACCCTGGACACCCACCAACCCCCTAGACATCACCCCCACCCCCTCCTGGACACCACCTCACCACCTGGACACCCCCACCCCCTTGGACAGCCACCCCCACCCCCCTTGAACAGTCGTACCAACCCCCTGGACCCCCCACCCACACCCCCTGGACACCACCCCACCCCCTGGACACCCCCACCCCTCTAGACACCCCCCACCCCCTGGAAATCCCCCCTAACCCCCTGGACACCACCCCACCTCCCTTGGACATCCCTGACCCCTAGAAATCCCCCAACCCCCTGGACACCACCCCACCCCCCTGGACACACCCATGGAGAGCTCCCCCCGGACAACCCCCCCCCCCCCAGACACCCCCACCCCCTGGATGGAACCCCCACCCCTTCTATACACCAACCCACCACCTAGACACCCCCAACCCCCTTGGACAGCCACCCCCACCCCCTAGACATCACCTCACCCCCCTTGGATAGCCCCACCAACCCCCTGGACCACCCCCACCCCCTGGACACCACCCCACCCCCTGGTCACCCCCACCCCTCTAGACACCCCCACCCCCTAGAAAGACCCCCAACCCCCTAGACACCACCCCACCCTCTGGACACCCCCCCCCCCCACTCTGGACACCCCCCCCCCCCCCACTCTGGACAACCCCCCCCCCCCCCATCCCCTGGACACCCCCACCCCCTTGGACACCCACCAACCCCCTGGATGACACCCCCACCCCTCCTAGCCACCACCCCACCACCTTGACACCCCCACCCCTAGACACCCCCACCCCCCTGAACACCAGGACACCCCCCTTGGATAGCCCCACCAACCCCATTGACCCTCCCCCCCCCCACTCCCCTGCCCCCACCCCCACCCCATGGAAAGCCCCCCAACCCCCTGGACACAACCCCACCTCCCTAGACACCCCCATGGACACCCCCCACCCTGGACCCCCCCCCCCCCCCGGACACCCACCAACCCCCTAGATGACACCCCCACCCCTCCTAGACACCACCCCACCACCTGAACACCCCCTAGACACCCCTACCCCCTTGGATAGCCACCCCCGCCCCTTGGACACCACCCCACCCCCCCTTGGACAGCCCCACCAACCCCCTGGACCTCCCCCCCTGGACACCACCCCACCCCCTGGACACCCCCACCCCCTAGAAAGCCCCCACAACACCCTGGACACCACCCCCACCCTCTAGACACCCCCACCCCCTGGAAATCCCCCCCCCCAACACCCTAGACACCACCCCACCCCACCCTGAACACCCCCATGGACATCTCCCCCCCCCCCCACCCTCTTGGACTCCCCACCATCCCCCTGAATGGTCCCCCACCCCTAGACCCCCCCCCCTCCCCCACACCCCACCTCGACACCACCCCACCACCTGGACACCCCCCCCCTGGACAATCCCACCCCCATGGATAGCCCCCACCACCCCCCTGTACAGCACCCCACCCCCCCTGGACACCCCCCTACCCCCCTTGGATAGCCACCCCAAACCCCTAAACAGCCCCTAACCCCTTGAATTCTAAATTTAATTCTTTATGTATTTAATTAACTTATTAATTATGTGTTAATAGTGTATGGTTATACTTTTTGTGTGGGTATACTTTCTGTAATTACCTTAAGAATTATGTGTTAATTTTGTATGGGTATACTTGTTGATATGCTATTTTTTCAGTTATTGTTTGGCTGTGCTGCTGTACAATTTTATATTACAGCAGGTAGGGAATTTATCAGTGCTCTTTTAGTGCTGATAAAGTATACCTTTATCATTTCTTTTTTAGCACTGATAAAGGGGACCCCCCTATCAGTTCTGAGCTTTAAAATGCTTTTTAGCACTGTTAAAGCCCGTTTTGAGTACTGATAAAGCCCGTTTTTGTAGTAGTGTGAGGTATAAGTATGAATCATTTAAAAATTTTAAATAACTCAAGAGTGAAGATATAATAAAGTTGGTAAGAAGATAAATAAAATTCAATCAAATTAAGGTGGTATCTCAACCAAGAATTCATTGATTATTTATTAGAGTTTAGGATTCTATCTCAACTCACTCCTCCTTATAAACTACAGTTAAATGGTGTAATTGAAAGGAGGAATTGTACCTTAATATACATGGTAAGGTAAATATGTAGATATTCTATTATACTTTTGGGGATATTTATTACAAGAAGTGGTATGAACACTAAATTGAGTGCTAAGAAATGAAGAAAATTGAAATCCATTTGAGTTCTAGAGTAGAAGGAAACACATGTTTCCATATACTTGTATATGGGGTTGTGAGGCATTTATTAAGCCCAATTATAGAAATTAACTACTTATTTAGGGAATTAATTTTATCTTTATAGGATATCCCAATAAAATACAAGTATATTACCAATAAGACTCCTTAGATAATAAATTCATTATATAAAGATAGGCTACAATTATTTTGAGGGAGAACATCTCAAAAATATATGGTGGGAATAAGATTGAATTTGATGAATTTGATGCTCAAGATACACAAGAGTTATTATAGAAACATATTCCATAGGTCCCCAAGGAAGAGGTTTTTCCTAAGATATAGGTACTAAGTAAAAGCACCAAATAGGTTAGGGAACCATAAAGATATGGTTTTTTAGTCTCAGAGGATGGTGAATCATTATTGGTTGACAATAATGATCCTTTTTACTATAATGAGGAAGTAGAAAGTGCATAAGTTGCATTGTTGATAGAAACAATGAATTATGAGATGGATTTTATGTATTATAACAAATTATGGGTTTTCTTTGATCTGTCTATTGATGCAAATCATGTTTCGTGTAAATGGGTATTCAAGAGAAAACTGGAAATGGAAAGTAAAGTGGGTACCTATAAAGTAGAAATGTGGCTAAATGGTTTAAATATAATCAAGGAATAGACTAAAACAACACCTTTTTTCCAATTTTAATGTTTAAATCCATCATAATTATACTTGTTATAGTGGATTTCCCTGACTATGAGATTTGATAGATGGATTTAAAAACAAATTTTGATAATGGGAACCTTTAGAAAGATGTCTTTATGACATAACTAGAAGAATTTGTGACTCTAGATAATTCCAATATGGTATAAAAAGTTACAAAGATACATTGAAGTATTGAATCAAGCATTCAGGTCAAAGAACATTTAGTATGATGAAGCCATAAGATAATTTTTTTTCATAAAGAATGAATGTGATCAATGTGTTTACAAGTGGTTTAGTGGAAGTTAATTCATTTTCATATATGTATATGTTGATGATGTATTTCTTATTGGAAACAACATAAAAGTCTTATAGTTAATTAAGTATTGGTTGAAAAAGTGCTTTTCTATTAATAACTTATGTGAAGTAGCCTATATTCTCAAGATCAAGATCATAAAAGTGATATGAGATAAATAATTGTATATATATTTGATATATAGGTACTTTTATATTTCATGAAAAATATGATTTTCATGCATGTTATATCAGTTAATGAAACTTTCAGCAAAAATGATAAATTGTTATCATTTATTATTCTTATATATTAGCTATCATTTGTTATATTGTTTTATGAGATGAAACATTTGTGAGGAATTTCATTCAAGTATATGATAAATGAACTAAACATGGTATTTATTCATGAATTTAATCATGTGAATAAATTAAAGGATAATTAAAGAGCATACTTTATTACCTATTTAACTTTTCTGATGTGATAGTGTATGGGGAATTCTATTATTCTTGGACAAACCTCCCTGAACCTATTCCTCTATTTATTATTCTTCCTTCACATGCTGAGATTCTAAAACATCATTGTAGAAAATAAAATCCTTTATGTACACCATGTGATTCATTCATCCCATGGATACATATGAAGGTGGTATGATTATGTTTTCCACTTTGGTGGTCTTTATCAAACTCTTCAAACAAGGATAAAAAGGTTGAAAATTCTCTTCAATGTAAGGTATGCTAGAATTATAGTATTTCTTCATTTTAGTGTTTTATGTAGTTTCATACTATCTTGCATGATGATACTTGGAAAAGGGTTTTAATTGGTTCTAATTAAATTGATAATTATTATTAGAATATAAAAAATCCTTCAATGGTATCAAAGGGAATGTTAAATAGATAATTGATTTCTAGGAACTCTCACACATGAATGGTGAAGAAGTATGGCTCTCTAGCCAGAAGCTCCATTTTAATGAAAAGAGTTTCTTCCCCAAATTTTTGGGGAAATGGGTTCCTTTTAAAGATGTATATGGATATAACATTGGGTATGTTCATATTAGGAATAGATATCATTTTCCCTTTAGTGGTATTAGAGCAATCCATGTTTAGTTTTATGTTATCATGTGTGGAAATGAAGAAGAAATTCCAAAAACATAGCAATGTTTTCATATTATGAAAAGTCATTTTTAAAATGGATTACCCTTATGTATCTATGATATATAAAGGTAATCAAGGTGTTGCCTTTACATGAATGGGTTTCTTAGAGGTAACCAGGTCATTACCCTTATACATATCAATTATGTAAGGGTAACTAGGGCATTACTTATACATGATTGGTCATGTAAAGGTAACTTATGGGTTACCTTTACATGAAGGGGTTCACGTAAAGATAAACGTGGTTTTACTGAGGTTATGTAAAGGTAATTTGGACATTTATCATTACACGATGAAGCTTTTATAAAGGCCATACCCTTATGCAGAAGGTCCATGTAAGGGTAACCTCTTTGTTACCTTTACACAAATAGTTTTTGTGAAGGTAGTACCCTTACACAGTGGTGATATAAGTCCGTGTAAAGGTAAATAGAGACTTACCTATTTGTGAAGCATTCACGTAAAGGTAATATATTCAGTACCCTTATGTAGAATGATATTTTTAAGTTATGTAAAGTTGAGTAGTGACTTACCTTTATGAAATGGATTTTAGACAACTTCCTTAAGGATATAAATCTTTACCCTTATGCAGGAATACCTATGAGTAAGGGTAATCATAATTGTTTTAAATTGTTAAAAAAAGTTTTTTATGTATAAAATGGTTTTAATGGCTTATAAAAAGTTTATAAATCATTATAAAATGTATTTTGGGATATTTTAATTTATAGAAGGTTTATATATTAATTAATTATAAAGTTTTTATAATTAAACAGATATTTATGAAACATTTTCCCCTAAATATTAAATATTAATGTTTTAAATACCTTTTAACCAAATTATATGACATAACTTATGATCTAGAAATAAAAGTGTTTATTTAGAAGTCATATGTAATAATTTATAAAGGGTTATAAATTTTGAAATAGGACAAAAATATTAAAAAAATTAAATTATGAACTATTCATAATTAATTATTTTGAATTGTTCAAAATAAAAGGGGCCCTTTGGATATTATTTAAGCCACATAAAAAGTGTTTTTATGATTGATATGATCATGGTTTAAATAATTATTAAGTATATGATATTTATATTATGTAAACTATAAATGACCATGCTTCTCATATAAAAATATATATCTTTTTATATGAATATTTGATACATTTCACAAACACATGATCAAGTGTCATAAAGGTTTAGTGTATTTAGAGACTAGGTACACAATCTTCTTGTCTCATGAAATATCTTCAATATATCCCACAAATACCTTCCCATTTAGTACTCTTCACAAAAAATCCTACTTAAAACCTTTCTTTATAACCTAGGGAAATAAAACATAATAAAGGATGATCTCATATGATCAGTAAGGGTAAATATGGTAGATATCAATTGATGATTATATGAAAGAATAATATAAGTATAAGGGTGTGATATAATGACCATAACTTATAAAGTTCACACCCAATCTGTCAAAAAAAATAATAAACACGATTCATATCCTAAATCTTTATCATTTCAAAATAAATGATTAATAATAGTGAGAAAACATCATAAATAAATCATGAACCATAATTTTATGTCATCGATGTGCAGTACCATAATATGTATAGAAACAATTTCATAAGTCAAGGTTAACTACAAATTACATAAAATCATAATAGATCATGCCTCAACGCATGTTCCCATAATGGATCAAGAACATCAACTTGTTTCATATAATGGATCAAGAACATTGACTTGTTTCATATAATGGATCAAGAACATCTACTTATTTCCCTTACTTATCTCATGAGATATAAAACTTTACCCATTACATTGGAGGGAGATATGGTTCCTACCCATCCTTGGTTATAACATAACTACTATCCTTGGTTATAACATCACCACTATCACATAATAAAAATCATACATAAGAGTTCCATAAGATCATAAAATATCTATTATATCATTATATCATAACCTCTATAAATAAAATGGATTCCATATTTCATCAAATCAAAACATAACCCATGAAAATGGGTTTCATAAAAATATCATCATCATAAACATAAACATTACAAAGAAATAAAAATGATGGTATAATTGGATCACATCCCTAGTAAAACATAAGAAACACCAAAGGTTGTTGTAATTGATTAATATAAATACAATTAAAATATCATTAAAACATTATTGAGGAAAATATCCTTTCTGTTTTGAAATCACATATTCAAAATAAAAAAATAAAATATTATGTAAAACTTTTATTTGACAATAACCATGGAAACTTGTAAAAGAATCTTTAAATCATTGATCATTCATGATGAAAATTTTTTTTTTCTTATTATATATGTTAAAATAAAACACTCCTTTCACACTTCTGTAGAAAAAGTCAAGAACTGTCTCATTCTAAAAATGAAAAAAGATTCATTCGAATTTTTTTAAAAAAAATCAAAACATGGGTAAAAATGAATTTAAACAATCAATGAGAGTATTTAAACCCTTATTTAAAACATTTTTAGAAAACATAGATATAGAAGAAAAAGGAGCTTCAACTGAAGAGAGAAATAAAGTCGATTTTTCCTTATAAACACATTTTTAGTCTATTGAGTACTTAAGGTGAGGAAAATTATAGTAAAACATATATTTAAATAAATAACTAGATAAAAATAGAATTCATGAGTTTCTTGAGAGTTAGATCATTATTTTTCATCATCGGAAACTTAATATAAAATCTAAATAAACAGAGAAATTTTATCATAAAACTCTTACCACTTTGGTAACTTTTGAATCATAATCCCCATAAAATAAAGAACCATAGATGGATATGTAAATCCCCATAATATGGAATGTGTACCATGTAAATAAAAGGGATATGAAAATCTCTTACCTTAGGTCTGACTTCCTCCATACACGTTGGAACCTCCTCTACTTTGAAATAACTCCTTCAAATATCCTCTTCAGGATCCTAGGGTTGGTCTTTTGGGAATACCAAAACCTCTATAATTTTTTTAAGGAACTTAATAATATTTTTTTAGGATATTATCTAGTTAAAATATTAAATGTGGTGTAAATATGAGAAATAAGGCCTGTCCTTTTATAATTGATGGGAGGGTAACTTTTTCAATTTCTTAAAATAATAAATTAATATAAATTAATTTTGATGTCAAAATGGATCCAAATTGATAATATTTAAAGATAATATGAGGATAATATGAAATCCTCTCATATAATAAAATGTTTACAATTTTTTATCACATTTGTTACCATATCTTTTTGTTTTAACCTATCGTTATCTCTTTTGACAATTACCATAATATTAAAGTTTTCTACAATTTAAGGGGTAGTAATGTTACTATAAAATGAAAAAAGAACAATATATAGACCATGGTTTATTTTTTCAATAACATACCATTAATTTGGATGAATATAAGATTTATTAAAATTTTATATCATTTAATAAAATACTATTTATTATAAAATACCATTAATGTCATTTTTAACACTATTCATTTATTTTGACTTTAAATACATCAAGATAAAGGGCGAATTAAAAAATAATTATTTTAAACCTTCTTAGTATGTCATAATGATCTAAAAAATCATGATCTGCCTTAATTATTTCAAATTATACTATTTTTAATATTATTAATATTATTAATTTTAGTTTTCCATTAATTGAATAATTATCATGCCAGTGTTGTGTAAGTATTTATGGTAATTATTTACTCACTAAAAAATAAAAATAAATTACTATTATGAAGATAAATCATTTATATTTAAAAATACCACTTCTAACTGAACATTTACTCTAGTTATCCCTATGTCAAAAATATTATAGTTATTAAAAAAAGAATGTGACATTTTTTACTTTTCTTTACATAATATATAATAAAGGTCATAATCACATCAAAATGGAAGAAAATACCATATAAAAGAATATTAGATGAGTATGGATAAATTTGAATCATAAAATAAAATTAATTAAAGTATTAGGTTCATGTTATAGTCCTAATATTTTTATTTTTAACTTTAATTACTCGATTTATCCTTTTATTGTGGTAATAAAAAATACTAAAGTTACTATTCATATTAATGAAAATTAAAGGGCCCAATCTACCAAATTTGTACCTCATGATTAAAAATATTTAATCCATTTTTTAATATTCAAAACACAAAAAAATTATACTTTAATTCAAAATTAAATAAAAAAAAGCGTGATAAAAAATATTTTTCAGATAAATGCATATTTTAAGTATAAAATGTTTTTATATTAAATTCATGTATAAAATTAATTTAAAACCCATAATTAGATTATTTTAAAAATAATTAACTAATTAAATTTTAAAAATAATCCAAAATATAATTTTAATTTTTAAATACTTTAAAATAAAATACAGTTCTCAATAAAAATTATTATTTTCCACTATTCAATGAAAAATCATACTTTTCAGATTATTCTCAAAATTTCACCTTAAGATAATTTTGATGTGATAATTTCAAAAATGAATTTATTTTTATCAAATACATTTTCTAATAATTGTATAAATTAATTATAATATTTTCTTATAAAAATCAACAAAAATCATTTTTGAGGAAAGTATATTTTTAGAGTGTAAAATAACTTTTATGAGAATTGAGTGCTTATTTATAAAGAATAAATCAATAAATTTGTATTTATTAGGACCTTTATATAAATATTTCATATTTTATTTAATCTTGTTCATACCCACCAATCTAACAGTTAGGTGATAAATGTCACATTAAAGAATAATATTTTAATAGTATATTGTAGTTTGGTTATACTTGATGTTTTGTATAATGCAAGATATCGAAGAAGTAAAATTATTTAAATAGAAATGTATTCTAAAATCTTAGTGATTTAAATTCTATCCCCCATAAATATATTTCAACCTCTCAATTTTTCTTGGTCATCAAAGGTTTAATATCTAAAAATTCCTTTTTTAAAACCCACATTATATAAAAGAATGATAAAACTTTCCTTAAAAAGGGAAAGTGGGAAACATAAAGGTTACTAAAAAACATAAAATCGAGCTCCCATATAAGGATAACATTAGTGGGAAATTATAATATAGACATATAGTAGAAAACTAACTCTCAAGGAAAAATAAATAGTGATAGAGAACATGGTCATGAGAAAGTTAACCACAACAAAACCATAAATATATGATGAGTTAAAAGACCATTGATTCCTTGAAAAGGAAACTAAATGGATAATGTTTTTTTATTTCAAGTTCATTTTCCTAAAATTGAGGTATTCTTTTACTATCCAAATAAAAAACCTGAGAAAATAAATTTACTTGATTTCCTTCCCTTTCATAATAATAATCTCATCTTTTGGTTGTGATTCGATCAACTTCCACTTCATCTATTACGCAAGGAAATTAATAATCAAGATGAATTTTTTTATTACTGAATCACTAAAATTGAAATTTAACAAATCATAAGATCCATAAAATAATTATATTTCATTCATACTATCTCTATGTTCTTAAAAAACCAAAATTATTAACACAAGTTATCCAATATGAAAAAATCATACTTTAATCGCAAAAATACCATCCAAAGTTCAAATTGAACCATTCTATAAATAGTTAACCTTAAAAAACTTCAAAAATATGTCTATAAAAAATAAAAACCAAACATTTAGAAAGTATAATAATTTTTCAAAATTAACTTAACATTAATCCCCAAAATTTCCTAAAGTAGTTATAGCAATAGATTCCAAATATATAAATATCTTGATCATATATTCTCATAAAACTTTGTAATAACCTCAATTACCATAAAACCTAAATGAAAACATTCATACTTTAAAAAATTAACTCTCTCCTTATTCCTTAAACAAAATCACAAACTATTGAATATATTCTATAGATCCAAAAATGTTGTAGACTCTATCCAATATAACACAAACCACTTTGTCATCAAATCACTAATCAGTTACAAAGTCATCAATATTATCCCATTTACTTTATCACTATCAAACATTTCTTTATCTTATTATTATCTCAACGTTATTAACATATCAAGGGTTATATTTCCCTTAATAATGTATTCTCCAAAAATATATCCCTATTAATAAATCAATTTTCTTGGTCATCAGTATCATTCAACCAATTCTTGGAAATACTTTAAGAAAAACCTTTGAATAAGAGTCCTCATATGTTTCATGGAACTTATAACCATAATATTGCTATAAAAATACTTCATCAACATCGTTATTGAATTACAATACATAAACACTTCAATCATTCCACTTCCTTATTAAACCTTTAACCATGATTCATAACATTATTCCCTAATACTTCTATCCAACAATATAAAATAAAAATCATGTATTAAGATTAATCAAACTCAATTTAATCATGATTATTACTTTTAGCATAATAAATATAATTAAAATATCCCATTCCTTTCATATTTCATTCATAGTATCTCCATCATCATTGGTAAAATTATTACGTGTACAAGATTGTTGATTCTCTTCTCAAGATTTCCCCCTAAGACATTTACTTTCATAATTCCCATAATCTCCACATTTAAAACATTAAATCATCATGGATAGCTAAGTGAGAACATTATTATCATCTATTACATTATCTAAACTTTTTATTTTTCCTTGGAAATTACTTACTCTATATCCTTCTTCTCCACACCTAAGACATCTTGTTAGTATTTTAAGGCATTCCCTTGAGTTTTTATACCACATTCTTGAAATATAGGAAACATTGTCTTATTTATTCCATAGTCTCCACAACCCAAGATGTAACAACTTTTGTATTTCTATTTATTACTATAAAATATAATATGGGTTATTTTTTTAGCTATACACTAAGACGACATGAGATTTCAAGGCCCGGTGAGCCCAGAATTGGTATTTAAAAAATAAGAGAAATATTCATATCATGTGCCTGAATTTTAATGAAAAAGGTTAAATAACTCTTAAATATAGTCTTGGATCAAAAATATGATACCACTGTTGATTTCATAGCATGATTTTTACCCTAGTCATGGAATAGTCTTTATTGGATTCAGGTGATTTGATAAAGTTATATCGCTTTCACAAATAATAAAATAAATTTTATTTAACTAATTTATTTATTTGTTTCAATGAAGTGACCTAGCATACTCTATTTAAACCTAGCTATCACCAATCCCTAGGTTTATTCTCATAACATAGGTATTTATAGGATCTACTAGAGAGGATTCATTGAAGGATTACTAGAAGACAACATAGGACTGAGATCAGGTCTAGGATCATGTGCTAATGAAGTTCATGGATCTCGCCAATGACAGTAATATTGGACCATTATTCCTCATTGATTTACCAAGAATCCAATTTGGATGTCTGATTTATGTGATTATATCCTGTTTCCTTATCTTGTGTCGAATGTAGATCAATTCCATAAACAAAAATTAATTCATGCATTGACTATTGATTTATTTTTGGTTGATTAATTTTTTTCACTATTGTTTATACCTCTTTTTCAACATATTATACAACAATGGATTGAGGCCAAAAACAAATAAATGATAAGATTTATTCCTCAAATTTATGGTTTATAGTTTTCTCCCCCATTTCTTCACTCATTCATTATTGGTATTTTCCTAACTAATGGTTCAATGAATACCTAGTATTTGATCATTGCACAAACATTATTTGGCACAACGGCTCGTAACCATATGTATGGATTGTGATTAAATCTATGATTTGAGGCTTGAAAATGATGGAAGATGATCCATGGAGGAAAAATACCATATTAGAGGTCCCTCATTTCCCAAAGTATCACACAATGATGGTATGGGAAATGAAGGTGGTTTCTCAATCTCATTTTATGGCCGGAATCTGATGAGAAGGTTATCGCATGACTTGGTTGGACAATATTTGAGATACTTTAGTGAAATTGATGGTAGGAGTAGAAGATATGAGTGAAAAATTGAACTGTTTGTAATTTATAGGAAATTCCCAACTACATGGTGTGTAGTCTGATTAACACATGTCGTGAAGTCTTTTTTCTATAGTGATTGTGTTTTCACAGTGAAGAAAAGTATCACACATCATGTGGTCCATACCATATGCCTTGTGACCCTCTCCTATTGGATATTCATGTAACCCTAGGGTTTATAAGTTGTTACACATCTCGCCACATAGGATAGTACACGAGTAGTCTAGGAGTGCACAGGCACAAACAGACAGCATGGGCTAGGTTTTGGCAGACCTCAACACACCATGTACCCTTTAGTACATGTTGTGTATATGGATATCTACATGCCATGTGAGATGGGGTTGGCTAGAAATTCCATAAACTCCCAGTACACACTGTGTACCCACTTTTAGGGTGTTTGGAGCCCTTCATTTCTTCAGTTTGGACCAATATCGATTTAGTGTCTTCCCTTGGTCCATCCCCTCAAGGGTATAGTTTGAAACTGTGTCCATGTCTCTAGATTGTGATCCCATTTGGAGGATGATTATAATATAGATTTTTTGGTGTCCCTCCATGATAATAAGGTGTTATCCTCTATCATTCCCTCTTATACCCTATGCGGGGTTCATGGAATCAGGATGACCTCATTATAAAGGGTTTTGACCCCCATGTAGTAAGTCAGTTTAGTAGGGTTTGTGTTATCTTCGAAATATTATACCCTATATATCAGGTTGATTTATATTGAGTTTTTGGTGTCCTCTGGTGGTCCTAGGTGTGATCCCTTATTGATATATATATATATATATATATATATATATATATATATATATCTTTAGAGATTAGTGAGTTTTCTTGGGTGGGACTTAATGATCACTAACTCTTGGTTTAGTGTCTCCATTGATAGCATAGATCATGGAGTGGGTTCTCCCAGAATTATCATTCCCTAGAATATTAGAGCAGAATCCTATGGTTGGTAGTTTATTTGAGAATTCCTGGAGGCATGGTGTCCACCCTAAGTATATATAGGTTTTTATTTGATTGAAATATTCTTGTTATGATCTAAATAATCTTGATGCTTTGTGTTTAGTATTTTCATGATGTCCCATAGATTATTGTTATACTCCCACCTACATGGGATCTTCCTGTACATGTCATGTCTTATGCAGATGAAGTCCCTTTTGATAGTTCTTGGGGGTACATGGAGTAGGTGGATAATATTTTGTGCTAGAAATAATGATTTGTTTTCTGAGTGGTTTCATTTGATAGTAGTCCCATTATATTTATCATTTTGGACTTGTTTTTAGTTTCTTTTGGGTGGGCTTATATTTGGCCCCTTTATGTTTTCCTATAATTTTATTATACTCTAATTATAGGATTATAGATGTATGCCTATATTGTTATCAGTTTTTTACATTTCAGCATTGTATAGTATTGGAGATATGTGTGTGTGTGTGTGTGTTTCTATGTGGGTATATTAGTAAAATTTCTCACATGTGTGTGATATGCCTACTAGTTGCTAGTCTCCATCCCCTATCCTTTGGATGTGGGCTTGGGGAAGTCACGGCTTAGGCCCCATCAGGCCGGGATGTGACAAAGTGGTATCAAATTTAGTTGGTTCTACCTTAGGAATAGAGTATGTGGTATTAGTTTGGTAATTAGGGAAATAGTGTTAAACTTTTTCCAGTTCAAATTTCAAGCCAAGGACCCCAGTGCTGGTGCAGCGGCTGATGTATCCATTCACCAGGACATTTAAAACCTTCTTGTTGACTTGGTACATGTATAAATTGGTTTTAAGGAAAAAATTGGTACATGAATCATATATAAATAGGTTGTGGTTTTAATTTCCTTCTTGAGTCAACTTCCCAGATATACTCTTTAAATATGGAATATCTTGTTTATTTTAGGATTCCTCCCTGAAGAAAGCCAACCAGGATTCTACTGTGTGATCACAAGCATGATCTACTAAGTGATGAGGCATCAATACAAGGTAATGTATAGGAGATAGTACTTCCATGTGGTTTACAAGATATAATGTCACCCATTGAAAACCAGTTAGCATCGCAGTACTGGATGAGGATTCATGTTGGTGGAGTGCACTTCATGAGTTCCAAATGCATAAACCTCTTAGTTTTTGAGTCAATCTAGACCCACAGGTGGATAAGGAATATCCATAGGTAGTCACTCAAGTTTTTTTCCTTATTATAATGCCTGAAAATTAGATATAAGTCCTCACAACAAGTCTTACATAGGGATCTGGTAGATGGTGGTGGATTTCAGTGTCTCAGTCACACAATGATATAACTCTCTCTTGGTTAAACATAGAGCATCTCTTTAAGGAGGAGTTTTATCTGCCCATGTTTTGATCATTTCACATCTATAATCTTCTACAGTTATAGTTGGACAGTATGACTATGGTGGAGTATTTGGTGAGGTTTACTAACTTCTCACGGTACTCCCTGCATATGGTGGAAGATCCATTATTCGGGGCACAGACCTTTGATCAAGGCTTACTCTGATATATCAGGGATTTAGTTATATCAATTTTAATTTCTATATATTAGGTATTGCTTGAGATTTCTTATTATAATAAAACTTCTTGGAAGTGAAATGATGACAATGGATGCTAGTAGTGGGAACCTAGGATCTGAGACCTTGGAATCAGATAGCCAATGGTAGTCACAAGGATCCAGGCATGTTAGACACTTTAGGAGAGGATCCCATGATAGAGGATCATTAGATAAGGGCTCTCAAGATGGACCAATTCGGATGAGGGGAGGTTATGTTTCTCCTGCGATGACTAGGGGCATCTTGTGTGGGATTTCCTATCCCATCGTACAACAAATCGAGAGATTTTTGGGGAAATTCTCAGGTAGAGACAAAGGTAGGAGTAATGAGTTTCATAGGGTGAAGTACATGGCATAGGGGTAGGTAGATCATTAGGAGGTTTTAGGAGGTTTAAAATATTACCACCACCACCCCCAGGTGGTCCATGTTAGGCTCAAGAAGTTGGTGGTCAAGGATGAGGAAAATTGCTGTCTATGGAGACCTATGACCCCAGGGCTCTAGGGATGATATGAGATATAATATGTGTCTTTTTTAACTTAGTTTTAGTACTAATAGACATAGTTTTTATTCATTCCTTTCTTGTCACTTCTCTGGTTTGAAACTTAAATATTCTGGTTGATCCCTTGGCTTGACCCTTGCGCTTGGACACACCCGTAGAAGGTGACTCAATGATGACACACTTATTCTGAAAGTGTAATATGATGATTGGATGTGAGATCTTCTTATGGGATATTTTTGTAGAATTGATGAGGTCTTGTGGAATCATCTTACATATAGAATGGCTATCCATAGTTCATACCCAGATTGACTATTTTAGGCATAGGATGCAGTGTTTCCATAGTTATGGGATGAAGTTCACCTTTTGGGTGAAAAGGAAACCTAGGAGGAGCAAGATAGGCTCAGGTATATGAGACTATAGCTGATTACACACCAGTAGGCTAGTTGACTCTTGGAGCAATGGATGGTATGGGATACCAGTTTCTTTCTTTGGTGGCAGAGTATAAGGACATCTTTCCTAAGGATGTTCTAGTCTTACTTCCCTACTGAGAGAAGGACTTCTACATTGACTTTAACCCTAATAAATCCCTGATATGTGTTCCATAATATTATATGTCTCCTGAAAATATTCATGATATGTGGTTATAGTTGGAGTAATTTTATAATAAGGGATTTGTGGGGCATGGTGTTTTCCCCTAGGTAGCGCCAGTGTTTTTATCCAAGAAGGCGTATAGGAACTTGAGGTTATGTGTGGATTACCGATACTTGAAATAAGTGACTGTGAAGAATAAGTATCCACTACTGAGGATTGATGACCTCTTAGATTAGTTGAGATAGGCATAATGGTTCTCAAAGACTAACCTCAGATTAGGTTATCACCAGTTGTGAGTACAAGACAAGGATATATAGAAAAAGGAATTTAGATTTATCTACAGTCATTATGAGTACTTGGTTATACAATTCATCATGATGAACACCCATGTAGTTTTTATAAGGCTTGTGAATTGTATTTTTTAGTCTTTTTTAGATCAGTTTTTGGTGGTCTTCATCGATGATATCTTAGTGTACTCGGAATCTGAGGAGGAGCATATGAGACACTTGAGGATGGTTATGGATATACTATAGGAGAACTAGCTTTATGGTAAGATCTCAAAGTTATATTTCTAGATTCGAGATGTCCGCTTTATTAGAAAAATCATCTCATAGGTATGAGTGGTAGTGAATCTAGTGAATGTTGAGATAGTGTTGGCTTGGGAGCCACCCAAGAGTGTTACCGAGATGTAGATTTTTCTTGGTTTGGAAGGGTAATATCAGAGGTTTGTACCTTATTTCTCTAGTGTTTCAACAACTTTAACATCTTTGACCCAAAAGGGTAAGCCTTTCATGTGGACAGAAAGGTGCCAACAATGATTTTAGGAGTTGAGGAAGAGGTTGATGAGCACCCACCATCTTGATATTTCTAGAGAAGGTTGCTGAGTATGTAGTGTTCTTTAATGCCTTAATTAATAGACTTGATTGTGTTCTGATACAGAGGTAGGAAGTGTTTTCCAATGGGTCTAGGTAGTTGAGACCTCATGAGTATAACTACATGACCAACTATCTTGAGCTAGAAGTTGTATTCATCACCCTAATGATGTGGTGACACTAACTTATGGATGAGCGGTTTACCATATACTATGATCACAAGAATCTCAAGTATATCTTCTCTCAGAATGATCTTAAATTGAGATAGAGGGTATAGATAGAGTTCCTCTAGGATTATGACTTTGAGATAGTATATACACTTGGGAATGGTAATGTGGTGGTAGACAATCTCAGTGGGAGATATTGTTCATTGTTTCTTAATGAGGAATCAGAGCAGTTATCATCTTTGCAGTTGTCCTTTGTGGATGAGGATAGAGAAGATTACCTCTAGCAGTTGTTTGTTATCCATCCTATTTTATAGCGATTTAGAGGAGATAATCATGGAGATACTGCATGTGATACCTTACATGATCAAGTATCCACTAGAAATAATCCTGATGGATTTTCTAAGGGTAGGAGGCATGTTATCCTTTTCAGAGGATGTGTGATGGTACCAATGATGTTGTGGGAGGAGGTTTTCAAGTAGTTTCATAAATCCACTTTGGTGGAACATCTAGGTTTGTAAAATATGTACTAGGACCTCCAACATTGGTTTCGGTAACCAAGCATGAGGATATGTTTTTCATAGTTTATCTCTTGAAACCTCACTTTTCAGTAGTTGAAGGGTGAGCACCAGGTTCTAGAGTCTTTTTCATAACCCCTTGAGGTTCTATAGTGAAAGTGGGATGGGATATGTATTTATTTTGTGATGGGGTTTCCACATACATTCATAGGAAACAATTCCATCTGGATTATCATAAACCAATTCACCAAGTTGGCCCACTTCCTAGATAATCGAGAGATATTTTTAGTAGAGATATTGGCATGATTGTAAATATAGAAGATAGTATGGATCCATGGATTTCCCTCAACAATAATTTTATAAAATGATGCTCATTTCACATCGTGATTATGGAGAGTATTGAAGGAGGCCTTTAGGACTCAGTTACATTTGAGGATAGCGTTATACCCCCAAATAGAGTAGACCATTTAGGTCTTGGGGGTATTTTATGGGCTTTCATGTTTTATTTTGGAAATAGTTTAGAGGATCAGCTACCCTTGGTGGAGTTTTAATACAACAATAGTTGCCATTCCATCATTAGAATGTAACCATTCAAGGACTTATATGGAAAACCCTTTAGGTCACTATTTTATTGGACTGATCCAAGTGAGTCAGCACTCATGGGCCCATAGTTGGTGCGAGCTACAATAGAGAATGTACAGATCATCCAAGATTTGATGAGGGCTTCAAAGATCTATCATAAGTCCTATGAATACCATTGATGGGGGAATTTAGAGTGCTAGTATGGAGACCATGTGTTCATCAAGGTCTCACCTTGACATGAATTTCAATGATTAGGAAGAGGTAGAAAGTTGCCTCCAAGATTCATCATCTCTTCTCATATACTATGTAGAGTTTCCAAAGTGGAATACCACTTAGCTCTACTGGTTCATTTAGGCTGAGTACAAGACATATTCTACATGTCAAATATGGGGAGGTATGTACTCATCACATTTCACGTTATCGACTTGGTCAAGCTAGAAATTGATGGTGGTTCTACCATTGCAAAGTACCTAGTGGAGATCGAGGATTGGTAGAATAGGATCATTTTTAGGTGATATATTCCCCTAGTGTGTGTCTAATGGTAGTACATAAATCTATAAGAGAAAACCTAGGAGTGGGAGTTCCAAATTCAAACTCAGTACCCACATCTTTTTTAGTAGTTTTTTTTCAATTTTTTGGAAGAAAAGACTTAAGTTGGGTAGAATTTAAGGACTATGATTTTCCCATGTACTAATTTAGAATATTATATGGATTATTTTTGGAGCCAATCATTGAGACAATATGAGATTCTAAGGCTCGATGACCCCATAATTGATATTGGAAAAATATTAAAAATATTAATATCATGCATGAGTAGTTTTCCTAAAAAATAGAATAACTCTTAAATGGAGCCTTGAATTGGAAATTTGAGACCTTCGTAGAGTTTATATCATGGGTTTTACCCTAGTAATGAAATAATATTTATCGACATTGGTCATTTTGGTAAAGTACTATCATGGGCACAAATAATAAAATAATTTTATTTATTTTATTTATTTCTTTGTTTTGACGCAATGACCTAACATCCTATATTTAAACATGGGTATGAAAAATCCCTAGGGTTAGTCGCATAACCTAGGGATTTATCGGATATTTTGGATAGGATCTATTTGAGGATCATTGGAATATGACATTAGATCGAGATCAAGTCAAGGATCGTGCACTAACGAAGTTCATGGATCTCACCAATGATGGAAATGAAGGATTGTTCTTCATCATAGATCGATCCAAAATCTATGTAAAATGTTTGATTTATGTTATTTGATACCATTTATTTATACCATGTTGAATTCGGATCAACTATCGAAACAAGAATTGATTCACGCATCGATGGTTAATTTATTTACAGTTGATTAATTTTTTCAATGTTGTTTATACCTCTTCGCTCATATTTTTCTATAAAAATGGATTTAGGATAAAAACTAAAAACGTTAAAGGTTCATTACATACATTTATGTTTTATGGTTATCTACCCCATTTCTTTTCTCATTCATCATTAGTATTTTATTGGATAAAGGTTCGATGAATACCCGATATTCGATCATTGTGAGAATTCTCTTCAGCATAATGGATCATTACCGTGGGTATGAATTCTGATTGAGGTTGTGATTTTTGGATTGACAATGAAAACATGTGATTTGAGAGGGAGGATATCAAATTGAAGGTCCATAATTTATTTAAGTGGCGCATGGTGATGATACGAGCAACAAAGGTGGTTTTCCAGTCCTATTTAGTGGTCGGAATCCAGTGAGTAGGTCACAACAGGACTCAGTTAAACTATATCTAATATTTTTGGGTGACATTGATGGCATAGGTAGAAGATATGGGTGATGAATTGAGCATCCAAGAATTTATAGTGAATTCATGACTATATGGAATGTAGTCTGATGAACACACACCATGTAGTACTTTTTGCGGTGCTAGGGTTTCTAATGTGAAGATAAGGATCACATATCATATGGTCCCTACCACACGGCCAAGCACATGAGATGGTACACAAGCAGGCCAAGAGTGCACGAGCATAGACAGATAGCACAAGTAGGGTGTCAAAAGTCCTCAACACACCATATACCCTTTATTACATGTCATTTATATGGATATATACATTCTATATGTGATGGAAGCACGCAGGACGACCAAGGCTTGGCGAGACATGTTTTTTATCACTGGTACAATCCATGTACCAACTTTGAGAATGTTTGGAGCACTTCATTTCTTTATATTTGACCTGTATCAGTTGAGTGTATTCCCTTGGTCCATCCCCTCAAGTTTACAATGTGGAATTGAATCCAAAACTCTAGGTTGGGATCCCCTCTAGAGGATGAGTCTTAGATAGAGTTTGTGGTGTCCTTCTAGGAGACTGGGTTGTGATCCTCTATCATTCCTTCTTATACCCTAGGTGGGGTTCATGGAATCGACGTAACCTCCTTGTGTAGGGCATTGATCCCCCATCTAGTAGGTCATTTTAGTAGGGTTTTTGGTTTCTTAGGCATATGATCCCCTATATAGTGGGCTGATCTAGATTGGGTTTATGGTGTCCATGATACCTTAGGTTTAATCTAGGTACTTAAAATCCTTCATAATGAATGAACCCAATCATATTCCCCTGGGAGTGTCAAACTAGGTGTATAGTAAGGGAACACTCACTATACACTAGAATGATAGTCGATACATACTTGACCAACACTTTTTGGGGTTATTACCCATAGATTAATTTGAACCAAAACCATACCCACATGGTTGTATTGCTAGGAAAATCACATAATCTATTTATTACTAAAAATTTAGGATTTTATCCTATAATTGGACTTATCCCCATGGTTTTAACCAATTTTTTATAATCTTAAACTCTAAATATTGATTAAACCCTGCTATGATACCAACTGTAAAGGCCCATGCTTCTCATACATAAATATACCTCCTTTTATATGAATATTAAAAATATTTCACAAGCATATGCCCAATGAATATAAAGGTTTAGTGTATTTTGATACTAGATACAAAGTATTATTATATCATGAAAGATCTTCAATAGCACCCACAAATACCTTCCCATTTAGTACTCTACATAGAAAAACCCTAAACATTTCATCATAACCTAGGGAAATAAAAAATAAGAAATGGTAAGCTCAAATTATTAGTAAGGGTAGACATGGTAAATATCAATAAATGATCTTATAAGAGAATAATATAATTATAATGGTATAAGATCATGACCATAACTTACAAAGTTCACAACAAATCAATCAAAAAAATCATAAAAATGAGTCATGGCATAAAGATTTATCATTTTAAAAGACATGATTCATTAGAGTGGGAAAACATCATAAATAAATCATGAACCATAAGTTCATCTCATATAAGTGTGGTTTCATCATAAGTATAGAAACCATTTCTTAATTCAAGGTTATCTATAAAGTCTATAAAATCATAACAGATCAAACCTCAATATCTATTTCCCATAACGAATCAAGCACATAAACTTTTTTCACATAATGGATCAATCACATCAACTTGTTTCCTGTAATAGATCAGGAACATTGACATTTTTACCTTAGTTATCTAATGAGATATAAAACTTTACCCCATTCATTGGAGGGAGATATAACTCCCACCTATCCCTAGTTATAACATAACCATCCTTGGTTATAACATCACTACTTTAATATATTGAAAACCATATATATGTGTTCCATAAGATCATAAAACATCCATCATATCATTATATCATAACTCGTGCAAATAAAATGGGTTCCATATTTCATCAAATCATAGCCTAACCCATGAAAATGGGTTTCATAAACATCTCATTATCATAAACATAAACCATTCAGAGAAAGAACAGTAATGTTATCATCATATTTCATCCCAAATAAAACATAATCAATATAAAAGGTTTTTTTCATTGATGAATATAAATACTATTAAAATATTATTAAAATATTCTGGAGGAAAATATCCTTTCCATTTTGAAAGAACTTGTTTAATATATAATTATTTCAAAAATAAATATTATGGGAAAAACTTTCTTTGAAAATAACCATGGATACTTGTAAAAGAAGATTCAAAAATTAATGATTCATGACATTTCAAAATTATGTTCAAGGATTATATGCTAAAAAAATATTCCTTTCAAACTTTTGTAAAAAAATCAATAAGTGTCTCTTTCTGAAAACAACAAAAATATTCCTTTTAAAATATTTTGTAAGAAGTCAAACTTGGGTAAAAATGAATTTAACAAATAATATGATATTAGTAAAGACCTTATTTTAAACATTTTTAGAAAACATTATTTGGAATAAAAATTATTTTCAACTAAAGAGAGAAACAAAATTTATTTTTCCTTAAAATCATATTTTTGGTCTCTTGAGTACATAAGGTGACGAAAATGAAAGGAAACATGATTTTAAAGAAATAACCATAGAAAAAGAGAATTCATGAGTTTCTTGATATTTAGATCATTATTTTTCATCATTGGAAACTTAATCATAAACAATCCTAATAAACGATGATATTGTATCATAAAACCCTTGCCACTTTGGTAACTTTTGAATCATAAGACCCATGAAAGAAAGAACCTCATATAGATATATAAATCCTCGTAATATTCATAATGAATCATCATAAAGGAAATTATGGTAATTATATATGCCAAATAAAATAAATAAGTGGTGAATATGGAATGTTTCCCATGGAAATAAAAGTGATAAGAAAAACCATTACCTTTTTTTGACTTCCTTCATACACATTGGAACCTCCTGTACTTTTAAAGAACTCATTTAGATCTCCTCTTAAGGATCCTAGGGTTGGCTTTTTAGAATTTCATCACCCCTAAAATATTTCTAGGGAATTTTATAAGGAATTTTGGTAGCTTATTGTCAGGATATAAGGATAAAAGTGGTGTAAATAAGATAAAGGAGTTGTGTCCTATTATAATTGAGGGGATAGGCACTTTTGGAATTTCATAAAATATTAAATTTATATAAATTGATTTTTATGTCCAAATGGATATTAAAAATATTCAAATATAAGATGAATATAATTTTAAATTCTATAATCTCATAAAATTTTGACAATTTTGGATCACATTTTTACCCTTATTGTTTTTTTTAACCCATCATTAACCCTTTTGACAATTACTATAATATTGAAGTTTTATACACATTAAGGGATAATAATGTTACTATAAAATGAAAAAAGACCCATAAATGGACCATGTTTGATGTGTAAAACCATATCCAATTAATTTTTCTGAATATAATATTTTTATGAATTTAATATCATTTAACAAAAAATTATTTATTATAAAATATCATTATTATCATCTTTAATGATATTTATTCAATTTAAATTTAAACACATAAAGAAAAAGAGGGAATTATAATATAATGATTTAATACCTCCCTATAATTTCATATATAATTATAAAATTCATGGGTCACCTTAATTATTTCAAATTATACTAATTTTAATATTTTAAATATCATTTATTTTATTTTTCCATTAATTGAATAATTATCGCGTTAGTGTTGTGTATGAATTTAAGGAAATTATTTCTTCAAAAAAAATTAAAAATAAATTACCATTATGAAGATAAATAATTTATATTTAAAAATAATATTTATAACCAAACATATCCTCTAGTTATCCCCTGTTAAAATTATTATATTTATTAAAAACAAGAGTGACATTGTTTTACTTTTCTTTACATAATATATTATAAAGGTCATAATCACTTCAAATAGATACAAAATTCCATATAATAGAATCTTGGATGAGTATGGATGAAGTTAAACCATAAAATAAAATTAATTCAAGTCTTAGGTTCATTTTATAGTCATTATCATTTTATTTATAACTTTAATTACTTTATTTAGCCTTTCCCATGGTAAAAAAATACAAAGGTTATTTTTCATATTGACCAAAATAAAATTGAACTATTTACTAAATTTAGAACTCCTGATTCCAAATATTGAATCCATTTTTTATAATTCAAAACATATAAGTGGATAAATTTAATTTAATATTAAATCAAAAAATTTCAATGAAAAATAGTTTTTTAGAAAAAATCATATTTTAATTATAAAATACTTTTATACTAAATTTGAGTATAAAGTTCATTTAAAAACTCATAAATGGATTATTTTTAATAAAAAGTAACTAATTAAATTTAAAAAAACAAAAATATAATTTTACTTTGTAAATACTTTAAAATAAAATACAATTATCAATAAAAATCGGTATTTTCACTTTTCACTGAAAAATCATACTTTTCAAAAAATTCTCAAAATTTCATCTTAAGATAATTTTTATGTGATGATTTCAAAAATTAATTTAATTTTATCGACTACATTTTCTAAGAGTTATAGAAATTAATTATAATATTATCTCACAAAAAGAAATAAAAATCATTTTTTGAGGAAAATGTATTTTTGGAGCAAAAAATGACTTTTCTAAAAATTCTATGATTATTTCTAAAACATAAATCAATAAATTTCTATTGATTTGGACCTTTATATAAATATTTCATAGTTTAGTTAATCATATTTGTACCCACCAATCTAACAGTTAGGTGACAACCGTCACTTTAAATAATAATATTTTAACAGTATATCACGGTTCGTTTAAACTAGGTGTTGTGTGTAACATAAGATATTGAATAAGTCAAATTATTTAAATAGAAGTATATTCTAAAATATTTGGGTGATACATAAAATTTTTACATAATATAAATTTAATTTTAAATTTTTTATAATTTATATAATATCATATATTTAAAATGGAAATTCCATATAAGGTTAAATATGAAATAATTCATATTAGAATAATTATAAGAAGTTTATATTCATAATTATATAATTTCCATGATGTTAAATCTAAAATTATAAATTGTTTATAATTAGATTTTATTTATTATTTTTTCATAAACAATAATCTAATTTTTAAATATTCAAATTGTTCATTTATTTTAAAGGTTATTCTCTATTATATTCATATTTATTATATTGTTTAAGAAATGTGAATATTGGGTATACTTTAGTTTAAAATTTTAAACTACTTTTAGAATAATTAATTCCATTACACTCTAGGGATGGATCTATAATGAATTTAGTTTTTTATCTACCTTGATCTCTATTTTTAATTAAATTTATTAACATGAATTTAGTTATTGAATATAATTTTTTCATATTAGGTGTTAGAGTTATGATGAATTAGATTTTCTCTTGATTAAAGTATCCATGGGTAGAGGGACTTGGGGTCTGACTACCTACCAACCTGGAGGCTTATTCCATATCTAGGCTAGTGAATTGGTTTGGCTATTTTTCTCTCTAGGATTACTCATGTGGAGATTTTCAATCTCACATAACTCTATGAGTTTATATAAATTCTTCATTTACCTTATGAATTGATGAATTTGGATATGTATGAATATTCTTGAATTCTATTTTTGTATAAGTAATAAAAACATGTGGGTTGGGTAAAGAGTTATACATCTATATGGTTTGAATATATTGAGTGGGTATAGCGAATATTAATCCAAACTAAAATCACTAGAAACATTCATACATAAAGGGAATAACATGTGATAAGATGGTGTGATTAAAATCCCCTTCATATACTAAGTGTGTGATTCCTTCCAAATTGACACTTCTCAAGACCTCAATTATCCAACTGGGTAGTTTCGTACCAAATCCAGGTGCCCTTGGATTATCTTATGTAATTCAAGAAAGTAATAAGTGGATTTGGATTGTCGTTTTGGGTGGTTTCATGCCAAATTTGGGTGCCCCTATATTGTACTTGGTTTACTTTTTTTAAAATTTATTTGGGAAACACTTATCTAGGAAGCCCTAATGGTTAAGATACCATAGGAATATAGTTTATTTTATACATATGATGTATTGGGAAAAGGTTTGTTCACCTATCTATCCAAGAATCATGTATGAAATTATTGGTAAGATTCCCTACCTAAATAATTAAGTGGTAAGATGAACTCTAAATAGAACTCTTTGTTTAGTGAAATATGGATCTTGTCCCATAAATGGTTATGATGAATTTTAAAAAAGGGGTCATCATTTTAGTGTGATCATATTTAATAAAATTCCTTATTAAATGGTTAATTATAATGATAATCATCTGATAAAAACTTCTATTTTAGATGAATAAAATAATCATCATAAAACTAAACTTTGAGATTGAAAAGATAGAATATTAATGTAATAAAATCCTTAGACAGATAACTTAATAAAATTTATTAGGTAAGATTAGTGATTTAATAAAGTTTCTTAAGGAAAATTTTTAAACATGATTTATAGGGAGACTATAATGGATGGTTCTGGTTAGGGAATTCATCCTATTGTCATCTATTGAAATTTTCCAACAATATGATTGAATTTAAAGAACATTTACCTAATATTCTCAAAGTTTTGGGAATATATATGAATTAGGAATATGATGTATAGGTTATAAATTTCTATATATATAGTACAATTAACTAAAATTTCAAACCAAAAGAATAAAATTTGGTTGAAAATTTCAATGATGTTTCATCAAAAAGGAAATCAAGGTCATTGAAACCTAGTGTTATCAGAAAGTAAGAGTAATAATTCAATATGATTGTATTATTTAAGATATACCTAAAAGTGTTCATGAAACTCTAGGGAATATCCATCTCAGGTGTGAATATTATAGAAATTAATTTTGAAAGGTATGTTATACCAAATGTATATTTTAATAAAATATATGTTTTATATAAAAATGTTTAAAATAAAAAGAACACCAGATATGATATTTTTTATGTAATGTCTTGATTTGGGGTCCATTTATCTCATGGCCCAAACCATGGGTCACATGGCCTCAAGCATGCCTCCCCATACACCAGAGACTGCCAACTAGCAGTGATGGTGTAAAGGTGGTATGGTGGGGAGATTATACCCTCTTATCAGAGTGGTATAGTGGATAAAAAATAAGTATGAAATAACATAATATTATATATAAACAGACATAATTAATAAATTGTGAAAGCATAAATAAACAGTTGGAATAATTAAGTAGTGGAAGATAATAAATAAGAAACTGAATAAATATCTCAAAATCCACTAGGAAGTGTCAATACATGGATACATGGAATATTGATATACAATAAGGGGAATAGGGGGAAATCCATATAATCATGCTAGACAAAAAGTAGAAAAGAACAGAAATGTGTTCCACTAGCATCTCGAGCATATGCTCATCCTCTTCTCCTAAGATCCAACTATAGTAAGAATATTAACAACCTATAGAAGGGCACTAACCCTTATCGATACCTGTAGATAGATAATCTTTTGGATACCAAAGGTATCCCAAGTAGGGTGTGAAATAAAAATCTCAATAGGCCACCACCAACGGTGTCTATGTGTAATCCAAGCAGTGCTCATAACTAAATAGTGTGTAGGTATAAACAGAGTAGGAAAAACAATGATAAAATAAATAACCATCCCGCTAAGGTTTCTATAGAATACCTTGTAGGTCTACATGCTTAGGCTCATGGAAGGAATGAAAGTCAGATTAATTACTATATATGTAACAATAATATATATATATATCATTTAATTATATATTTTATTCACCTATATGAACAAAGTATATGTGGACATAAGTGGACACATACCTAGAATACTAGTTGTTGGATGGACCGTGGCGTAACTAAGACATCCATGGACAATCAAACGCACCTATAAGCTCAAGAAATAGGGTAAATTCCCTACATTCTAAAAAAATTGTGAGATGTAATTCATGAAACCCGGGATGGTGATTGAGCCATCATGTCATCACTCGTAACAAAGGAACGTGGCGTGTCAAGACCAATTTTCTAACAATCTCAGTGTTGTGATACATCATGCTCAACACACAATGTAAGGGAGCATGATACCTCTATTATCAACAATTCCTTTACCATCATATCACAACCTATAACAATTCATATTATAATTATAACTATTATGGGTCATTACCTCCCATACATCTCTTTTTTCTAGCCCATATATATACATAATCAAGGAATTACGAATATCCATGTTTATAATATAACACTTGAAGAAACACTACTCATATGCCTCAATATCCAAGTTCAATTTCATTCAAGGAAAGACATTTCATTAAAAGTATTCAATTAATCATAAATAAAAGGCATGACCTTACAATCCTTTAAATTTATTCTATTCAAACCAATTGATTAATTTAAGGTAGGTTACCTATCATGTATAATCATTTCCATATAAACCATTTTATTTATTAAAAGAAGGACATTATATATTGTATAAATCCCCAAATTAAATTCATATCTTCTAATCAACAATGGATAGAAATTCTATTCATAAGGTTCAAAGTCATTTAAAAGGTGAAATGGTCAACATGGAAATTTCCTACATGAGAAATTCCAACTATAGGTAGACCAAGCACTCAAGAGGTTCCTTGGTTTCCTTTAAAATTTCATATAATAAGGTAAAGTCATTTTAAAACTAAGACAAATGCTTAGAAGGTGATCTAAGTATTTACACATTTAACCAAAAAGGGGAAATTCTACTTATCACACCCAAAGGGTGTCATATAAGGTGTGTGCAACCTCTAAACAACTAAAAGTGGGTCAATAGGTATATAATAAGGTGTGATGGTCAATTTGATATGAAAAATATCAAAAAAATGGGGCTCTCAGCAAAGTTCAGTGTGTGGCACAATGAAACTCAAAGGAAATCATGTGACCAACTACCTTAAGGCCATAGACAACTCCTTGCTCGATATCGGCCTCAGATTTGAGTAGATTAGAAGAGATCTAAGAAACCTTACAATGCCTGGAAAATGGGTAAAATGATATTTCACCTAAATATCATGAGGGATTCGAAGATAAACTTAAACTAAAGACAAGAGGAAGGGAGAGCATACCTTAAAATATCTAATTCCTTCAATAGATCTTGAATCGGGCACCAAATATGGGAGTTATCTGGGATTCAAGGTTTAGGGAGATGGGGAGATATGGGAGGATGAACTTAAGACAAACACTAGTATTAGAAATAGGATGAAATAAATTATGTTAAAATATTAAAGAGGGGAAAAAGTAATTTCACCTTAAAATATAGGGGTTCATGGTTTAGGCGCATGATTTGAAAACCATGAAAAAATCATGTGCAGGTCACTACTGTGAGGGGGAACCCCACACAGTTAGGTGCATGGTTTATCCAATCATGAATAACTCATGTAAAAAGGATATGTCCCAAAACCTAGTAGTACCACATGGTTGTGCACCTCAGGTCACATGGTTTCATAGAAACTATGTGTCATACAGGTCTCCACTGTCTAAAACTGAAGGGTTTCAGACAAACTATGTGGATTGGGTGGTACAGTTTACTCTAACCATGTAGCCCAGTCGTTTCTCCCCATTTTAAGGATCCAAACTCAAAATGAGCCTCAAACGCAGCTAAGACCTCCATGACTTGATTATGTATCATTATAAGTGTCGTTTAAGGAATATAAATTGAAAAAAAATATATGTACCTTCTTGAAAAGTTAGGTTGTTACAACCTCCCCTCCTTTAAGAAATCTATCCCCAAGTTGGAATTTTAAGGGTAAAGTGGTATTGTTAGAAAATATTTCTGGACATTATGCCCGTATATCAGCTTCCCACTCCCAATCTCATCAGTTACCCAGTCGTGCTGCCATAGCACCCATACCAAAGGAACTGACCTACCTCGAAGTGTCTTCACGCTCTGATCAAAAAAATGAATGGGATAATCCTTAAAGGAAGCATCTAATCCAGTTCAATCTCATCAGGTTTAAAGACATGATATGGTTCTGGATAATATAAGCAAAGCTGAGATACATGAAATACATCCTACATTAACTGGTATTTCTTAGAAAGTTCCAACTGGTAATCCACTGGTCTGATCCTTTTCACAACCTCAAAGTGTCCAAAAACCTTAGTGAGAACTTACCCTAATTAAAAATACTCTTATACCACCAACCTAGGAAAGATACAAAAGAAAACCCATTCTATGACCTCAAACTCGAGAGGTCGCTGATGTCTGTTGGCATACGACTATTGTCTCGACTGAGCTATCATCATGCACTTTCTGATTAGTTGGACCTTCTCTATGGTCCCCTATACGAGACGGGGTCCAAGTATAGTTGCATCCCCTACCTCTAACCATCATAGAGATAAGTGGAAATTCATACCATATAAGGCTTCATAAGGAGCCATCTTGATGGTATCGTGAAAGCTATTATTATAAGATAATTCCATAAGAGGAATGTATTTCACCCAGGAACCCCCAAATTCAAGGAAGCATGCATGTAGCATGTCCTATAGCACTAGAATAGTATCTTCTATCTTTCCACTGATTTGTTTGTGATAGGACATACTCAGAAGCACCTATGTATCCAAGGCCTTCTGCTACCCCTTTTAGAACCAAGATGTAAAGTGAGTGTCTCTATCAGAAATGATAGAAATATGAGCTCCATGAAGATGTAAAACCACCCTAACATACATCCTTCCTAGATCATCTATCGATAAGGTCTCTAATATAGTTAATAAATGTGTGAAATTCATAAAACAATCAATGATAACCCACATCGTATCATTACCATGAGGTGATCTAGGTAAAACAATCATGAAATCCATCAAAACATCATCCCATTTCCACTCATGAATGGAAAACAGCTGTAAAATACCTAATGGTCACTAATGTTTCACCTCCACCTACTGATAGGTGGAACACCTAGTGATGAATTTAGTAATCTCATGTTTTATAATATTCCATCAATACTAACATCTTAGATCTCGATATATTTTGGTGACACCAGGGTGATCTTCCCATGTTGAGGTGTGTGATTCTCACATAATCTCCTCTCTAATGTTTTCTAAGACCCATGCATGAACATGTAATAGTAATTTATCATCCCCATCCATAGTCCAAACTGAATATGTATCATCATATGAGACTCTTTCCCATAGGATGAGTCCTTTGGAATTAGATATTTTCCTCATTCATACCCATTCTAGAATGGTTGAGGTCACAACTAAGGATTTGGGTATAGTCTGACCATGGTCCTCCTAAACCTCAATGTGTATCTATGAGAATATTTCCATGAGATTCCATTCACCACTAGACTCATTAACCTCCTGTTTCTGAGTCTTTCATCTCAG